>JAOEGL010000003.1:32500-1232500 GCA_034509955.1 Urosaurus nigricauda
GAGCGCTACAGTGCCACCCCCAGCAACCGGTGAGGATCAGAGGGAGGCGAGAGGAAGAAAGGAGGCGGCAAGGGAAGGGAGGGATGAGCAAGGAGAGGTGTTGGGAAACATTGGACAAAGAGGGACACTGAGTGATATCAGCAGCTCTGACTTAGAGGAAAGTGTCTCCTCCTCTTCCAAAGGGAAGAAGAAACCTAGAAAGGAACAGCCTTGGGCAGACAGAGTAGATGCAGAACTGGGCTCAGCAGCTGGAGCGGGTGGAGATACCTTGGGTCTGGGAGAGAAAAACAGAGGATTAGATCCACTGGGTCAGGGTTTGGGGGCTGGAGGTGCCTTGTTGGAAGATACTCCTGGTTTTGCTGGTGTTGTTTCTTCTCAGGAACAACGGAGAAACTCATCGTTGCCAACCAAGGCATCAACGGCCCAGAAAAAAAGACTTCTAGAAGATGTTGATACCGCTGAGAACGGTCATCTTTTGACAAAGCCTCGATTGGACATGGAAATTGACAAAGACACACGGGAGGGAAATGTAAGTCCAAACCCTCTGCCAGACAGACACAGAAAGGAAAATCACACGCATAGCAATGATACTCACAGAGAGGCAGTGAGGGGATCTGCGGCTTTGCTGTCTGGATCGCCCCTTGGGGTCCCGGGTGACAAACCGCAAGAACGGAAAAAGGAAGGGAGGACGTACGCCAGTATAACAGGGCGGGACGGAGGTAGGGCAAGGCAGGGAGCTTTTGGGTTTTCCGGCATGACGGAAGAGGAAGAGATATACCTTGACCAGTTTTTTGGTGATGCTTCTGACGTAAGAAACCCCAGAGCACGTTTTGTAATAAGGTTTAAATATTTAGGATCAGACCCTGAGAAAGGGTCAAGAGCCTACATTTCAAAGCGACTGCTGAAGGATACTTTAGATGCTCAGAGGGAAGATATTGTGGCAGTAATTCAACTTCTGGGTTCTAGAGAAATAGATGTTTGTTTAGCTTCTGAAAGGGTCTATAGGGAGTTTTGGATTAACTGCAAAAGGGTGAAACGTCTGAGCCCTGAGCTGCTGGCCGAATATGAAATGGTCCCTCTATTTAGGGGTGATACCAAGGTTTTGACTATTAGTTTCAGAACCACCACAATCCCTGCTCAAGATGTAGCAAGGTGGGTGTCTAAATATGCCACGATACTATCAGGGCCAGACAAAAAGGAAGATGAGCAAGGCTATTGGACGGGAGAATACAGATGTGTAGTCTCCTTTAAAAATGAAGACCCTGAGTACAGGCATGGCAAGATACCCAAGTACTTTTTCATGGGGGCTGATAGAGGGATCACCAGGTATAGTGGCCAGCCTCAGGCCTGCTTCCAATGTGGGTCCTATGACCACCAGAGGCGCCTATGCACCACTCCTTTGTGTTCGCGGTGCGGCACGAGGGGCCATCCGACGGCAGCATGCTATAGCAGCATAAGGTGTAACTTCTGTGGGGAGCTAGGTCACACTTATTTTTGGTGCCCTCAGGCATACTACAATCAGCAAGATGCCAAAGTGTTTGAGAAGGCCCAGCAAGTAGCCAAAACGGGAAAAGAAAGGGCGGAAGCCAAGGAGCAGACGAGGGTTTTGAGGGAGGCTTTAAGAAGGAGAGGAGAGAAGGTACCAAACCCAGAAGAGCAGGAAGACAGGGGGAGACATAGTGACCCACTGCCCACAAGGGAAGAAAGGCAAAATAGGGCAGAGAGACCCACAATAGATGCCGAATGGACTGTGGTCCGCAGAAGAGTGACAGGAGGACAGGAGGGGAGGCCACGGGAGAGAAAGGGGCCACGGGAAAATGTGGTTACAGAGGGCAATAGGTTCCATGTTCTTGAGGACGAAGGAGGAAAAGGAGAGGAGGAGAGCATGTTAGCCACTGAGGAGCCCACTGATAGTGAAGTATTGGTGGCCGTTGAGGAAGTAGAAGGCAGACAACCGATGCAGACGGGGGAAGCGAAGGGACAAAGGAGCCCCAGAAAGAGAAAACAAAAAGAAAAGGAGACACGGGAGAATAAGGCAGAGAGGGAGAGGGGAAGAGGACGAAGAGAACCGATGATGGAAGGACAGGTGGATGAGCCTTCAAGGAAAGGTCCTGAAGATCCACCTGAACCGATGTTGACAGAAGTAATGGCAGAGGAAGGAGCGAATACAGCAGTAGCTTCAAAAGAAAAATCAGGTAATGGATTGGTGGAGCCTCACAAGATAAATGCAAACTCCCTTTCCTGTCCCCTTCCATCCCTGGGCCCTGACCGGGGCATTCCTCCTCCCCCACCTTTGTCCAGTGTCCCTTCCCTTGTGTCCACTTCCCCAGTGTCTTCTCCACCAGCCCCTGTCTTTTCACCCCTTTCACCTTCCCTCTCACCTTCCCCCCAAATTGGTGAGGCTACACCTCCGGTTGCTTCGGAGGAGGTAGAGAGGACCCAGCTAGAATCGGAGGACCAGAGGACGGAGGAAACTGGAGAAAGCCAGAAGGACTAGTATGGTTTGGGAGCCTTTATTTGGAAGGAATTTATTTGAATTGACTCAAATCAAAATTAAAATTAAACTGAGAAATATAATATCAATGCCAGTTTTAGTTTGGGAAAGAAAATTAATTAGTTTTTGCATGGTTATTGGTATGTTTAATGTTGATGTTAGAGCTAAGGTATTTTTCAGCAATGATTAATAATGGTGTTCCTGAGAATCACCACTTGGAACGCGAGAGGGCTGAGGATGGCCGAGAGGCGAAATGAGATCCTTCCCTTGCTGGCAATGATGGCGCATGACGTGGTGGTTTTGCAAGAGACCCACCTGGTGAGCGAGCAGCAACGCTCCCAGGCCCAGAAATGGTGGACAAAAGGACCGTCCATTTGGTCCTATGGGGAGGAACACCAGGCAGGCGTGGCGGTCTTATTTAAAGCTAGGCATGACCTCCATATTGACTTTGTCCTCGAGGCTTTACCTGGCAGGTTGCTAGTTGTGGACTTTACCTTGGTGGAGATTGCAAAAGATGGGAAGGAGGAAAAGGTTTGTTTTCGGCTTTGCGGGCTTTACGCCCCTGTGGTGGCATCGCAACGGAAAACATTTTGGCCACATTTGAAAGCATATTGTGCTACTTATAGACATTTACTGGTTGTAGGGGATTTCAATAATAGGACCAAATTATCAGATTGTTCAAATTATGTTGACCAAAGTAAAACTGGGAAGAAGTCTCCCATTTTAACACCTGAGGAGAGACTTTTAGAGACCTTTTTTTCAGATCGTAATTTAAAAGATAAAGCTTTGGAAGTGACTAATCAGATGGGTTTTTTTCCTCTCCCTTGTAAAAAAGCATTTATGGATAAATATCCTTCACTGGAGGGGTGCAAGTTTACTTGCTATCAAAAAGACAGAGCTAGTAGATTGGACAGAATTAGAGCCCCTGCCGAATTGAAGCCCTTGAGTTGCCAACTGATGATCACCCCATGGTCAGATCATGCCATGCTTCACATGCATTTTGCGTTGGGGGAGATCTACTCCAGAGGGAAACCTCTGTGGAGGCTTCGCCCAAAGACGATTGGGAACCTCACCTGTAAGGAGGAGATTGCGGGCGTTTTGGCAAATATGCTGACATTGGAAGACCTGTATGTTGGAGAACTGTCTGTCTGGTGGGAGAGAACCAAAAAGATCATTAAGAAGACTTGTCAAAGTTATGAATATTTTATTAATCGGAAGGATTTGCAGGGCTATCAGACAGCAGTATACCAATTCTTGAAATGCCACTACAAGGTTAACCATGGCCTTCCAGTAAATCAGAATTTGTTGGAATGGTCCAGAGGTGTAATAAGAGAATTCCAGACGAAACAGAAACTTAAGAAGAAATATTATAAAGAGTTTAGGACCAAGGGGTCAGTGGTGGACATTGAAGACTGGGCCAGAGCCAAGGCCCCCCAAGCCTCAGTGGTCATGGGGGGCTTGAGGCGCTGTGAGCAGGACCCAGTCAAGAGAGACCCGAGAGAAATGCTGAGAGTGATGGAGGACTTCTACAGGGACTTATATGCAGGGAATAAAATAGGAAAAGAGAAAATTAACGATTTTTTGGATCAGGTACCTCAAAATATACTAGAGAGTATGTACCAAGGGCTAACTCCAATAGACAAGGATGAATTGGTGGCGCCCGTAACAGAGAAGGAAGTCCAGGAGGTCATAGTCCAGGGAAGAGGCAAGTCAGCTCCGGGCCCAGATGGACTCGGATGGGCCTTTTACAAAACTTTTGCAAAGTGGCTGGTTCCTCCTCTCACCCGAGTCATAAATGAACTCATGTCTAGAGAAAGCTTGACAGACTCTTTTTATGAAGGCATTTTGATTTTCTTTCCCAAACAAGGGGATCTGACTTTGCCCAAAAACTGGAGACCTATTGTTTTAACAAATGTGGATTACAGAATTGTGGCAAAGGTGTTGAATAACAGACTGGCAAAAATAGCAACGAAAATTGTTTTAGGTTCCCAAACCAGTGCTGTTCCAGGTCGTTTTATGGTAGACTCTTTGTGTCTGTTTAGAGAAGTCTTTCATTTAGCCCAAAAAGGCAAATGGGAAGGAAAAATATTGCTCTTGGATCAGGCCAAAGCTTTTGACCGAGTCCACCATCAGTTTATGTGGGAAGCGCTGGCAAAAAGGGGTCTCCCCATGCCCTTTGTCAGGTACATCCAACTGCTTTATTTGAAGGCACAGGTAATTCCTCAGATTAATGGGCACAGAGGGACTCCGATCCGGCTGAATTCGGGGGTCAGGCAGGGCTGCCCCCTGAGCCCCCTCCTCTATGTCCTGGTTCTGGATTCGGTTCTTTGCCAAATCCAGGCAGAAGAAAGCATTATAGGTCTGAGGGTCACCCTTCCCAGCGGAGGAGTCATGCCTTTTCCCATAGAGACTTCGGTTAAGCACGTAAAATATGCAGCCCATGCTGATGACATTTCTCTGTTTATTAATCATCAGAAAGAGATGGTTTCAGCAATGGCTATTTTCGATAGGTATCAGCAAGCTTCAGGGGCTCAGATTAACTTACAGAAAAGTAATTTGATTTCCTTTTCCCTAGAAGAAGAAAGTTTAATTTTGTCTCCAGTGGAAGCTGTTGTTGTGAATCAGGAGATCCAAAGTGAGATGTTAGAAAAATTGAAGGAGTATAAAATTTTAGGTTTATTATTTACTATTAAACCTTTTGGGTGGGAAAGGAATTGGCATCTATGGTTGGAAAAAATAAAGGAGAGTTTTGTTAGATGGAAGCCATGGCAGTTAAATGTTTATCAAAAAGCAGTGTATATAAAGACCTACCTTATGCCACGGGCCTTGAATCTTGCTGCAGTGTACCCTCCCCCCCAAAAGGTCTTAAAGGAGGCAGAAAAGTCAGTTTTTCATTTTCTCTGGGGAACGGCCTCCTTCCCTTTGGCTCGGGCCGTAGCTTATAGGAAAACGGAGCAAGGAGGGCTGGATTTGCCAGTGCTGAGACTGAGGTTTCTGTCCGTTTTTCTCAGCCAGAACTTTGGGAAGCTCAGCCTACGGTTTCAACAGCAATCTGGCCTGGAGGGATGGCTGGCCCTTTTTGCCAGGCATTGGGTGAATGAGAGCTGGGCTGGGAAATGGTGGCGGGAGGAACCTGTGCCTTTCCGGGTGACGGCCGCAATGAGACAGACCGGCCCTGACTTCCTCAGAGAAGTGTATGGGCAGATTCAGCAAAACAAAGTCCTGGCAGAGTGGTTTCGGACCAAGGCGGGATGTATCAGGACCTTGAAGAGTTTTGTGTATTGGGAAATGGTGAGGGTGGTCTTTTTTCAGCCTCAGATGGAAAAGAACGCCAAGAAGGACCAGTTGTCTCTGTATTTAAAAGAACTGCCCCAAAGCATCGAGTATTTCACGGACCGGAGGGTCCCTTTTGGTCTGTGGGACATTCGGTGGAGATTTTATCACCAAATATACTGTTTAAAAGGAAATCAGCCATGGTTGAAGGAAACAGAGCAAATGTGTCCTAGACTCTTGTGTCAAAAACAATCTTGTGTGACTGGGAAACTGTACAAAGAGACAACAGAACACTTTATAAAAGACTGTCCTTCGGCCAAGGACACTTGGAAGAAGGTGGCCGCTGCTTTGGATTGGCCAGATTTGGCCGGTCAGCCTTGGGAAGCGGTAGCCTCTGGACTAGAGCCGGAGTCGGGAGTCAGAGGACCGCGTCGGCGGCTGGAGAGAAAAAGAAAGAGAGGATACAAAGGGGGGATTGTGGGCTCCTTTTGGGAAGTCCCTTGGTCAACAGTTAGACTGGTAAATCTGTATGTTTTGTTAGCTTTGGTTTTCCAGAGAAAGAGAGAGTTAGTGACCCAAAGACAGGCGGATGTTAATATTGCTGTTCGTTTTGTACTGAACAAAATAAATTTTCTGAGTATAATAGAACGAGGGAGAATGTCCTCCAACAAATGGAGGAAGTTTTGGCCATGGCTGGCAGAGGCCACACCGGGCATAACCTGAGAATTTATGTGTTTTTGGTTTTGGATAATTTGGTATATTAGAATTTAAATTTATGTATTAGAATGTAAATTTGGAGTTTTGTAAGATTCAAACTAACTGGAACTAAAATCTATAGCTATAAGGGTTTTACAAGGTTTTTATAATGTTTTATAACGTTTTGTAATAATACAATGCTTTTGTAATAGTTGAAGTAGCAAATTTGTTAGTAGGATGTATTATTTTAAATAAAATATTTATACCCAAAAAAAATATTTATACCTAACCCTAACCCTAACCCTAACCCCTAACCCTAACCCTAACCCTAACCCTAACCCTAACCCTTAACCCTAACCCTAACCCTAACCCTAACCCTAAACCCTAACCCTAACCCTAAACCCTAACCCTAACCCTAACCCTAACCCTAACCCTAACCCCCTAACCCTAACCCTAACCCTAACCCTAACCCTAACCCCCTAACCCCCTAACCCTAACCCTAACCCTAACCCTAATCCCTAACCCTAATCCCTAACCCTAACCCTAACCCTAACCCCTAACCCTAACCCCAACCCTAACCCTAACCCTAGCATTCAAAGGAGGAGGTTGTGCTTTTCACAGCTCCTCACTACCTGGGAGCAAAACCGTGGATTTCCCTCTTCCCAGGGAAGATGCTGCAACCCCAGTCAGTGGGGTAGGCAGTGGGACCCTTCTGGCATCAGGGGAGTCAAGAATGGAACCTCAAAAGGAATATTTTGAGGGGTTTGGGGGAAATCAAACTCAGACCCCTAAGCAGCCTGCAGAGACTGGGGAGAAAGCAATGGCTTCCCTGCATGAAGAGAACACCAAGCCTCAAAAGATTGTGAGTACTGGGGATTCTACTGTTTTGAAGCAAACTGGTACTGGACCAGTTTGGAGAAGTGGACAGGAGGAGATTTTGAAAGCTCCAGAGGAAAATCCTATGCAAAAGGAAATCCTAGGAGAAGGAGAAGGGGGGGAGAAAATGGCTGACTCAGCTCTGAGAAAGAAGGGTGTGGCAGCCATTTCAGAAGGTGAATCTGCCTATAAAGACAGCACAAATTTGCTGGAAAAGGATTTCAGTGTGGATTTTGGGTCTCATAAAGACTCTGAAGAGGCAGAGAGTGTTAAAATACCTCAAGCTGAAAATATTTTGTTTGAAAAAGAGGCAGAGAGCCAAGGCACAAACAAAGAAACTCATGGAAGGAAAATGAAACTAAATCCTGCATCCATGAAAACAGGTGAGGAGGAGGAGGGGAAGGAAACTGTGGATTTGGAAAACTTAGAAGCCTTTTTAGAAGAATATTTTCAGTTTAATGTCTTCTATGAAACATATAATTTGGACAAAGAAAAATTAGGCCAGTTTGTTGACATAATACATAAAGATTACAACAAATGTGATTCAGATAGTGTTTGTTCTGACACAGAGGAAATCATACAGTATCTAAAGAGGGATCCTCTTTTGAGTGAACTCCATACTAAATTGGATCTGGGGATAGACCAAGTTATGGAATCCATAGAAGAACTAAATGAGAAAGGCAACAGTCTTCTGTTGAAACCAATAGAAAGCAGAACACAGGAGGAAAAATATGACATTTTAGATATTTTGTTAAGTATCATCCAGTGGAGTGAGGAAGCTAAAAAGGACAAGCAAGATTATCTAAACAGAAGGAGGCTTTTATTAAAACAATCCTCCATGAAGACAAAACAAGAGAAAGGCAAACCAAAAGCAAAGCTAAGAGGGGCCAGGATCCAGAAAATCCAAAGCAGAAATTTATTAGATGAAGAGGGTCTGAATGCAAATAGAGATCGTTCTCCCCTTAAACCACAGAGATCTTTGGAAGAGGAAACATCGCTTTTTCTCTCTCCCAAAAGATTACAAGCCCAGTCCCATATAACTGAAGGGCAAGACATTGGAGGATCTGCAGAGGCTTGTACTGAGCAACCTGCAGGGACTACGCTCTCTGACTCCATTGATCCCACAAAAGACTCTCAAAGGGAGGCAGCAGCAGAGAGGCTGGAAAGTCCCTCCTTTGAGCAAAAAAGGGAGAGCGACATGGAGTGCTCTGGCATCTCTTCTTTGGCTGAAACTAGTGACAATGACACAAGCAGCAACAGTGAGGAAGAGGAAGGAAGCTCTGGGGAGAAAACCCAGAGGAAAAAGGCTAAGAGCAAAGCAAGGAAAAGAAACCAAGCCCCCCCTCCAGAAGATCAAGTCACCAAGGAATATCTCATCTATAAATATGACACAGATTTCCAAAGTGTGGAAGAAGGGGAAGTGGCAGACCAGGAGAAAATAGTCTCAGAGGCTTCCAAACAGAAGACGCTTTCCCGAGAAAGGCAGATCTCTGCAGCCTGGACCGAATGTCTCCATACGCGCTGGGACAAGGTGACCAATATTATTTTGCCAAAGGAGTTTGATAGGTATGACACCCTGAAACTCTGGGGCTATGTGGTGGCTCACATTGCCCTGCCGGACTCTAAGGACCGCCTGCCCAGCCTTAAAAAGTACAGTAGAGATAAACTTTGGGGACACTTGGAGAAAACCTTTCCTCTTTTGAAGTCTGTCTTCTCTGGTTTAAGGGTGGCTGAGTCTCAGGAGCAAGTGGCTTATGCCAGAACCCTGGCTTTAGATATTGTTCAACGCCTGCTTTTGGGCAGGAAACCGAAGACATCTGTCATCATCTTACCAGACTGGTTAATGGAAAGCCAATTGATTAAAACCTTCCAGGAAATCCATAGAATCTGGACATGTGCCCCTGAGAACCAGAATCCTAGAGTTTGGTCACAAGTGGACAATGAAGGGAAAATGGTATCCAGAGAGACCTTGATGGAGTGGCTCTTAAACGTCATAGCGGACTTGAGACAACGGACAAAAATTGCTAAACAGTCAGGTTTTGATCCGAAGGAAGAAAGGACTAAAGGAATCGGATCAGGGAGAGACGTGGAGAAGGTGGAGAGCCAGAAAGAAGCAGAGATGGTGAAGGAGCGTCTGCGGACTGAGCGGTGCTCTAAAGGACCTTCGGCCTTGAGTCCTGTCCTGGGGGTGAGCGCTACGGTGCCACCCCCAGCAACCGGTGAGGATCGGAGGGAGGCGAGAGGAAGAAAGGAGGCGGCAAGGGAAGGGAGGGATGAGCAAGGAGAAGCGTTGGGAAACACTGGACAAAGAGGGACACTGAGTGATATCAGCAGCTCGGACTTAGAGGAAAGTGTCTCCTCCTCTTCCAAAGGGAAGAAGAAACCTAGAAAGGAACAGCCTTGGGCAGACGGAGTAGATGCAGAACTGGGCTCATCAGCTGGAGCGGGTGGAGATACCTTGGGTTTGGGAGAGAAAAACAGAGGATTAGATCCACCGGGTCAGGGTTTGGGGGCTGGAGGTGCCTTGTTGGAAGATACTCCTGGTTTTGCTGGTGTTGTTTCTTCTCAGGAACAACGGAGAAACCCATCATTGCCAACCAAGGCATCAACGGTCCAGAAAAAAAGACTTCTAGAAGATGTTGATACCGCTGAGAATGGTCATCTTTTGACAAAGCCTCGATTGGACATGGAAATTGACAAAGACACACGGGAGGGAAATGTAAGTCCAAACCCTCTGCCAGACAGACACAGAAAGGAAAATCACACGCATAGCGATGATACTCACAGAGAGGCAGTGAGGGGATCTGCGGCTTTGCTGTCTGGATCACCCCTTGGGGTCCTGGGTGACAAACCGCAAGAACGGAAAAAGGAAGGGAGGACGTACGCCAGTATAACAGGGCGGTACGGAGGTAGGGCAAGGCAGGGAGCTTTTGGGTTTTCCGGCATGACGGAAGAGGAAGAGATATACCTTGACCAGTTTTTTGGTGATGCTTCTGACGTAAGAAACCCCAGAGCACGTTTTGTAATAAGGTTTAAATATTTAGGATCAGACCCTGAGAAAGGGTCAAGAGCCTACATTTCAAAGCAACTGCTGAAGGATACTTTAGATGCTCAGAGGGAAGATATTGTGGCAGTAATTCAACTTCCGGGTTCTAGAGAAATAGATGTTTGTTTAGCTTCTGAAAGGGTCTATAGGGAGTTTTGGATTAACTGCAAAAGGGTGAAACGTCTGAGCCCTGAGCTGCTGGCCGAATATGAAATGGTCCCTCTATTTAGGGGTGATACCAAGGTTTTGACTATTAGTTTCAGAACCACCACAATCCCTGCTCAAGATGTAGCAAGGCGGGTGTCTAAATATGCCACGATACTATCAGGGCCAGACAAAAAGGAAGATGAGCAAGGCTATTGGACGGGAGAATACAGATGTGTAGTCTCCTTTAAAAATGAAGACCCTGAGTACAGGCATGGCAAGATACCCAAGTACTTTTTCATGGGGGCTGATAGAGGGATCACCAGGTATAGTGGCCAGCCTCAGGCCTGCTTCCAATGTGGGTCCTATGACCACCAGAGGCGCCTATGCACCACTCCTTTGTGTTCGCGGTGCGGCACGAGGGGCCATCCGACGGCAGCATGCTATAGCAGCATAAGGTGTAACTTCTGTGGGGAGCTAGGTCACACTTATTTTTGGTGCCCTCAGGCATACTACAATCAGCAAGATGCCAAAGTGTTTGAGAAGGCCCAGCAAGTAGCCAAAACGGGAAAAGAAAGGGCGGAAGCCAAGGAGCAGACGAGGGTTTTGAGGGAGGCTTTAAGAAGGAGAGGAGAGAAGGTACCAAACCCAGAAGAGCAGGAAGACAGGGGGAGACATAGTGACCCACTGCCCACAAGGGAAGAAAGGCAAAATAGGGCAGAGAGACCCACAATAGATGCCGAATGGACTGTGGTCCGCAGAAGAGTGACAGGAGGACAGGAGGGGAGGCCACGGGAGAGAAAGGGGCCACGGGAAAATGTGGTTACAAAGGGCAATAGGTTCCATGTTCTTGAGGACGAAGGAGGAAAAGGAGAGGAGGAGAGCATGTTAGCCACTGAGGAGCCCACTGATAGTGAAGTATTGGTGGCCGTTGAGGAGGTAGAAGGCAGACAACCGATGCAGACGGGGGAAGCGAAGGGACAAAGGAGCCCCAGAAAGAGAAAGCAAAAAGAAAAGGAGACACGGGAGAATAAGGCAGAGAGGGAGAGGGGAAGAGGACGAAGAGAACCGATGATGGAAGGACAGGTGGATGAGCCTTCAAGGAAAGGTCCTGAAGATCCACCTGAACCAATGTTGACAGAAGTAATGGCAGAGGAAGGAGCGAATACAGCAGTAGCTTCAAAAGAAAAATCAGGTAATGGATTGGTGGAGCCTCACAAGATAAATGCAAACTCCCTTTCCTGTCCCCTTCCATCCCTGGCCCCTGACCGGGACATTCCTCCTCCCCCACCTTTGTCCAGTGTCCCTTCCCTTGTGTCCACTTCCCCAGTGTCTTCTCCACCAGCCCCTGTCTTTTCACCCCTTTCACCTTCCCTCTCACCTTCCCCCCAAATTGGTGAGGCTACACCTCCGGTTGCTTCGGAGGAGGTAGAGAGGACCCAGCTAGAATCGGAGGACCAGAGGATGGAGGAAACTGGAGAGAGCCAGAAGGACTAGTATGGTTTGGGAGCCTTTATTTGGAAGGAATTTATTTGAATTGACTCAAATCAAAATTAAAATTAAACTGAGAAATATAATATCAGTGCCAGTTTTAGTTTGGGAAAGAAAATTAATTAGTTTTTGCATGGTTATTGGTATGTTTAATGTTGATGTTAGAGCTAAGGTATTTTTCAGCAATGATTAATAATGGTGTTCCTGAGAATCACCACTTGGAACGCGAGAGGGCTGAGGATGGCCGAGAGGCGAAATGAGATCCTTCCTTTGCTGGCAACGATGGCGCATGACGTGGTGGTTTTGCAAGAGACCCACCTGGTGAGCGAGCAGCAACGCTCCCAGGCCCAGAAATGGTGGACAAAAGGACCGTCCATTTGGTCCTATGGGGAGGAACACCAGGCAGGCGTGGCGGTCTTATTTAAAGCTAGGCATGACCTCCATATTGACTTTGTTCTCGAGGCTTTACCTGGCAGGTTGCTAGTTGTGGACTTCACCTTGGTGGAGATTGCAAAAGATGGGAAGGAGGAAAAGGTTTGTTTTCGGCTTTGCGGGCTTTACGCCCCTGTGGTGGCATCGCAACGGAAAACATTTTGGCCACATTTGAAAGGATATTGTGCTACTTATAGACATTTACTGGTTGTAGGGGATTTCAATAATAGGACCAAATTATCAGATTGTTCAAATTATGTTGACCAAAGTAAAACTGGGAAGAAGTCTCCCATTTTAACACCTGAGGAGAGACTTTTAGAGACCTTTTTTTCAGATCGTAATTTAAAAGATAAAGCTTTGGAAGTGACTAATCAGATGGGTTTTTTTCCTCTCCCTTGCAAAAAAGCATTTATGGATAAATATCCTTCAAAAAGACAGAGCTAGTAGATTGGACAGACTTAGAGCCCCTGCCGAATTGAAGCCCTTGAGTTGCCAACTGATGATCACCCCATGGTCAGATCATGCCATGCTTCACATGCATTTTGCGTTGGGGGAGATCTACTCCAGAGGGAAACCTCTCTGGAGGCTTCGCCCAAAGACGATTGGGAACCTCACCTGTAAGGAGGAGATTGCGGGCGTTTTGGCAAATATGCTGACATTGGAAGACCTGTATGTTGGAGAACTGTCTGTCTGGTGGGAGAGAACCAAAAAGGTCATTAAGAAGACTTGTCAAAGTTATGAATATTTTATTAATCGGAAGGATTTGCAGGGCTATCAGACAGCAGTATACCAATTCTTGAAATGCCACTACAAGGTTAACCATGGCCTTCCAGTAAATCAGAATTTGTTGGAATGGTCCAGAGGTGTAATAAGAGAATTCCAGACGAAACAGAAACTTAAGAAGAAATATTATAAAGAGTTTAGGACCAAGGGGTCAGTGGTGGACATGGAAGACTGGGCCAGAGCCAAGGCCCCCCAAGCCTCAGTGGTCATGGGGGGCTTGAGGCGCTGTGAGCAGGACCCAGTCAAGAGAGACCCGAGAGAAATGCTGAGAGTGATGGAGGACTTCTACAGGGACTTATATGCAGGGAATAAAATAGGAAAAGAGAAAATTAACGATTTTTTGGATCAGGTACCTCAAAATATACTAGAGAGTATGTACCAAGGGCTAACTCCAATAGACAAGGATGAATTGGTGGCCCCCGTAACAGAGAAGGAAGTCCAGGAGGTCATAGTCCAGGGAAGAGGCAAGTCAGCTCCGGGCCCAGATGGACTCGGATGGGCCTTTTACAAAACTTTTGCAAAGTGGCTGGTTCCTCCTCTCACCCGAGTCATAAATGAACTCATGTCTAGAGAAAGCTTGACAGACTCCTTTTATGAAGGCATTTTGATTTTCTTTCCCAAACAAGGGGATCTGACTTTGCCCCAAAACTGGAGACCTATTGTTTTAACAAATGTGGATTACAGAATTGTGGCAAAGGTGTTGAATAACAGACTGGCAAAAATAGCAACGAAAATTGTTTTAGGTTCCCAAACCAGTGCTGTTCCAGGTCGTTGTATGGTAGACTCTTTGTGTCTGTTTAGAGAAGTCTTTCATTTAGCCCAAAAAGGCAAATGGGAAGGAAAAATATTGCTCTTGGATCAGGCCAAAGCTTTTGATCGAGTCCACCATCAGTTTATGTGGGAAGCGCTGGCAAAAAGGGGTCTCCCCATGCCCTTTGTCAGGTACATCCAACTGCTTTATTTGAAGGCACAGGTAATTCCTCAGATTAATGGGCACAGAGGGACTCCGATCCGGCTGAATTCGGGGGTCAGGCAGGGCTGCCCCCTGAGCCCCCTCCTCTACGTCCTGGTTCTGGATTCGGTTCTTTGCCAAATCCAGGCAGAAGAAAGCATTATAGGTCTGAGGGTCACCCTTCCCAGCGGAGGAGTCATGCCTTTTCCCATAGAGACTTCGGTTAAGCAGGTAAAATATGCAGCCCATGCTGATGATATTTCTCTGTTTATTAATCATCAGAAAGAGATGGTTTCAGCAATGACTATTTTTGATAGGTATCAGCAAGCTTCAGGGGCTCAGATTAACTTACAGAAAAGTAATTTGATTTCCTTTTCCCTAGAAGAAGAAAGTTTAATTTTGTCTCCAGTGGAAGCTGTTGTTGTGAATCAGGAGATCCAAAGTGAGATGTTAGAAAAATTGAAGGAGTATAAAATTTTAGGTTTATTATTTACTATTAAACCTTTTGGGTGGGAAAGGAATTGGCATCTATGGTTGGAAAAAATAAAGGAGAGTTTTGTTAGATGGAAGCCATGGCAGTTAAATGTTTATCAAAAAGCAGTGTATATAAAGACCTACCTTATGCCACGGGCCTTGAATCTTGCTGCAGTGTACCCTCCCCCCCAAAAGGTCTTAAAGGAGGCAGAAAAGTCAGTTTTCCATTTTCTCTGGGGAACGGCCTCCTTCCCTTTGGCTCGGGCCGTAGCTTATAGGAAAACGGAGCAAGGAGGGCTGGACCTGCCAGCGCTGAGGCTGAGGTTTCTGTCCGTTTTTCTCAGCCAAAACTTTGGAAAACTCAGCCAACGGTTTCAACAGCAATCTGGCCTGGAGGGATGGCTGGCTCTTTTTGCCAGGCATTGGGTGAATGAGAGCTGGGCTGGGAAATGGTGGCGGGAGGAACCTGTGCCTTTCCGGGTGACGGCTGCAATGAGACAGACCGGCCCTGACTTCCTCAGGGAAGTGTATGGGCAGATTCAGCAAAACAAAGTCCTGGCAGAGTGGTTTCGGACCAAGGCGGGATGTATCAGGACCTTGAAGAGTTTTGTGTATTGGGAAATGGTGAGGGATGGTCTTTTTTCAGCCTCAGATGGAAAAGAACACCAAGAAGGACCAGTTGTCTCTGTATTTAAAAGAACTGCCCCAAAGCATCGAGTATTTCACGGACCGGAGGGTCCCTTTTGGTCTGTGGGACATTTGGTGGAGATTTTATCACCAAATATACTGTTTAAAAGGAAATCAGCCATGGTTGAAGGAAACAGAGCAAATGTGTCCTAGACTCTTGTGTCAAAAACAATCTTGTGTGACTGAGAAACTGTACAAAGAGACAACAGAACACTTTATAAAAGACTGTCCTTCGGCCAAGGACACTTGGAAGAAGGTGGCTGCTGCTTTGGATTGGCCAGATTTGGCTGGTCAGCCTTGGGAAGCGGTAGCCTCTGGACTAGAGCCGGAGTCGGGAGTCAGAGGACCACGTCGGCGGCTGGAGAGAAAAAGAAAGAGAGGATACAAAGGGGGGATTGTGGGCTCCTTTTGGGAAGTCCCTTGGTCAACAGACTGGTAAATTTGTATGTTTTGTTAGCTTTGGTTTTCCAGAGAAAGAGAGAGTTAGTAACCCAAATACAGGCGGATGTTAATATTGCTGTTCGTTTTGTACTGAACAAAATAAATTTTCTGAGTATCATAGAACGAGGGAGAATGTCCTCCAACAAATGGAGGAAGTTTTGGCCATGGCTGGCAGAGGCCACACCGGGCATAACCTGAGAATTTATGTGTTTTTCTTTTGGTTTTGGATAATGTGTATATTAGAATTTAAATTTATGTATTAGAATGTAAATATGGAGTTTTGTAAGATTCAAACTAACTGGAACTAAAATCTATAGCTATAAGGGGTTTATAATGTTTTTATAATGTTTTGTAACATTTTTGTAAAAATACAATGCTTTTGTAATAGTTGAAGAAGCAAATTTGTTAGTAGGATGTATTATTTTAAATAAAATATTTATACCAAAAAAAAAAAATATTTATACCTAACCCCTAACCCCTAACCCTAACCCCAACCCCAACCCCTAACCCTAACCCTAACCCCTAACCCTAAACCCTAACCCCTAACCCCTAACCCTAAACCCTAACCCTAACCCCTGACCCTAACCCTAACCCGGAACCTAACCCTAACCCTAAGCCGTCAAACCAAACCCTAATTCAAAACCCTCATCTGGCAGGCCAAAGCCTCTTGTTGGCATATGTACCCCATAGGGCCTTTGGGCTGAAATTGAATGCTAATCGAAAAATTTCTAAGTTTGGCTCTTAGGACCCCAAAAAAACACCTCGAGAGACCTAGCTCACTGGGCTTAAAATCCAATTTCTCATCATCTGCACCCCATTTAAAATTCAAAATTTGAAAAAGTCTATTTGGCCCCAAACACCTAGAATTTAAGAGCAAACGGTAACTGAGCCTAGGGTTAGGGTTTGATGAAGCTAGGGTTAGGGTTTGATGAAGCTAGGGTTAGGGTTTGATGAGCCTAGGGCTAGGGTTTGATGAAGCTAGGGTTACGGTTTCATAATACTAGATTAATATTTCATCCCCTCTGTGACTTAGGTTAAGGCACTTTCAGGCCAGTGGTTATCCCTCCTGTGACTTAGGGTAAGTACAGCCAAGGTCAGGTGATGCTAACCCCAAAGTCTTGACCATCCAACCCCAGAGACAAGGTCATTCCTCCTGTGACTTTGGTTAAGGCACTTTCAGGGCGGTGGTTATCTCTCCTGTGACTTAGGGTAAGGCCTGTGCAGGGCGTTGGCTACTCTCAGGGAAATAGAGTTGATTTGAAAAGAAATGTGATGAAAATGTCGCATTGTTTGCCAAAAGCCGCATGCCTTTGGCAGAAATGCGACGAGTTTGACGCATTTCTGAAAGCCTTTAGAATTTTACCCACCCAACGGCCCGTTTTGGACGCCGGGTTGCCGTTCGCAGTCTATTCCGAAAAAAAAGAGCAAACAGTGATTTTTCAGGCGAAAAGCGACTTTGTTCCGCTTTTTCTTCATTTCAGACACCGACGGGACCTGTGGAAAAAAGCAGGGGCTTGGGTGGGGTGAATAGCTGAAAAGTGCCTGAGAGTCGATCGAAATGCGACAAAAGCGCGCAGGTTAAGGCACTTTGAAGGCCGTGGTTATTCCCCCTGTGACTTAGGTTGAGGCCCGTGCAGGGCATTGGCCAGTCCCAGGGAAAGAGAGCTGATTTGGAAAGAAATGCGACAAAAGCGTCGCATTCTTTGCCGAAATTCGCATGCTTTTGGCAGAATTGCGACGAATTTGGCGCATTTGAAGAGCCTTTAGACTTTTACCCACCCAACGGCCCCTGTTTTGGACATCGGGTTCCCATTCGCAGTCTATTCCTAAAAAAGGGTGGCAAACAGTGATTTTGCAGGCGAAAAGCGACTTTATTGCTCTTTTTCTTCAGCTAAGACACCGACGGGACCTGTGGAAAAAACCAGGGGCTTGGGTGGGGTGAATAGCTGAAAAGAGCCTGAGACTCGGTCGAAATGCGACGAAAGCGTCGCATTGTTTGCCGAAACTCGCATGCTTTTGGCAGAATTGCGACAAATTTGACACATTTGAAAGAGCCTTTAGACTTTTACCCACCCAACGGCCCCTGTTTTGGACGCCGGGATCCCGTTTGCAGTCTATGCCTAAGAGACGAGAAACAACAGAGATTTTGCAGGCAAAACTGGACTTTATTGCTCTTTTTCTTCAGCTAAGACACCGACGGGACATGTGGGAAAAAGTAGGGGCTTGGGTGGGGTAAAGAGTTGAAAAGAGTGTTTGAGTTGGAAGAAATGCATCAAAAGCGTCGCATTGTTTGCCAAAACTCACAGCAGAAAGAGTTGTAACTTGCTTCTTTTCATCTCCCAAACCATCTGAGAGAGTTGCAGAAAATCTTGCTAAGTTGTCTTCTTCTTAGTCTGTAAAAAAAGAAAATGTGAAAAGAAAAGAGTTAGAGAATGTACAATAGTTGTTTGAAAACATTTACAAGTAGTAGAGAAACTTAGAAGGAGTAGGAACTTAGTGCTTTTTACATGTAGTATATAGGGTGTTTTAGTGGCTTTTGCCACTTTTTTGGGCCGCGCCCAAAATTTCAAACGTGATTTTTAGCGGCTTTTTGCAGCATAACGTGGAGCTTGCTAACAAAATGGAGGATCAAGAAACTAAACAGTTTCAGAAACCAGAGAAAAAAGATGGGGTGAGTCTGAAATGTTGCCCCTTAGATTAAAAAAGTTTAAGTCCAGGGCTCTGCCTAGAAAAATACTGATTGATAAGGAAGATTTATTAGAGGAAATTAAAGCCCAGGGGAGACAGAATCCTGTACAAGCCCCTGTCAGGGTTTGCCTTTAAGTTGTGACTGGATGAAGATGTAGCATCAAACAGGTGAAGCCAGAACAGGGTAAACCTGCAAGGAGTTAATGAGAAAGCCATTGGCCAATAGGCCAGGTGGCTGTTATAGCCAATTAGCAGACTATAACTCCCTGTAAGTCTGCTGAATTGACAGAAGCACTTTGTACAAGCTTTTCATGCTGGTGGGTGCATTATGCACAAGCTCTACATGCAGTTCTCTCCACACTATAGTAATGGTAAGGCATTATTGAAATACTGCCTGAATAGAAGTCCTTATGCTGTACTATATTTTGCTGCTAAGTACTGTTGCCATTTATATTTTTTGATTTGCTTCTATTTGCTGAGTAAAAGCTAACTTTTGTTATACCTCCAAAATCTCTGCTGTTATCTTTTTATTAAAATACACACACCCCACCAGCCCCACCCGATGATGCAGCACTTTTTCAAAAGTATCATGTTTCTCCCCTTAAAGAGCAGCTGGAGAATTTAGGGAAAGAATCAGCTTCTTGCCAAACCCAAGAAATATTCCAGGGAAAACTCCAGGGAAAGTTCCAAGAGATTTTGGAATTGCAAACAGTGGAAATAAAAGATCAGGGCCTAGCTGTACATAAGAAGCCTCACAAGACAGTATCCTCTGGGAGAGATCTTTCCTCCAAGAAGCAGGAAGTGAGAATGAGTAAAGAGGAAGTGACATTGCTGCCTGGTGGGCGGGACAGATCTCCCCTGAAGGAAAGCAGAAGTGATCCCATTGGCTTCTTGACAGAAGCAGCCCAAGCTTCCAGGCAAGTGAGAATTGGAGGGCCTGCTGTGAAGCTGAACAGCAAAGAGGAGGACTAGGAGGAAGTAGAAAAAGACTCCTTCAGGATCCAAAGTTTTTCAAATGAGACACAGAGAGGAAAGGAGGCTGTGTGCCCACAAGCTTGTTTTTAGCCCCGTTATGACTAAGCACTTTTTGTTACAGACACAAGAAGATAAGGCTTTAGTAGAAAAAGAAGGGACTGTTTTCTTTTACGGTTAAGCAGTCTCACTTGGCCATTGAAACTGTAGAGACTCTGGCTGTGGAGCAACAGCCAGGAACTCTTTTTTCTTTGGGGTCTGAGGAAAACACTGTTTTGCAAAGCCCAGAGGTTGAGGAGAGGATCCAGGCAGAGGTGGATTCCTTTATGCACAGCCCACTGGGACCTGATTTTGAAGACCCTAAACTCAGGGAAGTGATACAGAGTCAGAATGAAGATGACAAAGATGATAAAGGGGAGACTCACAACTCCAGAGAAAAGAAAATTTTAGTAACCTGGGAAAGTCAGTTAAAGGGGGAAATGAGCTCTTTTCACAACTGGTTATTGACCCCTCCATATGAAGATACTGCTCTGGTGAAGCTGTGGCATTCCTGGTAGCCCATATAACATATCCGGATGTTTCCGTAGGAACCTCTTATGTAAAGGGCAAACAGGAAAAGATTTTTAAGGCACTCGAGGAGATGAAATAAATCCTTTTAGAAACACTGAAAGGTTCCTCGCAGCACACCCTGGGAGATGGAGCCAGAGCAAGAAGCTATACCCTGAAAGCTGTGGAGAGGTATCTGATGAGGAGGAGACCTCGATCGTCCCCCCAAGTGACTTTTCCAGAATGGCTAAATGAGAGAGGCTTGATTAGGAGCCTGCAAGAGGTGGAAAGGGAATGGAAGCTCCCAGAAAGGGAGATGCACCAACCCCTAGTGTCAGAAAGTACAGAAGACTGGTCAGCCCTGGTACCTCTACAGACCTTTCTTGAATGGATTGACAGTATGGTTCTCTCTTTGAGACAGAGGCGTTTTCTTAAAAAGCATGCGGATTCGCCTCTTCTGCTTCCTGTGGTGGACAGCAGATTTCAGATGACAACATGTGATGCTGAAAATAGCCAGAAGCAACGGGAGACTGGAGGAGATGAAAAGGCCAAAATGAAGACGGAGGGGACTTCTGCCCCAGCAGAGTCCCCCACAAACGGGTGAGGTTCCTGGCCGAAAGGCATTTTCCTCTTCTCCTCTGGAAAGTATGGAAAACAATGTCCCAAAGAGACTGGAGGATGCAAGGGAGGGAGGAATGGACGGAGGGTTTATTGCAGAGGAGATGCAGAAACATAAAGGGAGAAGAGAGAAAGGGGTGGGAAAGGGTCAGAATAGGGAGAGGAGGACCAAGATGACCAGCGTTCGGACGCCTCCGTCTCCTTCCACCCCACCCACGGTTAAAAAGAAAGTGATAGAAAGTAGGAAAGAACAGGAAAAGGAAGTTCTTTTAACAAGTTCAGATAGTGAAGACTCACACATGGAATTTTTATTAACAAGCCCCCTTGCTAGTAAACTTCATTGGGGTTCTGACCCCAATCTCCAAGATTTGGAAGGAATAGGAAATGATAGGTTTCAGATTAGTGATGACAGAGTCCAGTAGTAGAAGAGAATCTGGCTGTCCCTTTTGGTTTGATTTCTGATACAGGGATAGAAATGACAGAAGGAACTCTGGAAAGACCGCTTCCGACAGAAAGGGACCGGGACAGGGACTTGAATGAGAAAGGGCTGGGGGATCTTACTCCTGGCAAGTGCAGAAGAATGTGACTGTGAGAGAGACTAGAAACGACAAGAAGAAACATCAGAAGGCCGAAATGACGGACTTTCGCAGGAGACAGTGGACGAAGGGGTAGCAGGAAACGTGAGTAAGGAAAGAAAGGGGAGTGGAGATGGCCCTGAACCGTCAAAGAGAGGGATGTCAAGTTCTTCCACAGAACTGCACCCTCAGGCCAAGGACTCTGTTGTAGGACCCTCACAGTTATATCCTTGACATATAATGCTATTCCTCCTCCTTTCTTGTTTGTCCTGTTTCTCTTAAAAAGGTTATACCCCTCTATTTCTATATTCCAATCGTGAGACTCATCCCACCAGGTTTCAGTGATGCCTATTATATCATATTTCCCTTGTTGTCCTAGGAGTGCAAGTTCATCTTGCTTATTTCCCATGCTCTGTGCATTAGTGTAGAGACATCTAAGACCATGTGTCCCCTTTACTTGATGCCTGTGCATGTTTTTTTGGCTCCTATTGTTGGGTCCTTGCACTGTTTGTCTTCTTCCCTCTATGTCAGTTTGACTATTTTTTCTAGCCGTTTTGCCTTCCAGACTGCTGTCTCCCTTCCCCAGATCACTTAGTTTAAAGCCCTCCTGATCAGATTCTTCAGACTGTTGGCAAAAACGTTTCTTCCAACTGGCGTGAGATGTAGCCCATCCCTTGCTAGAAGTCCCTCCTCATGGAACCGAAGCCCATGATCCAAGAATCCAAATTGTTCTCGGCTACACCATCTGCGGAGCCAGTTGTTGATATCTGCTATTTTCCTCTCTCTTCCTGGACCCTGCCCTTCTACTGGCAGAAGAGACGAGATGACAATCTGTGCGTCCATTTCCTTCAGCTTCTTCCCCAGAGCCTCGTAATCACTTCTGATATTCTGAAGGCTGTATCTTGCTGTGTCATGATGAACGGCATCCTGCAAGTAGATCAATCTAAAGCCTTTGACTGAGTAAACCAAAACTACTTATGGAAGGTTTTGGAGTTTAAAGGAATTCCTGTTGATTTTATTAGGTGGCTAAAACTTTTGTACAGGAGAGCCGAAGTGATTCCACAGATTAACGGATGTAGGGGCCAAAGGATTCCAATAAGGTCAGGCCTAAGACAAGGATGTCCACTGAGCCCATTGCTATTTGTTTTGGCAACAGAACCATTCCAGGTGCTGGTCCAACAAGACATGTGCATTAGAGGGTTCATCCCTTTTTTAATTATTGACATTTAATTAATTATGCACATTCCTTCCCCTCTGATTTCGGGAGGGAAAACCTGTGCACCAATTGTAGCTGTATGAGGGCTTTCCTCCCATAAACCTCAGCACCCCCGTAACCTCCCCATTGGATGGCAATGGATCTTTTGGGGGGGGCTTGCCAGGCTGACAGATTATGCGCATATTTGCACCCACCCCAATCCTCCTGGGCATTCCTCCCCATTAACCGCCTTGTGGAAGATAGCACCCCGTCACCCCCCCCCCTTAATTTGAGGTGAGAGATATGTTTTGGGAAATAGTGGACTTGTGTGGCGATGTGCAAGGGTGGGTCCCTCTGCCGACAGATTATGCGCACTAGAGGATGTTGCCCCTTGGTATTCATTTCCTGCGACCTCCATAATGCCCTGCCCGCATGGCACGTTTCAGCAGGTCACCACCCGCCAGGTGACCATGGCACACCCCTTTCCTTTTGTTGGGTTTACCTGTCCCGCCAATAACAGGGCAAATACTTTGGCCCAGCCCATGACCCCAACTCCCATGATCCTGCTTCCTCCGAGAGCAAGCGCCATTTTCAAACCACACTTTTCCTGATCACTGACGAAAGAAATCAGAAATTTATTGATATGGCGGCTTCACAAAGCTCCTTCCCTTTGGCTCAGGCCATAGCTTATAGGAAAATGGAGCAAGGAGGGTTGGACTTGCCATCGCTGAGGCTGAGGTTTCTGTCTGATTTTCTCAGCCAAAACTTTGGGAAACTCAGCCAACAGTTTCAACAGAAATCTGGCCTGGAGGGATAGCTGGCCCTTTTTGCCAGGCATTGGGTGAATGAGAGCTGGGCTGAGAAATGGTGGCGGGAGGAACCAGTGCCTTTCCGGGTGACGGCCGCAATGAGACAGACCGGCCCTGACTTCCTCAGGGAACTGTATGGGCAGATTCAGCAAAATAAAAGAGAAACTGTACAAAGAGACAACAGAACACTTTGTAAAAGACTGTCCTTCGGCCAAGGACACTTGGAAGAAGGTGGCCGCTGCTTTGGACTGGCCAGATTTGGGAAGCGGTCAGCCTTGGGAAGCGGTACCTGGAGTCGGGAGTCAGAGGACTGTGTCGGTGGCCGGAAAGGAAAAGGAAGAGAGGACACAAAGGGGGGATTGTGGGCTCAACAGTGAGATTGGTAAATTTGTATGTTTTGTTAGCTTTGGTTTTCCAGAGAAAGAGAGAGTTAGTGACCCAAATGCAGGCGGATGTTAATATTGCTGTTCGTTTTGTATTGAACAAAATAAAGATTCTGAGTGTAATAGAACGAGGGAGAATGTCCTCCAACAAATGGAGGAAGTTTTGGCCATGGCTGGCAGAGGCCACACAAGGCATAACCTGAGAATTTATGTTTTTGGTTTGGATAATTTGTATATTAGAAGCTAAATTTATGTATTAGAATGTAAATTTAGGGTTTGTAAGATTTGAACTAATTGGAACTAACATTTATAGCTATAAGGGTTTTATAATGTTTTATAATGTTTTGTAACGTTTTGTAATAATACAATGTTTTTGTAATAGCTGAAGTAGCAAATTTGTTAGTAGGATGTATTATTTTAAATAAAATATTTATACGTTAAAAAAAAAAAACCTAATCCCTAACCCTAAACACTAACCCTAACCCCCCTAACCCTAACGCCTTACCCTGACCCCGACCCTGACCATAACCCAATTCTTCCTGACCATTTATAGAGGGATTAGGTCTAGTTCTGGGGGGCCACAAGCAAGTTTATCTCCTATCTATGGAAGATTTGGTAACCCAATTCTTCCTGACCTTTATAGAGGGATTAGGTCTAGTTCTGGGGGGCCACAAGCAAGTTTATCTCCTATCTATGGAAGATTTGGTAACCCAATTCTTCCTGACCTTTATAGAGGGATTAGGTCTAGTTCTGGGGGGCCACAAGCAAGTTTATCTCATATCTATGGAAGATTTGGTAACCCAATTCTTCCTGACCATTTATAGAGGGATTAGGTCTAGTTCTTGGGGGGGGGGGGGGGGGAAGTAAGTCTATCTCATATCTATGGAAGATTTGGTAACCCAATTCTTCCTGACCATTTATAGAGGGATTAGGTCTAGTTCTTGGGGGCCACAAGTAAGTTTATCTCATATCTATGGAAGATTTGGTAACCCAATTCTTCCTGACCATTTATAGAAGGATTAGGTCTAGTTCTTGGGGGGGGGGGGGGGACAAGTAAGTTTATCTCATATCTATGGAAGATTTGGTAACCCAATTCGTCCTGACCTTTATAGAGGGATTAGGTCTAGTTCTTGGGGGCCACAAGTAAGTTTATCTCATATCTATGGAAGATTTGGTAACCCAATTCTTCCTGACCATTTATAGAGGGATTAGGTCTAGTTCTTGGGGGGGGGGGGCACAAGTAAGTTTATCTCATATCTATGGAAGATTTGATAACCCAATTCTTCCTGACCATTTAAAGAGAGATTAGGTCTAGTTCGGGGGGGGGGGGGACAAGCAAGTTTATCTCATATCTATGGAAGATTTGATAACCCAATTCTTCCTGACCATTTATAGAGGGATTAGGTCTAGTTCTGGAGGGCCTTCATGGCCTCCCTCTTCATCCCTTAAAGGCAGTGACAGGAAGGGGAATTTTAACTGCCACGGGACCCCAACGAGAGACGCAGCACACCCAGAAACCGTTGTCTCGGCTCATAGGTCTATCCATGGATTTAGATTTTGAGAGGGTGGCTTTGTTTCCTCGTCCAATCGTCCATCCCATTTTCTCTCTTCTGAAACATCTACTTGCAACTTAGAGGGTGAATCCCCCGGGGGGGGGACTCTCCGCCTCCATTTCGGGGCGCCGCAGTCGCTTCTGTCCTTTTGGCCTTCTGGGCACAGACCTTCCTGTTTGCCAAACGCAGAGCACAGAGGGGTATCCCTGGCAGAGGACGCCTCGAGCCCCACCGGAGGGGGGCAAGGGGAGGCATCCATGCCCCTGTGGGGGAGGCTGCGGGGACCTGCCATCTTGCTCCCAGCCTTGATCTTTTCTTTAAAACCCCTTAAAACAATCTCAGTTTAATATCCCCAGATAAAACTATCTAATAAAATAGATTTAAAGACCCACAATTTTATTTTAAAACACCACAATAAATAGGTTACCCTTTAAACCAGAAAGATCCCTTTGCCTCCCTTTTCAGAAGGGCACCTTTGGGATTGACTGGAAGATGCCTCTTTCAGTCAGCCTCCAAGGTCCTCTAAGACCCCTTTGCCTTGTAGGCCTCAAAGCCCCGGCAGGTCCCTCTGGCGACCAACATGGCAGGCCTCCGTGGCGTTACCCACAATATCCGGGGTACCTTTCCTCGCTCCCCCTCCAGCGTGGCTCTCGGCATCCCCCGCCAGAAATGGCCCTCTGTGTTCTGCGCTGGGCAGACGGGAGCCTCTCTGGGCAGAAGGAGAAACGGGCAGAAGCCGGACTGCAGACTCTCCTTTGAAGGAGGTATTTTTAAATGGCATCTTCCAGGAGCATCTTTGCCTCCTGTCCCTGCGTGGCAGGAGGGGTTGGAGCGGATGGCCTCTGGGGGTCCCTCCAACCTCAGCGCCCCCAAACCGTTAGTGGAGCCTTTTGCCTTCCCTGGTCATTCATTCTCTAAGCTGCAACTAGACCTTTTGGATGAGAAACAGCGGGAAGAAGGAAGATGGGAAAGGGAAACAGCTGGATTGGGGTGCATCCTCTAATCGGGATCCATGAGCAGAAATATGGGGAGGGATCCCTGGTTTCCTGGTGCGCTGCATGTCTTCACTGGGTCCCATCGTAGTTACAATTAGGTCAAGACCACTGGCTGGCAGTAAAGGTCAGGAGGTCAGTGACCAAAACCCGATCTGTGCAGTAGTCCGAACTAGCCTTGTCCTAGGCTCTGTGTGTGGTGCTCAGCACCCGCTCGGTTCTTTCTCTCCCCTCCTGGAAAGTCAGCCAGGATGAGCAAGGTTTAGCTGGGGGGGGGGGGTAAATCCAACATCTTCCTCTCTAGACCAGGCCAAAGTCAATGAGGGGAGACAGGTAAGGACTGAGAGTAAGGTCTGAGGCTGAGATAGTGGCACCCAAAGGGGCTTTTGGAGATACCGCTGGAACCCACTGAGCCAGATGTTAAGGCTAGGGGCTTAGTAACTCCCAGAAACACGCTGAGTGTCAGAAGAGGCTGAGGAAGAGAGGGGCCCAAAGTCAGCCATGAAACCCCCTTGGTTACCCCACAGCCGTACACTGAACATTTGTTTTTCCCCACTTCTCTTATTTGCCTCCATGCTTTGAGAGACGGACACGGCTCCATCCTAACCAGGCCGAGAAGCCATTGAGGAAAGGTCCCACCACGGAGGAAGAGGATGAAGAAGAGGAGGAGGAAGAGGAAGACCCTGACCCATAAGCGCCAGCCGTGGATGAAGGAAGAGAGAGTCACTGCTGGACTCAATCCCCCATTCAACTAAGTATAAACATGTATGCATGTATGTGTGTGTATATGTATGTGTGTGCATATATGCATACATATATACAGTCATCCCTCCATAAAAACCTGCTGATAGGTTTGCCTTTGGTCCTCCATAGGTCAGAAATGGTTTGAAGGTGCCCAGGGTTTCCTTGTTAGGATTTCTTCAGAGGAGGTTTGCTTTTTGCTGAATGTTTCTTGTCTCCGTGCTTGTGCCTCCCTCCCTCCCTCCCTTCCTTTGTTTCAGTCAGGTTTCCCAGTTGCAGCAGATCCCTCCGAACGCTCTTCCTTTCCGGTAGGGACCTGGGTTTAGGATGGACTTTAAGAAGGTAGGGCCTCATGGATTTCGACATCTTCCAGGTAGGTTTTGCTCCTCAGAGGCCTTGCTGGCTGAGGGTGGCACCTGCCATTTCTGCCCCGCTCTCTCCTGGTGCCAATGGCTGCTGTTTCAGGGCCTCTGTTCTTCCCAGCCATCTTTTAGGTTTTCCTTTTTGGGTCTCACTGGGAAGAGGCAGGGGACAACTGGTGCTGCTGGTCTCATTTGGTCTCCTGCTCAAATACTAACACTAACACTAATACTAATTAACACAAATGTTGCGGAAATTGTTGCACAGGAAGGTTTTTGAAGTGTGGTTCAGTGAAGTTTCTGCATATTGGTCGTTGGACTTGCCTTTTAGGGTGGTGCTGAGATGCCGTTGCTAAAAAGCGAGTTTGTTGTGTGGCTTCTTCTTCTTCTCAGTGGTCTTTGATCTCTGTGGTCAGGGTTTTGTTTGAAACCAGAGAGCACCATCGTTTGTCCCCTGCATCTCCCCCTGACACCCCTCTATTGCATCCTCCAGCCCTTCTGGACCCCTTCCAGCCCTCTCCTTCCCCACAGAGAGCCCCCAACAGCTCAGGCTGAGGCCCAGGAGGAAAATGGCAGCCCCCAAAAGCCAGCATTGCCTGCCCTATGGACCTTCCTGGGTGGGCAATGATTGCAGGCTCTCGTGGCTTTCTTTCTTCCAGAACCATTTAGGTCCCTCTCAGCTGCCAATGCTGCCCCTTGGAGGTCCAGAGTAAGAGTGAGGTCCATCCAGGCCCAGAAGCAGCAGGCGAGGAAAGGCCCTCCTCCGGCCCAGAGGCAGAGAGGAAGAGACGGTCTCCGCCGGACGTGGGCCCTTCTCCCCACTAGACTGTAAGCCAAAGGGCAGGGAACCCCCAACTTCTCAAGCTTTTTGCCACTTTTTTTGCCTGAAAAGCAATACTTGTTAAATACTTGTAAATTAATAAAGAATGCTTGTAGTTATCCTTATGGACAAGTAATCCTCAATGCTTCTTTATGGGTAAATATTCCCCAATAATTCTCTATGGGCAAGTAATCACCAATGTTTCCTTATGGGCCAATATTCCACAATTTTTCTGTATGGGCCAATATCCCCCAGTGGTTCCTTATGGACAAATATTCCCCAGTGGTTCCTTATGGGTAAATATTTCCCAATGTTTCCTTATGTACCAATATTCTCCAGTGTTTCTCTATGGGTAAATAACCCCCAATGGTTCCTTATAGGGATTCTAGGCTGGTAGAAGGATTCTAGTTCTTTTCCTTTAAAGAGGAGAAGGAGGAGGGGTCTTTTGTCCATGTGCTTGGGTGAAATCTAAACTTGCTGCACTTGAGCTATTATTCCATTCTGGGAGCCATTGCTGGAAGAAGCCAGAACTCTTAATTCTGCACAAGGCTGGGAGAGGCACACACCTAACGGCACGCGAATTGTAATTTTTCTTATCTAATCCAGGAGGTTTGGGGGGAAATAGAAGAGAAGCTGACTTGAAACATTGTTGGAGGGGGCTCTTTAAACTTTCCACTTTTCTTTTCCTTTCTTTCCTTAAGGGGCTAGTGGGGACCTTTGCTCAGAGGAAAGGAGTCAGAGACTTGCTAGTAGCCAGGAGCTCTCTACATGACTTGAACTCAGTGACAGAGCTTGGGGACAAAGGCCAAGTTTAGCCAGGGAAGCCAGGGAAGCCCAGTCTTGTTTCAGTGCCTCAAGACTTCTCAGTATGGAAACTGAAAGCCCTGCTGCAGTCACCTGCAACACCTGTGGGATGTTTGTCTTCTTGCTAACAGATGTGGGGAACTACACCTGCACCAATTGCAAGTTGATAGCCCTCTTAGAAGAGAAAGTACAGCAGTTGGAGGCCCAGGTATCTGCACTCCTGCATCATAGAGAGCAGCAGATTCTCCTGAACAGAACAGACCAGAATGTCTTGGGTGGGAAACAGACAGAGGACGTTGCTGGGGTGGAGGTGGTCACTGCACATAAAACAGAAGTAGATGCTTGGAGGAAGATCACACACAGAAGTAAGGAAACCAGGGAACGTTCTATGAGCAGCTTGCAGCTACAGATTCGTTTTGAATCTCTCTGTTGTCAGAGATGATGAGGAAAAGCAGCATGGACAGACTTCAGGGACAGAGCAGGGGAGCCTGAGAATATCACGAAAGGGAACAGACACTGCTAAGCTTTGGAGGATTTGCATGGTGGTCGTGGTGTGGGACTCCTTGCTGAGGGGTACCGAAGCAGTTGTTTGTGGGCCTGACAAGATGTCTCGGGAGGTGTGTTGTCTCCCTGGGGCAAAGATCCGTGATGTGACGGAGAGGCTGACAAGACTTATCAACCCTACTGACTAATATCCCTTCCTTTTGATCCACGTGGGAACGAATGACACAACAAGACACAGCCTTCAAAATATCATAAGGGATTATGAGGCTCTGGGAAGGAAGCTGAAAGAGATGGATGCACAAATTGTCATCTCATCTCTTCTCCCAGTAGAAGGGCATGGTCCAGGAAGGGAGAGGAAAACAGCAGAGGTGAATAACCGGCTCCGTAGATGGTGTCGCCAAGAACAGTTTGGATTCTTGAATCATGGGCTGTGGTTCCATGAGGAGGACTTTTCACAAGGGATGGGCTGCATCTCACGCCAGTTGGAAGAAACGTTTTTGCCAACGGTCTGAAGAATCTGATCAGGAGGGCTTTAAACTGAGTTATGTGGGGAAGGGAGACAACACTCTAGAAGGCAAAAGGGCTGGAGAAAATAGTCTGAAGAATCTGATCAGGAGGGCTTTAAACTGAGTTATGTGGGGAAGGGAGACAACACTCTAGAAGGCAAAAGGGCTGGAGAAAATAGTCAAACTGACATAGAGGGAACAAGGCAAACAATGCAAGGACCCAACAGTGGGAGGCAAAAAAATTTGCACAGGCAGCAAGTAAAAGGGACCCATGGTCTTCGATGTCTCTACACTAATGCACATAGTATGGGAAATAAACAAGATGAACTTGAACTCCTAGCACAACAAGGGAAATATGATATAATAGGCACCACTGAAACCTGGTGGGATGAGTCTCATGATTGGAATGTAGAAATAGAGGGATGTAACCTTTTTAAGAGAAACAGGCCAAACAGGAAAGGAGGAGGAATAGCATTATATGTCAGGAATATTTACACCAGGGAAGAGATCCAGGACATCAGTACTGGAGGCCAAGTGGAGAGCATCTGGGTAAAAATTAAAGGAGAGGGAAACAACAGGGATGTTACTGTGGGAGTCTACTACAGACCTCCATGTCAGACGGAGGAATTGGATGATGCCTTTCTAGAACAGATGACCACACACTCAGAAAGGAGAGATGTAGTAGTGATGGGGGACTTCAACTATCCTGATATTTGCTGGAAGTCAAACTCAGCCAAATCCTCAACATGTAGCAAATTCCTCACTTGCCTGGAAGACAATTTCATTGTCCAAAAGGTGGAAGAGGCAACAAGGGGATCAGCCATTTTAGATCTAATCCTAACCAACAGGGAAGACCTAGTTGATGGGGTGCAAGTGGTTGGATCCTTAGGTGGAAGTGACCATGTTCTCCTGGAGTTTGTTATACACACACATTTTAGACTTTAGGACAACTGATTTTAGAAAACTTAGAGAAATACTGGGGGTGATCCCATGGTCAGAAATACTAAAAGAGAAGGGAGTTCAAGATGGATGGGAGTATCTCAAAAAGGAGATACTGAAGGCGCAATTTCAAACAGTTCCAATGAGGAAGAAAAATGGAAGATGTCTCAAGAAGCCAGGATGGATGACTAAGGAACTTTCAACTGAGCTAAGTAAAAAAATGGAAAAATGGGGAAATCACCAAAGAGGAATTCAAACAAATAGCAAGCATGTGTAGGGATAAAGTCCGAAAAGCTAAAGTGCAAAATGAACTCAGGCTTGCTAGAGAGGTTAAGAACAATCAAAAGGGCTTTTTGGGTATGTCCGAAGCAAAAGGAAGAAGAAGGAAACGGTAGGGCCACTGCATGGAGAAGATGGCAAAATGCTAACAGGGGACAGAGAAAAGGCAGAATTACTCAACAACTTCTATGATTCTATGATTCTAACTTCTTTGCTTCAGTCTTCTCAGAAAAGGCAAAAGGTGCTCAAGCTGAGGATAATGGAGCTGAGAACAGAATAGGGGAATTTCAGCACAGAATAAGTAAAGAGATAGTACAGGAATACCTGGTTAATATAAATGAATACAAGTCTTCAGGACCAGATGAACTACATCCAAGGGTATTAAAAGAACTGGCAAATGTAATGTCGGAGCCATTGGGAATAATCTTTGAGAACTCCTGGAGAACAGGAGAAGTCCCAGCAGACTGGAGGAGGGCAAACGTTGTCCCCATCTTCAAAAAGGGAAAAAAAGAGGATCCCAACAATTATCGTCCAGTTAGTCTGACATCAATTCCAGGAAAGATTCTAGAGCAGATCATTAAACAGAGAGTCTGTGAATATCTGGAAGATAATTCCATAATCACAAAAAGCCAACATGGGTTTCAGAAAAAGAAGTCATGCCAAACGAACCTGATCTCTTTTTTTGATAAAATTACCAGCTTGGTAGATGAAGGGAATGCTGTGGATATAGTATACCTCGATTTCATTAAGGCCTTTGACAAGGTTCCCCACGACATTCTTGCAAACAAGCTTGCAAAATGTGGGATAGACAAGTTAACTGTTACATGGATTTGTAATTGGTTGACTGGCCGAACTCAAAAGGTGTTCAACAATGGCTCCTTTTCATCCTGGAAAGAAGTGACCAGTGGGGTCCCACAGGGTTCTGTCCTGGGCCCAGTGCTATTCAACATCTTTATTAATGACCTGGATGACAGAATTGGGAGCATACTTATCAAATTTGCAGATGACACCAAATTAGGAGGAGTAGCTAATACCCCAGAGGACAGGATCAAAATTCAAAATGACCTGAATATACTAGAAAGCTGGGCCAATGCTAACAAGATGAAACTCAACACAGAAATGTAAGGTTCTGCACTTAGGGAGGAAAAATGAAATGCTATGTGTGAAAGGGATCTAGGAGTCCAACTAGACCATAAGCTGAACATGAGTCAACAGTGTGATGCGGCAGCTAAAAAGGCCAATGCTATTTTAGGCTGCATCAATAGAAGTATAGTGTCTAGATCAAGGGAAGTAATAGTGCCATTCTATTCTGCTTTGGTCAGGCCCCACGTGGATTAATTCTGTGTCCAGTTCTGGGCACCACAATTCAAAAAAGATGTGGAGAAACTGGAGCGGGTCCAAAGGAGGGCAACTAAGATGGTGAAGGGTCTGGAAGCCATGAAGCCCTATGAGGAAGGACTTAGGGAACTGGGGATGTTTAGCCTGGAGAAGAGAAGGTTATGAGGTGATATGATCGCCCTGTTTAAATATTTGAAGGGATGTCATATTGAGGAGGGAGCAAGCTTGTTTTCTGCTGCTCCAGAGACTAGGACTCAGAACAATGGATGCAAACTGCAGGAAAAGAGATTCCTCCTCAACATTAGGAGGAACTTCCTGACAGTAAGGGCTGTTCGACAGTGGAACACACTTCCTCAATGGAGAACAGTGGAGTCTCCTTCCTTGGAGGTCTTTAAGCAGAGGCTGGATGGCCATCTGTCAGGGATGCTTTGATGTAGAGTTCCTGCATGGCAGGGGGTTGGACTGGATGGCCCTTGTGGTCTCTTCCAACTCTATGATTCTATGATTCTACAGGCAAATATTCCCCAATGTTTTCTTATAGTAAATATTCCCCAATGTTTCCTGTTTGGCCGAGGAAAGAAAGAACTCTTGGCTTTTGTCAAGCAAGGGATGCCTCCGTGGTGGGCACTTCATGGGCAGAAAGAGGTCTCTGGACCCATCTGGGCCCCCAGTAGGGCTGCATAGTGGGGCAATGGGAGTCCAGAGGCCATGATCATCTCTCCCGAAGGAGGAAGCCCATCTGATGGATGGATGGATGGATTGGCATTGGAGAACAGAGCTTGGGAAAGTCCCTTCTGGAGGAAGAGGGCTTCCAGTGGGGCTGGGGGCCATTCAGGACACACTGGAGAGGAGGCCTATTGAATGCAGTGGCACTAAATCAGTGCCCTTTCAGAGATGCTTTTGGAGTTCAGCTTCCAGGAGCCTCAGCTATATTGGTCCAGAGCCTGATTAAAGAGCACAGTTTGGGGACCTCAATGCCCTCAATGTTCCTTGCATTTCTCTCTCAAAATCCCAAAACAGTTGCCAAGAGAGGCCACCAGAGGGCGCCCCAAGATAGAAGCTGGGACGAAGCCCAAAGAAGAGTCAAGAAGTTGGTGTGAAGAAGCTGAAAGGGGCTGCATGGCTCTAGAGCAGCCACAAGAGGGCGCCTTTCTCCTAGGAATCTTCATTATTAGCCACAGCTTGGTCAACTGAAGTCTCATCTTAAGTATACATATATATACTTCTGGTATGTGTCTGCGAGAGATGTAGCCAGACACGTGAGATACTGAGATAGAGATATATACACATACATACATACTTCTGCTGTGTGTGTAAGGGTATATACAGACAAACACAAATACATACTTTTGCTGTCTCTGTGTATAGATAGATAGATAGATAGATAGACATACATACATACATCTAGTGTATATATATATATATATACTACTGAGATCTAGATATAGATGTATACACACACATGCATACATATTTCTGTGTAGATTTATATCTTCTGAGATACAGATAAACACACAGACATATACTTCTAGGACACTACTGACCCTACCTCCTCCAGGACCCTCGAGGGGGAGGAGCCAAAGGAGAGGGAACGCCCCCCAGACCCCAGAAGGAGGGAGGAAGGGCTGAATCCTGTCCTCCATCCATTTCACTTGCGGAGGGTCCTTCCATGTGCAATCCTGCCCTCCATTTCACCTTTAAAGAGTTCTTTAATGTGCAATCCAGAAATGGAGGACAGGATTGCACACGAAAGAACCATTGCACATGAAAGCAGCTAACCCATCATCCCCTTCCCAGGGTTGGGGAGTTGAATGTCAGCCTCAGTTGCTGTCTTGGAGGACAGTCCCATCCTCCTCAGAAGGTTCAGGGTGTTGGGGAGCTTTCAAGGCGCCCTCCATTCTCTGTCCTGGAGCCCTCCAAGAGGGTGGGAGGAGGACACTTCCCATCATCCCCAGACCAGGCCGAGGTCGGGGGAGGCCTCACTCCAGCCTTTCTGGAAACTCCCAGAATCCTTTGGGGAGCACCGCAATAGACATGTGCAAATATAATACCAATAATCTTATCGATATTCTGTCTATCTATCTATACATAAAAATGTAAATGTTCCATTGTTCAAAATCTTAAATCTCTGAGAGTTCTTCATGGCTCGCTTTGAAATTTCAACGCAAGATTGCATTTGAACACAGGCCTCTTTTCATAGGCCTCCTATGACGTTTTCATAGACCATCTTCGTAGTTTATCAGGCGAGGCCAATTCCTCTCGCTGTTTGGCACCCTCCTGTGGATGCCTTGGCACACTGCAGCCTCCACAGGCATGAAAGAAAAAACAGAATAAAATGGAATAAAGTATTTTAAAAATCATAAAATATAAAATTAAACTAAAATAATTCCTTTTTTCTCAGCAGCCTTTTTGCAAAAGGCGGAGCAGCGCTCCAACTGGCTACTCAGGGCTCCGGGTCAACTGCCGGCTCTCCGTCCCGTCAGCCTGCCTGCCTTCCTTCCTTCCTTCCGTGCCACCATCCTGGCTTCGTTCTCAGGCGATTGTGACATCACGAAGAAAAGGCTCTCGGCCTCGGTTTGGCCTCATTCCCTTTCCCTGGCCCTTCCTGCACTCTGATTGGCTGATTGGCCATCTATCTGCGGTTCCTAGAACATCTCCTTGTGGCTCTCTGGCTGTCCGCGACTCTATGGTTAGACCCTCCGAGACGGACTCCTAGACCGTCGCCATGGAGACCCTCTATCCGTGGCGCTCGGAGGGCCGGCCTTTGAGAGGCAGAGCTCCCGATCGCCCTCCTCTGGCTCCTCTGAGGAATGACACCCGGAAGGGAAACGGCGAAGGCGGGAAGGAAGGAGGGAAAGGCCTCCGGGCTCCTGGTATTTCTCTCTTCTCCTTAAAGGCAACGTATTTCGTTTGTATTTGCTTATATTTTTCATTTTTAAAGAAATTGTACTGAATTTTTAAAGATTGTAATTGACCTTTTATTTTATGTTACTTTCAATCCTCTGTATTTTCTTTACAGAAAATACAGTGGCGCAGTGGTTAAATGCCTGTACTGCAGCCACTCACTCAAAACCAGAAGGTGGCGAGTTCAAGACCAGCAAAGGGCTGAAGCTTGACTCAGGCTTGCATCCTTCCGAGGAGGTCGCTAAAATGAGTACCCAGATTGTTGGGGGGCAAATAGCTTACAATTGTAAACCGCTTAGACACTCATTAAGGGTATGAAGCGGTATATAAATGAAGCTGTTTGTTTGTTTTGTTTGTATTTTCTTTATTATTATATTTAGATTTACTTTTAATTTATATCTCAATTTCACTTTGTGTTAATTCTAAGCTATTTTTATTTGACGTTTGAATTCATTTTCTTTTTATTTCTTTAAATTTTATTTGTTCTTTTATATTTCGTTTTGTTTTATAATTGTAATTTAAACACTAATCCTTTGAGAGGGATTCATTTTGCCCACCGAAAGGGGCAAAAAGATAGGAAAAATTAAACAGTAGAAACATCTAAAGAAAATTTCAAAAATATTGTTTTTAATAAAAATTTAATCTTTTTAATAAACAAAAAAATTACATTTCATTTTTTAATTAATATAATTTTTTATTTATAGCTCAGGTTTCATTTTTAATTGTTAGCTATTCTATTTTTTATTTCTGTTCTTATTTGATATCTTATTCCATTTTATTTTTATCCAAAGTAATTTACATCCATATTACCACCTGTTTTATAATTATCTCTAGTGGCACATTTTGTAATTTCCTCCTTCAAAAATTTAGTCATCGTGTCATTTGTTCAAGAACAACTTGACAATTTTCAGAAGTGCTGAACTATAAATCCCTATCTCCTGATTGACAGCTGGGTGCCAGCATGGTGCACCGGTTCGAGCACCGGCCGATAGCCCTGCAGACTAGGATTTGAATCCCGTCTCAGCCATGTAAAGAAGGCTGACTTTCGGCAATAAGTCACACTCTCTCAGCCTCCGAGGAAGGCAGTGGTAAAATCCCTTCTGAAGAAACCTTGCCAAGAAAACAACATGATAGGGTTGCCTTAGGACTGACATAACTGAGAAACGACTTGAAGTGAAGCCAACACCACAAATCAGTAATTATCCAGTATAGCTAAGGATATCAAGGTGCATGCAAAGAGTGGCAAAGAGCCACTTCTATCATTCAGAGGAGTTGGATATAAAAATACATTATTATTGTTGTTGTTGTTGTTGTAGTTGTTAATTTACTTTTCCAGAGCAATGGTAGTAATCTAAAAAGACCAAAAATACTGGTCCAAGAGACAAAAAATGCTACTAATTTAACCGACAAAAAATGGTACTAATCTAAACAGAGCAAAAATGGAATAATGTAATCTTTTTTTGCTTGAGAATTGAAATATCGAATATCTTAGGTTTTGTTATTTTGAGATCTTTGATTTTATCTTTCATTAATAAATTTTAAGTAGGTTCTATGTAATTTCTTATTTTTCAAGTCTGGTGTGTCCATATATTAGAAACACAAAAAATCAGAATTACAGAATATTTTAGAGAACATGATGAGGATCCAGATAAAATCTAGGAAGTCACTTGTCTTATCTCCTTTTTGTGCTACTTTATTCTTTATGTATTTGTCTTTTTTTCTTTGCAATTTCTATATTTATCTTGTGTGTATTATTTGTCCCATTTAGGATATGTCAATTATATGTTGGTATGTTCAATAGATTGTATAATCTGTATATGTATTGTATATTGTATTGTACATTGTAATGTATGCAATGTATGTAGTGTATGTATGATTGAAGATCAATGTCTGCTTTTTCTACTGTCTAAAATAAAGTAAATAATTTAATCTGAAATTATAAAATATAAGATGGATCATACATCATACAATTAACTATGAACCAAAGCTTGACTATATTTATTTATTTATTTATTTATTTATTTATTTATATTTCTCTCCTGCTTTCCTCCCAAGACAGGGACCAAACCAAATATAGTGCAATTAAAAAGCTACACATTTGACAATTAAAATGTTATTAATTGATTGACTGAAGCCAGTGACAAGCTGCAGCTAAACTGTTTACTGGAGGCTCTGGTCTTCCTTTCCACTTCAGCCCCGGCCAGACTGTTTTCCGGAGGCCCCGGTCTCCCTTTCCCCCTCCGGCCCCGGCCAGACTGTTTTCAGAGGGGTCCCGGTCTCCCTTTCCCCCTCCGGCCCCGGCCAGACTGTTTTCAGAGGGGTCCCGGTCTCTGTTTCCCCCTCCGGCCCCGGCCAGACTGTTTTCTGGGGGCCCCGGTCTCCCTTTCCCCCTCCGGCCCCGGCCAGACTGTTTTCAGAGGGGCCCCGGTCTCCGTTTCCCCCTCCGGCCCCGGCCAGACTGTTTTCCGGGGGCCCCAGTCTCCCTTTCCCCCTCCGGCCCCGGCCAGACTGTTTTCTGGGGGCCCCGGTCTCCCTTTCCCCCTCCGGCCCCGGCCAGACTGTTTTCAGAGGGGTCCCGGTCTCCGTTTCCCCCTCCGGCCCCGGCCAGACTGTTTTCCGGGGGCCCCGGTCTCCCTTTCCCCCTCCGGCCCCGGCCAGACTGTTTTCAGAGGGGTCCCGGTCTCCGTTTCCCCCTGGCCACTGTTTTTCGGGCCACGGTTTTTTGCTTTCAGGGACTGCATGTCCCATCATCTGTTTTTTGGCTTTTGCAAATGTGCTCAGAGAAGATCATCATGACTATGATGATGATGGTGGTGGTTGCTTTGATGGGTCTTGCAGTAAGTAACGCCAATAACCCACGGCCATGTTTTTTGCTTTCAGAGACTGCATGTTCCATCATCTTTTTTTTAGCTTTTGCAAATGTGCTCAGAGTAGATCATGACTATGATGATGATGATGATGATGGTTGCTTTGATGGGTCTTGCAGTAAGTAATGTCTATGCCAATAACCCACAGCCATGGTTTTTCCTTTCAGAGACTGCATATCCCATTATCTTTTTTTTTTTTTTTTTTGGGTTTTTAAATGTGCTAGAGTAGATCATGACTATGATGACTATGACTTTGATGGGTCTTGCAGTAAGCAATGCCAATAACCCACCCTCCCTCTGTGTGTTTAATGGCCGTACTTCTTGCTTTCAGACAATGAATGTCCAATCATCTTTGGGGGGGGGGCTTTTTTCTATGTCATCACTCATTATTATGCATTCTTTTTGCAGGGGTTGCTGTATAAAATCAAACAGAAATCCATTAAACTGTGATTTCCCCCCCAATAAGGTTGGCGTGCATACAGGTGTTCCTGTGAGCATGGGCAGAGCACCCTGTAAAATCACATCTGATACACATACACAAAAACATACACATATGTCCCATCAGCATCTCTTTTTTGGCTTTTGGAAATAGGCACAGAGTTTATAATGATTGTTGCTTTGATGGGTCTTGTGGTAAGTAATGCCAATAACCCACCCTCCTTGTGTGTGTTCAATGGCCATACTTCTTGCTTTCAGAGACTCTATGTCCCATCATCATCTGTTTTTTGGGGGGGGGTTTTGGTTTTGGAAATAGGCACAGAGTTGATAATGATGATTGTTGCTTTGATGGGTCTTGCAGTATGTAATGCCAATAACCCACCCTCCTTGTGTGTGTTTTTTGGCCAGTGGCCATGTTCATTGCTTTCAGAGACTGCATGTCCCATCATCGTCTGTTTCCAGCCGTTCCCAGTGTCCACACAGAGAAATCTTAAGCAAGTACATAAACAGGACTGTGGGCTAAATCATACTAGAAAAATCCTGCAGGAAACAAAAATGTTAAAGGCACGGATCACCTGGTCACTTCACCATTCTCTGCCAGTCAGCTTAATGTACTTGGAAATGTAAATGTAATGTAAACGAAATGTAAAATTTTTAGATCATGCTGAAGGCAAACTTGGAATGGAAAAGTTTCTTTTAAAAAAGACCTTGGAGGATCTTCTTGCTCTGACGAAGTGAGAATCACCACGTTCCTTCCTCCCCCCCCCCCCCCAACAGCAGGAAGAGCAGCCTACTACTTCATCAGGAGCTACTGCTCCAAAGCGAGCAAAACTGTCCAATGTTGGGCCCTGTGTCAGAAGAAGTGTTACTGCAGTTACTCCTCCACGAGTCCAAGAAGAAAAGGATTCTGCTGCTCCACAAGTCCCTGAGGGAAAGGATTCCGCTATGCCTTCGGGAATGCCTGAGGAAAATGATTCTGCTCCACATGTCCCCGAGGAAAGGGAACCCTCACCCACTACACCTCCAGTAGTCCATGTGGAAAAGGATTGCGGCACAGAAGAACAAAAGGATGCTTCACATTCTGTGCCAAAAAATATTACAACAAGTTTTCATCAAAGTGGCTTGATGTAAAAGAATTCAAAGGATGGTTAGAAAAATCAAAGAAGAAAATTGCAGGCCATGAACATGCTTATTGCAGGGTGTGCAATATGCACATCACTGCTCACAAAAGTGACATCCAGAAACATCATTCAACTGAGAAACATGCATGTAAAGTCAGAGAAGTTAAAGGAAACCCCACTGTGAAAGAAATGGTTTGCAGACCCAGTAGCAGTATGCTACAAAGAAGGGCAGAGCTGAAGCTTGCTGGATTTCTAGCAGAACAAAATTTACCTTTACAGACTGCAGATGCTCTTGCTGAACTCCTAACCAAGTTTGTTTCCAGATTCAAACATAGCGCAAAGCCTTTTCCAACACCGCACAAAAGCCAGTGCAGTGATACATCTCTTGGTGCAGAATTTAGGAAAGAATTAAACCAACTCATGAATACTCAAGGCTGCTATTTCAGTGTAGTTATGGATAAAACTACTGACATGTCATCTATCAAGCAATGCGCGTTTGTAGTTATATATTATGATGAAAAACAATGTAATTTAAAAAAAAACAATTTTTCGACATGAAAGAAGTAAAATCATCAACGGCAGAGGACCTGGTAAAGTGTCTAAAAGACATACTTAAGGAGAACAATGTACGTTTAAGCAATTTTGTTGGATTTTCCTCTGACACAACTAATGTGATTGGTGAGCATCACTCTGTTGTCACACTCCTGAAAAAAGAACTTCCAGATGTTGTCTTTGTAAAGTGTTCCTGCCACCTTATTCATCTGGTAGCTTCCAAAGCTTGTTTGAAGCTACCTAGAAGTGTGGAGGATCTACTGCAAAATTTGGGGTAACATTTCAGCAGAAGTTATCATAGGCAACAGATTTTTCAGGAATTCCACGAATTTTTTAAGGTGCAAATCCACAAAATCATGAATTCCCTCTACGACAAGGTGGCTGTCAGTAAAGTCTTATGTTGACAGGGTACTTGAACAGTACTCTGCACTGGAGGCCTATTTAATAGTAGCAGCTCTTTGCGAGAATCCGTTGAAAACTACTGAGGACATGTTAAATGAGAGAAATAGATCTGAATCACACACATGAGGTTTGATGGAGGAGACAAACAAATGGAGTGGAGATCATGCAAAACCATATAGTTTTATGCTTAATTAGATAATACATATAGATAGAAAGGAACATGTATAGTATTCTAATCAATATATATATCTAATAGAAGTATTATAGGTCAAAGGCTAAGGCCCTTTAACTAAAAAGAGACTTTATAAAATTAGTAAAAAGGGTTTTGAGATAAACTTTTGATACCATGCTAACTTTATAAACGTATATTGGACTTTAATCTATTAAATATATTGTTTTGTAGGAATAAAGGGGGGTTTATACTTTTGATGATTTTATAAAGCATAAACTAAACAAAATCTTTTTCAGGCTATGTTAAGACAACTAGAATATTTCTTTGAAATTATAAACTTTATAAAAATCTCTTGATCCATACCTGGGATTCAAGGACGAAAAGGGAGATGACGCAGTAAAGGCGTCATAAAAATTGTTGTCTTCATCTGCACCTGGGATTCAAGGACAAGGGAGAGAAACTAGTATCTAAAAAGTAAGATAAGAGAGTGCCATCCTCACTTAATGCCAAGAACACCATTTTGTTACATGGGTTACAAAAGTTCACGAGATTTTCTTTTCTGCGCATGCCTAATAGGGAGTTATGAATATTAGAACACACCTAGGAATGTATAATGACTAATTTACATGGTCATGCATTGTATGAAGTAGGTGGGGAAAATACACATGTAATGGGAGTTTCTAGGGTTAGTACATTATCCAATGAAAATTCAGATAAAATATTGTAATGGAAAATGGTCTATAAATATTGTGTGAAACATCAGATATGTGTGCCCACTTGCTTGGGACACCCCTTCTTGCAAGATTGTATTTAATAAAATTGGAAATAGCTGCTTCACTTGTTTTGTCCTGATTAATTTGATTTGGTACTTTGGTACTTAAGAAAACTATATCTCACATTAAACACCATGCGCTCCAAGTTAACAATGATTTACCTCCAATTTATGTCATGTGTGCTTGGATTGTTTTCTAACTTAAACACCATGTTCCAGTCTGAGAGCCCTCTATTACACAAAATGAAGCCTGAAATCAAACGACTATTGAAGACATTGTGTGGTAACTTCTTACAAATAGATATTGTGAGAAGAACCAAAGACATTTTCAACCTTGACCACAAGGACCCTAACAATTTTGTCCCCAAAGAAGAAATTTATCTGGGAATTAATGCTCATAGGTCTGTATCAGAGCTGAAGAATGTCACAGACTTTCCCCAAAAAGAACTTTCATTTTTGTTTGAAAATTGCCTAAATTTCTATATTGAAGCTGTTGCCCAAATAAAGAAGAGGTTTGCTTTTGATGATGCAATTTTCTCTACAGTAGAGATTGTTGATCCAGAGACAGCTCAATCCCTAACAATTAGATCTCTTGAAAATGTGTTCAATAGGCTCAACTGCTGGAGAGAACATGCGTTGTTAGACTTGGAAAGACTTGGATTGGACCCTCCAGAAAAATACTGGCAGAAAGTCTTTTCTCTCAAAAATGGTGTCGGCTTGCCTTTGTTTGGAGAACTAAAAAAACTATACGACTCCTTATGGTTCTGCCTTTTTCTAATGCCGCAGTTGATCACGTTTTCAGTGTGCTCAATAATATGAAAACCGCCCATCGTAATAGAGTAAAGACAGAAACCATAGCTGCTTTGATGATGACCAAAGAAGGAATATCAGATGAAGGTGTGTGTGCAAAATTCGAACCATCGCCAGACATGATGAAAGCAAATATTTGGAAATAGGTCTTTTCAGAAAAACTCTTTGGAAGACCGAGAGGACTGGAGAGGGAACGACGGACCAGCCTGTAGCCAATAAAGAATGCAACGGAAGGTGGGTTTAGCAAGAAATTCTGGGCAAGGAAATATATATATATATATTTGCATGATGATGTGAGATACCTTAAGAATGATCCGTCTCTCTAGTCCCTGTCCTGTGAGACCTAAAACACGAAAATACAAAACCGAGGAGCTATGCATCCAAGTGCATTAGCCCTTCTGCAGCCACGTGTAAAATGGAGTTTCTTGCTTTTGCTGGCTCAAAAGGAACTGCGCATGCTCTTGGATCCCTCTTCTGTCTGCAGTGATCCCGTTATAGCGCCACCTGCTGACCAGATAAAAGTTTCAGCAGCAAAGTCGCTCAAATGTGGAGTAGGCCCAAGCCTAAGTTTGGAGGTGTGGTGTGTTGAGAGCTGTGGTGTGTTGCAAGTGTGGTGTGTTGGGATCTGCATTTTGTTGAGAGTGTGTTGCAAGATGTCTAGAGGGTGGGAATGGTGGGAGCCCCAGGAGCTGAACTGCTTATTTGAGCGCCTGGAGCGGAATAAAGACCTGAAGGTCCTAATGGGGTCCACCTCACACCCCAACATTAACATCTATCGCAGCCTGGCAAGGAAGCTTGCCAGGCGAGGTTACGAGAGGACACCGGCCCAGGTGGCCTCTAAAGTAAAAGTAATGCGAACATCGTTCTACCGGGCGATGCGTGGCCGGGAGCGCAGTCCTCCTGAAGAGGGCAAGCCTCCTTACTTCAATGGGATGAGGCACCTCTGGCGAGTAGCAGGCATGCCCGGGTCAGAGGAGGACCTGGATGAACGTGAGGACCTTCTCTCCTAACTCCATTATTATAATTAGTATTATTATGATTGCTTTTATTTATATGTGGCGCTGTAATTTAGACATGTACATACAATGTTATAATTAGGCGGTTCCCAAGTAAGTTCCCGTTTCCTTTTCCCCACCGTTCATCACAAAGGGATGTCCGAGGGGATCCAAAGACACTGATAGTAATAAGCCATAAGGGAAATGGAGACCTAGCACCCCATTGACTCTTCGAAGGACGAAAACAGGATTTCAAAAATAGATCGAAAAACCGATAAACTCGAAAACCACATGAAAGTGATGGATACCAAAATGGACAAGATGTCGAAAGGAATTGATGATGTGGGGAACTTCACCTGCCCCAAGTGCAAGTTGGTAGCCCTCTTGGAGGAGAAAGTGCAGCAGCTAAAGGAGGCCAGGTATCTGCATTTCAGCCTATCAGGGAGCCAGAGGTTTTCCTGGACAGAACTGAAGGAACAGTCTTGGAAGGGGACCACGCAGAGGAAATCGCTGGGGAGGAGGAGGTCACTTTGTGTACGCAGAAGGCAGACAGCTGGAGGAATGTCGCACAGAGAAGCAGGGAAATCAGGGATAGCTGTGGGAGCTTGCTGCTACAGAATCGTTTTGAAGCCCTTTCACTTATCGAGGAGGATGGCGATCAGCATGGACAGACATCAGGGACAGAGCAGGGGAGCCTGAGAGCATCACGAAAGGGAACAGTCGCTGCTAAGCCTCGGAGGAGGCGCATTGTGGTCGTGGTGGGGGACTTCTTGCTGAGGGGTACAGAAGCAGTGGTTTGTGGGCCTGACAAGATGTCTCGGGAGGTGTGTTGTCTCCCTGGGGCAAAGATCCAGAGAGGCTGACAAGACTGGGCAAACCTACTGACAAATACCCCTTCCTTTTGGTCCACGTGGGAACGAATGACACAGCAACTGTCAAAATCAAGAGTGGCTCATCGACTGGAACCCCTCGGATGAGGAAAGGCCAAAAGGCCAAAAGAAAAGGAAGCCTGGTCCGGACCTGCGCCCCTCTGTTGTTCCAAGGATTTCCACCCAGTTTTGTGGGAGAAATGTCCCTTTGTCCAAGTGAAGGCTGCAGAAAATCCTCCTGTTCCTGTAAACCAGTTCCTCAAGAGCCCTTCCATTGGGAAGAGGAGGGACTGGGCCAAGCGGAAGCAGCAGCTGGAGGACATTCGCTTCCAGAGAAGGGGAGAAGGAAGAGATGGGAGTCTCACAACTTCCCAGGTCATCAGCCAGCGGACGGTAAGGTTCCCCAAGTAGTTGAAGGCTCAAGCCTTTTGGTACCCCAGAACATCTAAGATTTGAGGAGCAGGAATTGAGGCCACTAAAAGAGTGACAAGGAAGACCTCAATCCAGCACAAACATTTTTAACAAGTTCCCCAGAGGCCCTTTGGCCGTGAAGATGGTGGACCCTTCCATCTGACTCCCGAGTGGGAAGAGCCCCATGTAGCTTTGTCTTCGTCCGGATCATCGAGTTTTAGTGGGGCTGGGATACCTGAGCGGGAAGAGCCTCTCCGAATTTCTCTTCCACTCTTGCGAGACCAGCTCCAAGTGCTTATGGAGTCCACCTTCAGCGGAGGACAGGAGGACATCCTGAAGGGACTGAGAGCCATCGTGGCAGAGAAATGGCTAGTCCTTGCCTGCCTGACAGACTGAGACTGTCCCCTAAAGGGAGGCTGCTTTCCACAGTAAATCGGCTGACAAAGTCCCTCAAAGATGGCTCCTTACCAGCACTTTGTGCACCAAGATAAGGGTGCTCTTTCTGCATCGGGGGTCCCATTTCGGGAGAAGAGTGGCATATCAATGAGGCAAGTAAGGAAATAGAAAAAAAGAAATCTCTCCCTGCAGATCTGCCCACAGCGTCCACTCGAGATTAAGCGGGTCTTCCAAGCTGCAGTAACATCAGCCAGCACTATTAACACCAATATTGCTTTTAGAAGAATAATTAATGGAGAAAATACAGAACAATTCTTCATTTGTAGAGGAACTGGGCAAGGATGTCCATTGTCCCCACTACTGTTTTTATGTGTTATTGAAACTTTAATTGGCAAGATAAGGAATGGCAAAAATATAAAAGGGCATTAGGAAAAAAGAATTTAAAATAAGGGCATTTGCAGACGATTTGGTTATGATTTTGGAAGACCCACTAATAAATTTGGAACAGCTAAATAGTCACTTGAGGGAATTTGAGAGGGTAACAGGATTAAAAATAAATAAAGAAAAAACTACAATAATAACCAAAAATATGAATTCAGAGGAAGAGAATAAAATAGCAAATATAAAAGGATTTTAAGATTACTAATAAAACTAAATATCTAGGAATAACGATTACAAAGAAGAAGTCGGAACTAACCAAAAATAATTATGAGATATTATGGAATAAAATTAAAAAGGACCTAATAAGATAGAAAGATTTAAAACTCTCATTGACAGAGAAAATTGTATCAATAAAAATGAACGTCCTCCCCATATTACTTTTTTTGTTCCAAACAATCCCCATAATTTATAATGAAAAAATAATTCTTGAATGGCAAAAAGAAATCTCAAAATATATCTGGGCTGGCAAAAAACCAAGGGTCAAAATGAAAATCATGCAAGATACAAGAGAGAGAGGAGGGATGGGAGTACCAAATCTAAAATTGTATCATAGAGCACCTTGTTTATTATGGATTCAAGAATGGATAACCCTAGAAAAATGAAAATTTATTAGATCTAGAAGGGGATAAATTACAACAAGGATGGCACTTCTATTTATGGTTTGGTCAGGGGAAAATGGACAAGGAGTTCCAAAACCATTATATCAGAAGATCTCTAATAAAAGTCTGGAATGTTTACAAAAGAAGGTGCTCCCCAACAACTCCAACGTGGATTTCACCACACGAGGCTTTCTACAAAAATGAATATGGTATATTTAAACCCTGGATAAAAATAAGCGATTTAGTTAAATATCAAAACGAACAAATAAATGTTTTAACACAAGAGGAACTGGTAAAGAAAGGAATAGCGGGACGTTGGCTATTAGCCAGATCATTGAGAAAGTAAAAGGGGAAATCAGACCGAATGGACTAGCAAAGGACTTAAGAGAGCTAGAGAAAATATTGACAAAAGAGAAATCACGGACTCTTTCGAAAATATATAAGGTCTTGTTACAGTGGGAAACTGAAGAGGAACTGGTTAAAGATTCGATGGTCCACTGGACATAATATAGAATTAAATAAATGGGAAAAGGTATAAAACAGGACAGCCAGAATTTCATTAGCACAAAATCTAAGGGAAAATGTATTAAAAATGCACTATAGATGGTATCTAACGCCACTAAAATTATCAAAAATGTTTACGAATGTCAAACCGTTATGTTGGAAGTGTTTAAAAGAAACTGGAACTCTTTACCACCAATGGTGGACATGCAAGAAAGCAATAAGATTTTGGAATTTAATACATAAAGAAATTGAAGATATGCTGAATATAAAACTACCAAAAACGCCAGAACTATACTTATTAACAATCATGGAAGACAGTCTAAAGAAAGATTAAGAAAGGGTATTGCACTATATGTGATAGCAGCCAGATTAGAATACGCAAAAAACTGGAGAAATACAACTGTACCAGAAATACATGACTGGTTAGTTAAATTATTAGAACTAGCCAAGGCAGATAAATTAACCTGTTTGATTAAGGAAAATAATTTGAAAAGCTTTGTCCAAAGTTGGGACCAAATTATAAAATATATTATCAAAAAATGGGGACTGAGGGTTTGATGAAAAAGATGGAATAACTAAACAAATATAAATGAAAGCTTCTAGGACTCTCGGGTGGAATGAGATGAACTGGACTACTTGTTTAAGAAGTTTGAGAAGTAGCTTAAAGACAAAATCATGAACTTGGAAAATGGAGCTAAGAGAAATAATGGTGGGGGGGGGGACAAGAATCTGAGAAACTGAAATATATATATTGGGATTGATTCTACGTAAAATAAAATTTAAAAAATTGCTTTTCCAGGCCCCCAGGAGGGGTTTTTCCAGGCCCCAAGTATCTACAAGATGAAGCCACATCTACAAGAATATTGCCAGAGATGGGTTCTCATTAAAAAAGCAACAAAAGAACTCAGGTCTAGAAGGTATGGTTACTCTTGCAGCGAGAAAGAGGAAGAATTCCCTCCTTGATGGCCTTTCACCGGCAGGTTAAGACCGACCTGTTTTCACAGGCGTTTGAGGAACTGCTATAATTCCTATAATTGCTGGGATGTTGAACCATTTTTTAATGTTTTAATTGTACTGTTTTTAATGTTGTGAAGCCGCTCTGAGTCCCACTCCTGGGAAAAAGGCAGGATACAAATAAATACAATAAATAAATAATAATAACTTAGCCAGCGGACTGGAAGGTGTTTAGTTATGGCGAGGCAAAGATTTCTATCGGCAGCCATCTCGGCTTACTTGGTAGTCCAACGTGGCAGCTCTGCAGAAGGAGACGGCCCAACATGGCACCGCCACGGTAGCCAACCAGAACAAAATTCAGGGCAGGAGGATTTACTCACCTTCTGGATGGCAATATTATTGGCTGCTAAAGCCACATCTACAAGAATAGTGCCAGAGATGGGGTTGCAAAGAGCGATGGGTTTCTCATGCTGGGCGGCTCTGGGGCAAAGATTCAACAGAAGTTTAACTGAGCTTGAAATATCCACACAAAACAACATGGAAGAATTAAAATATTCTACCGTCTCTAAAGCTTATATCAAAGAAATCATTCGGAACAACAATTTTCTTCAGACATTCACCAAATTGCAACCAATTCAAAAAAAATTCAGCCACACACAGTTTTTAAAAATATATTTAATATTTAAGTTTTATTTAGTTTTTAAATTCGTGTTAATTATGTGTATGCATTTTTAAACACACGGTTTTTAAGTTTATGCATTTTTACATGCAATTTTGAATAATAAATAAATAAATAAATAAAATATTTATTTGAATTCCGCCTTTCTCTTTTGAGGATCGAGGCAGGTAACAACAAGATCAAGTGCAATACATAAACAAATAACAAAACATTCCCTGAATCCCTCAACCCTCCCTCTCTCAAATATAAAATTATAACCATAAAACCATCTCAATAACAATGTCATCCATTAAAACAGTTAAGAGAAAATGGTTTGGGTAATTCCATTCTGATAAGAGGTCAGTCTGGGAAGGGGATCGTTTTTATCTCCCGGAAGGTCTAAAAGCTGAAATATTTAAGGGTATGCAACTTATTGAAATATTATTTAAGGTTATGTAGCTAAATTACCACCAATATAAGGAAACAGGAAAATTCAAAGGAATCTGGATATTCAAAGGAAAAATAGAAATTCAAAATTAAAATAAATCTTTATTTGAAAAAAAGAGATCTTTCCAAACTACATGAAGAGGTAAGAGAATGAAACTGAAGTATAAATGCTGTTCAGATATTTACTGCTAGTCACATATCTACAGGAAGATTGCCAGGAGATTGCAAAGAGATGGGTTTGAAATACCAACACAAAGTAACATGGAACAATCTCCATTAAGCAGTCCAATAAAATTGCCCTCAATTCAGGGGAAAATGGAAACAAGGGGGGAAAAAACAAAAATGGGAACAAATGGAACAAGAGCTTCTATATCGAGAGGCTGGAGAGGGGCTTTGCCATCCATCAGGCAACGCAAGGCCCACCTCCACAAGTCTGTAAGGAGACGGCACTGCAATCCTTGGCATCATCCGTTACAACGGTGTCAAGACACGAAATTTTATTGTCCTGACTTTCACCCGCTCTTTTCTTTGCAGGGCACGAAATCCTGCAAAGCCTGGGACGCAGGCAGCCTTGGCAGGCCGCCCTCAAACTCTCCCAGCGCCAATAAGGAGGACCACTTTTTAGGCTATTTTCCCCCTGCTCTCAGTCCAGAGGAGAACCAAAAATTGTGTATATTATTATTTTATTTTTCCGGGCATGGTTAATTTTGCTATCTTTGTGCTTATTTATATATCTTATAATATGCTGTTCATATAGGAAAACAATTTGAAAATATTGCACCAATAACCTTTATTTTAAAACTTTAACAGAGAAAACACTGTAAATATAGAAATGTGCTCAGTTGAGTCTCCAAAAAAAAAACAAAACTGTTTCGGTGCTTTTTAAAAATCTTCTCTTGAAAATTTTGAAAATCAGCATGTGGCCCAGGATTTTGCCCAGTGCCAAATGAGCCACGTCCAGCGCTGCCAGGCATGCCAAGGGCCAGGCATCAGGACCAGTCCCCCGCCCCATATGAAGATAGCTGGACCCCTCTACAAGACTAGGACCACATTGGCAGCATCGCGGACCAAGCCCCTTCCTCCAGGAAAGAGCTCTTTGGCCACAAGTTCAGAGTGCAATGGTGGCTGGAGGAAATCCCAGCAGAAAAGGTGATAGGACCTTCCATGCTGGACCCTCCAAGGCAAAGCATCAAAAGACTAGCAATGCAAGCCCCCCCCCCCCCCAAAGATGCTGCCAAGGAGAGTGTTGGAGGCAAAGTCCCAGCCAAAATCATCAGGTATGTCTTGGTTATAGTTACATATGGCATATGCACTGCCTAGATCATACTTTTCTCTGGAGGAGTACTGTAAACTCCTTCTTCGTGCTTCATACATACTCCCAAACAAACAAGAACAAGATGCAAAAAGACCAAGGAACTAGGAAGAAGTGAGGGTTGGCATGCGGTCGGCATGTCGGCCAGGATTTTGCCCAGTGCCAAATGAGCCATGTCCAACGCTGCCAGCCATGCCAGGCCTTGAATCAAGACCAGCCCCCCGCCCCATCCATATGAGGATCGCTGGACTCCTCTACAAGACTAGGACCACATTGGCAGCATTGCGGACCAAGAGAAGGAAGCGGCAGCCCCTTCCTCCGGGCAAAAGGTCTTGGGATGGAGGTTCAGGGTCCAGGGGTAGCTGGAGGAAAAACTTGCACATCAGATGCCAGGAGGTCCTATTTCAGTTCTTACCAAAGACAAAAGCATCAAAAGTTTGGCAATGCAAGCTCCCCCCCCCCCCCCAAAGATGCTACAAGGACAGTTTTATAAGCAAGGTCCCAGCCAAAACCATCAGGTATATCTGGGCTATACTTGCATATCTCTTGCTTTTTTCAGGGGAGTAGTACTGTAAACCCCTTCATGCATCCTCCCAGACAAACAGGAACAAGATGCAAAAAGGCAGAGAGTCCCTGTTCCTCTTGATCAGAAAACCAAGAGGCCGCCGTTGCCGTGCCGGATTCCTTGTGATTGGAATCACAATCGCTCCTACCAATCTGGTCACTCATCCAACACTAGCCGTTGGAGGATGGAGCTAACCGCCCTTTTTATTTCACTAACAAGATAATAGTAAATTTGCCGTACATAACACTATGCATATAGTACTATAAACCCCTTCATCCTTCATGCATCCTCCCAGACAAACAGGAACAAGATGCAAAACGGCAGAGTCCCAGCTCTTCTTGATCAGAGAACTTAAGGTGCTTTTTAAAAAAAAAAAAAAAAAATCTTTCATTGAATCTTCTACAAAATACAATTCAATGAAAATATAAATATCCAATTCAACAAGGCACTATCAAAATACATATATTGCATTCATTCCATATACATATGCAAAATTTTCCATAATCCTAAATTTGACTCTCTTTTCTTTTGTCATGTCTATGTTCACCTGAGCATTGTGCTGCATTTTCCTTCAGATCCAGAGAGTGTGACTCAACAGAGAATAACACTGTCTCCACCCAAATACCAAGGTTTTGTTCTCCTCCCCATCTTGGTTTTCAGAATACTCTGGAGTCTGGAAACCCTGTTGTCTACAATGGCATAAAATAGACATGATTTGTCCCCTTTTTCCATGAGATGGCTAGTTTACATAGAGGACCGGCGGATCAACATTATGAGTTGTTATAAAATTGTTGTTTGTTTATTTGCTGGCCATTTCCTGATTTACTGTTTGTGAGTAGAGAGTTTGAAGGCAGCCCCCTGAAGATCTTTGCTGTGCTGTCTTTCTTTGATAAGCCCCATGTGATCAGCACAGTCTACCTGAGAAAATGTTTTGGCTGCTGACTCTCAACCCAATAGAATTCTTTTGTTGCCTGATTCTTGTTTAAGCATACTCTGTTTTTGTTTGAGATTGGGAGCGTAAAGAGAACTTCCACCTTAAAGCTTCAACCAGGTTTCTTTGTCCTCATTGCTAGATGTGAGACTGCAATGTCATGCGGTCACACCAGCGCCCCCTATCTGACTCAGACTGTTGCTTCTCTTGATTACACTCTTCACATGCTCAGAGGTCCTGCTCCCTAGAGTTTGAGATAGTTTAAAATACCTTTTGTTCCTTGGTCATCTTGTGCTGTAAATGTCACTGATGGTGTCACACAGCGCTTCCTACAGGCTTGACTCTGACACAATAGTGATAGTCACACTGTCACAGCCCAAAGTCCATTATGAGTTTGTACTGCTTTTGCTAAAGCTCACCCAGTTTCTCAGCTTTTCTTGGTTCAGATTATTATTGTTGTTATTGTTAGCCTTTATATAGCGCTGTTAATCTACACAGTTCTGTTGTAAGGGAAATAATAATAACAATAATGATATGAGCTTTCACATGTTATGTCTCAAGGCATTTTTCCTATGCTTGCTGCACCCTTTAAACCCTCTTGTAGAGATAGGCCTTGAAGGAAATAATTTTCAATGATAGTTTTGTTCTTTGGTCCTTCCTGTGGCTGTGAGGATGTGACCTGAACACTCTCTGGCCTCAAGGGCAAAGAGAGTGCTCCTCAAATGCGAAACAGATTCTTCTGATGGTCCATCAGAGGCGCTACATTCACCGCCCCCTTTTGGTGGTCCAAGTGATCTTGTTCTTTTGTTAGCAAGGGATAATGAAAACACCTCCCTTGTAAAGGAGAATTAAAAACACCCCCTTGTAGAGGAAAAGTAGAACACTTCCCCTTGTACCCTTGTAACTCATAAAGGTTTTAAAGTTTTCTTTTCAGATTTTTGGCTATTATATTGTTATTGTTGTTGTTTTAATTCAAGGCTGATTTTGTTTTATTTTTGGTTTATTATGCCATCTCACTTTTTGTTTTGTTTCAATGTTACAGAGATGTAAACAAAATTTTCCCAAATTCTCCTGATGTTGGTTGGAAGTTCCCATGCTTCCAATATCATCTTTTAATTGGAAAATTCAGTTTTAATGCTACAGCTTGTTTTAATTTTTGTTTTATATTCCACATTTGAACACTAGTTTTCAATTCCTGATTTTGAGTTTTGACAAATCGATTTGGTAGCCACATTGGGAAATAAGCTTTTATTTTTAAGGAAGACCTTTTGGGTTATCCTTTATTTTTATTTTTAATAGTGACTTATTTTAAGGTTTTTCTCCTCCCTTTTGTTGGTTTTTGGATTTTTCTTCTCAAGTTTTGATCAGTCCAGAAATTGTGGTCTGACATTTTTGTTATTTCTATTGTGGTTTTTCGAAACTTACCACCAGTTTTAAGAATGGCCAATTCAGCTTCACTGAATTTGGGTGCCCTTAGTCCCATGGAAGAACCCCCTAAATGGTTTGAAATTGACGCAAACCAGTAAATTGGGTTTCCAGGGGGGGAGAATTTTAAAAGAATTTTTAAAGAAGAATTTTAAATGCGCTGACAGACTCCTAGACTAGCCTCCATTGTTCTACCTTATACAGGAATGGGAGCTTTTGTTCAATTGCTCCTCCAGCGAAAGTGACCAACCAATTGGAGCCCAAAACAGAAGGTTGGACACACTCTCTCAGCCCCTGAGAGATCTTTCTTTTGTTTTTGTTTCTGTGCCTCAAGAAAGAGCCCCTAGTGGTGGAACGTGCATACGCCACTTGTGGTTTTTATATATGTGTGTGTGTTATTAATGATAGCTAGTTTACTAATCTGTTATACGTGTATGTTTATACTGATTCTAATCCTGAGTCTTTACTGACATATTTCTCTTGCATGAGCTTCAGTTCCTTTAATAGTTTCTTTCCAAGACTTTCTCAGCCCATAGACACAGGGCGTAAATCCTGTCTTTTTCCGATACTGTCATAGAAAACAGGGTCTTCAAGAGGACCCAAGGAAAAAGCATCCTGTCTTTGGAAACATGCTGTCCTCTCTCCCATCTTCCCCCATGCATGGAAATAGTCAACCCTCTATCCTTTTCACACTGCACTGTCGTCCTCTTTTTCTAAGAATATTCTGAGGAGGTAAGCTCAGATCTTGGTTCCGGACTTAGATCTGATCCACAGAAGTATCTGCAGCGATGTGGAGCTGCACAGCTATACCAGAAGACATCCTGCTTTCTCCACCATGGTTGATGTTACATCCTCCAGAGAGTCCTCCAAGATGCACTCATTGTCCACCTTTAAAGTGCTTCATCCAGATGGTGCCTTGAAAACTATGCATCCTGATTTGTTCCTGGTCTACAGCATGCTACGTTCTCATTTAGATGAACTCCACAGGTGACAGTGTGTCTATTCATCAACACACCAGTATGAGACCACTGGTATATATGCTCGCATTCCAAAAGACCAAGCAGCATAAGGCTGCAACTTGATGGGACACTGTTCATGCTACCTGGAAAAGTATGAACACAGCTTTGATTCCTCATTCCTGTCACAACATTTTGGTTCCTGTGAAACAGCAATAGACTCTCTTACCCAGACACGTAAATGCTACGATCTCAACAGACTTTGGCTAACTCCTAGATACTGCTTATGCAACCATGCAAGGCCTAAGTACATCTCAATTTCTGGTTCTTGCTGCAATGTTTTGTTCCTGCAACCTAAATATTATTGTGTTGTACTTCCACAGACATTGGTTATGCATACCAAGCACATAACCCTGATTCCAGTAAATGCTAATGTGTTCTAACAGCTTTGGTACAGCACCATATACCAACCAGCAGCGCACCAAGGTGCCACTTCTCGAACTTTTGGTTTGTCCATTCTGGAACAAAGTCAGAACTCTGTACCACACTTTCTCCAATCTGGCTCAAACTTGATGGACATGTTAGTGTACACATCTTACGCTGCCTCACCACATACACACTGATCCAGAGACATTGGTTCCTACACAAAGATTGCTTGGACATTGGTCCCTACACATAACAAGAGACATTGGTTTCTGCATAAAGATTGCTTGGACATTGGTCCATACACCAAGCTTCAGGGACATTGGTTCCTGCCTCCAAGAAAATTCGACATTGGTTCCTTCTTTTGGCTATTGATGCCAATCTGATTCTGAACTCTGCTATGTTACCCCAAAGCCTTTGGACATTGGTCCTTGGACTCAAAAGTATTACATGTTGCCTTTCAAAGTTCATTAATGCTTGTGTCCTGATGCTTGTATTTGCTTCTTCTTGATTATGCTCATGTATGTCCATGTTTCAATGCTCATGCAGATTTATGTTTGATGTCTTTTTATTCCATAGTCAGTCATTGTTTGTGATGAGTGCTCCTGTATGTGTTCATTCTAACTGCTTTTGTTTCTGAATTGTTTTTGTTTGTGCTTTCTCTTGTCTGATCCTTTGCCTGTCATCCCCAATGTGTTCACTGTGTATTGCACACATGTATGGTTATGAGTGTTGTGTGATTGGGTTCCTGACATAGAATCCATCCACCCTAAAGGCCATTCTAATGGTGATGCTTTGCCAACAATGGTATCCAACTTAAGACCCTGAAATTGTTCGGAAGTCATTCATCCTCAAGAGCCCATGAGGCTGAATTTCCTTCCGAAGGGGGGGGGGGGAAATGTTACCCATATTGCAATGATACAAAGACACCCCACAGCCCCCTATCCCAAAATGCATCTGCAAGGGCAACTGGATGTTTCAACTTTTGCATTGCTTGATCATGGAAACCTCTAAGGAGAAGCTGCATCCCTAAAGTGAAGGCATGTTTCCTTATGACCCTAATGGAAAGGCATTATGGGAGATGTCCCCCAGTCCTCCATGGCCTCAAGGCGAGGAGATCACGTATACAGCATAGCCTAGTTGGGAGTTGCAAACAGGAAAAGGATGCTTCACACCTTGGGGTAGCTTTATGACTTTGTGACACTTAACAGATGCCAGCTATTCCGGTATCAATGCTTTTCCCATGGAAGAAGCTTCCTGGATCAAGTGATATGTAAATGTGGCTTTCTTTGAAGTGGGACAAAAGCCTCTACTGTGGACGTGACCAGAAGGGTACTTAAACTCTGCCATTTCTTTGTTAACTTGTTCTGCCTTGGGATCTCAGACAGACCTCTGGTCGTTTGGGGCTCTCTGCAGTTCCAACCCCCCCCCCCCTTTTTCCTCTCACCTTTCCCTTTCCCTAAGTCCTACACACACCCTTTTCCCTATTTCCCTCCAGTGCATTGCTGCACCAGCCTGGATCCTGGAAGAGCCATCTCAGGCAAGTATGTCATCATTAGAAGGCCTCTTCTTTTCCTTCTATTAGCTTTGTGTGATTGCATGTGTGAATGGTGTATGAGTGTGTCCCCTGTACATCAATAAACTAGCTTAAAATCTAAAACTCTGCATTTGGTGTCAGTTCTGGAATTTCTCGAACCTCCGTAAACAATTTGGGAATCCAGTCCTTGTATGGTCTTTGTAAGGAGCCAAGATGGATGTATTGAGCTAAGTAATATTCCCCCAAATTTGAGTAGTTATCCTTACAGAGCGCAAACCCGGGAGGCGGCAGAGAAAGAGAGAGGCCTGGGCTGAAGCTGAGGCCGAGGAGGAGCGGCCCGCTCTGCTGCTGCTGCTTATGGGGAGGAATAGGCACCACACACAACACGGACCACGACGAGGGCCTAGTCCTCCTCCGAGACTAGTCCGGATGATGATGATGATGATGATGATGACTCGAGTCGTGATTGACTGCGAGGGAAAGGGAAGATGGAGGATCAGAGGAAGAGGAGGAGGAGGAGGAGAGGGAACAAACGGCCCCTTCACGCGCAAGGAGAGAAAGACTGAGTGAGACGAGAGACGAGAGAGACGCCGCCCTCCCACCCTTACCTCTTAAACCAGAGCAGCATATATATTAGATTCTGCTGTGTGCTAAATCAAAATTAAGCTGTGTGAATTAATATTAGTATTTAGCACTTAAGTAAACTTCAAGAGATCTCCTCAAATAGGGTTTACCCTTTACTTTCTATCTTAATCTCATGACATGTTATGTCCCACTTTACCTAAATTATCTATGCTCTCTAACATGGCATTTAATTATAATGTCTTTAATTTGGGCTTTAAGCTCATATATCTACATTTATTTTCAATGCCAGGTTCGCCAGTTTCCCCCATTTCTTTTCCATATATTCCCATACCTTTTCCCAACCTTCCCTCCATTTGATCTTATTTTCCTTTCTCAGTTTAGATGACAACAGATCTAATTCCATCATTTCACACAGTTTAAGCCACCATTCTTCCATATTTACCATCTTATCAGTTTTCCAATATCTTGAAAGAACTATTCTTGCGGCTGTTAACATATAGAAAAGCATTTTCCCAAACCTTTATCTTTCAACATATTCAACAACATTACTTCCAGCCTAAACTGTAGCATTATTCCCAAAATACTAAAGATTTCATTTTGTATTTGTTTCCAAAATCTTTTGGCCTTATCGCATGACCACCAAAAATGGCAGAAGGTTCCTGTTTCTCTCTGGCATCTCCAACATTTATTGTTACCAGTATTGTACATCCTGGCTAATTTGTTGGGCAAAAGGTGCCACCTATATAATATTTTATAATAATTTTCATTAACATTCTGGCACAATTAGTATTTCAATCTTTTGTTCCACGCTTTCTCCCACTGCCCCAACTCTATCACCCTTCCACAATTTTGTGCCCATTTAGTCATAGCTTCCTTTATAACCTCGTCTTCTGTATACCATTCTAATAGGTTTTTAATAAATTTTAGAAAGGGTCTTTTGCTCAGCTCAGAAAGCCAAATAATGTCTGATGAGACTATATTTGAAAGAAATTTAAAAGAAATGATATGAAATGAGAAGTACAGGTGCATGTGTGGTAATCAATCAATATCAATAGTCTTTATTGAATAAGTCTTCCGGCCATTTCATACAAAAAATAAAACATTATGTTAGAATAAGAGAATAATATGGTACAAGAGGATAATAAGTTTGTATACAAATACTTGTGTCAATACATGTACATACAAGCATATAGTATCTTAAAACAGATCATTTCCACATCCGTATAAAATTAATGCCGCACTCTGAATGAGGGTATTGATTTCCTCAGATCCCCGTTTAATAGCTGCTTTTGTTGCACACAAGGCAACCCTGAGAGTTATGAAGGGCTCAGCACCCTGCAGTAAAATTGACACCTTACTTTTGTCATCCCTCATCCTTAATTTTTTAAGAATGGGAGTCAAGTATCTCTCTTTGATATCATTGTAAATTTGGCAATATAACAAATAGTGTACCAGGTCTTCAGTGTTTCAAGGACCACAAATACAGAACCTTTCAGAAAAGGGAATACCCTGAAATCTACCCTGAAGCACCCTTGTTTCCATTTGTTTGAAGTGAAGATTGGCAAACGCCTTCCTGTGTTCTCTTTTCATGGGAAAAATAAAATAAAATTTCTCTTCTTGGAATAAAGTTTGATCACTTGATAGCCATTTCGGTGATTTTACTGAGGCCAAAGCCGCTAGATCTAACTGGGCTCTGATATCAAGCACTCTTTGTTTGAACAAATTAGCAGCATTTGTATTAGTTTTGAAACCTATGCTGGACAGCCTTTTTGAAAAATTAGAATACCAAGAATTTAAAAAATTTAAAGAATTTAGAGAAAGGTTATTTTCCTGTTCCATTAAACATAGTTTCGGCAGCCTATAGTTTTATCCAGTAACTGAATATACAAAGAAAACAAAGGTCAGAAATAGCAGCCATGCCAAATTCCGCCCTAACGGCACATGCTGGGGTACTTCTTGACACTCCCAATATTGGTCTTAAGAATTTATTCTGAATTTTATCAATTTTCAAATTTAGATCAATTCCCCAAATTTCTACGCCATACAGCAAGATTGGCAAAACTTTAGCCTTGTACACTTTTAGAACAGGATACAATGTGCTGGGATATGTGAAATTTAATAGCCTTCTTAAAGCATGAATGCTAGCTGATGTTTTCAATTCATTTTTCTTCATGAAAAGTGTGCCAGAGGCAACACCACCAGCCCACGGAGGATCGGGAGGGGGGGGGGGCTTGAAGGGGAGGACGGGGTGTTTCTGGGAGGGATATATAGAGCAGGATTAGAACTGTAACTATGTCAGCCCTATAGATTCATTTATTGCTACCGTCCTATAGAGTAGATTCAAAAATTGTCACATACCATGCATGGAGAACTCTAAGTTCAGAATGGAGGAAACTGCTGAGCCTAAACATGAGTATCAGGGAATGCCTATAGGAGCGGTGTGGGGCAATGGGAGATACGGAGTTAACAGAGGGGCTATAAGACACAAAGGAAGTTGAGATCGATGGTTGATATCTATCCCATCTTCCAAGCCGTCTGTCAGCCTGAAAGAACCGAGGGTCATCCCATCCATACCACAACCCCTTACCTTGCCCCTCTTTAATGCCAGGTCAGTAAAAAACAAATCTTATATCATCTATGATCTACTAGAAGAAGAGAATGCCGACCTGGCCTGTACCACAGAAACCTGGCTGAGGGATGACAGCAGTGTTACTTGGGCTAAGGCCCTTCCAGCCGGACATACTGTTCAGGAGCAGGTAAGGGAAAAGTGGGCGAGGGGGGGTGGCCTTAGCCCATAAAAGTGCTATCAACTTGAACAGGAAACCTATCCGTAAAACTGACCACATTGAGTGTATTTACCTGACCCTGAAGGCCGAGGACAGTCTGGGGATTCTGTTGGTCTACCGTCCGCCCCGTTGTCTAACAGACTCCCTGGCCGAGCTGACACAACTGGTCTTGGAGCTGGTGTTGGAGTCTCCCAGGTTTTTAATCCTCGGAGACCTCAACATCCCCTTCGAGGCCGGCTTTTCAGATCTGACAGGTGCAGCTCGGGAGTTCATGGATTCCATGACTTCCATGGGCCTGTCCCAATTGGTCTCAGGGCCGACACACTGGACGAAGGCAGGCTGAAGCCCACTGACCTATCCAGAGGTGTACCATAACTTAAAGGCGGTGTTCGAAGAAAAGGACTGCGATTTGCTTCCCCCACAGAGGAGCCATAGAGCTAACCCACCCCTCCAACCCCCAAATTATACCCAATGACCTTAAAAGAGTCCATAGAAAAGAACCTGGCCAGAGGGTTCATCCTTCCATCCAGCTCACCCTTTGGCGCTCTGGTGTTCTTCGGAGAGAAGAAAGATGGGTCCCTGGTAACAGATTATAAAAACCTCAAAGCCATTAGCATCTGCAGTAAATACCCGCTGACTTTTAAAAAAAATACCTAATAGGCCAGGTTAAAACTTGAAAGTAAAGAAAAGCTGTTAAAAGAATGACTGAAGAACTTGGGAGCAATCATTGAAGAATTGCCAGCCAAGGTAAGGAGTTTTTATTAATTTTCCAATAACATAACAGTTAAACATGTAATACTTTCTCAAGAATTCATCCAGGAAAAAAATATTTCACTCCCTCAGCACTTTTTTCCCAAAGAATAGGCAGAAACCCTGCCATGATAAGAAGAAAGAATAAGCATAAGCTCACTCAAACAATCAAGAAATATCCAATGAACAACTAGGTGTTAGGTATTTATTTGCATTCATCATAGTCAAATTAATGTCTGGAGATTGTCTGAAATCTAAAGGAAAAATATGACATGTCTCTTTCTTTCTTTTTGGGGGGCTCCTGGGGGGAAATCCCAAGAATAATTCATATCATGGGGAAGAAGGAAGTGGATAGATCTTGGTAGAGGAGGGCTCCTTCAGTCAGCATGTAGTTTTGTGTGAGCCTTATGGTGGCATCCAAGTCCCAACAGTTTGTTTTCCCTGGCGGCCATTTTGTGGAAAGGCAAACATTCATCTCTCTCCAGTCGTCTCCAGTCCCAGCAGCTGGTGAGGCACCCTCCCTCCATTCCAACTGCCACCGCTGTGGGCTCTGAGGGAGAGAAGAGCCATCGTCTCCAGTCCCAGCAGCTGGTGAGGCACCCTTCCTCCATTCCAACTGCCACCGCTGTGGGCTCTGAGGGAGAGGAGACCCATCGTCTCCAGTCCCAGCAGCTGGTGAGGCACCCTCCCTCCATTCCAACTGCCACCGCTGTGGGCTCTGAGGGAGAGGAGACCCATCGTCTCCAGTCCCAGCAGCTGGTGAGGCACCCTTCCTCCATTCCAACTGCCACCGCTGTGGGCTCTGAGGGAGAGGAGACCCATCGTCTCCAGTCCCAGCAGCTGGTGAGGCACCCTCCCTCCATTCCAACTGCCACCGCTGTGGGCTCTGAGGGAGAGGAGACCCATCGTCTCCAGTCCCAGCAGCTGGTGAGGCACCCTTCCTCCATTCCAACTGCCACCGCTGTGGGCTCTGAGGGAGAGGAGACCCATCGTCTCCAGTCCCAGCAGCTGGTGAGGCACCCTCCCTCCATTCCAACTGCCACCGCTGTGGGCTCTGAGGGAGAGGAGACCCATCGTCTCCAGTCCCAGCAGCTGGTGAGGCACCCTTCCTCCATTCCAACTGCCACCGCTGTGGGCTCTGAGGGAGAGGAGACCCATCGTCTCCAGTCCCAGCAGCTGGTGAGGCACCCTCCCTCCATTCCAACTGCCACCGCTGTGGGCTCTGAGGGAGAGGAGAGCCATCGTCTCCAGTCCCAGCAGCTGGTGAGGCACCCTCCCTCCATTCCAACTGCCACCGCTGTGGGCTCTGAGGGAGAGAAGAGCCATCGTCTCCAGTCCCAGCAGCTGGTGAAGCACCCTCCCTCCATTCCAACTGCCACCGCTGTGGGCTCTGAGGGAGAGAAGAGCCATCGTCTCCAGTCCCAGCAGCTGGTGAAGCACCCTCCCTCCATTCCAACTGCCACCGCTGTGGGCTCTGAGGGAGAGAAGAGCCATCGTCTCCAGTCCCAGCAGCTGGTGAAGCACCCTCCCTCCATTCCAACTGCCACCGCTGTGGGCTCTGAGGGAGAGAAGAGCCATCGTCTCCAGTCCCAGCAGCTGGTGAGGCACCCTCCCTCCATTCCAACTGCCACCGCTGTGGGCTCTGAGGGAGAGAAGAGCCATCGTCTCCAGTCCCAGCAGCTGGTGAGGCACCCTTCCTCCATTCCAACTGCCACCGCTGTGGGCTCTGAGGGAGAGGAGACCCATCGTCTCCAGTCCCAGCAGCTGGTGAGGCACCCTCCCTCCATTCCAACTGCCACCGCTGTGGGCTCTGAGGGAGAGAAGAGCCATCGTCTCCAGTCCCAGCAGCTGGTGAGGCACCCTTCCTCCATTCCAACTGCCACCGCTGTGGGCTCTGAGGGAGAGAAGAGCCATCGTCTCCAGTCCCAGCAGCTGGTAAGGCACCCTCCCTCCATTCCAACTGCCACCGCTGTGGGCTCTGAGGGAGAGGAGAGCCATCGTCTCCAGTCCCAGCAGCTGGTGAGGCACCCTTCCTCCATTCCAACTGCCACCGCTGTGGGCTCTGAGGGAGAGGAGAGCCATCGTCTCCAGTCCCAGCAGCTGGTGAGGCACCCTCCCTCCATTCCAACTGCCACCGCTGTGGGCTCTGAGGGAGAGAAGAGCCATCGTCTCCAGTCCCAGCAGCTGGTGAGGCACCCTCCCTCCATTCCAACTGCCACCGCTGTGGGCTCTGAGGGAGAGAAGAGCCATCGTCTCCAGTCCCAGCAGCTGGTGAGGCACCCTTCCTCCATTCCAACTGCCACCGCTGTGGGCTCTGAGGGAGAGGAGACCCATCGTCTCCAGTCCCAGCAGCTGGTGAGGCACCCTCCCTCCATTCCAACTGCCACCGCTGTGGGCTCTGAGGGAGAGAAGAGCCATCGTCTCCAGTCCCAGCAGCTGGTGAGGCACCCTTCCTCCATTCCAACTGCCACCGCTGTGGGCTCTGAGGGAGAGAAGAGCCATCGTCTCCAGTCCCAGCAGCTGGTGAGGCACCCTCCCTCCATTCCAACTGCCACCACTGTGGGCTCTGAGGGAGAGGAGAGCCATCGTCTCCAGTCCCAGCAGCTGGTGAGGCACCCTTCCTCCATTCCAACTGCCACCGCTGTGGGCTCTGAGGGAGAGGAGAGCCATCGTCTCCAGTCCCAGCAGCTGGTGAGGCACCCTCCCTCCATTCCAACTGCCACCGCTGTGGGCTCTGAGGGAGAGGAGACCCATCGTCTCCAGTCCCAGCAGCTGGTGAAGCACCCTCCCTCCATTCCAACTGCCACCGCTGTGGGCTCTGAGGGAGAGAAGAGCCATCGTCTCCAGTCCCAGCAGCTGGTGAGGCACCCTTCCTCCATTCCAACTGCCACCGCTGTGGGCTCTGAGGGAGAGAAGAGCCATCGTCTCCAGTCCCAGCAGCTGGTGAAGCACCCTCCCTCCATTCCAACTGCCACCGCTGTGGGCTCTGAGGGAGAGAAGAGCCATCGTCTCCAGTCCCAGCAGCTGGTGAGGCACCCTCCCTCCATTCCAACTGCCACCGCTGTGGGCTCTGAGGGAGAGAAGAGCCATCGCCTCCAGTCCCAGCAGCTGGTGAGGCACCCTTCCTCCATTCCAACTGCCACCGCTGTGGGCTCTGAGGGAGAGGAGACCCATCGTCTCCAGTCCCAGCAGCTGGTGAGGCACCCTCCCTCCATTCCAACTGCCACCGCTGTGGGCTCTGAGGGAGAGAAGAGCCATCGTCTCCAGTCCCAGCAGCTGGTGAGGCACCCTTCCTCCATTCCAACTGCCACCGCTGTGGGCTCTGAGGGAGAGAAGAGCCATCGTCTCCAGTCCCAGCAGCTGGTGAGACACCCTCCCTCCATTCCAACTGCCACCGCTGTGGGCTCTGAGGGAGAGAAGAGCCATCGTCTCCAGTCCCAGCAGCTGGTGAGGCACCCTTCCTCCATTCCAACTGCCACCGCTGTGGGCTCTGAGGGAGAGGAGACCCATCGTCTCCAGTCCCAGCAGCTGGTGAGGCACCCTCCCTCCATTCCAACTGCCACCGCTGTGGACCCTGAGGGAGAGAAGAGCCATCATCTCCAGTCCCAGCAGCTGGTGAGCCACCCTCCCTCCATTCCAACTGCCACCGCTGTGGGCTCTGAGGGAGAGGAGACCCATCGTCTCCAGTCCCAGCAGCTGGTGAGGCACCCTCCCTCCATTCCAACTGCCACCGCTGTGGGCTCTGAGGGAGAGAAGAGCCATCGTCTCCAGTCCCAGCAGCTGGTGAGGCACCCTTCCTCCATTCCAACTGCCATCACTGTGGGCTCTGAGAGAGAGGAGAGCCTGAAAGCAAGAAGAACCCTCCCTCCATATACCATCTTGAGGGAGAGAAAGGCAAGCCAGCTCCAACAGGCCTTGCCTAAAAATAAGAAGAGCCCTCCCTCCAATCCATCTGTCATGGTCCAGGCCTCTGAGGGAGAGAAGATCTGCTGGACTTTCCCCCTTCCCCACCACCTCTCCCTTTTCCTTTTGTTTCGTGTCTATTTTAGACTGTAAGCCTGAGGGCAGGGAAATGTCTTAATTAACAAATTTTAAGCCGCTTTGATAGCCTTGGCTGAAGAGTGGGGTGTAAATAAAAATTATTATTATTATTATTATTATTATTATACAGGACTTTGTAGAATAAACTTGGATTGACCAAAGGCACACATCTTAGAAGATTACAGGGACTTTTAAGAAAATTCGGCAATCATTTAGCATTCACACCTCAAAAGGAATGGTTTAAGATGGCGGAAGCCTGTTATCCAAGTGAACCTCCGGTCTCGGGCTGCACATTTCGCATCCATGGTTGGCTAGAAGAGGTAACTGGCCCTGAGATGCAAGGACCTACAAACCCAGTGCAAAGCCATTATCTTACAAAGCCCCCAGAGATTCTTCAATGAACATCTGTGTACGCCAAATGAATGAAACAAACAATAAGTTTCAGATAATTTTCCATTGCCCCTCTCCTCCACGATGCAGCAAATCAGGCTCCCGATCAAAGTCATCTATGAAGCATTCATGCTGTGATATGCGACATTGTCACTTGGGAGGTCTGCATGAAGAGTCTTATCTGGGATTAGACAGGATAAAATAAAAGGTTAAAAAATTATGAATCAAGAAAGAAAGATGCAGAATCCCCAGAATGAAAAAGTGGTTTGACTTTGCTCACCACCTACAAATCCACAAATGCAGTTCAAATATCTCCTGGTAAAGCCACATCTACAAGAAGATTGCCAGAGATCGCAAAGAAAGATGGGGGGCAAGGAATCATCAGGAGTTTAACTCAGTTTGAAATATCCACACAAAATAATAGGGAAGGATCACCATTAAGACATCCAATAAAATTACCCCGATTCGAGGAGAAATGGAAATTCAAAATTCAAATAAATCTTTATTTTAAAAAAAGAGATCTTTCCAAAAGGGATCGCCATTAAGATATCCAATAAAATTACCCCGATTCGAGGAGAAATGGAAATTCAAAATTCAAATAAACGTTTATTTAAAAAAAAAGATCTTTCCAAAAGGGGCGAACACGAAAAACATGACCCAAAAATGCAGTTCAAATATCTACTGCTAAAGCCACATCTACATGAAGACTGCAAAGAGATATGGGTTTCTCATTCGCTGTGGGGCAAAAATTCAACAGAAGTTTAACTGAGTTTGAAATATCCGCACAAAATAACATAGAAGGATCTCCATTAAGTGGCCCAGCCAAATCATCCCCCAATTAGAAAAAGGAAATTCAAAATTCAAATAAACCTTTATTTGAAAAAGAGATCTTTCCAAAAGGGAAGGATATAAAGAAACTGAAAAAACAGAAGAAGGGATGCAGTATTTCACAAAAGAAGAGGACAACTGCCTTGTTCTTTAGTTTCTCCATGCCACCCATAAATTCACAAACACCCATCTTTATGAGCTCAGTTCTCCTTCAACACAAGACCAACAGAACTCTAATATCTATTCCAAAATTGTACTTTTCTCATCAATCACAACAACTATCAACATTAATGAGGATTTTTATATTAAGACAGCAAGCTTCCAACTCAGAAAAGAAATATCCAATGAACAACTCGGTGTTTCAAAAGGCAAATCTTATATATTTATTTGCATTAATCATAGTCAAATTAATACTTGGAGATTTCCTGAAATCTAAAGAAAAAATACTACATGTCTTTTTTGGCCCCAAGGAAAAAATCCCAAGAACATTTCCTATCAAACACTGTACAATCTTCCTACTGAAGAACAAAAACAAACATAATGGGGAAGAAGGAAGGGGCTGGAGCAGAAGAGGGGTCCTTCGGCCAGAAAGAGAGAGGAAAAGGATGGAAAACGTGGGGGAAAGCTGCCTTTCTTTTTGGAAGGGAGGAATCTCCAATTCCCAGGCAGCAAGAGAGAAGAAGGGACTCACAAGTTGGGACTGACTTTGGGAGGAAGTGCAACTCCCAGAATCCCCAAAGAACAAGACACGAAGGGGCCAAGACCATGGGAGAAGTTACTTTTGAAAGGGGAAAGGGGCATGGTGCTTTTGAGGGGAGAGAGGGCTGCCTTGCCCATCCAGACGCGTATTAATGGGGGATTCTGGGATCTGTAGTCCCCTCCCCAGCGTCAGGTGGGAGACTCTGAGAAGGGAACTTTTCATCCTCTTTAAAAATAAAAATTATAAATGGAAATAAAGATGGCCAGTGGTCCCACGCTCAGCAAAAGGATTTAGGGCATAGGGACCTTTTGGAGCCCCCCATCATAGTCTAAGATTGCATGCAAGCAGCCTCTTCCCTCATAATAACAATAATAAAAGAGGGGTCCTAAGTCGGCTGTCCTGCAAGGGGCACTTGAGCAAATCCATGGGCTCAACCCTTTCCAAGGCAGTCCCCCAACTGTCCCCCCACTCTCTCTCTTTTTGTTCCCTGAGAGGCAAAAGTGTATCTACACGGACTATGCGGACTGAGTCCCACGAAACGGCTCTGCTGCAATACTCAGCACAGGAAAAATCCCAGAATCCTAGAGTTGGAAAAGACCCCAAGAACCAGTACAACCCCCATCTTCTTCTGCCACGCAGGAACCCCCCATCAAAGCATCTCCTTTGAGAAATGGACATCCAGCCTCTGTTTAAATACAGCCTCCAAGGAAGGAGTCTCCACTATTCTCCATTGAGGGAGGAGTGTGTCCCAGAGGTATCTCCTCCGTCTCTGGAAGGGTCTTGGTGGGTTTTGGCCATTTGAGGCTCCTCCGCTCAACCCACCAAGCGACAGAAGGAGGCAAACCAACCGCTTATTATTCCCTGAAGCCCACTTTCCTTTACTGAGGAGAGCCAAACAGTGGTTTCCTAAGGAAAGCAGTGGATCCCAAAAAGGGATCCATGTACCTCCCCCCCATTTTCAACTACAAACGGTTCTCTATAGAAGGAATTGTGGTAGACAAGTTTTGATAATCAATACTGAATTAAAATGGCTGTCTGGACCAAAGAAAGGTTTAAAGTGGATGTGCAAAAGTCAAACGTGGAAATTTGCTGAGGATGGATTTTAATACGAAGGGTAAAAAGGTTGGCGTGACATATAGAATCATAGAATCATAGTTAGAAGAGACCACAAGGGCCATCCAGTCCAACCCCCTGCCATGCAGGAACTCCAAGTCAAAGCATCCCTGACAGATGGCCATCCAGCCTCTGCTTAAAGACCCCTAAGGAAGGAGACTCCACTACACTCCGAGGGAGTGTGTTCCACTGTCGAACAGCCCTTACTGTCAGGAAGTTCCTCCTAATGTTGAGGTGGAATCTCTTTTCCTGCAGTTTGCATCCATTGTTCCGCGTACTAGTCTCTGCAGCAGCAGAAAACAAGCTTGCTCCTTCCTGAATATGACATCCCTTCAAATATTTAAACAGGGCTATCATATCACCTCTTAGCCTTCTCTTCTCCAGGCTGAACATCCCCAGTTCCCTAAGGCGTTCTTCATAGGGCAAGGTTTCCAGACCCTTCACCATCTTAGTTGCCCTCCTTTGGACATGCTCCAGTTTCTCCACATCTTTTTTGAATTGTGGTGCCCAGAACTGGACGCAGTATTCCAGGTGGGGCCTGACCAAAGCAGAATAGAGTGGCACTATAACTTCCCTTGATCTAGAAACTATACTTCTATTGATGCAGCCTAAAATTGCATTGGCTTTTTTGGCTGCCGCATCGCACTGTTGACTCATGTTCAGCTTATGGTCTACTTGGACTCCTAGATCCCTTTTGCATGTGGTCTCATTCAGCCAGGTGTCCCCCATCCTATATCTGTGCATTTCATTTTTCCGCCCTAAGTGCAGAACCTTACATTTCTCCGCATTGAATTTCATTTTGTTAGCATTGGCCCAGCTTTCTAGTCTATTCAGGTCATTTTGAATTTTGATCCTGTCCTCTGGGGTATTAGCTACTCCTCCCAGTTTAGTGTCATCTGCAAATTTGATAAGTATGCCCCCAATTCTGTCATCCAAATCGTTAATAAAGATGTTGAATAGCACTGGGCCCAGGACAGAACCCTGTGGGACCCCACTGGTCACTTCTCTCCAGGATGAAAAGGAGCCATTGTTGAGCACCCTTTGAGTTCGGCCGGTCAACCAATTACAAATCCATGTAACAGTTAACTTGTCTATCCCACATTTTGCAAGCTTGTTTGCAAGAATGTCATGGGGAACCTTGTCAAAGGCCTTACTGAAATTGAGGTATACTATATCCACAGCATTCCCTTCATCTACCAAGCTGGTAATTTTATCAAAAAAAGAGATCAGGTTCGTTTGGCATGACTTCTTTTTCTGAAACCCATGTTGGCTTTTTGTGATTATGGAATTATCTTCCAGATATTCACAGACTCTCTGTTTAATGATCTGCTCTAGAATCTTTCCTGGAATTGATGTCAGACTAACTGGACGATAATTGTTGGGATCCTCTTTTTTTCCCTTTTTGAAGATGGGGACAACGTTTGCCCTCCTCCAGTCTGCTGGGACTTCTCCTGTTCTCCAGGAGTTCTCAAAGATTATTGCCAATGGCTCTGATATTACATTTGCCAGTTCTTTTAATATGTTGATGGTGCCTGAGTATGTCTTAGAGTCAAAAGAATGGATATAGATAAGAAGGTGGAGTTGGTACAAGGTTGCTGAGTAGAGTTCTGGAAACAACAGGATAGATAAGGGATATTAAGAATTTGACCTAAAGGTTACTAATGCGTGGAAATTGGGATTATAATGTATGCAGAATTTTGGATTCTGGTTGAATTTCTTATAAACACTATGTATACAGCCCAATGAGATTGTGACACAGAGGTTCTTTGTGTAAGGTTTATAAGAACTGTCATTTTATGTTGCTTTTGCCCTCAGTCTTTGGGAATACACAATTCCACGGAGGACAATTTCTGCATGCAGATAATGAACACTGAATCCTCAATTCTTCTTCTGGGTCCTCTTGCCTTGCTTCACTCTGTCAAGCTACGGATTTGAATCCTAGCTGAACCCATCATCCACTAGAGAATAAGAGATTCCTACCCAGTGGAAAGATTGTACTGTAATCACACAGACAGGATTTCTGCCACTTGACCAGGAAAGAAGAAATAGGGATTTAAAATAAATAAGAATATCAAAACGGCTGCCCCACAATGAGCCTCTCCTTCGAGACTCAACATGGAGGCAGCAAATGGGCGCATACATGAGCTGACGTTTCCTCAGCCTTTTAAAAAGGGGCAGATATACATAACAAATCTCAAAATTTTTAAAATAAGTTAAACAATTCTGAGGCTCCGCTGTTTCAAGGTAGATTTCTTTTGCTGAGGTGGCTGGTGGTTGATAAGCTCATAAATGTGAGCCTCCTTCCAGAACTTTGTGGATTTTGGAGGTAACAGATTTTCCCTGGGCTCTGTGGCAAATTAAGAATGGATCTACCCTTTTCTGAGGGCCAAATAGTGGTTTTCTAGTTACCGTAAAAACAGAAAAGAGATTTACGTTCCCTCCATTTTAAGCCAGAAATCATGATCAGTAGAGAGAATGAGAGAGGCCCACTCAACCCTAACGAACATAAATATTTTTCTTCCTTATTCCTATGGAATAGTAGTAAGCAGAAATCCAATAGAGAAGTATTTTTGCCTCTTGACCAAGCAAGAATGAGAGGGAATTTCAAAATGGCCGTCCCATAGTGGGCCCCTTCCTTCTTCTCAAGATGGCGGTGGTCCTGTTCAACCCTCAGACTCTCAAGAGGCAGCAACCCATTTATTTCTGAAATGTCTCACCAAAACAAGGCAAGAGATGTTCAACTTCCACCCTTCGCTTTTGGCCAGATTTTTCCCAAAACATTTGCACCTGTGTACCGTCACTTTTGCCAAAAAATATACAAGCAGTTAAGAGAAAAGGTATTCCACCTTTTAGATTAGAAAATATAAATCAGAAATACCAAATATGTTTTGTTTTAATATGTTGTCTTATTTGTCCTCCTGAAATTTCTTTTTAAACTGATATTGTGAATTTGTTAATTTGTTCTTCTCCACCTCAACCCACAGGAAGAAAACAGGAATACTACTACTAATAATAATATAATAGTAATTTTAGCCTCCCATCTTCCTAAGGAATAGGCAGAAATGCTGGGGAGGATGGTGTATATATTCAATAAAAATATAAATAAAATCAAAGCATGTGCAACCAAAAAGAGGGCCCCAAAATCATTATATTGGAAAAGTTTTAAAAATACTACCACAAACATGTGGAACCAAGCTCAAAATGGCTGCCCCACGTTAAAAGAACCTTTCCAGGTGGATAAAAAACAGCCATGGACCCAGCAGCCATGGAATAATTCACTTTCCCCGCCTTTTTCCTAACAAATAGGCAGAAATCCTGCTCTTTTAAGAAGAAAAAATGAGTATAAAGTCAGTCAATCAATCAAAATATATAAAATATTTTCTTCTATTTACCAAAGAAGGGGTTTCAAAACAGCTGCCCCAAATCAAAAGTCCTTTTCTATTCTAGCTGGGCAAAAACAGAAATGTACCCAATAATTTACTTTCCCCTCCTTCTTAAAGAATAAACAAAAACTCTGCTATTGCTAGAAGAAAATCAGGTATAAATCCAATCAATTAAAAATATGTCAAAGTTTTTAATGTATATATTCACCAAACGAAGAGGGCTTTGAAATGGCAGCCCTACACCAAAATGTTTTTTTTTTCCATGCTGCTTATTCAATTTATTATCATTGCTTCACACAGCGTTTTTTGGAGCTGTTCATCTTCTCCATTTTATAAAATAAATCTACCTGCCCTTCACAAAAATAGCAAAGTACCCAACCTGGGCAACAATTTACCCCCTTCTTAAAGAATAAGCAAAATCACTGCCATTGCAAGAAGAAGAAATAATGTGGTATAAGCTTAATCAATTAAAAAAATCAAATAGCTATACTTTTATAGATATTATTCACCCAAAAAGGGAGCTTTCAAATGGCAGCCCCACACCAAAAAGCCCTTTTCCAACTGTGCAAAAAAGCCCAGTTTAAAAGACCAACAGGATCTCAATGGAGCTTTTCCACTGCACTTTATTCAGCTTCTTGCCATTATTCTAACAGCATTTTCCAAAAGCATGTTAATCTCCTTCCATTTTTCTAATAAGTTTTCCTTGGCTGCCTGGAACCCATTTTGACAAACCAATATAAAGAGAGAGGACTCCTAAACCCACCCTCCTTCTCCCTTGGAATAAACCCCATGTGCAAATGAAGGAGGAGGAGAGCTGAGCTTGCTGCTGGCTGCTTCTGGGGGAAAGGAAAGGGGCCCTCCTCCTCTCCAAGGCCTCCCATCCCAAAATAAGGACCCCTTTTGCATTGGGAAGAAGGAGACAGAGAGAGAGATGCCCCCTTGGAGCTCCTTCCTTTGGCCCAGAAAGCCCTGGATTCCCCCTCAGTCCTTTGGAACAGTCCAACTTAGTCCCAGGGAGGAGGAGGAGGAGGAGTCTTGTGTTGCCACAACGGGGTTTCTCAGGGAAAACTGCAGGGGCTGGTGGCAGTTAACCCTTTCCTCCCTGGAAAGCTTGCATTTGGGCAAAAAGAACAAAGTCGCAGGGAATAATGCATCTTGCAAACCTTCACTGGATTCTTCAGCAGCATACTGGCTTCATTTTTGTTATTTTAATTGTTTTAACATTTTATTCTAAAGTTTTATTGCAAGTCTTCAGGGCTTGTTTTTAAGCAGAAAATGCATCCTGCAAGCTTTGCAGCCTTCACTGGTTCTTCATTGAGATACTGTTTTTAAATTAATTGTTTTAATAAACAATTAACAAAAAAGGTTTTTTTAAAATATTCTTTACTGATTTTCGATTTAAGTAAAAACACAAAAAGAACAACATCCATCAACACATAAAAGAAAGACATATTGTTAATAAAAAGGTGACTTTCAGATATCTAGATTATGAAACTATATTTGTCTATAGCCTTGATTTTTTATTAAAAATCTTTATCAAATCAGCAGTTTCATTATATTTTCTACTACATCTTGTACCCGTCCCAATAAATAAAAGCAATGATGCTTCATTGTAAATCTCAAGCCCCATTACATACAATTATTAATATTATTACAGCGGGTTCTTGGTATCTGATGGGGTTTACCTCTAGGACCCCCCTCCCTCCCATGGATACCAAAATTTATGGATGCTCAAGTCCCATTACATACATTATTATTATTATTTATTGGCATAATGAGACCTTGGTATCCGCTGGGATTTGTTTCCAGGACTCCCCATGGATACCAAAATCCCCAGATGCTCCCATTATACACAAGTATGGAGGATTATTGTTATTATTGTTGTTGTTGTTGGTACAGTGGGCCCGTGGAATCCGCTGGGATTTGATTCCTGGACCCTCAATGGATAACAAAATCAATCAGGGTATTATTACCTGTATTACTACTACTACTACTGTTGTCCCTTGGGATCCTCTGGGGTTTGTTCAAATCCATCAATGCCCAAGTCCGATTATATACAACGGGGCATTATTGTTGTTGGTACAGTGGTTCCTTGGTTTCCACTGGGGTTTGATTCTAAGACATCTTTTAAATTTCACTGATTCTTGATCATCCCCTACATTACCACAACATTTTACCTCAGGGATTGCTATTGTATAGTACCCTCTGGAAATCAAACTGGGCATTTTCACCAATCGTAGGTAATCCTTTTTTACCTCAGGGATCACACTGTGTTTGTTTTAAACTTTGCAGCAGCTCTTTCTTATGTACTTAAGAAGTGAGTCTTTTCACCGATTTTTGACAATCCCCTACATTGCCACAACTTTTTACCTCAGGGATGGCTGTTTGGTTCTTAAACTGCATAGTACTCACAATGGGTCCTTTTACTACTTTGCCACAATTTTTTACCTCAGGGATTACCCTTGTCTCTCTGTAACACACCATTTCTGGCACCTGGATTTAGGGTTGCAGAGGCCTGCCTGAGTCAGGGCTAACAAAATAACTAAAGAGTTAATGTCTTTTATTATATCGCCCTTTAGAAAAGTAAACGCTTCATCCATTCACAATGCCTCAGTCCTAACCTCCTCACAACATTCAAACTGTGTTATCCAGTCCACATTCACACACATCCAACGGACTCTTCCAACCGTTAACTGTCAGTCTCCTCAGAGAACAGGCCCCTTCACAGCCTTCCTGGACTGTGATTGGCTGCCTGGAAGCCAAGTCTGCCTAGCAACACACACAAACCTTCCGTCACTACTTTAAAATTAAAATTACATCAGATTACAATATAATCAATATCGTTTCACATGTTTAAATTCTCATCCCATAAATAAAGTTTCAGGATTAAATAAAGATTGCCTCTTCTTTTCTTTATATGAGTATATACATTCTGTTTAATTATCTTGACTTCCCATAGGTCAAGACTCAACCGATGCAAATGAGAAACAGCCTAAGGCCAGGGGATTCCCCGCAGACAAAGAGCACCAGTTAGCAGGCATTAATCCTTGTTTGCATATATATATATATATATATATATCCTCCCACCCTGAAGACTGCCATTAGCCACAGAACAATACATTTGCAAATTCTTCCGTCCTTCCCAGGGTCACACAGGATATATATATATACAATCCTTTCCCAGGCAAACACTCTGAAGATGCCAGCCACAGATGCTGGCAAAACGTCAGAAAGGAACTCTTCCAGAACATGGCCACAGAGCCCAAAAGCTCCACAAAAAACTAATGATAGAAATATCCCAAATCCTGGTGGATTGGTGGTAAAGGGTGATAAGAAAACTTGGCTAAAAAATTCAACTGACCTATGGGTCTTCTCAACTCTTTAAAAAAGATACTTGATATATTTTCTATACCATAAAAAATACCCTATACAGTACTATCTTTCTAATAACAAAAACAGTTTTTAGAGTGTGGTGCTAGAGCTCAAATGGGTCAATTGGGTTATAATAATCACAGGTTCAGACTGGAGACTCTCCAGACAATTCTGGAGACACTTCACCTCCAAGATTTTTGTGTGTCCCGGTTTTTGGTTGTACTTTGCTTCCACAACCCAATCCACCACCTCATCACAAATATCTTGTAAGCACAAGTGTTCTCTTAGGGGAATTCAAAATACCAGATTGCAAGAGGGGTCTGCTTACAAGTTCTTACAGGACCGCCCTTCGGTGTGTATACCAGGAACTAGGAATCCAGAAATAGGACAGAGGCTTTAACTGCACTCAAAATGTCTCTTTTATTGATACAGGAGTTCAAACACACAAAGCACGCACGCACACATTCATACAAGGCTCAAGAAATAACATGTTAGAGCGGAATAGTCAACAGGCATCACTAACGGAAATACATACCAACGTTGAGGTCTGTTCCCAAGGATGTTCAATCTGTGTAAGGGATTTGGCTGAAGCAGGTCTGCTCTGATGCTTAAGGCTACAGCAGACTGACAGAGATTCTGGCTGCAAATGACCAAGAAGAGCAAGGTGCGTAAATTTAGGAGACCTTTTACAGTGGTTCCCCCGCCTTACGAATCCCCCGGGTTGCGAAAACCCCGGGATCCGAAAGGCGGCGGACCAGCTTCCTATCCCTCGGGATACGAAAGATCCCCCGGGATATGAAGAAAAAAACCGCGCGGCCCCTTTAAATCGGCCGCGCGGTCCATTGAGGTTAGCGGTCCCCCGGGAAACAAAAGCTTCTGGGTTACGAAAGTAATCCCGGAACGGATTACTTTCGTAACCCGGGGGACGACTGTATAAGGTTTTCAACAGGGTCTCTAGACAAAGGGACAATCAGCCTTCTAAGGAAACTGTTTGAAGCTATCTCACATCCTAGGTTCATGTTTTTTTGATCCTTCAGTAGGTCTCGGACTACCTCCGCTGTAGCAGGAGCCAAATGGCTATGCAAATGGACACTGCTTTGATCAAGATGGTTTCTGTCCATCACAAAAGGGAGACATTTCTGAGTCATGAGCCTGTTGGCGACTGAGTAAAACCTACAGCAGCTCCTTGCATGATCCAACTCCTGTTCAAAGATGAGGAAGGAAATACATTTACATTTCAAACCCATGGCTTCCCCTGTTCACATCAGTGGGAGGCCTTGCTCACTAGATTCCATGCTCGGGCCATGAAGGGGTCACTCAGGCCAGTATGATTTTGATATCGGAATGCAGTTCAGGGCCTATCAATCTAACCAGGAGAAACTTTCTCCATACAAGGCTCTACCATTCAGTCTGTTGTTTTCTTCAGTCCTTGCTTGCTTGGCCCAGCAGACGAACCTCTGGTTTAATAATAATAATAATAATAATAATAAAATTTATTTATATACTGCCCTTCCGGTGATCAGGGCGGTGTACAACATATGCAAACATTAAAACATCATAAAACATCAGAGATTAAAACAATCCAAATACAATAAAAACAATATCACCCAATGCTATGTACGATGGCAATACAATAAGTGGCTTACATGACAAGGCAGATTTTATCCGCGAAGAAGTTGTTAAATTGGTCACAGCAGGCCTTAGTAGGTTCAAGGATCTGGTTCGGGGCAGGAGGGAGCTGAGTTAGCTCCCTCACTACCCTGAACAACTTTGCTGGACGCGACTCCGCAGACGCGACACGAGCAGCATAGAACGAATTCTTAGCTGCTCGTATCGCCTCTCCATAGTCCTCCAAAAGGTGGTCTAGGAGAGCCTTGTCGGATAAACGCTGGTGTTTCTGCCAGGCGTGCTCTAGCCGTCGCAGAGCCCGCTTCCTGGCCCGGAGATCTTCCGTATACCAGGGCTGGGAGCGATACTGTGTATAGCCCTAGAGAGATCCGTGTCCCAGGTGTTGACTAGGGCATCAACAGTGTCACCGTCACTTCCAACCATATATCCCTCTAGGGCTTCTTGGAACCTATCAGGTTCCATCAGCCTTCGAGGGTGGACCTCGAAGGGTGAGGCCACGTCTGTGCACACTGTGCTTCACCAGAAAAATCCATTGCACAGGCTCGAAGGATACATCTGATCCGATCCCCCCCAAAAAAGTCCTGTAGCGATAGGTGAGGGATGAAACGGCAGGGGAAAGAAGCACTGGAAGCCCTGCCAACAGGTCACTCTGATCGCATTATCTCCTTACGCCTCCCTCATGTTGTTCTCTCTAGTAGAGAGAGAACAACATGAAACCGGTATGGATGACTAAGGAACTTACAACTGAGCTAAGTTTTAAACGGAACATGTATAAAAAATGGAAAAATGGGGAAATCACCAAAGAGGAATTCAAACAAATAGCCAGCACATGTAGGGATAAAGTCAGAAAAGCTAAAGCGCAAAATGAACTCAGGCTTGCTAGAGAGGTTAAGAACAATAAAAAGGGCTTTTTTGGATATGTCCGCAGCAAAAGGAAGAAGAAGGAAATGGTAGGACCACTGCGTGCAGAAGATGGCAAAATACTAACAGGGAACAGAGAAAAGGCAGAATTACTCAACACCTTCTTTGCTTCAGTCTTCTCAGAAAAGGCAAAAGGTGCTCAACCTGAGGACAGTGAAGAAGGGGACAGAGTGGGGGAATTTGAGCACAGAATAAGTAAAGAGACAGTACAGGAATACCTGGTTAATCTAAATGAATACAAATCTCCAGGACCAGATGAACTACATCCAAGGGTATTAAAAGAACTGGCAAAGGTGATATCGGAGCCATTGGCAATAATCTTTGAGAACTCCTGGAGAACAGGAGAAGTCCCAGCAGACTGGAGGAGGGCAAACGTTGTCCCCATCTTCAAAAAGGGAAAAAAGAGGATCCCAACAATTATCGTCCAGTTAGTCTGACATCAATTCCAGGAAAGATTCTAGAGCAGATCATTAAACAGAGAGTCTGTGAACATTTAGAAGTCAATGCCATAATCACAAAAAGCCAACATGGGTTTCAGAAAAAGAAGTCATGCCAAACGAACCTGATCTCTTTTTTTGATAAAATTACCAGCTTGGTAGATGAAGGGAATGCTGTGGATATAGTATACCTCGATTTCAGTAAGGCCTTTGACAAGGTTCCCCATGACATTCTTGCAAACAAGCTTGCAAAATGTGGGATAGACAAGTTAACTGTTACATGGATTTGTAATTGGTTGACTGGCCGCACTCAAAGGGTGCTCAACAATGGCTCCTTTTCATCCTGGAGAGAAGTGACCAGTGGGGTCCCACAGGGCTCTGTCCTGGGCCCAGTGCTGTTCAACATCTTTATTAATGATTTGGATGACAGAATTGGGGGCATACTTATCAAATTTGCAGATGACACTAAACTAGGAGGAGTAGCTAATACCCCAGAGGACAGGATCAAAATTCAAAATGACCTGAATATACTAGAAAGCTGGGCCAATGCTAACAAGATGAAATTCAACACAGAGAAATGTAAGGTTCTGCACTTAGGGAGGAAAAATGAAAAGCACAGATATAAAATGGGGGACACCTGGCTGAATGAGACCACATGTGAAAGGGATCTAGGAGTCCAAGTAGACCATAAGCTGAACAGGAGTCAACAGTGCGATGCAGCAGCTAAAAAAGCCAATGCAATTTTAGGCTGCATCAATAGAAGTATAGTGTCTAGATCAAGGGAAGTAATAGTGCCACTCTATACTGCTTTGGTCAGACCCCACCTGGAATAATGCTGTGTCCAGTTCTGGGCACCACAATTCAAAAAGGATGTAGAGAAACTGGAGCGGGTCCAAAGGAGGGCAACTAAGATGGTGAAGGGTCTAGAAACCATGCCCTATGAAGAACGCCTTAGGGAACTGGGGATGTTCAGCCTGGAGAAGAGAAGGCTAAGAGGTGATATGATAGCCCTGTTTAAATATTTGAAGGGATGTCATATTGAGGAGGGAGCAAGCTTGTTTTCTGCTGCTGCAGAGACTAGGATGCGGAACAATGGATATAAATTGCAGGAAAAGAGATTCCACCTCAACATTAGGAGGAACTTCCTGACAGTAAGGGCTGTTCGACAGTGGAACACACTCTCTCTGAGTGTGGTGGAGTCTCCGTCCTTGGAGGTCTTTAAGCAGAGGCTGGATGGCCATCTGTCAGGGATGCTTTGATTTGGAGGTCCTGCATGGCAGGGGGTTGGACTAGATGGCCCTTGTGGTCTCTTCCAACTCAATGATTCTATGATTCTATGATTCTAGTATATATGCCCCAACTATGCAAGCCAACCCTGTGGAGAAAAACAAATTCTACTCAGACTGACGCCACCTCATACAAAAAGTCCCTGCAGAAGATAAAATCATTATCCTTGGTGACTTCAATGCCAGAGTAGGTAAGAACTTCGAAGCCTGGAAAGGCGTTCTAGGCAAGCATGGAGTTGGAAACTGTAATGATAACGGATGCCTCCTGCTAGAATTTTGTGCAGAACAGCAACTGACTATTACAAACACTATATTTCAGCAGAAAGACAACCTGGATGCATCCCCGATCCAAACCCTGGCACCTCATTGACTATGTTCTGGTGCGCCAGAAAGACTTTCGCGATGTCCGTCATACTCAAGTGATGCCCAGTGCAGCCCTGGTGGCGGAACAGCCCTGGTGGCACAGTGGTTAAATGCCTGTACTTCAACCACTCACTCAAAACCATAAGGTGGCAAGTTCAAGACCAGCAAAGGGCTGAAGCTCGACTCAGGCTTGCATTCTTCCAAGGTTACTAAAATGAGTACCCAAATTGTTGGGGGGCAAATAGCTTACAATTGTAAACCGCTTAGACACTCCTTAAGGGTATGAAGCGGTATATAAATGAAGCTGGGGTTTTTTTGTTTTTGTTTTTGCAGAATGTCAAACAGATCATCGCCTCGTAAGATGCAAACTAAATCTTCATCTTAAGCTCAAACCTAAGAGGGGTGGCATCTTAAAGAGGAGACTCCAAGTCAACAATCTTCAACAAGCTGCCATGAGAGACAACTTCCAGGCAAATCTGCAATCAAAACTTGTAGACCATCCTTTAGATTCTTCTCCTACAGTGCTTTGGCAACATATCAAAATCAGTATCCTGCAGTCTGCGGAAGAATCCCTCGGGTTCTCCCTCAAGAAAAACCAAGATTGGTTTGATGAAAACAACCAAGAGACCCAGGAGCTGTTGGCAAAGAAGAGAACCACTCATCAGGCACACCTTGCTCAACCATCTTGCCATGTAAGAAAAGCAGCCTTACATCTCGCATGCAGTAAACTCCAACAAAAACTCAGAGACATTCAGAACAAGTGGTGGATCAATTTAGCAGAAAAGACACAAAGTTGTGCAGATCTGGGAGATTCCAGAGGATTCTACGAAGCTCTTAAAGCAGTGTTTGGACCTACTTACCAGGTCCAAAGCTCCTTATATAGTACGGATGGTCAAACACTAATCACAGAGAAAGCCTCCATCCTGACTCGATGGGCTGAACATTTCCAAAATCTCTTCAGTGCCAACCGAGAAGTCCAAGGCTCAGCTATTCAACATATGATACAACAACCGATGAAAAATGAACTGAATGTGGCTCCCACTTTGGAAGAAACCATTAAGGCCATACAGCAGATGAAAAACGGCAAGGCGGCCGGGATTGATGGAATCCCACTTGAAGCTTGGAAACACGGAGGTCATGTACTCCATGCCAAATTCCATGAGCTCCTTGTGAGTTGCTGGGAAAAAGGTGAACTGCCATCAGATCTCTGAGATGCAGTTATCATCACCCTGTATTAAAAAAAAAAGGAGCAAAATCGGATTGCTCAAACTATCGAAGGATAACACTGCTCTCCATTGCTGGAAAAATCCTTGCAAGGATACTCCTGAACAGATTAGTTCCTGCTATTGCAGAAGAACTTCTCCCTGAAAGCCAGTGCAGCTTCAGAGCTAATAGGAGCACTACAGATATGGTATTTGCTCTTAGACAACTGCAAGAGAAATGTAGAGAGCAGAACAAAGGACTCTATGGCCCGATCTAGACGCGCTAAAAGAGGCGCGTCTAGGGCCAAAAAAAGGCGTGAATAGAGTTCGGGAGGCGTAGCTTTTACACCCTCCCGAACCCTAGAACGTATGGGCACCACCATAATTAATACGGTGGTGTCCATATGGACGCGCCATGATGGCGTCATGGCGTGCGCAACTTTAGATGCGCTGGGCACGTCATGACGCATTTGCGCCGCGGGAGGGCGCAAATCATGCCCTTTCCGCAGCGCAAAAAAGGAGCTCCAAACGGAGCTCCTTTTTGTGGGCGGGTCTTTGCCACGGCATTTAGACAGCCACGACAAAGCCAGTGGAGAGACTTAAACGCAGATGTTATGTGCTCTCTCCTGGATGCTCCAGAGACAAGCCTGGCTGCCATATTTTGAACTAATTGAAATTTCAGGTTAAGCACAAGGATAGCCCCATGTAGAGCATGTTACAGAAGTCCAAGCATGAGGTTACCGAGGCCTGTACCACAGATTCCAGGTCCTTCAATTCCAGGAAAAGGTGCAGCTGGCGTATCAGCCGAAGCTGATAATTCTGTTATCTCTGAAAACCACGCCCTTCGTGGCCAATGGGGTGCCACTAGGATAATTGTGGCCTTTACATATCTTTGTTTTTGAAGGCAATGGGATATCCGTGCTGTTGGAGGAAAGGCGTACAACAGGCCTTTTGGCCACAGCGAGTGTAGGGCGTCTATCTGTTCCACTCCCTGGGCTAGGAACCTTGAGAAAAACCTGGGCACCTGATTGTTTGCTGGAGAAGTGAACAGATCGACCAGAGGGATTCTGAACCTTTGGGGTTATCAGTTTGAATGTCTCCAGATGGAGATGCCATTTTGATTGGTCTATGTCCAACCTGCTCAGCCAGTCGGCCTTTGACTTTAGTTCTCCCCTGATGTGCTCTGACTGGATGGATGAGAGATTGGCTTCTGCCCATGGGAGAAGAGAGGAGGCTTCCTGCATCAGGGACAGCGACAATTCAAAAAAGATGTGGAGAAACTGGAGAGGGTCCAAAGGCGGACAACTAAGATGGTGAAGGGTCTGGAAACCATGCTTAGCCTGGAGAAGAGAAGGTTAAGAGGTGATAGAATCATAGAATCACAGAGTTGGAAGAGACCACAAGGGCTATCTACTCCACCCCCCCTTCTGCCATGCAGGAACTCTCCATCAAAGCATCCCCATTGACAGATGGCCATCCAGCCTCTGCTTAAAGACCTCCAAGGAAGGAAATTCCACCACATTCCTTCTCTTCTCCAGGCTAAACCTCCCCAGTTCCCTTAGACGTTCCTCATAGGGCATGGTTTCCAGACCCTTCACCATTTTAGTTGCCCTACTTTGGACATGCTCCAGTTTCTCCACATCCTTTTTGAATTCTGGGGCCTGACCAAAGCAGAATAGAGTGGCACTATAACTTCCCTTGATCTAGACACTATACTTCTATTGATGCAGCCTAGGATCGTATTGGCCTTTTTAGCTGCTGCATCGCACTGTTGACTCTTGTTCAACTTGTAGTCTACTTGGACTCCTAGATCCCTTTCACATGTTGTCTCATTCAGCCTGGTGTCCCCCATCCTATATCTGTGCATTTCATTTTTCTGCCCCAAGTGCAGTACCTTACATTTCTCCGCATTGAATTTCATTTTGTACCCTTGTGCTTAAACCAGAAACTACAACTGGTTCAAAATATGGTAGCCAGGATTGTTGCTGGAACATCTAGGAGAGAGCACATAACACCGGTGCTCAAATCTCTCCACTGGCTGCCGATTAGTTTCTGGGCACAGTACAAGGTGTTGGTTTTGACCTATAAAGCCCTACATGGCTCGGGTCCATCCTATCTAAGGGACCGCTTCTCCCGTACGAACCCCCCCCCCCGCACACTTCGGTCCTCTGGGAGGAACCTGCTGCAGCCCACGAAGACCAGGCCGGTGCAGACCTCCCAGAGGGCCTTTTCAGTGGTCACCCCCAAGCTGTGGAATGACCTGCCGGACGAGATGCGTCTCATTGCATCCATTGATGGCTTTAAATGCTATTTTAAATAGTCAACCAGTTACAAATCCATGTAACAGTTAACTTGTCTATCCCACATTTTGCAAGCTTGTTTGCAAGAATGTCATGGGGGACTTTGTGGAAGACCTTACTGGAATCAAGATATACTATATCCACAGCATTCCCTTCATCTACCAAGCTGGTAATTTTATCAAAAAAAGAGATCAGATTTGTCTGGCAAGACTTGTTTCTCTGAAACCCATGTTGACTTTCTGTGATTATGGCATTCCCTTCTAAATGTTCACAGACTCTCTGTTTTATTATCTGCTCCAGAATCTTTCCTGGAATTGATGTCAGACTAACTGGACAATGATTGTTGGGATCCTCTTTTTTCCCCTTTTTGAAGATGGGGACAATTTCGAAACACCTTTTGCCCGATGAAGAAGAAGAAGCCGGTGGAGCTTCAAAAGCTTGCAACAGCGGAAAATGTGCCCTTTGGTTGGTCAATACAGGTATCACTGTTTGGTGGATGTTTTATTCAATTCCTTTCTTACCATGGAACTCATATCAGCCTGTTTATTACTATTATTATTATTATTATTATTGCACTGCATAGGAAATAAAGGGTCTTTTAGTGCAGTGTAACGAAGAAGCGTCTTTTATTCTCAGGTGACCAAACGTCGTCCTTCATTTCCAGGCAGAGGAGGAGGATGTCTGCAACTTATTCTATTAACAATAAAATAAAATAAAAAATTTAAAAATTAAAAATTAAAATAAAAAATGAAAATAAAAATTTAAATAAAGTTAAAATTAATATAAATTATATTGAAAATAAAATAAAATATTTAAAATGAAATGCAAATTGATTTAAATTAAAAAATAAAACGAAATAAAAATAAATAAAGTGTAAAGATAAAATAAAGTAAACTTGGCTGAAGTCTATGGAATTCTGGGAGCTGGAGCTTGTTGTGAGGCCCAGAGCTCGCTGTCTGACTCACTCGCTATGGAATTCTGGGAGTTGGAGTTTGTTGTGGGGACTTAAGGCCCCACAACAAACTCCAACTCCCAGAATTCCATAGCCTTGATCCAGTTAAAGCGGGATGAAGGCGGGTTAAGGGCCTCGTGTGGCTCCTCCTCCGGGAGGGAGGGAGGGAGGCGGTTCTATCTTTCTTTCTTCACTCCTCCTCTTTCTTCTTTTTCTCCCAAAAGAAGGAAGGAAGGAAGGAAGGAAGGAAGGAGGAGAAGAAGCAGCAGAGGGTGAGTCTGGGGTCTCCCTCAACGAATTAACCCTTTTGTGGCTCAAGGCTATGGAATTCTGGGAGTTGGAGTTTGTTGTAAGGCCCCACAACAAACTCCAACTCCCAGAATTCCATAGCGAGTGAGTCAGACAACAAGTTAAAGCGGGCCCAAACCGGGTTATTTCTCTAGTGTGGATGCAGAATTGAAGAAAGTTTTTTCCCAATCCCAACCCAGGGATTGTTGTTGTTGTTGTTGTTGTTGTGTGCCCTCCTCCAACAGCCCCTGTCCTGGGGATCCTCTGGGCAGGATTTGTTCGGAGGCTGAGAGAGTGTGACTGCCCCTTTCCCAAGGCGCCTGGACAAGGATTCGAACCCTGGACTCCAGAACCCTTACTGGCATCCAACGGCTCCAAGACGGTCGGTCCAACCCCATTCTGCCGTGCAGGAACTCTCCATCGCAGCAATCTTCCATGCAGGAACTCTCCATCACAGCAATCTGCCATGCAGGAATACATAGAATCATAGAACCATAGAAGAGTCAGAAGAGACCCCAAGAAAGGCCCTGACCCAGTCCAACCCCATCAAGTTTCCTTGGCCAGATTTTTCTGTTCGAGATGGGATTCGAACCCTGGTCTCCTGTCCAGTGTTCAAACCTCCGTGCCAGGCTGGCTCTCCTCGTTTGGATTTATTCGTTCTGAGATCTTAAACAAGGTTTCTAGGAGGCCGGCCTAACATTGTGGTTTGAGCGTTGGACTGCGACCAGGGTTCGAATCTCCCCTTGGCCATGGAAACCCACTGGATGGCCTTGGGCAGGTCACACTCTCTCAGCCTCAGAAAACCTTACGGTTTCGGACGCAGCTTGGACGCAGATAGACTGCGCTTTGGTCTCCCAGAGAAGTCAGGTTCTGCCTTAATCCTCTGAGAAGGCTCTTATACTGAGAAGGCCCTCCACAATTTGCAGATTTGTCTTTTGCAGATTTGATTATTTGCGGATTTGTTTAAAACCTCCTCTCTAGGACTCTCTAGGTCCTCCAGCGCAATTCTACGGGAAATTGAGCATAGAGTTGCGCTGGAGGACTTAAACAGGTTCCTAGAGAACACACTTCTCTGGGCGCTTGTAGGTCCCCCTCCAGCATGACTCTATGGTCAATTTGTGGTAGATGTTGACCATAGAGTTGCCCCGGAGGACCTAGAGATTCCTAGAGAGGCGTTCTCTGAGGTTAAAACCATAACGGTCTTTTATTTGCAGTTTTTCCACATTCATGGGGTCCCAGGAGATGCGGAGGGCCCACTGCATTTTGTGTGTTTTTGGCGTCAGGTGCCTCCTGTCGTGATTCCCTGTTGCCATTCACCCCTTTGTGTGTGTTGTCCGTCTTGGAGGGTTGTGTAGTGCAGCCGCTGTGTGTAATTCATTACTTTATTTATTTTATTGTCACGCTGTGCCCCCGCTGTCTTCGTACCTCTGTCTGCAGCCAAAGGGACTGGCAGGAGGTTGTTGTTTTCAAAATGGAGACACGGGGGCTGGCGTTCTGCTTGGCCTTTGCCTCGTCCGAAGTGGCCTCACAGCTGCCCAGAACTGAACAAGATAATCTTGCAACGTCCACCTTCACCGAGGGACAGCGTCCGTGGCCACAGAATCACAGAATCATAGAGTTGGAAGGGACCCCAAGAACCAGGGCCACGATCCAGCCCAACCCCATCCTTCTGCCATGCAGGAACTCACAGTCAAAGCACTCCCATTGACAGATGGTCAAGTTTGGCCGCTAGTGCCCAGTGGAACATCTTTGCAATTCACTCATTACAGTGTTGTTGTGAATTCGTGCCGTTGTGTTGTCTGTGACATAGGATTTTGACTAAGATTGTTAGGATGCTGCCTGGCCTACTGGACATCGAAGGTCACCCAGCTTTAGGAAGGGATATTCTTAGGCTGCATCCGCACTGGAGAAATAACCCGGTTTGGCACCGCTTTATGTTCCCTGGCTGAAGGCTATGGGATTCTGGGAGTTGGAGTTTGTTGTGGGCCCAGAGCGGAGCGGAGCTCTGGACTCCACAACATACTCCAACTCCCTTAATCCCATAGCCTTCAGCCAAGGAACATAAAGCGGTGCCAAACCGGGTTATTTCTCCAGTGTGGATGCAACCTTAGAAGGAAAAAGTGGGAAGTCAGTGGTGCTGCTGATGCTAAAAAGGTGTCATCGACCAGGGCTTTACTTCTTTAGCAGAAACTTTGGTAGCAGAGGTGGAAATGGCAAGGCTCCTCCTACACCCCAAAACAAGAGGAGTTTGTTGATCAGCATGTTTCCCCATAGTTTTTAATTCAGAATTAACATGACATCCATGTGACATGGCATGCGTGTGGATGACTTGGATGAAGGAATAGAGGGCCTGCTTATCAAATTTGCAGACTGACACCAAATTAGGAGGAGAAGCCAATACCCCAGAGGAGAGGATCAAAATTCAAAATGACCCAAATAGACTAGAAAGCTGGGCCAAAGCTAACAAAATGAAATTCAACACGGAGAAATGTAAGGTACTGCAATTAGGTAGAAAGAACTAAATGCCTGTTTTCTGCTGCTCCAGAGACTGGGAACCAGAGCAATGGATGGGAACTCCAGGAAAAGAGGTCCCAGCTCAGCATTTGGAGGAACGTCCTGAGGATAAGGGCCTTTTGACGGTGGACTACATTGCTGCCTTGGAGAGTGTTGGCATCTCCTTCTTTAAACAGGGGCTGGATGGCCTTCTGCCAGTGGGGATGCTTTGATAGAGAGTTCCTGCATGGCAGAAGAGGGGGGTTGGACTGGGTCAGGGCCCTTTTTGGGGTCATTTCCGACTCTACGATTCTAGGATTCTATAAAATGAAATAACGAGGTCAGGTAGGCCTTGCAGGAGTAAATGAAAACACTCTGAACTTTCTAAAGACCACTGAAAGGCTTCTTCCAAAATATCCTTAACCATCTTCCACTTTTCTCATAATAATTTCCATTTTGCTGGCCATACTTGCAGGTCTGTGCTTGCTGCTGCTGCTGCTTCCAGCTGATTTTCTCTCCCCGATTCCTTCCCTTAGGCTTTTTGCGTATGCTCAGCGGCATCGCCATGTCTGTCTGGAATAGACCTGTCTGCAAAGGGATCATCTAGCTGCTGTGCAAAAGAAGTGCTAGCACCAGCTTTCGTAGGCTGGGTTTCCTTCCTCAGAGGCATCACTTCGGGCAGCATCTGACCAGCCAACATCCTCCTTTCCCAGAAAAAGCCTCATTGCTGCAAGGGTCTTTAGGCTGCTCTCTTGTAAAGACACTTGTACGAGGGAGGGATCGCCTAAATACCCTGAGCAGGCCCCAGATCCCCTCTGAATGTGCAAACTGAGCTGGGCCAGCCCTGGTTAAGCCTTGGATGGGAGACTGCTAAGCCATCCCAGGCGCAATTAGGCCCTAATTCAGAGGAAGGAACTTGCAGCAGAACCACCGTTTCCGAGGATTCCTTGCTCAAGAAAAACCTGTCAAATTCATGGGGTCACCACAGGTCAACAGGCCTCTTGAAGGCATAATTAGAGAGAGAGAGAGTTAAATGAAGTGTTGCAGTTTGAAGGGAGCTTGGGAAAGTTACTTTTATGGACTACAGCTCCCAGAATCTCCCAGGCAGCATGGCCCCTGGGAGTTGTAGTCCAAAAGAGCAATGCCCACAAGCTTGTTTCAAAGAGAGAGCCGTATCTGACTGTTTGTGGCATCTTTATTCTGGCCTCAGTTTTTATGGACTGGCTTGAATTGTGCCCAGAACTGGATCCAGGATTATTCCAGGTGAGGCTTGGCCAAAGTTGAATAGAGGGGTACTATTAAACCCCTTGGTCTAGAATCATAGTCATAAAATCATAGAGTCAGAAGAGACCCCACGAGGGCCCTGATCCAGTCCAACCCCCTCCTTCTTCCATGCAGGAACTTCTGTATAAACAGAACAATAGACCTTTATCACCCCCCCTCCTCCTCCTCCTCAATTATTTTTATTTTCTTCCTTTCCCTGCAGTCTGGGTCTCAAGAAAGAAAAAACTTAAAAATATACCAAATACAAACATTCAAAACTTGCCCCATAAAACCGGAGCGCCAACCTGGCATAGTGATTTGACCGTTGGACTGGGACTCTGGAGACCAGGGTTCGAATCCCTTCTCAGTCAAGGAAACCCAATAGGATGACCTTGGGCAAGGAGTCACACTCTCTCAGCCTCAGAAGCAAAGGCAAACCCTCTTCGAAGAAATCTTGCCAAGGAAACCCTGTGATAGGTTCACCGTGTGCCTTCAAGTCGTTTCCAAATTACAGCAAGGGTTTTCTTGACCATTTTCTTCAGAGAGGGTTTGCTATTTTCATCCTCTGAGGCTGAGAGAGTGTGGCCTGCCCAGAGTCATTCGAGGGATTTACCTGGTCAAGACATGATTTGAACCCTGGTGTCCAGAGTCAGAGTCCAGCTCTCAAATCACTTGGTGCCACTCTGGCTCTTTTTAGGTCCACCTTGTGGTCGCTCTAAGTCAGAAATGATGTGAAAGCACACAACAAGAACAACAAACACAAATAGCCCCATTAATGAAGTCGGTGTACTCCTGGCATTCCTTCTTTAATGAAGAATTTGGTGCTGGAGGCAGAAAGAACACAGAACTCCAGCACTTCCAAAAAGCCTTGAAGCATGTTTCAGCAAACTTTTTAGTCAAAATAATGTGAAATGGGACGACCAGGTCAGATTGCAGAACGAAGCAAAAGCGCCTTGGACCTTTTGTAGAACACATGCCATCTTCTTCCAAAATGCATCCAAGGATGGCCTTTTCTTCAAACGGTTTCCGTTTTCCTTGTGATTTCCATTTGGGTGGCCAGACTTACAGATCAACGTACCTTTTAATAATGATTCTGGGTGTAGCTGGTGAGGCAAGCCTGTCTGCTCTCCCCCTTTCTTACTATCTTTTCTTTTGCAGTTTGCGCATGCCCAGGAACCATCTTTGGAGGCAGCTGCTGTTGGCTTTGCCCATTGCATCCAAGTGCAGACAGGTGCAAGAGAGAGGAGGGTCTGCCAGGCCAGAGTCCCACAGTTTCCCAGCTCAAGCTTTGTGTGTTGCATTGCTTCCCATAGAGATGTTGCTGCGGCTGCTGCGAAACCCAAGCCTCTCTTTCTCCAGCCCTCCTTCATTGTCCATCCAATGCTGATGCTGCTAAAAATGTTTCCAGCTGGACAGAGAATGAGGAAAAAGGCTGCCTGGTGGAATCTCTTGAAAACTGCATCCATTGACCTTGTCCTTGTCTCTGGAGCAGAAGAAAACAAGCTGCCTCCGTCTTCTCCATTGATGTCCCTCCAGATAAAATTATTCTTGGGCTCTTTTGACACAACAGGAATAGAGTCACAGAGTTGGAAGAGACCCCAAAAAAGGCCCTGATCCAGTCCAACCCACTTCTTCTGCCATGCAGGAACTCTTCATCAGAGCATCCCCATTTTGACAGATGGCCATCCAGCCTCTGCTTAAAGACCTCCAGAGACTCATATCACCTTCTCCTTCGTCTCTTCTCCTGCTCAGGCATCCCTTGTAGGTCTTCCTTGCTAGACTCTTGTTGTGCCTTGTTTCCAGGTCTCAGGTTTGGACTCTGACACAGACGGAAACAGAAGGACAGGGGGACATCTCAGCGTTTGAGACAAACAGTGACACTTCCCACCAGCATCCACAGCCCAGAGACATGGGCTCGACAATACCTACTGCAGCTGAACGTAGATGGCAAGGGAGGGTTTGAGACACTCAGAGCTTTTGTATAGGAAACGCTCACTCATCTGGCAGTGGCAGAATCCTTGCTGACCACGGACTGGGAGGAAGCCACACTCTCTCCTGTCTTCATTCCTGGCTCCTGTTTCTGAAGGACCTTTGGCTTTGTACATTGTAAATTGCAACTACTGTATATAAATTGTAAATTGCAAATGTGTAAATGCACACTCCTTTGGACTGAAGCCTTGGCTTCCTTGCTGTCTGCTCCTGGCTTGGACTGCCTGACCCCTGAGAATTGTCACCGGCTGGGAGGCTTCTGCCTCGTCTCCGATGCACTTTGCTGGGTAGAATCAGAGAACCATTGAGTTGGAAGGGACCCCAAGGGGCCACCCTCCCCAGCCCCCTTCCGCTGGGCTGGAAGACATAGTCCCTCCAAGCCTTCCCTTCCTCCCTGTGAGAGATGGCCCTTGACAGCCCTTGACTCTGGCCTTTCTGAGAAACTGGAGCCCTCCTCCTTGAGGGCCAAAGGGCCAGGTGCCCCCCTCCGAGGAAGGGGAGGATGGCCTGGTTTGCCTGGGGCTGGGGATGATGGAGGAAGAGTCTCTCGGAGCAGGAAGACCCCATCGCAGGAGTGGGAATCGAGGGGTCCTCCCAGCATCCCCCACCATAGCTGTTGCCAGTTAGGGGATTCTGGGAACTATTGTATAACTATACCTTCATTGTTTCTAACCACGGGCAATCACAGTTTATGAGGAGCGACTTAGGGAACTGGGGATGTTTAGCCTGGAGAAAAGAAGGTTGAGAGGTGATATGATAGCCCTCTTTAAGGGTGTCACATAGAGGAGGGAACAAGCTTGTTTTCTGCTGCTCCAGAGACTAGAACACGGAACAATGGATGCAAGCTCCAGGAAAAGAGATTCCACCTCAACATTAGGAGAAACTTCCTGACATTAAGGGCTGTTCGACAGTGGAACACACTCCCTTGGAGTGTAATGGAGACTCCTTCCTTGACTTTTTGTTTGGACTGCACTTCCCAACATTCGGGTGCACTGTTGCAAGGCCCCTGGGAGTTGCAGTCCAAGATCAGCTGGGCTAGACGGTTGTCCCTCCAGTCCAGAAAGCGTGGCTGCTGGGAGATCAAACCTGGCCCTGTCCATCGCCCTTCTTGAATCTGGTCCAGACCCAGACGAAGAAGGGGGGCTTTGTGTGGGAGAAGAATGGGGCATCAGAAGCACCGCTGCCTTGCATTCGTCTCTTCCCAAAAGCCTCTCCGCGGGGCCTTTGCCCTGTTGCCTGCGAGAGAGTGGGAGAGTGACCTTTGGCTGTCCCCGGACGGATCATTGGGCCCACGGGCCCATGCCAGCCCCATCCGCTTGCTTGCTCTGGGGCCTCTGGTCAGCACACCTTCCTTCCCAGGCCAGGCGAAGGGGCACGGGTCAAGGGCCACCCCTTCTTCTTTGTCCCCTTCGGGGGGGGGGAGGCATGTGGCCCTCTGTCCTTTCCCCCTCCTCTCCCCCACCAACAATTCCTGTCCCTGGTTCCCAGCCTTTTCTCAAAGGGGTTCTTTGTGCCATGAATGGCCAGAAAGGAATGTGCCAAACAGCGCTCAGAGGCAGCAGCAGCAGACGTGGTGCCAAGTGGGCAGCCGGGCAGCAGGCCTCTGGATGTGGGCCGCTGTCCGAAGGGCTAGGAGCTGGACCAGGAGGGTGTAGGTAGGTTTCCCGGGTGCCGGTCATTTGGGGAAGGATGGGTGCCCGGGCCCCCTGGTGACCCCACTCTTGGGAGGCCTCCCCTTCCTCCCCTCTTTCCTTTGGAAGTCCTGCATGTCCTTTTATCAGCCGGATGAATCAGAGTCTGTTCCCTTTGCCAGCCTGGGAATAGAGGACCCTTTCTCATCGCGCCCAGCCGCCTTCCCTGCGTTTTTGCGCTGCTTGTCGCCCTCTTTTTCTCTAACTGTCTTGGTTGGACAGAGCCTCAGATCCCCCCTTCCCTTTCTCTCTCCTTTGACAGCTGGTGTTGCTCTGTTTTAGCATAAAAAGGTGCACCAAGGAAGCCAAAGGTCATTGGGTCATAGCACTGGAGGGGTCCTCCAAAGGTCACCTAGTCCAGACCCATTTACCAGCCAGGAATGGACAACAGATTCACTCCTGAGACGTGTCCGAGGTCCAGCCTAAGAGGCCTCCAGAGAAGGAGACTCCGCCAGCCTCCAAGGCAGTCCAGCCCTTTGACCTTCTTCAGGAGTCCTGGGGGTCCCACTTTGCCCAACCTTGGGGCACAAGGTTGACCCTCAGCCTCCCTAGGTCTGGGGGTGGGAGGGTGGCTTGGCGTGAGCTCCCAGGCCCCGAAGGAATGCTTTTGAAAGCAAGGGCCAGGTGGGGACCAAAGCATCCCCTGGAAATGTGCAGCTGGGAATCCTCCGGCTGGCAAAGGAGAGTCTCCATCCTTAGAGGTCTTTAAGCAGAGGCTGGATGGCCATCTGTCTGGGATGCTTTGACTGGGAGCTCCTGCATGGCAGAAGGGGGTTGGACTGGATGGCCCTTTTTGGGGTCTCTTCCAACTCTATGATTATTTGATTCTATGAGAGAGGGCTGCCAGAAAAGCCCTGGGAAAGGGAAGGAGAAAGAGAGAATTGGGTGGTTATTTGGGTTTCTGTTGTGTGTCTGGTGGTGGTCAGCTGGAATGGAAGGAAAGGAGCCCAGGTGGGCAAAGATGGCAGAAGCTGGCTCCCCTCGGCCGGAGAGTTTGGGTGGATGGGCGAGTTACTGCCCCAGGAGCCAGGACAAAAACCCCAAAGAAAGGGTCCTTGAGGGGAGGAAGCCAAACCCACAGCTGAGACCCTCTTGTCTCTCCCACGAGGAGACTCCAACCCAGGAAGGCCAAAGTACCGGGGCAAATGGAGTGACGCATTGCTAGCCGGACAGAATCTCAGTTGTTTGTCGTCGTTGGCTGCCTTCAAGCCATTTCCAACTGATGGAGACCTGAAGGCAGTGGACCCTTCATGGGGGTTTCTGGGAAAGGTTTATTCAGAGGAGGTTTGCCTTGGCATTCCTCTGAGGCTGAGAGAGTGTGACTTGCCCAAAGTCCCCCAGTGGGTTCTGTTATCTGTAACTCAGTAAACCATCTCAGGAAGGACGCTCAAGTCTAGGAAAGCTCCTGCTGCCAGCGTATTTCTTTCAGTGAGTCTCTCTCATGTTTAGGCACCATCTCTTTTCTTGTAATTTAACATTAATGCATTGCTCTTTTTCCTGACATTAATAATTTCAAAAGTTTCCTTCTGGCTGGGAGAGATGATGACAGCTTTTGTGTGTTTTCGGATAGGTTTTCGCCGTTTGGGATCTATCTTTTTTCATTATCATTTTATTTATTTTATTATTGTTATTATTTTTATTATTAGGCCACAATCTCTCTATGCGATGAGCTTTTTCTTTTTGCAAAAGTCCAGTATGTTGGGATATTGTGGGGATGGGTTGGCCGTTTTCTCTTCGGTGGTGGCTTGACGTCTTAAGGACAAGAAAATTTAGGAATGTGGTTTGCATCCTGCCAAAGGGTTCAGTGTAGTTCAAAAGCTTGCACAATTTCTCCTCAACCAAATTGGCTTAGGAAAGGGACCCAGTTTGCCAGTTTTATTTATCTGGGACCATGGTGGGGACCGTGCTTTGCGTTGGTGGCCCTTGCCATGGCCAGGACTGCTGGGACTTGCAGTTCAGCTGGGATTTACTGTCTCCAGGGTAAATTTCGGCAATTGCTTTTGAGGAGGAAGGCTACTGTTGATTGCCTTGTATTAGTCCCAGCAGCGAACTCTGGGCGGCCGTCTTCCCTCTTCCTCCGTCCTCATCTTCACAACAACAGCCCTGAGAGGGAGGCCGGTTGGGACAGAGAGTGTGACTGGTCCAATCCTGTCTGGCCACTTCCAGGGTTTAGGTGACGCAGTCCTCAAATGCCCTTTTCATTGACTCGTCAAGAACTAATAAAGTACCTGCCTCTGCCCATGTATAGAGTGCATTCCCCTCTGAATGTAGTAAAACCTTCACTTGCAGAATTCCAACTGCAGAGGATCTGTTTTGAGTTCCAAATGCATGATTAACGTCTGTTCTGGGCTGTTTCCGGTGCTCCCTGACCTGAGAGAGGCCTTCCTTCCTCGGCTGCGCTCGGCCCTTTGCGCAGGAAGCCAGCGCACTTTGGGTGACTCACGGTCAGGCCACATCCTCTGGCCTCTCAGTCAGACGGAGAAAAGGCTTGTTTGGGACACGGCTGGCCAGAAATGCAGGGCCAGGGAGGTGGAAGGGGCCTCAAGGGCCATGCAGTCTGACCCCCTTCTATGCCATGCAGGAAGACACAACAACAACAGACCCCTTTCTTCTGCCATGCAGGAACTCTCAGTCAAAGTATCCCCTGTGACGAATGGCCACCCATCCTCCGCTCAAAAACAGCCTCCAAGGAAGGAGTGTCCATCGCATTTGGGGGCAGTCCAAATGTGCCAACGTTGAACAGCCCTTAACAGCAACAAGATGCCAGCCACAGATGCTGGCGAAACGTCAGAAAGGAACTCTTCTAGAACATGGCCACATAGCCCATAAACCCTACAAAAAACTATGGATGCCGGCCATGAAAGCCTTCGACTCCACACAGCAAAAAGGTTCTTCCTGATATTTAGGAAGAACCTCTTTCCCTGCAGTTTGCATCCATTGCTCTGTGTCCTGGGTCTAACCTGCGCTGACTTTGCAAGACCTGAGCCGGGCAATGAATGTCCTGGAGGCTCACATATGTCCAAGGAACATATTCCTAAAGATTAGGAAGAACCTCCAGGGAGTAAGAGTTGTTAGACAGTGGGAGACTCTTGCCTTGGAGGACAGTAGAGTTTCCTTCTTTGGAGGCTGTTTTTAAGCAGAAGGTGGGTGGCCATCTTTTGGAGATGTTTTGATTGGGAGTTCCTGCATGGCGGAAGGGGTTGGACTGGATCAGGGCCCTTCTTGGGGGGTGTCTTCTAACTCTATGGTTCTGTGATTCTAATTGCCTGATCTGGATTTGCATGTAATGAACTGAGTCTTTTTAGAGTGACATTTGTACTCTCGGATTCTGTGATTCTGTGACTGGACAGCATCAACAACAGCTGCATCTGCGCTGCAGAATTCGTGCAGTTAGACATTGCTTTAACTATGCAATGGGATCCCAGGATTTATAGTTTGTTGTGGCTCCAGAGCTCTCTGTCAGAGAAGGCTAAATACCTTACAAAACTACACATCCCAAAAATCTGTAGCCTTGAGCCATCATGGCAGTTGTAGCAGTGTCAAACTGTGTTATTTCTGCAGTTCAGAGGCAGCCAACAGCAGCAAATGGGGAATTGCCTGAGAGTCCTGTCTTTGCACCAGAGACCCATCAAGAGATGGCATTTCAGACCCAAAATAAGGTGGCTCTGTAGAGAAGCTGCCGCTTCCTTCTCTGGAGAGAAATAAGTCTGTTTCGCCCCAAACAAAAAGGAGGGCAGGAGAACGGAGAAATCGGTTGTTTCCCCTTAAAACAGGTTCAGGTGGCTGTGGGCGGATTATATAACAAGATTTCGGGTGTTGCCATAGTGATGGGTGATGCTGGTGCAAAACTTTTCCTAACCGCTTGGTCTACTTTACGCACCTTTTTAAATATAGCTCACAAGATCCAGAAGAGGAGGACCAGGGACCAATTTTATCCCTTTGGACACAAAAAACAGACCCGAAATAAGAACAACAAGCACCACCATCCCCAAAGTGGTTGGAAATGTGGTTCTGTTGGAGAAAGGAACACTCAGGAGATATAGAGTCACAATATCCTACAGCCGAAAGAGAATCGTATTGGCTTTTTTAGCCACTGCATCACACTGCTGGCTCATATCTGCTCTACTGAGCTGTGGAGGTGCCTTATAGTGCAAATTAGCAGCACCCCGAAGGCATCAACGACACATGGACTCATAGAGTCAGAATCATAAGAGTTCGAAGAGACCCCACAAAGGACCCTGATGCAGTCCAGCCCCCTTCTGCCATGCAGGAACCATCTATCAAAGCATCCCCATTGACAGATGGCCATCCAGCCTCTGTTTAAAGGCTTCCAAAGAAGGAGACTCAAAGGCAGCATCTTCCAGTGTCAAACAGCCCTTACTCTCAGGAAGTTCCTCCTGATATCGAGGTGGATTCTCTTCTCCTGTATCTTGCAGCCATTTTTCCATTGTGTCCTAGTCTCTGGAGCAGCAGAAAACAAGCTTGCTCCCTCTTCAATGTGACATCCCTTCAGATATTTAAACAGGGTTCTCATATATCACCTCTTAACCTTCTCTTCTCCAGGCATTCCTCATAGGGCTTCATGGCTTCCAGACCCTTCACCATCTTAGTTGCCCTCCTTTGGACACATGGCTCCAGTTTCTCCACATCCTTTTTGAATTGTGGTGCCCAGAACTGGACACAGTATTCCAGGTGGGGCCTGACCAAAGCAGAATAGAATGGCACTATTACTTCCCTTGATCTAGACGCTGTACTTCTATTGATGCAGCCTAAAATTGCATTGGCCTTTTTAGCTGCTGCATCGCACTGTTGACTCATGTTCAACTTGTGGTCTACTTGGACTCCAAGATCCCTTTCACACATACTTTCATTCAGCCAGATGTCTCCCATCCTATATCTGTGTGTTTCATTTTCCTCCCTAAGTGCAGAACCTTACATTTTTTCTGCGCTGAATTTCATTTTGTTTGCATTGGCCCAGCTTTCTAGTCTGTTCGGGTCATTTTGAATTTTGATCCTTTCTTCTGGAGTATCGGCTACTCTCCTAATTTGGTGTCATCTGCAAATTTGATAACTAGGTCCCCAATTCTTTCATCCAAGTCATTGATAAAGATGACTGGGCCCAGGACAGAGCCCCACTGGTCACTTCTCTCCAGGATGATGAAGCAGAGGAGCCATTGCTGAGCAGCCTTTGGATTCAGCCAGTCAACTAATTACAAATCCACCTAACCTAAGATGTGCCTAATTTTGTTGTCATTCTGGTGTCCTCCTGCATTATGTGAGTATTTAGGAAGAAGCAGGCACCTCTCCAAAAAGTGTTAGCGTTCTTCAGTATTGGCTGTGTTTGCTACAGGATGCTAGGAGTTGCAGTCCAGAAACACCTTGAGGGCTGCATTATTCCCATCTCGATCAAAGCTCTTTTCTTATTTATGTTCCATTATGGTTTGATCCTGCAGAGGAAATTGTTGATGTTATTGTTGTATGCCTTCAGGTCATTTCCAACTTAAGGGGAACCCATAATGGGGTTTTCTTGGCAACACTTGTCCAGAGGGGGTTTGCCTTTGCCGTTCTCTGAGGCCGAGAGAGTGTGACCTGCCCATGGCTGGCAGGGGTTTGAACCTAGGTCTCCAGAGTCCTAGTCCAACTCGGAGGAAGTGCTGAAGGCAAAATGTTGGGAGGATCCCCTTCAAGGGAGGGAACCGGATTTGGCCTTTAGCAAATAAAAGTTGTTTCCCTTCCCTTTTGTGCAGAGTTTTTGAACTAGAGAGCGTTTGGGATCGTGGCCACTTGTGCAAAGTCGGACATGGTCAGAAATGAAGCAGATGCAGAATTATGACCGCTGTGGCCGGTTGTGGCCTTAAAGGGGTGGACCGGATGACCCTTGGGGTCCTTGCCAGCTCCTGCTTCTGCTTTGAGCAAAGCCCTGAGTGTTTTGCATTCAGTTCCTCTTCCTCTTTGGACATTTGCATTTAAAGGAAGCTTCTCTCTTCTGGGTTTTCCCTCAGTCAGGGAGGAAATCTTGCAGCCCTCCAGATGTTGCTGCACTTCTGCTGCATTGTTTGGGGCTGCTGGGACTTGCAGTCCAAGGCCTCCAAGGGCTGCTGGATTCCCGTTCTGGAGAGAGTGCTGCAGATGGGCTGGGGACATCTCTGGGGGAACCCTGGACACACACTGTCCGTTTGCCAGGGATGGACCTCTGGTCCGATTCCAACATGGATCTGGTGGCCGTTTCAGGCCATTGGTGCCCCGAGTGCGATTTCAGAAGAGGGAGCTGGCAAAACCACCCCTGAATGTTCCTTGCCCAAGAAAACCCTATTTAAGCCAGACCTAAACACTCTCATAGGCACTAGATTCCTGACTGATCTTGGGAGCTAAGCAGGATAGGCCCTGGATGGTCCTTGGATGGGAGACCACTGATGAATCCCACTTCATTGGAAGGAACTGGCAAAATGACTCCTTGTCTAGGAAAAACCTAAGAATTTCACAGGGCTCCCATAAGAGGACAGGCAAAGTGAAGGGGTGTGTGTGCGTGGGCGCGTGTGCACTTAGAATCATAGAATCATAGAGTTGGAAGAGACCACAAATGCATTTCCTGCTGGGAGGCACATTGTTTCTTATGTAACCCTAACCCTGCCATGCAGGAGCCCCTGCACAAAGAATAATCCCCCTCTTCTTCTGTAACCTGGGGTTCATTGCAGTAGTTTGGGTCACCTCCTCCCATATAATCCATACTGCACACCCCACTTGAGGTCACTTCTGACTCTGATTCTGTAATTTTGTCTTCCTGGGTGGCAGAATGGGGTGGACTGGGTGGCCCTTGGGGGTCCCTCCCAGCTCTAGGATCCTATAATGGTGTCTTCCCAAATGGTTGGGCTGGGTGACCCTTAGGGGGCCCTTCCAGCTCTAGGGCTCTGTGTATTCCTGCATGGCAGAGTGAGGTTGGACCGGGTGGCCTTTGGGGGTCCCAAATTCCAAGGAAGACAAGGATCCCTCCATCCCTCCCTCCCTTCTCTCCTGCCAATGGAGAGCAAACTCCTTTCCCACTTTGCTTTGCAGCAACTGAAGTCAGATGAGAACAAAAGGGGGAAAGTGGGAGGAAGAGGGGAGGGGAAACTGGGACCAGTTTAGAACCAGCTGCAAACGTGGGGGAGCAGACAGTTACCCCAATGGGGAGAGTTGGAGCCTCGCAGACCTCAATTCCTGGGCAGGATGTCTGGGGAAGGGGCTTGAAAGCCTGAGCCCCCTCCACTTGCCATGTCCAGGCCCTATGTCCTTTGGTCAGGCTTCCTCTGCCGGACTGGATGCCCTCTGGCCAGGGGTGGGTCCCAGGTGGTCACCCTGACCAAGAAGAGGTCAACCTACTGGGCTGCTGGTTAAGGGCTGTTTCCCGTAATCCCTGGTGACTCAGACCGGACCCTCAGTGCACCCGCCTCAAAGCTTCCTCCGGCTGGCCTGGGGGGGGGGATCCCTGGGGTCGGTCCTTAAGAAAAGGCAAGTAAGTGCCGCTGCCACCACCATCATCACCTTCTCCTCCTCCTCCTCCAGAGCCTCCCTCTTATTCTCTGAGTTTTTCTTCCTTCCTCTCTAGTGGTTCCTCATCTGCTGTTCCTGCTGCAAGAGGAAAGGAAGGTCTTGCAAAGAGAGATCCGCCAAAGCTGCCAACTGGAGCCCGGGTGCCTTTTGCGGAAGGGAGGCTGGAGTCAGTGGGCCACCGGGTGCCAGGCCTCCAAGAGGTGACCGCTGCTGGAGAGACGAGAGAGGGAGGCAAAGGCCAGCCAGGTTGGTGCTTTTGGGGGGCCTTCCTCATCCCTTTGGGACTGTCTCTTGGGTCCTTTGGGGTCTGGGGAGAAAGGTGGGCATGGACTGGTTTCGGACACTTCTTCCCGGCACAAGTGTCGCTGGCCAGGGCTGGGAGGACTTCTGGATTTGGGGAAAGGAGTTCAAAGGTCAAAGGGGAGAAGAGCCCTTGGAAGAGCTTAGGAAGAGTCTGGGGAGGGAAAGCATGCTCAAGCCATGCGCAGCGTCTTGCCTTGGGACATTTCTGTTTTGCTTCTGCAGTTTCTGTTCTGGAACCACCGTTTTGGGGGATTTTGCATCAGGGGCCGGCTGTTTCTGGGTCTGCGGGGCTGAGGCTCTGCTCCTGCTTTTAGTCCAAACTCTGAAAAGTAGCTGTCCTGCCTGGAAAGAGCCAAACGGGAGAGGGGCCAGCGCCTGAGAGGCATCCTTGAGAGTTCGGACTCAAACCAGGAGTGGATTTACACCCCAGACTGCCCTAATGGGAGGCACTGGGATTTGTGGAGCCTCCTCTGCTTCCCTGGCTGGGAATTATTGCATCTGCTTCTGCTTCCTGTGAAATCCCTCGGAGGATTGACCCAAAGAGGGACCTCTGGGTTTGCTGCTGCTGCTGCCCTCCGTGCGGTGGACGATGGGCCATTTTGTGGTCATTTTGGCCCCGCTCTCTGGTCACAACCACAGGAAGGTGGTGGCGGCAGCATTTTTGGAAGTGGGCGACTGGCTCCTTGTAAAGAAATGCCACTTTGGGGGATTTATTTTTAACCCATCCACTTTTTACTGTTAAGAAGATCTTCCTGAGGCCTGGAGCTCTTTGACTGAGGGACAGACAGCCGCCTTGATCCCATTTTGGGAGGAAGCCAGGACAGAAAATACTGTAAATAATAAATAACAACAAATAAGTAAATAATGGGACTCTCTTGGGAGGAGAAGGTTCTCCTTGGGCTGGGCAAAGGGTGGCCCCTCACCCCCACAGCCATTTTTGTGGCCCTCCCAGGGCCACAAATACCAAAAATAAACAAACAAATAAATAAATAAATAAAATTATCTTTTTCTATAAAAATTTTAAAAAGATATTTTAAAATGTTTTAAAGTGCCCCCAAATGCCGTCTGGAGTGTGTGTGGAGGGTGATGGTCGTGGCATTTCTGCACATCTGGAGCCCAGAGCATTTCTCTGGGTAGAAAGTTAAATATCAAACTCCCCCCCCCCCAAAAAAAGGTGTTGTTGTGTTTTAATCCGCAAAATGCTTTCAATAAAGTGTGGAGAGCATCTCTCCCACATTTTGGGGAAGGCGAGGGCAGCCCTGGCCCAGTTTAGGCCAGGAGAAGCCTTTTTGGGGAGAGGAAGTGGCTTCAGCTGACTTCCATCCTGTTCTTAAAATAAGGTCTCTTGGGACTGAAATGGCAGAGGAAGGAAGGAAAAAAGGAAAGAAGGAAGGCCCCAAATGATTGGCGGAGGGGGGCACTTTCCATGAGGGACATTTGGGGGAAATAATGCTTTTTAGCTTATTTTATTTGCGGGGGGGGGGCATGTTGGTGAGGATGGTTATGGCATCTATCTATCTATCTATCTATCTATCTATTTTTATTCCATTTATATGCATCCTTTCTGCTCGTGTGAGACCCAAGGTGGCAAGAACAGAATCAGCACCATCAAGCACCTGATAATAACATTTAAAATACAGTTTTTAAAAACCCCATCCCATTAAAACTATAGTCAGTAAACAATATACACTTGTTCCTCCACATTTGTGGAGTCTCCGTCCTTGGAGGTCTTTAAGCAGAGGCTGGATGGCCATCTGTCGGGGATGCTTTGACTGGGAGTTCCTGCAGGGCAGGAGGTTGGACTGGATGGCCCTTGTGGTCTCTTCCAACTCTAGGATTCTATGATTTGTGGCTTTGCCTTTTGCATATCTTCACAGATTTTATTAATATGTTTTCTCTAGGAATATCTAGGTCCTCCAGTGCAACTCTGTGGCCAACTTTAATCAAAAGTTGCACTGAAGGACCTCTAGAGATTCCTATAGAGAAGACTCTTCTGGGCCTCCTTTGTAGCTCCTCCAGCCAACTCTATGGCCGATGTCTGGCAGATGTTGACCACAGAGTTGCCCTGGAGGACCTAGAGATGCCTAGAGAGGTGTTCTCTCAGGTATAAACATAGTGGTTTTGTTATTTGTGGTTTTCCCACACTCACAGTGGGGTTCCTGTGCTCCTAACCCCAGTGAAGGTGGCAGGAGGGATGAGAATACAGTCACCCCAATTGTATAGATGTTAAAGACAGAGCACATGGTCTTCCTCCGTAAGAAGGCCATTGGAAGCCAATTTCCCGTTAAAAGCCTGCTAGAAGAAAAAGGCTCTTTGCTTCTTTGCAGCCTGTCTTCTTGTGGCAGGGAGTTCCACAGGTGGCAGCCGCCAGATGGACTCACTGGACGGGGCTCTGAGGGCGGTGGGTCCGAGAGAAAGACCCCCCCCCCCGGGTCTCAAGACTGTGGCAGGTTCATCCAGGGACTGAGAGACGGTTCTCCAGGGAGGCTGGACCTACGGCTGCATCTGCACTGCAGAATTAATCCAGTTTGACACCTCCTTAACTGCCGTGGGTCCATCCTTGTAGGATCCTGGGATTTATAGTCTAGCAGTACCAGAGCGGGTGGTCTTGCATACTCTGGGCTTCCTCGGTCAGGTCAATTTTGGCTTCCTTCCCTGCCAAAAAACCCCCAGTTTTAAAAGCCGCCCTGGTTGTGTCGCAAAGAGAGCTGGGATATAAATATTATTATTATTATTATTATTATTATTATTATTATTATTATATAGCAGAGAGATTAGATTCAGGGGCAGAGAAGTGTGCCATTTGTTGTGCACCATCAGCCATTTTGGCAAATGTGGTTTCATTCAGCTCAGCCTCCAAAGTGTCTCAAATATAGTTTATTTTCTCCATCTTTTATGCCTTTAAACTAGTTTTGGTTCTGCGTCTTCACTTCCTGGAGGGTCAAGGCTCAGTTTTTGTTTTTGCTGCCCTGAGATCTTTGTTGTTGTTGTTGTCATTTTTTTCCAGGTTGACTCAGAGACAGAGCTCTTGGCTACAGCTCTTCATAAGAGGGTTGCCACCGTTGCCTTCCTCTGGGGCTGAGATAATGATTATGATAGTAACATTGCAATAACAATAATAACTTTGTGGCTTTCATGGGGTTTTCTTCATCCAGGGATCCTCAGAGGTGGCTTTTCCGGTGAAACAGAGCCTTGGTGGTCTCCCATCCAAGGGCTGGCCAGGGCTGGCCCAGCTTAACTTCCAAGACCAGGCAGGACCCGGTGCTGCCTGTTGAGGGTATTTAGGGCCCCTGCCTATTTGGGGGGCGGTTGGAGGGTGTGAGGAAGAAGCGGCCTTCTTTGTGTGAGGGAATCATAGAAAAGACCCCAGGAACCAGGGCCCTGGTCCAGTCCAAGCCCCTTCTTCTTCTGCCATGCAGGAACTCTCCATCAAAGCAGCCCCATTTGGACAGATGGCCACCCAGCCTCTGCTCCATCGCTCTCTATTCAAGGGCTGTGTGTTCCACTGTCAAACAGCCCTTACTCTCAAGAAGTTCACTGATTTCACTTTCCTCCCTTCCCAGCTTTATCTGTTTTATTTTTAAAAATGCTCTGAACTGCTACCTTTTCTTTTTCCTTAGGAATCCCTGCAGCAATGTCTAAGTCTCCTGCAAAAGCTGCTCATGCTGGTTGCTTAATCCTGGGCAGGAATGTGTTTTGCAAGGGGTCAGTTGTGTGCGTTGTGTGTTGTGTGTCCAGGCAAGGAGGAGGACAAAGGCCAGGGTCCAGTTTTCTTTAATAAAGAAGACGCAGTCCTTGAATGCCAGAAGGCAGCAAAAGTGTGGAAATAGTAGGGACAGGTTCCTATGCCACAGAAAGGAAGAGGGGTTCAAGATGTTTCAGCAAACATCTCTCCAACCCCCCCAAAACTTAACAATGTGAAGATGGTTTTTAAATTGGTGTTTTTTTGATTGATGGTTTTAATATATATTTGTTTTATTTCCTCTAATGTTTTAACTGATGTGGGATTTTAACTAAACAAAAACAAACAGCTTCTTTTATATACCGCTTCATACCGCCTAAGCAATGTCTAAGCGTTTACAACTGTAAGCTCCTTGCCCCCAACAATCTGGGTACTCATTTTAGCGACCTCCTCGGAAGGATGCAAGCCTGAGTCGAGCTTGAGCCCTTTTGCTGGTCTTGAACTCGCAACCTTATGGTTTTGAGTGAGTGGCTGTAGTACAGGCATTTAACCACTGCGCCACCAGGGCCCCCCTATGCTGTGTGTGTTGTATATGAATCCGTCACTGTTCCCTGTCCCTGATCCATGGGGAAAGGCGGATAGAAAATAATGGCAGCAGTGATATACACTTTTATTTCTTTTATTTCTTTTTCAGTTATTTATATCCCACGATGGGATTTAAGGCAGCGGGTCGTGAAGGAGAATAACCAGGTCAGGGGATCCTTGCATAAGCAACCAGAAAAATCACTTGGAAGCTTCTTCCAAGGCTGCGTCCACACTGGGGAAATAACCCAGTTTGGCACCGCTTTAATTGCTTTGGCTCAAGGCTCTGGAATTCTGGGAGTCGGAGTTTGTTGTTGGCCCAGAGCAGAGCAGAGCTTAAGGAAGGAAGGCCCCACAACATACTCCAACTCCCAGAATTCCAGAAACTTGAGCCAAAGCAGTTAAAGTGGTACCAAACCGGGTTATTTCCCCCGTGTGAATGCAGCTTCCAATGCATCTTCACCATCTAGGGATGCCTTCTTCTTCCAGCATCTTCCAGTTTTCCTATGATTTCCATCTTTGCAGATCTGTGCCCTCCTTCATCCTCCTTCCAGTGCCAATGCTGCTAAGGATACTTCCAGATAGACTGAGGATGAGGAAGAAGGAAAAGGAGGCTGGGCTGGGCAACCTAAAAACCCTTTGCAAAAAGGGACTTCTCTGTCTGAGGCTTTTTTGACCGAGGTTTGCTTTTAGAGTGAAACTGACTATTATCCTCCTGGCAGCAAAGGTTTGCTTTGTTTGGGGCTGTGTCCTTAGCAGTGCGTCCTTATCTTGCCTGTTCTTCATTCGGGGTTCCTGGTCTTTAGTGTTGTCTCTGCTGAGCCTGATTTAGAGACACTTCCAGGGAGGACTGTCTGAAAGATTGGTCTTCTTCCCTTTGGGACTAATTGTTTTATTTAGCAAAGTCTATGAGTTTGGCATTGGAGCTGGAGGTTTTCTGTGCCAATTTCCACCTTTGACCCGAGCGATAAAAGGAAACTCATTGGAAGAGATGGGAATGCTGGAAATGGGGAAAGATGTAGGAACAGGGTGACCAGGTCCTCACCGCAAAGGAGGACAAGGCACCGCAAAATGTAGAGTACGCAAGAAAAATACAGGACATTACCAAATAAAAGCTTGAAACACAAAGATAAATGGAGGACCTTTTGGGGTTCCTCCTGGATGGAAGGCTGAAATGTAGAGCGTGTCCTGGTAAAGGAGGACATGTCTGGCCACTCTGTGTAGGAAAAAGAGAGGGGCTGCGTTGCTGGTGGGCTGATTCCCCCAAAAAAGAAGCCCCAAAGGCTGCTGCCCCTCTGAGAGTCTGCAAGGCCTCCGGAGCCAGGCCGTGGATGATGGGAAGAATCCATGGAGGCATTGGTTGCTCGTGCCCTGCGTACATTCTGGCAAGTGTTGAGATGGATGGCTGCTATTTTCACACAGTTGGTTTTTAGCTAAAACAAACCACCCCCACCCCCACCAACTCTGTCTCTGGCTATAACTAGGCAGCAGTGTGGCATATTTCATCAGGCTTTTTAACACTGTGAGCCTTCCCTTGACAACGTCTTGCGATGCAAAAACCATCTGAAGATTTTAGCCCAATCTCCGTTTTCTTTGGGGTCTCACACCTCTTGGTCCTTAATTCATTGTGGCTGCAATTCCATGCGCAGTTTGGTTTGGCTGTCCAGTCCCATGAACTGAAGGTTATGATGTATTGCGCTGCTGATGCTTTTAGGACAGGGATGGATGGTGCTGGTGGGTCTGGCACCCTTTGGGGGCCACAATGACGATGGGAAATAACCCCAAACAATCTCCATCCAGGACTATCCCAGCAGGCGACCCTGAGGCTTCCAGCCAGAGCCAGAGAGAGACCTCGCAATGGCCCCTGGTTCTGCTCTTACGCAGCAAACGCTGGCCATTAAATAACAAGCAGCTTGTCATTCAATTGCACAAAACAAATATATTTTCCAGAAGGAGCATGGTTTTCCTCCTGTTTGAAAACTGAGACAGAAACTTTAACTAAAGGGAAAGTTCTCAAACTAAGGTGCAACGAAGGACTGTTCCTCCTCACTTTCTCAGGAGTTTATCACACAAAGGACATCGGGAGTTTATCCCATGAATATCCTGGGAAAATTGCATAATTATGTGAAACGATTTCACACGATGTCACACAAAACGTGCCATTAAAGTGGTCACAAAGAAGCATTAAAGCTTATCCTTTTACTTTCAGGATTTCAATGACAGTGCATTTCCGATAACACTATTTGCACAATTGCGTGTGATAATCATCCATGAAGTTCCTTGCCGTTTTCACTTGATTTGCAGGATGGTTTAAATGCACTTTAATCTCTCTCTTTAATGCCGAAATTAGCCCTAGTATGATAAACCCCTTGGGAGGTTTAGGTTGGCCTCCTTGCTTCCGTCCAGAGCGGAGGGTCAGCCCTGGCAATCTCTAGGACTGAGAACGAAAGAGGAAGGTAACTTAAAGTTAATGTAAATGCACAGACAGACCTCCTGGGAGGGTTTTTGCAAGCTGCAGCAACCAAACAGTCAAGCCTTGCAAATGTTTAGCAGGTGGCTGCTCTGTTGTCTGAGCTGGAAATTTGCACCTAGACCTTTCCCCTTGGATGGAGCTGAGCCCCCCAAAACTAGAGGATTTGCACTCCCCCCCCCCCCAGCGATGACCCACAAAAGCCAAAAACCCTGAGATCTTGTCAGGTATTGCAAGATTTGCAAGGCATGGGAGCCACAACAAAAAAACAGATCTGCCCATGAAGGAGCCTTGAAGGTCCAGGGAGAGGGAAAGGATGGCCTCCTCCCAGAGCTGATGCTGCTAAAAAACTCCCAGGTGGACTGGAGATGAGGAAGGAGAACGTGAAGGCTAGGAGAGCGTAAAAAACATTTGTGAAAAGGAGCTTCTTTGTCTTAAGATTTGGTAACAGAAGCATGACTGTCTAGATGCTTTCACACCAGTTATTTAAAAAATGGTTCAAAGTCACAAGACTAGCAAAAGTTGCACAAAAGGGAAACACAACCCAAGAAGACATGTGGCTGTGATTCATGCCCAGGGTTGTCCTACAGCTGGGTTTTGTGCAGGTGACCGGCAACAGGAGGATCCATGAATGGCGAGGGAGGAGAACTCAAGCCCAGCCGGAGGATCCCCGTAATCCGAACCCGGTGTTCTGTAATGGTGCAAGAATAGCATCTGTCGCTCAGTTGCGACACGTGAGGCATGTGATGGTGAGCCGTCCACGGAAGCACAAGGCCAAAGGATGGTGGCTTGACGTGGCGTCCGGTGCGACAAACGTCCGGTGGGATGTGGCGTCTGGTGGTTTCTGGTCAGTTGATAAACCGGAAGTGAAAGACACGAGTAAGTTCCCCTGTCCACTTGGCCAAGAGTCTTACGTCAGCAAAAACTGGTCGGATAGAATCGGCCCTCTCTATCCACGGATTTTGCATCCACGGACTCCACCACCCATGGCTTGGAAATATTTTTAAAATATATATATGTTTCTAAAAGGATGCTTTGATTTTGCCATTTTATATAAGGAGCACTGTTTTATTACCACACCGTTGTATTTAATGGGACTTGAGCCTTTGTGGATTTTGGGATCCAGGTGTGTGTGTGTGTGTGTGTCCTGGAACGAAACCCCAGCCAAGGAGAGGGCCCTGCTGGACAGTGGCTTTGGCTGTTTGTCGGCCTCTCTCCCCAAAATGCTAACAAACGTGGCCTTAAACGCTTGTCACCTTCTAGACTTGTTTTAATTTGTGGACCTGTTTCATGTTTGTTGTCCAGTTGTTTCTGTCTGATGCCTGCAGCCATCTTGGTAAGGTTTGTCCTCCGCGGGAGGGCTGGCCATTGCCTTCCCTTGAGGCTGAGAGAGTGCTGTGATCTGTTTGAATTATGGTTGCTCCTTTACATTGATTTTACTTGTATACCTGTTGATATTGATTTTACTTGTATATGTCTGTGACCTTTTGTGATACAGAGGAGGATGTAAACATCCAGAGAGCCAGCATTGGTAAAGTGTTTTACGGTACATCTTGGACTAAGACTCTGGGAGGCCTGGGTTCAAATCCCTTCTGCTGAACCATGGGAACCCTCTGGATAATCGTGGGCATGTCAGGCTCTAACCAGGGTCAGCCCGGGATAGTCCTTGGAAGGGGGACCGCCAATGAATCCCAGATGCTCTAGGCTCTGCTTCAGAGGGAGGAACTGGCAAAACCACCTCTGAGTATCCCTCGCTTAAGAAAACTCTGAAATTCATGGGCTTGCTGTAATCATAGAATCATAGAGTTGGAAAAGGCCACAAGGGCCATCCAGTCCAACCCCCTGCCATGCAGGAACTCCCAATCAAAGCATCCCTGACAGATGGCCATCCAGCCTCTGCTTAAAGACCTCTAATGAAGGAGACTCCACCACAATCTCCAAGGAAGGAGTGTGTTCAAATGTCGAACAGCCCTTACTGTCAGGAAGTTCCTCCTAATGTTGAGGTGGAATCTCTAAGTTGACATTTGTCCGGAAAAGGCACAAACTGACTCACATTTAGACTTTTAGGCCAGAGATTTGCATTGTCTCACCAAACTGTGACCCACAGGGCCATCCACATGGCAGTATTATAGCACTATGATATTATAGCGCTATGAGACTCCACCAGCATCCAAGGCAGCAGCATCTTCCACCCTCAAACAGCTCTTATTCTCAGGAAGTTCTAATGTTTAGGTGGAATCTCTTTTCCTGCAGTTTGCATCCATTCAGACTCTGGGTCCTATTCTCTGGAGCAGCAGAAAACAAGCCTGCTCCATCCTCAGTCTGACACTCCTTCAAATACTTAAACAGGGCTATCATAGCACTTCTTAACCTTCTCTTGTCATAGAATCGTGGAGTTGGAAGAGACCCCAAGAAGGGCCCTGATCCAGTCCAAGCCCCTTCTGCCATGCAGGAACTCCCAATCAAAGCATCCCTGACAGATGGCCACCCGGCCTCTGTTCAAAGACCTCCAAGGAAGGGGACTTCATTACTCTTCATTGAGGAAGAGTGTTCCACTGTTGAACAGCCCTTACTGTCAGGAAATTCCTCCTGATGTCGAGGTGGAATCTCTTTTCCTGGAGCTTGCATTCATTGTTCCGGATCCTGTTCTCTGGAGCAGCAGAAAACAAGCTTGCTCCCTCCTCAGTATGGCATCCCTTCAAATTCTTACTCAGGCCTATCAAGTCCCCCATTAATCATCTCTTCTCCAGGCTAAATGTGGCCAGCTCCCCGGGTCATTTCTCATACAGCTTGGTTTCCATACCTTTCCACCATTTGGGTTTTCCTCCTCTGGACGTCCTCCATCATGTGTCCTTCCACTCCCAGAGTAACATAGAAATTTAGAGTTGGAAGAGACCACAAGGGCCATCCAGTCCAACCCCCCCTGCCGTGCAGGAACTCCCAATCAAAGCATACCCGACAGATGGCCATCCAGCCTCTTTTTAAAGACCTCCAAGGAAGGAGACTCCACCACCCTCCGATGGAGTGTGTTCCACTGTCAAACAGCCCTTACTGTCAGGAAGTTCTTCCTAATGTTGAGGTGGAATCTTTTTTCCTGCAGTTTGCATCCATTGTTCCCGAGTCCAGTAACGAATTGCCATCCAATTAAGATGAACAGATGTACAGAGTCCATACATTTGCCATCCTTTTGGGTGCTGCTGGTCCCTTGGTTGCTGTTTTTGCTGAAACAGAGAAACTTTGGCATAAAACCTTCGACTGTGTGTCCCGGGGAGAACCTTCTGGAGATTAGACTTAGGGTCACTCTAAGAACATAAAGGCACACAACACCTAAAGACCCCTAATAGGGGTCTCCTGGGGCTACAAAAAGGTTTTCAGAGGCAGCGGGGGCCCCTGGCAAAGACCCTGTTGAAGGTCCTACTATTGATGTAGAGGTCATTGTGGCTGTGCCTCTTTTGATGCCCACCTTTGAGTTTCCCTTTGAGGTGGAGTGGTCTATGGGGGCACAGTGTTTTCCTTCTATGAAATGTGCATTGTGAGGTGTAGAGTCGTCTTGTGTGTTGGCTCACTGTTGTGCAAAGTGCCGCACCAGGAGTAGCTGTGGTGCCCAGTCTGGGCTGCCTGCGCCCCAATTCGGATTGTTTTTCAGTGCCAGTTCCCAAAGGATCCAGCGGGAAAGATGGAGGAAGGCAAGGGGCAGTTTAGGAGCAGAATTGGAGCTGGGGCTGCTTGGGTGGCTGGCCATGGAAACGCTCTATAGAGCCATAGCATCATGGCATCCTAGAGCTGGAAGGGACCCCAAAGGCCATCCAGTCCAACCTTCTTCTGCCATGCAGGAAGACACAATCCTGGGACAGAGGTCTTGGAAAGAATACTTTGCACATGCTCAAGGAATACTTTGCACATGCTCCTCTGCATATTTTGGTTTTCAGTTGTGGCACCGGAAGGAGGACCAGCCGGAGCAATGCAAGAGTCTGCAATGGAGCCAAGAGACTCAATGCCCAGCTCTTGGTGGTTTTTTTCTCAGAGAAAGCGAAAGCATTTCCCCCAAATGCAGCTGGGCAACCGAATGCACTTGGCGTTTGCATGTCCAGCAAGGTCTGTGTAAGAATTGGGAAAGGACTGGTGGCTGCAAGGACAGCGTGACTCACATTGGCGTCAGGGGATGCTTCCGGAAGCTCAAATTAACTGAGTTGAACTGCTATTTTTACTCTGCATTCAGCAAAAAAAGGTCCAGAGGAAAAGTTGTGAGGCGGTCAGAGAAGCCGCCCACCTCATTTTATGGCACGGATGGCGCATTGGACAAAAACGTGTTTGTATTGCCTTCTGAACCTCCTCCCAGTCTCTCTCAGCTTTCAATTTGCAGTTCTCTGGAATAACTGGAATAAATCACTCCCAGCCAGAGCCTGGGAAAGTTACTTTTTCAGGACTAGGACTGTCAGAACTAAATTGCCACCTGAGTTCCCCAGCCATCGTGGCTTTGTGGTCGGGGATTCTGGGATCTGTTAGTCCAAGTGACGTTTTCCTCATAAGATAAAAGTTGCACTGCATGACCCTCAGAAGCTTTGCTGCTGCCCAGCTTGGACTCTTGAAGGAACCCTGAAAGTAAGAGTTTCCTGGGGCTGCAAACTTTGGAGGAGGCTCACTCGCTCCTTTCTCTTGCTCTCCTCAAAGAAGTGGGACTGAGCTGAGATCTGTGTTTGGGCAGAATAATAATAATAAAATTTATTTATACCCCACCCCTTTGAGATCAATCGGGTTGGCGAACAACATTAAAATACAATTAGATTGAATAAAACAGCTACATCCCTCCCTCCAGGATTGTACTGTTTGCCATGAAATAACTCACCCAGGTTCACAAGTGGAATTGTCACTGTGCAAGAGATGAGAGCCACCGACTCCTGAAGAGACATGGCTACAAGATGGACACAAGATGGATGTAAGATGGACACAAGGTGGACACAAGGAGCATGGCTGGCTTTGGACTTTATTTGGCTCCCTGTTCCTCCTCTTTTCCCAAAGGATTGGGGGTCCTTCATTGCCTCTGGTCAGGTCTGGGGTCACCCACATCCACTTCTGAGTCCTGTCTGCGTTGGCCGGAGACTTGGGCAGCCCAGGGTTTCCTGGCCCTAGAGTCACCCCAGTCTCCCACCCGGTTGCCTGGGTCCTTCATTCTAACGCCGGGCAGCTTTTTGCACCCGAGTCCCGCTGTTCCGTCTAGTGCGGCTGTGGCAAATCCCCCACTTCTGAGGTCAGAATGAGGCTTCTGGCTTGAATCTCATGGCTGGGCACCTCATTTTGACCTCAGAGCAAGCAGGAGGCATTTCAAAATTGGATGTTTTTAAAACCTGTACATTCCCTTTAGAGAGAAAACACAGACACAGGTGCTTCAGCTTCCTTGTACAACATTGCATTGCATGGAAGGCATCACTACATCGTATTATATGGTTGAGATGTTATACATGAAGTTGTTGTTGTTGTTGTTGTTGTTGTTGTGTGCCTTAGATTCACAGGGACTTTGATAAGGATTGGGCCTTGATCTCCCTGCCTCCCTTTCACAGACCTGGTAATGACTGACCGGTGTAAGAGCATTGTCCTTCTGCAAAGCATTTAGCAATAGTTTTTCATGCAAGTTCTTCTTTTCATGGAGCTTACATCCACTGAGACTCTGTCCTATTCTCTGGAGCAGCAGAAAGCAAGCTCCCTCCCTTTTCCCTGGGACAGCCCTCCAAATATTTAAGCATGGCCCCATGCCACCTGCCAATGTCCATCCCATCCGGCCTCTCTCTCGGGTCAGAGGGCTCTGTTGGCCGCAATGGAGGGAAACGAAAGGTGTTTAAAGACCTTCCTTCCCCTTCATTCATCCATTGTGAAGAATCTGTGTGAAAACCTGCATAGTTAAATATTTGAAGAGATGTCATATTGAGGGGGGAGCAAGGTTGTTTTCTGCTGCTCTAGAGACTAGGACGCGGAGCAATGGATGCAAACTGCAGGAAAAGAGATTCCAGCTCAACGTTAGGAGGAACTTCCTGACAGTAAGGGCTGTTCGACAGTTGAACAAACTCCCTTGGAGGGTGGTGGAGTCCCCTTTAGAGGTCTTTAAGCAGAGGCTGGATGGCCATCTGTCAATGGGGATGCTTTGATTTGGAGTTCCTGCATGGCAGGGGGTCAGACTGGATGGCCCTTGTGGTCTCTTCCAACTCTATGATTCTATGATAGTGCACAATGCAAAGGTCAGATTTCCAGAGGGTCCAGTTTGCACACCAGGAACAAAGTGGCCAACGTCTTGTTCGTTTTTTCTTTGGTGCTGGATTTTTCTTCCCACTTTTTGGATTCCAGGCCAAAATAAAACTGTTCATCTTCCAGGAAGTTCAGGAAAGCGCAGAGAGAAAATATGATGCTTTTGGGTGTGTTTTCAAACTCCTCTTTCCGGTTTCTTCTTCCATTATTTTTTCTTACAAGAGTGCAGCACTCACACAAACATCTTTATTGCTGTCTGGGTAGAGAAGATGGAACCAAAAAGCAGAGCAAAGTCTGTGGAGAAGAGTCTAAGGATTTCATCACATGGGAGGGAATCGGACAAATGGAAACGGGAATTTAAACCCACAAAAATGGGATTGTTTTCAGACTCCTTGAGCATTTATCCAAATTTAACCCACAGAGAAATTAACCTGCACAAATCCTTCAAAACTGGGATTGTTTTTAGACACATCAGGGGCATTGAACATTAATCTGACATTAATCTGCATATAAAGTGGACAAAATCAGCCACTTTTTACTTTCGGGATTTCCCCAAAAGTAAAAAGTGGCCAGTTTTGTCCACTTTCTAACCAGGTTAATGTCAGATTAATGCTCAATGCCCTCAATGTGTCTGAAAACGATCCCTTTTTTGTGGGACATTCCCAGAATTTAAATCCAGTTTCTGTACAGGATTTGTACACTTAGTCTTCTGTGTGATAAAGTCCTATTGTGAACAACTGGAATTGTTCATCATACAAAATTCTAATGTTTAATAGTCATGCAAGCAAGTGCCAAGGCAGGCTTAATGCTGGACTTTGAGGGATTGTCCCACTGGGCAAAAGCCCACTTCCCTGCTGCCTTGCATTGTCCAGATTGGAAGGATGCAGACCGAAACCCCGCAGGGCAGGATCAGGTCTGGTCTTGCTTGTCCAGACACAAATCTGAAAGATGCGTCCTGACCCTGGGGTAAATAGCCTTTGCCCCGGGGTCATTAACCAACCATGCCAACACAGGGACTGAGCCAGGTGGACCCCGGGGCTGGGAAAGCACAGGCTTGGCCCATAGAACCACTTGGACCCTCTCCCCGGGCCCTAAGGAAAGAAAAATAATGATCTGAATCCAAGCTGGATGATGAAGAAATCAAAATAATTAAAGATTCCCCATTCCTTGGGTCAAACATTGGCCAGAACAGGGACTGCAGCCAAGGAAATCAGAAGAAGTTGAGGAATGGAAAGGGCAGCTGGGAAAGAACTGGACAAGATTTATTGATCGATTTCATTTATATGCTGCCTTTCTCTCCAAAGGGACCCAAGACAGCTCACGGGTTCAAAAAGCATTACAATAAAATTTAGAACAGTTAAAATCACCTAAAAACAATATAAAATTACATTAAAATACACCTTAATAATAACCTTAGCTGTCCCCCTGTTTAAATCTTCTGATTCCACCCATTGGGGATTGCACTTGCACTGTCCATGAAACTGCACCTTGTTTTTACTATTTTAACGAATTTTAACTGATGTCAATTTTAACTAGTCCTGGTTTAATCTAATCTTAAGGGGGGGGGGAGGTTGGGAAGGGATATGACTGCTGTTTTACCTTGTATTTTTTAATTTTGTTGTACCCCGCTCCGAGTATTTCATTAGAGGAGTGGGTTATAAATAAACTTTATTGTTATCATTATTATTATTATTACATTGGAATTTAAAAGGCCCAATGTATAAAGATATACAACAGAGCATGGAAGTTAGGACCGTCCAAGCCGTTGTATTCCCCATCATCCCCGTGTACAGATGTGACAGCTGGATAGTGAAGAAAGCAGATAAGAATAAAATATAATTATTTTGAAATGTGGTGCTGGAGAAGAGGGCTGGGAATATCATGGATGGCCAAGAAGACCAGCAAATGGTCCTAGAACAGGTCAAGCCTGAAATTTCTTTGGAAGCCAAGATGACCAAACTCAGGCTGCTATACTTTGGCCACATCCCCAAAAAGGCCGGACTCATTGGGAGAACTGGCCCGAGAGGCAGAGGGCAGCAGCAGGAGAGGACAGCTGCCTTCCAGGTGGACAGATGGACAAAGGCCCAACGGCGCCTGCTATCCTGAGCCTGGGAAGGAGGACCTGGGGAAGGGGGCCTGGGGGTCTCCTTCTTGGGGTCGCCATTGGCCAAAATGGACTGGGCTCAGGGTCTCCTGGTTGCTTTCTTCAGAGGGCCAATGGCCAGAGCCCATTCTGGCGAAGGAGGAAGGAAGGAAGGAGGGCAGCCTCTCTTTCTTCCCCTTCAACGCCCGGCTTGCAACTGACTTTGTGGTTTTCCTGGGGGGGGGGGGGGCTGCACATGGGGACTCTGCTGGTTGTGCGTCAAGGCGGTGCATTTGGTCCGGCGTGATGTATCTCCAGTCAAGGGGACATTGTGGTCAGGGAGTTCTGGGTTCAGATCCTCCCCTCTGCAGCCTGCTTTGCAGGGCCGTTGTGAAGATGTGCTGGAGGGGATGGATATAGCGTGTGCTACGGACACTTTTTTGGAAGAAAGAGTGAGAAAAAGGTGGAAGGGACTGATAGAGAGGCCTCTTGCTTGCTCTGGGGCCCTTCCTCATGACATAGTTGTACCTCGGCAAACCCACTTTGGCTGCTCAAGGAATCCTGGGATTTGTAGTTTGGGGAGGCAGTAGAGCTCTCTGGCAGAGAATGCTTAAATGCCCCTCCCTGCACTGCAAATCCCAGCATTCCTTGGGATGGAACTGTGGCTGCAGCCGCACTGCAGAATGAACGCAGTCTTGCGCTGCTTTAAGTGCCACAGTGGCTCAATGCAATGGACCTTTTGTGAGATACTTAGCCTTTTTTCTCAGAGAGCTCTGGTGCCACAACAAACTACAAATCCCAGAATTCCACAGGATGGAGCCATAGCAGTTAAAGTGGCGCCACACTGCATTAATTCTTCAGTGTAGATGCAGCTGCAGATTGCTATATTTGTAATAAACTTTTCTAAGTAGTCTTTAATCCTTTCAGGTTTGAGGAGAGCACAATTGTTATGCCTTCCTCCATTTTGGGTGATTCTTTTCTGCTGCCCTTTTCTGGTCATTTCAGGGGGCACCCCCCCCTTTTTATGTTGCCCTTGCGCTGTTTAATGGTTGAACTCATTTCCTCTTCTGTTTTTATGTCTGCAGCTGCCCTGGGACTGGCCCTTTGGCGTTGACCCACGCAGGACTTCCTACGGCTGAGTTGGAAAGCCAAATAACGGAAACAGGCCCCAAATCTCAGGGAAGGTGCTGATTTGCAGCAGCGGTGGCCACCATTTTGTACCGTAGGAAGCCGTCAGGACAGGAGGGATGCACTGAGGCCTGATCTGGGATGCCTGGGGTTTATGGCCATGGCGGGCAGCCCTTCCTTGCCGATGGCGGAGTGGCTACGGGCGCTGCACCTGGACCAATATGCGGAGACCTTCGAGCGGAACCAGCTGCGGCGCGTCTCGGACTGCCAGCGCCTGACGGAGGAGGGCCTGGTGCGGCTGGGGGTCCTTTTGCCCGGCCACCGCAAGCGCATCCTATCAGGGCTCCTGAAGGCCTTCGCGGAGGGACCCCAGCTGCCCCCCAGGAGGCCCGTACCCATGAAGCGCAACGTCTTCCGTGCTGCCGCAGGGGGGTCCCTTGTCTCGCCCCCTTCGGTGGAGGGGGAAGACGATGATGAAGAAGAGGCCCACAGCAATCCAGGGGGCAAGGCCTCTCCTCCCGGCCGGGGGTCCGATGCCACTCTCGTGCCCCCAGCCATCCCACCAAGGACCACCTGCCACCCTCCGGTCAAGTTTTCCTCTCCAGCCGCCATCCTCGAACCAGTGCCTCCCTTGGAGTCGGGGTCCCTGATGGACTTCACATCCCCCTCGGTCGCTCCACAGCAGCCCAGAGACAGACCCACCGAGGCAGCCGTGGCAGCGTGTCCAGAGCAGCCAGGCCAGGCCCCGCTGCCCCCTCTGCCGGCCAAGCGCCACCACTTGGAGGGCAAGGCCACCGCCCCGAGGGCCCCTCCGCCGCTGCCCCAAAGGCCCCCCACCGTGCCCCCCAGGACCGGGCCACACAAGCCAGAAGCACCCACCGCCACCGTCAGGTAAGCGCAAGCGCGGCTCCCTTGGCGCAGGCTGGGCTGCTCCTGGCCACGAAAGCCACGGATCCGGTCCATCCTGGTTTCTGGTGCAATGCTGCCATCTAGTGGGGCCACTCTGCCAAGTGCAGGAATAATAATAAATAAAACTTTACTTTATACCCCGCTATTTGTGGAAATAATCAAAGCGGCTTACAAAGATAAAATGCAAATACAAATATACACCATATTCCCCCCCCCCCATGCTTCCCTGAGATCCTTGGATAGAGAGAGGGATAGAAATACTTGAATAAATAAATAGATAAGCAAGCAAACAAGGGACAGTCCAAATCAGTACCTTTTCTAAGCCCTGGCTGCAAGATTTGTTGTTGTTGTTGTTGTTGTTGTTGTGCGCCTCCAAGTCATTTCTGGCTTTTGGCGACCCTAAGGCAAAGCTGTTACAGGGTTTTCCTGGAGTAATTTCTTGTTGTTGTGAATCTTCAAGGCGTTTCCAGCTAATGACAAGACTAAGGCATGGGGGTTTCTTGGCAAGTTTTCTTCAGAGAAGGCTTTTCATCACTGCCTTCCTCTGAAGCTGAGAGAGTGTGACTTGCCCAAAATCTCCCATTGGGTTTCCATGGCCAAGCTGGGATTCAAACCCTGATCTCTAGGAGTCTAAAACTGCTGCACCACAATGGCTCTGGGTGCCAATGCCTTCCTCTGATAACGTAAATACACAGACAAAAGCATGTATTGCTTGCAGATATGAGATCTGTATTTGGTTTATAATTTTATTGGATTTATTTTTTCTTTTCAAGTCTCTCTGTTGCCTGTCCTGTTGTTGTTGTTGTTGTTGTTGTTGTTGTTGTGTGCCTTCAAGTCATTTCCGACTTAGCGCGATTCTAAAGTGAATCCATCACAGGGTTTTCTTGGCAGTTTGTTCAGAAGCGGTTGCCTTTGCCTTCCCCAGTGGGTTTTATGGCCGAGCAGGGATTCGAACCCTGGTCTCTAGAGCTGTATAATGGCAAAACCACGATGCCACGCATCAATGTATGGAAGATACCTTGGTGGCCTTCCCTGTGGGACACCTGTGAAGAAGCCCTTGGATCCTGCGCTGGGAGAAAAGGGAGATACACTTAATGAAAAGTGATGCGAAATAAATAATACAAGCCAGCAGATTTATTGCGTAGCCGTGGGGTAGTGCCCTTTCTGCCCTCCGCTTGTGGGCCAAAGCCTTTGCATTTCGACCCACAAAGCCTTGTGCGCCTCGTGGCCTCTGTCTTTGGAGGTTGGGTGGGCATCTTCCAGGATGCCTTGCCTTTCCCTGAAGAGGCTGAGAGAGTGTGACTTCCTGACCCAATGGCCAAACTATGATTTGAATCCTGGGGTCCAGATTCATAGTCTCAGGTCCAGAACTCATAAACAACGGAACTGAATTTGCCCCCTGACCCTCAGGCACCTGTGGGAGGCTCCCCTTTGCCCCTTGTGTGCCAACCATTATAAAGGGAGAAAAGAAACCCCAAATTAGGAACAGGAGACCCTCCCTCTCCCCCCCCTTTATAGGGCAATACCTGCCCCAGTGCCCTGCCCTGAGTTCCATTTTTTTCTCCATGCTGCGCTTTTTGAAGCAGTTTCTGGAGCACAATGTGCGCAGCTGCCACTTTTGTGGGTCCTACAGTTTGCAAATTTAAACCAGATCTTAAGCTTAACAGCAACATCACAATATCCTTTCAGCAGGTGTGGCTTGTGGCACAACCAGGTCATGTGCAACACCTGCTGGAATCCACTTTTCTGCACAACCTTTAAAGGCACAGGAGTCCTTCTTAGTTTGCACTCTGACAACTCTCGCTGGGCTGGTGGTCTTGGAGAATAAGGTTGCCAGATTTGAAACTGGAGGGGGCTCCAGCTAAGAACTCATAGAATCCTTGGGTTGGAAGGGACCCCAAAGGCCATCAAGTCCAGCCCCTTCTTCTGGCCTGCAGGAATACATAGAGATGGAAGGGACCCCCAAGGGCCATCCAGTCCAGCCCCTTCTTCAGCCATGCAGGAATACACAGGATCCTAGAGATGGAAGGGACCCCCAAGGGCCATCTAGTCCAGCCCCTTCTTCTGCAATGCAGGAATACATAGGATCCCAGAGATGGAAGGGACCCCCAAGGGCCACCCAGTCCAGCCCCTTCTTCTGCCCTATAGGAATACACAGGATCCTAGAGATGGATGGGATCCCAAGGGCCATCCAGTCTAGTCCCCTTCTGCCCTGCAGGAATACATAGGATCCTACAGTTAGAAAGGACCCCTAAGGTCCATCCAATCTAGCCCTCTTCTGCCCTGCAGGAATACATTGGATCCTAGAGATGGAAGGGACCCCAAGGGCCACCCAGTCCAACTTCTTCTTCTGCCATGGAAGAAGACACCATCCAAGCCCTCCTCCCTGTGAGAGATGGCCATCCAACCTCCGCTTCAAATCCTCCAACAAAGGGAGACCCCACCACCACCACCCACGGAGGCAGGAGCCTCTTCCTTATGTTTCGGGGGGGGGGGAAATCCTTCTTGCACCTGGAATGGGTGGGTTAGTGAACAGTTTGCCTGAGGACAGGCTGCTGCTGGGACTCCTTGTCCTCGTCCCAACTGGAGCCTTCTCTGGTTTTGACCCTAGCTTCCCTCCTTGCAGGGCTCAATGCCCTTTGCCCGGGCCGGGTCTGGACCTTTGGCTGGCGGAGGAACGTGGCTCGCGGAGGAATGTGGCTCAGCTGCCAGGGTGGTGTGTGGCTGTGAGTGTGGACTGGACGGGTGTTTGCACAGCCCTGGGAGTCGCAGCACCCTTGGCCTAGAGGAGGCGCATGATGGGGAGAGCCACAGGCGCCCAAAGGCCAGGGGTCCCACGGCCGGCTGGTTGACCCACCCGGTGGGCTCTCCTGGGTCCTCTCTGCCTCTCTGGCTGCTTGGTGTTGTTTTGGGGGCCACATTTGATGGTCCTGGTCCTTTGCAGGAAGTGCTTTCATGAGAGAGAGGAGGAAGAGGAAGAGGAGGAGGAAGAAGGAACACGTCTGGCACATCTGGCACCCCTGTCCTGAGAGTGTGGAGCATTTGCCTGCCCCCCTTCCTTTTTCATCTGTATTTCTTCTTGCCCAGAGGAACCAGGACTAGTGAGCAAGAGAGGGAAAAGGGCTGCTCTCGGAGGGGAAACCTGAGACCAAAAGGTGTGTCATGATGTCGCCTCCCCTGCGCCTTTTCCCTCCTTCCTTTGTCCTGCTGCTGCTGCTGCCTTGGTTGCTGCTGGCATTTTCCATTTGGGAGCCAGCCAGCCTCTCTGCCCAGTTGTGGGCCACAACAACAACTTCCTTTTCACTTCCAGGCCCTTGTGATTGTGTGAGTTTGCCAACCAGGGGCCTGGAGGGACTGAAGGAGAAAGGAAGGAAGAAGGAAGGGGGTGCCTTCTTTGTTAGGACCAGCAGCAAAGAAAGTAAGTGGTGGGGAAGAAAAGCAAACCCAAAGGCTTGGAGTCAAGGGGGATCCAGTTGCGGCCCCACTGGGCCAGTGGCCGAGGAAGAGCAAGGACAGAAGGAGGAAGCCCCACGGATTCAGTGGGTCTGCTCTGGTGGGGACTACAAGTAGGATTGGGGCAGCCCTTTTAAGCGTTATCTCTCTGCCTGCCTGCCTTCCTGCCTTCCTGCCTTCCTTCCTCTCTCTCTGCTTTAGATTGCTGCATTTATTGCACAATTTGAAAAGGAAAGCTTTCCAAAATGGCTCTGCTGCTTTTTAGCCAGATGTTTTGGGCTCTGGAAGGTGGAGGTCCAGGGAAAGTGTTTTGCAAGTTTTGTGGGTCGCCTGATTGGCGAGGCTTTGGGTTCATTTTCGTCTTTAGTCCCCTTTGGAGCCTCTCGGGTCTGGTCTGGAATTTCCCTGAATTTCAAGGCAAAGGCCAGCAGCCAGAGTTTCTTCTGAACCTTCGGTGGGAGGCAAGACAAGAGGGGAGTTTGTTCACTTTCCTGGACGGAAGTTGGAAACTGTTTTTGGGGGGAGACTCCATTCAAAAGACAGAGATTGGAGCAAGAACTGGCAGTTGGTGTTTCATGCCTTCAAGTCATTCCTGAATTATGGTGACTCTAAGGCGAATCTATCATGGCCAGGAACTGGCCAGTTTTCACCTTTTCACACTTGCGCTCCTCAAACAGTAGATTGTCTGGAGATCATCCACACTCCTGAAGATATCAAGGAGCAGCAGTTGTGCAAGTTTCCTTTGTTCATATCTTTATGTGTTGGGATGTGTGTGTGTGTGTGTGTGTGATTTGTGGCTTTGGGGGCCACAGGTTCCCCATCCTGGGACTTGGAAGATCCAGGTTGAAGCCACCAGGTGACCTTGGTCCAGCCATTCCCCTTCTCTCTCTGGGTGTGAGATCTACCTTGCAGGGCTGTTGTGGGAGAGGGAGACACTGCCCCATACACTGCCTTCGTCCCCTTGGGGATACAAATGCAACTCACTGACTCATTCATTGACACTTGCTTCATTCACACATTATAGATGGGGTTCCATCATGGTTGTCGTTGTCATTGTTGTTGCAGTGAATTGCCATTCAAGTGGCTTTGGCTTGTTATGACTCTATGAACGAAGGACCACCAAGACCCCAGACCTCAGCTGCTCTGCTCAGGCCTTGCAGACCCAGGTCATCCGTGGCTCCCTTGGTGGACCATCCCCCCGTCCTCCGGCCGCCCTCTTTCCCCGCTGCTTCTCACATCATTGCTTTCCCAGAGAGTCTTTTCTTCTCATGATTTGGCCAAAGTACGGCTGCCTCAGGTTGACCATCTTGGCTTCCAGGGAGGATTTGGGCTTGACCTGTCCAAGGACCCTTTTTGTTTGTCTTTTTGGCTGCTGTCCATGGGATCCTCAGCACTGTTCGACAGTGGAACACACTCCTTCCTCGGAGTGTGGTGGAGTCTCCTTCCTTGGAGGTCTTTAAGCAGAAGCTGGATGGCCATCTGTTGGGGATGCTTTGATTTGGAGTTCCTGCATGGCAGGGGGTTGGACTGGATGGCCCTTGTGGTCTCTTCCAACTCTATGATTCTATGATTCTATGATTCTCCAGCACCACATAATCTCCAAGGAATGGGTTTTCTTTTGATCCACTTTCATCATGTCCAGTTCTAGCGTCCTAACATGGCGATGGATGGACCATGCAATGGCTGGAACGACCCTCACTTCTGTGTCCAGTTGTAAACTTTTACCTTTTAGGGTCTTGTCCGGTTCTTTCATTGCTGCCCTAACCCATCCCTCGACATCTTCTGATTTCTTGGCCACAGCCTCCATTCTGGTCAGTGGCTGAGCCAAAGGATGGCAGACCCTCAGCCCTGCCCCGGAGCCGTCTTGAGCCACAGGAGGGCAGATCTCGCCTGGACATTAGGAGGAACTTCTTGCAATGGGGCAACGGCTGAGAGAGGTGGTTGCGGGGGTCTCTCCTACTCTGGAGCCCTCTGCTTCTGGGAGGCTTTTAGCTTGGAGGGGGTGGGTCTCCATGGTCTCTGGGGTCCCCTTCCAACTCTAGGATTCTGCATTATTAAATCCTAAGGAAGTCTGCCTTGTTCAGATCTAGGGAAAATCCCCTTCCCTGGACAGCCCCTCCCAGAATCACCCTCCAAAAGGGGGACCTTTCTGGACACTGGTCCTGGACAGAATCACGGATGGAGGTGCCGCCTCCTGGAAGCTTTTGGCCCACTACGGAAGAAGGCCCTTGGCAGCCTTCTCCCAGCCAGCCCTTGGGACTGTCCAGACTGGACCCCTTCCCCTGGGCCATGCCTCTATCCAGCCATTTTGGCTTCTCTTGTCCTGCTGCCTGCCAGGCCCCCTTCCCTGGTCCACTGGGCAGAGGAGAAGGAAAGAGTGGCCCAACCAGATGGACAGAGGGGTGGATGGACAGGGGAGAACTGTGGGCCCTTTGTTCCAGGTGCAGATTGCGGGGGCCGGTTTCCCTAGAGACCGAGGAGGGAGGCGGGTGCCACCCAGGGATGACCCACCTGGCCCAGTTTGCCACTGGCCACTACTCCCATCTGTCCATCTGTCTGGCCAGGACACTGGTGCCAAATCCAGCCCTTGGCAGAATGGGGGCTGGAGAATGCCAAAGGGTGTTTGGGGATCCGGCTGCCCCCTTCCAAAAGAGGTTGTGGGGCTTTGCGTCCATCCAAGGCTGTGGCTTCCTGATAGGAACAGGAATGGCAGAGCAATGCCCCTTGGCCACTCTGTGCCAGGAGTGTGTCACCTCTGGCTCAATGAAGCACTGACCACAGCCCCGAAAAGATGGCACTTTTTTATGGCACCTGGAGCATCCTCTCCGAAGGGGGCCTTGTGGGAGTGGAAAGTGGGGCAGTAGCCACAGCAGAATCTCTCTCCCCGACCCATAGACACCCAGCCCTTGCAAAGGGAAAGAGGCAGGAAGCCCTGAGCCTCGCAGCTAATGGCCAGATCAATGTCCTTTTAGGGAACCCAAGTGGCCCAGGAGGACCCCACTGATACCCTGCTCGGGCAGTCGGCCTGGACACAGACGCAATGTCTGGAGAAAGTGGTTGGAAAACACCTAAAAATGTGTGCAGCCCCTGAATACAGATGTGAAACACACTCATTAATCATAGAATCATAGAGTTGGAAGAGTCCACAAGGGCCATCCAGTCCAACCCCCTGCCATGCAGGAACTCCCAGTCAAAGCATACCCGACAGATGGCCATCCAGCCTCTGCTTAAAGACCCCTAAGGAAGGAGAATCCACCACACTCCGAGGGAGTGTGTTCCACCGTCGAACAGCCCTTACTGTCAGGAAGTTCCTCCTAATGTTGAGGTGGAATCTCTTTTCCTGCAGTTTGCATCCATTGTTCCGTGGTCTAGTCTCTGCAGCAGCAGAAAACAAGCTTGCTCCCTCCTCAATATGACATCCCTTCAGATATTTAAACAGGGCTATCATATCCCCTCTTAACCTTCTCTTCTCCAGGCTAAACATCCCCAGTTCCCTAAGGCGGTCCTCATAGGGCTTCATGGTTTCCAGACCCTTCACCATTTTAGTCACCCTCCTTTGGACACGCTCCAGTTTCTCTGCATCCTTTTTGGATTGTGGTGCCCAGAACTGGACACAGTATTCCAGGTGGGGCCTGGCCAAAGCAGAATAGAGCGGCACTATTACTTCCTTTGATCTAGACACTGTACTTCTATTGATGCAGCCTAAAATAGCATTGGCCTTTTTAGCTGCCGCATCACACCATTGACTCATGTTCAACTTGTGGTCACATCCCTTGCTTTCAAGCCTTCAGGCCTTGCAGGGTTTAGGACTCACTGTCTTTGGCACAGAGAAAAGTGGAAAAGCAGGTTTCAGATTGAAGAGGAAACCAGGTTCTTTGAGAGGTAAAAACCCTGAGCTTTCTGTGGTTGAAAAGGAAGGTGTGGTACCTTTTAGCCAGTTTATTTCAGGATAGGGGTTTGTGGCTTCCAGTTAAGATTTCCAGACAGGGGAGGAATCTCAGGGCAAGGGTCCTGACTTGAAAATGTGTGTGTGTGTGTGTGTGTGCATTCGTTTCTTTGTGTGTGTGTGTTCCTGTTCCTCACACTTCTTCTGGTGCAGCTGGAAAACAACTGCAGTTCCCAGCATCCCGCAGAAGCAGTGCTGAGGAATGTTGCGTCCATCAACGCTTCGAGGGAGTCCATGATTTCTGCCTTTGCTTTGGCTTTTCAGCCAACTGTTTGCCCCTTCCAAAGCAAATGGAAGATTTGGGTCTTTAGAGGGACTTTGGCCATTTCCCAAAGCCAAATGGGGAATGTGGGTTGTTGCTCCTGCTGTTATTTTAAATGTGATTTGGTTCCAGAGCAATGCATTCCTCCTCCGCTCCATTTCCTGAGGTCAAACAAATCACAGCTTGCATTTTTCTTGCGTGGTTTGCAAAAGGTAGAAGGAAGTGGCAAAAAGAAGAACCAGAAGAAGAAGAGGAATAAGAGGGAAGCTTTCCGATTTCCCTGATTGTGATCTTTGCTCAGAGGCTGGAAGGGAGGCAGGGGCCAAAGGGTCAAAAGGATGGCATTTTTCTCTGGTTTCTCCGGACACAAACAGTGCAGCTCTCATGGGACTCTTGCTCCGTTCTTTCCGGACCAAGACCTTCGTTCCAGTTGCCAACCAGGATGTTCCTCTTCATTGCACTGTGCCTTCTGGACCTCATTGTGTCCATCCGTTCAGGTGACCTATGGACATATGAGGACCCTATGATTCTGTCATTTTTCATAGGGTTTTCTTAGGCAAGGAATCCTCAGAGGAGGTTTTGCCCATCCTGAAAGAAAGCAGCTTATAGCACCTGGGATTCATTCCCATCCAAGGACTAACCAGGGCTGACCCTGTATTTAGCCTTCAAGATCAGAGAGAGTCTGGTGCCTTTAAGGGACTTGAGCCAATGTTTGTACCTCCGAGTGTCAGTGCCTTCAGGTCACTTGTCCACTTATGGGGCCCCAGTAAATTTTGTGGGGTTTTCTTAGGCAAGAAACCCTTGGAGGTGGTTTTGCCCTTTCCTTCCTCTGAAATCCAAGCCTGCAGCACCTGTGATTCCCTGGCGGTCTCCTGTCCAAGGACTAACCAGGGCTGTTGCTGCTTAACTTCCAAGATCAACCAAAACTTGGTGCCAGCATTCAAGCCCTGCACAGTAATGTGCCTTCAAGTTGCCTGTCTGTTAATGCGGACCCCATGGATATTTCATAGGGTTTTCTGAGGCAAGGAATTACCCAGGGGTGTTTTTGCCAGTTCCTTCCTCTGAAATGGAGCTTCCATCACCTGGGATTCCTTGTGGTGTCCCATCCAAGTGATAACCAGGTCAGACCCTGCTTAGCCTCCAAGATCAGAGGGGATGTGACGCTGCCTTTGCATCTGTCCCATTTTTGGGACACTCCCAGGAACAGACCCTTTTTTGGGAGTGGGGGGCAATCCATCTGGCCCACAATGGTCACCTCTGACTGGCCGCAGTCTAGGATTTGGGAAAGGGGACGATGGGCCCAAAGGTCCTGTTTCCGGGCTGCAAAAGGCCCACGACGGCAGCCACCTTCTGCTGCTCTTCTTTCTCCTTCAGCCACAGGTTTACTGCTTCAGAAGACAGAGGTTCTGTAGGAAGACAGCGCCGTCCCCAAAGAGCAGCTACAATCCCAGCATCCACCAATTCTGGTTGTTTCAAGCCCATTGCCCATTGCAGTTCCCATATGCCTAAACTGCCACAGCTGTTAGGAGTTGTAGTCCGGCGCATCTGGAAGGAAAATAGAGCCAGTGTGGGGCAGGGTTCAAATCCTGCGCTCAGCCATGGCAACTCAGTGTAGCCTCGGGCAAGTCACACTCTCTCAGCCACAGAGGAAGGCAAAGGCAACCCCCCCCCCCCCGAAGGAACCTGACCAACCTGACAGGATCGCCTTCAGGCCCCTCTCAGTCGGAAACCACTTGAACTCAACAACATCTGGAGGGAGCCATGTTGGAACGAAGGGGATGCTGGGAGTCGGAGTGATGGCTGGGCATCTAGTTTTTCTGGGATAAGAGGCTTGTATTCCACTGAGGGACCCTCTTTGTCTCCTCTGGGATTTCATTCTGGGATCCCCGTGGGAACCCAAACCCCATGGATCCCCAAGTCCCATTAAATGCAATGGCCTAGTGGTAAAATGGTGTCCCTTATACAAAATGGCAAAATCAAGGCTGGCTTTTTGAAATTCTTTATTTTTTGGAATATTTTCAGGCCATGGACAGTGGAATCTGTGGGTGCAGAATCCGTTTGCTTAGATCCTGGAGGGGTGAACCTGCCTGCCTCGAGCCCCAGATGTGGGCAGGAGTTGGGTTATTGCCCCACATGCACTGGGGGGGGGCTTTGCGTCAGGTGGTCTGAAGTAGCTCCCCACTTGAGTGATATGGTAGCCCTTGAAGGGATGTCACATTGAGGAGGGAGCAAGCTTGTTTTCTGCTGCTGCAGAGACTAGAACGCGGAACAATGGATGCAAGCTGCAGGAAAAGAGATTCCACCTCAACATTAGGAGGAACTTCCTGACAGTAAGGGCTGTTCGACAGTGGATGGCCATCTGTCAATGAGGAGGCTATGATTTGAGAGTTCCTGCATGGCTGAATGGGGTTGGACTGGATGGCCCTTGTGGTCTCTTCCAACTCTATGATTCTATGACCTTTGTGCTCTCAAGGGAGGTCTTCCTCCGGGTCCACCATAGAGGCGGATCTGACCAGTGAGGACCCATGGCGCAGGCTGCTCAGGGAACATTAGGAGGAACTTCCTGAGAGTAAGGGCTGTTCAACAGTGGAACACACTCCCTCGGAGATTGTGGTGGAGTCTCCTTCCTTGGAGGTTTTTAAGCAGAGGTTGGATGGCCATCTGTCGGGGATGCTTTGATTGGGAGTTCCTGCATGGCAGGGGTTTGGACTGGATGGGCCTTGGGGTCTCTTCCAACTCTGTCAATCTATGATTCTATTGGGCTTTCTAGATTAGCAGGAAAGTGTGACATGAAGTTGCCTTTTCCTTAATGCTTAGCAGCTGCACCGCAGCCTTTAGATGGAGCTGCGCTGTTCCGCAGTTTTAAAAAAAGAAGCTGGGAAAACCAGCACCTTTTTAAAGGCGCTTCTTCTCCCCTAAAACGCAAAAAAAGGGTTTTCATGGCACACTTTCCCTTTTTCTCATCTAAAGGCTAGACTTTCATGCAGCCATGAACAAACTTCTTTTTGCCAATCTAGAATGCCCTTATGATTCTATAGCCTTTGAGCCCAACTGGTTTGCCCATCTCTATGGCTGGTCCTGGTTTAAGTGGTTTTAAATGGTCTGGTTTCTGATAGGCATTTTTTGTCTTTTTCAGGTATTGGTATTCTTTTATTTTAGACTGACTTTTTTGTAAGAGGGCATGAAATCTTCAGTTGTATGATGGGATCTGTTGTTGTTGATTGTGAATTCCTGCATAGCAGGGGGCTGGGCTTGATGACCCTTGAGCTCTCTTCCAACTCTATGATTTGATGGTGATGGGGGTTGGACTGGATGTCCCTTGTGGTCTCTTCCAACTCTATGATTCTATGATGATGATGATGATGATGATGATGATGATGGTTCTGACTGGCTTTGGCCACTTGGTTTGCTACAGAAGGTACTCTCCGAAGGGCATCTATGCTGCACTCTTACTCTTATTGTCTGTTTTTAAATGCCTTTCTGACTATTTGATTCCTTTCTTACTACAGCTTTGACTTTTGCAGATTTGATTATTTGAGGTTTTAGTTAATACATCCTCTCTAGGAGTCTCTAGGTCCTCCAGCGCAACTTTGCCAGAGGTTGACCATAGAGTTGTGCTGGAGAACCTAGAATTTCCCAGAAATTCTAGGCATTTGTAGGTCTTCCAGTGCGATTCTATGAAAAATCTCTGGCAGACATTGACGATAGAGTTGCACTGGAGGAGCTGGAGATTCCCAGAGAGATGTTCTCTTAGGTGAAAAGAATAATGGTCTTTTTTAATTTGGGGGTTTCCCACATTCATGGGGGTCCTTCACCCTGAGCCCAGCGAATGGGGAGGGACAAACCACTGTATTTCAATTAATGGTGTTTTAATAGGGCAGTTTTTCTTATCTTATAAAACTTTTGAAAATATACTGTTGCGCTTAGTTTTAATCTTTGCCACCTTGGTCCCTTTTGGGGAGAAGGTCAGGATATAAATAAATGTTAAAACAAGCATTAAAAGCACAAAAGCAGTGTGATGCAGAATCTGAACAGGAAGAAAGGGGCTCTGGATTCGAAACCTGAGCCTGCATGGCTTCTTCCGATGGACCAGGCTCCGGCCATTTCACCGCTGCTGCGGCTGCTGCCTCTTCTGGGAAGGGACCACCTGGTCCATTGGCCACCTGGTCCAGTCCCATTCTGCCCAATGCAGGAATGCACAGCTAAAACACCCCTGAGAGATGAGACGCCCATCCAGCCCTGGCTTCGAATCCTGCAATGGAGGGGGGCCTCACCTTCCAAGGGAGTCTCTTCTATGTTCAGACAGAAAGCACTTGTTGACTGGATCCTTGGGGTCTGGGGCCTTCTTTCCAGTGAATTGAATCCATTTGTGCCAATGGGTCCCATCTGGCGATCTTTGGGGGTCTTGCCTGGAAACCCAGATGGGATCATTTAGGCCAGCGGTTCTCAATCCTGGGTCCTCCAGGTGTTTCAGATTCCAGCTCCCAGCATCCTCAGTCACACATTGGTTATTCTGCCTGGAGCTGCTGGGAACTGAAGTCCAAACGCTCCGGATGATCCAAAGTTGAGAACCACCGACATAAAGGGTCCGATCCAGAGGAGAACGGCCCCTTTGGGACTGGCTTTGAAGGGAGGTCTCTGGTTTCTCGTTCCAGTTCTCCTGCAAAAGACCCCCATCTCCCAAGTGCCAAGCAGGGTCTGTCAGCCGCCGTGCCGCCCCCCATCCTTCCCCGCCTGAAGTTGCCGGAAAGCCAGGATCCCCCCCAAGTGCCTTCGAAGCCGTGCCCCGTCCTTTCGCACCCGGATCTTGGTGAGTGTCTTTTCCCCAATGCAGCCAGTAGGTTTTCAAAAAAAGAAAATTAGAACTAAGACATATATATAGTGTTTAATTCAACCCAGTTCTTTTTCTCTGCTTAGATTTTGAATGTGGTATTTTATCTCTGGAGTTTTCCGTCTGTTCTTTTAGATGCATCACAGCTCCCAAAGGCAAAATGCTTTTGCATGTTAGCTGTTAAATGCCATTGCATGTTGGCAAGTAAAGTTTGCTCAACTCTAATGGTCAAGCATCAAACCCTGAAGTCAAATATCCCAGATCCAGGGTTTTTTTTTGGGGGGGGGGGGGGTGAGGGGAATGGCAGGGAATTGCAGTGCCTGGCAAAAAGGAGAGCTAGTCTTCCTCCCTGAGGCGGTTCACCTGTTTCCCCCTTGGAGCAAATGGTGCAAAAGAACCCTCCTTAGAGCCATAGAGATGGAAGGGGCCATCTAGTTTTAAATGGTTTGGAATTGACTTCATTGCAAACTGTCCAGAGGTCATTTGTGCTATAGGGCAGGATATATGTATTCTCATAACAGTCGCACCCTTGGAAGGGACCCCAAGGACCACCTGGTTGAGCCCCATTCTGCCCTATGCAGCAGGGAGACAGAGCCACGGCTCACCCAGCCTCCATTGAGAGGCCTCCAGAGGTGGAGACCCCATCGCTCTCTGAGGCTATATTCAGTAGTCCCCTCCCAGAAGGTTCTTGCCACCAAGAAGACCTTCCAAGTGTCCAGGTGGGATCGCTTTTCTCGTGCCAACGCCCCTGAGAAAGAGCCCTGGGGTTGGAAGGGACCCCAAATCCCCACAGACAAGGCCTGTTGATTCTGCCATGCAGCCCCCCTTCCTGCCGCAGATGGACATCCAGCCTCTGTTTGGCAGACCTAGAGGTCTTAGTGGACCTTCAGCTAACCATGAAGAGCAATGGCTTCCTTAACTGCAGGGCTGTTGCAGATTCCTGGGATTTGTAGTTTCCTGTGGCACCAGAGCTCTCTGGCAGAGAAGGCTAAATATCTCACAAAACCAAGAATTCTATAGGGATGGAGCCCTGGTGGTTAAAGTGGTGTCAAACTGCCTTAATTCTGCAGTGGAGCTGCAGCCTGAGTGTTGTTATTGTTGTTGTTGTGATGTGCCTTCAGATTGCTTCCACATTATGGCAGCCCTAAAGCCATGAACCTATCACAGGGTTTTCTTGGCAAGGCTTGTTCAGAAGGGTTTGCCTTTGTCCTCCTTTGAGGCTGAGAGAGTGCGACTTGCCCAAGGTCACCCAGAGGGTTTCCGTGGCTGAACATTGATTCGAACCCTGGTCTCCAGAGCCATAGCCCAGCGCTGGACCAACCTCTCTCTGTCCGGCGCGTGGCCTGCCTCTTTCCCTCCGTCCGTCTGCCACACTGGACACTGTCCTCTTCTGTACAACAGGTTCGTTGTTGTTTGTGTGCCTTCAGTTTGGCAACCCTCAGGTGGGGTTTTCTGGGGCTGAGAGAGTGTGACTCACCCAAGGTCACCCATTGGGCTTCCATGGCCAAGGAGGGAATCAAACCCCAATCTCCATGGTTTAACACTTAAACCGCTGCACAAGGCTGGCTCTGCGTTGGTTTTAGTCATTTGCAAATGTATGTAGATTTAATCCAGTTAACTGGTCAACTAGAACCTCATGGATTGACATGCAGGGTATATTTTCAGAGGCACAGTGCCTCTGAATTTGCACAGACATCAAGCAAAGGGGATACGTGGTCTTCAGTGTCTCTACACTTACGCACACAGAGCATGGGAGATAAGCAAGATGAACTTGAACTCCTAGCACAACAAGGAAAATATAATAGGCATCACTGAAACCTGGTGAGATGAGTCTCATGATTGGAATGTAGAAATAGAGGAAACAGGCCAAACAGGAAAGGAGGAGGAAAAGCATTATATGTCAAGGATATTTACACCAGTGAAGAGATCCAGGACATCAATACTGGAAGCCAAGTGGAGAGCATCTGGATAAAAATTAAAGGAGAGGGAAACAACAGGGATGTTACTGTGGGAGTCTACTACAGACCCCCAAGTCAGACAGAGGAAATGGATGATGCCTTTCTAGAACAGATGACCACACACTCAGAAAGGAGAGATGTAGTAGTGATGGGTGATTTCAACTATCCTGATACTTGCTGGAATTCAAATTCTGCCAAATCCTCAGTGTTTAGCAAATTCCTCACTTGCCTTGAAAACAGTTTCATTGTCCAAAAGGTGGAAGAGGCAACAAGGGAGTCAGATATTTTGGATCTGATCTTAACCAACAGGGAAGACCTAGTTGATGGGGTGCGAGTGGTTGGATCCTTAGGTGGAAGTGACCATGTTCTCCTGGAGTGTGTAATACAGTGGAAGGGAGAAGCTAGGCATAGTCAGACACGCATTCTAGATCTTAGGAGAGCTGATTTCAATAAACTTAGAGGAATATTAAGGGTGATCCCATGGTCAGGAAAACTAAAAGAGAAAGGAGTTCAAGACAGATGGGAGTTCCTCAAAAGGGAGATACTGAAGGCTCATTTTCAAACAGTTCCAATGAGGAAGAAAAATGGAAGATATCTCAAGAAACCAGGATGGATGAATAAGGAACTTTCAACTGAGCTAAGTTTTAAACAGAAAATGTATAAGAAATGGAAAAATGGGGAAATCACCAAACAGGAATTCAAACAAATAGCCAAAATGTTTAGGGATAAAGTCAGAAAAGCTAAAGTGCAAAATGAACTCAGGCTTCCTAACAAGAGACAGAGAAAAGGCAGAATTACTCAACACCTTCTTTGTTTCATTCTTCTCAGAAATGGCAAAAGAAGCTCAACCTAAGGATAATGGAGCAGAATAGGGAAATTTCAGCACAGAATAAGTAAAGAGATAGTACAGGAATACCTGGTTAACCTAAATGAATACAAGTCTCCAGGACCAGATGAACTACATCCAAGGGTATTAAAAGAACTGGCAAATGTAATATCAGAGCCATTGGCAATAATCTTTGCGAATTCCTGGAGAACAGGAGAAGTCCCTGCAGACTGGAGGAGGGCAAACGTTGTCCCCATCTTCAAAAAGGGAAAAAAAGAGGATCCCAACAATTATCGTCCGGTTAGTCTGACATCAATTCCAGGAACGATTCTGGAGCAGATCATTAAACAGAGAGTCTGTGAACATTTAGAGGCCAATGCCATAATCACAAAAAGCCAACATGGGTTTCAGAGAAACAAGTCATGTCAGACAAATCTGATCTCTTTTTTTGATAAAATTACCAGCTTGGTAGATGAAGGGAATGCTGTGGATATAGTATATCTTGACTTCAGTAAGGCATTTGACAAGGTTCCCCATGACATTCTTGCAAACAAGTTTGAAAAATGTGGGATAGACAAGGTAACTGTTACATGGATTTGTAACTGGTTGACTGACCGAACTCAAAGGGTGCTCAACAATGGCTCCTTTTCATCCTGGAGAGAAGTGACCAGTGGGGTCCCACAGGGCTCTGTCCTGGGCCCGGTCCTATTCAACATCTTTAATTATGATTTGGATGACAGAATTGGGGGCATACTTATCAAATACCCCAGAGGACAGGATCAAAATTCAAAATGACCTGAATAGACTAGAAAGCTGGGCCAATGCTAACAAAATGAAATTCAAAATGGAGAAATGTAAGGTTCTGCACTTAGGGCGGAAAAAAGAAATGCACAGATATAGGATGGGGGACACCTGGCTGAATGAGACCACATGTGAAAGGGATCTAGGAGTCCAAGTAGACCATAAGTTGAACATGAGTCAACAGTGTGATGCAGCAGCTTATAAAGCCAATGCTATTTTAGGCTGCATCAATAGAAGTATAGTGTCTAGATCAAAGGAAGTAATAGTGCCGCTCTATTCTGCTTTGGTCAAGCCCCACCTGGAATACTGCGTCCAGTTCTGGGCACCACAATTCAAAAAGGATGTGGAGAAACTGGAGCGGGTCCAAAGGAGGGCGACTAAAATGGTGAAGGGTCTGGAAACCATGAATCCCTATGAGGACCGCCTTAGGGAGCTGGGGATGTTTAGCCTGGAGAAGAGAAGGCTAAGAGTTGATATGATCGCCCTGTTCAAATATTTGAAGGGATGTCATATTCAGGAAGGAGCAAGCTTGTTTTCTGCTGCTGCAGAGACTAGGACGCGGAACAATGGATGCAAACTGCAGGAAAAAAGATTCCACCTTAACATTAGGTGGAACTTCCTGACAGTAAGGGCTGTTCGACGGTGGAACACACTCCCTCGGAGTGTAGTGGAGTCTCCTTCCTTGGAGGTCTTTAAGCAGAGGCTGGATGGCCATCTGTCAGGAATGCTTTCATTTGGAGTTCCTGCATGGCAGGGGGTTGGACTGGATGGCCCTTGTGGTCTCTTCCAACTCTATGATTCTATGATTCTATGATTCTAAGTAGACCACAAGTTGAACATGAGTCAACAGTGTGATGCAGCAGCTAAAAAGGCCAATGCAATTTTAGGTTGCATCAATAGAAGTATAGTGTCTAGATCAAGGGAAGTAATAGTGCCGCTCTATTCTGCTTTGGCCAGGCCCCACCTGGAATAATTCTATGTCCAGTTCTGGGCACCACAATTCAAAAAAGTTGTGGAGAAACTGGAGCGTGTCCAAAGGAGGGCAACTAAAATGGTGAAGGATCTGGAAACCATGAAGCCCTATGAGGACTGCCTTAGGGAACTGGGGAGGTTTAGCCTGGAGAAGAGAAGGTTAAGAGGTGATATGATAGCCCTGTTTAAATATTTGAAGGGATGTCATATTGAGGAGGGAGCAAGCTTGTTTTCTGCTGCTCCAGAGAACAGGACCCAGAACAATGGATGCAAGCTCCAGGAAAAAAGATTCCACCTCAACATTAGGAGGAACTTCCTGACAGTAAGGGCTGTTTGACAGTGGAACACACTCCTTCCTCGGAGATTTTGGTGGAGTCTCCTTCCTTGGAGGTATTTAAGCAGAGGCTGGATGGCCATCTGTCAGGGATGCTTTGATTGGGAGTTCCTGCAGGGCAGAATGGGGTTGGACTGGATGGCCCTTGGGGTCTCTTCCAACTCTATGATTCTATGATTTCTAGGAATTAAGCTGCACTTGGCAGAAATGATAGGCTGGCGCTTCTGAGATTTGAAGGATGCATATTTTCATTAATTTCATTTTTGCAGCAAGAGCAAATAATTTGGTAGTATGGACCAGCTGCAAGGAACCTCCATGGGTAACAAAATCCATGGATGCTCAAGTCCCATTAAATACAGTAGCGTAGCAAAATGGTGTCCCTTGTATAAAATGGCAAAAAAAGTTCGCTATATGGAATTTATACTATTTTGGACCATATTCAAGCTGTGGATGCTTGAATCCATGGATAAAAAAAATCTGTTGATAAAGAAGGTCAATTGTATTTGCTAGTTAGAACTTACTCTGCATACACAAACACACACCATATAGGTGCTATTTCTTTAATTCAGAAAATGTGTTTTTCTGTGTAGGAAGCAATTTTGCACAGAAAAGGCCTTTTTATTTTCCTTGCAGAGGAGAATGGCCCTTCACAGGTGGTCCTGTTTACCATGGAGAGAAAACTTCCTCCTTCCTTCCCTTTTTAACTTTCTTTCTTTTTGTGCACAGACTGTGAAGATTTTAATTTCATCCAGGATCCTTCTACTTTGCCTGGGATTGGAATATTTATCTATATTCCTCCCACCGCTTGGCTTGCAATACCAGAGACCCTGGATTTTGTCCAAGGAGACAAATCTGGCAAAAAAGTCTTTTGGGTTGGGGGGGGGGAATCCATATTCTGGAAAAGGTCTGAGACCTTAGAAGGTGATCTCTCCTACTTAGAAAAGATGGTCTCTTCCTTTTAGTCAGGTAGAGTATTTTAGTTAAATACTCTGCAAATAATAATAATAATAATGGGTTTGAATGGGTTCAAAATGTTGCTTTTATAGGACACTGCATTTAACCATTTCCCCCCCAAAACAACTCTTCTTCTTATAATGATCTTTGAAGGCCTTTTAAATCTGCATTGTAAACCGCCTTGGAGTCTGTCCCAGGAGAGTGGCATCCTATTAATAATCTGATTTTCTGGAAGGCCAAAATGGTCAATGGTCTGGAAGCCAAACTTTTAGAAGTATAACTTAGGATAATATGTTTAGCCAGGAAAATGGAAGGTTAGAGGTGGGGTCATGGGAGCTCTGTTTAAATATTTGAAAGGGGGTCATATTGAGGATGGAGCAAGTTTTCTGGGAGACAGAGCAGTGGATTCAAGTTGAAAGTAAAAGGATTCCACCTGAAGATCAGTTCATTGTAAGAGCAGAATAGGTTGCCTCCGAGGGTGACGGACCCTCCATTTTGGGAGGTCTTTCAGCAGATCTTGGGTGGGGGGCATCTCCCAGGAGTGCTTTGGTTGTGTATTCCTGCATGGCAGAAGGGGCTCCCACCTGGTTCTGTAACTAGTCCTTTGATGGACGGACTTCCGCTTGAGGGTCTGAAGGAGCACAGGGCACCGCCAGGCGCCGCGAGTGACTTCCTGCCCTCCTCCGCCAATGTCTCTTTGCAGACGACTCAGACGATGACGGTCCTGCATTCGAGGAGGAAGCAGCAGCTCTGGCAGAAGAGATGACTGACAAGGTGAGTGCCTCGGGCTCTTGCTTTCTCTGAGAGGAAGTAGTTGCCACTTTCTTCCTCTTCATAAATAACAAATCTTACATTAGTTTCATTTTTTGACCACAGCTCCCAGACCTCCCCGTCCAGCACGGGGGATGGGACGGCGTGGTTTGAGCATTGGGCTGCAGCTCTGGAGACCAAGGTTCGAATCCTTGCTCAGCCATGGAAACCCATTGGGAGGGTAACCTTGAGCAAGTCACACTCTCTCAGCCTCCTCAGTGGAAGGCAAAGGCAAATCTCCTCTGAACAAATCTTGCCAAGAAAACGACTCCAAGGCACACAATAGCATCAAGGACTAGTCTTAAATGCTGTGTATTCATCTGAGAAATCTCTAAAGGCAGGTCATGCTGCAATTTTGGGGTGGCAAGAGAAAAGTCCTCTGGGTTTCGGGTCCCAGCCTGGTTTTGGCAGACGGACATCAAGCGTCGCTCAGAGGACCTCTTGTATCGGTCGGATTATATGGGAGAAAACAACCCCAAAGGCAACCAGGACCCAAAGCATGTAGGGGTTTAAAGGTGTCACGACCATTCATTTTTACTTTGCCCAGAAACTATTTAATCATAATAATGAAAAAGGTGGTTTAAAAACAAATAAATAAGATATCCTATTAAAATGCTACAATTTAAAAGGGTATTAAGCAACATAAAATACATCCATTGCTTTATTTTATTTGCACTATATATCCATTCTTTTATATAAAGGCAGCAAATAAGTTTGCAGTTTGTCGTGTCCCCAAAGCTCTCTCTGATAGAGAAAGCCACATCTCTCACAAAACTACAGATCCCAGGATTCCATAGCACTGAGCCAGGGCAGTCCTCCACTGCATCCAAACTTCAATCTGATTTGACACACTTTAACTGCCCTGGCTCAGTGCTAAGGAATCCTGGGATTTGTAGTTTGCTGTGGCCCCAGAGCTCTCTCTGGCAGAGAAGGCCACATCTCTCACAAAACTACAAATCCCAGGATTCAGTAGCATGGAACCAAAGCAGTTAAAGTGTTGTCATATTGCAATATTTCTCCAGTACGGATGCAGTCTGAGGGAGACTCCTGAGAATAGTGCCGACTCTGAATTCCCAGAATTTCAGAGAGGGGTCTTTTCGTGGGGATGGAGGGAATCGAACCTTGGACCTTGTGGACAGGTGAGCGCATCTACACTGCATCTCGAGGCAGAAGGAAGTTGCGCTTTGCAAGCCTCCTTCAGCTTTCTCTGCCCCAAAGAGGTCTGGCTGGTGATGCCTCGGCAAAAGGACAAATCCCAGGATTCCCAGGATGGAGCCACTGCTTTAACTGCCGTGGCTCCATCCTGGGATTTGTCCTTTTGCCGAGGCATCACCAGCCAGACCTCTTTGGGGCAGAGAAAGCTGAAGGAGGCTTGCAAAGCCCCGAAATCCCAGGGATCCATAGGATGGAGCTGCAGCACCAAAAATTGTATCAAACCACGTTACCCCTGCAGTGCAGACGCATTCTGAGCTGGAGCCTATGGCTTTTGCGCTCATCCCGGTTCCCATTCCCCTTGGCGGCTGTCTCGGTCCCAGAGGCAAAATTGGGGAAATCTGCCGTCCTGCTTCTCAGAACGCTGTCCGCACCGAAACTGCGGTTCCTCCTGCTATAAATAGAAGGGCCGACATTTGCGCAACTTCCTTCTGCCTCGAGAACCAGCAACGAGAAAAAGGAGTAAAGAAGAGGGCCAGCCAGGAGGCGAAAGCACAGCTACGAGTTCCAATCCTTGGTTCTTCTATTAGTGGCATTTGCAGGGAATGCAGGGCGAGTCTCCCTCATCCAGAGTCACAAAACCTCCAGAGTCCAAAATGGTCCACTTGGGAGGCTGAGAGAGTGGCACCTTTGCTTTCTGACAGTACATTGCACAGAAACGTTGCTTCGTGCACAAAGTTTATTACAATATTGTGCATGAAATTAGCTTCAGGCTATGTACATAAGGTGTACATAAAACACAAATGCATTTGTGATTAAATGTGCTTAAACGCGGGTCCAAAAGATCTCATCTTGATGCTGTCCTTTGCCTTCAAGTCTTTTCCGACTTATGGCAACCCTAAAGTGACCCTATCATGGGGTTTTCTTGGCAAGATTTGTTCAGAGGGGGTTTGCCATGGCCTTTCCCTGAGGCTGAGAAAGTGTGACTTATTGCTCAAGGTCACCTGGTGGGTTTCGTGGCTGAGTGGGGATTCGAACGCTGGTCCCCTGAGTCATAGCCCAGCACTCATTTTGTACATGCAGATATTCCACAATCCAAAAACCTCCAAAATCCCACAGAGGCCTGGTCCTGCTAAGCATTTCAGGTCACAAGGGAGACTCTGCCTGTCCTGCAATTTTGACCAGACTGTTCCAGTTGCAAGACTGGCCAGTGCAACCCCTTTATTTTTATTCATTTATTTCAAGGATTTACCCTCTATATGTGATTATAAATTGACCTCACATATAAATCGAGGCAGGTTTTGGGCCCCAAAGTCTGGATTTTGATCTAACTCCTGGACAAGTCAAGGGTCAAATGTAGGGGCACTTAATGAAGGATGTAAAGGATGAAGGGAAGGAAAACGATGCCCAAGAGCTTACAAAATCCCATTGGGCTGATCTTGTTTGTGCTCACTCTAAAGCTGCTCTGAGAGCCTTTTGGCTGATGAGCAGAATATAAATACTATAAACAAACAAATAAATAAAGGCTGGATAAGAGAGTTGTGGGGTGGTCAGTGCGTCTAGGACAGTTTGCACTCAGGCCTTTCACCAGAGATGGTGCTTTAAAAAAGAGAGACTTAAAGTACAGTACGTACATTGACCAGTGGATAAGTCAACTCAGGTTTTTGGAGTCAATTTTTTGACTAAAATTTCTGGACTTATACATGAGTATATACAGTATATCCCACCTTTCTCTTTTGCCACTCTAAAACCAGAAGTCCTGCGATCCCCTTGAAAAAGCGCTGAGGTGTTTCCTCCATGGAACCATTCTGGGTGACTTTTGGCAAGTCACACTCTCCAAGCCTCAGAGAAAAACAAAAGTGGCCATACCCTTCGGAAGAAACCTGGCCAAAAAAACCCATGATCGTTTCTCCCGAGGGTCGCCATAAGTTGGGAACGGCTTGAAGGCCCCTTGGTCAGCTTCCCAAGAGGGAGGCAGCCTGGTGCAATGGTTTGAGCTTTGGTTTTAGGATTGGTTTAGCACTTCGGCTAGGAGTCTGGGAGGCTGGGGTTCGAGTCCCTACTTGGCCACGGAAGCCCTTGGGCAAGTTACAGTTTCTCAGTTTTAGAGGAAGGCAGGGCAAATCTCCTCTGGAGAAATCTGGGCAAGAAACCACTTGGAAAAAGTCACCAGAGGATGGTGTCCACAGCAGCAACAACAATAACAACAACAGCCTCCCAATCGATGGTAAACCTCCAATGAAAAGGCATTGAGATTATTATTCTCATCCTTTGTTCCATAAGGATGCAGCATAGTTTTGAGAGTTTTTGATGAATAACTGATAACTTTATGGAAGTGGTGTCTGTAATGCCAGGGCCAGGGATCATCACAGTGTCACAGACAGCTAAAAACAGAATCCTAGAGTTGGGAGAGAACCCAAGACAGGCCCTGATCCTGTCCAACCCCCTTCTTCTGCCATGCAGGAACTCTCCATCAAAGCATCCCCATTGAGAGATGGTCATCTGACAGTGGCCAATATATTCAAAAAGGCTTGGGTCTCCCTGGGGTGAGAGGACCTTCCTCCGTGTCCCACAGGGGAAGTCAACGGACGTGTCTGGACCTGGGAGCCAGGCCTTCTCAGCCGAGTCCACGTTTTGGATCTCTAGGTCGGGGTCCCGCTTGTCTTTCTGATCTGGCCGGCTTCTCAAAGCTTGAAAACCTACAACTCCCAGAATCATTCCAGCTAGCTGTCCCCTTCTTCCTCCTCCTCCTCTATGTCCAGTTCCTGGGGGTCTTGGCCATGTTAGGTCCTAATGTCTGCCAATGTCTCCTCTGTTTAGGAAGAGGCGGCGGGGGCCTCGCTGGAGCCGCGGTGCTCTCTGCGCATCAGCAGCCTGCTCAGCGAAGACGAGCTCATTGAGGATTATTTCAAGGCTGAATCACCCACAAAGTGAGAGCAGTTGTTCGTTCTTTCTCTCTCTCTCTCTCTCTCTCTCTCTCTCTCTCTCTTGCTCTCTCTCCTGCCTTTGTGTCCAAAGTCTGCATACTTATGTTGTACTGCAAGGCCTTGGTTTGCTGTCCATACAAGGGTTGAATCGGAGCGGAAAGATCATACAGAAGGCCTTGTTGGGGGACAAACAGCAGAGCAAGATAGAGGGGTGACCTGATGGCCCTGTTTAAGTATTTGAAGGGGTATTTGGAAACCACAAAGCCCTAAGAGGAAAGACTTAGGGAGATGCGGGGTATGTTTAGCCTGGAGAAGAGAAGTGATATGAGGTGATATGAGAGCCCTGTTGAAATGCTGAAGGGATGTCATATTGAGGAGGGAGCAAGCTTGTTTTCTGCTGCTCCAGAGAATAGGAGACAGAGTCTCAATGGATGCAAGCTACAGGAAGGATCTTCCCAATAGTAATAATAAATATTTGAAGGTGCAGCATGTTTTCTACTGTTCCAGAGACTAGGATCTGGAGCAATGGATTCAAACTACAAGAAAAAGAGATTATAGATCAAAATTAGGCGGAACTTCCTGACAGTAAGACCTGTTGGCCAGAGAAGCATCGTGGAGTCTCCTTCTTTAAGCAGAGGTTGCATGTCCATCTCTGAGGGATACAGAAGAATGGCTTTGGACTGGATGGCCCTTGGGGCCCTTCCAACCCTAGGATCCTAAGTATTCCTTCATGGCAGAAGAAGGGGGGTGGACTGGATGATCCCTGGGGGTCCCTTCCAAGGTTCTGTGATTCTGTGAGCCTCCTTATAGCAAGAGCAACTTGGAGGGTAGTGAGCTCTCCCTCTTCAGGGGTCTTTGAACCGAGGTTGGGTGGGCATCCTCTCAGCGGGGCCTGAGCTGTGTCTTCCTCCAGGGTAAAATAGAGTGGGACCGGGTGGCCCTTCCAGGTCCCTCTGACCCTGAACCAAATTGCCCCCTTCCAAGGTTTTCTTCAGCAGCCATGAAGGTTATCGTGCTCCGTTTCCCAAATGGAAGCTCATCTTTTATGGTGGCAAGAAGTTGCATGAAGCCCCTTTTGAAATTGTTGTCAGAGAATGATGGAAGATCCCACAAAGGCTGTTTATTGCAGCCCATGCTGCCATGCGGCCGCAAGGCGCTGAAGCGCTCCCATCCAATCTCTGTTTAAAAATCTCCAATGGAAGCAGACTGTTCAATTGTCTGATAGTTCTTAAAACCAAGAAGGGTTAAAGTTTTACTGAAGTTTAGGTGGGATCTCCTTTCTTGTGATTTGAATCCCTTGGTTTGTGTCCTCTGCTCTGGAGCAGCAGAAAAGAGGTTGTCTCCTTCTTTGATGTGGCGTCCCTTCAGATATGTAAAGATACCCGTGGCTTCCATGATGGGGTCGGTCCCATTGTGTTGTTGGTCTTCCTGATGTTTAGGAGGAATCTCCTTCCAAGCGATTTGAATCCATTGGTTCACCTCCTCATCTCTGGGGCAGCAGAAAACAGGCCTTTCCCGTCCGTCCCCATCGTGGCTGTCAGAGGGTTTGCATGGTGTCTTCCTTGGGGGCAGAACCGGGTGGGACTGGGTGGCCCCTGGGGGTCTCCTCCACCTCCAGCGTTCTGTCGTTCTGTGACCCCTTCAGAGACTTAAAGGTACCTGGATTGTGCCACTTCTGCCTCCTCTGAGCTGAACCTACCCACCTTCCCCCTTCCGGCTCTTGGTGGCTTCCAGGCTTTTTGCCCCTTCTGCCCCAATTGCACACAGACCCTGGTCCCTCTCAAGAGACCCCTCCTCATGATGCCTTTTTTGCCCCATCTCAGCAACCACTGGCATGGCCCTGGGCTGACCTCTCCGTCTGCCGGCCTGAGTCTCCACCGCAACACGATGGACAGAACAGAGTCGCCCCCGCTGCCACTCTCGCCAACGGTCAAGGCTGGCTGGCTGGACAAGAACCCTCCGCAGGGGTGAGTGGACCTCTCCCCGTCCCTGTCCCCTCCCCAAAGCCCCTCCGACTCACTGGGCAAAGCACTTAGTAGCCCACTGGGGCAACTCAGGTCCTGGCCTAGGTTTGGCTGGGGCTACTGGTGGGGGGCCCAGGGGCCAATGCCAGAATACCTCCGCTTTCCTTTGCAGTCCCTCTCAAAATGGCGACCAGAACTGACCTCTTGAGTGGGCATCCCTTGGGCTTTGGGGTCCCTGTTGACTCCCAGGGGATTTCCCATGCCCTCGGACCACGTGAGGCTGACCCATGTCCAAGCGTGGTCTAAAGAGCATAGGAGGCAATGAGGGGGCAGCAGTTATTGAAGGGGGGAAATTTGCAAAACTGCTATTTTAAGCAAGGTTTCAAGAGGGAGAAGCTTTACCTCTCCTTCCAGGTAAATGGTGTCAGGCTCTCATAGAGTAATCCCCCCCCCCCACATCAACAAAAGACAATGATTTTAAAAAGGAACAGCTTTTATTGAAAAGAGAGGCATTGTCAGTTGAAACTGACTTCTTTGTCAAGACTGAAGAAAGATACAAGCATAACACTTTGATAATCCCAATCAATAATCCCACCCCAAGATCAATACAGCAAGTCAATTGGATCAGACTTTCCCGCACATGTGTTCTGGACTGCGGCCAGCACACACTAACACAAGCTGATAGGAAAGCTCAGAAGGGAGTAAGCTCTGCAGCTGAGAGAAAGTCTACAGACCTGGGTATTGTTCACAAGAATAATTGAGAAGCCAAAGCCGATGTCAGGGTTGGAGAAGTCACAGAAATCAGTCCGGTCCGAGGAGAACGCAGCAATAGTCCAATTCGTTCCAAGGTTGCAGGGTCAAGGTAAAACAAGAGTTCAAGAGACACAGAGCCAGCACACAGTCACACTAAAGGATCTTGCAATAAGTTCTGGCAAAGGGATGGCATCCCACCGGTGGTTAAATAGGAGACACCCTCCCAGTTGCCAGCTGACTTATCTGCTGATTGCTTTTCTGCAAGCCTGCGGGATCGACGCAGGCAAGAACTCTCAGCTCTCCTTTCCTTAAAGGAAGGGACTTTTAAGCTTGGTTCTTCCTTAGAGGCCACACTCAGCTGCTGAGCCTCTGAAGGGAGCTCCACAGTGCTAGGGCCTGGCTGAGCCTCCACTCCTGGGGCTGAAAAGGCAGAAGTGGGACCTGGTCTAGCCTCCAACTCCTCTTGCACCTGAGGAACCATATCCTCCTCCTCCTCCGATTCCACCTCTTGGCTGGCCATGACAACATGGGCTGAAGCCATTATTATTATTAACCTTTATTTATATAGCACTGTAAATTTACACAGTGCTGTACAGTACATATAATCTTATATTTAGACAGTTCCCTGCCCTCAGGCTTACAATCTAAAAGAGACAACGCAAAAGGAGAAGGGAAAGGTGGTGGGGAGGGGATCAGGTCCAGTGGTTCTTCTCTCCCTCTGAGGCCCGGACCAAGGCGTATGGACCAGAGGGAGGGCCATGATGTAACTCAGATATCCTCTTGTCCGTCTGTCCGTCCATCCGTCCGTCCGTCCGGGACCTTGGCAAGAGTGCAAAAAACAATTGAATTCTCAGCCTCACTATCTCCGCAAAACACCTGTGGCCTTGGGCCTAGCACAGCTCATTATGATTATATCTCTATCAAAACAACCGTAACAACTTATCCATACCGATAAGTTAATATATATCAAACCATTAAAACATAAGCTTAAACACCTTAATCTATACCTATTTAAATGACTATATAAAAATATAAGAATAACAATAATATCATCCACAGCCCCATATAGTTCCCCTCCCTTCGCAGAGACTAACTTTGAAAGTCAAGCCTCTGGAAGGCGAACCTCCCTCCACAATCCAAACATATTAAACCATCATCTTCTTCTGACAGGGCTTCCTCTCTCTCACCTCCATCCTTTAATCTCTGTCCAGAACTCAGCTGCATGTATCATCACATCCGTTCGCCGCTTTGACGATGTTTCTCCCTTCTTATGCTCCCTTCACTGGTTCCCCATCCCCTTCCGCATCCAGTACAAGCTTTTGTTGCTGACTTTCAAAGCCCTCCACAGACTGGCCCCTCCTTACTTGTCTGACCTTTTTTCTCCTCACACTCCTTCTCTTCCCCTCCGTTCTGGTAGTCAAGGTCTCCTGTCCCAGCCAAGGATTCCCACTGCCCCGTTCCGGATCCGTCCTTTCTCACTTGCTGCCCCTCACTCCTGGAACCTTCTTCCCCCACATGCACGCATCATCACTTCTCTAACTAGGTTCAAAACTGAGTTAAAGACTATATTGTTTATGAAAGCGTTCCCAGGATTATGCCGTCTGCCCCAGGATGCCTCGTTTTAATTATGTATAAAGAAGCCATGCCCTCCCTCCAGTCCATCTGCCTTGGTCCAGGCCTCAGAGGAAGAGAAGAACCATTGGACCTCACCCCCTTTCCCACCACCTTCCCCTCTTCCTTTTGTGTTGTCTCTTTTAGACTGTAAGCCTGAGGGCAGGGATCCATCTAATTTACGTTTGTATGTACAGCACTGTGTACATTTACAGCACTATATAAATAAAATTAATAATAATTAATAATCACATTTTTAATGCTAGACTAGCCCTATGTTCTCAACCCTTTTCTAGTAACTTCGATCTCAACATAACAACTATATATCCCATGTATCTCTATTTTATCCCATCTTTAATCTATAACCCTATCTGACATGCATCCCTGAATAAACAAATAACATTATCTATGAAACATGACAATGGAGTGCAAAATACTTCGGTGCTTTGAACTCTTTTTGCAGCAGATGAAGAAAGCGGAAAACGAAGGAAGGGGGAAAGTAGGAGATGGAGAGAGAAAGTGGGGTGTTTGGAGAACAGATGAGGACGAAGCTAATCCCCGTCAAGCCCCCAAACCCAAGGAAAGGTTTTCTCAAAATATAATAAGAAAAACCAATTAGTCCCTGATGCCCCCTAGATATGTTGAGCCCTTCCCCTCCGTGGCCATTTTAGGAACATTCAGGGTCACCTCCAGTCAAGAAAATCCCCTCCAGGCTTTAAAATGGCACCAGGGGGCTGGACATTCCCTTTGGGGCATTATGGACAATGTTATTTTGAATAGATATCTTAGATTTTGGGGGTAGTGTCTTAGATGGTCCTTTCCCTTCATCTGTTTGCCTTGTTGGCTTCCAGATGTCATTTCCTGGGTGCTGACAGATATGGCAAAGAACCGGGTGCAGATTCATCACTGGGGTTTCTGTTTTCTTTCCTGGCTTCAGGTCCTACATCTACCAGAAGCGATGGGTGAAGCTGGATTCCCACTACCTCCGATATTTCGACAGCGAAAAGGTAAAATGGGGAGAAGCTTCCGGGGTGGGAATTGGGAGGGGGGGCTCTGTGTGTATGCGTAAAGACCCCCCCCCCTCCTTGCATTGCCGCTGGGTTTTCCAGGTCCCTTCTACACCTCGTCCCCACTGGGGTTGCCATGTTGAAAACTGGAGATGGCTCTTGTATGCCTTTGCAGAAGTGGGAGTGTTGCTTGCAAACAGCAGCTGCTGGAAGTCCAAACCATGAAAGGGTTGCAAAAGAGAGAGGGCTCCTATGCCTTTAGTGGCTTCATGGAAGGAGGAATTTCGGCAGGCGACCAGAAAAGGAGGCCTTCCCATCTGCTCGCTTTCTCTTTTGCTTCTCCTTCTCCTTCCCTTCCCTTCCCTCTGTCAATCTCTTTTTCTCTCTTTCTCCCTTCTTTTCTCTCTCTCTTTTCCCTCCTTCTTTCAAACAACATGTTCATCATGTCCCTTTCAGGACGTTTACTCCAAGCGTTTCATCCCAGTGTCCTCTATTTCCCGAGTGACAAGTATCGGGGACCAGAAGTTCGAGGTGATGACCAACAACCGGACCTTTGCTTTCCGAGCGGAGAGTGACGGTGGGTGAGATTCTCTTCCTCCTCCCTGTTTTCTTCGAAGGGGAAATGTCCAGAGACGTGCAACTCTCCTCCGGTGGCACGAACTCTGAGGCAACTGCAAAGAGGAAGGAGCATCTCTGCCAGAGTGGCCCAAATATGATGGTCATTTTCAGGCCTCATTAGCCAAGACTCAGACAGCTCCCATGCCCCCTATTTTTTCTTAATTGTCATATTTATATGAAGTTGTATTATATAAGGAAGGACTAGTACACAGAGAGATAGGAGCGACACTGGGAGATCACAGCAGAGAGCTGATCAAGAGATGAGAAGCCAAAGTGCAGAGATGGTCAGCGAGGCAGAGCTTGTCCGAAACATCACTGGCATGAGCCAAGGGAAGTTGGTAGGAGTAAAACGGGAAATGGGCCGCATAAACATAGCAATACCAGAGGTGAGTAGGAATAGTGATAGTGAAGAATGGGAAGGGCAGCCATGAAAGAACAAGAAAAGAGCCCAAAGAGCAAAGATACACAACTGAGCACAAAAGTTATGATTGCACAAGCCATCATATTCCCTATTGCCATGGATGGATACAAGAGCTGGACAGTTAAGAAAGAAGATAGGAGAGAAATCAACTCACTTGAGATGGGGGGGCTCAGGAAAAGTACCAAAAAGACAAACAAATGGATCCTTAAACAGATCAAGCCAGAAACCTCCCTGGAAGAAGCCAAGATGACCAGACTGCGGTTGTTATACTTTGGACACTTCATGAGAAGGAAGGACTCCTTGGAAAAGACAATAATGCTGGGAAAAGGTAGAAGATAGTAGAAAGAGAGGAAGGCTGCGGGCCAGATGGACGGATTCAGTCAGGGAGTTCATGGTCATGGATTTAGAGGACAGGAGCAGAGCAGCGGAGGATGCGGGTCCTTCACCCACAGGATCACCATGAGTCAGGATCAGTTCAAGGACAGCTAACAGCAAGTGTACTAAAATACAATATGTATAATATAGCTGTAAACAAAGCATACAAATTTATGTTTATGCCAGAGTTCTCAGCTTCCATTTTGGCGTCTCCTACATTGTGGTGCCATGTCCTCCCTTGCGGTTGTGAGGACCTCTGGTCAGCCTGCCTCTCTCTGTCTCTCTCTCTTTTCCAGGGGATCGCAGTGAGTGGGTCCAGGCCCTCCAGAAGATGGTGGACGAGAGGAAGTCCAGGTGCTTGGACCGAGCGGCCATTTTCCAGGCGGCCGGCGGCAGCTTCGACTCAGTGGACAAGAGTGGCCTTTTGGAGCTGCGGGGCTACAAGAGCAAGCTGTACGTGGCGGTGGCCGGAGACAAAGTCTTCCTCTACAAAAATGCAGAGGTGCGTAGGAGGTGGTGGTTGTGGTTGTTATGGGCTGCCATGTTGACTTCAGGCAGTGTTACAGATTTGAGACGTCTTGCTCAGGTCTTACAAAACCAGGGCAGCGGTCCTTGGGCTTCCTTGACGGAGTCTGTCCACCTCTTTCCCTCCTGCCCTCCATCTTGTTGTCTCTTCCATAGAATCATAGAATCATAGAATCATAGAATCATAGAGTTGGAAGAGACCACAAGGGCCATCCAGTCCAACCCCCTGCCATGCAGGAACTCCAAGTCAAAGCATCCCTGACAGATGGCCATCCAGCCTCTGCTTAAAGACCCCTAAGGAAGGAGACTCCACTACACTCCGAGGGAGTGCGTTCCACTGTCGAACAGCCCTTACTGTCAGGAAGTTCCTCCTAATGTTGAGGTGGAATCTCTTTTCCTGCAGTTTGCATCCATTGTTCCGCGTTCTAGTCTCTGCAGCAGCAGAAAACAAGCTTGCTCCCTCCTCAATATGACATCCCTTCAAATATTTAAACAGGGCTATCATATCACCTCTTAACCTTCTCTTCTCCAGGCTAAACATCCCCAGTTCCCTAAGGCGTTCTTCATAGGGCAAGGTTTCCAGACCCTTCACCATCTTAGTTGCCCTCCTTTGGACCTGCTCCAGTTTCTCCACGTCCTTTTTGAATTGTGGTGCCCAGAACTGGACACAGTATTCCAGGTGGGGCCTGACCAAAGCAGAATAGAGTGGCACTATAACTTCCCTTGATCTAGAAACTATACTTCTATTGATGCAGCCTAAAATTGCATTGGCTTTTTTAGCTGCCGCATCACACTGTTGACTCATGTTCAGCTTATGGTCTACTTGGACTCCTAGATCCCTTTCACATGTGGTCTCGTTCAGCCAGGTGTCCCCCATCCTATATCTGTGCATTTCATTTTTCCGCCCTAAGTGCAGAACCTTACATTTCTCCGTATTGAATTTCATTTTGTTAGCACTGGCCCAGCTTTCTAGTCTATTCAGGTCATTTTGAATTTTGATCCTGTCCTCTGGGGTATTAGCTACTCCTCCCAGTTTAGTGTCATCTGCAAATTTGATAAGTATGCCACCAATTCTGTCATCCAAATCATTAATAAAGATGTTGAATAGCACTGGGCCCAGGACAGAACCCTGTGGGACCCCACTGGTCACTTCTCTCCAGGATGAAAAGGAGCCATTGTTGAGCACCCTTTGAGTTCGGCCAGTCAACCAATTACAAATCCATGTAACAGTTAACTTGTCTAGCCCACATTCTTCAAGCTTGTTTGCAAGAATGTCATGGGGAACCTTGTCAAAGGCCTTACTGAAATCGAGGTATACTATATCCACAGCATTCCCTTCATCTACCAAGCTGGTAATTTTATCAAAAAAAGAGATCAGGTTCGTTTGGCATGACTTCTTTTTCTGAAACCCATGTTGGCTTTTTGTGATTATGGCATTGGCTTCTAAATGTTCGCAGACTCTCTGCTTAATGATCTGCTCTAGAATCTTTCCTGGAATTGATGTCAGACTAACTGGACGATAATTGTTGGGATCCTCTTTTTTTCCCTTTTTGAAGATGGGGACAACGTTTGCCCTCCTCCAGTCTTCTGGGACTTCTCCTGTTCTCCAGGAGTTCTCAAAGATTATTGCCAATGGCTCTGATATTACATTTGCTAGTTCTTTTAATACTCTAGGATGTAGTTCATCTGGTCCTGGAGATTTATATTCATTTAGGTTAACCAGGTATTCCTGTACTACCTCTTTACTTATTCTGTGCTGAATTTCCTCTATTCTGTCTCCTGTTCCATTATCCTTAGGTTGAGCACCCTTTGCCTTTTCTGAGAAGACTGAAGCAAAGAAGGTGTTGAGTAATTCTGCCTTTTCTCTGTCTCCTGTGAGCATTTTGCCATCTTCTGCACACAGTGGCCCTACTGTTTCCTTCTTCTTCCTTTTGCTGCGGACATATCCAAAAAAGCCCTTTTTATTGTTCTTAACCTCTCTAGCAAGCCTGAGTTCATTCTGCGCTTTAGCTTTTCTGACTTTACCCCTACATGTGCTGGCTATTTGTTTAAATTCCTCTTTTGTGATTTCTCCATTTTTCCATTTCTTATACATGTTCCGTTTAAAACTTAGCTCAATTGAAAGTTCCTTAGTCATCCATCCTGGCTTCTTGAGACATCTTCCATTTTTCTTCCTCATTGGAACTGTTTGAAATTGTGCCTTCAATATCTCCCTTTTGAGAAACTCCCATCCGTCTTGAACTCCCTTTTCTTTTAGTATTCCTGACCATGGGATCACTCCCAGTATTTCTCTAAGTTTATTGAAATTAGCTCTCCTAAAGTCTAGAGTGCGTGTCTGACTATGCCTAGCTTCTCCCTTCCACTGCATAACAAACTCCAGGAGAACATGGTCACTTCCACCTAAGGATCCAACCACTTGCACCCCATCAACTAGGTCTTCCCTGTTGGTTAAGATCAGATCTAAAATGGCTGATCCCCTTGTTGCCTCTTCCACCTTTTGGGCAATGAAGTTGTCTTCCAGGCAAGTGAGAAATTTGCTAGACTTTGAGGATTTGGCTGAGTTTGACTTCCAGCAAATATCCGGATAGTTGAAGTCCCCCATCACTACTACATCTCTCCTTCCTGATTGTGTGGTCATCTGTTCTAGAAAGGCATCATCCAATTCCTCTGCCTGAGTTGGGGGTCTGTAGTAGACTCCCACAGTAACTCTATGATTCCAACTCTATGATTCTATGATCTTCTCAAGCGTTATAGGAGCTCTGGTGGCACAGTGGTTAAATGCCTGTACTGCAGCCACTCACTTAAAACCACAAGGTTGCGAGTTCAATACCAGCAAAAGGGCTCAAGCTCAACTCAGGCTTGCATCCTTCCGAGGATGTCGCTAAAATGAGTACCCAGATTGTTGGGGGCAAGTAGCTTACAGTTGTAAACCGCTTAGACACTGCTTAGGCGGTATGAAGCGGTATATAAATGAAGCTATTTGTTTTGTTTTGTTTTTGTTTATCATCCTTTAACTGAATTGCTCCATCTCATGACGTCTCCAAAGTACAGTGGCCCCAGTTTAGTCATTTGGGCTTCCAGAGAAAGTTCAGCCTCGACTGGCTCTCAGACCCATTTACTGGTCTTTTGGGGAGTCTGTAGTACAGTATATCTATAACTGTTCTCCAGAACAACATTTCAAATGAGTTTATTACAGTTTTTAGATAACTAACAATAATAGAAATCCATAAGAGCTTGTTCTAAAATCAGCATTAAAGATGTCAGAAGATTCTTTAGCTTAAACCCAGTTTCTCACCTTGGCTAGAGCAGCCACATTGAATCACTGGGATTGCCTTTTGAGTGTTGGCTTTTTGTTATTTGTTGTCAAGTCGGCACCCATTTTGTTCAAGGGGCCTCTGGGTTCCCTGGTCCTGAAGGAACCCAGCGGCTCAGGTCTTGCAAAGGCTTCCTTGGTGCGCTCGACCCACCTGCGAAGGAGTCTTCCTTCTTTCCTCCTGTCTTCCACTTTGCGGACCATTATAGTCTTTTCTAGAGGCATGTTGTCTCTTGAGATGCCCATGTGAACAGCTTTCCTGGCCTCCAGCCTTTTTGTTGTCCTTTGTCCACGGTCCTTTCGTAATTCCAGTGTTTCTGGCTTTAGGAATTTCGCCTCGGGGTTGGAATCACCTTCATCGAAATGAACGTGGGGAACGTCAAGGATGTGGACAGGAGGGGCTTCGACCTGACCACACCCTTCCGGATCTTCAGGTACCATCCGCTGCTCCAGAACACCCAGAGCCCAAGATAATTCGGACCTTTCATTGTGAAACCACACACTCACACACAGAGTCTGCCCACCTGGAAAAAGATGGAGGGAAAATGCAATACACAAATAAAATACAATACAATTCTAATAAGTTCATACAATATAAATAAACCCACCTCCCCTCCCTCCTTACATGTATAACAAAATTTCTAAATATAACAATGATAAAAATATAAAATAAATAATTAAACCCTTAGTTAAAACAATTGAGACAAGAAGTGGAGATGTTAAGTAACCAGTAGGGAGTGATCAAAATGATCATTATGAGCCCTGGTGGCGCAGTGGTTAAATGCCTGTACTGCAGCCACTCACTCAAAACCACAAGGTTGCGAGTTCAAGAGCAGCAACAGGGCTTAAGCTCGACTCAGGCTTGCATCCTTCCGAGGTTGCTAAAATGACTGCCCAGATTGTTGGGGGCAAGTAGCTTACAGTTGTAAACTGCTTAGACACTCCTTAGGCGGTATGAAGCGGTATATAAATGAAGCTGTTGGTTTTGTTTTATTATTTTAAAATTTTTTAACTGATGTCAATTTTAACTAGTTTTGATTTAATCTAGTCTTAAGGGGGGGAGGTTGGGAAGGGATTTGACTGCTGTTTTATTCTTGTATTTTTTAATTTGCTGTACCCCGCTCCGAGTATTCTATTAGAGGAGTGGGTTATAAATAAACATTATTATTATTATTATTATTATTATTATTGTTTGTTTTGATGGTCAATATCAGTTGGGTGACTGAGCCATTTTATCTGGATTTCAGCAAAGCATTTGAGGAGGGCCCCCAAGATATTTCATTTAGCAAACTGATTAAATACGGAATGGATGGAAGCACCGTCCGACGGATCCATGAAGGGAGTCCCATTGAGGCCTGGGGTTGCAGCCCAGCCCAGCCCTTCCCCATGTCCCCCCCATTGAGGAAGTATTGCATAGCCCATCCTCCCCAGCCCCTGACCCTCTGGCTCTCGCCCGTCCTTGCAGCTTCCTCGCGGACTCTGACCAGGAGAAGGAGGAATGGGTGGAGGCCATGCAGGAGTCCATCGCAGAGGCCCTGTCCAGCTCCGAAGTGGCCGAGAGGATCTGGGCGGCCGAGGCCAACGTCTTCTGTGCGGACTGTGGGGCTCCCAAGCCTGACTGGGGCTCCATCAACCTCTGTGTGGTCATCTGCAAGCGATGCGCAGGTACGGCTGCTGCTGCCGCCTCATTGGGAGGGCTGGATAGCCCCATAGGGTCATTCTGGGTTGCTGGTTTAGGGAAGGGAAAATCCCACCTGGGTTGGAGTGGAGCTGGTCCAGAACTTGGAAAAGTTACCTTTGGGGACTACAACTCCCAGAACCCCCAGCGGAGATGGCAGCTAACATCGCCATGACCAGGGATGCATTTACCTTGCACACGTATCTCAGAATGCGGCAGAGAATGCAGTAAGGAACCTTGTGCAGGTTGAGTCTCCCTTATTATCCAAAATGCTTGGGATGAGAAATGTTTTGGATATCTTCATATTTGCTTATACATAAGGAGATATCTTGGAGATGGGAGCCAAGTCAAAACATGAAATTCATTTATGTTTCATATATACCTTATAAACAAAAGCTGAAGGCAATTTTATACAGAACATTTTAAAATAATTTTGTGCATGAAACAAATTTTGTGCACGTTGATCCATTGGAAAAGAAATAGGTCACTTATCTCAGCCCTCCATGTGGACCGTTTTGGACTTTAGAGTATTTCAGGTCAGGGAGGCTTGACCTGCTTTTATTGGAGGAGTTACAGAAAATGAAGTGCTAATTGCTATATAGATTAAATAGCAGATAAAAAAAAACAGCATAGAGACATGCGACTAAGCCAGAATATACGCATGCACTGCTGCAACAAAAGGTGGATGTGACTGAGGCCTGACCAAGGAGGAGGGAGTTGGGTGGACCAGTCTTAGTGGGTTTACTGGGGCAGTTACAACAGACAAGGCCTGCAGTCCTCTTCAGCCATTGCCACATAGTAAGCCGGACCTATGCCCTCTTAACTGCTGGAGGTCTGCATTTATAGCCACAAAGGACTGAACCTCACCCCCAACCCACGTTTGCAGCCCCACAGCATCCCAGTTGAGGCATGTCCAAGGCAGGGCAGGTGGGGCGCTGAAGAGGGACACCCCCAGAGCCCTCCAAGGTCCATGGGGTGCATTGACACAAGTGCTTTCTGGTGGGACACAGAGGGGTCCTTCCAGCTCTCCATTCCCAAAATGCCCGCCTCCCTGCCAGAGAGCGCTGCAAACATCATTCTCTGCCCCCCAAATCTGGAGGAACCCTTCAGTCGGGGTGCTAGGTTTGTTGGGGTGCCATTGCCAGGTGTACTGATGATTCCAACGGAGCTCTGTTGCTGGGATTAGGTTGACAGGGTCTTGGCCATTGTTTCCTGCGGTTATATCTAAAAATGAATTGGTTCTGATGTCAAATGTCCAAACACAAAAGGGAATGAAGGCTATGGGAGAGGAATAAAGTAGGAATCATACATTTTGGGGTAGTATCCTCTCTACATTCAGACACACAAAAATGTTCCAGGGATTTATCCTACATGTGATTTTCCCTGAAAAGAAAACATGCTTCCTGTTCAGGAAAACTTTTCTTCTTGCACAGAAAGCTTATTTTCTTTGCAATAAAAAAGACAGGTAGGCAGGCAGGCAGGCAGGCAGGCAGAAAGACAGAAAGAAAAAGAAAAAAAGAAAGTGAATTTTATGCAGAAAAAATGGGTATTTTCATGCAGAATAAATCTTCAGAACATCATGGGATATCCAGAGAAAATTTGGCAAAAGCCTTGCCTCTGCACTACCTTTCCCAATGGGGTTTCTCAATAGTCATTGAGAAATAATTGATGGGAAGTGTTCTTCCCATACCTGCTGGAAAAGCACACGGCCGGCCAGAGCAGAGCCCTGGCTGAAATCCGGCCTGAGTGGCCTTAGTGGGAGGCAGTTTTGTCCCACATAAAATGGGAGGATAAAAACAGTCATCTGGCCTTGCATTTGAGGATGAAGTAAACAGAAATTTGCATCCTTTCCCCAGGATTGCAGAAGATTTTTATGGGGGAGACATGAGCAAAATCCTTGTTTGGTCTGTGTGTTGTGTCCATGTTTACCTGCTTATTATCTCTGCCTCTTCCACGCCTTTACTGGCAATTCCTATTCATGGTGGTCCGTATTTGGTAAAGCTGTTTTATTTTTGGGGGTGGGGGGAGGAAAGCTCCCAGAATCCCCTGTGACCTGCTGGTTAGAGGACTTTGGGCACTGTGTTAGGAAACTGGGATGTTTCCAGGTTCTGGTCCACAAGGAGTTGCAATGCCAAATCTGCTTGACCAGGTGCCAGCGCCGGAGAGGGGCGCACCCTTCTTTGTCAGCCCCAGCAAGGGGTCCGGTGGGTGGGTTGACCCTGACCAGAATATGCCCAGAGTGTTCTGGCCTTGAAGCTGCCCCAAATTCCCTCCATTATGTGGGCACTCCAGAGCGACGCCAGGAGGTTGTCTGTAGATGTATCCCTCCATGCATGCCACCATTAATTGCTCCCTTTGCGATTAAACATGAGGCATCCAGTGCTCCTCACATGGCTGGACGCCTTGTTCTGACCACGGAGGAGCCACTTGTGGCGGCAGGTGGCACAGTAGGATGCTGTGCAAACACCTGTCCTGTGTCAATCAGGATTTTCTGGGAAGGTCCGGAAGAACTGATGAGTTTTTAGATTTGCTTTAAGGGAGGGATGGACTGGATTCCCTCCCATGTGGAAACCGCTTGCCTTCGAATTGGGCCTTTGGCCCTCTGTCCTGCGTGGTCAGCGGGGCAGCCGATGCCTGTGTCCCCTGTGGAGATGCCACAGTCCCATTTGCTTATTTGGCCATATTTGGGTTTCCTGACGCAGGAGAGCACCGTGGCCTGGGGCCCAGCATCAGCAAAGTACGGAGCCTCAAGATGGACAAGAAGGTCTGGACCGAGGAGTTGATCCAGGTGAGACGAGATGGGAAGGCCATTGCTTTGGACATCCCAAAAAACCAACCCTTTCCCTGATAGGAAGACCGAAGGGGTGGGAGGGTAATGCCCTAAATATTTTGGGGGGGAGGAAAGAGGATGAGAGGTCTTTCTTGGCCCAGGAAGGCCTGCCAGAGCCTTTACTCCAGTCACGGTGGAGGCGTCCATCTTAGGACAGCCAGTTGGAATCAACCAAATGGCGGAGAGGAAAAACAATGTTTGGACTTTTCAAGAGAAGAAACGTTTATTAGGGAACAGCCGGATCCCTTCTGAACAACTCTAAAAGAGGAAAAAGTTGGGGGGGGGGGTGAGAGAGAGAGATGTTGTGGCCCATCTTCCCTGGTGGAAGAGCAGCCAGGTGCCGCTTGGGACGGTCCTTCGATAGCAGAAGAGGGTCACTCAATTCATTCAGACTGAGCCAGACCCTCTTCTTTGTCCCAAAATGTTCTTTTGGGAGGGTTGGCTCCCAGAGAAGGAAGTCTGGATGACCACATCCGTAGCGGACAAGAGAGTGGTCAGAAGCTGCTGTTTCTTCCACCAGAGAGGAATTAGGAAAAAGAAATCTGTAGTGCAACTCTGGTCCACTTCATCAGATGCAACCAGGAGCCCACAAAAACTTTTGCTAGAAGCTCCTCTTTTTTGCAGTTAATCTCAAAGGAGCCGCTGGATTCCTCTATGTCTTTTCAATGCTAAAACAGACTTGCATGGCTGCCTCTTTGAATCCTGGTACAGTGGGGGCCCTTGGCATCCGCTGGGGTTTGGTTCCAGGATTTCCCAAAATCCATGGATGCTCAAGTCTCATTAAATACAATGGTAAGGTAAAAGGATGTTCCTTATGTAAAGGTTTGCTTTTTTCTCTTTTTTGGAATATTTTCAAGCCCTGGATGGTTGAATCCATGGGCTGACTGTACCATGCTGTCTGTCTGGGGGATGTAGTCCTCCCTCCTCACCCCGCAAAGGAAGTTTTCCCCTCCTTGGACCAAGCCCAAAGCCTCACTCTGCCCAGGACCGTCTGGGGCTTCTTAGTTTCTTTCTCTGCCATTCGATGCCCCTCCATATCCTGGAATCGTAGGTTTGGAGGGAAATGCAAGGGTCATCTCTTCCCGAACACGGAGCCACTGCTAGAGCTCTTGTGGTGAGTTCCTGCATGGCAAGGGATGCGGGTCTCGGTGGCCCTTGGGAGTCTCTTGCAACTCTGTGATGGCATCCAGAGCAATATCTGAACAAGGCAGGATGGGGCGATGGAGGCTGGATGATACATTGTCGTTTTGTGCTGCTGTTGAGACTGATAAAAAGAAGTCAAGGCATTTCCGAGTTACGCTGGTGACTCTCAGGCAAACCTTTTGTTGGGTTTTCTTGGTCAGATTTCTTCCCGTGGTTTTGCCTTTGCCGCCCTCTGACTCCCATTGGGATTCCATGGCTGAGCAGGGATTTGAATAAAACAAACTGCAATAAAACAAACCGCAATAAAATGATTGATTGATTGCATTTTGGTTCGTCCAATAAAGATATCACTGTTTTGTTCATTTTGAATATTATTGCACATAATTACATATGACACACATATGTGTGGTGTGATGGTTTGAATGTTGGGCTAAGATTCTGGGAGACCTGGGTTCAAGTCAGCCACAGAAGTCCACTGGACAATCTTGGTCAAGTCACACTCTTTCAGCCTCAGCAAAAGGTCATATTGGGAAACCTCCTGAGAATAAATCTTGCTTAGGAAACAAGGACAAATGGGGTGCCGTGGTTTGAGTGCTGGACTAGGACACCAGAAGCCCTGGGTTCAAATCTCTTCTCAGCCGTGGAAAGTCACACATTCTCAGCTTCAGAAGATGACGATGGCAGACCTCCTCTGAAGGGATCTTGGCCAGGAAAACCCTAGTCAAAAACAACAACACAGGAGTCTTTTTGTGATGCTTCTCTGTTCCTTCTCTCCCCTCGCAGCTCTTCCTGCAGGTGGGCAACGCAGTGGCCAACGGCTTCTGGGCGGCCAACGTCCCCCCCAGCGAGGCCATCGGACCCCGGAGCGACAGCCAGGAGCGGAGGCGCTTCCTTGTGGCCAAGTACCGGGAGGGCAAGTACCGCCGCTACCACCCGCTCTTTGGGAACCCGGAGGAGCTCAACAAGGTGGGTGCGGAGCGTGGCCCCCAAATGCAAAGACACCCCCCCACACACACACACACAATGCAGGCCTCTGCCTTACAGCCAAGGGGGACCCCAGCCGTGAAAAGCCACTTCTCAGTACCACAGCTCTGCAATTCCTGCCTGCCAAGAAGTGTAGCGGGGGGCTTTGGGTAGGGAGTCCAAGAAATCCCACCTTGATAGCAGCCAGGCCAGGCCGCTTGCCCTGACTTGAGGCCGGCCGCTTGGCTGGTCAGCTGCAGAGAGTGGCAAAAGAAACACGGCAAGCCCTCGGGCTACTTGGCCACTAGTTTCTTTCTAGAATCATAGAGTTGGAAGAGACCACAAGGGCCATCCAGTCTAACCCCCTGCCATGCAGGAACTCCCAATCAAAGCATCCCCAACAGATGGCCATCCAGCCTCTGCTTAAAGACCTCCAAGGAAGGAGACTCCACCAACCTCCGAGGAAGGAGTGTGTTCCACTGTCGAACAGCCCTTACTGTCAGGAAGGTCCTCCTAATGTTGAGGTGGAATCTCTTTTCCTGCAGTTTGCATCCATTGTTCCGCATCCTAGTCTCTGGAGCAGCAGAAAACAAGCTTGCTCCCTCCTCTGTATGATATCCCTTCAAATATTTAAACAGGGCTCTCATATCACCTCTTAACCTTCTCTTCTCCAGGCTAAACATCCCCAGTTCCCTAAGGCGTTCCTCATAGGGCATGGTTTCCAGACCCTTCACCATTTTAGTTGCCCTCCTTTGGACACATGGCTCCAGTTTCTCCACATCCTTTTTGAATTGTGGTGCCCAGAACTGGACGCAGTATTCCAGGTGGGGCCTGACCAAAGCAGAATAGAGTGGCACTATTACTTCCCTTGATCTAGACACTATACTTCTATTGATGCAGCCTAAGACTGCATTGGCCTTTTTAGCTGCTGCATCACATTGTTGACTCATGTTCAACTTGTGGTCTACTTGGACTCCTAGATCCTTTTCACACGTAGTTTCATTCAGCCAGGTGTCCCCCATCCTATATCTGTGCATTTCATTTTTCCTCCCTAAGTGCAGAACCTTACATTTCTCTGTGTTGAATTTCATTTTGTTAGCTTTGGCCCAGCTTTCTAGTCTATTCAGGTCATTTTGAATTTTGATCCTGTCCTCTGGGGTATTAGCTACTCCTCCTAGTTTAGTGTCATCTGCAAATTTGATAACTAAGCCCTCTGTAATTTCATCCAAGTCATTAATAAAGATTAGGGGTCTTCATAACTGCAAAAGGAGGACAAGGCACCACAAAAGGTTTAAGACATCCAAGAAAAATGCAGGACAGTCCAAAACAAAAGCTAAAAACACTCATAGGAACATAATTTGGTTTCCTGTGGTTTATTTACAGCTATGTTGCTCATACTGTCTTTTTATTGTGCTGAATTTTTCTGATGAACCTATCTTTGCTGGGAGGGTCTCCTCGCCTCCTTTGTTCTTTTCCTTTTCTGGGAAATGTCTTGGCTTCGGAGGCTGAGAGGAAGCTGTAAATGAGTCTGAAAAGAGACTTAGAAAAGGATCGTTTTAGGGAAGCATCAGCAGCAGAGGGAACTGTTGGGCGCCGCTTTGGCCAGTCCTTTTTTGGGGGGCTTGGCGTCTGGTCAGCTTTTGCCTCCTGGACTGACCAGCTGCTGACCTTGTTGCCAAGGCCTGGTGGGCCGTAATGGGCAGGCGTCCAGCCAGCCCCAGCTGCACTGCCCTCGCCCTCCCCACCCTATTAATGGACGTCCTCCCAAGGAGACCCATAAGCTAAAAGGAAAGGCATGTGGTAAAAATTAGTACAACCCCCGCCCCACGCAAGTTAAGCACAGTTAAGTAGCAGAGAGACCGCCGAGGCCTCTGTCCACCACATTTTGGGGGTCCCCGACCTCCCTGTTTCCGTGGAAGAGGGGTGCCCTGGTCCCCTTCCTCTGGATGAGGGTGAGGATGATGGGTTGTTGCTGTTTAGGGGTGCCTCTCCCAAACACTTCTTGTGCCATCAAGAGGTCCAGGTTTTGGAGAGAGGCACCTTTGGATCAATTCTTTTAAAGTCAGTTTGTTTATGCTTTTAACTTTATTATGATTTAATGCGCTTTTAAGGGAGGGTGGTAAGGGTAAGGAAGGGGTATTTTAATCTGTCATTGTTTTTAATTCTGTTGTGCTCTGCCCCGATTGCTTGTTCAGAGGGGCGGATTAGAAATAAAGATGATGATGATGATGATGATGATGATGATGGGCCCGTCCAGGGCGTGTGGGGGTCCCCTCCTCTGCAGTCACGTTGCCCCTTGGTTGCTGGGTTCTGGCCCCTGGCTTTGCAGGTGAAGACGCGTGGGGGCTTCTTTCTCTTTTGTGGTTGCATAGAGGGGGGGCCCTTCAGGTGCTGCTTGAGACCCCCTCCCCACATTGGACCCCCCTTCTGGGCAGCCATTGCAGGGAATGGAGCCCCCCCCCCCAGTTCGCCCATCGGCAGCCTTACGTGGCCTCCCAACGTGGCTGCTGTGGCTCAAGGGGATGTTCTGCACGTTTTCAACATTAAATGGCTTCAGATGGTTCCAGTCTTTTAAAATTGTTCTTATCCTTTTAAACCTTTTATTGAGCACTGCTGCCCTGCTGTCATCCGTAGAGGCCAAGATATAGATGTGTGTAACGAGGAAAGAGAACCTGTTTTAATCCCAGGGGAGGGAATGAGGGTCTCCCCCAGAATGGTGGAGGCCCCAGACCCCAAAGTGAGGAACCAAAGTGGTGGTCTCTCAGGCCCACGGAGGACTGCATTGCCCATCCGCTCTCACCGGCAAGAGGCCTGGCCCCGGTCCCCCCCACTGCCCCCTCCTCTCTGGGGCAGCCCTTGAAGGGTGTTTAAAGGGGGCTCTGGCCATCCTGGCTGCCCATCCCTGACCCTTGTCGCCAACTTTTCCACAGCCTTCCTAAAACGGGGCTCCAGAACTGAACCCAGGGCTCTAGGTGAGGCCTGACCAGCACAGAACGGAGAGGGACTATGACTTCCTTTAAACTGTGTCTAGAATAATAGAATCCTAGAGTTGGAAGAGACCCCCAAAAGGGCCCTGATCCAGTCCAAACCCTTTCTGCCTTGCAGGAATTCTCCATCAAAGCATCCTATTGACAGATGGCTATCCAGCCTCTGCTTAAAGACAGCCTCCAAAGAAGGGGACTCCATCACTCTCCACTGAAGGAGTGTGTTCCACCATTGAACTGCCCTTACTTTCAGGAAATTCCTTCTAATATTGAGCTGGAATATCTTTTCCTGCAGTTTGCATCTATTGTTCTGTGTTCTAGTCTCTGGAGCAGCAGAAAACAAGCTTGCTCCCTCCTCAATTAATAGCATTTGCCTTCTTTGCTGCAGCATCACACGCAGCATTTCTATACAGCCCACCACAAAATGCTAGGAGACTTGTTGGTGGTGGGGGTCTCCTCCCCTGGAAACCTCCAAAGGACCTCCCTGGTTCTGTGGATGCTTTAGCTGTAGACCCTGCACTGAGGAGCACCATTGGACTCTCTGGCCTCTGGGGGACCCTTCCAACTCAGATTTGGTTCTAAATCAATAAGTCCTTTTTTAAATATATAGTTTAATAAATGACCACCTGAAGAGGTGCAGCAACAGGCAAGCAACCTGCTTATTTATTTTAGGAAATTAGTTCGTGTGGGATTTTAAAAGTTTTGGTTTTTTTTAAAAAAGAAAGTTCTTGTGTTCTAAAAGACAAAAAAGAAAGTTTAAGGCTAGCCTTGTAGGACAGACGGAGCCTGGCTTGGCTTGGCTTCTCCGGACCCTCCCCTCCCCTCCCCTGCCCTCCCCTCCCTTTTTGGCCATTCCACTGAGGGACCCCACCCACCCTTGGGCCAGGGGCCAGCCTGCCGCCTCCTCTCTCCCCTCTCAGTATAAAGAGACCTCTGCCCATCCCATCCCAGTGCAGGGTGCTCTGAGAGGTCCAGCCGGCTGGAGCAGAGTCCCCTCTGGTCCCTCCCGGCTGCCCTTGAAGCCCCCCGTGGCTGCCAGTCCCACCGCCCACTTGGCAGCCCCACCGGAGCCGTGGGGCAGATCTATTCTTTGCCCCCTCCGTCCCAGCCCCAATTCCCCCCCCCCATCTCCTTCTGGCCTCCCTGGCTGACCCTTCTGCCCTTTGCCCCTTCTCTTGCCCCCAACAGGCTCTGTGTGCTGCAGTGACCACTAGCGACGTTGGGGAGACCCTGGCCCTCCTGTTCTGTGGGGCCGAGGTGGGCTGCTACTCGGGGGACCCTGGCTGCCCGTCCCCCCTGGCCCTGGCCAAAGAGGCCGGACAGCGGTTGCAGGTGGAATTCCTGATGCAGAACAGGACCTCAGGTGAGTGGCCGGAGAGAGGCAGGCAGGCGGGGGGCATGAGGGCCTTGGCTATCTATGGGGGGTCCATGCTGGGGGGGGGACAGGGCACTCGGGTGGCGGATGCACCTGATCAAGCCGGAGCAGAAGAGGGGCGAGAGGGAGTTCCATCCCCAAAACGCAGCTCCGGAGAAGAAGCCCCACTAATCCAGCAGAAGGAGGAAGGAAAGGAAGGCTAATCTTATTTTGCTTTGAGCTTTTGTGGTGATGCATTTCGTACCCACTGAGTATTACAGCCTCAGGCAGAAAAGCATATTTACACAGTTGTGGGAGCGGGATGGAATGTAACAGGACCCAGAAAGGTACTATTTGTGTCCCTTGCCCTAAATTTTCAAAGGGCTGCAAGTGGCGAGATATGGATCTTTCAGGTCTTTAGGAAAGCAATAAACCTGCTTACCAGAGGTCAGTTGCCCTGGGTTCAAAACTCTCTCTGAGAAGGTGCCTTTTGTTCCGTGCAAAGGAGGCAGGACCCTTGCATTAATGCATGTTGTGTGACATAAAGTCCTTGTCTTTTTTCATGCCTCTGACCATGGGCTAGAATTTGGGAATATGATTCAGTTCAGCTGCTTCTCTTTATAGTTTTGCTTTGGGATTTCCTTGTTCCAGGAAGGTTGAAATGCTCTGCAGCTCGCTTTGGGAACTGCCATTGCTAACGCCAGGTTTGCGTCCGTTTGTACGTTGTGTGCAGTATCACAAAACCAGCTGAGGTACAGCACATCTGACACTTTTGCAGTCCTAGACTTTGTGTGTTATAACTATTTGCCTTGAGTTCCAGTTGTGGTGGAAAGGCAGGACATAATGGTGACAGGGATTTGGGGGTTTGGGGCAGGCAGTGGAGATCTCACCCTCCTGTTTTACAAAATGGCTCATTGACAAGAGGTGCAGTTGTTTGGAGCCAAACCTCTTGTGCGTTTACTTGTGTTGGAAGCCTGTGTCTTTGTGTCTTGGCTCATTTTTAATCTCCTCCGGTGCAATCCCAGTCTGAGGATGTGTTTGATTCTGCCGAAGGTCAAAAGCTCAGAGTACTTTTTGCTCAAAAATCCAAACAACAGGTCCATAATATTGGGCAATACAACAGTGATGTTATAGCCGGTCAAGGAATGGTTTAAGGTGTGAGTGCATTTTGGGCTTCCTTCCTTATGGTTTGGCTGTGCATTTCTGCCCTGGCCAGCGCTTGGAGCACCTTTTGGGTTCCCTTCTGACTCTGCATTGCAATTCCACCGTTTATAGCTCTTTCACGCGTGTGCCTCTGGACACTTGTGTGTGGGCATTACACGGGGATGGTGTCGCATTCCAGTTAATTGTGACACTGTCCAGGTTTATCCACCCACTGAATGTGTTTCTGAGGAGGCTTCCTCTTGGCCTTGCAGGCCTCTCTGCAGCCCCTTCGGCAGCCAAGTGCATCAGTGTCCGAGGACAGAGGAGCCCAGGGTCCTACAGTGGGAAGAAAGGGTCCCCCAAGGGCCATCTTGTCCAGCCCATGGCCCCTTGTCAAAACCAGGGCTGGGGAAGTGGCCTGGAGGAGCAAATTTATTTATTTATTTACACAAAGGGCTCTGGGGCTGGTGGGAGGCCAGTCAAGAAGCGTGGCAGCGGACGCAGCGGAAGAGCAGAAAGTGCAGAAAGTGGTCCCTCCTGGGCAGCCTGGCTCAGAGCCATAGGGCTCTCCATCCCAGCCATTTCGGTCCCATGGAGGACTCTTCTCTGGGGGTCTTGATTCCCGGTTCTGCCTTTCCACCTTCCCCCCGAAAGACAGGGAAACCAGCTCAGAGGCCGCAGAACCCCTTCCTTGGCTCTTCCGCTTTCCCTTCTCTTCCTCCTCTTCCCCGACTGAGTCTCACAATGGAAAGAGGAACTGTGTCTTCAGTCCGGAGATGGTCCCAACTCAAGGGGACCTAAAGTAGGTCTTCTGTGTATTGGATGGCGAACCAACCTCTGTGTGAATCTCATGGATTCGGTGGCTCTGTCTTGATCCCGGACATGGGATGTGTGCATTTCTGCTTTCTATGGACATCCGTGGATTGTGTGGGTAGAAAGTCTTGCAGATGCTCTCGATGGCCCAAAGGACAAAGAAATGGGCCCTGGAGCAGATCAAACCCAAGCCCTCTCTAGGATCAGTGAGTTGGAAGGGTCCCCAGCGGTCATCCAGTCCAGCCCTAGAGGTCAGTGCAGGGCTTCCAGCAAGAGGAGCATCCCTGTCCAGCCTCTTTTTGGAGACGTCCAGAGAAGGAGAGACCCCACCACCGCTCTGGGTATTTGGACCCATTGCCCAGAAGTTCCTTCTGATGGTCAATCAAAATTCACCCTCCTGTCACTCAGAACCATCAGCCCGGCTGGACCTTCCTTCGGGGCAGCAGAGAACAAACCCTGGCCACTCCTCTCTGGGGCGGCCCCGGAGGTCTTTAAAGAGGGATGTTGTGTTTCTCCTCACTAGTCTGGACGTGCCCAGCTCCTTCAGCCTTTCTTCCTACGCTTTGTTCTCCATTCCTCTCATCATCCTCTTTGCTCTTCTCTGAACTTGCTGCAACTTGCCTCTCTTCCCTCCTTCCTTAAAATGAGGCTCTCAGATCTAAATGCAATACTCCAGATGAGGCCAGACTATGGTGGGACTCTTCCTTCCCTTGTCTTGGAAACTGTGCTTCTGTTAATGCAGGCTAAGATAGTATTCACTTTCATTGCTGCAGCATCACACTGCTGGCAACGGCTGATCCTGTGAATCTCAGCAACAATCCCAGAGTCCTTTTCTCATGTGCTGCTGCTAAGCCCAGGGCCCCCCATCCTATACCTGTCCATCTGGGGGGCCTGTATGTGGGCTTTTGCAGTTGTCCCTGATGACTTTCTTCCTCTTAGTTTCAGCCCAGTTTCCTGCTTGTCAGACAACAGGTCAAAAGCAGCCCCTGTTGAAATTCCCTCCCTACAGAAGGGACCAAAGGATCCACTCCCTCTTTCAGACGGACATCCCACGTCCGGACGGGCGGCTGGACATGCTGAGGGGGGCGGCCTGGGACTCAAGCGCTTGTCTGCCTTGGAAGAGCAGCTCCTGGATGCCATGGTCAGAGGTGGTCACTGGGCACTTGCAGGCTTCACTTAAACAAATGCCAGCCGTGTTGAGATGGCAAGGAGAAAGGAGCCTCAGGAGGCTGAGACGTTTCTTTCATGGGCTTAGAGCTGGACAGGACACAAATCTCGATGCTGGACTCTCCCTGGACAGGAGGCTCCATCGCCTCTCTGTCCGCAGAGCAGCCCTGGTCTGGGACTTGGGAGAACTGGGTTCAAGTCTCCACACCAAATTGTGGAATTCATTTGGATGTCTTTGGCCTGTTCCTCTCTGCCTCCCAGACTGGCCTGCCTTGCAGGGTGGTTGGGAAGAGGAGAAGGAAGGCCACCTGTGCTGCCATTTGCTTCTTGGAGGGATGGAGGAAGAAGAAGAATGTCCCAGCATTTCACAACAAAGGAGTGAAGTAACGCATCTGGCTCAATGGGCCTGGAGGCGGTCTTGGCAAAGGCCAGCGCTGAGCCTTCGCAGTGGTCATCCTCTGGCTGGCCACTCCCTGCCTCTTGCTCCAGATCTCTCCCCATGCCTTTTGGACGGCACGAAAGCACAGATTCCTGGCAGAGAAGGGCCCCCCAATAAAAGCCTGGTTCCCAAGCGCAGAGGGGCAGGGAAGGCGGTTGGAGGGGGCAGGAAGGTTGCCTAAAAGCAAAGCCCCTCCAGCTGGAACAACAATGGCCCTGCTGAGCTTTGATGGTTCCTCTGTCTTTGCAGACATCTGGTTCCCATCATGGCCTCCATCCTTCCTCCCTCGGAGGCTGTTTGGTTTGGCCACTTGGCTCCCAAAAACACTCCAAGGCAGCAGGAAAGATCCATCTGGCAGATGAAGGAACCTCCCTGGTGCGGCTGTTTAGATGATGATGATGATTCCTTGCGGGGAATGAGCGTGGTGCCTTTTGGAGGACAATGGGTGAATTGTTGAGATCCTTTGGTCCAGTCTTCTTCCTTGAGCCTGGTTCTGCTGTTGCCCTCCAGGGCCGAGGGACTGCAGGTACCATCATCCACAGCCAACATGGCACCAGGGTGGAGAAAACTGCACTGCCCCAATGTCCAAAGCAAAATGGACCCGGACATTTTGGGGAATTGATGCTGGAAGAGGGGGAAGAGGTGTTCCTTCTGGTGGGGCCTGGCTCTGGCCTACCTTTTGGGGGTGCTTCCCCTGCCAGCCTCCTGCTCACCTGGAAGGAAGCTCCCCCTCTCTTCGGGACCTTCGGACCTTTTGGGCCTCCTGCCTCCCTTTTCTTTGCTCCAACCTCTTCCCAGCCGGGGGCCCTGATCCCCAATTATTTTGTTCTTATTTGCAAGAACCCAACTCTTCCCCCCCAAATTTGCTCACAGATATTTTCATGGAGGCATTTCCTGGCCTGGGTTTTGAGTGTCCTCCACAACAGCCTCAGTTTGGCCATTTTGGCTTTTCAGGGGAGACCCCCAAGAGCTCCACTGGTTCTTGGGCCATTCGTCGGTCTTCCTGGGGGTCCGCAGTGAAGGTGGACGGGACGACGGAGAGGGAGGCGACCCTTCTGGACCCCTTGCTTGGTGGAGGAGGCTGTGGCACTATGGCTCCATGCTGTGGAATCCTGGGACTGGTGGGAGATTTAGCCTTCCCTGTCAGGGAGCTCCTGTGCCATGACAAACTACAGATCCCAGGTGCCAGTAGATGGAACCAGGGCTGTTAGAGGGGCAACCAGAGCAGTGCGGATGCAGCCTTAAAGAGGGAGGCAGAGGGGCAGTCCAGGGTCCAAAGTCCAGACCGTGGTGGTGCTGACACCTTTGGACTGTGTGTATCGTACACCCAGCGCCTGGGCACAGGGGGGTCCCAGCAGAGCCTAGCCCCCTGGATGGGAATTAGGGAGGAGCAGGTTACTACCAGTTTAATTTCTCTCCCCCCTGCACCCCCAAACCACCCCCATTGTGGGCCCTTTGTGGGATGGAGGTCAGTGGGACGAAGGGGTGGCCCTTTTGTGGCCTGGAGGGCAGGAGAGCCAATGTGGCCTCCTCTCCTCTCTGTGGGGGCTTCTCCAACATCCTCCAAATTGATGTTAGCCTTTGAACCCTCCCCCCCCCCCCCAGTTGTGGCAGCAGGAGAGTCTCATAGGCTGCTGGAGGTCAAAGGGTCCCAGGTTTTGTGCCTCCCGTCCTCACTGCGCACTGATTGCACTCCGGTTCTGCTTTAGCTGCCAAGGCCACATCTACTGGGGTCTTGATATGTTCAGATTGGGGGGAGCCCTTAGAATTATTGGCCAGAAAGTTCTGGTACTTAACCAGACTGCAAATCCCAGAGTTCCATGGCATGCAGCCACAGCCGGTAAAGTGGAATCATAGCATACACTTAGAGATATAGAGAATATAGTGTTAATGGAAGGAGAAGGGACAGAAATAGTAGTTTTGTCAAAAGACTAATAGTAGGTACTTAGTGTTAGTAAAAACAAAATTAATTTTGCAATAAGGCAATTTGAGGGATTGTACACGTATATATCCAATTACCCTGGTTATTTAGTTAGACGTGGAATGGTGTATTTTTGCCTTTAGGTTATCTGGGACTTCTCAAGAGTTGTTTGATAGTATATTTGTAAATTTTAGTGACTAATATGGATCCTAAAAATTCTTTGGGGGCAGAAAGAGGGAAAGAGGTGAAATCCCAAGAAATGTGAGACCTCATCTCAGCATTTAATAGAATTCTGAGCAAACAAATGGAGGAAATGAGGAAGGAAATAAGAGAAGAAATAAGATCAAAAATAAGAGATGAGATAAGAATGGAATTTAAGGAAATCAGAGATGAAATTAAATCTGATATACAGAAAGAACTGCAACCATTGAAAATAGAGGCTAGCAATAATTTTTGTAAACTCTCCAAAGATGAATAAAAGAATGTCTAAGATGCATGAATGTACAGAAGAGTTGGAATATAGGACAATAATAATAAATAATACTTTATTAGAAATTCAGATCAAAGAAAAGGCTTTAAGACTCAGAGGCCTTCAGGAAAGGTATAATGAGGATTTAGGACAAAGAGTCATACCAGCCCTAGCTCAATTTCTGGATTGGTCCCAGGAGTTAATGGATTTGGAAGTGGACAGGCTATTCAGAATGAATTCTAGAATAGCAACCAATAGAAAACTTCCAAGAGACATAATAATATACTTTGTGAGAGATAGAGTAAAGAACATGATTGTGGAAACAAATTACAGAAAACAATTTTTTATAGAAGAGCAAGAAATTAAAAATTTTAAAGAAATACCAGGATCAATACAGTATTACAAAGAAGGAAAACCTATGATACTCTTACCCAATATTTGAGGAAAGAGGGGGTGAAGTATAAATGGGGAAAACGTGAAGGCCTAATCCTCAATTGGAAAGGGGAAAAGTATGTAATAGATACACAGGAAAAACTTCAGGAGTTTATCAAAATTAATTTTGAAGAAGAAGACAAATATTCAGACAAGGAAGCAGAGCATAGTAATCAAACTAGATAGGAGGCAAGTTCAAAGGTGAGGAAAAAAGCAAAAATAAAAGGAGGTGAAGAAGACAAAACCAAGGTCAGTGAATTCAGTAAAGGACAGAGTAATTCGGCATTACAAGAGATTAGTAAGCAAAAAGAGAACGAAGAAGAGGAAAGCGAGAATGAGTTAAAAGAGATCAGAACAGGAGAAACACCATCAAATTCATCAGATAATGATTGAGAGAAAGAACAAGTAGGAGTTAAGAAACAATCTAAAAGTGAAGTGAATCGAGATAAACAAGGAAGATTTAGTAAAAAGAGCAAAGGTAACAAATATAATACAAGGAAGCATTAAAAAGAAAAGAACTTAAACAACAAAGCCAGACCTTTAAAACACTAGGTGTGGGAATTAATTATGGCACAGAAATTACTTTCATGGAATGTAAATGGTTTAAATTCAAAAACTAAAAGAAATAAAGTATTTCATTATTTGTGTAAACAAAATGCTCAAATAGTCTGTTTACAGGAAACACACATAATGGTAAAAGATATGAAAATACTAGAAAATACTAAATTAGGGAATCTTTTTATAGCTTCGAGTACCACAGAAAAAAAGAGAGGTGTAGTGACATATATAAATAAAAATATAGAAGCTAAAGAAATTTTTAAAGACAAACAGGGTCACTATTTGGCTACTGAAATAAAAATTCAAGGAAATCCAATCATGGTTCTAAATTTGTATGCACCTCACCAAAACAAAGCAGCTTTCTTTCGAAAACTTCATGATAAAATTAAAGAATACAGCTATGAAAAAATAATCATAACAGAAGATTGGAATGGAGTTTTGGATATTAAAGAGGATAGAGCAGGACATCGATATAAGAGAAAGCAGGGCAAATTACCTTTAGCAGCATTTGAATCAATTGAAGATCTAACTTTAAAAGATGTGTGGAAATTAATAAATAATAAGAAAGATTATACATTTTATTCCCACGGATATAAAACTTGGTCTAGAATAGATTTAAGTTTAACTTCCAAATTACTAATTGAAGATATAACCAAAGCAGGAATTCTTCCCATTATTATATCCGATCATTGCCTGGTAACTATTTCAATAAAGATATACCCCCAAAGAATTTACTTGGAGACTGAAGAATTATATTCTCGAGGATGAGGAAATAATTAAGAGACTGAGACAGGAAATTAAATTTTATTTTCAAGAAAATACTAAGGAAGAAACACCTATGCACATTATCTGGGACGCTGGCAAGGCAGTTTTCAGGGGATTGCTAATGCAACAGGAGAGTAGGAAAAAACAAAATAAGAAAGATAAAGATAAAATATTATTTAGTCAACTGGAAAAAAAAGGACAGGAAGCTAAAAGGAAACCGGGAGATAAACAAATCTTACAGGAATTAAACTATATTAAAAACAAGATAAACGAAAATGCCGTCCGAGAAATTACAGATAAGATTAAGTTTTCAAAATATAATGATTTTGAAAATGCTAATAAAGTAGGGAAATGGTTGGCATGGAAGTTGAAGAAATCAAAAGAGGAAAAAGGTAATATCAAAGCTAAGAAAACATACAACATTGTCACACAACACGATAAGTTAAAGGAAATTGTCACAGACCACTATAAGAAATTATATGATACAGCAGAGTCTTCCCAAGCGAACCGCGTAGCAATACGCGAATACATCAAAAGAGAAATGAAAATAAATATTACGGAATCACAAATTAACGAATTGAACGAGCCAGTAAAAGCTAGTGAGATTGAGGTAGCAATAAACAAACTTGATGTGAACAAATCTCTGGGTCCAGGCGGAATATCAGGGAAATTTTATAAAGTTTTCAAAGATATTATTCCTCCATTGTTGGAAACTATAAAAGAAATTGATTATGGGAATTACCCAGAGTCTTGGTGTCATTCAGTAGCAACCCTAATCCCCAAAGAAAATAAAGATCCTGACCCAATAGAAAACTACCGCCCAATCTCCTTACTAAATGTTGACTATAAAATATATACATATGTTCTAGCGCAACGTTTGAAGAAATTTCTATCAGAAAAAGTACTGGAAGAGCAAGCAGGCTTTTTATCTAAGCGACATCTAAAAGACAACATCAGAATAATTCTCAATGTAATTGAGTATTTCGAATTGTTTAAGGAAAGGAAACTGGGAATGGCGTTTCTGGATATCGAGAAAGCCTTTGATAATGTTAACTGGAATTTTTTGGAAATAGTGTTGGATGAATGGGGATTTAGGGGAGGATTTATGAATTGGATAATGAATATATATAACAAACAATATGCGAGGGTCAATATAAATGGAGACAAAACACAGTTAATAGACATTAAGGAGGGTATCCAACAGGGCTGTCCCCTGTCGCCATTACTTTTCCTAATGGCAATAGAAGTTCTGGTTTCACCAATTAAAAAGGACGAGAAGATACAGGGTTTAGAAATCTCTAAACATCGTTATAAAATCCGTGCATTTGCGGATGATTTAGTGATAATTTTGGAAAATCCAAGGAAATCAATACAAAGACTAGAAAGTGTCTTAACTCACTTTGGTGATATAGCAGGATTTAAGATTAATAAGCACAAAAGTGGTATGTTAACAAAAAAATTAAGTAAAAAAGAAGAAGAGCTAAAGGTCATCATGAAATTTCAAATAATAATTAAAGTCAAGTATTTAGGAATAAATATGACAAAGAAAAATTCTGAACTTTACAAGAATAATTATGTAGAGGTATAGAAGAATATTAAAGCTGATCTAAAGAAATGGGAAAACAAACAGTTGTTGATTTTGGGGAAAATTGCCACTATTCTTCCTCGGATGTTATTCCTTTTTCAAACTATACCAATTGTAACTGAGAAGAAAATCTTCAAAATGTGGGACAAGGATATTTCCAAATTCCTTTGGCAGGGCAGGAGACCCAGAACAAGGCTAAAAGTAATGATGGATACTAGAGACAGAGGAGGCTTAGGCCTGCCGAGCCTAGAACTATACCATAATGCATGTGCCCTGACCTGGATCAGAGACTGGATTACCTTAGAAGATAAAAAAAATGTTAACTTTAGAAAGTGGGGGCCTAGATCAAGGCTGGAACGCATATATAGCTTATGGGGTCAAGAAAGGTATCAAAGAATTTAAACAACACTCTATTAGGAAAGCCTTACTGAAGATTTGGATAAAATATAAGAAAAAAATATATAGAAGAATACCTAGCTGGACATCTTCCCAGGAGGCTTTTCACACGAAAGAAAATAAGCCGATGTACGAATGGCTAAGATATAATAATATCTTAGAAAGATCAGGGGATATAGACAAGTTGAAAGATAGAAAGGAACTTGTAGAGATAGAACCTAGTATAAAATGGTTTAATTTTGCTCAAATTAAAGAAAATTGGAAAAGAGATTCAATCAACGAAGGTATTGAAACGACAGGTTTGGAATTTGATAAATTAATTATGGGAGATAAACTAAAGCTAATTAAAAAATTATATAATTTTTTGTTGGGTATGGAAACTCTAGATGAAACAATCAAAACCAATATGATAAAATGGTCACAAGATATAGGTAAAGCTATTCCTCTCTCTAAATGGGGAAAGGTATGGAGAAGAAGTTTACGTTTTACGAATAACAATAACCTGAGGGAGAACTATTATAAGTTATTTTATAGGTGGTACTTAACACCATACAGATTGACCAAAATTACTAAACAAAGCAGACCAACTTGTTGGAAATGTAATAAGTTAGGAGGTTCCTTCTATCACATCTGGTGACATTGTACTAAAGTAAGAAAATTTTGGAAGGAGGTACATAATACCATAACTAGGTCACTTGGAAAAAATATCCCGTTGGATCCGGAACTGTTTCTTCTAAATATTACAGATTTAATCCAGGGTAACCTGACTCAGGATGAATTGAGCGTTCTACTTTATATGATCACGGCAGCTTGTATATCTTTTGCGAAACATTGGAAATCCAACAAGATTCCAGCAAGGAATGAGTGGATATTTAAATTACATGAACTAACCATTTATGATATGATCTCAATGTCTAAGAGAGATAGAACTTCCCAACCATATGAGGAAAAATTGAAAAGAATTTCGAGACTATGGGAAGAGGAGAAAAAGGGTCAATAAGTTTTGTATATCGTGTTTTTTAATTATGGATACGATGGGTGATGTTTTGTGTTTCTGCGTTTTCTTCTTCTTGAGAAATAATGATGTTTAGTATAAGTTGGAAGTATGATTGAATTCAATAAAATATTAAAAAAACATTTTTTAAGGGATTAAAAGATTAATTTACAAAGATTAAAAAAATGAACTTCAACATTATTAAAAACAATTAAAACCAGCTAAAACACTAAACACACTTAAAACATATTTAAAACAGATTCAATAAAATCTATAAACACACACACACACACACATACACACACACACTTACAGTGTTATTATTGAAATGACAAGAAAAGATCAGGAAAAACTATTTTGCTGTAAGAGTCGTAAGAGACGGAGGAATATGTTCTGCCTGTGAGGGTGGTGGGCTCTGTGTCTTCGGCGGTCTCTGACTGTCTGTCCATCTATTGTCTATATGTCTACGTGTTATTTTATTTGTACCCCACTTTCCCTCCAAACCTGGGATTCAAAAATGCTTTCAAAAACTAAAAAGGAGTAAACTTAAAAGTATTTATGCCTAAATACGTATAGAACCTCTACAGAATTAAACCTGTTTGAAACCTGTTGGTGCAAGCACTTGATCACTCCTAGGAAGGCCCTTTTTTCTTTTGAAAAGCAATCAGGGCAGTGAGGAGCGGGTGCCAGCGCTTGGGTCCCCGACCCTTTTGCCCCAAAGGCACCTGAGGATCCAGGCGCAGAGGGGCAGGGAAAGGGGAGCCAAACGGGACAGAAGAGAGGCAGCACCGCAAAGGCCTTTCTCCGCAGGGCTGCATCCCTCCAGAGAAAGCTGCCCAGGCGATGGGACTTTGGCAAGAGGCATGTGTCCCCCAACTGCAGGATGTTGCGGGCTGGCATTCTCCCCTTTCCCTGCCCCTCTGCGCCTGGATCCTCAGGTGCCTTTGCTGGCCTGTTGGGGCCACTGTTGGACACTCACCCTCCCCCTGACCCTCTCCCCTGACTGGCCCTTGCCTTGGCAGAGATCCCCCAGATGGACGCCGCCACCGGCCTGGAGAAGCACTACTCGGTCCTCCTTCCCTCCGTGGCCCACAATGGCTTCCTCTACAAGGCCCCCTCCGTGGCAAAGCCCCTCCACGAGCGGAAGACACGGGAAGGTAAGGCCCGTCTAGGACAAGGTGAGGCCCAGATGGCAGTTGTCCCCCCAACTGGACTTTGCACCAGCCTGGAGGAGCACTGCTCTGTCCGTCTGCCCTCTGTGACCTACAATGGATTCCTCTCCAGAACAGGCAAAGCCCCCCAGAACCTTTTGGGGTCCAAGGTATAGGTAGAGTACTTCCTTTTCTCCTACTTTGGGGAGAAAGCACCAGTCACTGCTTGCCCTTAATAGCAAGGGTGGGATGGCAGGACATCGCATCTCACCTTGGCCGCTGCTCCCGAAGGAGGGTAATAATAATAATAATAATAATAATAATAATATAATTTATTTATAGCCCACCCCTCTGAACTGGCAATCGGGGCGGGGTACAACAAGCTTGGGTCACTCTCTGTCCCGGTCTTTTCTGGCAGAATTCAGCCGCCGCTGGTGCTGTCTCCACGACGGCGTCCTCAGCTATTACGAAAACAACACCAGCACCGTTCCCAACGGAGAGATCCGGATGCAGGAGATCGTGTCCATTGTGAACAACCCCCTGGACACTCACGGGTGAGGAGCAGTCCTCTCTCTGCCTGGACCGGAAGAGGGCTCTTGGGGGAACTGTTCTTTGGGGACCCAAACGGGTGGCCATGCCAGAGTCATGGGGCCCTAGAGTTGGGAAGGGACCCCAAGGTCCATCCAGTCCAGCCCCATTCTTCTGCCCCGCAGGGAGATGCTGTCCGAGGCCTCCTCGGGACAAACATCCATCCAACCTCTGCTGCAAAGCAGCTTCCAAAGAACTGCCAGTTTTAGCACAAAACAGCACAAAGGATTCAGGTGTGAGACTGGCTGGGAGGGAGAAATGGCTTACTCCCAATTAGTCTCAAAGGTGCTACAGGGTTCCTTCATATCATACCGTACCTTTTTTGGTTTTAATGTACAAAGTGTTCCTGTGCAATCCACTTGGCCTCCCCCTTGGTCTTCGTTTCCCTTCGGATGGGGACCCTTGTTACGCAAAGGGTGATCCGTTTCTCAGCCCAACAAGGCTTTCCTTTCTCTGGCTTAGCTTCCTCCGTTTTTTTTCCCGGCAGCTCCACATTTTTGGAATTGTCCCCTGAATATTTCTGGGCTGCTCCTTAATATTTCTGGGCTGCTCCTTCTGTTGTGTGTGTGTTTGTGCTTGTGTTTGTGTGCCTGCAAGTTGCCTGTTGATTCACGGCAACTCCATTAGTCTCACAGTGTGGAAATTAAATAAGAAAACAAACTGGTCAGTTTGTAATTTGTGTTTTATGTTTTAAAGTTAAGTTTATATCAGCCCCTTCCTTCCCCTACATTCCTTAAAAATAGATTGTACAGCTTTTGGTGGGGCTGTTCACCTGTTTTGGTTCTGTAAAGTGATGTAAACATTGGAGGTGCAAAATAAATAAATAAACATTGTAGATCCAGCAGCCTCCCAAGTCTGTTGATTGTGAGTTCCTGCATGGCAGAATGGGGTTGGACTGGGTGGCCCTTTGGGTCTCTTCCAACCCTAGGATTCTATGCTTCCATGACCCACGTATCTGGCTGCCTGCTCACCACCCTTTCCCCAGATTTACCCCAATCTTCAAAGACCCTCCCTGACTCTTCTATCTTGGCCCCCTTTGCAGGTTCGCACACACTTTTGAGGTGTTTGTGGAGTCGGAAAGGCTCTACCTCTTTGGGCTGGACAGCCCCGAAGGTGCCAAGGAGTGGGTCAAGTGCATCGCGAAGGTGAGCCAGTCAGGGCCCTCAGGTGACTCTTGGGGGCCGGGCGGAAGGTCCGAACCCAGAGTGACCGGTGGCCTCTGCATCGGTGGGGAAGTCCAAACCCTCTCTCTCTATCTATACACACACGCACACACACACACACATTTGATTAGTACAGGTTGAGCCTCCCTAACCTGAAATGCTTGAGACCAGAAGTGTTTTGGATTTTGGGTTCTTTCAGATTTTGGACTATTTGCTTATACATAAGATTTCTTGGAGATGCATCCCAAGTCCAAATATCAAATTCATTTATGTTTCATCTACACTTTATAGCCTGAAGGTGGTATACACAAGCTTTTTAATAATGTTGTCCATGGAACAAATTGTGTGTACACTGAACCATTGGAAAGCAAAGGTGCCACTCTCTCAGCCATCCATGAGGACAGATTTTGGTTTCAGAATTCCAGATAAGGGAGGCACAACCTGCATAAAACAATATCCATGGCTAAATTACAAGCAACAAGTAAACCTAAACTAACTACTGCTGTTGGCTACGTATTACAGACTAAGGCAAACTAACAATTTACATCAAATAACACAAAACAAAACAAAACCCACAAAGGGAATATATATGATTTCCAGCTTTCCAGCTAATGGTTATAATTGTCCAACAATTCAGCTTCCTCCCATTCATATAAAATATAGCTCATATTATTATTATTATTATTATTATTATTATTATTAAGCTTTATTTATATAACGCTGTAAATTTACACAGTGCTGTACATAAAATCTTTTAATTAGTTGGTTTTTACTTATTATTCCATTTTACTATACTTCTGCTCCTAAAACATCTAATGTGTCTCCACATTCTTTCTGATATGTTCAGCAACTAGTTTCCATTCCTCTTTAAAAGTGCCTACTGCCTTGCACCATTAAAATCTATCGCTTTATTGATTTCAGCAAAACCATGCCTTTTCAAATGGATCTATCTGCTAACGGCCAGCCCTTTCCTGGAGTTTTATATATATATATATATATATATATATATTCTGGCTCCTGGTGCCATCTAGCGTATAGTCTCCCAAAAATAAGACTAGCCTTTAGAGCATTTTAGATCAGATAGTGTATATATATTTAAATAGTTTTATTGGTATTATACATGAAACATAAACATAAAACAAGCATAAAATACTAAATCACATACATTTACCTTCTATTCCTTAACTCCTGTCTCTCACTTTCTATGTTAATCTAAAATCTAAAAGTATACTTAACCTGTTTCTTTAATAACTCATTCTATGTTAACCAAGCTAGCCTTCGGATTTTTCCCTTTCTTTCTTTATTGACGTTTCCTTCCTTTGCCTCTCCTTCTCTCCACTGTAACCTTTCCAGCTCTTTCTATTACTATCCCTCTTTGCAAAAAGGAGCATAGATTAGAGAGTATATTGCAGCCCAACATTCCCCTGCCCCCCAATACAGGACCTAAATCAGTTTACAACATAGATTAAAACAAAATAAAATAAAATAAAATAAAAAAGAGAAAAAAGAAAAAAAAGGGGGGAAAAGAAAATGTTCAGAATATGCTTAGAGGCACTCTATCCAAAAGTCCTTCACCTTTGATTCATTAACTGATATTTGTAGCCAACAATTTATTGTTGCACTTTCAGTGAATCTAGCTAAAATAAATACATTATTCTTTACTATCCTTTAAAAAAACATAGATTAAAACAAAATACAGTGATAACAGTATAATATATTATATTATATAAAAGTTGCAAACCTTTTGGGTGGAGGTGGGAATGTGGAGCAGATTGATGATGATGATGATGATGATGATTTTAATGTATATCCTGCCTTCCTCCCAACACTGGGCTTCAGTGCATCTTTCAATGTATTTAAAATCCATACAGATTAAAACACTCTATCCAAACTTCAATAAAAGTATAACTCTACAGTGGGGGCCCTTGGTGCATCCATTGGGTTTTGGTTCCAGGGCCACACACGCACACCACACACACATCCCAAAATCGGGACGCCAAAACCCGTGGATGCACAAGTCCCATTAAATGCAATGGCATGGCAGGAAAATGGCATCCCTAATGGCAAAATGAAGGTTTGCTTATTAGAATTAAAAATATATATTTTCCATCTGTGGAGGGTTGAATCCATGGATGCCTGGATGTGGACAGCTGGCTGTAGAAGTTATTGAAGACACAATCAAAGAATCTTTAGAGTTACATTAAAATGCATTAAAGGAAATGCATTAAAGCCCCAGAGGGCCTTAGAAGCCCACCACGTTTCCGTTTCACAAAGCCTGATGGGAGAGGAGCGTTTTACTTGGGGGGAGAGCAAGGGGGCCCCTGTGGGGCTCCCCAGGGAAGGAGGACTAGATATCCCAGGAGGAAGAGGCCCCGCCGTCTGCCCTTTTCCCTTTGAAGAGGGAGGGAGCAGGTGGGGGGCAGCCCCCAAGAAGAGAAGCCCCCGTTGTCTCTGGTCTTCTTCCCACCAAAGGGGCCTGAGAAGGTGGTGGGATGGAGAAGGCTCTTGAGGGCAGGAGACATGGTCCTTTAAATAGGAAGGGAGCTCCAAATCCTGGAAGGCCTCCATCACTTCCATTGTTCCACCAAAGGGTCCTGAGAAGGTGGTGGGATGGAGAGGAGGATCTTGAAGGGAGACAAAGTCCTCTCTTCAAAAAGGGAGAGAGCTCCAAAGTCCAGGAAGGCCTCTGAGATGGTTTGGGGACAGAGAGGAGGGTCTCCCCTGAAGACCGTAGGGCTGGCCTAGGCTCCTGCGGGGAGAGACGGTCCCTCGAAGAGGGAGGGAGAACCCCAAGAGGGTCCCACCTGGGAAGATGGCCGGGGCCAGAGGGGAGGCCTTGCCGGACGAATGGAGAGCTCTGGGGGTCGGGCTGGGGGTCCTTCCTCTGGCCCCTGGACCCACGCGTCTGCTCTGTGCCCCTCGTGTCCAGTCCTTCATCCCTCCGGCCGCCAAGAGCCTCCTGAGCCGCGAGTTCGAGCGCCTCGGGCGGCTGCAGTACAAGGGTGGCCTGAACCTGGAGTGCGCCAAGGAAGGATGGTTTGCGCTGGAGCGGTCCACGCTGCACGCCTGTTTGGAGGACAAGGAGGAGGCCATCCACCTGAGGAAGCTGCAGGAGCTCTGTGAGTAACCCTCTTCCCCTGGGACCAGGTGCGAGTCCCACCCAAGGGCTGTCTTCACACAAAGACACCTCTTGGGAGCCGACGAAGTGCAGCGGTTTGAGCGCTGGGATGGGTGCAGGGAGACCTGGGCTGCATCTGCCATGCGCACCACTTCAACTGGCACGTAGCTCGTTGCTGTGGCATTCTGGGATTTGTAGTTTTGTGAGAAATCTAGCCTTCTCTGCTCTCTCCATCATTAATATTTTAAGCTCCCTGATCACAGTAACAGACCAAAAACTACAAACGTGCAGCAGGTTGATGCCACTTTAACTGTCCTGGCTCTTTTCTGTGGAATCCTGGGATTCATAGTTTGGACAAGGACTTGGGAATCACTGCTTGGAAGCTTCTCTAGTGCTGTGGTCCATTGGTGTTTACTAGACCTCTGTAGCAGGGAAGTCCAAGCACCTTGCCACCCTACAAATCCCAGCATTCCCTGGGAATCATAGAATCATAGAGTTGGAAGAGACCACAAGGGCCATCCAGTCCAACCCCATTCTGCCATGCAGGACCTCCAAATCAAAGCATCCCTGACATATGACTATCCAGCGTCTGTTTAAAGGCCTCCAAGGAAGGAGACTCCACCACACTCAGAGAGAGTGTGTTCCACTGTCGAACAGCCCTTACTGTCAGGAAGTTCCTCCTAATGTTGAGGTGGAATCTCTTTTCCTGCAGTTTGCATCCATTGTTCCGCGTTCTAGTCTCTGCAGCAGCAGAAAACAAGCTTGCTCCCTCCTCAATGGGACATCCCTTCAAATATTTAAACAGGGCTATCATATCACCTCTTAACCTTCTCTTCTCCAGTCTGAACATCCCCAGTTCCCTAAGGCGTTCCTCATAGGGCATGGTTTCCAGTCCCTTCACCATTTTAGTTGCCCTCCTTTGGACACGCCCCAGTTTCTCCACATCCTTTTTGAATTGTGGTGCCCAGAACTGGACACAGTATTCCAGGTGGGGCCTGACCAAAGCAGAATAGAGTGGCACTATTACTTCCCTTGATCTAGACGCTATACTTCTATTGATGCAGCCTAGAATCGCATTGGCCTTTTTAGCTGCTGCATCGCACTGTTGACTCATGTTCAACTTATGGTTTACTTGGACTCCTAGATCCCTTTCACATGTTGTCTCATTCAGCCAGATGTCCCCCATTTTATATCCGTGCATTTCATTTTTGCGCCCTAAGTGCAGCACCTTACATTTCTCTGCATTGAATTTCATTTTGTTAGTATTGGCCCAGCTTTCTAGTCTATTCAGGTCATTTTGAATTTTGATCCTGTCCTTTGGGGTATTAGCTACTCCTCCCAGTTTAGTGTCATCTGCAAATTTGATAAGTATGCCCCCAATTCTGTCATCCAAGTCATTAATAAAGATATTGAATAGCACTGGGCCCAGCACAGAGCCCTGTGGGACCCCACTGGTCACTTCTTTCCAGGTTGAAAAGGAGCCATTGTTGAGCACCCTTTGAGTGCGGCCAGTCAACCAATTACAAATCCATGTAACAGTTAACTTGTCTATCCCACATTTTGCAAGCTTGTTTGCAAGAATGTCATGGGGAACCTTGTCAAAGGCCTTACTGAAATCAAGATATACTACATCCACAGCATTCTCTTCATCTACCAAACTGATAATTTTATCAAAAAAAGAGATCAGGTTTGTCTGGCATGACTTATTTCTCTGAAACCCATGTTGACTTTTTGTGATTATGGCATTGGCTTTTAAATGTTCACAGACTCTCTGCTTAATGATCTGCTCCAGAATCTTTCCTGGTATTGATGTCAGACTAACCGGACGATAATTGTTGGGATCCTCTTTTTCTCCTTTTTTGAAGATGGGGACAACGTTTGCCCTCCTCCAGTCTGCTGGGACTTCTCCTGTTCTCCAGGAGTTCTTAAAGATTATTGCCAATGGTTCCGATATTACATTTGCCAGTTCTTTTAATACCCTTGGATGTAGTTCATCTGGTCCTGGAGACTTAAATTCATTTAGATAGCCGCTTTGATAGCCTTGGCTGAAAAGCGGGGTATAAATAAAAAGTATTATTATTATTATTATTAGATTAGCCAGGTATTCCAGGGAAGAAGTTGCGACCATTAAAATGCTGTCCAGCTGCAGTTGCTGTGTAATGCCAATGTACTCTGAAGGGATGCCAACTTAGAAGAAGAAGGGATGCCAACTTAGAAGTTAAAGACTATATTGTTTAGGGAAGCATTTCCAGGATTGTGCCATCTGCCCCAGGATGCCTCTTTCTAACTATGTATTAACAAGCTGAGCCCTCCCTCTGGTCCATCTGCCTTGGTCCAGGCCTCAGAGGGAGAGAAGAACCACTGGACCTCACCCCCTTCCCACCACCTTCCCCTTCTCCTTTTGTGTTGTCTCTTTTAAACTGTAAGCCTGAGGGCAGGGAACAGTCTAAATAAAGATTGTATGTACTGTACAGCACTGTGTAAATTTACAGCGCTATATAAATAAAGGTTAATAATAAATAAAGGTTAATAAGAATGGTTTCCCCACCGATTAATCAACTAAAACTCATGGGCAGAGGCATTGGTGCTATGCAGTCCGTGGTTGTGGTTGATGTTGTTGTGTGCCTTGATTTCCCACTTACGGCAACCCTAAGACAAACTGTTTTTCTGGCAAGGATTGTTCAGAGGGGTTTGCCATCGCCAATCCTTGAGGAGGCTGTTTCTTTGGCCGAGCTGGGATTCGAACCCTGGTCTCCAGAGTCACAGTCCAGCGCTCAAACCGCTCCGACAGGCGGCTCTGTGCTTTCCTGGGAACAAGCCCCTGGGACTTGGTGGGGCTTAGCTCTCAGGAGCAACCGACTCCGGGGTTTTCCTGCCACGGAGGTGAAAATTGCAGCTGCAGATCTAGTAACGCCGGTCTTTGCTTTGCAGCCATCCAGGGAGACAATGAAGTCCTTGTCTTGGTGGAGAAGAAAAGGTAAAAATGTTTGTTGCTTAGGACCAACATTATCTATTGTGCAAAAGTGGACATGTCCAAACGTTGTCAGTTTTCACATTGGAGTCCATTGTGCTTCAGCAAACTTCACTTGCTGTGTCTATTCCAAAAATCTTTGCATAATTTGGTGCCCATTTATCTCTTATGCAGATAGAATACAGATTAATTCGGTCTACCAGCTCCCTTTGTAAATCTATGGGAAAATATGGTGCATTCAACAATTAATTTTGACATATTTTTTCTCTATGGAAAATACTGAGAATATGAGGTTCATATAGGAATTTTTTTAAAAAAAATATTCTTCTTGCTTATCTAATATTTATTTTTGGATATGTAGAATTAATTTTATTATCAATTTTAACAAAAGAAAGACAAAGTACAATGGCTTTAAGAGATGGGTGGGTGAAAAAAGGGAAATTTTGCAAGCCCAGAGCTTGGAAATTTTATTTTTTAGGGGACTAAAAAAATCTGTCCCATCCGCTTTGTTTGTTTGCTTGTTTATTATTATTTATTTATATCCTGCTAATGAAGGTTCTTTCAACTTATGTATATATAAAAACATTAAAAACAAACAGTTTCAAGCCCATTTTAAAAGCTGGTTGTAGAGAGCGCTTTAGTGACCTGCCCCTGCCAGGCGCCGCCAGCGGTGGAGCCATCTTGGCTTTTTGGGAGGTGGAAAACCCTTCTTTGGGGGCTGGCTGTCCTGGCCAGAGGGGTGTCCTGAATGTTGTGTGTCCCCCCAACACAATCCTCCATTAACTTTCCCAGGCGCTGGCATTTATCTGGTGTGACCAAACCCATGTTTCTGTGTCCTCTTCTGCCGCTCGCTGGCGGATCCTCTCCCCTTCCTCTCCAGGACGCTGTACATCCAAGGCGAGAGGAAGCTGGACTTTCTGGGCTGGGTCAGCGCCATCCAGCGGGCGGCGGGCAGCACGGGCGACACCTTGTCCGAACAGCAGCTGACGGAGACAGACGTCCCGATCCTGGTAGACCGATGCATCGACTACATCACGCAGTGCGGTGCGCAGGGGTCCTCATTGCAGGGATACAGGACAAGACGGAGGGGGGCAGCAGGGCCGTGAGCCAGGGTCCAGGTGTGGCTTTGGCTGTTGTTGTTTCCGGGCTTCGAGTCGACTTGGTGTCCCCATGGGAGAGACCCCCGTCCAAGTCTCCCCAGCCACCAACCGCTCTGCTCCATTCGTTTGGGCTCACGGCCGTGGCCACCTTGACCGAGTTTGGTGTGTGGCCTTCTTCTCCTGCCCACTGCCTTTCCAAGCTTTACTGTCTATTCAAAGGAGTCATTGTGGCTTTGCACTGAGGCAAGGAAGGGATGCGCAACAAGGATGATGGGAGAGATGGAGAAAAAGGCATACTAAGAGATGGAGAGAGAGGCATGGTCGCCTTCTTTTAACACCCCTCCAGGGCTATTACAGAGAGGAAGGGGCAGTTCTCTGCTGCCCCAAAGGGTAGAATGGACCTCTAAAACCCATCTGTAGGCTCCCAGTCCCACTGATGCCCCATGGAAGTGCCTCTGTGTCAGAGGTCCGTTCCACAGCCATTCCACTTCTCAGGGAGCCACTGGGTGTCAGGGCAGGGGCCATAATTTGGCTTGTCTCCCCCTCACAGTAACCCATCCAAGGGCTGATCCTGCTGAACTTTCCAGATCAGACAAGATTTGACAGTTTAGTCCCTGTGTGGCATTCCTGCCTGTGGCTCTGGCCTCCACCATCCCCCTCGGAAGCTCCCCTGAACCCTTGCCATCTCCCGCAGGGCTGACCTCGGAAGGGATCTACCGGAAGAGCGGGCAGAACTCCAAGACCACCGGCCTCCTGGAGACACTCCGGAGAGACGCCCGCAAGGTCCGGCTGAGGGAAGGGGAGCACCAGGTGGACGACGTGGCCAACACCCTCAAGCGGTTCTTTCGCGAGGTCGGAGATGGGCTCTTCACCAAAGAAGGTTCCCCAGCGTGGCTGAAAGTGCCAGGTAAGGCTGCTCTTGGTGCTGCCCTCTGCCCCTTGGACTCCAGCTGGGAGGGTCAGCTGCTGGCACTGTCCTTGCGGACACTGCTGGGCAGAAATCCCACCTGCCTGTTTCATGAAGCGGCACACAACAGTGATGGAAGTGGAGTGAGGGGAAGCATGGCCACCCTGGAGCCCACCCCCCACAGGGTCCCTGGGGGTCCACTGGACACGGTGCCCCTTCTTCAGGGTGACCACTAAGACCAGCCCCTCCCCCCAGAAAACCCCTTTGACTGTTTTCTTTCTTTTTGGGGGGTGCCTGTCTTGTTTGTTCTCTCAGCCCTGGAGGACGACAGGGAAAGGACCAGCCGGTATCGGAAGCTGCTGCTTGGTCTCCCTGCGGTCAACAGAGCCACCGTGAAGGCCCTGATCAACCATCTCTACAGGTAATGGTCAGAGGAGTCTCCTGGCAGGTGAGACCTGCATCAGGACATGTGGACTTCCTCCCCAGGAGGGACCCCAGGAGGAGGAAGCCCCTCTTTCCTGGAATTGGGATCCTGTCGGTAGCTTCTGCTGCTGCGCAAGCGTTTCCAGGTCCAGGTGGTCAAAGTCTGCTTTGAAGGCCCTGGCAGTTTCCACAAAGCCCCCTCCAGCTCCTCCTTTTAATAGAAACTGTCATGACTTACAGGGGAGGTTTCCCCCAAACTGGTGTAGGTCCCCTCAAATGAGCAAAGATATCCCTGTTCCCCACCTAGAAAACTCCCCAACACTCTCCCTTTATTTTTATCTGAATCCTTCTCAAAGTAGTGACAGAAACCATTATGGCATCATTTCTGGCTGCCATTTTGGGAAGGACTGAAAGGAAGGCAGGGCTATTTGGGAGTGCTTCCTCTGGGATGGAGCCCTTGGAGATTTGATGGAAGCGGGGTGCATTGGCTCCGGAGCCCCTTGCAGCTGTCCACCACGATCCAGGCCTCTGCGCAAGGGCCATGTCCTAACCTGGGTTGCAGAGGCAGCAATAGCACTGAGAAAGCAAGCTGTGCTTTCGTGGAAGTTGCCCGTTTCCTCCCTGGGGCTGGGGCTGGGGTTGTTGGGTCCACAGGCGACGTGTCTCCGTTGCCCAGATCCGCCGTGGGTTGGATCCGTGGATCTGGAGCCCAGGAAGGCAGCGGCTCAAGCGGAAACCCCCCATTGCTCACCTTCTGGCGGCCGAGGCGCCTGCTTTGCACTGCAACATGCAGGAGCCAATCTTTGCAGGCATTTTTTCAACAAAACAAAACATATATTTATTTATATCCCTCTCTTTCCTGCAGCCCAAGGTTGCCAAACAGCTTACAAAAATTAAAACAGATACAGATAAAATCTCACATCGCTACAAAAGTTAAAATGTAATTAAATTATTGCCATATGAAAGCATATATTTCAGAAAGCATCCTAAAAGACGATACAAGATACTATTTTTAAAAAAGCCTTTCCTACAAAATTATCCACCATTCCCCAGAGGCTATTAGGATGAAGAGGGTTCTGCCCATCTCCAGGAGGTTGCCGCAGAGTGCCTTCGTCCGGTGTCTCTAGAGAGGGAGGAAGGAAGGAAGGCAGGCCCTTTGGTCAAGGGGTGACTCCTCAGAAGGCCCTGCTGAGACCCACCTGAGGGGGGGGGTGCCACGTGGCATATGTTTCCCAACGCTCCCCAAAGCTTTCCTCCTTTGACTATATTTGTGGATTCATTTATATTTCGTCTTTTCCTCAATCTGGAACTTAAGGCGGCTTACAACACTTGGAAGACATATGGCTAAAAATGTATATACCAAATACAAAAGTTAAATGCTTAAAGGCCTCCAAAGAAGAAGGGGGTTGGACTGGATGGCCAGCAATTTAAAACCAGTTTTAAAAAAAATATTAGAATACTAGAAACAACAAATAAACACAGATAGACAATATTGCACAATTATGGAGGACCCCGTTTCTTGAGCAGCCAAAACGGTCAGTAGGCAAAGGGCCAGACCCCGCCTAATGGTTACTAGTGGATGGGCTTCAGTCCCACAACTCTTGGTGGCTTCCCTTGCAGGGTCCAGTGCTTCTCGGACGTGAACCAGATGAACACGCACAATCTGGCCATCGTCTTCGGCCCGACGCTCTTCCAGACGGACGGCAAAGACTACAAGGCTGGGAGGGTGGTGGAGGACCTCATCGGGAGCTACGTGGACATTTTCAGTGTATGCCTCTCTCTCACACACACACACCCCTCTGTGAAAATGGATAGATGATAAGGTTGGAGGGCAGAGGTCATGCCACTGTTGTTGGCCAGCTGGGCAGAATGGGCACTAAGGTGTGACCACACTCCTCTACCCAGGGGGACCCTGGGCAGCCACAGCCTCTCTGGTCCAACAACTCCCCCAGACAACTCCCTGGCCGCACAAAGGGTCTCAGGCCAGGGATGCGGTGCCCCACTGGGCTTCTTAGTAGAATCAGAGAGTTGGAAGTGACCACAAGGGCCATCCAGTCCAACCCCCTTCTTCTTTGGAGGCCTTTAAGCAGAGGCTGGATGGCCATCTGTGTCAATGGGGATGCTTTGATGGAGAGTTCCTGCATGGCAAAAGAAGGGTGTTGGACTGGATCAGGGCCCTTTTTGGGGTCTCTTCCAACTCTAGGATCTTATGATAGTAAAGGCAGCAGCAAAGAATTTCAACTGTTTTCTTCCCATTGTGGAGAACCTTTCAAAATCAGTTTTTGCTTCCTATCTGGAATTGGGGATTATTCTGTGCAAAATTTGCATGGGCTTGTTTACACAGAAAACAGCGTTTTCTTTGCAGAAAATAATATTTCAAGGCAGAAATGGTGCTTCCTGTGCAGAAAATGCTCTTTTCTGTGCAAAACAAGCTCATGATTCTTCTCTTCAGACTTTCTGAACACTTGAGGGGGAGGGAGAGATAGATTATTTTGTGGATATTTTAAAATATTCTTTCTATCCATATCCTTTGTGTGTGTGAGAGAGAGAATGACTGCCCAAGTCACCTGTTGATTTTTGTCAGCCCCATGAATTGTTTTAATAATTGTTCTTTATTGAAAATTGATTACATCTCATGCATTAATTCCTCAAACGATTCATCAAATAATTTTTCTATGTGTGCGTAAATAGTTTTATAAGATTGAAACGTATTATGAATGCTCAGTATAAACTTAAAAGCTCTCAAACTAAATTCTGTTCCATTTTCTATGAAAACTTCCAATGGTCTTTCTGATTTGTGTGGCATATTTAACAACTTCTTTGTCATAGGATGGGGCTGACATATTGCTTCAGTACATTGTTTTTTCTTATACTGAGCTGAGTTTCAGTATGTTGTATTGGTAAATATTAGTGTTTTGACTAACAACCTTTCCATCTGTGTTTACAGTACAGTGGTCCCCCGGGATACGAACCCCCCGGGGAACGAAATCCCCGGGACCCGAAACTGCCAGGGCCGCCAAAAAGCCCCTGGGATGTGAACAAAACCCCGGGATGCGAAGAAGAAAAACTGCGTGGCCCCTTTAAATTTGCCGCGTGGTCCATCCACTAAAGCGTTCCCCCAGGAAACAAAGATTTCCAGGTTACGAAAGGTAATCCGGAACGGATTACTTTCGTAACCCGGGGGACCACTGTATTCCACTAGTGATCCCCACTCTTTCTCTATTTCTTCTGTGCTTCTGCCATATGGATAGAGTTAACTTGTCCATGAATTTCACAGCCTTTTTAAAGACAAGGAGTAGTACTCAGAGGTGGTTTTGCCACTTCCTTCCTCTGAAGTGTAACCTACAGCACCTGGACATCCCTGGCGGTCTCTCACCTAAGGACTGACCAGGGCTGACCCTGCTTAACTCCCAAGACCAGAAGGGATCTGGTGCCTTTGTGGTATTTGGACCACCCATCCGTGCCCTAGACAAGGGTTCTCAACCTTTTTGACATGCAGACCCCCTAAGTGGCGCCCTATGCCTTACAAGTTAATGGTGTTTAGGAGTATATATAATTGTTTTCTTTAATTTCCTTCAATTTTTATTTATTTGGAGCACAGGTTGGGAACCCCTGCCCTAGACAAACCAAAAATGCAATGATAGGTCTTTATTTGGTGCCCCCAAAACCCTCCCGCCCGGAAGCCATTTTGGGGATAAGGCCCATCGCTTTGGATCGCTCACTTGCTCTAAGCTGAAGCCTGGAGTGGAGTCACCGCCCTGCAGGGCTCTTGTTCTGTGGAAAGCTTCCTCGCAAGCGACAAAATGCAAGAGAGCTCCTTTGGTCTGAATCAGAACAGCCACCTTTTCTCTTCTGGACAGGTGGACGAGGAGGAGATGCGGAAGCAGCAGGAGGAGATCACAGCCATCATGAAGATGCGGGTCGCGGGGCTGCCCAGCGGGACGCAGGTAGGTGGTCTGGGGTTGTGTCCTGCCCCATGGGGACGATGCCAAGGGCTGGGCCCAGAAGCCATGTGGCAGTGGTACAGACGTGGCACATCTGGACTTGGCATGGGTGGATGTATTTTCGGAGGATAAGATTTGGAGGTGAGAAAGGTCTTGGGTCAAGCAGAATCTGGGGGTGGTCTTGGGACCCAATGCCTTCGAGTCGACCCCGAGGGGATACAGGGCACTCAAACCCAAAGGCTGGCATCGTGGGGCCGCTGGTGGGGTCCTGTGTCGTTGAGGGAGTGGATCCGCTCCGGATTTGGATGTGAAGTGCAAAGGAGATGGGTTGGACAGGAGAAGGGCAACGGGAATGATGAGAATGATGGAGAACAAAGCCTAGGAGAGGAGGCTGAAGGAGCCGGACACGGTCAGACTGGGGGAGACCGTGGAGGGGTGCCACGGTGGATCTCTTTAAACACCCCTCAAGGACTGTCCTCTGCTGCCCCAAAGGGTAGTAGTACCAGCTCTAATGGGTGCAAGTGACAGAGAGGTAGAGCATCTGAGTGACCCCTTTGAGACCCCTTTGGCAATGGTCTGGAGAGTGATGGGCCCTCTTATTCTGGGCCTCTTCCAAAAGGAGGCTGGGGTTGACTCGTGCTGCTGGGGATGCTGCAGCCAGAAACCCTCCATGGACCCCAGGGGCTTCTGTGGTTATAGAATCATAGAGTTGGAAGAGACCACAAGGGCCATCCAGTCCAACCCCCTGCCATGCAGGAACTCCCAATCAAAGCATCCCTGACAGATGGCCATCCAGCCTCTGCTTAAAGACCTCTAAGGAAGGAGACTCCACTACACTCCGAGGGAGTGTGTTCCACTGTCGGACAGCCCTTATTGTTAGGAAGTTCTTCAAACATTTAAACAGGGCTGTCATATCACTTCTTAACCTTCTCTTCTCGAGGCTAAATATCCCCAGTTCCCTAAGATGTTCCTCATAGGGCAGGGTTTTCAGACCCTTCACCATGTTAGTCACCCTCCTTTGGACCTGCTCCAGTTTTTCCGCATCCTTTTTGAATTGTGGTGCCCAGAACTGGACACAGTATTCCAGGTGGGGCCTGACCAAAGCAGAATAGAGTGGCACTATTACTGGTTCTCTGGTTCTGGGGGAGGATAGCCGCTTCTGCAACTGACCTTTCGTTTCCTTTGTTCCCCCCCCCCCCCCCATAGCAAGCCGGGGACTTCATCTGCACTGTCTACTTGGAGGAGAAGCGGACGGAGACCGAGCAGCATCTCAAGGTCTGGAGAATGGGGGGGGGGGAGCAAGGGCTTGGGGGCAATTGGGGACCGCTCAGTGTGGGGGGGGGGGACAGGCACAGCCCACCAACCCACCTCCTGGATTCATTTTGAGAAAATACTGTTATTTCATTTCATGTACCTGCTGCCTTTCTCCCTGAGTGGAACCCAAGGCGGCTTGCGAGAGAAATCAGTTAAAGCTCAACAATGCCATTTTAAAAGCAAGTAACAGCACTACACTTAAAACAGTATAAAATTATTTTAAAAGTGTACAGGAGTTTAAAAAATAAATAAAGTTTATCTCTGCCCTCCGTAAGATGACTGCCTGTTTCCCCTTTCAAAGCCCACTTGGACAAAATGGTTCAAAAGGTGTGTTGAGGGTGTGTTGTGTGTGTCTGTGTCCATCTGTGGCTCAAAATGGCCTTTGCCTGCTGGCGAAAGGAGAGTGTGTTGTGTGTGTCTGTGTCCATCTGTCCATCTGAGGCTCCTGTGGCAGGGAGTTCCAGATGAAGTTCGGCACAGTGGCGCTGCCCCTTGACAAAATGCCGGGCAGCCTGGGCTGACCTTTGACCCTCGACCCCTTCCAGGTTCCTGCCACAATGACAGCGGAAGAGCTGGTCTTTGAGATCCTGGACCGGAGGAAGATTGTCATGAAGGAGAAAGACTTCTGGAGCTGCTTTGAAGTGAACGAACGGGAGGAAGCAGGTCAGAGACCTTAGGGGAGAGGTTTAAGGGCCGGAAAGAGCTTCAGGGCCTGATGGGGGCTGACCGCTCCCTTCTCCGGCCGAGAGGGAAAGGGACCAAGGAAAGGTCTGGAAGGTGCCAGGGGGTGGGGTGGGGGGAATGATTTCTGGTCCCCCAACACTGATAGCTTACAAAGTAATGAACTCAGGGCTTGTAGGCTGGATGTGTTGGGAGTTTTTGGTGAACAGGGATTGTGGCGTAATTGGACACAGACACCCACACACCCCACCGGACAACCCAGTTCCACTCCAGTTTGCCTGCAGTCCCTGAAGCAGTGAGATGGGTTTTCCCAGTAACGCTGTATTGGCTGCCCTCCAGTTGCACCTATTTTGTCCCCTGCTCCACTGTACTCAGGTTGAGCACCCTTTGCCTTTTCTGAAAAGACTAAAGCAAAGAAGATGTTGAGTAATTCTGCCTTTTCTCTGTTTCCTGTTAGCATTTTGCCATCTTCTGCACACAGTGGCCCTACTGTTTCCTTCTTCTTCCTTTTGCTGCGGACATATCCAAAAAAGCCCTTTTTATTGTTCTTAACGTCTCTAGCAAGCCTGACTTCATTCTGTGCTTTAGCTTTTCTGACTTTATCCCTACATGTGCTGGCTATTTGTTTGAGTTCCCCTTTGGCGATTATCCCATTTTTCCATTTTTTATACATGTTCTGTTTAAAACTTAGCTCAGTTGAAAGTTCCTTAGTCATCCATACCGGTTTCTTGAGACATCTTCCATTTTTCTTCCTCACTGGAACTTTCTGAAATTGTCCCTTTAGTATCTCCCTTTTGAGGAACTCCCATCCGTCTTGAACTCCCTTCTCTTTTAGTATTCCTGACCATGGGATCACCCCAAGTATTCCTCTAAGTTTTCTAAAATCAGCTCTCCTAAAATCTAGAATGCGTGTCTGACTATGCCTGGCTTCCCCTTTCCGCTGTATTGCAAACTCCAGGAGAACATGGTCACTTCCACCTAAGGATCCCACCACTTGCACCCCATCAACTAGGTCTTCCCTGTTGGTTAGGATCAGATCTAAAATAGCTGATCCCCTTGTTGCCTCTTCCACCTTTTGGACAATGAAATTGTCTTCCAGGCAAGTGAGGAATTTACTTGCTAGACCTTTAGGATTTGGCTGAGTTTGACTTCCAGCAAATATCCGGACAGTTGAAATCACCCATCATTACTATGTTTTTCCTATCTGAGTGTGTGGTCATCTGTTCTAGAAAAGCATCATCCAATTCTTCTGCTTGAGTTGTAGGTTTGTAGTAGACTCTCACAATAACATCCCTGTTGCTTCCCTCTCCTTTAATTTTTATCCCCCAACAATCTGGGTACTCATTTTAGCGACCTTGGAAGGATGCAAGCCTAAGTTGAGCTTGAGCCCTTTTGCTGGTCTTGAACTCGCAACCTTATGGTTTTGAGTGAATGGCTGCAGTACAGGCATTTAACCACTGCGCCACCAGGGAAGTCTTACTGAGAATGCCACGATCAAGGGAGGCGTAATAATTGCGCGGGGGGGGGGGGGGGGTAGCAGCACGTTTTGTGGCAGCACTTCATAAACAGCAGCAGCCCATGCCAAATACAAATGACTCTCTGACAGAGCGCAGCTGCTTTAGGAGGAGGGGGCAATGCTAACTCAGCCGTGCAAATGTGCAAGGCCCTGGGTAAAAGTCTGGAGGAGGGCCCTGGGCAAGAACGTTCCTCCGCCTCCTCACCCTCCCGATTCCTCTCCTTGCGCAGAACGGCCCTTGCACTACAGCGAGAAGGTCCTTCCAATCGTCCATGGCCTCGGGAAGGATTGCTGCCTGGTGGTCAAGCGCCAGCTGTCCATGGATAACATGCTGCTCTACCTGGGTAAGGAAACAGGAGTCCCCCAGGGGCTGGGGCAGCAGGGAAGGAAAGAAGGAAGGAAGGAAGGAAGGAAGGAAGGGGCGGGCCCTGGGGTGGGCATGGTCTTTGCCCTCAGGCAGGCTGAGTGGGGATTTGAACCCTGGGCCTCCAGAGTCCTAGTCCAACAATGATCAGACCCCAACACACCATTCCTCAGAGGGGACTTGCCTTTGCCTCCTGTAAGACTGAGAGAGAGTGACTTGCCCAAGGGGTTTTCCAGGGGTGAGCAGGGATTCGAACCCACGCTTCACAGAGGCCTAGTCCTACACTCGGACCTCTGCATCATGGAGGCATCTTCCACAGAGAGGTCCTGTGAAGCATTTAGCCTGTCGGAGATCCCTGGGGTCTGGTTGTTCTCACATTGGTCAGGATGGGTGGAGGTTCACACTTGTGCGGATTGGCTTCCCTCTTTCCTTTTCCTACATAGAACATCAGGGACCTGTCTTCCAGCTGCCAACCCCAAGGAACCACCGTCCGGGCGTGGGCACCTGGTGTGTTGGCCGCAGGTTGGCCCAAGTAGAACTTGCCAGCAAACAGGCTTTAATAAGGACTGGGTTTCTGGGAACAGCGGCCCTAAATAAAGTGTCCTTTTCATGCCGTATGTCCACTCATGACCCTGTCAGGAAGGGGCAGTGTGCCTGGGAGGAGGCTTTGGTGCCTGGGTCCATCATGGCCTTCCTCTCGGAGGCCCGGTTGGCCTTGGTGCTGACCCCCTTGACCTGTTCCTGCAGCCTCACATTCCTCTTCTGCTCTATGAGAGGATTTTGGGGCTTGTGGTGGGACAGACACTCAGAGCGTGGCCATGCTTCTTCCTGCAGCCACTTCTCAGCTGTGGCCAGCTGGCCATTTCCATCTCTCTCCTGGGCCTTTTGCTTCATTCCCCCCTTCCTCCTCCAACCCTTTCTCCTTCTTCTTCCTCTGCAGCCAGCAAAGTGGGTGACAGCAAACACGGGATGATGAAGTTCAGGGAGGAGAAGAACCTGCTGGGCCTCGGGCTGAGCACCGGATTTCATGACCGCTACTTCATCCTGAACGGCAGCTGCCTCCGGCTCTACAAGGAGGTCCGGGTGAGCATCCAGCTTGGATCCCTCCGGGGCGAAGGTCTTCACTGACTTCTTATTCCGTTTATACGCCATCTTTCTTCCAAGCGGAAAGGGACCCAGAGGGAGCAGGGCCCCTTCCTCTGCTGTGGCCCCTTGCAGGCCTTCATCTCCCCTAGCAAGCTCCTATTCAAGTCTTTGGGGGCTAACCCATTACCCCCTCCCCAAAAGAGGACATGGATTTTAACATTGGTCAAAGCTTTACCTTGCTTATTGGAAATTAAAAGCCTCATGAGGAATGGCTTGAGGGAGTTGAGTGCCTTTAGCCTAGAAAAGAAAAGAGACGATTGAGAGGCAGCCTGAAAATGATCTTTGGCCCGATACAGATGTCCATAAAGGGACGTCCTGGGGCCGTTTCTAGGGTTAGGGAGCATGCAGTAACCAGACGCTCCCTAACCGGAGCATGGCATGGCAGCACCCTCATGGCAGCCTCCCCTTCACACAGGGGCCACTATGACAGTGTGGCCATCACTGGGCACCCAAACGGGGCACCCAGGAAGTGGCGCCATAAAGGCGACGGTTCTTGTAACTGACACAGCAAAAAAGGAGCTGCGTGCTCATTTTTGCTGCGTGCACCGCCTAAGTGCTTCGTTCCCTCAGCGGTTAGACCTGCGGGAACGAAGCCATGGGAGGAAGGAACCAAGCGGCCTCTTCCTCCCATGGCTGCAGCTGTTGAGGTGTCCTTGGGGCATGAAGCCCCAAGGACAGCCCTTTCCCGGACCATGGGGAAGCGGTTGGTGGAGGAACAGGGGTCTTCGCTTCTTCCATTGTTGCATGCAAGAACAATAAATGAATAAATAAATAAGTAAATAAATAAAATGAAAATAAAAATTAAATTCTCTCCCCGTTGGGTGCAATGATGAGAGGTTTTTTTCTTTTCTCTTTCTTTCTTTCTTTCTTTCTTTAACTTTTCAGGACTTTATAAAAATTATGTGGTTTTTTTTTCTCTCTTGTGCAAAATGCATATTTTTTGCCTAAGACATTGCTTTGTGTGTATGTTCAGAAGGCAATGGTTTTTGTGCAAAAAATCCCAGGTCCATATCTTGGGTGCATTCCTTCTGAGTTCTGGAGGCCCAGGCTTGAGTTTCTTCTTTGCCTGCCCAATCAGGGTCAGAAGTCACTGGAGCTGGCACTTTCTTCCTCCCACCGCTGCTTCTCAGACGCTTTTCCTTTCCTTGCTTTCTTTCTTAGAGCCACAAACCAGAGAAAGAATGGCCGGTGAAGAACCTGAAAATCTACCTGGGCATCAAGAAGAAAGTCCGCCCTCCAAGCTGGTGAGGATGGTTGACGGATGTTGCCAGACTGCAACTCCCATCATCCCTTGCCATTGGCCAGGCTGACTGGGGCAGATGGGAATTGGAGTCCCACAACATTCCAGAAGGTTGGGGCTGACGTAATGATGGTCTAGCCCATTTTTGTCTAGAATGAAAACCTGCATATCTCAGTTGAAACCAGGGAATGTTTTTTTGTTTTAGATGATGATGATGATGATGATGATGATAAAAGACCAACAGACTCTCTCCTTTCCCTGTGGTTCTGTGTGACTCCCTGATCTGGGCAGGGGAACTAGGGTCTCTCCCTGGGTTCCCTTGGCACTAGGTTTCCCCCTTGCTCTCCCTGGTTCCTCTTAGCGATACGTTTGAAGAGAAGACAGGGGACAGTGACATGGTGGCCCTCTTTAAGCTCCCCTTAAGGGCTGCTCCAGAGAGGAGGACCAGGCCTAAGGGATGTTGTAAGGGGCAGGAGGGCAGGTTTCGACTGAACCGGAGAAGGAACGTCTTGGCAGGGAGAGTGGTTTGGCAATGGACCCAGCGGTCAAAAGAGGCGGTGGGCTCCTCTGGACATCTCCAGAAAGAAGCTGGACAGTTACCTCCTTCTGGGGAGGCTCTAGATGAAGGTCTTGGTTCTGTGGCTCTCTGACTGCCTTTGGCCCTGTTTTCTCCTTGTCTGTCCTTATTGGGGCGGCTTCGTGCCTCTGTGGGACAGAGAGCAGAGAGGCCCTCCTTCACTACCCACTGTCTGCTTTGTCCAGAACTGGCAGTGCCAAGTGCCCAGCCCTCAGTCCAGTGGATGATGGAGGTAGTGCCCCTTGGCCAAGAGAGCCAGCCCTGGCCTTCCATGCACCGCTGCCTCCTCCTCCCTCTTTCACCTCCCATGGCTGGGCTCCTTTGGGCGGATGGAGAGCCAAGGGCCAAAGCCCTGCGGGTAGCTGAGCTGCTGCAGAGAAAGGAAAGGAAGAGCAGACTGAATGGGTTTGGGGGCTGGTTGGCTGGGTTGATGCACGCTTGCTCCTTCCCGGCGGAAGAGCGGCTCAAGGGAATGGCCATGGCCTGCCTGCCTGCCTTCCTGGGTGAATTCCTTCTTTTTCCACTTTTGTGCTTTGTTCTTTTAAAGGCTGAGCCTGGAAAGGGCTTTGAGGTTTTGACCGTTGTGTGTGGCGCATGGGACTTGGTCTCCTTTTGCCCTTCCACTCTGACCCAGCTTTTGCCCAAGCCACCTGCAGCAAGGCTGTCTTGGTGGTCCCCAAACCTTGGTCCTCTGGCTGCTTTGGACCTCTGCTCACAGAAGTCCCAGCCAATGGAGTCAGTATTCAGGGATTCTGGGAAGTATAAAACATCTGGAGGACCAGTGTTTTGGGATGGCTGCTGCTGCGTGTGACTCTCCTCCTAGGAGTGCGCCTGAGTTTTAAGGCCTGCAAGGAAGGAAAGGCCCCTCCTCTGTCTGCCGCCTTCACTGCTGCGTTTGGCGTGGAAGAGACAGAGAGACGCCTTTTTGGTGGATGCTCCCATGTTGTTGTTGTTGTTGTCATTTTTGTTGTTATGTTTCTTTGTGTGCCACCTTTCTCCCATTGTTTGAGGCTCAAGTCAGCTTACAATTAAAAAACAAACAACCACTAAAACATATTATTATTATTAATTTTATTTATATAGCGCTGTAAATTTACACAGTGCTGTACATAAAATCGTAAATTAGACGGATCCTGCCCTCAGGCTTACAGTCTAAAAGAGACAACACAAAAGGAGAAGGGAAAGGGGATGGGGAAGGGGATGAGGTCCAGTGGATCTTCTCTCCCTCCAAGGCCAGGACCAAGGCAGATGGACTGGAGGAAGGGCATGGCTTCTTAATACATAGTTATAAGGAGGCATCCTGGGGCAGACGGCACAATCCTGGGAATGCTTCCCTAAACAATATAGTCTTTAACTTAATTTTGAACCTGGTTAGAGGACTAATGAGGCATATATGTGGGGGAAGAAGGTTCCAGGAGTGAGGGGCAGCAAGTGAGAAAGGACGAATCCGGGACAGGGCAGTGGAAATCCTCAGCTGGGACAGGAGACCTTGACTACCAGAGCGGAGGGTACGAGAAGGAGTGTAAGGAGAAAGAAGTGAAAAATGAATAATTATTTAAAATAACACTTAAAAAGATGAAAGTGCCTGTGGTTGGCAGGTGCCCCTTATTCTAAGGGAAGTCCCCTCTTTGGGCGCTAAAAAGGATGAACAACAACCACCCCCCTGCATTTTTGGGGTGTGTGGGTTTGTCATAGAAAGGTCAGAAAGGTGTGCCTCGTGTAATTTAGGGCTATGGGCAATACGTTAATTCTAGAAAGGAACAAATGGCTAGGTTAACTACAGGATATCCAGCCTCTCTGCAGACACAGGAAAGACAGGGGTCCGGAGGTGGCTTGGGGACACAAGGCGCTTGTGGGGTGCATTCATGCGCGTCTCTGGATGGTGGTCTCTGCAGCAGAGGTGCAGATGCAACACCTTTTCCTGCGCTTTTCTCTTGCAGCTGGGGCTTCACCGTCTTCTTTGAGAACGAAAGGATGGAGAAACAGCAATGGTACGTAGCTCAGCTGCCGGACGCCAGGGTCAGGTTGCACCCATCTGCAATGGTCCATTTGGGGGGCTGAGAGAGGGGCACCTCTGCTTTCTAAGGGCTCTCTGCGTGCAAACCTTGTAGGAAACGTAGATGAATTTTGGGCTTAGCCTTGGGTCCCATCTCCAGTCTATCTCCTTATTTATGTGCAAATGTCCCTCCCTGTTTGAAGGACTGCATCCCGTGAGGGGTCTTTGGGGAGACCCTCCCCTCCATCCCATTCCCAGGCTCCTTTGGGGGGCTATGGGGCTTCTCCTCCTCCTCTTCAATGGCTGCCCCTCCCCTCCCTTCCTCGGACCCCCTCCTTAAAGAAGCCAAGGAGGACCCTCCTTTGCTCCCCTCCTCTCTGCCTGCAAGGAAGGACTTACAATCCTGACAGGCCTTTAGAACTGGAGGCTTTATGGTTTTAAACTGTATTGTCTAACATTTAAATTTTATTGACTTTATGTCATTAATATGGTTCTTTAGTTTAACCTGGTTTTAATGTTGACTTCTTGCAAGCTTTTAAGTAGTCGGTCCTCTGGAATTGCGAGGGGAGGAGAGCTTGGTTCTAAGAATCTGGAATGCATAGAAAAATGCAAATAATTGCACCCCATCTAAAGAAATGGCAACAGCGTGAATGCGCGCACTTCAGTGTGTCTGTGTCCATGTCACAGGCTTTTAATAATACGGGGTGCAACGATCTGTGAATGATTGGATTTGTGGATCTGAAGCCTCCGAGAGGCCCACCGTACAGTCTGCCCTCAGTCTTTCTGGCTTTTCTGGATTTGACTATTCACGTATTTGACTGATAAGTTCTCTCTAGGAATCTCTAGATCCTCCAGTGGAACTCTGTGGCCAACTTCTGCCAGAGGTCATGCTGGAGACCCAGCGCTTCTCTCGGCCGTTGGAGGTCCTCCATTGCAATCTTATGGTCTTTGCCTTCCGGCAGATGTTGACCAGAGAGTTGCGCTGGAGGTTCCTAGAGAGGTGACCTCTCAGGTAAAAGGACTAGCCTTTCCTTTCCTTATTTGCGTCATTTCCACTTTCATGTGAATGTATAGTGGGGTTGTTTTAATTGGTCAGCCGCCTTGTGCCCTGGGCGGTGGTGAGGATGAGGATGGTGCAAAGGAGAAGCAACCCAGCCAGCTGCTAAGAGCCTTTTTCTTATGGACTTATGGTTCCTTCCTGGAGGGAGGCAGATGGCTGGGCCTCTCTAGGAGCTCTTCCCGGTGTCCCTGGTGCCACTGCAAGGCCATGTGCACACTCACTCGCACATGCGCACGTGTCCCAGCGATGCTTTGGGTGGGGGGGATACCCTTCTTGCGCCTGTCTGACCCTGCCGCCTTCTCTGTCCGCCGGATGATGCCCAGGTATCTCTGCTGTGACACCCAGATGGAACTCCGCGCCTGGTTCGCCACCTTCCTCTCTGCGCAGGTAACTCTGGTTGTGCCTTGGACTGCAAAGCCCAGCATCCCCAGCTGGGGAATTCGGGGAGGTAGTTGTAGTCCAAAATGGCAGTTTCCCCCAAACCCTCTTTTGCCTCATGTTCCTCTTCAGTCTTTGCCCCACATTGAACCACAAACCAGGTTTCGTACCAAATTGGGGGGCTGGGTCTGTATTGAGGGACCAGATCTGTCTCCTGAGGATTGTTTGTTCCGCGACTGCGTGAATGACGTAGACCAGCGCACTGTGCAAAGGACCAAAATCCTTTGCGCAGACACATTTTTTCCACAAAAGGTCGCTAAATAAAGAGTAAAAATAATCCCAACGTGCACCAAAACTTGAAGGTCATGCCTGACCAGCCGAAAACATTTTTTCATTTTAAAGCATCCCTTACATTTTGAAGGGGTTTTTTTTCTGAAAAAAATATCTGCAAATATCTACAACCTTAGGATTTTGTACAAGAAATAGGCAAAGATTCAGTGCACAATTCACTTTTATTTTTAAGACTGAACATTTGTAATTGGCCTCTTTTTTCTTTTTTGCAAAGGTGTTTTTTTTTAAAGAGAGATCTCAACTTTTGTATCCAAACGATTCCCCCATAAAAAAGTTCCAAAATATGAAAAAAGACCCACCTCAAACCATAAAAACGCACAAAAACTCCTGCAATAGCCACCGAATAGACCTTGCTTGAAATGATCCACAATTTCAAGAGCAGACAAAACACAGAAATGGTCAGATTAACTAATCTAGTTTGGAGGAACCATTGGAAGTCTCCTTAGACACATGGGGACGAAACAGATACGCAAGAAAAAGTGGCTTGAAGCTGCCTTTTTTAAAGCCACACTGAAACTGCACCAACTGCACCACTGGCTCCCAAGGCAGCTGGAGTGCTCATCTTATGACCACATGGCATGGCTTCAAGCCAGGAAGAAGTGGGAAAAAGCTGCTTCTTTTTGAAACAACTTTTCTCTTTATGCGAGCAATTTTCTGCTGGCTTCAAGGCATGTGTCATCTAAACACCATGCCTTCACGCCAGCCTGAATGCACCTCTTTTTGCCTGTCTGTATCAGCCCATGGGGACCTTTCATGGGTTATATAAAGCACCAAGAAGGGAAGGATGTTGTGTCAAGTTTTCTTCCAGCAAGCCTTCCCCGATCATGATTAAATCTATACTGCTATTGTCCATCTAGACTCACCTTCAGAGACAGTCATTTTGAGGCCTCCTATCATTTTAATGAGAGCCACATTAATGTTCTATGGTTTTATCTACTGTTTTTAATCTTACCTCAGTTTAATTTTATCTTAAGGGGGGGGGGAGGAGGGATTGGGTTGCTATATTTTAATTGTATCTGTATTTTATATGTTGTACCCCACCCCGATAGCTCACCCAGAGGGGCGGGATATAAATAAATATTCATTATTATTATTTTGAGATACAGAGTGTAAAGTTTGTTTGTTTTTTCCATTTTCCTTTTCTTGCAGAAAGAAATGTAGCTTAATGAGGATAATATTAGAAAAGTTATTGTTATTAACTTGAGAGAGGAATCTTCAGGAAACAGTTTAAGTTCAACCGGAAGGAAAAGGGAAGGGTTTTTGAGGAAGGGGTTAGTGGTGGGGTAAGGAAGGGTTGTAGATAGGTATGTTTGTATGGCCTTTTCTCTGTTTTTGTATTTTTCAAGTTTTCTGTTTTAAAATGTCAATAAGTCTTTCAATAAATGAGGGCGAGGTCAGGGATTATTTCCGTCCCTGTTGGGGTGCATGGCCAGACTCCTCCGCCGCTGGACCTCACAGTCCCCTGTAAGGTTCGGCCATCCATCTTTCCGCCGAGGACGTTTTGCGCTCCGTAATCCCCCCTCTCTTTCTGCGTTTTTACAGCACGGGGGCAACCTGTGGCCCTCAGAGTCGTCCAAGGTCCGGGCGTCCCGCGTCCAGCAGCAGGATTCCCGTCTGGGCAACCTCTCCCTGATCCCACTCCGAGGCAACGAGAACGAGATGCGGAACAGCATCGCTGCCTTCGCGGCGGACCCTCTGACGGTGAGCCCCTTCGGCCTCTTCAGCCTGTCCCTCCATCCGTCTTGGCCCCGAAGACCAAAGGGGCAGCATAGCTCCTGTAGGGTCCAGGGGCAAAGAGGGGGGAATGTCATGCCCAGCTTTGGCCCTGGACAGGCAGGAAATCCAGTGAGAACCTTAAGTGCCATAGATAGGAGGCTAGCAAAATACAAAGTAAAACTATATTAAAATGGCTTATACACTGCAATGACTTCTCATAAAACCCTGCTCTAGAAAGAAGTTATTTGTGGCGATTCTTTGGGGTGAGTCTCCTGGAGAGAGTTTGGGGGGTCTCTGGGCAGCTCTTTCCGGGAGACGGAGCCCCTCTGTTTGCCTTTCAAAATGGCCTCTTTTTCTCTCCAGCTTCTTCGGGACGCATGAATCTGGAAGGTGGACGTGCTGCCAGGTAATTTGGGCGCTGGGCTGCAGCCCTTTGGGGCCCTTTCCCACCACAGATCTCTTGGGATATGAAGTTTGGGACGATCTGTGGCTGGGGATTAGAAGTACCCCCACTGTCCCCCAAACCACAGATCCCAGGACTCCATGGGATGACGGAGGCCAGGCAAATTGAATCTAATAGAAGCAGAGGAGTGCCATGGTTGAAGCGTTGGACTCTGGGAGACCAGAGTTCGAATCCCCCTTTGCTCAACCATGGAAGCCCATCTTAGGCAAGTCACTCTCTCTCAGCCTCAGAGGAAGGCAGTGACAAACTGTCTCTGAAGAAATCTGGCCAAGAAGAACCCAGATTTGAGTCAGTGCTGGGCTCCATGAGACCAAGGTTCAATCACCCAGAGATCCCTGGAAGAAAGTCACCCTCTCTCACCCTCAGAGGAAGGCAGTGATGGCAATCTCAACAAGTAAGGCCAAGAAAAGCCATTCCACCATCTCCTTAGGGTTGCCATCAGTCAGAAACAACTTGAACAGCGTAGCGTAGTGTGAAAGGACCCCTGTGTATATATAGGTCACAAGGAGAGCTGCTTTGAGGACGGAAGAAGGGGCTTGGAGTGGATGGTCCAGGGTCCCTCTCACACAACACAATGGTAGTGCTGCGATTCCAGATTAACTGCCATGGCTCCACCATCCTGTGGCATCCTGGGATTTGTAGATTCGTGAGGTCACTCGGAACTCTTGGGTTAGGTGTTCCTCTATCTAGTGCCTCCCCAGAAGGCCGTAGGAGGCGGCTACAGCCATTAAAGGGAAAGTATAATAGGAATACAGGAACTATGTAGTGTTAAAGGGCCCCTGGGGTCTCTGGGGGGGGGTCTGTGTAGTCCCTGGTCAAACCAATAGGACCTGCCCTCCTCTGCGATGCAGACTCACACCCCACGTGCGTCCTCAGGTAATCTCTCCCCCAGGAACCCAGGTGGGTTTCTGCCCCACTGATGTCTTCTGCCCAGCGTTCCAGTGCTTGAAAATCATTTTTGGGTTCTTTCTCCCTTTCTTTCTGCAGATCCATTGGCAAAAGAGAAAGAATGACGGAGGAGGAGGAGGAGGAGGAGGAGGAGGAGGAGGAGGAGGAGGAGGGGGCAGGCCAAAATGGAGGCTAAAAGGAGCCCTTGGCTGCCCTTCCAGGGCTGGGGAGGGGGCTACACTCAGAGTCAAAGGTAGTCTCTCTGAAGACCCCGGCTCTTCTTCCAGAAGGGCAGCTGGAAAGCCAAGGGAGCCAGGCTGGCCTTAGGAGGACCCCAGAGATCGGAGCAGCCTTTAAAGGGACTGATTCTGCACCGGACAGGACCGTGGCATGGCATGGCATGGCAAGGAAGGACGAGAGCAAGATGCCCATCGGACCGGACCAAACTCCGTCCTTCTCCCATCCGGCAGCTGGACTCTGGCCTCCTGGTCTGCTGCGGACATCTTCCTTCTTTCTCTAACTGATTTTGGGTGGACACCATAAAAGCACTGACCCCATGGGGCCCAGGACAGAGGACAGGTGTGGATTTTGAGCAAATGACGGCAGGAACCAGTCTTTGTTCTGGCCTGAAACCTGGGCAGGGAAGACATGAACCGAGCGGGATCGAAAGTGCTTCTTGGGTGCTGACGGAGGGACTAATGGTGCCAATGGCGAAAGGACTGGACAAGACCCAAATGCCCATCTCTCTTTTGCTGTGCTTTGGCTTCCAGGTGGAGGGAGCGATAAAGGAGGAAGAGACCCCCGGTTGCCTTCTTCCTCGCAGCACTTCCCTGCCTGCCTCCCTTCCTTCGTTCCACACGGATGAGCCCTTGCATGTCTCTGAGCTCTTACTCAGGTCCAGAGATCCATCCATGGGGCACGGAAGGGGATGCACCATAAACGGCTTAGGGAGCTGGGCAAAAGACTCCTCCTCAGGAAGGAACGTGTGGCTACTGAGGGAGGGAGGGCACTGCAAACCGGGCGACGCTTTGGCGTGGAGGGGACTGGACATTCGCCCAGGGACCACTTCCCATCCACTTCGAAGGAGGAAGTGGTGCCTCATCTGGAAAGCTGGGAACAAGGGGAGGGGCAGGTATAATCTCTCCAGCATCATTCTGTTTTTTCCTTCCCTCTCTTGTTGTTGTTGCCTTTTTGTATTATTAATAAATATCCTCGGAGACTCCTTGGTGCCCTGGTCTTCTTGCCCTCCTGACGGCAGATGGTCCTTCTGCCCAGGTTCTCTGGACATGCCCTGTTCTGGACCTGAGGGCAGGGAAGAACCTGCTCATCCCATATTCGGTTTTCTGTCCTTGGACGAAAAATGGCATTGGGAGGCACAAAAACTGAGTGTGTGTGTGCCTTCATGTAAGAAGCCAAGTTATGGCAACCCCACGGCTATCATAGGGGTTGTTTTTTTAAGGCAACAAATAATCCTTAGAGATGGTTTTGCCATTTCTTTCCTCTGAAACGTAGCCTGAAAGCCCCTGGGATTCCTTAGCGGCCTCCCACCCAAAGACTAACCAGGGATGGTCCCACTTAGCATCCAAGGCTGCTGGTGCTTTTAGGCCATTTAGTCCCTAGAGGCTCTCTCTCTCTCTGGCTTTTCTTCGCTAATGAAGATTCAGGAAGGACTTATCCCACGCTTACTACAAGCGCGTTGATGACTAAAAAGGCCGATCCGAGATAAGCAAGTCCGGTTACAGAAAGCACAGCAGAAAGTCTCCTTGGGTGATGTTTCCAAGTTGTGGTTCTTCCTGCGTTGTTGTTTCTCTTCGAGACTCGTTCGGCGTGAGTTCTCGAATGAGGCTGCAGCATTGTGGATGCTGCATTGTCTCCATGCCTCCCGATGTGAGGCCAGGGCAGACCATTGTTGGTGATCAATTTGGCCAAGCTTGAGATGTTGTTTCAGGGAGTCCTTGTATCTCTTTTTTGGGGCGCCCCTCTTTCGCTGACCCGTGGCGAGTTCACCGTAGAGTACTATTTTGGGGAGGCGGTGGTCCTCCATCCTAGAAACATGCCCTGCCCAGTGCAACTGGGTTTTCAGTAGCATGGTCTCAATGCTGGTGATCTCTGCTTGCTCCTGGACAGCAACATTCGTCACATAGTCAGTCCAGTGTATATTTAGGATTGTGCGTAGACAGCGCTAATGAAAGCGTTCAAGGAGTCGTAGATGTTGGCGATAGGTGACCCATGATTCAGACCCATAGAAGATGATGGACAGTACAATGGCTCTGTACACACTGATTTTGGTGCTTCGCCTCAGGTGTTTGTTACTCCAGACTCTTTTGTGAAGCCTTCCGAATGCACTATATGCCTTTGCTAATCTGTGATCGATCTCTTTGTTGATCTTGGCATCTAAGGAGATGATACTTCCCAGGTAGGTGAACTCCTATATGGACTTAAGTACAGATTTGCCGATGGTGACATGGGGGTGATAGTGCTCTTCCTGTGGTGCAGGCTGGTAGAGGACTTCCGTTTTCTTCAGGCTGACTAGAGGCAAAAACACTATACAGTGGCCCCCTGGCTTACGAATCCCCCGGGTTACGAAAACCCCGGGATCTGAAACCGGCGGGACCGCTAATGCATCCCCCGGGATCTGAAAGATCCCCCGGGATACGAAAAAAACCTGCGCGGCCCCTTTAAAGCGGCCGCGCGGTCCGTTCACAATAGCGGTTCCCCGGGAAACGAAAGCTTCCGGGTTACGAAGGTAATCCCGGAACGGATTATCTTCGTAACCCGGGGGACGACTGTATATACATATATAGGAGCCAGTGTGGCCTAGTGGTTTGAGTGTTGGACCACGACTCTGTAGAGTTCAAATCCCAGCTGAGCCATGGGCAACTTTGGGCAAATCACATTCTCTCAGCCTCAGAGGATGGCAACTCTCTGAAGAAATCTTGCCAAGAAAGCCCATGCCTTGGGCTTGGGGTTGCCATAAATTGGAAACAGCTTGAAGACACAAAGAATGAAACACATACATCTTGGCTTTTCTCCAGTTTGGGACTTTGGAGACCATGGAAGCCTTTGGAGAGAGGTTGGATGGCCGGCTATCTTTCAGGGGTGCTTTAGTTGTGGGTCCCTGCATGGCAGAAAGGGCTTGGGCCAGTGAAAGGGCTCCCCAGTGAAAGCGACTGTCTCAGTGGGGCTGAGGGGCTATGAAGAGGGACAGGCTGGATCATGGCGGCCCCCTTCCCTTGTCCTCTGACCACTCTTTGCAGCTTTCTTTCTGGTGAAAAAGAAGAGTGCGCATGTGCCGAGAAGAGATGGCTTTTCTTGTGGCTGTGGCCACAGTCCTTGTGGCTGGGTGCGCATGCGTCCAGGTTTGCAGTCTGTGTCAAGCTGAGGCGCGTAAATCGGAGGGGGGAGGCACCAGCCATTTGGCACATGTGCACAAGCGCACCCCTTTCCTCTCTTAAGTGGATCTCCAGGGATGCGTGTCAAAACAGTTTGTACAAGTATATAAACCTCTCCCCAGGAGTAGTATTTACAAGTGCCATGGCCGCCACACTGCTCCTCTGCCTTCCCTGCTTTCCTAGAAACGTCTGAAGGGAGGGAGACACAGCTCTTTAATTTCGGAGTGTCCCCCTTTGCCCCAAATTCCTCCAGTCTGAAACGGGAAGGATATTTTTGTGCCATGTGAGAGGCCCACCAAGTGAGGCTGGCGCTCACCAATTAGGAAACTGACAAAGGGTTTTTTAAAATGTCCACTTATTTCGCTCTTTAGATCTCTTTTTTAAGGCTCCTGGGGCAGGCTTTTAAGGTGCAGAAGAGTGGGTTTCCTGAGGAATTGCTTGCCAGGCAACAAAGGCATAAAGAGCCAGAATAAATCCCCTCTTCTTGATCAGTCGGCTGCTTTCAAGTGGTCTGTGACTTACGGTGGCCCTAAAGCCAGGCTGCCATGGGGTTTTCTGGGGCTGAGAGGCCCTAGAGGTCACCCAGATGGTTTCCTTGGCGGAGTGGAGGGGGATTCGAACCCTGGTCTCCAGAGCCTTTAAATAAAGGCTCAGACCACTGACCCTCTCAAGGTTTTCTGTGAAGGCTTGCTCAGCAGGGTTTGCCTTTGACTTTCTCTGGGGCTGAGAGAGTGTGACTTGCCCAAGATAGCCAGAAGTACTCTAAATTCTGTGAGACCTGAAACAAGTTTAATGGTTTTACAAATGAAAATGCCAGCCTTTTTCCTCACATGCTGATTTTTGTAAAGATATTCTAATAGTTGTCCTGTCAGCTGGAAATTTCTTATTCAGGAAACATCAGTTCAATATATTTCATTGTACTGAAGCTGAGATGCTGCACGCTTTGCTGTGAAAATGCCAGTCTTCTTGTCTCTCCTTCCTCACATGCTGATTTTTGAAATATATTCTATTTTAATAGTTGTTTTGTCAGCTGGAAATTTCATAGAATCATAGAGTTGGAAGAGTTCCATGTCCTAGTATCTGGAGCATCTTTCTAACTGTAGGCCCATATCATTGTTAAACAACAACTATAGGATCCTTACGACAATCGTGGCAAACTGACTGAAAAAACTGTTAGAGAATTTGATATATGAAGACCAAAGTGGTTTTATACCTGGAAGACAGATTAGACATAATGATGGACCCATCGTGAATGTTAGTACTACGATTTGACATTAAATGGGATTTTCTTTTGGCAGTACTAGGGAGAATGGTGTTTGACCTAAAATTCAAAGAAAGGTTCCATCAAATTTATACAAACTAATCTGCACACTTGGTAATAAACAGAGAAAGACCAAGGGAATTGCAAAGAAACAAAGAAACCGGACAAGGCTGCCCAATCTCTCTGCTGTTATTCATCAGAAGCCTTGAAGTATTGTTGAACTCCATAAGAGAAAATAACAAAATCAAAGTAAAATTTTTAAACAACAATGCAAATGATATGCTAAGTACGACACACATTGTTTAAATTGTAATTTAAAACAATGAAAATAGTTTTAAAACAGTATCTTGATGAAGAAGCCAGTGAAGCTTGCAAAGCTTGCAGGATGCATTTTCAGCATAAAAGCAGGAGAGATTTACAATAAAACGTGATTGTTTTGATTTATTGGGACGGATATAAAATGTAGTAGAAAATATACCGAAACTGTTGATGAGCAAAGATTTTTAATAAAAAATCAAGGGTATAGACCAATATAATTTCATAAACTAGATATTTGGATGTCACCTTTTTATTAACAATACCGATATGTCTTTCTTTTGTGTGTTGATGGGTGTTGTTCTTTTTGTATTTTTACTTAAATTGAAAATCAGTAAAGAATATTTTTTAAAAAAAACTTTATTGTTAATTATTTATTAAGACGATTAAAATAATTTAAAAACAGTATCTCGATGAAGAACCAGTGAAGGCTGCAAAGCTTGCAGGATGCATTTTCTGCTTAAAAACAAGCCCTGAAGACTTGCAATAAAACTTTAGAATAAAATGTTAAAACAATTAAAATAACAAAAATGAAGCCAGTATGCTGCTGAAGAATCCAGTGAAGGTTTGCAAGATGCATTATTCCCTGCGACTTTGTTCTTTTTGCCCAAATGCAAGCTTTCCAGGGAGGAAAGGGTTAACTGCCACCAGCCCCTGCAGTTTTCCCTGAGAAACCCCGTTGTGGCAACACAAGACTCCTCCTCCTCCTCCTCCCTGGGACTAAGTTGGACTGTTCCAAAGGACTGAGGGGGAATCCAGGGCTTTCTGGGCCAAAGGAAGGAGCTCCAAGGGGGCATCTCTCTCTCTGTCTCCTTCTTCCCAATGCAAAAGGGGTCCTTATTTTGGGATGGGAGGCCTTGGAGAGGAGGAGGGCCCCTTTCCTTTCCCCCAGAAGCAGCCAGCAGCAAGCTCAGCTCTCCTCCTCCTTCATTTGCACATGGGGTTTATTCCAAGGGAGAAGGAGGGTGGGTTTAGGAGTCCTCTCTCTTTATATTGGTTTGTCAAAATGGGTTCCAGGCAGCCAAGGAAAACTTATTAGAAAAATGGAAGGAGATTAACATGCTTTTGGAAAATGCTGTTAGAATAATGGCAAGAAGCTGAATAAAGTGCAGTGGAAAAGCTCCATTGAGATCCTGTTGGTCTTTTAAACTGGGCTTTTTTGCACAGTTGGAAAAGGGCTTTTTGGTGTGGGGCTGCCATTTGAAAGCTCCCTTTTTGGGTGAATAATATCTATAAAAGTATAGCTATTTGATTTTTTTAATTGATTAAGCTTATACCACATTATTTCTTCTTCTTGCAATGGCAGTGATTTTGCTTATTCTTTAAGAAGGGGGTAAATTGTTGCCCAGGTTGGGTACTTTGCTATTTTTGTGAAGGGCAGGTAGATTTATTTTATAAAATGGAGAAGATGAACAGCTCCAAAAAACGCTGTGTGAAGCAATGATAATAAATTGAATAAGCAGCATGGAAAAAAAAAACATTTTGGTGTAGGGCTGCCATTTCAAAGCCCTCTTCGTTTGGTGAATATATACATTAAAAACTTTGACATATTTTTAATTGATTGGATTTATACCTGATTTTCTTCTAGCAATAGCAGAGTTTTTGTTTATTCTTTAAGAAGGAGGGGAAAGTAAATTATTGGGTACATTTCTGTTTTTGCCCAGCTAGAATAGAAAAGGACTTTTGATTTGGGGCAGCTGTTTTGAAACCCCTTCTTTGGTAAATAGAAGAAAATATTTTATATATTTTGATTGATTGACTGACTTTATACTCATTTTTTCTTCTTAAAAGAGCAGGATTTCTGCCTATTTGTTAGGAAAAAGGCGGGGAAAGTGAATTATTCCATGGCTGCTGGGTCCATGGCTGTTTTTTATCCACCTGGAAAGGTTCTTTTAACGTGGGGCAGCCATTTTGAGCTTGGTTCCACATGTTTGTGGTAGTATTTTTAAAACTTTTCCAATATAATGATTTTGGGGCCCTCTTTTTGGTTGCACATGCTTTGATTTTATTTATATTTTTATTGAATATATACACCATCCTCCCCAGCATTTCTGCCTATTCCTTAGGAAGATGGGAGGCTAAAATTACTATTATATTATTATTAGTAGTAGTATTCCTGTTTTCTTCCTGTGGGTTGAGGTGGAGAAGAACAAATTAACAAATTCACAATATCAGTTTAAAAAGAAATTTCAGGAGGACAAATAAGACAACATATTAAAACAAAACATATTTGGTATTCCTGATTTATATTTTCTAATCTAAAAGGTGGAATACCTTTTCTCTTAACTGCTTGTATATTTTTTGGCAAAAGTGACGGTACACAGGTGCAAATGTTTTGGGAAAAATCTGGCCAAAAGCGAAGGGTGGAAGTTGAACATCTCTTGCCTTGTTTTGGTGAGACATTTCAGAAATAAATGGGTTGCTGCCTCTTGAGAGTCTGAGGGTTGAACAGGACCACCGCCATCTTGAGAAGAAGGAAGGGGCCCACTATGGGACGGCCATTTTGAAATTCCCTCTCATTCTTGCTTGGTCAAGAGGCAAAAATACTTCTCTATTGGATTTCTGCTTACTACTATTCCATAGGAATAAGGAAGAAAAATATTTATGTTCGTTAGGGTTGAGTGGGCCTCTCTCATTCTCTCTACTGATCATGATTTCTGGCTTAAAATGGAGGGAACGTAAATCTCTTTTCTGTTTTTACGGTAACTAGAAAACCACTATTTGGCCCTCAGAAAAGGGTAGATCCATTCTTAATTTGCCACAGAGCCCAGGGAAAATCTGTTACCTCCAAAATCCACAAAGTTCTGGAAGGAGGCTCACATTTATGAGCTTATCAACCACCAGCCACCTCAGCAAAAGAAATCTACCTTGAAACAGCGGAGCCTCAGAATTGTTTAACTTATTTTAAAAATTTTGAGATTTGTTATGTATATCTGCCCCTTTTCAAAAGGCTGAGGAAACGTCAGCTCATGTATGCGCCCATTTGCTGCCTCCATGTTGAGTCTCGAAGGAGAGGCTCATTGTGGGGCAGCCGTTTTGATATTCTTATTTATTTTAAATCCCTATTTCTTCTTTCCTGGTCAAGTGGCAGAAATCCTGTCTGTGTGATTACAGTACAATCTTTCCACTGGGTAGGAATCTCTTATTCTCTAGTGGATGATGGGTTCAGCTAGGATTCAAATCCGTAGCTTGACAGAGTGAAGCAAGGCAAGAGGACCCAGAAGAAGAATTGAGGATTCAGTGTTCATTATCTGCATGCAGAAATTGTCCTCCGTGGAATTGTGTATTCCCAAAGACTGAGGGCAAAAGCAACATAAAATGACAGTTCTTATAAACCTTACACAAAGAACCTCTGTGTCACAATCTCATTGGGCTGTATACATAGTGTTTATAAGAAATTCAACCAGAATCCAAAATTCTGCATACATTATAATCCCAATTTCCACGCATTAGTAACCTTTAGGTCAGATTCTTAGTATCCCTTATCTATCCTGTTGTTTCCAGAACTCTACTCAGCAACCTTGTACCAACTCCACCTTCTTATCTATATCCATTATTTTGACTCTAAGACATACTCAGGCACCATCAACATCCTTCAAAATATGTCACGCCAACCTTTTTACCCTTCTTATTAAAATCCATCCTCAGCAAATTTCCACGTTTGACTTTTGCACATCCACTTTAAACCTTTCTTTGGTCCAGACAGCCATTTTAATTCAGTATTGATTATCAAAACTTGTCTACCACAATTCCTTCTATAGAGAACCGTTTGTAGTTGAAAATGGGGGGGGAGGTACATGGATCCCTTTTTGGGATCCACTGCTGTCCTTAGGAAACCACTGTTTGGCTCTCCTCAGTAAAGGAAAGTGGGCTTCAGGGAGTAATAAGCGGTTGGTTTGCCTCCTTCTGTCGCTTGGTGGGTTGGGCAGAGGAGCCTCAAATGGCCAAAACCCACCAAGACCCTTCCAGAGACGGAGGAGGTACCTCTGGGACACACTCCTCCCTCAATGGAGAATAGTGGAGACTCCTTCTTTGGAGGCTGTCTTTAAACAGAGGCTGGATGTCCATTTCTCAAAGGAGATGCTTTGATGGGGAGTTCCTGCGTGGCAGAAGAAGAAGGGGGTTGTACTGGATCAGGGCCCTGGTTCTTGGGGTCTCTTCCAACTCTAGGATTCTGGGATTCTTCCTGTGCTGAGCATTGCAGCGGAGCCGTTTCGTGGGACTCAGTCTGCATAGTCCGTGTAGATGCACTTTTGCCTCTCAGGGAACAAAAAGAGAGAGAGTGGGGGGACAGTTGGGGGACTGCCTTGGAAAGGGTTGAGCCCATGGATTTGCTCAAGTGCCCCTTGCAGGACAGCCGACTTAGGACCCCTCTTTTATTGTTATTATGAGGGAAGAGGCTGCTTGCATGCAATCTTAGACTATGATGGGGGGCCCCAAAAGGTCCCTATGCCCTAAATCCTTTTGCTGAGCATGGGACCACTGGCCATCTTTATTTCCATTTATAATTTTTATTTTTTAAGGGGATGAAAAGTTCCCCTCTCAGAGTCTCCCACCTGACGCTGGGGAGGGGACTACAGATCCCAGAACCCCCCATTAATACGCGTCTGGATGGGCAAGGCAGCCCTTTCTCCCCTCAAAAGCACCATGCCCCTTTCCCCTTTCAAAAGTAACTTCTCCCATGGTCTTGGCCCCTCAAAGATGGCTGTGGCCTTTTCGCAAATCACGGATGTGCTGACAGTGTCCCCAGCTCTTTCCTTCTCTTGAATCCAGAGGAGCAGCAGGCGCTCCATCTCGTCATGCACAGGTGTCCTCTGCTTGGTAATGGTGGTGACGCCTTTTGCTGGAGCTGCAACGCCTTTGATGACCTCCTTTTGCTTGAGGACAGTGCCGATGGTAGAAGGGTTCCTTCCGTACTCCCTCGCAATGTCCACCAAGCGCACTCCCCTCTCATGTTTCGCGATGATTTCCTTCTTGTCCTCTAAGGACAAGGGAAGCCTTTTCTTCTTCTCCTCCCCACTTTTATCCATGCAAAGCGCCAGGCAGAAGTCAGTCAGGCAGAAATGCAGAACAAGTCAAAAAAGTTCGGACCTTCACTGGAGCCAAGAGTTCAGAAGCAACTCTATCTCACCAGTTCTCAAAGGCCGAACAAGGGGTCACAGCACTGGAACCTGGCTTTTGTTTCTGAAGCCACCCCCCCCCAATTCGTTAGCCAATCAGCTTGCTTTCGCAAGCCAATCGAATTGCTAACGAAGTTCAAAATTCGCGCCAAAGCTTAACGTTAGCAAATCCCCTTAAACCAGCCCCCTTAGCCAATAGCTGCACTTTGCACCATTTGAATTTCCCGCCGCTTTCTTTTCGTAAACCGGGGCTGTTTTTCCGGCCCCGGGTCTTTTGTAGGCCGGGGTATTCGTAAACCGGGGGACCACTGTAATGGTTTTGGAATTCCTTGTCCATTTTCCCCTGACCAAACCATAAATAGAAGTGCCATCCTTGTTGTAATTTATCTCCTTCTAAATCTAATAAATTTTCTTTTTCTAGAGTTATCCATTCTTGAATCCATAGTAAACAAGGTGCACTATGGTATAATTTTAGATTTGGTACTCCCATCCCTCCTCTCTCTCTTGTATCTTGCATGATTTTCATTTTGACCCTTGGTTTTTTGCCAGCCCAGATATATTTTGAGATTTCTTTTTGCCATTCAAGAATTATTTTTTCATTATAAATTATGGGGATTGTTTGGAACAAAAAAAGTAATTTGGGGAGGACGTTCATTTTTATTGATACAATTTTCTCTGTCAATGAGAGTTTTAAATCTTTCCATCTTATTAGGTCCTTTTTAATTTTATTCCATAATATCTCATAATTATTTTTGGTTAGATCCGAATTCTTCTTTGTAATCGTTATTCCTAGATATTTAGTTTTATTAGTAATCTTAAATCCTTTTATATTTGCTATTTTATTCTCTTCCTCTGAATTCATATTTTTGGTTATTATTGTAGTTTTTTCTTTATTTATTTTTAATCCTGTTACCCTCTCAAATTCCCTCAAGTGACTATTTAGCTGTTCCAAATTTATTAGTGGGTCTTCCAAAATCATAACCAAATCGTCTGCAAATGCCCTTATTTTAAATTCTTTTTTCCTAATGCCCTTTTATATTTTTGCCATTCCTTATCTTGCCAATTAAAGTTTCAATAACACATAAAAACAGTAGTGGGGACAATGGACATCCTTGCCCAGTTCCTCTACAAATGAAGAATTGTTCTGTATTTTCTCCATTAATTATTCTTCTAAAAGCAATATTGGTGTTAATAGTGCTGGCTGATGTTACTGCAGCTTGGAAGACCCGCTTAATCTCGAGTGGACGCTGTGGGCAGATCTGCAGGGAGAGATTTCTTTTTTTCTATTTCCTTACTTGCCTCATTGATATGCCACTCTTCTCCCGAAATGGGACCCCCGATGCAGAAAGAGCACCCTTATCTTGGTGCACAAAGTGCTGGTAAGGAGCCATCTTTGAGGGACTTTGTCAGCCGATTTACTGTGGAAAGCAGCCTCCCTTTAGGGGACAGTCTCAGTCTGTCAGGCAGGCAAGGACTAGCCATTTCTCTGCCACGATGGCTCTCAGTCCCTTCAGGATGTCCTCCTGTCCTCCGCTGAAGGTGGACTCCATAAGCACTTGGAGCTGGTCTCGCAAGAGTGGAAGAGAAATTCGGAGAGGCTCTTCCCGCTCAGGTATCCCAGCCCCACTAAAACTCGATGATCCGGACGAAGACAAAGCTACATGGGGCTCTTCCCACTCGGGAGTCAGATGGAAGGGTCCACCATCTTCACGGCCAAAGGGCCTCTGGGGAACTTGTTAAAATGTTTGTGCTGGATTGAGGTCTTCCTTGTCACTCTTTTAGTGGCCTCAATTCCTGCTCCTCAAATCTTAGATGTTCTGGGGTACCAAAAGGCTTGAGCCTTCAACTACTTGGGGAACCTTACCGTCCGCTGGCTGATGACCTGGGAAGTTGTGAGACTCCCATCTCTTCCTTCTCCCCTTCTCTGGAAGCGAATGTCCTCCAGCTGCTGCTTCCGTTTGGCCCAGTCCCTCCTCTTCCCAATGGAAGGGCTCTTGAGGAACTGGTTTACAGGAACAGGAGGATTTTCTGCAGCCTTCACTTGGACAAAGGGACATTTCTCCCACAAAACTGGGTGGAAATCCTTGGAACAACAGAGGGGCGCAGGTCCGGACTGGGCTTCCTTTTCTTTTGGCCTTTTGGCCTTTCCACCTTTCCTCATCCGAGGGGTTCCAGTCGACGAGCCACTCTTGATTTTGACAGTTGCTGTGTCATTCGTTCCCACGTGGACCAAAAGGAAGGGGTATTTGTCAGTAGGTTTGCCCAGTCTTGTCAGCCTCTCTGGATCTTTGCCCCAGGGAGACAACACACCTCCCGAGACATCTTGTCAGGCCCACAAACCACTGCTTCTGTACCCCTCAGCAAGAAGTCCCCCACCACGACCACAATGTGCCTCCTCTGAGGCTTAGCAGCGACTGTTCCCTTTCGTGATGCTCTCATGCTCCCCTGCTCTGTCCCTGAAGTCTGTCCATGCTGCTCTTCCTGATCCTCCTCGATAAGTGAAAGGGCTTCAAAACGATTCTGTAGCAGCAAGCTCCCACAGCTATCCCTGATTTCCCTGCTTCTCTGTGCGACATTCCTCCAGCTGTCTGCCTCCTGCGTACACGAAGTGACCTTCTCCTCCCCAGCAACTTCCTCTGCGTGGTCCCCTGTGGCGATGAGCCACCACCACCACGTTTCTACGATGACAGCACCCTGGGCCTTCTCATCCCACCGCTGCCACCAATTTATTATGTGGTGATGGTGAACCCCCACCACTACGTTTCTACGATGACAGCACCCTGGGCTTTTATATCCCACTGCTGCCACCAAATTACTTCTATGGTGATCTTCTCCACCACTGCCTATCTTTTCTGAGGCTTTGTTAACTTTAGTAGCATGCCACAAGATTTCACAGAGGCCAAGTTGTAATAAAATAATAAGTTTATTAACGAACATCAAAGTAATCAGTGAACTACTTTCAAGGCTTTTGCATTTCTTTCTTCTTAGTTACGTTACCACAGTTACATGGACACAATACTTTAACCCTCAGGCAATCTGCCAAATACTCTCAGCTTAAATCAACTGGCTTACAACCTAAAGCCTAATCAGTCCCTCTCCTGGACTCTACATAGACCCTGCCTGGCCTAAAACCTAGCCTACACCTATCCCAATCAGGAACCTAGAGTACACCCACCCTCTGTGGTGTCTCCCTTTTCCCAACCAAACTCCAATCAACTCCTTTTTCTTTTCCTCAGCAACCAGGCTTCTCCCTAGCCACACCCAGCCAGCTTCCCATTGGCTGGTCGCCTGGTACTCACTGATTGGCTGTCCTGTCTCTGGGGCTTGCTGTTTCCGGGGAACTTTTCACTACATCCCCTTCCAAGACTGTTCCTTCAGTTCTGTCCAGGAAAACCTCTGGCTCCCTGATAGGCTGAAATGCAGATACCTGGCCTCCTCTAGCTGCTGCACTTTCTCCTCCAAGAGGGCTACCAACTTGCACTTGGGGCAGGTGAAGTTCCCCACATCATCAATTCCTTTCGACATCTTGTCCATTTTGGTATCCATCACTTTCATGTGGTTTTCGAGTTTATTGGTTCTTCGATCTATTTTTGAAATCCTGTTTTCGTCATCTAAATCAGATTGAGGAATGTCTTTTTCCCCCTTCATATCCTGCCATGGCAGAATTGTCCTCTAAATGGAGGGTTCTAATCAGCGCCGCTTCCAAAGTTGCCTCCCCATCATTGTCTCCTTGCACTTGCTGAGGCTTCCTTCAACGAGTTAATGGGGTGCTAGGTCTCCATTTCCCTTATGCCTTATTACTGTCAGTGTCTGTGGACCCCCTCGGACATCCCTTTGTGATGAACGGTGGGGAAAAGGAAACGGGAACTTACTTGGGAACCGCCTAATTATAACATTGTATGTACATGTCTAAATTACAGCGCTACATATAAATAAAAGCAATCATAATAATACTAATTATAATAATAGAGTTAGGAGAGAAGGTCCTCACGTTCATCCAGGTCCTCCTCTGACCCGGGCATGCCTGCTACTCGCCAGAGGTGCCTCATCCCATTGAAGTAAGGAGGCTTGCCCTCTTCAGGAGGACTGCGCTCCCGGCCACGCATCGCCCGGTAGAACGATGTTCGCATTACTTTTACTTTAGAGGCCACCTGGGCCGGTGTCCTCTCGTAACCTCGCCTGGCAAGCTTCCTTGCCAGGCTGCGATAGATGTTAATGTTGGGGTGTGAGGTGGACCCCATTAGGACCTTCAGGTCCTTATTCCGCTCCAGGAGCTCAAATAGGCAGTCCAGCTCCTGCGGCTCCCACCGTTACCACCCTCTAGACATCTTGCAACACACTCTCAACAAAATGCAGATCCCAACACACCACACTCGCAACACACCGCAGCTCCCAACACACCACAGCTCTCAACACACCACACCTCCAAACTTAGGCTTGGGCCTACTCCACATTTGAGCGACTTTGCTGCTGAAACTTTTATCTGGTCAGCAGGTGGCGCTATAACGGGATCACTGCAGACAGAAGAGGGATCCAAGAGCATGCGCAGTTCCTTTTGAGCCAGCAAAAGCAAGAAACTCCATTTTACACGTGGCTGCAGAAGGGCTAATGCACTTGGATGCATAGCTCCTCGGTTTTGTATTTTCTTCGTGTTTTAGGTCTCACAGGACAGGGACTAGCACATTTGTGGGCAAAAAAGGAGAGGCGGATCATTCTTAAGGTATTTCACGTCATCACGCAAAAAAAAAAAATTATTTCCTTGCCCAGAATTTATTGCTAAACCCACCGTTTTTTGCTAACCCTCAAAGGTACATCAGAGCACAGAAATGTTAATGTGTTTATATTGCGGATCCCCCCCCCCCCAAAAGGAGAGGGCAAACCGCTAGGGGTTGGCTGTTCTGTTTTACCTTTGCCTAGTTTTTTTTTTACATTTAAAATTTTTATTTTAATTACATGTGTACATTCATACATACATATATAAAAATATATACGTATATACATACAAACATACAAATACATACATACCTACAACTGCATACAGACATACAGATACATACAAACCTACAAATACCTACAAACATACAAATACATACATACTTACAGAACGTCCTACTTCCTACATCCTACAACCTACAGCGCTATATAAATAAAGGTTAATAATAATAATAATAATAATAATACATACTAATCTAAATCTATACTTTCTTACATCGATTTTGTCTTCTACTTCTGTTATCTACCTCTTTTTATTCCCTTACTGTTTATTTAAGTTCCACATTTCGCATTATCTATGTCATATTGGTTAAAACAAGTTACATTAAAATGTAATAAATCCAATAAAGTGCTAACCTAAAATCGTCTTATCTTAAATTCATCATGGAATTCGATTTAAATCTGTGTTATATTATTCTGTAAAATGCCCGGTCCATAATAAAAATTTCTGACGTATGTCTGTTGTCTATCTTATAGTCATCTTAAGTAAAACCAACAGTCTTATGTAGCTTAATTCAATTCTTCCCTTTATATATTAATCATTTGTTCTCTTACCAGTAAAATCCTTTGTCTTACAGACAAGCATTCCGTCTAGCTTAAATTGTTCTTCTTTTTCTTGATCTTAATACCTCCGTCTCATACCGCTTCCATTTAATTTAAGATATTGATTTTAGATAACCCTCACATATTTCTAAAAAGGCTTCCCAGCCCTTCTCGTCATAATTTGTACCGTATATCTTGTTGGAAAGTTTATCTGTTTCCATAATCTCAATCAGACCCACTAACCATTCTTCTATTGTAGGTGGCTCAGTTTGTTTCCATTTCTTTGCTATTAGTATCCTTGCGGAAGATATCATATACAAAAAAAATTTCTGATGTTTATTTCCTATTTGTGGGTGTAATTTATTTGACATGCTCAATAAACAGGCTTCAGGAGTCATATCGGATTTCAATTTGAGTACCTTACATATAATATCAAAGATCTTACTCCAAAATTCCGCAATTCGTGGGCATTCCCACCACATATGAAACCATGATCCTGCTTCCGTCTGACATTTCCAGCAGTTTGGACTTTGAGTTTTATAGATTTCATGTAGCTTTACAGGTGTTAGGTGCCATCTAAGTTCCATTTTATGGTAATTATCCCTGATGTTTTGATTCTTTATATATTTGTATGTATTAGTTCTTGCGAATTGCCAGCTTTCAAGTTCTATTTCTCTTCCTATTTCTTTTGCCCAGTTAATCATGTTTTCTTTAATCATTTCTTTTTCTAATTTCCATTTAATCAGAGTTTTATATAATCTAGATATTTGTTTAGGTTTCTCATCCATTATGATTTTATCTAACTTGTTTTCCTCCAAGAGAAAACCATCTTGATTTTGATCTTCCTTATACCTTCCTTTTATTTGGTTATATAAAAGCCAATGTGTTCTTTTATTTAAACTAGGTATTTCCTCTATGTTCTTTATACTAATTTCTCTTGATGCATTATTTATTTTCAATATATCTTTATATCTGAGCCAATGACTTTTGTAAGATGTGTTTTTCATTAAGGCTTCCTGTGGGGAGACCCAGAGTGGTATACCTCTATAATATTCTTTTTTTATCTTTTGCCATATTATTAATATAGGTTTCCTAAAAGGGTGTTGTTCAAATTTAGGGTCAACTTTATTCTTTTCATACCAAATGTATGCGTGGAGTCCGTATTGTAAGGTTGCACCTTCTATATTCAGAAGCCTTCGATTTTTAAGTTTTGCCCAATCTGAAAGCATTGCTATAACATTTGCTTCATAATAGGTCTCAAGGTCCGGCATGTCAAGACCCCCTTGTTCTTTTGTGTCTATCAATGTTTCCCATCTGACCCTCGGTTTTTTTCCTTCCCAGATAAATCTCTTTAGTTCTTTATTCCATAGATCAAAATGTTTTTTGTTAATAATTATGGGTAGATTTGCAAAAAGAAAATTAAATTTGGGAAGCACACTCATTTTAATGGCTGCAATTTTTCCGGTGGTTGATAGTTTAAGTCTTGACCATTTGATTAAATCTTTTATGATTTGTCTCCATATTTTGTTGTAATTTATGTCAAAAAGGTCTAAATTGTTTTCTGTTATCCATATGCCTAAATATTTCACTTTCCTTGCAATCTTACAGTGGCTTAATTCTCCTAGCTGTTTTACTTCTTGTTCATTCAGGTTTTTTGTTATGATATTAGTTTTTTGTGTATTGATTTTAAATCCCGTAAACTCACCAAATTTTCCTATGATTGCAGTCACGTTTTTGATATTGTCTATCAAGTTTTCCACGAAAATCACTAAATCGTCTGCGTATGCCTTAAGTCTATATTCATATTCTTTAATTTTGGGGCCTTTAATTGTCTTTTCATGTCTAATTTTGTTGTTTAACAGTTCCAACACTAAAATGAAAAGTAAAGGGGATAACGGACATTCTTTATATATATTGAATTCTTTAGTTAGTTGACCGTTTATAATTAGTCGGGCTTTTTGTTGTTTATATATACTACGTAACCATTCTATAAAAATTTTTCCTATCCTGATTTTTTCCAGTACATGTATTATGCTCTCCCATCTGAGTGAATCGAACGCCTTCTCCGCGTCAATGAATAACATTGCTAGTTTCTTATTTCTATTTTTTTCGTAGTAGTCTATCATATTTATTACTGTTCTGATGTTATTTTTCATGTTTCTGTTTGGTAGAAACCCAACTTGGTCCTCGTGAATGAGGTTTTTTATTGTTCTCTTCAATCTGTTTGCTAGAATAAATGCGAATATTTTATAGTCGGTGTTTAGGAGTGCTATTGGACGATAGTTGCTCACCATGGTTCTGTCCTTCCCTTCTTTTGGGATTACAATAATATTAGATGTTTTCCAAGTGTCGGGGATTCCTAACATTAATATCTCATTCATAGTTTCTCTTAGCGGTTCATTAATTTCCTTTTCAAATTCTTTATAATACTCACTTGGAAATCCATCTGGACCCGGGGATTTCCCTATCTTTAAATTTTTAATTGCTTCCCTAATTTCTGCACTTGAGATTTCTTCATTTAGAGCCTGGATGTTTGATTCTGGTGTTTCAAAAATTGGGAATCCCTCCCTATATTGATTAGTATCCTTAATAATTTTATTTCCCAGATCTTGTCCAAAGAGTTTAGTATAATATTTAAAGAATTCTTCTTGTATTTCCTTTTGTGAAGTTATATATCTGTCATTTATTTTTATTTTTTCTATGTCTCTCTTGTCCTTTTCTTTCTTCAATCTAATTGCCAGCCACTTTCCTGCTTTGTTCCCAAAATAGAAGTTACTCAGTTTGGCTTTTTTTATTTTCCATTCTATTTCTTGCGATAATTTGACATCCGTCTGCTTTTGTAATACCTTCAGTTGTGTAACCAAATTCTTTTTTGATGGATTTTGTTGTATCTTTTTCCTTTTCCCTGATATTTCCGTCCAATTTTTTTATTAATTCTTGTTGATTCTTTTTATATTCTGCCCCCTTTTTTATGAATAATCCTCTGATGACTGCTTTATGTGCGTCCCATATTATTTTCATTGGCATGCCTTGTGTTTTATTTTCTTTGAAGTAATTATTGATATTTTCTTTGATGCACTCCTTGAGTTTTGGTTCTGCTAATAAGCTGGGATTCATTCTCCAATTATATGACTTTTTCCTTGTGTATATTTTTAAACATATTGGATTATGGTTGGAGTCAATTTTAGGAAGGATCGTCATGTCTTTTATTTTTGCTATGAGAGATGTTGATAGAAAAAACATGTCCAGTCGGGAAAGTGAGTTGTTTTGTTGGAAATAGTACGTGAATCCTTCTTCGCTGTATAAATTTGGCCACACGTCTTTTATATCTAAATCACTCTTTAAACTAAAAAAGGCAGTGGGGAGCTTTCCCTGATTATTTTTTATTTTCTTGTCTGATTTCCTGTCTTTAAGCGGGTCTATCACCCCATTCCAGTCCCCCATTAGAATAAATTTGTCACATTTACTATCTTCTATCTGCTTTCTCAACAATTTAAAAAAGGAATTCTTATTCTGTATAGGTGCGTATACCCCAGCAATTAGGACTTTGTCATTATTTAATTGCACTTCTACTCCAATTCAGTTGCTGCTGTTATCTTTAAATAATTCTTTACTTGGGTATTTTGAATTAATGTATAGAATTACCCCCTGTTTCCTTTTATCATTTAGGGAGTGGAAATTCTTCCCTAATTTGTTGTTCTTAAGATATTTCGCATCTTTCTTGATTTTAATCTCTTGTAGGCATAAAATATCACAGTGTTTTTTTTTTCTGAAGAAATGAAATATTTTTTTCCTTTTACATATTGAGTTTATTCTTTTTACATTCCACGAGTATAAATCTATAGTTTTTTCCATTGAAACCACTTTTCCAAACAAAATATGTTAGTCACTTTGCAAAAAGATTAAAGAGTAAATTTCTACTATTAGTTCTTCTGTTATCTTACTTGTTCGAACCCACAATTTCAGTCTAGACACTATCTATTTTTCTTCTGTTCCTCTTTCTTTATTGGTTTTTTCCTTATCCTTTTGAAGAAAAATCAGAATTTCTTCTGCCTTTTCTTTAGAATCAACCCTATGTCTTTTTTGTTTATATGTCAAAATTAATCCTTCTAATTTGTCCCAAGAAAATCTGATGTTATTCTGATTAAGAAATCAAGCTAAGTTTTTGTATTCCTGTCTTCTTTTCAGTATAATCTGAGGGATGTCTCTATATATTTTAATATCTACTCCTTCTATTCTCAATTGGCGATTATGATTTTTTTGAATAATATCGTCCCTGATTTTCGTTCTTGTCAGACACAATACCACTTCTCTTGGTAGATATTTTTCTCTAGCCGTTTTTGTGTTAATTCTGAATAGTTTATCTATCTCAAATTCTATGAAGTCCTCCGGAATTTCTAAAAATTCTGCTAAATTTGGAATTATCTTGTCATATAAATTTTCGTTCTCAGTTTCTGATATGCCCCTCAGTTTAAGACATCTCTCACGAAATCTTAACTCTTGTAGCAAAAATGAATTGTCTTTAACTTTCTGCTCTTCTTCGATTTTACGTATCCTTTCTTCTAGGTTTTTTGTTTTAGTTTTACAAATTATCATTTCTTTCTTTATTGTAGTGATTTCGTTAGTTATTATTTCCAAGTTTTTCTCAAATCTTTCTAATCCCGTATTTATGTTTTCATTTACTTCTTGTCTATGCTGCTTTAAATCTTGTCTTATTTCTTCCTTAAAATTTCTTAGTTCTTCGGTTAAGATAATTAATTGAGAGGTCTCATGATGCATAGGAGGCATATCCACTGAATCTCCTTTGTTTGAGTTATTACTGAGTGTTTTAGCGGATTGTGCTCTTGTCCCCGAGGCCATGTCTGACTCAGCCTTACAGCTATAGCTTAAACAGTTATCTTATTATTACCTTAGAAATTACTTCCCAGATATATTTCTGATCAGACACTAATGTACTTGTTCTATTACAGTAAAGACTATATAAAAATATGTTTAACAGATGACCTTTAAATTTCGGGAGGGTTACTTTTGTTCTTGGGCCTAATATGAACAGCAGAAAAAAAATAAGATCGCTTAGTTCAAGGTAGAAGTTGCGGCAAAGATTCTTTAATTTCCAGCAAACTGTGAGTTGTCCAAGAAGAAGGGATATGGTTGCTCCTAGGGTAGTATCCAGATACTGGTTACTGTCCCGTTGAGCCCCAAAGGATCCCAGAGATACCCAAGTGGGATTATAAGATGGTGTCCAGGCCCACTGTTTCCCCTCTCTAGAGGGAAGTGTGGATCAGGAAACCTCCGACAGAGTCACCTGAGTCACTATTCCCTAATACCCTCACCGTATTGCCTTATATGAATTTCTCACCGCTGCGATGTTTAAAAGGGAGGAGGGCTGCAGCTACTGTTACTGAAATTACTATAGCCCTGCTGACAGGGTCGGAAGAGGAACGTTTAGGCCTATAAGGCCCAGGTGGTGTTGCTGCTGTGGTGTTGCTGCTGCGCCGCTGCCGCCAGAGCCAGGGAGGGAGCGTTGGGGCCTATAAGGCCCAGGTGGAGCCGCTTCCCCCTCCTACCGCCGCCGCCACTGCCGCCGCTGGTGTTGCTGCTGCACCGCCGCCGCCAGAGCCAGGGAGGGAGTGTTGGGGCCTATAAGGCCCAGGTGGAGCCGCTTCCCCCTCCTACCGCCGCCGCCACTGCCGCCGCTGGTGTTGCTGCTGCACCGCCGCCGCCAGAGCCAGGGAGGGAGTGTTGGGGCCTATAAGGCCCAGGTGGAGCCGCTTCCCCCTCCTACCGCCGCCGCCACTGCCGCCGCTGGTGTTGCTGCTGCACCGCCGCCGCCAGAGCCAGGGAGGGAGTGTTGGGGCCTATAAGGCCCAGGTGGAGCCGCTTCCCCCTCCTACCGCCGCCGTCACTGCCGCCGCTGGTGTTGCTGCTGCGCCGCCAGAGCCAGGGAGGGAGCGTTGGGGCCTATAAGGCCCAGGTGGAGCCGCTTCCCCTCCTACCGCCACCGCCGCTGCTGGTGTTGCTGCTGCGCCGCCACCACCACTACCTTTGCCTAGTTTTTTACGTGATAATGTGAAAGAATTATAGCGCCTCACGTGAAATTAGATCACGGTAAAAGTTGTTATCAATGCGAAATTACTTGCCTGTCCCCATAAACTTTGCGTGATAATGCGAACTATATTAATTAAATAGAGGATCACTGGGTGAAAGTGTGTAACGTGTGAAAGCCTTCTAACAACCCTCGCTTCATTATTTTGTGTGAAAAAGAGAATATTTGGCTTTTAGCATGATGGCTGCAAGTTCATGACAGGCCATCGATTTTAAACGCAAGCAGGGGAGGGGTTTTGCATGGGGCCATCAGGAAACTCTAATCTTAATTGAAATTTGGAGTGATAGCTATATCTAAAGGCAACTGCATACCAACCACCAGAATATCGAGATTTGCAAGTTCATTGCTGACCAAATGTGCACACGTGGCCATTCGAGAAACCCGTTGGAATGTCGCAATAAATGCAAGGCTTTGAAAGCAGAGTATCGGCGGGTTATTTTGCACAATTCAAAGAGTGGCAATAACAGGGTGACTTGCCCGTATTTTGAGGAAATAGACAAATTCATGAATGGTGACAGGACAGTCCTCCCGATGCGTGTCAGTAAAACCTGCAAGTATAGAGGAATTGGAAGCACCCACACCCGCCGAGGTAGTCCTTGAGTAGCAAGAAAGGGCTATGCGAGGGCCACTCCCAGGAAGTTCCTGAGAACAACATTCCAGAAGGTAGGCAGAAGCACCCCAAACACATACTCAGCCACCGACACACAATGCATCATTCAATATACACCGAATGATACATATGGATGCATGTACACGAGCGTCCATATATAGATATATGCATAGATGTATATACAAATGTTTATGCTGTTTAAAATTTTTTTGTCTTGCATACAAGCACACACCTATAAGTATTGTTTCTGTACTATAAGTTGTATTTTGCAGCGTTACAAATGGAGTCATATTTTTTTTTCATTCATATATATATATATGTATATATATATACATGTACTTTCACCATTTGCTTATTTTTATTTACTCCAATGAACCTACTCCCCAGAGTCATTACCATGTTCCTACTCTAATTCATTTCCTTGCCGCAATTAATCTCAGACCCATAAAAAAAGTTGATGCCAGTTGTTCCTCTTTTTTCCCACCCCAAGGCCTTACTTAATGATGATAATACAAAATTAGGTTTTCTTTCTATATCGTTCTATCTATACTATAGCCATAATATAATAAATAATATAATAAATGGAAAATATATGTTTTTCATGTGTATGTTGAATTTATATACGCTGTACATTCCTGTATTGTAGTTAGAACACAGATACTTGTGTGTTAATCGGTCGGAGTTGCCTTTCCATGGAAAGAGGCAAGCCGTGATTTGGATCCTGGACTGGAAGAAGGGATCTTCTCATTTCTCTTTCCACTTCATTCTAGGAGAGGAGGAGGTCATTCTAGACCTCTACATTTTTCCAAAGGAGGATGCAGGGCCGGAACAAGGTTCTTTTAAGTATAGGAACATGTTTGATGGGATCTGATAATGTAAGTACTAAGTCATCCGCATATGCTTTCAATTTCCTTTCCTTTCCTTTTATTTTAACACTCTCAATATTAGAGTCATTTCTGATGCAATCTGTAAGAATTTCTAAAACCAAAATAAACAAAAGAGGGGAGAGGAGCACCCTTGTCTAGTGCCTTTGTGAATTTGAATCATTTTTGTTTTTTCCCCGTTTATTATAAGACTAGTTTGTTGTTTAGTGTATATCTGATCAATCCAATTTTGAAAATTTTGACCTAGATCCATTTTTTTCATGGTTTCCTTCAAAAAATTCCAATTTACTCGGTCGAAGGCTTTTTCAAAGTCCAAAAAAATTAAGGCTAACTTTTTTCCAATCTCTTTCTCATGGTATTCGAACAAGTTTAACAGATGTTAAACTTAGGGAGCTGGGGATGTTTAGCCTGGAGAAAAGAAGGTTAAGAGGTGATATGATAGCCCTGTTTAAATATTTGAAAGGATGTCATATTGAGGAGGGAGCAAGCTTGTTTTCTGCTGCTCCAGAGAACAGGACCCGGAACAATGGATGCAAGATACAGGAAAAGAGATTCCACCTGAACATTAGGAAGAACTTCCTGACAGTAAGGGCTGTTCGACAGTGGAACGCACTTCCTCGGAAGGTGATAGAGTCTCCTTCCTTGGAGGTCTTTAAACAGAGGCTGGATGGCCATCTGTCAGGGGTGCTTTGATTTGGATTTCCTGCATAGCAGGGGGTTGGACTGGATGGCCCTAGTGGTCTCTTCCAACTCTATGATTCTATGATTCTATGATTCTATGTCTAACATTATCTCTTAATTTCCGGCCTGGTAGAAATCCACTTTGATCCTTATTAATTCGTATTTTCAAAACTTTTTTCAACCTGGCTGCTATTATAGTTGCAAAAATTTTATAGTCAGCGTTAAGAAGGGCAATGGGGCGATAGTTTTTTGGATCTAGTTTATCTTTATCCTGTTTTGGAATTAAAGTAGTGTTGGAATCAATCCAGGATTTGGGTATTTGTCCCGTTAATAGGTTATTTATAGTTTTATGCATGGGTATTATGAGTTCGTCAGTAAAGATTTTGTAAAATTCTGCTGGGAAGCCATCTGGACCTGTTGCTTTACCGGGTTAACTTTGTCATGTAGCATCTCTTATTTTTTGTAAGGTTATTTCTTTATTTAATAGTTTCTTTTGTTCTCCTGAAATTGTCAAAAAAAATTGTTATTTAAATATGTCAGGATAGTTTCACTGCTAATACAGGTTTTTTTAAAATAAATGAGTATAGTAATTCACAAAAACCCGTTTAATTTCACTTTATCTTACATAGAATCCTTATATTTTATCTTATATATTTTTTCTGTAGTTGCCGTCTTAGTTTATACACCAGAAACTTACCCGGTTTATTAGCAGATTCAAAATATCTCTCCTTAGCATATTTTAATTTTTTATTTATTTGATCTACTAATAATATAGAAATTTGGTTCTGAATGAGTTTAATTTCTTTACGTACTTTCCGGTCTGTCATATTTCCCCTCAACATTTTTTCTTTATCTTTTAGCTGTTCTTGTAAATTTTCCAATTTTTAATTTTTTTCCTTTTTCTTTTCAGCACCTTTTCTAATAAAGAAGCCTCTTATAACTGATTTCATCGCGTCCCACACTACATCCATTGAAACTTCCCCTTTCATATTTGCTTTAAAATATAAATTTAATTCTTTCTTCGCCTCTTCTATGATTTTTTTCCTCATTTAACAAAATATCGTTTAATCTCCAATTGTAATTTTTCTGTGTCAACCGCAATTCCATAATAATGGGTTTGGAAGTGTATCTACATTTTTAACTAAGGGACAAAAACTAGATGAAATTGGAAAGAAATCCAGTCTAGCCCACGAATTATGGACATCCGAAAAAAAGGTATATTCTCGTCCTGATGGGTATTTCATCCTCCATCCATCATGGGCATCGCAGAAATGACTTAGGTCAAAAAAGGATTTAGGTAATTTGCCCTGTTTTGGTTTTCTTTTCTTGTAATCTATCTAGTTGTGGATTTGGGACTCCGTTCCAGTCTCCGACCATATAGATACATCAAAAGATATATTTTTGACCTTATTGAATAACTTTTGAGAAAATCTATCTTTTTTATCATTAGGAGCATACACTCCTAATATCAAGGTGTTCTGATTCTGAATATTTACTATAACGCCTATATAATGACCATTAGAGTCATTTAACACTTCTGTTGCCTCTAAATTAGAATTAACATATAGAACTACCCCTTTTTTTTCTTTTCGGTGAAGCAGAAATGAAATGTTGACCCAGCTTAATGTTTTTCAGATATTGAATGTTCCCTTTTTTAATACGTGTTTCCTGTAAACAAAAAATATCACATTTCAAAGTTTCTAAATAATGTAATTTTTTTTCTTTTAATTGCTCTATTTATGCCTTTAACATTCCAGGATAAGAATTTTAGATTTCTATTCATCTGGGTTTGAAGGGTTATCTTCTAGTTCATCTTTATTAGAACCTTTATCGGACAAATTGTCTTCTTCGGATGAGACATAGTTATCGTCAGTATTAACAATATCTGCTAAGATGTTGCATGTTCATTCCCATTGACAAAGTATTGACTTCTTCAATTGCACTTTTTTCTTTTTGCTCTCCCTGTTCAATATTTGTTTTTTTCTGTTTTACACTTCGTAGGTAATATTCTCATTGTGTTTCACCTTCCCTGTCTTGATAATTAGTTCGGTTTTGTTCTTTTGTATGATCCTTGGATAACAAATTAAATACTTTTTTTGCTTCTATGACTGTCTTGATTTCATACCTTTTCTTTTTGTACCAGAATAACAATCCTTCTGGAATCAACCACCGATACGGGATGTTAACTTTCCTTAGGTGAAATGTCAAAAATTGATAATCTTTGCGCTTTTTCAAAATTTTTGCTGGTATATCCTTGAAAATATGTAAATCTGTTTGATTTATTTTTAGAGGGAATTTGTTATGTTTCCTGATTATCTGATAACTTATCTGATCTTCCTCTGCTTTGCAATTTGGGAGTTCAGTCTAAAAATTTGTTCAATTCCCAACTGAAAAAACTTTGCATCATAGTTAAGAAATTCAGCCAATTTTGGAACTAAGGACTCAAATTCTCATTTTCTACTTCTGGTAATCCTCGTATTTTAAGAGATCTTTCCCTAAATTTATGTTCCCATTTAAGATTTTCTTCCTGATATAAGTCCTGTCTTTTATTTAGTTCTTCTATTTTTTTCTCATGGTTTGTATAGTTTTCTTCAATTTTGTCCATTTTGGTTTTAATTTTAACTATTTCTGAAGTGGCTTTGTCTACTGAAATTCTTATTTCTTTTAGGTCTGATCTTATTTCTTTGGGTAATTCTGATTTGAAATCTAACATATCTTTTTGCAGCTCGGACATTTTTTCACTTAAGTCCATTGTAATTTTCCGTATTTCCTCTAACAAACTTGGATTATTTTCACCATATTGGTGTTGTTGATCTAGTGAGGGTCTACGCTGCTGCTGTTGCAATATTACTATAAAACAATCTACAAATATACGGCTTTCTGTCTTATACTCAAAATGGAAAGAAAAAGGGAGAGAAAAAACATATATATATATTATTGTCGTTGTTTCCCTTTCCTCAACTTTACTCTTTACCTTTTCCCTTCCCAATGGGTATTTCCCATATATAAAAAGGAACAAAAGCAGATTTTCCTTACTTATTCTTTCAGAGTATTAACTCTAAATTTAAATTATAATACTAGTTTCCTTTCTCTTTGCTAAATAGAAGCTGAAATTACGGATTAAAGACTATACAGACAATATGTGGCTCTCAAATGATTTCAATGCTTTCTGATAAGCAAAATAACAATTACACCAACTCATTAAAAAGTTGCTGGCGTTCCTACTGCGATAACCACGACAAAGACACGGTTGAGGAAGTTCTAGACCACACTTTTTTATAGAATGAAAGCAGATGGAAACAACTTCAATTCTAAAAATAAATAAATTGAGAGTTGGTCTGCACAGAACCCCTCTGACTTCCCCCAAACCAGGGAAGATTCAGCTATGAGGTTATCACAGCCAATTACCGCTTCCTGTGGATGGCCCAAGTGTATATGGGGCGTCCGACGGTCCGCCACGGGAACCGGAAGAAGGGGAGGAGCGAGAGAATGGTCCAGAGGGGCTGCTTGATGTCACACCGAGGGCTTGGTGGGAGAGGATGGGAGGCGTTGTTGGGGCCTCCACTGCTCCTGCTTCTCGCCCGCCGCCGCCTGCAGGGAGGGTGAAGAAGGAGGCGTTTTTATGGCCTCCGGAGCCCTCTCTCGCCCCCGCCACCGCAGCTGCCGCCTCTCGCCAGGTGGGAGGGGTTGGGAGGCGTTGTTGGGGCCTCCGCCGCTCCTGCCTCTCGCCCGCTGCCTGCCGCTTTTCCACGTTTCATTTAAGCTAATTCCTTACTCTTTCTTTTTCTTCTTCTTTCTTCCGCTGTGTTGATCTTGTATTCATTAATTCTCAGTTCAATCTCCTCTTTGTCTATTATTGTTTATTCAGTCTCTATTATTTTTAATATTGATTAACATTCATCTATGACCAGAAAGGTATGTAGTTGTGTGATAACTTATTGTGCAGTAGTCCTTCATGGTGTTCGAATTTGCTTCGTGAAGTAATTTACGAGTGATTCACGTGTGATAAATAATCACGTAATTGCGTTATTTTCCATTTTGAATTTGCTTTCTACCCATTCGAATTAGAGAGGAACCTCCTCCGTGTGATAAACTCCTAAGATTTACCTTTTTAAACACTGAGTTGTTCTTTGGATATTTCTTCCTTGTTGGGTTCCCTGGAGTTCAGTGATAACTGCTGTAACAAAAGGCTAGCAGTGAGTGACACAGTCTAAACATTAATAATTACAGTAATAAAAATACAACAATACCAACAATAAGAAGAATAAAAGAGAGAGCAATACAGTAATTTTAACAATAAAATCACAGTAGTAGACCTGTCGTCCCGCGGCCTCTCCTTGGTCTTTCTGCAAGTGCTGGACGCTGTTCATGGCCTTCGATCCCCAGCCTTTTTGGACCCTCTGCTGTTTTTGCTAGCCTTGACCTGTTGGGAGCTGGTTTCTGCCATTCTCTGCGGAAGGAAGGGAAAGGACATCTTTGCCATCTTCGTCATCTTGGTCATTCAAAATCTGCACTACTTGCCTGAATAATTTACTTCAGATTTTTGAGATTCGTTATGTATGTTTGCCCCTTTTCATAACACTGAGGAAAAGTCATCTCACTGAGGAAAAATAACCTGGCGTTCTTCTGTTTTCCCATTTGCCTCCATGTTGAGTTAGAAAGAAGGGGCTGTGTGTGGGGCAGCCATTTTGGGATTTCTTCTTACTTATTCTTCCCTGATCAAGGGGCAAAAGATGCTTCTGTGTGGGATTTCTGCTTACACCCATTAAGAATAAAGAAAAATGATTATGTTCTTCAGGGCTGAGTGGGCCTCTCTCGTTCTCTCTACTGATCATGATTTCTGGCTTAAAATGGAGGGAACGTAAATCCCCTTTTGGGGGTTCTGTAATTAAGAAACCACTGTTTGGCCCCATAAAGTTAGAGGGGCCCTTATTTGCCACAAGGTGGTGGTTATTTTTGAGTGTGTCCCTGCACCCATTCTGGGGTCTGTTGTAGGGCTGCCTTATGGTTTTCTTTCCTTTTTAAAATAGTTTTATTAAATTTAAAATGAGTAATACAAATATACATAAACAACTTGTGAAGTCATATATGTTACTATACCTTCATTCCATTATTTTCATTCTCGATACTTCCTTTGCTTAAAATACTTGAGAATGATATAAATAAAATATAAGCGATATCAATTACATCAATCCAACAGGAAAAAGAACAGAGCAGACATTTCCTTTCTTTAATCCTTAAATCATGTTTCATATGTAACTACTCAAATCTTTAACTATTTAGGTACACTTTAATTGCTAGATAGAAAAGAAGAGAAGATAATTAAAGAGATTTTTTACATCCATTATACTTAATTTAGTTTAAACCCATGATCATCATGTCTCCCCATTTTTCTCATAAATATGCTATTATTTCTTTCCAATCCTCTTATATTGATGGGATCTCTTCCTTTTTCCAACATTTGGCGTATGTCGTTCTTGCCGCTGATAACATATAAAAGATTATTTTACCATATTTAATAATAATAATAATAATAATAATAATAAAATCTTTATTTTTATATCGCCCTTCCAATGATCAGGGTGGTGCACAACATATACAATAATTTAAAAACATTCCAAAAATAAACAACAATATCAATACAACAGTACAATAGCAATATGCCAAACCAGCTCACGGGGGGAGGATGAGGGAGAAATAACAACAGGGAGAGGAATATCAGGGGTAAGCCTGCCCAAATAAGTGTGTTTTTAACCCCTTTTTAAACTGGGCAAGAGAGGCGGCCGAGCGGAGCTCGATGGGCAGCGAGTTCCAGAGGCTAGGGGCCGAGGTGGAAAACGCCTTCTTCATGGTGGTTGATGATCTGGCCTCTTTCAATTCCTTATCATTATCTAACATATTTAACAAAAAAAAAATTCTGGTGAGAGTTTCAAATTAATTTTAAAATTTTTCTTCATTTCAAAATAGATCTTTTTCCTTTTTTTTTCTTTTTCACATGTCCACCACATATGAAAAATGGTTCCCTTAACACTCCCACATTTCCAACATAAATTCTCACAATTTTTATACATTTTACAAAGTCTATCTGGTGTTAAATACCACCTAAAAGTATCTTATAATAGTTTTCTTTTACATTTTGACAGGATGTATAACTCAATCTCCTTTTCCAAGTGCATTCCCATTGGTCGAAACCAAGATTATAACCAAAATTTTGTGACCATCTTACCATGTTTTCCTTTATGATTTCGTCTTTCACATATATGTTTTAGGAGACATTTATAAATTCTTGAAAAGGGAGCTTCATTTTTTGAGAATATTTTATTTTCAATTTCTGAGTTGTTTTTCCCAATTCCTTCTGTTTTAATATCCATCACGTACCTTTCTTTTAATTGCCTATTAAATTCTTTCCAAATCAGACAAATGTGATTGTCTGGATTATTTTTCTCATTTTGTCTCTCCAAGTTGAGGTCTACCTATGATGTCAATTACAGGCCTCTCTCATCTTTTTAAGTGGGAGAACCGACACAGCTGGTGGCTGACTAAATACTTTTTTGCCCCACTGTAAGTGTCTTCGTTGCATATCAGTTATGTGCTACGTCTAGTAAAAAGAAAGTTAGGTCAAAGGATGGTTTACGTGCACTTATTTCAATTAAACTTCATAGGACAGCATGCACGTTGTTGTTTTCTGGGGGTCCTCTCTTGGTTCCCAAACTCACCTCCTTCCTCTGTGTTTATATTTGGGGGTAGACCTGTTGTTAACTTATCTGGGGTTTTCCTGTACCATGTTTTTATTATTTTTGGCACTTGTTTCCGACTTAGCTGGAAACACTGCTTTCCATGTTTTACTTATTTTACCCATTCTGCTATCTCTGACTGGCTTGATTTATTTATTATTTATACCTTTTTGAAAAACCGTGGTGTGTTGTTCAGATTCGCCCTCTTTTACAGTGGATGGCTTTGGGTTCTTTTCTCCAGAATGGAAACCTTCTTTTCTGGCCAATATTCTTGTGTGCTGTCACGTTTTTTTCCCAGCCTTGCGGATGTTATTTTCTGGGTGTCTTCTCTTGGTCCCCAAACTCATCTCCTCTGTGTTTATATTTGGGGATGGACTTGTAGTTACCTTGTCTGGGTTTCTCCTGCACCCCATTTTTATTATTTTTGGCACTTGTTTCTGACTTGGCTGGAAACGCTGCCTGTCCATGTTTTACCTATTTTACCTGTTCTGTTATCTCTGGCTGGCTTGATTTATTTATTATTTATACCTTTTTGAAATACTGTGGTGTGTCGTTCAGATTCACCTGCTTTTACAGTGGTTGGCTTTCAGGGTTCCTCTCTCTGGAATGGAAGCCTTCTTTTCTGGCCAATATTCTTGTGTGCTGTCATGCTATTTTCCCAGCCTTGCGGATGTTATTTTCTGTTGGTCTAAACTCATCTCCTTTGTGTTTATATTTGGGGGTGGACTGGTGATTACCTTGTCTGGGGTTTTTTGCACCCCGTTTTTATTATTTTTGAACACTTGTTTCTGACTTCACTGGAAACGCTGCCTGTCCATGTTTTACCTATTTTACCTATTCCATTATCTCTGACTGGCTTGATTTATTTATTATTTATACCTTTTTGAAATACGGTGGCTTGTTGTTCAGATTCTCCCTCTTTTGCAGGGTCTGATTTTTCGGGTTTCTTCCACCGGAACGGAAGCCTTCATTTCTGACTGAAGAGAGAGGAAAATAGCAGATGTCAACAACTGGCTCTGCAGATGGTGTCGCCGAGAACAATTATGAGAGTGGGCTTCTGGCAAGGGAGGGCTGAATCTCACGCCATTTGGCAAAAACATTTTTGCCAACAGTCTAAAGAATCTGATCAGGAGGGCTTTAAACTGAGTTATGTGGTGAAGGGAGACAGCATTTTGGAAGGCAAAAGGGCTGGAGAAAATAGTCAAACTGACATACAGTGGTCCCCCGGGTTACGAAGGTAATCCGTTCCGGATTACCTTTCGTAACCCGGAAATACGCGTATCCAGGGGGACCGCTTTAAGGGACGGACCGCGCGGCCGATTTAAAGGGGCTGCGCAGTTTTTCCCTTTCGTTCCCCGGGGGATCCTTCGGAGCCCGGGGGAATTTTGGCGGTCCCGCCAGTTTTGGGTCCCGGGGATTTTGTTCCCCAGGGGATTCGCAAACCGGGGGACCACTGTAGAGGGAACAAGGCAAACAGTGCAAGGACCCAACAGTAGGAGGCAAAAATTTTTGCACAGGCAGCAAGTGAAAGGGACACATGGTCTTAGATGCCTCTACACTAATGCACAGAGCATGGGAAATAAGCAAGATGAACTTGAAAACCTGGTGGGATGAGTCTCATGATTGGAATGTAGAACTAAAGGGGTATAACCTTTTTAAGAGAAACAGGCCAAACAGGAAAGGAGAAGGAATAGCATTATATGTCAGGGATATTTATATCAGTGAAGAGATTGATTGGAATGTAGAAATGTAGAATGTACTGTAGAAATAGAGGGATATAACCTTTTTAAGAGAAATAGGCCAAACAGGAAAGGCACCAAGGCCTTGCAAGAGGGGCTTCTTTTTGAGCTTGAATAAAACAATCCTGGAGACATCTCTGCCGGAATCTGACCAAGTGCGCAGAGGGTTGCCATATGCTTTCCTGGGCCTTGCTTCTCTGCCTTGAAGGGCAGGTATTTTGAATATTCTCCAGATCATATTGCCAGAAGTCTCCACCAGAAGATTTTTTTAAACCAAATTACAGTCTGCAAAGAGATAAAGATATAATTCCCCCCAATAATGTTAAATGATTGCTGGATTCTCTTAAAAGTCCCTTTAATGTTCTAAGACGTGCACCTTTGGCGAATTTTATTTGATCTCCGAAGTCCCATATTTTGCGGTTTGCCTGTTGGGACTTGGGTGCCACCATAAGCCTCACACAAAACTTGGTGGAAATGCTTGGGATGACGCAGGAACGCAGGGCCGGGCCAGGATTCCTTTCCTTGTGGCATTTTGGCCTTTCATCTTGCAAGGGGTTCCAGTCGATGAGACATTCTCGATATACAGAATTTCCTTCTCAAGCCTGCATTTGAAGGACTGGAGCGCAAGACGTTTGCTCAGAGTCTTATCAGGAGTTTTATCCCACGAAGGAGAGCAAGTGGGAGTTTATCCCGTGAATATCTTCCTGATTCCTCATCGAGAGGAACCGGGACTCTCTGCCTTTTTGCATTTTGTTTGTTTCTGTCCTCATTAAGAGAGGAGAGGCCTCTGGAGTCTAGAGTGGAACTGAGCAAACTCAACCAGGAAAAGAAACATGAGAGATAATAATAGTAATAGTAATAATAATAATATTTATTTGTACCCCGCCCCTTTGAGATCAATCAGATAAAGGAGTTTCGGCCTCCCTTTTCCTCCCTCCATAGATAAATGACTGCTTTATTCATATATTCCAGATATTCTCCATGACTCTCTATGGGCAAGCATTCTGTCGTGTTTCTCTCCTTTGTGGATTTCCTGGTGGAGAGCGAGGCCAGACTTTTGTCCACAGCGTTTTCCACACTGCTGGCATTTGTTCGGTTTGCTTGCTGTGTGGACCTTTTCGTGGAAAACAAGGTGTGACTGGAGAGGAAACAAGGAAACCAGACAATTTGAAACCATTTAAATTGGGCCAACCTCCAACCCTTTGCTGCAAACTGGGCAAAACTGCCTAGGGCCCCAATCAAAAGCTGTGTTTCGAACTGGGGCCAAGTGAAGAGGAAGCTCCTTCCACAATCTCCCACCGGATTACAGAGTTGTTGCTGCTCCTGGTTGATCACAGTGTTTTCACAATGGTTCAGGATGGTTTGATTTCTTTTGTTGATCTGTGAAAGGAAATGATTGGGAGTATTATTATTTAAACATTCTTTTCAAATATTCTTGCTGGTGATCCCTTGCAACCGCTCCTCTCCCTTTTCCATAGGAATTCATGTCCCACCAAGGACTCCTTTGAAAGCAGGAGAGAAGGGAGCATCGGGGGGGGGGGGGGTCTTGGAGCTTGGCTTTATTATTATTATTGCTGGTCCAGAGGAAAGAGAGGAAGGCAGTTTACATTGTGGGATTTATATGAAATAAATATTGATTATTGATTTTTAACTCCATATCCCACCAAGGACTCCTTTGGAAGGAGGAGAGAAGGGGCATCAAGGGGCTCTGGGTTTTCTTGGAGCTTGGCTTTATTATTATTATTTCTGGTCCAGAGGAAAGAGAGGAAGGTAAGTTTTACATTATGGGATTTATATGAATTAAATATTGATTATTGATTTTTAACCACAACAGTCCCCTTTCCCATAGGAATCTAAATCCCACCAAGGACTCCTGGCTTTATTATTACTATTATCGCTGTTCCAGAGGAAAGAGAGGAAGGCAGTTTTACGTCGTAGGATTTATATGCTATTCATACTCTTCTAGTTGGGTTAAATTAACCTGGGATTCCTCCTTGAGCGCCTCAGGCCCCTCAGAAGCCATCTCTGGAGTATTGGCTGAGGGCCGAGCAGATGAAGGAAGTGGCCAATCCCACTCAGGAATGGGTTTGGGGTGTGTGTGTGTGAAGCTCTTCGGATGCCTCTTGTTTGGTTAAATTAACCTGGGATTCCTCCTCGAGCACCTCAGGTCCCTCAGAAGCCATCTCTGGAATACTGGAATATTGGTTGAGGGCAGAGCTGAAGAAGAAGGGATTAGTCCCACTCAGGAATGGGTTTTTTTGGGGTGGGTGGGTAAGATTATTTGATTATAGAGATTACAGAGCCATTGTTTACACAGCATCACAGAGAACCTTTCCTCTTGCTTGTGTGAAGCTCTTCCTGCTCCTCATGTTGGGTTAAATTAACCTGGGATTCCTCCTGAAGCTCCTCAGAAAAGGGTTCAGAGGGTAAGGTTCCTTTCCCCCCCTCCCCTTCTTTTGCAAACTATGCAATGGCTGAGGCTGATCTACCTGTGTCTCATAAACACTGTTTACACAGAATCACAGAGAACCAGCCCCTTTCCTCTTGCTTGTGTGAAGCTCTTCGTATGACTCTTGTTTGGTTAAATTAACCTGGGATTCCTCCTTGAGCGCCTCAGGCCCCTCAGAAGCCATCTCTGGGATACTGGAATATTGGCTGAGGGCAGACCGAAGAAGAAGGGATCAGTCCCGCTCAGGAATGGGGTTTTTTTTTGGGGGGGGGGGGTTCTTGGTTTTGAAATTCACACAACCACAGAGAGCACCATCCCCTTTCCTCTTGTTTGCGTGAAGCTCTTCGTACTCCTCTTGTTGGGTTAAATCTAAGTTTTACCTTTTTAAACACTGCTTAAATGCTGTTCATTGGATATTGCTTTGCGATCTTTTTCCTTTTGAAGCATTTGATTATGGAAGTCATGAGCATAATTTTTCTTTGCCATAATGCCATCTCTTTCATATTTCTCAAAAGCCTCTTTTTCCTGTGTGGAGTATATAAATAAGATAAATCTATTTGTTTGCTTTCCTTAATGTATACCATATAGTATTTTTACTTTAGATTTGAGAAAATCTGCAAGCATTGATTTGACTATGATTAATGCAAATATCTAGGATTTACCTTTTTAAACACCATGTTATCTGTTGGATATTTCTTAATTGTTGTTTGGGTTGATTTTGGGCAAGTCGTTCTTTCCCTCTCTCATGTTCGATGTTGTCTGGCTTCAAATGATCTTTCTAAGGGGCTGGGTTAAAGGCTGGATTAAAATTCACTGCTTTCCAGATTTGGGAAGAACCAGTAGCCCCTCTTGCCACAAAGCAGCTTCCTGGGTTCAGAGAAGTCGACCGATGTTCTTCTTTTTAACAGGAGCAAAGTTCCCAATTGCAAAATAAAAAGCCAGGAGAAGCCTCTGCTGCTTCCCAATTCATGTCTCTCAACAGTCCTGCTGGTATTTAGCAAATGACATTTCTTTATGATGCAGAGGATGCCTCGGCTACAAGAGGCTCCCCAGGTTTTAGACTTGCTCTTTCCAGGGGCAGTGAAAAATCAATGAAATCCCTTCCTTTGACAAATGGGAGCGTGTCCAGAGGAGGGCCACCAAAATGGTGAAGGGTTTCAAAGCCATGAAGCCCTCTGAGGAGCGACTTAGGAAGCTGGGGATGTTCAGCCTGGAGAAGAAATGGTTGAGAGTGATATGATGATTGCCCTGTTTAAATATTTGAAAGGATGTCACATTCCTTGGGGGGTCTTTCAGCAGAGGCTGGACGGTCATCTGTCAGGTATCTCTTACCACTAAGATTTTTCCAGCAGAGTTCCTTGTACAAAAATGTCTCCAAATATTTTGCAGCATCGTTCATGCAAACATATGACCGATCGATACTGGAGTTTTAGTTCATTGTTGGTGGTCCTTGAAAATCCTATCTGAAACGAGAAGTGGGAAATAAGCCTTCTTTACCAAAAAAAAGCTATTAACATATAAATTTGTTTAAACCCATGCTCCTTAGTCTTTCTCTGAAGGGGGGAGTCCTTGGCGTTCCTCTCGGGGGGCTCCCAAGTTTTTGGTTATGGAAATGGGCTCCTTCTGATTGCTGTTTCTACGAAAGTGTCTCCCGAAATCTGACGTGGAAATGGAAATGTATGGAAGAGAGTTGGGGCAGAGGAGGAGGCGGTAAACCTTTTATTAACATAACATAACAGTAAATGCAGTCACAAATGTTGTAATGTAGGTGCAATGTATGTGGTTGTATTGTATGTGTGGACATGGAAAACAATAAAACTTTATGTTAAAAAAATCCTCTTTCGTTCTCATCTTGCTTCTTATTAAGAATCTTCTATTCATTTTGTGTTGACATTTGAACTGCATTTATACTTCATTTTAATTGTCGAACTTCTTCTTGTCCATGTATTTTAGAAAGATTTTTTTTTCAAATAAAAGTTTTTTTTTTAATGTTGAATTTCCATTTTCCCCATAATTGATGGTAATTTAGCGTGGCCACTTAATGGCGATTCTTCCATGTTATTTTGTGCAGATATTTGAAACTCAATTAAACGTCTGTTGAATTGTTGCCCCACATGAGCCCCCCATGAAAACCCATATCTTTTTGCAATCCCATCTCTGGCAATTTTCTTGTAGATGTGGCTTTAGCAGTAGATATTTGAACTGCATTTATACTCGATTTAATTCTCTAATTCTTTACTATCCAGTGGCTCTCTTTTGTAGATGGCTCATCGGGGTCTTCCTTTAGAAGTCAGTGTTTGGGGACGTTACTATCGTTGCTTGACAGTTAATGAAATAATGGCCAAGGGTGGGCTTTTCCTTTAAAAACCTTTGTTTTTTTTAACGCTTGGTCCCACGTGAGTCTCTGTGCTTCCGTCCTCGTCTTCGTAGTTCTGGCTCGTCTCCTCTTCCAACTTCCCGCCTCGCCACCTTCTTTTTCTTCTTCTTCTGGAACAAAATAATAACCATGTGGTCTTGAGTTTCCAAAGCACCCCAGCCATTGCCCACCCCTCATTATCAAACCCTACAACTCACTTTTAATAACATATATTTTAACAACCCTATATGCTTTTACACACATATTTTCTGACAGAACCACAGTTCAGACACCCTTCCACCTCCTTCCCCTGGGCTTTTGGGAAAGCTGCCTTCAGCCGTCTCTTCCTTTTACTTACTGGGATTTCGGCAGAAATTTCTCCCAAAATTCACTGCGCCGTCTAACGGTGGAAACTGTTCTTGAGTCCTAGTTTTCCTGACACTGGGGAGGGGACTACAGCTCCCAGAATCCCCCAAAATACATCTGTCTGGGAGGTTATGGGTAATGCAGCCCTCTCTCCCCCCCAAAAGGACCTCATTCCTTGAACCTCCACCATGAATATCCTCCTGGTTTTCTGGTCCAGAGGAGCCGGGACGCTCTTCCTTTTTGCATCTTGTTTGTTATCTAATTAATTAATTAATTAATTAATAATTTTTATTTATATTTCCCTCCTCTCCTTCTAGATCGAGGTGGGATTCCAACCGATAAAAATACATACAATATGAACATATACAGTTTAAAAACATCCTATGCAATAAAAACCAAGTAAAAAGAGAAAAAAAGCAAGAGCAACTTTACAAATAAACAATTTCAACAAAGAACATCTGTATCTGTCATCAATGCGGTCTCTGGTCCATCACGGTCAACACAGGAGGTCAGATGGATAGGCTCGCCGGAAGAGATCCATCTTTAGTGCTTTTTAAAAGGCCTCTAAGGTAGAAATGTGACGGATCTCTTCCGGTAGATCATTCCATAATTTAGGAGCGATTACGGAGAATGCTCTATTCGAAGTTGATGTCAATCTCATATTCTTTCCTTCTGGTAACATTTTACCCGATGTTCTGAGGGTGTGGGACGGATTGTGTAGGAGGAGGCGTTCCTTCAGGTAACTCGGGCCCAAGCCATGTAGGGCTTTATAGGTAATAACCAACACTTTGTATTGGGCCCGGAAGCAAACTGGAAGCCAGTGCAAAGATTTTAGTATGGGGGTTATATGGTTGGTTCTTAATGCCTCCGTTAGCAATCTGGCCGCCTCATTCTGGATTAATTGAAGCTTCCGAACTTGGTACACAGGTTGCCCCATGTACAGCGCATTGCAGAAATCCAGTCGAGAGGTTACCAGTGAATGTTTCAATGTTTCAAGGTCCTCTCTGCCCAGGTAGGGACGCAGCTGGCGTATCAGCCGAAGCTGATACCACGCACTTCTAGCTGTCGCTTCCACCTGATGTGTCAGCTGGAGCGACGAGTCCAGAAGCACGCCCAGACTGCGAACGTTGTCTTTTAGGGGAAGTGTGATCCCGTCCAGGACAGGTTGGCAAATCTCCATCCCTGGGCAAGAGGGGCCAATCTCAAGTACCTCCGTTTTTTTCTGGATTCAGTCTGAGTCTATTTTCCCTCATCCAGCCCATTACTGACTTCAAGCAGGCATTTAGAGGGGAGATGCCATCCCTGGTCACTGCAACAGTAGGGGACATAGAGAAATATATTTGAGTGTCATCAGCATATTGATGACACTGCGCCTCATGTCTCTGGATGATCTCTCCCAGCGGCTTCATGTAAATGTTAAATAGCATGGGAGACAGAATGGCACCCTGAGAGACGCCTGATGTCAGCTCTCTTTTATGAGAGCAGCTGTCTCCCAGCTTCACCATCTGGAATCTGCCCGAGAGGTAGGAACGGAACCACTGCAATGCAGTGCCTCCAATTCCCAACTCCCTCAGGCGTTCCAGAAAGATACCGTGGTCTGCAGTATCGAAGGCCGCTGAGATGTCCAAGAGCACCAACAGGGTCACACTTCCCCTATCAATGCCCAGACGGAGATCATCGACCAAGGCGACCATGGCTGTCTCGACTCCATAGCCTTTCCTGAATTAATGTGGCTTTTCCTCTGAACTAGATCAGGTAGAGAGATTGGGGAAGGTGGTTTATGTGGCCGACCGTGGGTTTTACAAACATTCTTTTTTTAAAACACTCTTGCTAAGACTGAGAAATATTGCAGTTGTTTTGTAAGACAGATCAAAGGAGGTTTCTTCTGTATAGAGATGGAGCTGTTTCATATTGCTCCGATCAAAATCCTCTTTCATGACCACATGTCTTGCTTATTGAAGATTGGGGCTTGCATTTTGTTTTTTGTATTTTGTCCCACAAGAGATCCTCATGATTATTTTGGTACTTGACAGGACAGGTGAATGGCATTTAATTTTCCTTGGACCTCCTTAACTCCTAGTATAAAAGCTGTTGCTGGGTTTGAAATAACTCTGAGTTTTGGTTCTGTAAAAATAATATTTCGTTTGATTGTTTTAGTAAAATGTTCTTTCAGCAGCTCATGAGTTCTTTCTAATTCCAGTTGTCTGTCTTCTTTTTCCTCTCCCAATTCGCAAGTGTCACTTTCAAAAGTGTCAGAATAGTATTCATTTTCAGATTAATTTGTGGCCTCCGTATTTTTTTGGTCTGCCTAAAATTGACAGAAATATTGCATTATTGCTGAGCTACATCCAGGGCTAGACTTCTAACTTTTCTTGTGTAAAATAGACTATTAAATTAGCTGAAGCTGTAAGTAAACTTCTACTTTAAGACAGCTCACGCAAACTAAGTGAGTCGTCTTAGGAAGACCAATAGAACAGAATTAAATTATCATTAAATATCCAGACTTACTGATCTAAACAGGTATGTCACAGCTTAATCTTTTAGAATTAAAAATAATTATCAATATAAAATTCTTACACACACTGTATGACAGATTAAAACAAAACTTGTCTGTTAAAATACTTTGAGGCTTTTAAGCCCTACCAGGGCCCATTATAGTGCTGCTGAGGTACAGAGGGTGGTGGGGTTGGTCCTCACCCAAATCGGCGCAGCTTTTAAAGGGAGTTAGGACCCTCAGGTACAGTGGTTGGAACTGGTCCTGCCTTGGACGTCCTCCAGCGCCGCCCGGACAAGCCACGGCGCAACTTTCAAAGAGAGTTAGGAACCTCAGGTACAGTGTTTGGAACTGGTTGGAACTCCAGATAGAAAGCCAAGCTAGATATCGTTTGTTTGGTTCCGAACCATCTGCGGTTTCTAGGCAGATCATTCAACAAACAGAACTTGTTAGAAGCAAAATTCTCAGTCATTCATTCCTTGCCTTTTTCCTTCCTTCCTTCCTTCCTTCCTTCCTTCCTCTCTCTCTCTCTCATTTTCTCTTTCCATGGCCCTTATCAGACGAGGGTTTTTGCAGCCTGGAAAGAGCGTAGGCCTTTGACCCAAAGTTCCTTTCTATCTCCTATTTGTTTAAAAACAATTTTGAGGGAGTTTGTAATGACCTGGAAGAGAAGGAGATTGACTAGTAACGAATTGAGAGAACTGCAAGATAAGGACAGGTTGCTTACCTGTAACAGTATTTCTTCGAGTGGTCTTCTGCGAATACTTACAAATGGGTTTTATTGCGCATGCGCAGTGCAGCTCGGAAACTTCTGGAATCGCTAGGCAGATCTTGAATTGCAACTTTTTGGCGGTAGCTCCACCCATCCCTATATAAACCCGGTTCCCGGTGTTTCTTCTCAGTTCCAAACTTTTTACGCCGTGAAAAGCGACCATGGAGCAACAATCAGCAGGACACTGAGGGGAGGATGGGCGGGATTTGTATGTATTCACAGAAGGCCACTCGAAGAAATACTGTTACAGGTAAGCAACCTGTCCTTCTTCGTGGTCTCTGCGAATCATACAAATGGGTAGTATACCAAGCTTAGTATAGGCGGAGGGAGTGTCCAGAGACCCATATAATTAAAGCATAAAGATTTATTGAACAATATGAGCATTCTAGATATCTGTATCAATCTAGTTATCAGTGCTGTGACTGAAAACAATATTTCATATTTCTCTTCAACATCGAAGTTTGTACAGAAATTCACTGAAGGCATTATCCCAATGCAACATTGAAGGCATTATTTTTCAAAGTAAATTGAGTGGTCATTGAGTATATAATATGGAATCCTGAAAGTAACTGTCATATAGCAACACATACATATGCACCCATTTTGGCCAAGAATTAGGTTCAAGAAGGTATGATAAGCAATTATCATTTTTGAGTATCAGACAACGTAAATACCTGTCAATTGTTGACCTTATAAAATTATTGAACAACCTACACAATCACCTCTGTTGAAAGCCCATGAGTGTTATCTGTATTGCACAGAAACTTATGACATAACAGGGTTATGCAGAACCATTATTGAATCAATTAATCAATAACTACTACATACTCGTAGTACTACCTAGGTAGGTACCATTGCATAGTGTTTTATTTCAACATAAACATAATTTAAGAAGAAATGAACCTGAGTAAGAGGAAGAGCAGCATAACTTTTCTTAATGCAGCCCAGAAACCAACACTGCTCTTCCAAAGGCTGCATCCCGTCTGGCTCTAGTGTCCAGCCTATAATGTTTCACAAAGGTCAAAGGCTGAGACCAGACAGCAGCCTTACAAACATCCTCCAAGGCAACCCCAGCCAAAAAAGCGGAGGATGTAGCTGCCGCCCTTGTTGCATGTGCCCTGACCCTGGCCGGAGGGGCCCTGCCTGATATTTCATAGCAGAGCTGTATGGTCCCGACTATCCATTTGGAGAACCTCTGCGTCGAAACCGGCAGGCCTTTTTTCGGTACCGAGTAGCACTGGAACAGTCTTTCAGATCTGCTAGAGTCTTTAGTCCTATCAAGATAAAAGGCCAGGGCTCTGCGTACATCCAGGGTGTGCAATCGACACTCGGTGTCGGTAGTTGGGTTCGAGGCCAGGGTCGGGAGCACAGTGTCCTGACACGTATGAAATGAAGAGACCACTTTGGGTAAAAAAGCAATGTCAGTATGGAGTACAACCCTATCAGCATGAAACCTAATAAATGGTTGGTCCCTTCTCAAGGCACACAACGCGCCCACCCGTCTGGCCAAAGTAATAGCAACCAAGAAAGCAGTTTTCCAAGTAAGTAACCTCAAATCCGAGGTTGCCATAGGCTCAAAGGGTTTCAGCATCAGTGAGCCTAGTACTATATCAAGGCTCCAGGCCGGGACGGGGGCAGAGACTGGAGGGTAGAGATTGTTCAGCCCATTTAGGAAGCTCTTAATTAGAGGGTCTTTAAAGAAGAAGGGTTTGCCATCAAAATAATAGTGGGCACAGATGGCAGACAAATAACACTTAATAGAGCTTAACCCCAGACCCGTTTGTACAAGGGCCATGAGGAACTCCAACACCATCGAGGTGGACAGCTGTCAGGATTGACAAGTAGTTATTGGTGAAGTGATATAATTGATGTTCATATATATATTCATATGTATAATCCAGTTCATATATATTAATAGATTATACGTATTTCATAGTTAACTTGTTGTAGCATAGCAATAGCTGGGAACCGAAACTACAGTTGGGGTGAGTAATTGGGGAGGACTGGCAGAGTCTGGTGATAAGGATAGGCTCAAGGCTGAAAGCGGATGGGAACATCTGGGTTGTTATGGGAATGGACTCATGGTTGGTGTGGTGTGGAGGCTGAGGGGGAAGGAAGGAGGGATGAATTTAAACTGGACAATTTTTCCTGTGAACTTCAGATTCTGCAAAGACGTGTATCTGGTCACTATTCCCATTGTCTTACAATAAACTTTACTCTGTTTGGAGCTGGTTTATTTGTGGATCATTGGGTAGAAGATTCCAACTCTGACAACACCTGGCAAGGTGACACCCCTCGGGATGTTAAAAACCCCGCAAACTTCTTCCACTTGGTGTCGTAAGATCTCCTCGTAGTCGGCTTGTGGGCCGCCAGTATGACACTGCAGATCGGAGAAGGGACATCATCTAGTCTCTGATCCTCCAGGCCACTAGGGAAAGGTTGTCCAGTTCGAGATGCCAAATTGGACCTTGTTGCAGGGTAAGCAGGTCCGGTCTGTCCTCTAGATGGAGATATGTCCAGTTTGACAGGTGCAGAAGAGATGGAAGCCACGACTGTCTCGGCCACCATGGCGTTATCAGGATTGCCCTGCTCCGGTTTTGGATCATCTTGGCTACTACCCTCGTGATCAATGGGAATGGAGGGAAGGCGTAATGGAGAACTCCTGTCCACTCGAACTGGAAGGCATCTCCTAGGGAGGTCAGAGTCTTGAAACGGGAGCAAAACCGTCCACATTGTGTGTTGTCCCGGGATGCAAAGAGATCTATTTTGGGAGTTCCCCATCTGTGGAACAAGTCCGAAACCGCTTCTGGGTGAAGCCTCCATTCATGACATGACGTGGGGGACCTGTTGAGTCAGTCCACTAGCGTGTTGTCTTCTCCTGGTAGATGAACAGCTTGCAGGACTATCTGTCTCGCAACGCACCAGTCCCAAATTTCCAGAGTCAGACACAGGAGGTTTGGGGATCTTGTGCCTCCCTGCTTGTTGATATAATGCATGACAGTCGTATTGTCTGTCAATAGGAGGACGACCTTTCCCTCTACACTCGTTTCGAATGCCTTCAAGGCCTTCTTTACCGCAAGCATCTCCAGAACGTTGATATGGAGCTGCTTCTGGGTCTTCGTCCATCTGTGCCTCACCGTTAGGCCTTCGGTGTGTGCCCCCCAGCCCTCTAGGGAGGCGTCCGTAGTTAGCACAACTTGTGGTTGCAGACGGGGAATGCCATACCGGAGCATACGTCGTCTGAGTCTAGCCACCAACGCAGAGTCTTCGAAACCGACCTCGGTATGGACAGGCACTTGTTGGGTTGGTCTCGTATCGGATTGAACACTGATAGGAACCACGATTGTAGTGGCCGGAGCCTTGCCAATGGCGTGACAAACGTTGTCGAAGCCATGTGTCCCAATGCTATTTGGATATCTCGAGCTCGAACCGTCCTCCTTGTCCTGCACCTTTTGACAGCTGCTGTTAAGGCTTGGAACTGATCCTGAGGGAGGTACGCCAGACAAAGATCTGAATCGAGCATGGCTCCGATAAACTTTATCTGTTTCGTTGGCGTGAGTGATGACTTTTCCCAGTGTATCACCAGTCCCAACGACTCCATGAGTTCGAGGGCGAACTCGACGTCCCAACATAGCCGGTCTTGCGAATCCGCAATGAAGACCCAGTCGTCGAGGTAGGGAATAGTCGTATACCCGTCTGGTGTAAGTAGGCGACCACAGGAGCCATGCATTTCGTGAAGACTCGGGGGGCCGAGCTGAGGCCGAATGTGAGGACATTGTAATGGAACCCTCTTTGACCTATGGCAAAAGCCAGGAATCTTTTGTGACTCTTCCGGATGGAAACGTGGAAGTAGGCATCCTTCAGGTCCACTGTGGCGAACCACATGCCCTGGTATAACAAAGGCAAAATAGAATTAAGAGTTACCATGCAGAACTTGCGGTAAACCAAGTGCTTATTAAGGGCCCGAAGATCAAGAATGGGTCTTAAAGACCCATCAGGTTTCGGGATGAAAGTAACGGGAGAAAAAACAATCTGGCCAGTCCTGTTCATCTATAGGGGAGATCGCTGTGGTGAACCACCAAGTTTCTATGAGGCACTGATATCGTTCTGGTAGGTTCACACTATTTAAAACAGGCTAAGTAATATTTGAAAACAGGAATAAAGTTTATTTACAAATTAAAGAGATATTTAGTAAAATACTTTAACTGCTTTGTTTGTCTTTCTTAGTTACAGATTCGTTTACCACAAACCTACACTAAAGCCACATAGGCAATCTTACTACTATTCAATCTTTATTCACAGATTGCTAAGAGTCTCTTTTACTCCTCAAACCTAACTAACTAGTCCTTCACTGGACTCTCCAAAACCCTACACTTGTCCCCTCAGGAACCTAGAGTACACCCACCCTCTGTGGTGTCTCCCTTTTCCCAGCCAAGCTCCAACTAAATAAAACCCCTGTCTCCCTCTGCTCAGGCTCTTATATAGCCCTGCCCAGCCAGCTCCTCATTGGCTGGACACCTGGTGTTCTGTGATTGGCTGTTTCTGTCTCCAGGGTTTGCTGTTTCTGGGGTCTTTTCACTACAATCGCCCCCCTTCGTCAAGGAGGGTGGGTGAGGGTTCGGTGGGAGTAAAACGGTCCGTGATGGGTAGGTCCTTGAATTCGAGGGCATAGTCCTTGTAGAGAATGTCCAAGACCCAGCCGTCAGAGGATATTTGCCCCCAGATATCGAGGAATGGTGAGAGGAGGTTAAGGAATTGAAGGGGACGGACGACGGAGCACGCGGGTGTCACTCAGGATTTCTTCCTGGCCGGCCCCGGGTCCTGTTTGCGGAACTGTTTCCGGTAACGGGAAAAGGGTTGATGTCGCCCCGAAGAAGATGACGAGTGGGATGGATATCTCTGTCTCGACGGTTCCGATGGCTTTAACTGCCTATCTTGAAAGGGGCGTCGATACGGATAAGACGGGTGGTAAAAGCCAAGCCGGCGTCTATAAGAGGCTTGTGGGGCTGAAGACATACCATGCTTCCTGGCAGCCGATTTCATGCAGTATTTAAAGTTCAGCTTGTCGTCGGTTTCCTTGTGGAAAAGTCCCGCATCGTCATATGGCATGTCTTCTATCGCCGCCTGTGTGTTGTGGTTGAGGTCTGATGCTCGCAACCACGCGTGGCGTCTCAAGGCTATGGCAGCCGCCATGGCCTTTGCTGAACAGTCTGCTGAATTTCTAGACGTCGTAATTAGCCAACTTCCGATTGAGTGAGCTTCGTCTCTCAGCTCAGTTGCCAACTTACTACTTTCTTGGGGGATGTCAGGTAGCACTGTAGACATTCGCTCCATTAAGTATTGGATATAAGCCCCCATACATGCGTTGTAGTTCGTGACCTTCAGGCCAAGAACTGAAGGCGCATATGCATTTTTTGCTAGGGCGTCAATATTTTTCACCTATCAACTGGTGATGTCTTGGGGGTAAAGGAGTGTTGCGCACCCTCCACAATAGCTGAGTTCTGTCTCGGGTGCGACTTAAGCCAAACGACTTCCGATGGCGTAATGCGGTATAAGACTTGGATGTTTCTGGCCTGGACCACTGTAGAAACAGGTGACTCCCAGGAGCGTTTGACAATCTTGTCAAGAGAAGGCAGGAATGGGATCGAAGGAGGGGACAGTACCTTTCCTTGGATCCTTTTCTCAGTGGGGTCCGCAGCATCGTCATCTACATGTACGACCTCAATTTCCAAGGCTCTCCACATTCTAATCACATGCTCCGTAAATGAGCAGATATCGTCCGGTGGCGAGGAAGCTCCCAGTACGTAAAGGTCTTGTGGGGAGCCAGCCGCTTCGATATCAGAGTCCCGGGACCGAAGGGACACTGGCGAATTCGAAGCCAGGTCCTCCGACTCCGAATCAGATGGGTCTCGATGTACTATGACCACCGGTGAAGGGGATCGAGATGGGCTTCTCGGTGCAGCCGTCTGTGTAGAACTTGTGGTCTGCTTCGGTACCATGACTTTATGCGAGTTCGGTGTTTGCCGTACTGGCCGTGTCCAAAGTTCACTGAGAGCCCGGTCCCGGTTGACAAGGATGTAATAGGTGTCTGTCTCACTGTCGTAGACATATGCCAGACTTTCCTGGCCTGGGAGTTTGGTCGGAGATTTTTCTGGCATCGGAGTTGAAGATCTTCTGTGTCTCGACTGAGGTGGAGACAACAGGGGTGGGTCCAGCTTGTCCGAGGGATCGGAGAGCACTTCGATCTGTAGCTCCTCAACGGAGAGCGCTTCCTCAGCTCTGGGAATAGCTCTCGATACCGAGGCACCGGTTCCGACCTCCGTCCGTACCGAGGAAGCTCGCTGGAGAGCTGGAGAGATTGTAGTAGAGGCCTTAACCGGCTCGTCTAACACCGGGGTATCAATTCGAGCTCTCTTGGACTCGTGGTGTCGTTTGGAGTCTTTGGCCTCGGAATGCTTCCGTTTGGAGGTCTTAGAGCGCTTCTTTCGACGCTCCTCCTCCATCCCGGGGGCCTTCTTGGGTCCAGTCACTTCCACGGGCTCAACAGCCAGGGAGGTTATAGTATGAGGCATCTCCTGGTCCTTTCCAGTTTTTGGGGGCCTTTCCTCTGGTGTTGACGCGCGCGCGCTGCGTCCACCGAGGCCTGGGTGGTACCAGACCCGGGGGTCCTGTGAGCCGAAGTTTTGCTTGTAGACGGAGGCTTAGAGTGCGACTTCGAAGCTGCCATGGCCTTGGTTGCCGAGGATGGCTTGGAGGTCAATGGAAGGACTCCTTGCGGCTGCAGAGCCTGGGAAAACAGTGCAGCCTGCAGCCTTGCCGCCCGGTTCTTCCTTGCCTGCGGGGTCATAAGTTGACATTGCGGGCAGGATTTCGGGTTATGGGTTTCGCCCAAACACAAGAGGCACGTCGTGTGCGTATCTTTTTCGGGGATCTTACCCCCGCAGGTGTCGCAGCCCTTGAAGGGAGGTGCCATGCTACCGCACCTACGTTGAGGCGGGCTAGAATATCTCGTGGTCGACAGTCCAATGGTCAAAAGCAGGAGTGAAGGCAATGTCCGAGGGAATAGTCAAGAAAACAGTCCGTAGTCAATACCGATAATTCAGAAAACGAAAGCGAGTCACTAGCGAAGTTCCCAACTGCTGCTAATGCGGCGGAAAAAAGGAACTGAGAAGAAAGAGCGGGAACCGGGCTTATATAGGGATGGGCGGAGCTACCGCCAAAAAGTTGCAATTCAAGATCTGCCTAGCGATTCCAGAAGTTTCCGAACTGCGCAGTAAAACCAATTTGTATGATTCGCAGAGACCACGAAGAAGAAGAAGAAGAAGAGAATTTCATGGGAGAAAAGGAAAGGCAGTGTGAGGGAGGAGGATTAAGGAGGAGAAAGGTATAATTCAAATTTCATATAATTCAAATTTCATTGATGGGTTAGAGGAGAAACATAGCAGCCTATTTACAGATTCATCTGCGTAAGCTTTCCTTCTGAAAAATATCACGTGGAGAGATTGGGGAGGGTGGTTTATGTGGAGCTGTTTCATGTTTCCCCGATCAAAATCTTATTTCTCTCTCGAATTTTCCATCTCCTCCGCCAGTTCAGAAAACAAAGACTCAGAATTCACAATAAAAGGCTGGAGTGGCGCTGAGTGATTGGGGGACGCAGGAGGCACCTTGGGTCCATGTATCACAAGGGACATCCAGTGTAGTGGAGTCTCCTTCCTTGGAGGTCTTTAAGCAGAGGCTGGATGGCCATCTGTCAATGGGGGTGCTTTGATGGAGAGTTCCTGCATGGCAGAATGGGGTTGAACTGGATGGCCCTTGGGGTCTCTTCCAACTCTATGATTTTATGAAGGCAGATCAAGGAATAGGGATCCAGCCTGTGTTAGGTGGGGTCACACTCCCCCCGAAGACAGAGGTTCACAGTTTGGGAGGACTCTTGGACTCAGCTTTGAACTTGGAGGCCCAGGTCTCTGCTGAGACCAGGCATGCTTTCCCACATTTAAAACTTGTGCACCAGCTGCGCCCGTTCCTTGAGAAACCAGATGTGGCCACGGTGGTATATGCCTTGGTTACATCTCATTTGGACTACTGTAATGGGCTCTGCATGGGGCTGCTTTTGAAAAGTGTTTGGAAAATTCAGCTGGTTCAAAGAGCTGCTGCTAGGCTGTTAACAGGGGCAGATTTCAGAAATCACAGTGAAGCCGCTCTGAGTTCCAGTCCTGGGAAAAGAGCAGGATACAAATAACTATAGTAATAATAATAAATAAAAAGCCTTGCAAGGGTGCCCCCGTGTGGTCAGATCCAGAACTAAGCGTCCCCTTAGAAGGAGCCAGCAGGTGGCGCTGTTCTGCAACCATTTCGCAAGAGGGACTCCGTTGAAGAGCAAGAAAAGGTTAAAAGGGGTGGGGGGTGGGGGTGGGAGAAGGGCAATGGGGCCCACCTTCTTGACCCAAGGATGCTTTCCATCCCTCAAAATGCAAAAGTCTCCCATTGCTCCTGGCCTCCCGAGAGAGATCACCAGTTGCAAAGGCATCTGGAAAGCCTTTAATTATTCTGCAAATGTTGATGCGATGCAAATGAGGGCTGCCTTTCTCAGCTCTCTGAGAAGAATGCAACCGAGTTCTCTCTGTTTTGTTTGGGTTTGCACTGTTTTCTTTTTCTTTTGTATGTTTATTTCCCCCAAGAAATACAGCGTAGACCAAGATGCAGGTGTTGGGCACATCGCCTCCCAGAAGCCCCAGCCAGCATCACCAAAGGCCAGGAGTTCTGGGAATTGAAACCCCACAAATCATAGAATCATAGAATCATAGAATCATAGAGTTGGAAGAGACCACAAGGGCCATCCAGTCCAACCCCCTGCCATGCAGGAACTCCAAGTCAAAGCATCCCTGACAGATGGCCATCCAGCCTCTGCTTAAAGACCCCTAAGGAAGGAGACTCCACCACACTCCGAAGGAGTGCGTTCCACTGCCGAACAGCTCTTACTGTCAGGAAGTTCCTCCTAATGTTGAGGTGGAATCTCTTTTCCTGCAGTTTGCATCCATTGTTCCGCGTACTAGTCTCTGCAGCAGCAGAAAACAAGCTTGCTCCCTCCTCAATATGACATCCCTTCAAATATTTAAACAGGGCTATCATATCACCTCTTAACCTTCTCTTCTCCAGGCTAAACATCCCCAGCTCCCTAAGGCGTTCTTCATAGGGCAAGGTTTCCAGACCCTTCACCATCTTAGTTGCCCTCCTTTGGACATGCTCCAGTTTCTCCACATCTTTTTTGAATTGTGGTGCCCAGAACTGGACACAGTATTCCAGGTGGGGCCTGACCAAAGCAGAATAGAGTGGCACTATAACTTCCCTTGATCTAGAAACTATGAGGTTTATCACACTAGAGGGCAAACAGGAATTAAACAGGAATTAAACAGGAAATGCCCTATGTTAAACATAAGGCAACAGGAAATGCCCTATGTTATACATAAGGCATTTTCTGTTTAATTCCTGTTTAATTCCTGTTTAAATCCTGTTTGCCCTCTAGTGTGATAAACCTATATACTTCTATTGATGCAGCCTAAAATTGCATTGGCTTTTTTAGCTGCCGCATCACACTGTTGACTCATGTTCAGCTTATGGTCTACTTGGACTCCTAGATCCCTTTCACACGTAGTTTCATTCAGCCAGGTGTCCCCCATCCTATATCTGTGCATTTCATTTTTCCGCCCTAAGTGCAGAACCTTACATTTCTCCGCATTGAATTTCATTTTGTTAGCACTGGCCCAGCTATCTAGTTTATTCAGGTCATTTTGAATTTTGATCCTGTCCTCTGGGGTATTAGCTACTCCTCCCAGTTTAGTGTCATCTGCAAATTTGATAAGTATGCTCCCAATTCTGTCATCCAAATCATTAATAAAGATGTTGAATAGCACTGGGCCCAGGACAGAACCCTGTGGGACCCCACTGGTCACTTCTCTCCAGGATGAAAAGGAGCCATTGTTGAGCACCCTTTGAGTTCGGCCAGTCAACCAATTACAAATCCATGTAACAGTTAACTTGTCTATCCCACATTTTGCAAGCTTGTTTGCAAGAATGTCATGGGGAACCTTGTCAAAAGCCTTACTGAAATCGAGGTATACTATATCCACAGCATTCCCTTCATCTACCAAGCTGGTAATTTTATCAAAAAAAGAGATCAGGTTCGTTTGGCATGACTTGTTTCTCTGAAACCCATGTTGGCTTTTTGTGATTATGGCATTGGCCTCTAAGTGTTCACAGACTCTCTGCTTAATGATCTGCTCTAGCACCTTTCCTGGAATTGATGTCAGACTAACTGGACGATAATTGTTGGGATCCTCTTTTTTTCCCTTTTTGAAGATGGGGACAACGTCTGCCCTCCTCCAGTCTGCTGGGACTTCTCCTGTTCTCCAGGAGTTCTCAAAGATTATTGCCAATGGCTCTGATATTACATTTGCCAGTTCTTTTAATACTCTAGGATGTAGTTCATCTGGTCCTGGAGACTTGTATTCATTTAGATTAACCAGGTATTCCTGTACTGTCTCTTTACTTATTCTGTGCTGAAATTCCCCTATTCTGTCTTCTTCCCCATTATCCTTAGGTTGAGCACCCTTTGCCTTTTCTGAGAAGACTGAAGCAAAGAAGGTGTTGAGTAATTCTGCCTTTTCTCTGTCCCCTGTTAGCATTTTGCCATCTTCTGCACGCAGTGGCCCCACTGTTTCCTTCTTCTTCCTTTTGCTGCGGACATATCCAAAAAAGCCCTTTTTATTGTTCTTAACCTCTCTAGCAAGCCTGAGTTCATTCTGCGCTTTAGCTTTTCTGACTTTACTCCTACATGTGCTGGCTATTTGTTTGAATTCCTCTTTCGTGATTTCTCCATTTTTCCATTTCTTATACATGTTCCGTTTAAAACTTAGCTCATTTGAAAGTTCCTTAGTCATCCATCCTGGCTTCTTGAGACATCTTCCATTTTTCTTCCTCATTGGAACTGTTTGAAATTGTGCCTTCAATATCTCCCTTTTGAGAAACTCCCATCCGTCTTGAACTCCCTTCTCTTTTAGTATTCCTGACCATGGGATCACTCCCAGTATTTCTCTAAGTTTATTGAAATTAGCTCTCCTAAAGTCTAGAGTGCGTGTCTGACTATGCCTAGCTTCTCCCTTCCACTGCATAACAAACTCCAGGAGAACATGGTCACTTCCACCTAAGGATCCAACCACTTGCACCCCATCAACTAGGTCTTCCCTGTTGGTTAAGATCAGATCTAAAATGGCTGATCCCCTTGTTGCCTCTTCCACCTTTTGGACAATGAAATTGTCTTCCAGGCAAGTGAGGAATTTGCTAGACTTTGAGGATTTGGCTGAGTTTGACTTCCAGCAAATATCAGGATAGTTGAAGTCACCCATTACTACTACATCTCTCTTTTCTGAGTATGTGTTTATCTGTTCTAGAAAGGCATCATCCAATTCCTCTGCCTGAGTCGGGGGTCTGTAGTAGACTCCCACAGTAACATCCCTGTTGTTTCCCTCTCCTTTAATTTTTATCCAGATGCTCTCCACCTGGCTTCCAGTATTGATGTCCTGGGTCTCTTCACTGGTGTAAATATCCCTGACATATAATGCTATTCCTCCTCCTTTCCTGCTTGGCCTGTTTCTCTTAAAAAGGTTATACCCCTCTATTTCTACATTCCAATCATGAGACTCATCCCACCAGGTTTCAGTGATGCCTATTATATCATATTTCCCTTGTTGTGCTAGGAGTTCAAGTTCATCCTGCTTATTTCCCATACTCTGTGCATGTTTGGAGTTTGGAGTCTCCCTGGTGAACGGCTGTTTTGGATGCATCTGGGTCAAAGCAAACATTAAAAGCAACACACATCCTGACTGGGGCTGAAATGTTTTCTTTCCAGCAGTGAAAGAACATAGGCCTCAGCAAAGTTCACTTTCCATTGACCAATCCCACAAACAAGAAGAAGCTTGCTGAACAACCCACAGGTGAGGGCAATCCCTTCTGTGACAAGCAGACGTCTTTTGCCTCCGGAGGGAGCGCCTCTTCCGGACAAATGCCCAGCATCTCCTTCAGTCTGACCCTCCGTCAAAGTCCATTCCGTCCCTGACATTAAATCCCATCAGCAGGAAGGAGAGCTTAAAGGACTGGGTCAGTTGCATTTGGATCCGGACTTCGAGGCAGGAGAACTGGATGGATCCACGGCAGGCGTTCCAGCGCCAGATTAGTTTTTGGAGAATGGGTCATCCCATTGTCCTTCTGATCCTTTCTTGGGATCACCAGAGCAGGGGAACCTCCCTGCAGAGCATTGGACCTTCATTTTTCTTCCTTGGGAAGGAAAAACAAACCAGAGACCTGAGTGGGAAACCCTTGGGGAGTCGCACTCTCTCAGCTGCCTCAGAGGGAGTCCAGGGTGGGAAGGCCAAAAAGGCCAGGGAAGGGGGGTTCCTAACCCTACAAGGCAGCCGTGGGCCGTAGCGACTGGAGCGCCAGGTGCGGCCCAGGGTTCAAATCCCCCTTCAGCCGTGGGAACCCACTGGGCCAGCCGGGGGAACCGGTGCTCTCCCAGCCTCAGAGGAGGGCAATGGCAAAGCTCTTCTGAATTGGGGGGGTGGACAAGGTGGCCCTTGTGGTCTTCTTTGTGGTCCCTCCTTTCTTTCAGACGCAATGTGGCACAGTGGTTTCTGGGTTGGAGTAGGGCTCCCCTGGGCTCGGATCGCTTGGAGGCCCAGGGAGACCCACCTTAAGGCCTTGGGCAAGTGCCACTCTCTCAGCCTCAGAGGAATACAGCGGTGGCAAACCCCCTCCACAAATAAGTCTGGACAAGGAACCCTAGGACAAGGAATCCCTTGATAGCATGTCTCTTTAAGCTGGGGATGATAGGTGCTGTGTTCCTAAAATGCTAGAGAGTAATTCCAGGGAACATTTATGAAGGCATTTATGTCTCTAGGGGTGTAATCTCAGCCATCTCTTATTGGCCGATGTCTGGACGGAATTTGGGAATGGACGGGAGTTTGGCCTCTATCCAAGACCCATAGAGCTGGAAGGGGTCCCCAAGGGTCACCTAGTCCACCCCTAAGACCATGTTCTGCAGGAGTCCACAGCGCAAGCATCCCTGAGAAGTGGACGTCCATCTGGCAATGCTCTGCGCACTCTGTTCCCTTCGGTGGGTTGTTGTGGGGCCACATTTGGTGTCGATGGTGAGAGAGCCAGAAGTGTTCCCAAGAAGAGAATCCTTTGGGGAAGGAGGGCTTTGGGGGGCTCAGGGTCCCCAACCAGAGAGAAAATGCCTGCTGCGTCTCTGTGTGAGCTTCAGCTCCAAAGTGGCCATCCTTTGCAAAACTATCCCAGCCCAGAGTGGACAATACTGCCAAGGAGCGCTTGGGTCTTTGTGTCCTTCTTGATGCAAAGACCCATAGAAAGGTCTGCTTTCCAGAGGAGTCTGGCCACTGATCTCGGTGTGAGCTGTTGGTATTCCTTGGTGGTCATTCATCACTCCTGGTCTTATTCACGCAAGGGAGGTGCACTTGACGCTTCTTCTGGGTAAAGTATGTGCCTTTGGGTTGCCGGTTGAGCTACAGTGACCCCATGACTTTCACAGCCTTTCCTTAGCCAAGGAATACCCAAAGGGATTTTTGCCAGGTCCTTGTGCCCTGAATGCAGCCTGCAACCCCTGGGCCTTCCCTGGCGGCCATCCATGGGTCAGAGGGAGAAAAGCACAAGGTTGCCATGCAGGAGCAGGGTACAGCTTTAAACGGTAGAGGCAGCCATGGACTCCTTCGTCCCCTTCCCCTCCGGCCATTGCATCATTTTCCCACCTGGGAGTTTATCATACGACAGAATTTGGGGGTATAATGCAATGGCAATCCAAACACAATCATGGGGTTTCACATTGTGTATGAGTGTATCTCACGCAATTTTGGGCAAAAGGGAAGTCATTCCAAACGCAATCTTGGGGTTAACTGTAATTGTGTATTAGAGTATCTCACACAATTTCGGGCAATGGGGGTCATTTTCGGGAAATGGGAAGTCATTCTGAATGCATTCCAAACGCAATCCGATTTCATGTAAATTCGCTAAACTAGCGAATTTATGTAATTGCAAATTGGTTCCATCCGCAATTGAGAGAAATTCCTCCCATGTGATAAACTCCCTGGTCAGCAGTTCCTCAGACCCACAAGGGGCCTCTGGGAGGCAGCATCCCCACCAGTGGCTGTAGTGGCCACAATGGCCAGAGGTGTCCTGGCCGGTGGAGGGGCAGCTGGGAGGGTGTGCCATGCAGCTTGGCCAGGATGGTGAGGGTGGCCAGGGGGTCAGGCGGAAGGAGGGTGAACATCAACATCCCTCCCCAGAGCTGGCACCGGCTCTTGGGGCGGGGGGTGTCGGTGCATCAGGAGCCGATGCAAAGTGGGCAATTTGGAGTGGTGGCATCGTTCCCTTCCTCTGTGCCCCTTCCTTTGCTTTCTGCAAGGCTGAGGGGGTCCCTGGGGTCCCCAGTGTGGACCCAGTCCCATGCCTGGGGCTGATGCCATGGGGTGACACACCGACACCAACCCTTGTGACATTGCTGTGGTCATCGGTCCTCTTTCATGGCCTAGAAATGACCCTTGCGTCCTGGCATAACCAGGGAGTGTGGACTGCACCCCCAGTGGAGCGTTGACTCCCATTTCAGTCCTCCTGCCCCAAACACACCCCTTTGCTGGTCACTCTGGCGCTGGGCTTCCTCCCGTGGAGAAAGCAAGGGCCTGGAGGAGTGTGTCCTTTTGGCCACTGCACCCCCTCAGTAGCCCCTTCCCAGACCAGATGTCCTCATTAGCACAAAGGAGGACAAGGCACTGCAACGTCTCGGCCATTTAAGAAAAATGTAGGGCATGCCAACATGAAAGCTAAAAGCACTCATGTAAACGTAAATGCATGCTTCCTAGTTCTGCTCAAAATGGAGGAAATTGTGCGATTCCTCCTGGACAGAAGGCTGAAATGTAGGGCATGGCCTGGAAAAGGAGGATGCCTGGTCATGGGGATGCCATTGCCCTGGTATGTTTTTAGTCTTGTGCATGCTTCTGTTTTTATCAGAAAACTGAAAAGGGGAAATTCCAATTAATGGCCGGGGGGGGGGGTCTGTCCCAGTCATCATTACATTTGGACACAAAGAAGAGACCGGGACACTCACCGTCCTTGAATTCCTTTTATTTCGAAATAAACATCTCCAAGAACAAGGTATGAAATCCCCCTCCCTTTTTTATTTTAAATTCCCTAGAAATGCAAAAAGGAACTTCTGGGAAGCAAGGCCTCCCCCTCCTCAAAGGAAACAGTCACCCCAAAAACCCAGATTTTGAGGACGGTCGAAAAAGGTACAAGCCCAGAGAAAAAAGTGTGAGTCCTTGACGCTTCCAGGCAGCTTTCTGGATGTTTTGCAGAAGGAAGGAGAGAGAAGACAGAGACCCTCAGCCCCACTCCTCTGGAAGGAAGGAAGGCTCCAAATGGGGGGAGACTTTATCCCTAAAAACCACTGACCAAGCCTTTGAAACCCCCCCCCCAAGGCAGCTGTAGTAGCAATGACAGAAGGATACCAGGGAGAAAGAAGTGCAAGGTCTCAGTTCTGGCAGTGGTGGCTTTGGCCCAGAGGAGCCAGGCAGCAAGGGGGGGGGGTCAAGCCGCTTGGGGGTCACTCGTACGAGGGGTCTTCCAAGCCTCCCAGACAGGGGGGCTGGCCTCTTCCCCTGTGGAGGCCCAGGAATTGGGATTACAGGGGGGTACAAAGGCCATTTCTGGGGGACGCTGTCCGTGCAGGGACTCCCCTTTGCTCTGGCCTCCCTCTTCCATGCAAAGGAGGCTCCATCCCAAATGCTCTATCTATGAGGGACCTGGATACTCAAAGGGGCACATGTCCGAGGGTCGGGACCATTTGAACAAGACGACCCCCCCCCCGGAGGCAGGGGAAGGCCCTGAGTTGGGAGGATGGGAGCAGGGCCTTCTCAGCAATGGCACCCCCATTTTGGAACAGACTGCCCTTGGAAGCCAGATTGTCCTGGTTCCATGTAAGCAGATGGGCTGAGATTTGTGTGCCAGAGGCTACAATGCATTATTCAACAATGATGGGGCCTCTGACAAAATGCGCAACTCAGCAAGTGAATTGCAGCAATGTGCATCGTGGGGGTCCTGTGCAATGTGCCCCATTGGGTAACAAGACCCACAGCGCAAGAGCCCCGCTACTGTCTTCGCTTGCGCAGTGGGGCAAATGAAGAGCTATGCATCTGCTCCCGCCAATGCAAACACTGTGCGACAGCACTGTTCAACTTTATGCAACTGGTTCACAACACAGCTTCCCAACAGCGCAGGATCTTCAGGTGTCACTTAATTCTCCCTATGATTTCAGCACTACCCATATAGCTCAAGAATTTTTAGGTTTTCATATTGTTTTGTACTGTGTTCCATGTTTTTAACTTATTGCTAATTTAATCTTATTTTAAGGGGAGGGAGGTTGGGATGGGATTGATCTATTTTAACTGTTGTTGTTTTAATTTGTTGTACCCCGCCCCGATTGCTTGTTCAGAGGGGCCGGTTATAAATAAAAATTATTAATATTATTATTTACTCCAACTGCTACCCACGTGGCCTTCAAACCCTTGTAATTGTTTAATCATTTTTAAAAAATTTATATTTATGTATTTTAAAATTCTTGTGCTGTTTTTAATTGTATTGTTTTATACATGTCATTTGCCACCTTGAGTCCCAATGTGGGGAGAAAGGTGGGATATAAGAAAATAATAATTATTAATCTTCAATGCCTGTTCAGATGTTTAAATGTGTCTAACGATATCTTACTTAAATCATTATTATTGTCTTAAATTGTGTTAACCTTTTGCGTTTGGGTTTTACTGTGCTGCCCTGAGACCTTCTGATGTAGGATGGGATAGAATACGTTTTAATAAATACATGTAATAAATAAATAAAAATGCCCCTCCTGATGGCTCAGCTTGGGACTGTCAAGGCCTTCCTGCATTCACTGGGTGGTTGTGTCCGCTCCAGGTTTCAGTCCAAACTGGGAAAGGCCTCTTCAAGGGGCTGGAGGAAGAGGGGCTTCACCACGCCAGCCCCCCGACTGTGCCAGGAGCTGGGCCTTATTCCCCCAAATAAGTCCAGAATGATGGGCTCATGCCCCATGGACCCGGACGCCACATGCTGCGGTGTGGGTCAGATATTGGCCGGCAGGAAGGGAGGGAAAGCAGCATCCTTCTTGCGCCCAGATTGGCAGCAAAACAGCCCCCATAGCTGGGTGGGGGGCATTGACATGGTCTTCCATTAAGGGCACCTAATCTGCGTAATGTGATTTGATGGTGATTTCCTGCACGGCAGAATGGGGTGGACTGGGTGACTGTGGGGGTCCCTTCCAACTCTAGGGATAATCTTACTGACCACATTCCAGCCGCAGAGCCATGAATCCAGGCCATGAACCTGGAACTGGCACACTGAGTGGATCTGGCCCGGTTTATCCTTTTCCTGGGAAGGGCAAGTGGGGCCAGTGTGTCGTTTTGTCTCAGGTCTTCAGTTTGCAAGACCTGAGCAGGGCTGTTGCTAATAGGGTCACTTGGAGGTCTCAGTCATAGGGTTGTCATAAGTCAACTTGACAGCAGTCAACATCTCATGATGTCTCCAAAGTACAGCAGTCTTACTTGGCTTCTCAGGGGAACCCAGCCTTATTCCTACTTCATTATGTTGCTGTTAATTGCTGTCAAGTCAGCTTCAGACCCCGAGAGAGAACCTTCCAAGATCCTCAATCGTCATCAGCTCAGGTCTTGCAAACTCAGAGCAGCCATGGCTTCCTTCATAGCCCTCCCGCCTGCAGTGCCGCCTCCCTCTTTTCCTAAGGCTTTCCATCTTACTCCATCTGCTTTCTTCACTGTCCAGCCTTTGCCACAGGACACACAGATTGTAAGTATGGGGGAACACCTTGACCCCCTCCAACGACACAGTTACAACTCTCCGGAAGAGGGTTCTAGCCTAGAGCTTTCTTACAGAGAACTATAAATTCCTCAGAAACTACTATGGGATCAAAACTGTTGTAACCGGCTCACATCCTGCTGGTGTTTTACACACTTCTGAGTCCCCTTTATACAAACAATTGTACACTCCTCCCTCCACATTTGCAGCTTTGATATTTGCGGATTTGATTATTCACAGATTTGATTAATATATTAACTCTAGGAATATCTAAGTCCTCCAGCACAACTCTATGGTCAACTTTAACCAAAAGTCGCATTGAAGGACCTAGACATTCTTAGAGAGAACACTCTGCTAGGCATTTGTAGCTCCTCCAGAGAGACTCTATGGTCAAGGACTGGCAGATGCTGACCATAGAGTTGCACTGGAGGACCTAGAGATCCCTAGAGAGGTGTTCTCTTAGGTAAAAAGAATAGTGGTCTTTTTAATTTGTGGTTTTTCCACATTCACGGGGGTCCTGTGCCCCTGACCCCAGCAAATGTGGAGGGACAAGTGTACTTTCTTGTCTATGGTGTAATATCTGCGTCAAGATCACGGTCATGCAGAACAACTCACAAATGTAAACGTTACACTGCAGTTACGTGTTCCTTTTGGTTGGTAACTCCTCCTTCACTGGGGTTGGAGTGAAACTGCCAGTGTTTCACAGGTAAAATGGGGACACGTGTGTCCGAGCGACATCAGAGTGTGGTCAAGGTGGCCAGAATGATAAATGTGGAAGAACAGCAATTTGCTTTTGCTTGGGCTGACTGGGAAAGGCAACACCTCATCTGATTCTCTTCCCTTTGGCTGAGTTAACTGATTGCAAACTACTTTTGCCTTTTGAGCTTAGTTTGCAGCAACTGAAGGAAGCTGAGGATGAAGGAGGAAAGTGGGAGAGAGAGAAAGAGAGAAAGCGGACATTTCATAAGCAGCTGAAAAAGTGGGATGGCAGGGGATTAATCAGGATTGTCCCTACCAAATCAAGACATATGCGGAATACACATCATCGTGGTTACAACCTCCCTACACTCAGAGGAAGCATGAAGAAGCACAGCAATGTTGCAACAATGAGAGCATTGTGGTGGACCTTGGCCACTGTGCCGTACAAGACCACCGTCCCACAAGCGGTCTGGCACTGGGGAGACCACTGGACACCTGGCCTTTCCTTTAGTCAAGGGCTTCTCATTTCTGCAGGTATCTGCTTTAAGATACCCCCTTCATGCTGAGATGAGTGCATCTACAATGCACTATTATAGGAGATCAATCCTAATTTCAACTGTCTTGGCCCCACCTTGTTGGATCCTGGGATTTCTAGTATGGTGGGAGAATTCTCTGACTTAAAGCTCTAGAACCCCAGATTGCAGTCCCAACGGTACCCTGAGAAGAGAAAATTAGGATTAAATTGGGCTGTCTGTAGCTCAGGGGAGTGCACTATAGCTATCAGCAGGGAATTCTAAGTCCCCCTCCAAAACTACAAATCCCAGGATTCCTTAGGCTATGGCCATGAAAGGTCAAGTGATATCAATGTTCTATAACTGTGTCATGGAGAATATACACCAACGGTTCTGCAGGTCCAAAGCTTCCCCTGCAAACGGGGACTGTTTTACAATCTCAGCAACTATCCCATTTGGTGCAAGCAAACAGCATCGCCCCTGCTGCTAACGCTCAGCCATAATCCTCAATTTGGAGGACATTACAAGCCCATTGCAAAGGTGGGGGAAATCCTTCTATATCAGCCACTGCTTTGTGGAAGCCAGGAGGCCAAATTTGATTAATTCCAGAGAAGAAAAAAGAAGGAGACACCTCCATCTCCTTAAGTCCCCAAAAAGAGAGTCAGAAGAGATAAGAGAGCTGGTCATCCTGGTCCGTCTTCTTAGTTCTTCTCCACCTCACTGACCGCTCCACCCACGGCCAATGACCACCACTACTAAAAAAGGGTCCCACTCGCAGAAAAAGGGATTTTGGAAAAGAGGACGAGAAATGTGCAGAAATCTCAAGACAGTCATATTGCAGAAAAGCGCTTGAGGAAGAGAGCCTCATGGCAGGACCTTTATTTGCAAAATCTAGCAAGCTGAAGGCTTCCCTCTCCGCCAGAAACTAGCCCTGTGACTTCAGATTTGGGGGGGATCTGCCTGCCCCGGCTCTGCGTGCGAGTGACACCAAGGGAAGGCAGGCATCTATTCTCTCTCTCTTTCTTGTTGTTGTTTTGAAAAGACAAACGGCATAGGTTACACAGACAAAGAAGAAGCCCAGGCAGGCAAATGCAGCAGAGGCTCGGCCAGGGCCGCGGGCATCACGGACCGGTCAGTTGACGCTGTCCTCATCGCTCCCGTCGGCCCGGTCATCCTTGGTCTCAGAGAGGCTGCTCTCGTCAATGTTTTCCAGGGAGTCGGCGTGTTGGATGGCCAGGTCCGAGAGCGCCAGGCTGGGTAGTGTGTTCTGCTCCGGAAACAGCCAGGGCTTGAAGTGCGGGTTGTGCTTCTGCTTCCACTCTGGATATTTCACACAGGCCTTGTACATCTTCTTCATGGCCTGGGACGGGGAGAGGAGACACAGGTTGCGGTCAGTGCGCATGGAGAGGGTTAAAAGCACGTAGTACTGGTCAGTTGGTCTACTCATTGATCAATCGATCTGGCACAGTGATACCCAAACTTTGATCCTTTAGATGTTTTGCACTTCAGCTCCCAAAATTCCTGACAATTGGCCAGCTTGGCTGGGGCTTCTGGAAGCTGAAGTCCAAAACACCTGGAAGACCAAAGTTTGGGACCTTTTAAATTAACTTAAAGTTGTGAAATCGAAGGCTTTCATGGCTGGCATCCATAGGTTTTTTTGTTTTGATTTTTTGTTTTTCAGGCTCTGAGGCCGTGTTCTAGAAGAGTTTATTCCTGACGTTTCTCCAGCATCTGTGCCTGGCATCTTCAGAGAATGCTGGCATGGAAGAGAGAGGGGTATATATACTGTTGGTTGCAAGGAAGCGATTTCCATGTTAATCTGTGTATTATTCTGTTGTTGAATGGCAAGGTCTCAGGGGGTCCATTTACATAATGATCCATTGTCTGTGAGGAATCCTCATCCTGGCTGGCTTTCATTGGCATTTGTTGAGTCTTCAGCTTGCTGTTTTTAAGGACTGGCTAGCCAAACCTTGTTTACTTTAAGGGTTCCTTCTTTCCTGTTGAAGTTGTCCAAGTGTTTGTGGATTTCAATGCCTTTCCTGTGCATTCTGACCTGATAGTTGTTGGCATGGTCCAAGAATTTCAATGTTTGCAAATAGCATTTTATGCCCCGGATGGTTTATAACATGTCTGTTATGGCTGATTTTTCTGGCTGACCTAGTCTGCAGTGTCTCTCGTATTCCTTAATTAGTGTATGAACGCTGCGTTTAGTGGTCCCTCTGTAGACTTCTCTGCAGCTGAACCGTATGCGGTCAACTCCTGCGGCTGTGAGAGGGTCCCTCCTGTCCTTCACTGAGTGAAGCATTTACTGGATTTTCTTGGTCAGTTTGTGGACCATTTGGAGGTTGTGTTTCCTCACCTGCAACCATCCTGGGCATAAAATGCTGTTTGAAAACACTGAAATTCTGGACCATGCCAAAAACTATCAGGTCAGGATGCATAGGGAAGCCATTGAAATCCAGCAACACATGGACAACTTCAACAGGAAAGAAGTAACCCTTAAAGTTAGCAAAGTTTGGCTACCAGTCCTGAAAAACACCAAAATCAAGACCCAGCAAGTGCAAATGAAAAACCATCCAAGGTCAGGGGAGTTTCCCAGCAGACAATGGAGCAATAATTAAATGGACCTCCTGAGACCTTGCCATTCAAAAACAGAACAATACATAGATTAACATGGAAACCCCTCTCTCTTCCATGGCAGCATTCTCCGCAGATGCCAGCCACAGATGCTGGAGAAATGTCAGGAATAAACTCTTCTAGAACACGGCCTCAGAGCCCAAAAAACCCACAAAAATGATTGATTGATTGATCAATCTAGCACAGCGATTTCCAAATTTTTGTCCTTTAGATGTTTTGCACTTCAGCTCCCAGAATTCCAACCTGGAAGCTCAAAGTCTGGGAACCACTGAATTGTTCTGGTGGGACCTTTGAGACTAACTTAAAGTTATTCTCCCATTTAAAGTTCGCCTAAAAGGTGCTATGAAATCCGTTTGCATACTGATTTTCCAGACTGACACAGTGTTTTTCTTCGAATTCTACCCATCTAGCGTTCTTTTTTCTCCCAGACCTGGGAATCAAATCAACTTGCAATAGTTAAAACAGATGCCGTTAAAAACTTGCATCACTAAAACCACACAGAAGTTAAAACATAACTAAGGCTGTATCCACACTGGAGCAATCTCTGCTCTGGGCCCACAACAAATTTCCAACTCCCAGAATTCCATAGCCTTGAGCCAAGACACTTAAAACGGGACCAAACTGGTTATTGCTCCAGTGTGGATAAAGCCTTAAATACAGTTTTTGTCACTAAGGCAACATCTCCTTATGGCAACCTCATAAACGAGAGACTTCCAAGACCTCCTCCGGCCATCAACATCCCTCGATGAGAGTCCCCCCAGGGCTGCATCCGTACTGCAACAATCCACTTTGACCTCACTTTAACAGCCATGGCTCAATGTTATGGCATCCTGGGATTTGTAGTTTTGAGATGCATTTAGCCATCACAGACTACAGATCCCAGGATTCCCTAGCACTGGGCCAAGTGGTGACAAAACTGGGTTATTTCTGCAGTGTGGATGCAGCCCAAATGGCACATGGCCAGACGTAAGGGATGGGAAGAAAAGGGCAAGAGGTGGAGGAACCGTGGACAATGGCGGCCGGAGACGTATGTGTCCCTGGTCCTTTTCCCATTTCAGTTTTGTGAACCACTTGGAAAGGTAACTTTTTGTATTATACCACCTCCTCGAGAGCCAGGGGATTCTGGGAGGTGTAGTCCCAAAATGTTTACTCTTCTAAATTCTGGAGCGACCCAAAGAGAGCACACCCTGATGATTCATTCATATGACTGGGATTAAAATTCAGTGTTCAGGTGGCTAACTTTGTGGGCTGCTATTCCAAAGAAAGCTCTGAGCAAAACCGTCATTGCCAAATGTTTGGGGGTTCAGAGGCCGTGCTGGAAGGGGGATTCTGGGAGCTGCAATAAAATAAATAAATAAGTTCCCCCAAGCTGTGGTTTTGCTATGCAAACACCTGAACCGAATGATACTGGTTTTTACAACAGAACCACTGAGCAGCTGGCACCTGTTGGTGCAAGAAACAGAGAATCTGTCTCTAAAACAGACTCGGTTTATTGCCTAGACCTCCTCCCGTCTCTGGAAAACTAATACGCTTAATTGAAACGGCAAATGTAAACGTCCCTCCCTCCTTCCCTTCGACTGTTTTTCTTCCTTGTGTTTCAGGTGCATGTTTGGTTTCTTTTTAATTAAATGGGGATATCATTACATTTGCTGACGTGTATCCCTCGCCGTTGTGCCATTGTGGGCTGGGACTGAACACGATCCCTGGGCAACGGAGCCAATTAATCAAGGGCCTGGATCATGGAAAGAAATGGAGGGTGACGTAGCCGCTGGAGGAGAGCTTCGGGCGTTTAGGTAATCTCGCTCTCGACATTGAAAGAGGACAAAGGAGAGCCCGACGTCCAGCAAAACAAAGCCCCGGAATGGCAGCACAGCACCCAGAGGCTTTGCAAAAGGTCTCGCTTTCTGGCCAGGTCCAGTATTTAGAATTGCATGAAGGATGTCAGTCATCAATTACTTTGTCCCCTTGCACAAGAAGATAGAAAAAAAGAGGAAGAAAACATCTGCACTCTCTGTATTTGCACATCCTGAAATGTTCTGGGGAAAGACTCTGAGCAGAAACACACTGAAAAACAAATCCAGACCGACACCGCTTTGGCTGCCATGGCTCCATCCTATGGAGTCCTGGGATTTGCAGTTTATTGAGGCATCAGTGCTCTTTGACAAAGCTGGCTAATCATATGTCAAAACTACACACCTCAGAATTTCACAGCATTTGAGCCATGGCAGTTAAAGTGGTTTCAAACAGCATTCATTCTGAAGTGCAGATGCAGCTTCAAAGATGAAATGAAATCCCAAGTACACATCAAGGGGTCACATTTGGAAGAAACGGCCACCAGGCAGAAAGGAGAGCTACATAGGATTTTTCCATATTGAGCACGAGTTAGAATTAGTGATCCCCAAACTGTGCCTTTTAAGGGATTTTGGACTTCAGCTCCCAGAATCCCAAGCTATTGGCCAACATGTCTGAGGCTTCTGGGAGCTGAAGTCCAAAATCTCTTAAAAGGCACAGTCTGGGGACCACTGGTTTGGAGACATGCAGAACCTTCTGTGTTAAAACCAAGGGGCCAGGTACAGAAAACATAAATAAAGGAGCCACAGAAGTCTGCAACATTTACAGGACCATAGCAATCCTTTCCCATGCGAGCAGAATTACGTGCAAAATCCAGATGTTTAAAGATGGCTATCATGTCACCTTGCATTCTCTTCTTTTCCAGGGGTCCCCAAACTCTGCAGTTGAAAGGATTTTGGACTTCAGCTCCCAGAATCCCAGACCATTGGCCAACATGGCTGAGGCTTCTGGGAGGTGAAGTCCAAAATCCTCTTAAAGGGCACCATTTGGGGAGTTAGATGAATGGTCCAGAGGGGTTTTGGTGGAATTGTTTTGGGAGGGAGGAAAGGAGAGGAACTGGGGCACCCTTCAGCCTTCCAGCTGTCGATTGCTGATCCCCGTTCCTCTTTCCGTGGCCCAACGGCTACCAGCCCGACGGCTACTACAAGTGCGAACGGTCATCAGAGAAGAGGAAGAGGAGCCAAGATGGCCTGGACTCACCTTCGGCGCCAGGAACTGCGAGGACTTGTTCACCACCCATTTTGGCAAAGACCCTGAAATGCAGAGAGAGAGAGAGAGAGAGAGAGAGATGGAGCACTGGCCACATAAATGTAGGGCACTGATTGTTTTATTGTGTAGGACAAAGTGGAAAAGCATGAGCAGATGCAAAGGGAACTCAGCCCTAAAGGCTTCCACATCCATATTTGCAATTTATGGGGTGCCCAGGATTTGGGGGTGCCACTATGGCCAGGGCTGGGCCTCCCAAAACCAGGGCATTGCTCCATCCACGCTGGAGAAATACCTTGGTTTGGCACGGCTTTAACTGCCCTGGCTCAAGGCTATGGCATTCTGGGAGTTTGTTGTGGGGCTTCCATAGCCATGAGCCAGGGCAGTTAAAGCCATGCCAAACTGAGTTATTTCTCCAGTGTGGATGCAGCCTAGAATTCTTCCATTTGCCCTCTCTCCTTTTATCCTTTAGGGAATCCTGTTCTTCGGCTGAACTCTGTTTCTAACGGTTCAATTGAAAGCAACAACAACGCTGGAGGTTTGGGAATGGAAGGAACTTTGAGGGGGAGTATCACAATTCTTATTTTTTGGGGGGGGGGGGGATATTCCCATCCTTTTCCTTCTGCCAAGATTCCCAAATTATGGACGCTCTACCTCAAATCATGCCACGTAAAGATAATGGCTGTAATCTCCTATCAAGGTGTGCATTACACAACTTTGCGTACCTTTAGCTATGTAGGGTCCACAAAACCCTGTTAGTGAGCTGTGAAGATATGTAACGGGATGCCTTTAGTATGAACACAAATTGTTATTCCTGCTGGAATTTTTAAAGTTCTTTGGCACTGCTTTCCTTTGCTTCTTTGTTACGTGGCCCTTAAGTTTTACCCTTGACTTATCCATGGGTCATATCACAATCCATAATTTTGGCCCCAAACCTGCCCTTGACTTATGCATGAGGTCGACATACAGTTGAGTATATACGGAAATCTTTCTGTTTTACAAATGCAGAAATCACGCAGCAGTTGGACTGGAGCGAGAAAGGTGGTAAAACTTTGGTTTAAAATGAAGATATATGACCGGTGAAGAGGCAGAGGAGTGCAAAGGGGCTTTTCTAGCAGGGATTGGCGCAGGCCACCCGCTCTTGCCTTGCCTTGCCTTGCCTTACCTTTTGGGTCTACCTGTGCCAGGTAGGTGAGGGTGCAGCTTTTGGCTCCTTTCCCTTCGATCAAGTAGCCGGTCTGGATGGAGACGGCCCTCACCATGTCCTTCCTGGGAGGGTACTTCTGGAAAGAGGAGTTGCAGGAGAAAATAGGATTTACGTCCAAGATCAGAGCAGTGTTTCTCAACAGTCCCAATGCAAGAGTTGGGGAATGCTTTATTGTCATTATTACTATTATTATTTTTGGAAGCACTGCATCAAGGGCTGCACAAGTAATGCAGTGTGACACCACTTTCAGTCCTGTAGTTATGGAATCCTGGGATCTGTAGTTTTGCAAGGCCCTTAGCCTTCTCTGGGTGCATCTGCATTGCAGAAATAACACAGTTTGAACACCAGTTTAAGTGCTGTAACTCCATTCTATGAAATCCTGGGATCTGTAGTTCTACAAGGTCTTTAGCCAAAAGTGTTCTGGTGCCTTGCCAAACTAAAAATCCTAGGATTTTTATTGAGAAGCTGCAGCAGTTAAAGTGGGGTCAGACTGCATGGCAGGGGGTTGGACTAGATGGCCCTTGTGGTCTCTTCCAACTCTATGATTCTATGATTTCTATGGTGCAGATGCATCCAGGGACACAGGGAATTGCCTTTTCGGAAGTTACAGACCCCAACAGGTTTTCACAGAAAAAGAAAGAACTGCCAGGTACTCTGAGGATACCTGGGCTAAGAAATTCATGGGGTCAAAATTCATGGGGCCAGGGCTGACCAGACAGAACTAGGTGGACCCCTCAGCATCCACTCTATGGCTGGCTGTGTCTTTCTTGGAGAGACCCCCAGAGACAAAGGCGGAGGGCCCCCAGGTGGGACCAAAAGCAAATCCTCCCTGGGACCCTCTGAAGATGGCCCAGGAGCCTCCCGGTCAAGGAAGGCCAAGACCTTTTGGCCAAAGCAGGATTATTGCAGGCAGGAAGGCTCCTCGTGGAGTGATGCTTTATTTGCAACTCTTTCTAAATGACTTTATATTATTTTATTTTCATGATTTTAAATTGTATTTAAAATTTTTATTGTTAGCTTTTTTCATTAATGCTTTCTGTGAGCTGCCTTGGGTCTCACTCTGGGAGAAAGGCTGCATATAAATGGATTGAAATGAACAAATAAAGGAAGAAAAACCTGGAGGTTCTCCAACTGTCCTGACTTGGCCAGGACAATCTCAATTCATTCCCTGGTCATCCCACTTGTTTCAGCTGTTCTTAAAACAGTTCCCAGTTCCCTCTCCCTTTTGTCCTCAGGAATCCTTCAATTACAGCAGCCTGAGTTCAAAATGCAAAGGTAGTTTGCATGCAATTAACTCAGCAGGAGGAGGAAAGGGGCAGAATCTCTCCCTTCCCAGTTGTATCCGGCAAAAGCAAACTGCAGCAGCCATTTCAGGAGTGTCTGTTCTTCCTGATTAGTAACTTTGGCCAAACTGGCCATCCTGACCGCTGTTGCTCGGCCGCACGCATCCCAGTTTCCATCTGTGAAATGCTGGAGGGGAACACAAGAGATCCAAGCCATTCCCCATCCCTTCCCAGACGTTTACTTCAGCATCTCCATCAAAGGCCCTTACCCAGGAAGGTCACACTCTCTGGCCACCTCCTTCCCCCCTCCCCAGCCACGGCAGGCGCTTACTGGGTGCTTGACCGAGTAGTTCATGATGATGTAGTCGTCCCCCATCGGCAGCCAGGAGCGCAGCGTGATCACGTCCCGGTTCTTCAGGGGCTTCGGGCATTTCCCTGCAAAGTGGAAAGGTGGGTCATAAGGGGTGCATCTACACGAGACAAATAACACTCTTTGGCACCACTTTAAGTGCTGCAGCTCCATTCCATAACAGGTCTTGAGCATCCTCTGCCAAGGACACCAAACAACTGCAAATCCCAGGATATTCCAGGATGGAGCCATGGCAGCCAAAATGGTGTCAAGTGCATTATTTCTACAGTGTAGATGCATCCTCAGACCCATGGGTCCAAGTTTCAAGAAAGAAGAAGTAAACACAGGGCAGGGCAGAACATATTATTATTATTATTATTATTATTATTATTATTTCTGCGCTGTAGATGCACCCCTGGGTTCCAGCCATAGATTCCTAGAGCTGGAAGAGACCCCGAAGAGCCACCCAGTTCAACCCCTTTCCTGCCATGCAGGAATAGGCAATCCATCCTCCTCCTAAAAGTGGAGCCCCTCCAGCTCCAGAACAATAGCAATAGCAATATCATTATATACCAGTCAACTGTCCAGCATCCAGGGGCCTCCCCTTTACCCCCCAAAGGGATGCAAATGCAAACCCAGTACCCAGAGGGCAGCCTTTTCCTTACATTTTTCCTCCGTTAGATCACCTCCAGCCACCATTTTGGAAGGGAACTAGACAGATACTTTGATTGGGAGTTCCTGCATGGCAGAAGGGCGTTGGACTGGATGGCCCTTTTGGGACGGTTTAATAAAATATTTTTCTAAAATATTGTGCCCATCAGGTCCTCGTTGTTAGCTGTTTTATCCACTCAGGTCTTCTAAGCTGCCAAGTGGCTGTTTTTACCTGTTGGCTTCTTCTAAGACTGAGTTTTTGTTACATGTTTTTTGAGTTCATTTTCCATTTCATAATTTTTTTACGCTACTAACAGACAGCTGGTTTATTATCTCCCTCTGAAATCTTGAGCCACCTGGCTTGAAATGCGTGGGTAGACACACTGCAGAAAGCTCGAAGCAGATGTGACCGAGGCGATGATGACCTGAAGCAATCGGTGGCTGCAGAATTTGGGGGAAAGTTGCCTTTCTGGAGTACAGCTCCACACCCTCCAACTGTCCTGATTTGCCAGGGAGAATCTGGATTAATCCTCTGCCGTCCCACGTTCTCTGCTGCTTTTAAACGGCCCTGGTTGCTCTCTCCTTCCTCCCACTTCCCTCCTTTGTCCTCTGCTCACTTCAGTTGTTGCAAAGAGAGCTCAAAGGGTAAAGGTAGTTTGCACCCAATTAACTATTTGTGCCCCCACTTGCCCCCTTTGTCCACAGTTTACTTCAAACCAAGTCCAAAATGCAAAAGTAGTTTACAGTGAATTCACTCAGTAGGAAAGGGAGGAACAGGCAGAATCTCACCCTTCCCAGTCGGCTCAGGCAAAAGCAAACTGCGGTGGCCTCACTTGGCTTGTTTCTTCTCCTTCATTAACAACTTTTGCTCTCTTGACTACTTTGCCCAGGTTTTTATCTGTGAAGAGTTGGGGGGTATGCACTTCCAATAACCTACCAGCTAGCAGGGCTTTACTGGCCAGTGGATTCTGGGAGCTGCATTCCAAAAACCAATGTGGATGCAACTTTTCCAAGCTTCAGATGAGGCTGTCCAAAAACAAAAGGGGATATCTTTCCCAATCTCTGGGTGGGAGCCAGTGGAGGTTATGAAGCCCCTTTCCCCTCCACCAGAGCTACTCACAGGAGTAGTACCCGACGTCGGCGTTGACGGTCAGCTTCCCGATGTCAAAGGTCTCAATGACGTTTGTGTCCCACTTTTTCCGGTACTCGATGTCGTGCAGCACGTCGTAGAGGGTCTCTGCCGAAACGTCCTTGCAGTCCATCCTGCACTGGAGAGAAAGAGGAAGGACCAAAGCCATTAGCAGGGCCAGCGCAGGTGGAAGCCTTGGGAGGCATGCGCCCGCACTGCAGGAAGAACGCTGTTTGACACCACTTTAACTGCCACTGCTCTCTGAGAGGGAAGGCTAAATAGCTTACCAAACTACAAATCCCGGGATTCCACAGAATGGAGCCGTGGTAGTGCCAAACTGCCTTGTTTCTGCAATGTGGCATCATGGATGGGAATGATGTCTCCCTCCAAATGTTGCTCAACTGCAGCTCTCATCAGCCCTAGCCATGGATGATGGAGGCTGCAGTCCAACACGGCTGCACCAGCCCCACCCCCTGCAAACAAGAGGGCCTTACATAGGTCTACTCAGGAGAAAGTCTGGCACAGGGGTTTAATGCCTCTACTGCAAGTCCAAAGGCTGTGAGTTTGATCCCAGGAAGGGCTCCAAGGTCCACTCCGCTTTCCATCCTTTTCTGGGTTGGGAAAATGAAGACCCAGCTTTTTTGGGGTGGGGGGGGGGGCAATTGGTTTGCACATTGTAAACTGTTTAGGGAGTGCTAGTTCACTAGACATAGAAATGAACTTGCTATTGCTATTGCTGTAAAGTTCAGAGGATCACTGCCTTAATCTATTACACTTACAGATGCTCATGAGAATATCCCCTGAGTCTCTGCTTGAGTACTGTTGAAAATCCAGGGAGGACAACGGTGCATCCTTGGCCCAGGCTGGAACCTGCTTCCTTCTCCCAATAACGGAATAACCCAAGGCCAGTTTCGGAGTGACAGATTGCATCCTGGCCCATAATTGCATGTCCACATGGCTCCGCTGCCCTCCATCCCTCTCTAAGCCCTTGGCGCTTTGTCTCCCACGAACAAGGACATGTCATGCTCAGTACACAACGTTTCACAGATTTTGCACCCGTCTCCTTTTATACCATCCCACTCAATGCTCTTTCCCACTTTATAAGCCTCTGCTGCAGCCAAAGGACAAGATAACTGAGGCAGACTTTAATAAGCAAATAAAACAAGATGGACGTTTGGGTCCTTTGCATGAAAATTATGGTTTTGTGTACGTATGTGTGTGTAAAAAGAAAATCCACTCACCAGTGGATCCTTCCCCACCAAAAGCACACTTTTCACATGCAGTGAGAGTGTGGAGAATAACTTTTGAAAGGACATTAGGGTGCTTGATGGCCATCTGTCGGGGATTCTTTGATGGAGAGTTCCTGCATGGCAGGGGGTTTGACTGGATGGCCCTTGGGGTCTCTTCCAACTCTATGATTCTAAAACCCAAACTGGGCAGAAATATTTGCTTTCTGCACTTGTCCAGGAAGAGAAAATAACAGAACATTTGTATCACTGGCCCTAACAACAAAGCTGAGTTTGCATCCTTTTTTCCCTTCCTCGGCCATTGCATCGCACTTTGAGCGCATTGAGCGGGAGCTGTTTTCCCAACACAATCATCTGAATCACTCTCAATTATTATCATTACCTCTTGTTTGCTGTTAACTTTGCTGAGAAACTATGGAGACCAAAAGGTCAGGCCAGAAGAAAGATGACCTTCAAGCGGCAAGGACTGGACAATTAGGATCAATTAGATTAGGACCTAGTTAGATTTGTTTTAATCTCTTTCTTTGCAACAGGATATTCCTGTTTCGACAATCCACCAACATGTTCATGCCTCACTGGAGGAAAAGGGAGACCCACACCAGAAGATTTGGGGGTTATTTAGTTGTAGAGTTGTGGGCCCCTCCACAATGCACAATTATAGCACCAGCTAAGTAAGCAGAAGCTTTGCCCCATGGATGAGCACAGATTTGAACCCGGTTCCTGGAAGTCCTAGTCCAAAAGGTGAGCCTTTGCCTCAAATGGAGATGATTCTCATCTTCAGAAGCATCTGGGAATATAACTGAGGGAGGAAGCAAAATGAGATCTTTACCCTCCCCATAAGAACTCTTGACCCCAAATGAAATTCTCCTTCTGTCCCACAATTTCTAGAATTGTAGGAATATAAAAGTTTAGCATTCAGAAGCAGAGTGTTGGCATCCAAAGGAAAGGGGCAAAGGGACCCAAGGAAAGCCAGCACAGTAAATGGAGGCGCTCCAGATGCCAAGAGTTTTAACCATGTCCTCCTCTGAAACGCTGGACATTTGGGGACTGAAGGAAGTTTTCATTACAGGGAAGAGTTGTACTTGGGGTGGGAGCAATGCCCTCATTTCACACATTGCTTTGCTCTCTGGTGTCTCCTAAATCCAAAGGCACAGACGCTGCTTCCTTGCACATCCAGTCCGCTTGGACCATGCTGGCATCCATGGCAAAATGGGACCCAGGATCCATTTCAGAGCTCTCTCATTATTAACCAAGGCTATCATTTCCCCCGGCTTACAAGCCAGCCCTCTAAATATTTCATAAGACCCTTGCAAGGTGTGTTGTTGGGGGGGGGGGGGCTGAGGCATTTATCAGAGGTGCCCCCTGCGGCCAGAGAGACCGTCAAACAATAAAAGAAGAAGAAAAAGAGCCTCAATGGCCCATTCAGCGGCCAGATGGAAAGGTCAAGGCCCTGCCACCTGATCTGGACATCGATACCCACGGACGCCATGATCCTCGCTCACAGAACATCAGGCCGGGCGGAAGCGGTGGCCTCGGCTTTCACCGCCGGCATGCGGGCCTTTTGTCCACCGGCCGTATTGCATTGCCCGGCCATTGTGCCCATTTCAAAGGCTGGTTTTCCACTTTGCACAGAGCTTCCCACAAAAACTGCATGAAACCAGAGAAGCTTCTTTTGACCTCAGGCTGAGAAAGAGAGTACAAACAGCCTGGAAAAAGAAAGAAATCACTGAAGGCTGGATTATGGCTGGTGAAGGAGTGCAATTGTGGCGATGGAGGGAGAGGAAAAGGCAAGGCTGTTTCTCCTTCTCCTTGCCTCCTTCCTTCCCAAATCTCCCAACGAGGATTGCAAGATGGAAAACCAGAGAGGCCTCCTTGACCTTTAATGGCTGATTTGGAAGGGGAATTTCGGCAAGCATGGCTTGTTACCTGGTGAAATTCCTCTTCTGCACAGCCATTAAAGGGTCAAGATTGCTCTCCAGATTTCAGTCTGGCAACCCCTCTCCTGACTTTTGTGACATTATGACCAAGCCATCATGCTTTGGAGATACCCGGAGATGCAGCAGTGTCACTATGGGAGCATAAGGGATGAGGACCACACCGGATGACACCATTCAAAAGGGGTGACACTGGAATGGCTGTCAATAACATCATTTGCTTTGGTCTACGCCAGTGATGAGCAACCTTTTGAGCTTGGTGTGTCAAACTTTGCCAAAAAACTGAGCATAACTTGGGAGGTGTGTCACTTTGAGGAAAAACCATCATTTTGCAATATTTATAGTTTAAATCACTTATCTCAATAATGATGGATTAGAAATCCATGACACCCCAGAACAGTAGATAATGGTTGCTGTGGTGAACTGTTGGTTACTGGTAATGGCCGGGCCCCCCGAGATGCGTCCCCCGCTGCGTTCTGCTGCTCCCTGCTCTGCGGATGGAAGTGAGGGCAAAGATCCCGGCTTAAGCGGAAGTCCCAGAACTAGACTCTCTGTGATGGGCTTCTGTTGTTTTGGCCTACAGACCTCCGGCACAGAGTGTCTAATAGGGGAGGATGAAACATTTGCTGCTCCTGAGTTTGAAACAAGTCACAAATGTTTCACCCTCCCCTACTAGACACTCTGTGCCGGAGGTCTGTAGGCCAAAACAACAGGAGGAGGAGGAGGAGAGGAACTCACTTATCTCCTGGCTTTTACCCATCTGTCCAACACTGGGGTGCAACGGTGCTTACAAAATGTTAGCACAATTACAGATTAGAATATATACGACATGAATAAAAACACGTAAATGCTATTTTTAAATGCAATTAAACAATCTACAGAATTAGAGCCCATCCCTCCAAAGAGGGTAAAGCTGAGCAGGACCATACGCTCCTCAAAGTCCCATTGCTTTCTGTTCCTGCAATGGCCCTAATCCCGCATCCCACCTCCTCTCCCGGCTGTCACTACAATATTTCCAGAAACGCCAGGAAAAAATGCCGCTTGTGTTCTGCAAGCACCGATCTGTAAATCTCACCCACCCACCCACTGCCACGCTGCATTTTGCAAAACTGTGGGAAGAGGGGACCTCCATCCATCTGTAGCATGAACCTGCAGTCCCTTAAACCTGACCTTGCCAACGTGACATTCTCTAGGCATGTCTGGACTACAGCTCCCACCATCCCCAGCCACAACGGCAGCCCAGCAAATCCGCAGGGCACCAAGTTGGAGGACACAGATTTAAAGCCGATTCAGCATTTGCAAGGGACAGTCAAATAAATAAATAAAATCTCCAGCTTGAGAATATTACACCTTTTTGGATGCCACAAGATCTCATCTAAATGTATCTGAGGAAGTAGACTGAATTCTATGAAAGTTCCTGCTGCCAATTTCTTTCTTTCAGTGAGTCTCAAAGGTGCCGCAGGATCTCTCCACCTATTATTGTTACTGCATCTAAATGCATATATTGAAACAGACATGAGTCTAGGAAAGTTCCTGCTGCCAATTTCTTTCTTTCAGTGAGCCTCAGAGGTGCTACAAGTTCTCTCTCCACACAAGTAAGTACCATTTTCCCTCCATGCAGACAACCCCGTAGTTAACCCAAACCAGTCCAGATCTTCATGGCCGGACGGAGCGCATCGCAGAGTGATGGAGGAAGTGGCTAAAGCACTCTCTGAGCCACTGGGCCCCATTTTGGAGAAGCCTGGGAGAACAGGTGAGGCGTCAGAGGACCAGAGACGGGGAAACGTCGTCATCCCTCCCTTCGAAAGAGAAGGTCCAGGGAACCAAAGGCCACCCTGAGCCGGACCTCAACGCCAGGAAAAACACCAGAACCGGTTATACAGGAGTCTGCCTCCAAGTACCTTGACAACAAGGCAGCGATCCGTAACAGCCACAGGGAACCAGTCCTGCCAAAATAACCTTATCATTTTCCAGGCCACCAGCTTGGTACCTGGCGGAAATACTGCAAGTGTCGGTTATCAAGATTTCAGCAAAGGATTTGATAAGGTTGTGGTCATTGTGTGCCTTGTCATTTCTGACTTATGGTGACCTTAAGGCTATCACAGGTTTTTCTGGGGCTGAGAGTCTGTGACTCACCCATGGTCACCCAATACGTTTTGGTGGCCAAAGGAGGATTTGAACTCTGGTCTCCAGTGTCTTAATCTAGCCATCAAAGCACTGGACCACAAAGAGGAACCTGATTGTTCCATCCTATGAAACCTTGGGATTTGTAGTTTATGGAAAGGCAACTCCAATTCTCAGCCAGCAAACTCCTCTAGTCCTCCTCTCTTTTAACTGGGATCAGCTCCTTTGTCAGGATTTTGACATTGGCGAAGGCAGTTGGTCATCATCCAGCCTTTTTCATAAAGGAATCCAAAGTCCATCATCCTGCTACCAATTAATGGAAGAATGCAATTCTGGAGCATTGATGGATATGATGTTCGAAAATATTTCAAATGGCAAATTCAAAATGGGTTTCTTGGGCATTAAGAGAGCTGCCCAGCAGAATGCCAGACGGGGTTTTTTGCAGCCTGAGAGGGCCTTTTCTGCATGGAAAAATGCACATCTTTTGGTGCAGAAATGGCATTTCCTGCAATAGAGGCCAAGCCTTCTGCACAGAAAGCATCACCTGCACATGAAGTAACATTTCTGCGTAGAAAATCATGCTTTCTGCACAAAGTTGTGTTTACCATATGTGTGGGATTCGTGTGTTTGTTTGTTTTTACACCATCTCTTTAGACTACTTTAAGTCCTAATTAAGGACTATTCCAACTTTTGTCTTGAATTTATAACTGTATAGTTTATGATATATTATTTGTATTAATTTACACTTTGATAGTATTGTTTTAACTTTTTATAGAATACTTTACTAATTGTATAATCTTGTTTCTGGTTTTAGATTGTGCGCCGTAGGCAGGCTTTTGTTACTATTGTGGATTGTTGTTCACTCTCCTTTGTTAAGTGCTATGGTGCTATTCAAATAAATGTAATAATAATAGTAGTAGTAGTAGGTAGTACTACAAAAACCCTCAACTCTGAATAATCCTTGAAAGCTTCACAACTTTTGAGGATTTCCTTAAATCGGGGTAAACAGTAACATTATTTGTTCTTACCCAAGTGAATGAAATTTAAGATTTACCTCCACCATCTGAAAACTCCTCCTATCCCTCAAATATTGTATTTATTTTTGTTTTTCTTTTATAGACAAAGAACTGGGTTGATTTTTATTCCCTAAAATTCTTCCTGATGAATTTAGATGTCAAATATATTCCAGATATCGTTTGCACATTTGAGCATTTGGAGAACATCTTATGAGTACTTTATACTTGTATTTTGCATCCTCTGTTATTTGGTTTCAGTCATTGATAATTTATGGATAAGAATTACATCTACTTGATATATGCAACTATATTTTATTATTTGACAGCCTATACTTCGGGATGGGACCCACACGGACCCCTAGAAGTTGTTGGACTGTAGCTCCCAGCATGCTTCACCCTTGGATACACTGGCTAGGGGCCACTGGGAGTTGTAGTCCACCTGAAGGACCATATCCCAGAGGTCAGAGACGACATGCAATGGTGTATAGTATATTAAACTTTTAAGAAGAGTCGTCAGCATGCTGTAGTGTTTTGAACATTGGACAACTCTAGCTCAGCCACAGAAACCCACTGGGTGGTCTTTGGCAATAAGTCACACTCTCTCAGCCTCAGGGGAAGGCAATAGCAACCTTCCTCTGAACAAATCTGGCCAAGAAAACCCCAAGATAGGTTCCCCTTAGGGTTGCCGCAAGACGGAAACGACTTCAAGACACACAATGACGACAAAATGTCCGATGCCTGCAAAACAATGCTGGGAAAAACTATTGCACTCTGATGGTTAAATGAATGCCAGCTGCCTTCCAAATCCTGAACCGGGGACTCTGTGCTAAATTTGTAATATTTGTGGATTATGATATTGACTGATATTACTCTGGGAGACAGAGATTACAGGGTAAAAGGCATAAGCCTGCAGAGTCCGCTGGGAGACTCACAGTTTGTGAACACACAAGTACACACACACACACATATAATTTTTGTGATTATAGGCTCCACCGGCCGAGCGTTGACTTGTGCCAGCCTTCTGTCTGCTCTTTTGGATTTCACTCTGGAGCCTCTCTGTTATTTTCTACACCCCTTCTTAGTTTTACACATCTCCCCCTTTCCTCCTCTCCTCTTTGATGGCTTTAACGCAATTACACACTCGGCATAAATTACATGGTCAAGGCTTCCCAAGTGCTCCTTTGCTTTCCAATATCCCTTCATTTCCTCAAAAGCAAAGCCCCCACCAGTCTGCACCATCCCTTCCAATTTACGCCAGTAATTCTACCCTGCGCTGGGTCCGGATGAGACACAAGGCGTGTGTTGCCCACACTGCGCAATTATCACAGTCTGATGCCATTTTAACTAGGCATGGCTCTGTCCTATGGGATCCTGGGATGTGGAGTTTGTTCACCGATGTAGAAATCTCTGCAAGAAAGCCCTAGTGCGAATGGATCAGAGTTCTAAAGGCCTCTCCCCAAACTACAAATCCCTATAATGGTGCACACACACAAACAATACGATGTCCAAGATTTTACTGTTGGAAACAGGGACTTGTTTGGCCAAGCAACATTAGAGTCTGTTCCAAATTGCAAAAGGTTTTAACAAGAAGGAAGAGACGAGCCAGAAGGGGCTGCAGCAGTTTGCTTTTGCCTGAACCTTCTCACTAAGGGAGAGCAAACGACTTTTGCATTTTGAACTAGGTTTGCAGCGGGTGATGTATGCTGAAGACAAGAAAGGAAAGCAGGAGGAGGAGAAAGAAACTAGGGCTGCATCCACACCGGAGAAATAACCCGGTTTGGCACTGCTTTAACTGCTCTGGCTCAAGGCTATGGAATTCTGGGAGCTGGAGTATGTTGTGGGCCCAGAGCGGAGCAGAGTTTAAGGAAGGAAGGCCCCACAACATACTCCAACTCCCAGAATTCCATAGCCTTGAGCCAGGGCAGTTAAAGCGGTGCCAAACCGGGTTATTTCTCCAGTGTGGATGCAGCCTGAAGGACATTTTAAAAGCAGCTGAAAATGTGGAACGGCAGAGGTTTAACTGGGACTGTCCCTGCCAAATCAGGACTGTTGCAGGGCATAGTTGTGTGTGTGTATCTGTGTGTTGCTGACCATCTGTCCCCATTGGGAGTGGGTTGACCCACCACTTGGTCTGGTCCCACTAACCCACCCCACCTTCCCATATCTTAACAAAAACCCTTCAGTGATATTTTTGTTGGCCAACCGAAATACACAATACACTCATTGCAAGCTTTCAAAGAAGCTTTCAAAGCTTGCAACAGGTATATTGTGCATTTTGGTTGGTCGACAAAGGTATCACTGATGGATTTTTGTTTGTACTTGTTAAATGGCCAACGCAGCTACCCCTGAATGTTTCCTATACGTTAGTTATTGTTGTTGTTGTTGTTGTGTGCCTTCACATTGTTCCTGACTTACGGTAACCCTAAGGCAAGCCTATCATGGGGTTTTCTTGGCTGGTTTCTTCAGAGAGGGTTCTTTGTCACTGCCATCCTCTGAGGCTGAGAGAGTGTGACTTGTGCAAGGCCACCTGGTGGGTCTGCATGGCTGAGCCAGGATTCAAACCGTGGCTTCCAGAGTCCAACGCCAGACCACTATGCCCCACTGTCTCCTTCCCATATGCTAACAGTTCTCCCCCTACCCACCCAGAAGAAAGGAAGGATGCTGTGCCCACCACCTTTTAAAGCAGGAGCAAATTCAAGTTTGAGGCTGGAAGCATCAAAGGGTATCAAAGGACACAGGTGTATCCTCCAAGTCCTACGTTGGCCTTGCATGGTGTAAATCTACACCTGGACGGCTCCACGGAGGTCCAACTCAGAGCCGTTGTCATGTCCATCTGCAATATCAGGCTGCAAAAGGGATCTTATAGCATCTTTGGGACTAACGCTGGAGCCTCTGCACAGCGATAGTCGCACAGAGGTTGCAATACACAACCCTTCTGCTGGTTATGGACATTACGCCTTTGCCATCGGTCTGGGGCTGCCGGTCATCCCTTTGGCCAATGGGGGGGCCAAGGCTCAGGAGAGTGTCCTGCTAGGCATCCTCCAAGAGCAGACAAATGCATAGACTATAGTACAGTGCACCAAATTCTGGCTTGGCAGTGTAAACCCACTGGGTGACTCTAGGTAGGTCACACTCTCTCAGCCTCGGGATGGCAATGACAAACCCTCTCTGAAGAAAGAAAAGCCCACAATAGGTTTGCCTTAGGGTTGCCATAAGTTGGAAATGACTTGAAGGCAGGCACCAAACAGTACACCTGTGCCTAAAACCCAAAGTAAGGCACTGATCCTGGAAGCTAAGCAGGGTCAGCCCTGGTTAGTTCTTGGATGGGAGTCTGCCAATGAATACCAGTTGCTGCAGGCTGTATTCCAGAGGAAGGAATTGGCAAAACCATTTCTTTAAACAGAGGCTTGATGATAATCTGTTGGAGATGCTTTGATGGAGAGTTCCTGCATGGCAGAGGAAGGGGGTTGGACTGGATCGGGGCCCTTCTTGGGGTCTCCTCCAACTCCATCATTCTGTGATTCTACGCTCCAATCAGAGTACGAAACAAGGATGCACACAGAGAGGCACACTCTCTTAGCCACGTAACATCACAACTAGCAATGACAACTGTTTGCAAGGCCTGCACTGCAATGTAATGTAAATGTAAATGCTAAATGCTATTGCAAGGGCTGTTAGGGACTGGGTCTCGTGGGAGCCTCTCATTTAGAGGAGCACCGCAAGTCAAAGCTCCCCTGATGCCACTTAATGACTGCAAATCCAAGGTGTGCCAAGGTGCGCCTGGCTCTGCTCTGTGCTTTCTTCAGGGCACGGCTGGGAGAGGTCCATACCTTCTTTAACCCCATTACCTGGAAATCTTATTCTTAGACTGGCTGGCTCTGTTTCCTCCAAGGGTTGCCCTCTCCCTGGGCAGATGAATCCCTGGCCAGGTGCCTCTTCCAGGGCCTTTTTCCTGGCAATGGCGTCTCTGGCCCCATGATGGATGCCCAGCCCCACCACCACCTTTGAAGCTTCAGCCCCGGCAGCAGCAGCGGTGGCTCTCCTCCAATTAGGCCGCCAAGCAAACGGAATACATTTCCATCCATTTCCATTTTGCTATTTGATCTTGTTCGAGGAGCATTCGCTTTCATCCGAGATCAAGGACTCGGCTTCCTTCCTTTCTGCCACAGAGCTGACTGGCGCGTGGCAGCCACAAAACACCAAGACACACACACAGAGAGAAAGAAAGAAAGATAATACGCCATTTTGCCAGGTGAGAGCGACCTACATTTTCTTGCTGGTCCCTGAAAGTCATCTGGGAACATCTTGCACTTGTTTCGATGTCAGAGCGGCAGTTCAGAGACGGAGGGAGGTTGCGCCACGGACGGATCACGTGGTTCTCTTGGAGGCAGGTGGGCGCTGGCTACGCCGAGGGTTGTCAAGTGTCCAGGCCTGTCCGGTTTCCACAGGTCATCACCCCTTGACAAAGGCGCAAAGCCAGTCTTGGTGGATTCACCTCCAGGAAGGAGGAAAGCGCTGGGTGCAAATCTCCAGCCCACCTTGCTTCAGTTTGCAAGGACCCATTCATTTGTTGCTGCAGTTTGCAAAGGAGTCTTTCCAGGGGTCTTTGCATTTCCTCAACCAGCCTCCTGCTTCCCTCCCAGCTTTTGCGGGGCCAGGTGAGGTTGATAGGCCAGGTGATCCTATTCCCATCTGCCTGGGAAGGAATAGCCTTCACCTGGGAGCAGCCCTTTTAGCTAAGACTCGACCTCCAAACAGGAAAATATGACAAGTGGTACTTTGATAGTGTCTTCCTGCACGGCAGAAGGGGGTTGCACCGGGTGACCCTTGGGGCCTCTTCCAACTTTATGGTTCTGTGGCACTATTGAATGCCACCCCAGTGGCCATGGTCCCTCGGCCTCAGATTTTGGCCCAGAAACTTCAGAGCAATCCAGGACTGGCAACCCGAGCTCTTTGGGTCAAAAGAACCGGCCACCCATCCCTTTTCTCATCCTGCGTCACTTTAACGAAACACGTTTCCTCCATTCCTTTGAGTTGAAGCAGCCAGAGAGGAAGCTCCCCAAAAGCACAAACCTCTCCCCGCGTCCAGATTTGCATTAAAAACACCGTATGAGACTGAGAAAGGGGCTTCCGAATGAGCGGGTGATACAGTCTGTATCTGCAGTAGTTCCCAGTCAGATCTTGGGGCAGTTACTGGTTTTGGTCAATCATTCACAACAGCCACGCTGATTTGGGGGATTCTGGATGCTGAAGTCCCAGACTCTGCTATGGTTGGGGGCTATTGCATCTCTCCAGCATTTCACGGGTGAAAACCAGGACATGTGTGGCTGAATAACGTCACTGTGTGGTCAAGATGGCAAAACTAGGAGCATCCACAGCAGTCTGCGTTTGCCTGATCTGGCTGGGAAGGGCCGGATTCTCTCCCCTCCTCTCCTCTCTGCAGTTAATTGGCTGCCAACTACTTTTGCAACCTGAACTTAATTGCAGCTAAGGATGAAGGAAGGAAAGAAGAGGAGGGGGAGAGAGAAACTGGTGGGACATTTTAAAAGTAGTGGGAAAAGCAGGAAAGCAGAGGCTTTTAAGCAGAGGTTGGCTGGCCAAATATTGTGGGGCTTCAGCTGTGGGTTTCCTGCATGACAAAAGGCTAGACTAAACAGACCCTTTCTGCTCTAGGGGGCTGGGCTGGGGATTCTGGGAGCTGTAGTCCCCAAAGTCCATACTCTCTTCCTCCCAAATGGTCTCCTGACTGACCAACGCAGCCGGCCCAAGATGTCCAGCTGCCTGAAACAGGGCAGCCAAAATAGCAGCCTGTCCCCACCACCAGACAAAATGCAAAATCCAACAAACAGAGGCTGGATGGCCATCTGTCACAGGGAGGGCTTTGATTGAGAGTTCCTGAATGGCAGAAGGGGATTGGTCTGGATCAGGGCCCTTTTGGGGTCTCTTCCAGCTTGATGATTTTATGATCAATGCACTCAGCATTCTCTCAGAGGTTTACAATGATGCCAGGCTAAGTCAACCGTGAGCCCCTGCCTGGGATTGAACTCACAACTTAAAATTTGGGAGGGCTGAGGCCATAAGACTCGAAGAGGGTGCCTCTGAGCAAGTGCAGAGGTTGGGGATTTTGCGATCAGCAGCAGCACAACCTAAATCACTCACAAGGGCTTCCATTACAGAGTTGACCCCTGGCTTTCTTCCCAAGGATTAGTTTTATGCGCCAACTGTGTAGCTTCTCTCTCTCTCTCTCTCTAAGTGTACGCACAACCACAGACAGAGGAGCCAAGAAAAACAAAATACTTCTTCTTCTGTCCTTCATAATGTTCCTTCGGCAGACTCTCAAGTCCGACGCAGGAACCGTTCCAGGCATGAACCTGTCTTTGGGTTCAGCTACCAACAAGACAAGACAAAGGTTGGTGTAACAATGGCCACCCGAATAGGAGACCCTTAAAACCCCTTGAAGGGGCTGCCCTTCCTGGCCCTGATTTAGTCTGCAGAACCAATGCCAGCCCTGCTCCAAAACGGTCTTTCTACTCTTTGCACCAAGATTAAGCACAGCCCCCCTCCCCAAAGAGCATCATAAGCAATGCATGTCTCCTTCCCATCTCCCCAACTGCGCAGGGTCAGTTTTCCAAAGTGCACCTGCATCTGATGCTGACGAAAAGTCAGGAACAAACTCTTCTAGAACATGGCCATATAACCCAAAAAACCTACAAAGAACTATGCCACGGGTGCAGTTTGCCATAGGTGCAACTCTCTGAAGATGCCAGTTAAAGATGCTGGCAAAACATCAGGAATAAACTCTTCTAGAACATGGCCACAGAGCCTGGAAAACCCACAAAAAACTATGGATGCCAGCCATGAAAGCCTTCGACTTCACATTGCACCTTTTTTCCTTTCCATTTTGTGTCCCAAATGCACAAAAAAGACAAACCCAAACCTGCAGCAACCGAAAGAGGCAAGACAGCAGAGTTTTTGGTCTGAGGTCACACTGCAGAATTGATGCGCTTCAGCACCTTTTTAACTGTCATGATTCAGTCCTTTGGAATAGCAATAGTAAGAGCAATAGCAAGTACGTTTCTATACCACTTATCAGTGAACTAGCACTCCTAGGATTTGCAGTTTGTTGTGGCGCTTTTGCTCTCTTGACAGAGAAGGCTCGATGTCTCACAAAACTACATGTCCCAGGATTCCATAGGATGGTGCCATGGCAGTGAAAGCCATGTCAAGATGCAGCCTAGGTCCTTCACCAAACTACAGATCTCAGGATTGCATAGCATTGAGCCATGGCGGTGCAAGCATTGTCAATTGTCAATTGAAGCTGTTTGTTTAACAAATTGTAAGCCGCTCTGATAGTCTTGGCTGAAGAGCGGGGTATAAATAAATAAATAAATAAAATCTGGATTATTTCTGCAGTGCCGATCCAACCCAGGGGTGCTACAACTCCTTTCTCCCAATTAGTCCCTTTGTGAGCTGTCCAATATATCCCAGACTAACTCGTCCATGTCTCTAGATTCCAAGACCTTGCAATACCGAGCAAGATATAAATATTTTAACTTTAAATATATAAATGTTTGCGTCAAGTGCTGTTGGAATATACCTCGTAACACTACTGTAAAGATGTCCGGCAGCGAGGGAGGGAAGAAATTACGGATGATAATAAAAAGCTACTTTCTTATAAAAACCAGCATGTTCTGGGTAGAGATAGGGCTTTTTTTGGCATCAGCAGGCGGCTTTACATAGAGCCTGTTAAAAATGCGATTTCTATAAATACCGCTCTTAAGAGCCTGCAGATAAATCGTATCTCATCTGGAGCCCTTCCAAAGCCGAGCAAGGCGCCAATCCTCCAAAGCGCAACCCTTTCGGCTCTCCTCTCCTGCCTAAAACCTTCCCATCTCCAGCAGGTCCTCCAAAGACCTCCAAAGAGCCAATATTTTCAGTAACTTCATATCCATCCGCTGCTCTGCCCACTACTCATCCTTTCCTGGGTCTGATTTTCCAAGCTTCCTCTGGATTTTGGAGATCCCCCCAAAGCCACAGCCTGAGCCACTTCCAAAAAGTCAAACCAGAGCAGGAAGGTATGGAGAAAAGAAAGAAGACAGAAGGAGAAAATAACAGCCAGGATTAAGGGACCTGGGCTTGGCCCATATAAGATTATTTGGGGCTGGTGTCTCTGCCTCCGTTAAAATGAGTTGGTGGGCCATGACTTCTTCTTCAGCAGAAAGTCTGGTACCAGAGGCACAAATATAATGTAAATAGAGAGAACAGGGAGAGGTTGTGGTTGTTGTTAACCGCCTTCGAGTTGATTCCAACTCATGGCAGCCCTGCGGATGAGGCATCTATTTCCAAGACCCCGTGTCCTCCACTTCTTTGCTCAGGTCTTGCAATGTTTAGCCTGGAGAAGAGACGGTTAAGAGGTGATATGATAGAGCCCTGTTTAAGTATTTGAAGGGATGTCATATTGAGGAGGGAGCAAGCTTGTTTCCTGCTATTAAAGAGAACAGGACACAATGGAGCAATGGATGAAAACTATAAGAAAAGAGATTCCACCTCAACATTAGGAGGAACCTCCAGACAGTAAAGGAAGTTTGATAGTGGAACCCACTCCATCAATGGAGAGTGGTGGAGTCTCCTTCTTTGGAGGTTTTTAAAGAGAGGCTGGGTGGCCATCTGTCAATGGAGGTGCTTTGATTGAGAGTTCCTGCATGGCAGAATTTGGGTTGGACTGGATCAGGGCCCTTCTTGGGGCCTCTTCCAACTCTATGACTCTATGAAATCCAGGCCCGTGACCTCCCTGGTTGAGTCCATCTATCCTCGTTCACTCACAGGGAAACCCTTGAGCCACCTTGGGCAAGTCACACTCTCTTGGCTTCAAAGGCAGTGGTGGCAAGCCTCCTCAGCACAAATCTGGCCAAGAAAATCCCATGATAGAAGACCCCAGATCTGGCCCTTAGAGTCACCATAAGTCAGAAGTAACTTGAAGGCACACCATGCAATGACGATGACGACAACTCAGTGTGAACCAGGGACTGAACTTCTTTCAGGGACTGAGAAGAGGCAGATCAAAAACCTTGCAACCTTGAAGCCAGAAGGCACCCCAAGGGCCTGCTGTCTCTCTTTCCTTCATCTGTTGCTTTTAATAGGTCATGTTTTTAATTGGTTTCAGTTTTACAGGTTGCTTAGTGGCATCTTTTAACTTCTGTATTCAGTATATTTTTTAGCTATGTTTCTTTTAACTCTTGTAAAGCCACTCTGGGTCCTTGACTGGGAAAAGGGCAGGATATAAATAAGTGAATGCCATTAAAACCACTATCGTCAAACCCAAGCCCTTGCCGCACAGGAATCCTCCGCAGCAAAAGCTTCGCACCTGGTTTGCCTCTAATCTCTGGTCTAAAAGGGGGGTCCTTCTTGCAGTGCTGCTCCTTGCATTAAGAGAAGGGCCGGCGGGTCCCTGTCGCCTCCATTTCCACCCCTTAAATCCCTTTGGAGAACTTCTCCATCGCCATTCCTTGGATCTGCACCACGGCTCTTGCAAAGGTGGTTATATAAAAACACCTAGTCCTGGTGCAGATCCAAGAAATCGTTGGATCTAAATTTCTGAATTTCTCCTCTGAATTTTTTAATGTTCCTCCCTTAGCATTATAGTGCAAAAAGGCCCTTCCACTGATGCCCTGTAATTCTCAAGGGAAGAGAATTAAAGAGGAGGGGAAGGGAAGGGTACTCTTTTCTTCTGAGAGGTCTTAGAAATGGAGAGAAACCCAGACACCGGTGAGAAGGGAACGCTGGCACTCAGGCCAAGGATTGCCAGAAAATAATCCATGCCAAGAGCCACGTCAGTGGGATATTTAAAAACAAAGCAAAGCTAGAACGACAGTGAGGAATGCCACAGCCTCCTGGCAGATTTGACCCATCTGGAGGGTCAACAAACCCCATGGATGGAGACCACCACTTTCTCACTTGCAAATAGCCCCTCAAAATACAGTCTGCAAAGGGATCTCACAGCACCTTTGAGACTAATGGAGAAAAAGAAGTTGTAGCATCAGTTTTGGAAGACTTGGCTCCACTTCCTCCATGCCTCTGAGCAGCCCTAAGTCTTCCAAAGCTGATGCTACAACTTCTTTTTCACCATTAGTCTCAAAGGGGCCACAAGACCCCTTTGCAGACTGATATTCCAGAATACCTTTGAAAGCTCTCATAATAGCAATTGTTTAATCTCATTTTAACTTTGGTATCTTGTCGATTTTTAACAATGTGTTTTTAATGTATTGTATTGTATTATTATTATTCTGTAAATTTATACAGAGCTGTACATACATATTGTAAACTACTTAGGGTGCCCTTGGGCAAGTCACACTCTCTCAGCCTCAGGAGAAGGCGATGACAAACCTCCACTGAACAAATCTTGTTGATGGGTTCCCTTTAGGTTCCCACTAAGTCAAAAATGAGTTGAAGGCACACCACAACAACCACAACAAAACCAGTTAGAATACCAAACTAGGGAAAAGTCAGGATAGTGATGATTAAGATGATGATGTCTGGAAGTTCTGCCTAGTGTTTTAGTTCTTATTTCTTGTAACCTGGATCCACTGGTCTGAAGGTCCATCTGCACTGTACAAATAATGCAGTTTGACACCACTTTAAGTGCCATGGCTCCTCCCTACAGAATCCTAGGATCTGTAGTTTTGTTAGACATCAGCAAGCTTCAGTAGAGAAGGCTCAAGGCTTTGCAAAACTACAAATCCCAGGATTCCACAGGATGGCACTGCAACACTTAAAGTGGTGTCAAACTGCATTATTTGTATAGTGTAGATGCAACCAGAGCCTTAATACCTTCTGGAGCAGCAGAAGACTAGCTACATGGCAACGTCTACATGGCAGCATCCTCAATATTGAAAAATGGTCGCAACTATTTTGTCTCCTTCTCTCTCTCTCTGCCTTTTCCTCTCTAGATGCTTGTTGGAGGCACAGTTCTCTTGCTCCAGGTTGGGTGAGACTTTAACCAGGACCAAACCCAAAATGCCATAAATGGGTGAACCGGTCTGACGCCAAACTTTCCTTTTGGACAAAGGCAGGGAAGGGAAGCACCCTTGCAAAGCGGAAAGAGGAGCTGCTCTGATGGACGGCTTCAGGGTTTTCCAGGGAGCCTTCGTCTTGGGAACAAGGACAGTTCGTGCCACACTTGGATGCTATTTTTATGCTCCGGAGAGGAAGCGTTGGCACCTCCGTCCTGCGCAGGTAACTGCATCTCGCCTCACGACAAACGGGAAGAGCTGCAGAAACCGCGTCTTGGCCTAGACATCTACGCCGCAGGAAATGGCAAGGAATTCAAAAACTGAAGCCAGACCACTTTCCATTCCTCTTGCACTTTAAAAGACCCCTTTTAAAGCACCCTTTTCTTTCTGAAGGCTCAGGGCAGAAGGCAACAGAGCCGTAAAAGAAAACAGACCAAGAGCAAGGAAAGCCTTCAGCCGAGATTCTGTGCCCCAAACCCAGCAGGAGACGGCACTGGCCCAAAGGCCCCCAAATTTAGTACCCCCAGTTTGCGTTTGCATGCGCCTTTTCAAGTCACCTGTCAACTTAGGGCAGCCCCATGGATTTTTCACAGGGTTTTCTTAGCCATGAAGTCCTCGGAAGTGCTTCTGCCAGTTGCTTCCTCCTACAGCATCTGGTCTTCCTTGGTGGTCTCCTTTCCAGGGACTAACCAGGCCTGGCCCTGTTTAGTTTCCAAGACCAGGAAGGACCTGGTGCCAATTTAGGGTATCTAGACTCCTGGGCAGATGTTATGGGGCTGCAAAAGAACAAAGACCAAGAAGCATCAAGGAGCCTCCAGTTGTGGGGTTCTGTTGTGCCCCAGGAGATGGCACCGGTCCACAGGCTCCCAAATTCAGCATCCTGAGTCCCCTAAATGAACTCTCCCTTTCAAAGAGAAGACTCTAGTCTTCAATGCTGCAGATATTGGCTGGGAAGTGTGCAAACCATCCTCGGAGCAGCAGCAGCATCTTCAGGGGGTCCCATTAAAGGCCGGGGGGGGGGGCTTTACGGGAAGGGGAGCTTCCGGTCCTTTTCTGGAAATCCTCTCTGAGGGGAGCGCAAAAGAAGCATCGGTGATGCAAAGCGGCAAGTGAGGGCCAATTGATTTGATTTATATCCTCTTTGGAGCCAAGAGTGCAACAGCCCCCTGCTCCCCCTGAAGACACTCAATGATTACAGGTTATTTATCACATTTTTATCCTGTGCTTCCTTTATGGACAGCAAGGCGCCATATGTGCTCCTCTCCTTGCATTTTAGCTTCACAGCAACCCAGACTCCCAGGAGGGGGGCCCATGTGCGTCCCTTGTCTCCTTCTCCTTCACCATCATCATCATCTTGGTTTTACAGTCTGCCAGGTTCACTGACGGGAACTGTCTGGACCATCAATGATTTGGATTCTGTCCAAAAATCCACAAATAAATGAGGCATCATCAGATCTAGCCTTGATCCATAAAGACCCACCTGGCTCTGGTCCAGGTTGCTTGGAGGACCGCATTCTCCCATGGAAACCCACTCACATTTTGAGATCTTTTCAGGAGGGCCACCTTCCCATCTCCTTCTTTTGGGGAAAATGGGGTCTTTTTGGTGAGTGTTCAAAACCAGTATCTCTGGGGCTCCTTTTCCAGAAAGGTTAGACCACAACCCTCCCTACTTTCTCTTTTCAGACAGGCAAAGACATTTCTATCCCAAAATGCATTTCCGGAGTGATGATACAAAGCATATCTTAAACAATGTGCTAGATACTGCTTTGCTGAGGTGTGTATGTGTGTGTACACATCCACATATACGTGTTTAATGGTTTAGGTTTTACTTGAGTGTAAGTTTTTCTATTCTTTCATCTCTCATTAACTTTTGTATTTTGTGAATTTTTAAGGATGTGTTTTTCAATCTACTGTAAGCCACTTTAAGCCTCAAACTGGGGGAAAGAAGAGATAATAACAGTAACAGCAATGAAACAGAGTGGAGGCTGCAGTTGAGGAATTGGATGAAAATGAGGACTTGGAAGGGCAGCTTTGAAGGAACTACACAAGATCCTGAAGTGTCAGGATAAATAACTGGGTATAGGATTGTCCAACCTAACTTCCCATCACATTCCCAATTCCTATTGGAAATGTGTGTGGGTAGGTTGTGAAAGCTGGATGCAGTGAAAAAAGCTAATAAGAAAGAAAACCAACTCCCTTGAGATAAGAGGAGAATTCGGAGAATAAAATGGACTGCAACAAAGAGAAATAAATAAATGGGTCCTAGAGAAAACCAAGCCAGAACTCTCCCCGGAAGTCAAAATGACTGAAGTGAGGCTGTTGTATTTTGGCCACATCATGAGAAGACTCACTCGAAATGACAAGGATGCTTCAAAAGGCCAAGGGAAGAAGGAAAAGAGGTGGAAGGACCCAGTCAGGGAACCAACCACCTTGAGTCCAGAAGGGTGACTTGGGGTCTCTAATTCACACAAGTTACCAATGGCTGAAGTCAACTTGAAGGTAATCAACAATTACAACAAAAACGTGGCCCATTCCAAACAGTGTGTTTTCATAACTGTGCGACCACAGTCCATCTCTGCCAATGTCATCTAGATGTTTTATCCATTTGTTTGGAATTTGTTTGGAATTTGGAATCCATTTGTTTGAAATTCAATGCGGAGAAATGTAAGGTTCTGCACTTAGGGCGGAAAAATGAAATGCACAGATATAGGATGGGGGACACCTGGCTGAATGAGACCACATGTGAAAGGGATCTAGGAGTCCAAGTAGACCATAAGCTGAACATGAGTCAACAGTGTGATGCGGCAGCTAAAAAAGCCAATGCAATTTTAGGCTGCATCAATAGAAGCATAGTTTCTAGATCAAGGGAAGTTATAGTGCCACTCTATTCTGCTTTGGTCAGGCCCCACCTGGAATACTGTGTCCAGTTCTGGGCACCACAATTCAAAAAAGATGTGGAGAAACTGGAGCATGTCCAAAGGAGGGCAACTAAGATGGTGAAGGGTCTGGAAACCATGCCCTATGAAGAACGCCTTAGGGAGCTGGGGATGTTTAGCCTGGAGAAGAGAAGGTTAAGAGGTGATATGAGAGCCCTGTTTAAATATTTGAAGGGATGTCATATTGAGGAGGGAGCAAGCTTGTTTTCTGCTGCTGCAGAGACTAGAACGCGGAACAATGGATGCAAACTGCAGGAAAAGAGATTCCACCTCAACATTAGGAGGAACTTCCTGAGAGTAAGGGCTGTTCGACAGTGGAACACACTCCCTTGGAGTGTAGTGGAGTCTCCTTCCTTAGGGGTCTTTAAGCAGAGGCTGGATGGCCATCTGTCGGGGATGCTTTGACTTGGAGTTCCTGCATGGCAGGGGGTTGGACTGGATGGCCCTTGTGGTCTCTTCCAACTCTGTGATTCTATGATTCTATGCTCCCGGAGCATCTCTCACCGCTGGAGAAACATTTCTTTCCTTTTCCCAGACGTGTGGAAAAGAAAGAAAACAACTGTGGTTCCAGTTAACAGCAAGAATACACGCGGCAGACTGTGAAACTGACGACGGCATTAACGCAAAAAGCAGTGCCACTTGGAACGGGCTGCATTATCCAACAAGGGCACATCACAGCCCTGTTTAAATATTTGAAGGGATGTCAGATACTGAAGAGGGAGCAAGCTTGTTTTTTGCTGCTCCAGAGAATAGGACAGATTGGAGCAATGGATGCAAACTACAGGAAGAGAGATTCTATCAAAACATTGGGAGGAAGCTCTACATCTGGGCTCTGTCCTAGGTCCCCTTTTGTTCTCTCTATACACATTGTCCCTTGGTAAACTCATCAGTTATAGAATCATAGAATCGTAGAGTTGGAAGAGACCACTAGGGCCATCCAGTCCAACCCCCTGCCATGCAGGAAATCCAAATCAAAGCATCCCTGACAGATGGCCATCCAGCCTCTGCTTAAAGACCTCCAAGGAAGGAGACTCTATCACCTTCCGAGGAAGTGCGTTCCACTGTCGAACAGCCCTTACTGTCAGTTCTTTTGGTTTCTCCTATCATCTGTATGCTGATGACACTCAGCTGTATCTTTCCACCCCTGACCTTTCACCGGGGCTTGAACAGCAAGTCTCCTCTTGTCTGGTTGCCATCTCACAGTGGATGCGGCATCGGCGCTTGAAGCTCAACATGTCTAAGACAGAGCTCCTCATCTTCCCACCTAAGCCCACCCTTCAATACTCCTTTTCTGTTTATGGCACTTCTATCCATCCGGTTCAGCAAGCCCGCAGTCTTGGTTTCATCTTTGACTCCTCTCTGTCGTTTATCCCCCAGATTCAGGCCACCGCCAAGACGTGTAGATTCTCCCTTTACAACATTGCTAAAATCCGTCCATTCCTCTCAGCCTCCACTGCCAAGACTCTGGTCCATGCCCTAGTGGTCTCACGACTAGATTACTGTAACCTTCTTCTGACAGGTCTTCCTCTATCTCACCTCCATCCTTTAATCTCTGTCCAGAACTCAGCTGCACGTATTATCACATCTGCTCGCCGCTTTGACCATGTTTCTCCCCTCTTGTCCTCCCTTCACTGGCTCCCCTTCCCCTTCCGCATCCAGTACAAGCTTTTGTTACTGACTTTCAAAGCCCTCCATGGACTGGCCCCTCCTTACTTGTATGAACTTCTTTCTCCTCACACTCCTCCTCGTACCCTCCGTTCTGGTAGTCAGGGTCTCCTGTCCCAGCCAAGGATTTCCACTGCCCTGTCCCGGATTCGTCCTTTCTCACTTGCTGCCCCTCACTCCTGGAACCTTCTTCCCCCACATGCACGCATCATCACTTCTCTAACCAGGTTCAAAACTGAGTTAAAGACTATATTGTTTAGAGAAGCTTTCCCAGATGTGTGACTTTGTCTGGCCCGTTTTAACTGTGCATTACGAAGCCGAGCCCTCCCTCTAGTCCATCTGCATTGGTCCAGGCCTCAGAGGGAGAGAAGAATCACCAGACCTGATACCCTTCCCCATCACCTTTCTCTTCTCCTCTTGTGTCGTGTCTTTTAGATTGTAAGCCTGAGGGCAGGGAACCGTCTAATTACAAGTTTATATGTACAGCACTGTGTAAACCTACAGCGCTATATAAATAAAGGATAATAATAATAATAATAATAATAATAATAATCTGGGATTGCAAGAACTGAGCAGGACAGTTTGTAACAGCATTTCTTGGAGGTCTCCATTTGAGAGGGTCGTCATGGCCCAGAACAAGAGCAAAATAAGCAAATAAGTCCACCATTCACCATCTCCTCCCTTGATGCATATTTGGGGATGCGGATAGGTGCCCAGTTGCCACGTAAGGCCAGGGTGGTCTAGTATTTGAGTGTTGGACCAGGATGCCAGGAGACCCAGGTTCAAATCCCTGTTCAGCCATGGAAACCAAAGTTAGAGGAAGGCAATGGTAGCAAAGCTCCTCCAAACTTCCTTGGAGATTTTTAAGCGGAGGCTGGATGGCCATCTGTCAGGGATGCTTTGATTGGGAGTTTCTGCATGGCAGGATGGGGTTGGACTGGATGGCCCTTGGGGTCTCTTCCAACTCTATGATTCTATGATTCTATGATCTGGAAACCATAAAGCCTATGAACAAAAACTTAGGGAGCTGGGGATGTTTAACCTGGATAAGAGAAGGTTAAGAGGAGATATGGCAGCCCTGTTTAAATATTTGAAAGGATGCCATATTGAGGAGGGAGCAAGCTTGTTTTCTGCTGCTGCAGAGACTAGAACATGGAACAATGGATGCAAGCTCCAGGAAAAGAGATTCCACCTCAACATTAGGAGGAACTTCCTGACAGTAAGGGCTGTTCGACAGTGGAAAGCACTCCTTCCTTGGAGATTGTGGTGGAGTCTCCTTCCTTGGAGGTCTTTAACCAGATGCCAGTTATTTCTGTGCTGTAGAAGCACCCTGGGGTCTAGCCCTAAACTCGTAGAGCTGGAAGAGACCCCCAGTCCAAGCCCTTTCTGCCATACAAGAATACACAATCCATCATCCTCCCAAAAGTGGAGCCCCTCCGGCTCCAGAACAGAGACGGCCAACTGTCCAGCCTCCAAGGGCCCCCCCTTGTCCCCCAAAGGGATGCAAATTCAAACCCAATGGCCAAAGGGCAGCCTTCTCCTTCCACTTCTTCTCCATTAGATCACCTCCAGCCACCATTTTGGACGGAAAATAGACAGAGGCTTTGATGGAGAGTTCCTGCATGGCAGAAGGGGGTTGGATTGGATGGCCCTTGGGGGTCTCTTCCAACTCTATGGTTCTATGATTCTGTGCTTCTAAGTGCACCAATAACTGGTATAGAAATGTACTTGATATTGGTATTGCTGTATGTCACATTTGCTGCGTAATTTACCACCCATAAAGCTTATGCTCTAGCCGTAATGTGTGTCCATTTCCAGCACCGAGGGAATTTCTTTTGCATTTCTTTTGAAGCGTAAGCTGCCTTGGGCCCCAGTCTTTGGGAAAGGGTGGGGGATACATAAAGTGATTGATTGATTGGTTGATTGATGATGGGCAGGGCCTGAGCTGGAGAGCATTCCTCTCTGGAACAACAACACCCAGGCTCCCCTGCAGCCAGCCATGATGGGAGCTGTAGTCCAAAGATTCCCCACCACACCCCACAAGCTCTGGGCCAGGCAAGGCCTTCGATGGGAAGGGGCAAGGAAGCGGAGGCAATGGCAGGCAAAGGAAGCTTCCTGCCGGGGATCCGGGAAGGCCCTCGCACTCGGCCCCTTAAGCAGCCATGAGTCAATATTGACTCTGCTAACGTGAGGAATGTTGTTACAGGATCAATAAAATACGCCCGATTTGCAAGCCTCCCATCCCTCCAAGAGCTAACAAGAGCTCGGGTACCAAAGCAGAATACATCCTAGATGGCCACTTCAATGCAAATATTGGCTAGACTTCAACCTATCTCCTAAAGAGCTTCCCTTAATCTGGTGCTCCCCTTGATCTTAATCTTAAAAAACAAGGGGGGAAACATGTTTTTTTTCTGAATTTTTCCAGATTTCCCCCCAGTCCTTCAGATCTCTAGTGATGCCTACAGAAGCAGCCACCAGCATGCATCAGAATGAGGATATTACCTTTTCTAAACTGCAAATCCCAGAAGCCCCTGCCTAAAAAGGGCAGTTCTGGGATTGCCATGTTCTAGAAGAGCCACACAGCCCGAAAAACCCACAGAAATCTATGGATGCTGGCCATGAAAGCCTTTGACTCCAGTTCTGGGACTTGGAATCCTAAAAGGGCAATGTTTTGCAAAAACCAATTAGGAAACACGCATGTATCAGAACCAGAGCATTACTTTAAAAAACCCAAAAAGCCCTATCCATCCCAGCATCTAAAATGGCCCGTTGCTGGATTTGTAATCCCAAAAGCAAAAGCTGATCTCAGCAGTTCCTGGCAAGTCCCTTCTCATTACGTCTCTGGGCTTTATTTATGGATGACCACGAGTGTGACCACGTCAAAGGGAGAAAGGCTGCGCTGTGGGCAAGGAGGGCTCAGCCAGGCCCCCCAAGTGCAGACAGTGGTCTGGAAAGTGCCGAGTGGTGCCACGTATGCCACGCTCCTTGCGGCTGGTCAGGGTGATCTCTGTCCTCCCACTTCCATGCTCATAAAACCTGGGATGGAGCTCATGCGACTGACCAGCCATCTCTTCCACAATCCTCTGGGCATTTGTCCAAGGACTGTTGGTCATCATGACATTTTGCTCCTCAAGAGGCGAGATGACAGTGAAGCACACCTCTTAATCCAAGAGAAGGTCCCTTGGGATTGTGCCCTGTGTGTAAATAAGTGTGCTCTGTTGCAATCTCTCCTTGGGCCCTGCCTTGAGTCTCCCTTATTCGGAATTCCAAAATCCAAAAAATCACAATGGGTGGCTGAGAGAGTGACACCGTTGCTTTAGAATGGTTCAGTGTATACAAACTTGGTTTCATTTACAAAAGCATTAAAAATACTGTACAAAATTACCTTCAAGCTATGTGTATAAAGTGTATACGAAATATAAATCATAGAATCATAGAGTTGGAAGAGACCACAAGGGCCATCCAGTCCAACCCCCTGCCATGCAGGAACTCTCCATCAAAGCATCCCTGACAGATGGCCATCCAGCCTCTGCTTAAAGACCTCCAAGGAAGGAGACTCCACTACACTTCGAGGGAGTGTGTTCCACTGTCGAACAGCCCTTACTGTCAGGAAGTTCCTCCTAATGTTGAGCTGGAATCTCTTTTCCTGCAGTTTGCATCCATTGTTCCGGGTCCTGTTCTCTGGAGCAGCAGAAAACAAGCTTGCTCCCTCCTCAATATGACATCCCTTCAAATATTTAAACAGGGCTATCATATCACCTCTTAACCTTCTCTTCTCCAGGCTAAACATCCCCAGTTCCCTAAGGCGTTCTTCATAGGGCATGGTTTCCAGACCCTTCACCATCTTAGTTGCCCTCCTTTGGACACATGGCTCCAGTTTCTCCACATCCTTTTTGAATTGTGGTGCCCAGAACTGGACACAGTTTTCCAGGTGGGGCCTGACCAAAGCAGAATAGAGTGGCAATATCACTTCCCTTGATCGAGACGCTATACTTCTGTTGATGCAGCCTAGAATCGCATTGGCCTTTTTAGCTGCTGCATCGCACTGTTGACTCATGTTCAACTTGTGGTCTACTTGGACTCCTAGATCCCTTTCACATGTGGTCTCGTTCAGCCAGGTGTCCCCCATCCTATATCTGTGCATTTCATTTTTCCGCCCTACGTGTAGGACCTTACATTTCTCTGTGTTAAATTTCATTTTGTTAGCTTTGGCCCAGCTTTCTAGTCTATTCAGGCCATTTTGAATTTTGATCCTGTCCTCTGGGGTATTTGACAAGTATGCCCCCAATTCTGTCATCCAAATCATAATTAAAGATGTTGAATAGCACTGGGCCCAGGACAGAACCCTGTGGGACCCCACTGGTCACTTCTCTCCAGGATGAAAAGGAGCCATTGTTGAGCACCCTTTGAGTTCGGCCGGTCAACCAATTACAAATCCATGTAACAGTTAACTTGTCTATCCCACATTTTGCAAGCTTGTTTGCAAGAATGTCATGGGGAACCTTGTCAAAGGCCTTACTGAAATCTAAGTACAAAAATGAATTTTGTACAGTCGTCCCCCGGGTTACGAAGGTAATCCGTTCCAGGATTACCTTCGTAACCCGGAAGCTTTCGTTTCCCGGGGTACCGCTATTGCGAACGGACCATGCGGCCAATTTAAAGGGGCCGCGCGGTTTTTTTATTTCGGATCCCGGGGGATCTTTCGGATCCCGGGGGATACTGTAGCAGTCCCGCCGGTTTCGGATCCCGGGGTTTTCGTAACCCGGGGTATTCGTAAGCCGGGGGACCACTGTATAATATATATATATATATTATAATATATATTATGTAATGTATATTATATATATATATATATATATATATTACATACTATAAATTATATATATAATAATCATATATATATATATATAGTAATATATATTACAGCACTGTACATACAATAATTTAATTAGACAGTTCCCTGCCTTCATGCTTATAATCTAAAGAATTAGTATAAATTACTATACTAATACATACTATTCTAAAGATATAGTATATATGATATACATTATGTATATATAAAATACTTGTTGCTGTTGTGTTGTTGACGTGTGCCTTCAGGTTGTTGCCAGTTTATGGCAACCCTAAGGTGGACCCATTGCAGGGTTTTCTCATCAAGATTTGTTCAGAAGAGGCAGGCGATGGCCTTCCCCTGAGGCTGAGAGTGTGTGACTGGCCCAAGATTAACCAGTGGGCTTTGTGGCCAAGATGGGATTTGAACTCTAGTCCAAAGTCGCAGTATAACATGCAAATCACTAAGCAATGCTGGAAATACAGGTATTCCAAAATCCAATAAAATAAAATAAAAATAAAACATCCATAATCCTAAACACATCTGGCCCCAAGCTTTTCAGATAAGGGAGGGTCAACCTATATTTTATTAAAAACTTTAGAATTATAAAATCCTAAAGTTGGGCAAGACCCCAAAACGGGCCCTGATCCAGTCCAAGCCCCTTCTTCTGCCATGCAGGAACTCTCCATCAAAGTACCTCTGACAGATGGAGTATTATTAACTGGATTAAATTAATTATTTTAAACTGTTTTAACTGGTTTTAAATTGCCTTGTTCAGATTCCTAAATGGTTTAATTAGGCTTTTGGTTTGTCAGGAATATTCACATTATTTTAAACTTTTCAGAAAATATTCAATTGCATTCCATCCAGAGATCCTCAGATATAGGGCAGGATATAAATATTTAAGTCAACCAGTCAATATTTCAGCCTCTCGACACGATCAGTAAAAGAAGGCAAAGTCTACTGAGAAGGTCGTCTCTCCTGCGCATGAAAAGCACATCAATCCTGCTCATATTGGTGAAGCTCCCTTGGGAGGAACTTCCCATTGGATCATGCCCAAACTGAGAATGGGTCACTGTACCACCACCTAGATCATTTTCCTGCCTTTCCTTGCATTCCTTTATGGGTCTTTTCCTGTGCCCTGGGTATGTTGCATTGGGGTGAAGCCGCAATTCATCCACACTGACATCCAGTTGGCGACATACATGGACATATATATATATACCCACCTTCCAAGTGTCCATCCCTCTCTGGGGCCATCGCAGGGGACAGTATTCTCAACCTCCCCCCCATACGCACGCATGCACCCAGGCTCCCCATTTAGCCAATGCAGCCCCCCAGGACCATATATTGGAGAAGCACCTGGCGATGCCCCCATTTATGCCTTTGCAGAATCCCCCACCTCCATCTGTCCAAAGGAGGGCAACTAAGATGGTGAAGGGTCTGGAAACCATGCCCTATGAAGAACGCCTTAGGGAGCTGGGGATGTTTAGCCTGGAGAAGAGAAGGTTAAGAGGTGATATGATAGCCCTGTTTAAATATTTGAAGGGATGTCGTATTGAGGAGGGAGCAAGCTTGTTTTCTGCTGCTCCAGAGACTAGAACATGGAACAATGGATGTAAACTGCAGGAAAAGAGATTCCACCTCAACATTAGGAGGAACTTCCTGACAGTAAGGGCTGTTCGACCGTGGAAAACACTCTTTTGGAGATTTTGGTGGAGTCTCCTTCCTTGGAGGTTTTTAAGCAGAGGCTGGATGGCCATCTGTCGGGGATGCTTTGATGGAGAGTTCCTGCATGGCAGGGGGTTGGACTGGATGGCCCTTGTGGTCTCTTCCAACTCTATGATTCTATGATTCTATCTGCCCCAAAACTGCCCAAAGGCATCATAGTCCCCAGTGGATTTGTGCCACCTCCTGGCCTGCCAGACCAGCCTAGCCAGATGCCCCTCGTCCACTACGTCACAGTGAGCTCCGCCAGTTCATATAATGACTGACAACCTGAGTTGGCCTTGTTGTCATTTGACTTCAACCAATTCCTGACTTATGGCAACCCTAATGAGCAACTTGACCGGTCTGCGCATGGCCACCTCGCCAGAGGCCCCTCGCTCTGCTCTCCGCCATCCACCAAACGGCATGGAGAGACGTAGAACAGCTCCACCGACACAACTTTTATGCTAAGCTCTGTCATGCAAGATATCAGCCACAATTTTTCGCAAGGTGGGTTGGCTTGGAAGGGAGTTTCCCTCCATCCCATGCGCCGCCTGCGGTGCCACCATCAGCACTCCAGCCGCCTGCAGAGTCCGGAAAAACAGGTCAGGCGAGAGGCTTAGCAGGAAAATCATCAGCAAAGAACAGGGAAGAAATTATGGGGAAGGTTCAAGAACATCTTTATCACGCCTTGATGGCAGGCACAAAGAGAGGACGCCTCTTCAGTTTCCTCCTTTTGTCTGAAGGAAGACGTGGCACAAGATTACGGAAATGGGGACCTGGAAAGGGACCTGGGAGGTCACCTGTCCTAGTCCAAGCCCATGGAGAGAACCTCTCATCTGTGGGTGCATCTACACCGAGGGGTCAGTCTTGGTGTGGAAGAAAGACAAGGAGAACCATCAGCCTTTACGGTCATAGTGGGATGAGGGTTGTGCTAAACTTCTTTCCAGGGTCCCTTAAGACCACTCCAGAGCCTTACTGCTTCATGTGGTCTTTGCCTGCCCATGCGAGCTCACTCCCTTAAGCCACATCTTAAGCTACTCCTAGTAGTAGTATTGGCAGCAGGGAAACTTGCAAGGCATTGCTTCTGTAGCTCAGAGCAGTGCCGTCTTGGGACGGACAGGTTGACTGGAGCAAGGAGTTAGTCCATGTGGCAGCAGGGGAGAAGTGGCCGCAAAACAAAGGACCTTCAAAATAAAGGTTTGTGGTCAGTTTCAGGGTTGTCCAATTCTTGGACAACGTCCTTTGCCCCAGAGCGGTTCCTGTAGTTAATATCTCTCCTTTTCCCCATCCACGCCACTCTCTAGCCCAGGGCATGTGGCCTCTGCAAACCTTCAACACACACACTTCACACTGGGCACAGCCTTCTTTGCCCCAACGAAGAAGGATTGAGAGTCCTTCCTTGCAAGGTAGAGGCCTCTCCCTTTGCACCTGGTCACCTTGGAAGCGCCAACCGAGCAGCTGGCTGAGCAGCAACCAAAAGCCTTTTGATGGAAGGGTAAGAGGCTTCTTGGTTGCTGGTCAGGCAGCGGCTTGGTTGTGGCTCCCGAAGGGAGCAGCAACCAAGCAGACGGTCAAGCAGTGACCAAGAATCCTCTTGCCCGCATTGGCCTTTGCTGGATGGGCAGCAGAGGCGAGAGGCTTCTTGGCAGCGGCTCCCAGGGTGACCGGGTGCAAAGGGAGCAGTAATCTACACTGTAGAAATAATGAAGTCTGACACTGCTTTTAATGCCATAGTTACATCCTACAGAATCATGCGATCTGCAGTTTGGTGAGCTGCCAGCACTCTTTGGCAGAGAAAGCTAAAGATCTCATAAAACGACAAAACCCAGGATTCCATATGATGGAGCTACAGATCATAAAGTGGTGGCACAATGCTTAATTTCTATAAAGTAGATGCACCCTGTGTCTCACCAATGGAATTGTTGTTGTTAATAATATTGTTGGGTGCCTTCAAGAATTTTCTGACTTATGGAAACCTTATAGCAACTCTATCACAGGGTTTTCTGGGGCTGAGAGTGTGTGACTCTTCAATAGGATGTCCCTTAAAATATTTAAACAGAGCTCTCATATCACCCTTTAACCTTCCCCCCTAAATACACTTAGCTCCCTATGTCTTTCCACACAGGGCTTCATGGTTTCCAGACCTTTCACCATCTTAGTTGCCCTCCTTTGGACCCGCTCCAGTTTCTCCACATCCTTTTTGAATTGTGGTGCCCAGAACTGGACGCAGTATTCCAGGTGGGGCCTGACCAAAGCAGAATAGAGTGGCACTATTACTTCCCTTGATCTAGATGCTATACTTCTATTGATGAAACCTAAAATTGCATTGGCCTTTTTAGCTGCTGCATCGCACTGTTGACTCATGTTCAACTTGTGGTCTACTTGGACTCCTAGATCCCTTTCACATGTGGTCTCGTTCAGCCAGGTGTCCCCCATCCTATGCCTGTGCATTTCATTTTTCCTCCCTAAGTGCAGAACCTTACATTTCTCCGTGTTGAATTTCATTTTGTTAGCTTTGGCCCAGCTTTCTAGTATATTCAGGTCATTTTTAATTTTGATCCTGTCCTCTGGGGTATTAGCTACTCCTCCTAATTTGGTGTTGTCTGCAAATTTGATAAGTATGGCCCCAATTCTGTCATCCAAGTCATTAATAAAGATGTTGAATAGCACTTTGCCCAGGACAGTCCCCGACTGGACACAGCCCATTGGTCACTTCTCTCCAAGATGAAGCGGAGCCACTGCTGAGCACCCTTTGGGTTCGGCCAATCAGCCATTTACAAATCCACGAAACAGTCTCTTAGTCTAGCCCACAAAAAGATATGAATCATCCCTCTTTGCAGACTTAGCAAATGCCAGGCTGCCAGCCGCCCACCTCCTTCGTTTCTGGACACAACGGCTCTTGTTGGGAAGCAGAGCAGGACAGTTGTTTAAACATTAACCAGCACGCTGGGTCTCCTGTTCAAAATATGCCATTTAATACCCAGATGATCCAAGCGATCATCTGTCTCCAGAGCTGTTTGTTTGCCAAAACAATTATGATATTCAGACAACTGCACTCCATGACGTTCCAAGAATACACTGAGACAGGCAATGGGGGGTGGGTGAGATGATGATGATGATGATGATGATTATATTTTCTTATATCCTGTCTTTCTCCCAACATAGGTACAGCCATTCCTGATCCTGATGGAGTGGCGGGATATAAATAAAATTGTATTATTATTAATTATTATTATATTATTATTTGTCCAACCCTCATCTTCCTCCCCGATGCCTCCTTTCCCTCTCTATCTTCCACTGAACCACTCCAGCTTCTGTAAACGTGGGCTTGGCAGTCATTTTCTTCAAGGGCTGGGTTTTCCCATAGACTGCCTTTCCATCTTCCTGTCTTCTGATATTAGTCTCGCACCACCCACCCAAACCTGAAGTTCGCAGTCCCTTCCCCAGACCGTGCATGGAGCAGACGAAAGACTGGAGGATAACACCTTTGCTAAACCCAAATGGCTAGACTGCTGAGGATGGTTGAACCTGGCAGAAGATCTTGAGAAACAAGAGACTCAGAGAGTCTCAAAGTTGGAAGGGACATCCAAGGGACATCCAGTCCAACCTCAATCTTCCATGCAGGAAGACACAACCGCAGGGATCCTGGAATCATAAAATCCTAGACTTGGAAGAGACCCCCCAAAAGGGCCATCCAGTCCAACCTCCCCCCCTTCTGCCATGCAGGAACTCTCAGTCAAAGCAGATGACCATCCAGCCTCTGTTTAAAAACCTCCAAAGAAGGAGACTCCACCACTATCTCCGAGGGAACAATGTCTTCCCCAATCAATCAGTTCTTACTGTCAGGACGTTCTTCCTAATGTAGAGATGGAATCTCTTTTCCTGCTTCTTGCGTCTATTGCTCCATTGTGTCCTGTTCTCTGAAGCAGCAGAAAACAAGTTTGCTCCATCCTCAATATGAAATCCCTTCCAATACTTAAAGAGGGCTGTCATATCACCTCCTGAAAGATAGCCACCCAGCCTCCCCTTAAAAGATGGAGACTCCACTGTGGAAACCCACCTTCGGTTCCAGGGCCCAATCCACTTTGTTAGGGGCCCGATTCTCCCCTTAGGATGAGGCCAAAAAGCAGAAGGAGGCAGCACTGAAAGCATCCGCAGATGTTTTATGCGGCCAACTCTTCCTGCCTTTATTTCAAACTTTTAGAATGAAGTGGGGCAGATTGGGACCTCTCCTTTGGGACCATGGGAGAAACTATGGGACCCCCTGAAGAAGAGCGTCCCAAAAACCGACAACTTAGGATGCCATTTGTCATGTGAGCCAGCTCCAGCCTTGATGTGGGTCCCACTTGGGAGAAAAGCAGGACATAAATAGATAATAATGAAAATAGATAATAATGAAAAACAAGGGGATCTGGGGTAGAGGGCTTCCCTCAGTCCCAGCACCTTCACAGGTGGATTTGTGGCCAACAAGGAACTCCCTGCCACCGGAAGAGGACCACGCGGCCTCTTCCTTGACCTCCCAACGCCAGCAGATGGAGACCTTTTCCCTTCCGGCAGGGCCCAGAAATTACATTACACGGCCCTGTGAACATGTGAGTGTGTAGCTGCATGCTGTATTTTTAATCTCATCACGTTTAATTGTTACCCATGGATACAGAAATCTGTGGATGCTCAAGCCCCATTATATACAGTGGCATAGTCAAATGGTGCCCCTTATATAAAACACCAAAATCAAGGTTTGCTTTTTGGGTAGTTATTTTTAAATATATATATATTTTCCAGCTGTGGATGGTTGGATCTGTGGATATATAGGGGGCCAACTCTATTTAATTCCTTTGCAAAATCAGACGTCAGAAATATAAAAGCATAGAGTTGGAAGAGACCCCAAGAAGGATCCTGATGCAGTCCAAGTCCCTTCTTCTGCCATGCAGGAACTCCCAGTGAAAGCATCCCCATTGAGAGATGGCCATCCGGCCTCTGTTTAAAGATCTCCAAAGAAGGAGACTCCACCACTTTATCTGGTTTGTAATGAAAGCCACCTTGGATCCCATCTCAGGAGAAAGGCAAGGTATAAATTCAGTAAATTGTTCCAGAATTAAGCGTCACCCACCAAGACAAGCCAACCTTGCCATTAATGCAGAGCCAGAGAGCAAGGGAGGATTTGCAAGGAAGACGCAGGTGCGTCAAGGAAGAAGGCCTTGTTCTCTTTTTATGGGACCCGTAAACCTCAATCGAGGACGGCAGGTGGAACAAACAGTTTGGCAAAGAGGAAGCATCCAGGGAAGGAGAACTGGTCTGACCGGTTGCAAAACCAAGGTCTCCTTTTCCTCCTCCTCCAAGAGCCCTTTTCTGAGTGTGCATTGTTGCTTTTGTGTGCCACCAAGTCATTTCCAACTTACACAACCCCCAGGTGACCTATTACGGGCTTTCCTTGGCAAGATTTCTCCAGAGCCCCTACTTTAAAGATTTGGGGAGGAGGGGGTGGTAGGCTTTTTGGGAAAGAAGCTAATTTTAAAAACAATGTGGCTGCCATTGAGTGAAAATGAATAAAGTTTGCAAAAATGTCTCTGGAGCACCCACTGTTCACAGTGAACAATGCAAACGAAAAAGCACCATAAAGGGGAAAGGAAAGGCACCTGCTTTGCCTGCAAGCAGTCCAGGGTTCAGATCTTTGGCATTTCCAGTTCTTCCAGGCACGGAGTTGTAGGAAATACATTTTTGTGTTTTTGTTTGCATGTCTCAACAAAAACTGTAGCTGGTGCCTCATGCACAATGTATGAAGACATCACTGGGGGCTGTTGTCCAGAGGCCTCAGGTTTTGGCCCAGAGTCTCCAGAGCCAGGGATGACCCCCAGGACTGACCAGCTCCGGACACCAGAGAAGACCAACACAACTCCACAAAGACCGAGGCTGCTCTTGTTGTGCCTTCAAGTCATTTTTGACTTATGGAGACCCTCTAAAGAATCAATGGGGTTTTCTTGGCAAGATTTCATAGCACCGCAGAGTTGGGAGAGATCCCAAGAAGGGCCATCCAATCGAGCCTTTTTCTTCTTCCATGCAGGGACTCACAATCCAAGCACTCCGTGGGGCAGAGGGCCCTCCAACCTCTGTTTGAAAACCTCCAGAGAAGGAGGGTTTGCTCAGAGGGGTTTGCCATTGCCTTCCCCTGAGGCCGAGAGAGTGTGACTCGCCCAAGGTCACCCAGTGAGTTTCCATGGCCAAGGAGGGATTCGAACCCAGGTCTCCCAGGGTCCTAGTGCAATGCTCAAACCACTAGGCCACACTGGCTTTGACTCTCCCAGAGACAGAATGAGAAAGATGTGGAAGAACAGGCGAAGGTCCTTCCATGCAGCCACAGGCAAATTTAGGAAAAGTTACTTTTTCAAATGTAGTCCTGCGAAAGAACCAGAACCAGAAGCTGCAGAAGGAAGAAAAAGCATTCCTCTGCCTCTCATCTCATCTCCCCAGGAGTCCTCCTGGCTGCAAGGATCTATTTAACAAGATCTTTTTCTTTTTCTGCTTTGCTTTGAAATGTACCAGAATCAGGCCTTGGAAAGCAGGTGCAACAGTTCCTTCTATTAAAAAAGGAAAGAAAGAGGGAATAGATGACAGCTCCCAGGCCCCCTCCTGAGTCGCCTTTGAGTGCGAATCCCTCCAAACCAGAGCAAGGAAGGCTTTCATTTACTCCACAATGAGCGGAAAAGCTGTTTCTCCCCAGAGAGTGGATAGCTTTGCAACTCTAAAGTGTAAATGAAATAAAATGTAAAGGCGCTGTTGATGCTGCACAATGTTCTCACTTTGCAAAAAGGAGGCCGCCTGCTTCTTCCCCCCATTAGCAGCAAACGCAGCTTTTCCTTGACTGCAAAGGACACACACAAATGGGTTCCCAAAGGCTCACAGGTCTTGCCACCTCTCTCTGATGGCAAAAGGAGTGCCTCTCTTGTTCCTGTTGTTGTTGCTGCTTTTCAAGAGGTAGGAAAAGGCTGCGATTTCAAGGAGTGGAGATGTACAGCACTGCTGTTGCCAGGGTCATCTGCACCGAAATGCGAGGCTGGACAAGCTGCCCCCGTTGAATGCCTGTCTGTTGTGCTGCTCCGCTGGTAGTTTCTGGGTCAGTAGGGGTGGTTAAATCTACTTTGGGTATTAGTCCAAACTTTAAAGGTATGTTACAAGATGCTGATGATGGCTGCCATAAATCAGAAATAGCCTGAAGGCACACAACAGCAGCAGCAACAACAACAACAAGATGCTGAAACCTACAGACAGAGACACACACAACAATAGGTTCAGCACTTTGGACAATGGCCCCACATTTGTTTGTTTCTCTATCAGGGAATGGAAGCTGGAGAGTGAAGAAAGCAGAAAGACTCCTCTGAGATACGGTGCTGATGAAGAGTTCTGCAAATAAAATGCTAAAATACTAAAATAATACGCTATTATACGAATAACAAAATCCCTTTTCATCTTTGGCCTTTCTCAAGGGAGAAAAGATGGAAAGCAGTGTGGTTTTTAAAGGCAGAAAGATGCTCTGAGCATGAAAGAAGCCTCCTGCTCTTTCCCTTCCTTTATCATCTACAATCACAAAAATGCCCCCATATTTCTGTCTTCAGCAGATGAATTAATTGTCTGGAACAAACGCATTAAAATACCACTGGCACAGAATTGGTTTGGGAAACCAGCAGTCGCTTCCAGCTACACCTGGATTATTTAATATTCTTTCTTCAAAAAACGTGCGCAGCAAATCCATCTTAAACACTCTGCTTGGATCAAGAACCACAGGGAGATCTGAGCCTAAAATGTAATGTTGGGGTTGCCAGCTGACCGGGGCTCCTGCGCTTCCACAACAGCTGGAGGTCCAGAGGCTCAGAGATCATGACCCCCGTGCCGTCTTTCCAAAAAGAAAGCTAGTGTAGGGAGTGACCACAAGAGAGAGGGATCCTTTTGGGGGTGGCACTCGGTCTTTGGAACGCCCTCCCTGCGGAGACTGGCCTGGCACTTCCTTGCACAGTTCCCAACACAATTGAGGAACCAGTTTATGCTTCTGGAAAGTTCCATTGTTCTTCTCTTGGTTTTCTTTTTAAGCTGTCATTACCATGTGTGGCCCTTTTTATCTCAACAACCTTGGGTTATATCGCACTCAGTTTTATAATAATTGTTTTGTTCTTTATCTTGGATTTTATGGCATATAGTGTCTAGTCGTGATGCAGCTGCTAAAAAGGCCAATGCGATTCTAGGCTGCATCAACAGAAGTATAGCGTCTCGATCAAGGGAAGTGATATTGCCACTCTATTCTGCTTTGGTCAGGCCCCACCTGGAATAATACTGTCTCCAGTTCTGGGCACCACAATTCAAAAAGGATGTGGAGAAACTGGAGCGGGTCCAAAGGAGGGCAACTAAGATGGTGAAGGGTCTGGAAACCATGCCCTATGAGGAACGCCTTAGGGAACTGGGGATGTTTAGCATGGAGAAGAGAAGGTTAAGAGGTGATATGATAGCTTTGTTTAAATATTTGAAGGGATGTCACGTTGAGGCGGGAGCAAGCTTGTTTTCTGCTGCTCCAGAGAAGAAGAGACAATGGAGCAATGGATGCAAACTGCAGGAAAAGAGATTCTGCCTCAACATTAGGAGGAACCTCCTGACCATAAGAGCTGCTGGTCAGTGAAAGACGCTCACTCGGAGTGTGATAGAGTCTTATTTTTTGGAGGTCTTTAAACAGAGGCTGGATGGCCATTTGTCACAGGGAGGGCTTGGATGGTGAGTTCCTGCATGGCAGAAGAAGGGGTAGGATTGGATGACCCTTTGAGGTCCTCTCCAACTCCAGGACTCTATGAGATGCCAAGCCTTTGGGTAGGATCCAAAGGGCCAAAGGTCAACATCTCCAGCCATAATGCAGAGTCTGCAAGACCTGAGCTGGGCTGCTAATAATAGGGTGACTTGGAGGTCTTCCATTCATAGGATCAACAGGAATCACAGCTTGAAACGCAGCAGAGTAAGTCCTTGTTTATTTCCATGCTCTGTAAAGATTCATCTGGACATTTCTCCAGGTTGTTGTGACCATCACATCACCTCAGTTTGTTTCTGGAAAGCTGGAGAGGAGGGTGATGTCCAGCCCCAGGACTTGGCCTGAGCCAAACATTGTCCAAATGCACCCTTTTAATCCACAGGGAATGCATCGGACTCCAGCTTTGCTCCACGGATTGACGGGTGATTCTGGCTTGACAAAGGGGCCCTAAGGAACCCTCCATGGATCCATTGATCTGGGCAACTTAGGAACCGATTCCCTGGGGGGAACCTGACCTTTGACCCCAAAACAAGGCCATTAAGGAAAATGGAGACATTGGCTCAGCCTCAGGATATTGATCATTTGGATTGTGCAAAGAGGATCTCCAATAAAGAAAGCATGAGATGCATGATACGAAACAGAGGCAGAAGAGGAAAAAGAAGGAAAAGCAGGTAGGAAGGAACCCCAAGTTTGCAGCCTCAGTTTTCTGACCCCCAAAAAACTTCGTAGCCATGTCTTATTCCTAAAACCCTCTCAATGCAGCCAGTCCTCTTCTGTTTGTTTTTTGCTTAGCAGGGCAATTGGTTCGATGACCTAGTTGTTCTTGCTTTAAGTAATGCCCACCTTCTAGTGGCCAGAGAGTTTGACTCCAACTCTGGAGATCAGGGTTATAACACAGAGACCCCTTTCCCACCGTGGGACCTTCCATACCGCAAACTATTAGGGCTCAAACTGCAAAACAGGCTCCGCATTTGCAGGTTTTGTTGCCAAATGCTTGCAAATCAGCCCTGAGTTATGGCAACCCCACGACAGGAGGTTTCCTTGCCAAGGTTTGTTTCATAGAATCATAGAGTTGGAAGAGACCACAAAGGCCATCCAGTCCAACCCCATCCTGCCATGCAGGAACTCCCAATCAAAGCATCCCCATTGACAGATGGCCATCCAGCCTCTGCTTAAAGACCTCCAAGGAAGTTTGGAGGAGCTTTTCCACCGTTGCCTTCCTCTAACTTTGGTTTCCATGGCTGAACGGGGATTTGAACCTGGGTCTCCTGGCATCCTGGTCCAACACTCAAATACTAGACCACCCTGGCCTTACGTGGCAACTGGGTACCTATCCGCATCCCCAAATGTGCATCAAGGGAGGAGATGGTGAACGGCTGACTTATTTGCTTATTTTGCTCTTGTTCTTGGCGATGACTTGACCCTCTCAAATGGAGACCTCCAAGAAATGCTGTTACAAACTGTCCTGCTCAGTTCTTGCAATCCTGGGCTTTCTTGAATATGGCTGCATCCGCACTGCAGAACTAACGCAGTCTGACACAGCTTTGACTGCCGTGGTTCAATGCTATGGAATCCTGGGAATTGCATTTTGTTGCGGCACCAGAACTCTCTGACTGTGAAGGCTCAAAACTACAGATCTCAGAATTCCATCGCATGGAGCCATCATGGCAGCTAAAGCAGTGTCAAACTGGATTAATTCTGCAGTGCGGATGCAGCCTGAGTCAATGCGGACACCTTCTTTCCCTTCTGCCGTCCACTTTTGCCAACATTATGTTCGTACAATGGCTAGTAACCCATTAGTCTTCTGGGGGAGGGAGCGGTTGAGCAGATAAACCGAAAACACACAATCCAAGAACAAAACCATTATAACAAAACTGCACAAGATAAAACTCAAGTCCCTGAGACAATAAGGATGGCAATAGTAATAAAAAGGAAACCAGGAACCAAGGGAAAAACAAGGCAGATTTCTAGAAGCGTAAGCCAGTCCCTGAAATGCCGGGAGAAATAAAGACGTCGCCGTCCGGTGCAAGGAAGGCAGGCCACAATAGGAACGCCAGGCCAGCCTTGCAGGGATGGTGTTCGAAAGAGCGGGTGCCCACCACTGATAAAGGGTCCCCCCTGTTCTCTCGGACCTCAGTTTTTTGGGCTGAGAGCCTCCCTTTCTAATAAAACCACAACAGAAATCATTAAAACTTTCCTTAAAAGTTTAAAAGCTGAAAGTTTAAAACTGCCTAGAAATTGACCAGACTTCAAAGGTTTTAATAAGTTTTTAAAATTCCTGGTTGGAAGGAAACCGGGTTGGCAGCCCAATGCAAAGGGCAAAGCCCTGGCATTATTACGTGGCCCTCTTGGCCAGTTCCCCATTTCACAGCCTAGTCAGAGTTGGAAGGGACCCTCGAGGGCCATCAACCCCCCCTTCTGCCATGCAGGAATACAGAGAATAATAGCATTGGAAAAGACCCCAAGGGGCATCCCGTCCTGCTCCCTTCTGCCGTGAATGAATACGTAGGATCCTAGAGTTGGAAGGGACCCCTGAGGGTCATCCGGCACATGACCCTTTGGCCATGCGGGAATACACAGGATCCTAGAGACCCCGAGGGTCCATCCGGCCCAGCCTCCTTCTGCCATGCAGGAAGATGCAATCAGCCACCCTTCTTTGGGGTCCGTGAGAGCATTTCTGGGCTGTTTTCAAAGGCCGCCCCATTGAGAACGTATTGCAATAATCCAGACGAGAGACAGCAACAGTTGCGCAAATGAACTGAAGAATTGCAAATGAACTGAATGGTAGCAGCAATATCTCCCTCCTGGCCAGGCTTCAGTTAGCATTTCAGTCTCATAGTCTGATAAGAGGAGCTCTGAGTGTCGAGGCCAAGGTGGGCTCCGTGTCCCTTGGAGATGGAAGGCAGCCCCCCAACCAGGTCATTTTATGGGTCTCGGCCCCTTCCTCCCCCAGCTGGGGCTAAAAAAGAGAAAATACCAGCCGGGGCCTGGGTTCAAGTCCCCAGTTTGTTGCTCCAGGCTGAGTCAAATGACTTGCACATTATGGAATGCTCTTTCTGTGTCAGTCCCACCTTGCAGGGCTGTTGTGCCGATAAGGAAGAAAAGATCTATAGCATTCCGGGGGCTCATTAATAATTTAAAAATGGCCTTTATGGAGGGCTTGTGTGTCTCCAGACCTTATTATGTAGTAACCCTGATGTCGCTCCTGGAAGGCGATACGGTGAATTCGGATGATATGGCATTATGCAAAAGGGAGAGAAGCTGGCCCTCGTTGCCAGCAGAAAAAGAGCAGATGCAGGGCAAGAGATTCGGGGCAGAGGAAAGGAAGGGCTTCTTCACACAGCGCAGAGCTCACCCGCGGCACTGACTGCCACAAGGTGCAGAAATGGCTGCCAGTCTTCCCAAGGTCTGGGACCTCTTCATCTCCCAGTATCCTCCATCTCTGGCCATGCTGGTCCAGGGGCTTCTGGGAGCCAAAGCCCCAAATGCCTGGAGGACCAGCCGGGCATTAGAGCTCTTTAGCAGGGGACAAGTCTAAGCCCTTCCTCACCGAACTACAACTCCCAGGTTCCCACAGGAGGGAGCCATGGCAGTTAAAGTGGTCTAACCGCTTAGTGCGGACAACCCATCCCACCTCTCAAGGTCAGTCGATGGAGACCATGAGGCCGAAGGTGCAGCTGTTCTCCTGTCCGGCTGGCAAGCTTAGCCCCCTTCGGACAACTGACCGGCCGGACACTGCGAGGACAGATGTGGAGCCGGGTAGACCTCTGGCCTGGCCTTGCAGGGCTCTCCCTGTCTCCTTCTGGGATCCTGCCGTGCTTTGGGACCCTCCAGGAGGCCCTTCTCTCTGTCCCGCTGCCAACCCAGAGGTCCCTCCATCCCTCCCAAGGAGACCCAAAGGCAACAGGGCCTCCGCAATGGCCCCCAGGATCTGCTGCAAGCCCCTTCCCAGGAGACTGGACTGGAAGAGAGATATAGGATATAGGATGGGGACACCTGGCTGAATGAAAGTACGTGTGAAAGGGATCTAGGAGTCCAAGTAGACCACAAGTTGAACATGAGTCAACAGTGTGATGCGGCAGCTAAAAAGGCCAATGTGATTCTAGGCTGCATCAATAGAAGTATAGTGTCTAGATCAAGGGAAGTTATAGTGCCACTCTATTCTGCTTTGGTCAGGCCCCACCTGGAATACTGTGTCCAGTTCTGGGCACCACAATTCAAAAAGGATGTGGAGAAACTGGAGCCATGTGTCCAAAGGAGGGCAACTAAGATGGTGAAGGGTCTGGAAGCCATGAAGTCCTATGAAGAACGCCTTAGGGAACTGGGGATGTTTAGCCTGGAGAAGAGAAGGTTAAGAGGTGATATGATAGCCCTGTTTAAATCTTTGAAGGGATGTCATATTGAGGAGGGAGCAAGCTTGTTTTCTGCTGCTCCAGAGAACAGGACTCGGAACAATGGATACAAACTGCAGGAAAAGAGATTCCACCTCAACATTAGGAGGACCTTCCTGACAGTAAGGGCTGTTCGATGGTGGAACACACTCCTTCCTCGGAGGTTGGTGGAGTCTCCGTCCTTGGAGGTCTTTAAGCAGAGGCTGGATGGCCATCTGTCAATGGGGATGCTTTGACTTGGAGTTCCTGCATGGCAGAAGGGGGTTGGACTGGATCAGGGCCCTTTTTGGGGTCTCTTCCAACTCTCTGATTCCATGCCAGCCCTAGCCCACCCCACTTTCTTCCATGCAGGAATACACAGAACCAGAGAGTTGGGAGGGACCCCCAAAGGCCACCCAATCCTCCTTGGGACAGAGGGACTCCCTGCCTCGGGTGAAAGGCCTCCAAAGAGGGAGACTCCACCAAAACCCAAGCTCTCCCTGTTTGGAAGTTCTTCCTTTGGAGCATCAGAAAACAAAGCTCGCTGCCTCCTCCAGATGCCATCATTTTAATTTTAAAAGACTAAAGGTGGTGCAACATTGGTCCCTTGAAGGCTTTGAAGGCGTTGTCTGACTCACTCGCTATGGAATTCTGGGAGTTGGAGTCTGTTGTGGGGTCCAGAGCGGAGCTCCGCTCCGCTCTGGACCCCACAACAGACTCCAACTCCCAGAATTCCATAGCAACTGACCCAAACAACAAGCCCTGGAACCCCCCCCCCAACATAGTCCACCTCCCAGAATTCCACTCACCTTGATCCTCTGGAGGGTGGGCTGTGCCTGGGCCTGGGGGGTCCCCTTGTTCTCGGCCTCGTGCCGGACCCAGACGAAGAGTCCGGCCTTGCTGTGGGTCAGGCTCCATCCGGCCTCGGCCTGGCACTCCCTCCGGAAGGCCCAGAAGTCCCCGTCGTCCGGGACCTGCACCCGCTCCCGTCCCGAAGGCAGGCAAGGAGAAGCCGGGGAGGAGGAGGAGGAGGAGGACATCCTGCTCCAGAAGGAAGGAAGGAAGGAAGGATGGCTTCTCCGAAGAAGGAGGGAGGGAGGAGGCGACAGGTGAGTCACTGGCCACGCCCACCGGGTGCTGCGCCGGACAGGTGAGGGGGCGGGGACAAGGACCAGGGAAAAGGGAACGCCACGCCCCCTGATTGGTCACTCGGGCCACGGGGGAGGGGCCTCCTCCAAGCCACGCCCTGCGCCTCTGCTGCGCTGCGTCCACACTGCAGGAAGATAAGACGACTTCATCCCGCTTTAATCTGCCTACCTGGCTCAAGGCTGTGGAATTATGGGAGTGTTGTGGGCTCAGAGCACAGCTCCCACAATTCCATAGCCTTGAGCCAGACAAAGAGTTAAGCCTTGGTCTCTGGGCCCCACAGCAAACTCCAACTCCCAGAATTCCACAGACAAAACAAACAAACAGCTTCATTTATATACCGCTTCATACCACCTAAGCAGTGTCTAAGCGGTTTACAATTGTAAGCTATTTGCCCCCCAACAATCTGGGGACTCATTTTAGCGACCTCCTCGGAAGGATGCAAGCCTGAGTCGACCTTCAGCCCTTTGCTGCTCTTGAACTCGCAACCTTGTGCTTTTGAGTGAGTGGCTGCAGGACAGGCATTTAACCACTGCGCCACCAGGGCTGGTTAAAGAGTTAAAGCGGTGCCAAACCAGCTTGTTTCTGCAGTGTGGACAGAGCCTTGGTCCGGGAGGCAGCCGCCCCAAGAGAAAGCCGCTCTTTGCAAGGCCCGAGGCGGCACCTGAGCTCCCGGAGGCCCCTCTTCTGCCATGAGCCAAAGCCTTTGGGACTCCTGGGGACATTCGCAGCAATCAAGGCCCAGAAGGGCTCCTTGGCTGAACTACAGATCCCAGGATTCCAATAAGCCAACTGCATTGTCCCTGCAGCGCAGATGCACCTCCGTCCTCTTGTGGGTCCCAAACACAGGAGACCCTTTGGGGCAACATTTCTCCCCATTGAATTTCATTTTGTTAGCGTTGGCCCAGCTTTCTCGTCTATTCAGGTCATTTTGAATTTTGATCCTGTCTTCTGGAGTATTGGCTACTCCTCCCAGTTTAGTGTCATCTGCAAATTTGATAAGTATGCCCCCAATTCTGTCATCCAAGTCATTAATAAAGATATTGAATAGCACTGGGCCCAGGACAGAGGCCAACTGGACATCCCACTGGCCATTTCTCTCCAGGATGAAGAAGACAAAGAGGAGCCATGGCTGAGCACCCTTTTGGTGTGGCCGGTCAACCAACCACAACCCCAAACCCCCCAACACTTGCATTGTCCCCCAAAGTAGGACTTGTTGACGTTGTTGTCTGCCTTCAAGCTGTTCCTAACTTAAGGCAACCCTGTCCTAGGGGCTTCTTGGCAAGGTTTGTTCAGAGGGGGCTTGCCATAGATTTCCCCTGAGGCTGAGAGAGTGTGACTTATTACCCAAAGCCACACATGGGGCTTATATGGCTGAGCTGGGAGCCGAACCCTGGCCCCGACCACTGTGCCAGGCTGGCTCCCAAAGAAAGGAAAGGCTCGGCTGGCGGAGTATTTGCCAAGAGAAAAGAAAGAGACCCATCAAATGTATGACTCCATGATTTGCTTCATCAGGGAAAGAGGAACAGGGAGAACCAGGGAGGTCAGCAGGAAATGAGGCCCTTTTCTTCCACCTTCTTATCCCCAAAATGCTTCAGAGGAGAGACTTAATCCCAGCTTTGCAGCCGGTGCCTTCAATCCCCAGGCCAGGAAAGAAAGGAAATAAAGGGAGAAGTCGTCCATGAACCGCTGATTCAAAGTTACAGTAGAAATGGGGCACGTGTTATGCTGCGTTTTGCAATCTGGCTCCTCGGCAAAAATGGAGCATGAAGACATCTTTCAAGGCATATATCTCGGAGGAAGCACACTGCTTTTGCAACCAAGGCACGACCGGAAAGGGAACCAAACATCTGTATCCCCCTCCTGCGCGCTTTGGGAACACCGGGTGCATCTACACCAAAGAAACAGTGCAGTTTGGTGCCGCTTTGACTGCCATGGCTCCATCCTGCAGAGTCCTGGACACTCGTTTTGTGAGGCACTAGCACTAAATGCCTTGCAAAACTACACATCCCAGGATGGAGCTACAGCACTGAAAGTGGTATCAAAGTGCATTATTTCAACAATGTACATGCAACCTAGGATTTCGAGAGAACCACAGCCCTTATGGCAAACGTTATTCAGGTGGGAAACATCGCTCTTTTGTACCTGGGACCAATCCAATACATTTTGAGACACAGTGCAATTTAAAATGTATTTAAGGTGAATGGTGAGCCAGGGAAACACAAAAATAGTGGAAATAAGGTGGAAATGCACTTTGGCAAGATGGGACCAAGAAGTGAATATCACCCATGCCTTAGAAAGTGTGTGTGCGTCGCAGTCTTTTGTACACACGGGTGCAAATTTAGCTGCTGTTACAGGCTTATTTTATTTATTTATTGAAGGGCCATGCCATTTCCATCCCTGCTTTGTTGACTTTAAGTCATTTTTTTAACTTACAGTGATCCTATCACAGGGTTTTCATGGCAGAATTTGTCCAAAGGGGTTTTCCAGTGCTGCCTCCCTCTGAGGCTGAGAGAATGTGACTTGTCCAAGGTCACCCAGTGGGTTTCCATGGCCAAGTGAGGATTCAGACCCAGTGCTCAAACCACCAGGCCACATGCCGGTTCCCTTCTTCAGCCATTTGTAGTCCAGGCTGTTGTTCCACTCCATTTTCTTTCCAGTCCAGAGAAGAGGAGGCAGCGGGTGAAGCTCCTGTATGAAAGCGACCCTCGCCCTGCTTTTGCAATGCTTTGCCATCCCATACGCTGAACCAGGGATGTGTGGTCATGCACAGAGCTGTGCCATGATGGGCCTGGCCCCAGACCCCCGGCAGATGGGTTTGAGTGTCCTTGCTAGCTTCATGGCCCAATGCTTACAACTCTTAGTGGCCTGAGAATGGTTATTTTGTGCTCAAGGGACCCGGCTAAATGGTTAAACTCTACTCTGGCAGTTCAAGACTGGGAACAGACTGGCAGAGTAAACCTTTCTTTCTGTTTGCAAAGGGATTTTGCAACACCTTGGAGACTAACTGAAAGAAAGAAGGAAGCTGGTAGCATGAACTTTCAAAGGCTCAAGCCTACTTCCTTAAACGCATGCATGAAGTAGGCTCAAGTCTAGCGAAGCTCATGCTCCCAGCCTCTTTCTTTCCACGAGTCTCAAAGGTTCTGAAAGACCCCTTTGCAGACTGATTTTCCAGACTAACATGGCTGTCTTTAAATTCTTTCTTTCTGTTAGCAACTTGCACCTGTGCAGTTCAGTTTCCTTTCTTCCCCTTCACCCCTTGTCCTGGGCACAAGGGTACACCCCATCCCAAAGGGTCCCATTATCCACCCACAGAGAGTTGGAGCATTGGCCCTGGAATGGAATGGGTAGGGTTAGTTGTCTACGGGCCCAATTCTACCCCATGCTTTAAGAGTGGAATCCATTGGAATCTATGCTGGAATCCATTGAATGAATCACAGAATCCTAGAGTTGGAAGATACCTCAAGGGTCATCCAGTCCAATACGATTGTGCCAAGCAGGAAGGCACCGTCCAAGCCCTTCCTGGGACAGATGGCCATTCAGTCTCTTTTTAAAGACCTCCAAAGAAGGAGACTCCACCGCACTCCAAGGAAGTGTGTTCCACGATCGAACAAGGCCCAGGTGCTTTCCTTCTACCCCACCTGCTGTCCCAATTAAACAATTTAACAGACCAGCGACGTGTGCCATTTCGCTACCAAATGAAGTCTTGAGGAGGCCTGGGGTTTCAGCCATTTGCAGCTCAGTGAAGGGAGTAAGGCAGACTTCAGTGGCAGCTGGTGCCATCTGTATCAGTGGAGAAGTACAGCTCTCCTGGAAAGGCGAGATATAAGAAAATAAAATAAATAATAAATGATATAATAATGTATGAGTCCAGACTCTAAAGGCGGTCTCCATGATGGTGTAACCCCACCTGAAGCCTTGAGAGACTTAGGGGCTTCAGGGCAGTGGGTTCCTCGCTGGGAAGCACGTCCTGCCTGTCCCCAATCACCCATCAAGGGTCAAGCCCTGACCTGCAGACACATCTCTGCAATAAGTTGTTCTTAAATCTAAAATCTGTTCTGCTCATCACCACTCAACCAAACCAAAAGAAGACACAGGAACACAGTCAGACACAGACACACTTTCCCAATGGTGCTAAGCAAGGAAATACACTGTCCAGTTGTTGCAATGTTGCATAACCGCAGAGGCACTTCAGTGCAGCCCAGACAGCAGTTGGGATTCCCAAAAGAGCATTAATGCGCTTAATTCAGCAACACATCTGGCGTATTAAAGCACAGCTTGGAATTTGAAAAGGATTGCTGTCCCTGATTTTGTGTGGCTTTGTGTGGGTGTCTTGGAGGGGATGGATAGATAGATAGATAGATAGATGACAGACAAGTACATTCATACCCAGTGGGAGCTTGTTATCTGCTGTGGTTTGTTTCCAGGATCCCTAGTGGATAACAAAATCCGTGGATTCTCAAGTCCCATTCAATATAATGGCAGAGCAAAATGGTGTCCCTTATATAAAATGAAAAATCAAGCTTTGTTATTTGGAATTTATACTTTTAAAAAATATTTTCAAGTTGTGGATGCTTGAATCCATGGATTATAAAGTCTGTGGAGAAGGAGGGCCGACTGTACATATGTTCATATACATACAGACACATGCATGTAAAACACAGGAAAAGAGACTCCACCTAAACCTTAGGAACACCTTCCTGCAATAAGAGCAGTTTGACCACGGAAGACGCTGCTGCCTCAATGGAGGGTGGTGCAGGCTACTTTTCTGGAGGGTTTTAAACAGAGGCTGGATGGCCATCTGTCACAGGGAGGGCTTGGACGGTTTCCTGCTGTGTGGCAAAATACGGCTGAACTGGATGGCCGCATGGGTTTCCTTCCAACCCTTGAATTCTATGATTCTGAGTGACTCCTGAAAGAGCCTCAGTCTATCATAGACTTGGATCCAGGCCAACTGAAGAACCAGATCTTCCTATAGAGACCCACCGGAGCCCTGAGATCCTCAGAAAAAGCCCTTCTCTCAGAGGCCCTGCTTTGGCTGGAGGAGGAAGGGCCTTCTTGGGGGTGGCTGCTCCCAAACTTGCCAACTCTCCTTTCCTTTGGGAGGCTCCCGCCTTCCTTCTTTTCTTATTCCATCAGGCTTATAATAGTAGCTGTGCTGCTTTGCATACAGATTTTTAAGGAGTTCTAATGGTTTTAACATCACAAATTAATTGGGTTTTTTTTACATTATTTTTCTATACAGTGGTCCCCCGGGATACGAAGCCCCCGGGGAACGAAATCCCCGGGAGCCGAAACTGGCGTGACCGCCAAAGTTCCCCCGGGATCCGAAGAAATACCCGGGGAACGAAAGGGAAAAACCGCACGGCCCCTTTAAATCGGCCGCGCGGTCCATCCCTTAAAGCGGTCCCCCGGGAAACGAACATTTCCGGGTTACGAAAGGTAATCAGGAACGGATTACCTTCATAACCCGGGGGACCACTGTATTTACTTTGTAATTGATGTTTTCATATAGTTTTCAATCTGCAACGCCTTTAATGATTAGTAAGCTGTCTTGCAGCAACTGCCAACGTTCTTATCTTCAGAATGGGTGTCTTAGCCACTAAGCCACCACTGCGTGATGGAGTCAGCTCCTGTCACTAGTCCCAGCTTCTCAAATATTTAAACAGGGCTCTCATATCACCTCTCAACAGTCTCTTCTCCAGGCTAAACATCCACAGCTCCCTAAGTCTCTCTTCATAGGGCTTCATGGTTTCCAGGCCCTTCACCATTTTGGTTGCCCTCCTTTGAACACACTCCAGATTGTCCACATCCCTCTTGAACCAGAATTGGCAAACTTGGCCACGCACATCCCAATTTTCACAATAATGATAATGATAATAATAATAAATATTTATTTATAACCCGCCCCTCTGAACGAGCAATCGGGGCAGGGTACAGCATCTGAGAAATCTATGTTGGTGGGTGCCCTAATACACACAATGCCAATGCTCTCAGAAACACTGAAATACCCAGGAAGTGTTCCATGAAGATCAAGGAGAATTTTACAATCTTCTTCCTCCATGGTGACTGTGGCAGCCAGGAGCCCGGAGCAATTGCACCACCTGCACTACTGACAACCCTCAATCTCTGCTTCTTGTTGTTGTTGTTGTTGTTGTAGGGGCTTCAGTCCTACGCAATGGAAGCAGCTTCCTTGCAGTTTGGGAAGGCAAGACCCAGCTATATGGCTACATCACAGCTTTGGGTCACCGTATTCCCCAGCAATTGCAGGTGCTGGCCTGAGAGTCTGGGGAGTCATAGAGTTGGAAGAGACCACAAGGGTTGTCCAGTCCAACCCCCTGCCAGGCAGGAACTCACAATCAATCCTAGGACCATCTTAGAGTTGGAAGGGGCCACAAGGGTCATCCAGTCCTACCCGTGCCAGGAAGGGACAGGCAGCCCAAGCAGTCCCCTGAGGTGCCCAGGGAAGGAGCCTCAGGAGTTCTGTGTCATTATTTGTTTCTCCATCTCCATCTGTGTGGGAGGAGGAGGAGAAGAAACAGCGTCTGGATTCTCCACATTTCCCCGTAAACACAGGCAGGCAGATGGGGAAAGGAGGAAACAAACAGACGCCTCCCTCTCCTCTCCTCTCCTCTCCTTCTGCAAAACTGCAGCGGTGAGTCATCCAGAAGAGTCAGAGCAGCTTTCTTTGGATCTATCTCAGAGTTGTCTGTTGCTGGGCTTCTCGGGGGACCAAACAGAGAAATCGCCAACCATGCGCCTCCCTTGTCTGTGTGCCCGTGCGCAAACATCTCGCTCGCACTTTGCATTCCCCCGGCAACCAGAAACTGTGGGCATCGTTCTGATTCCCTTGCTATAAAACCACAAGTTGTTTGTAAACATCTGTTCATAACACACATGCTACCCCACATTGCACAGGCAAAAGCCAGGGTGTATGTGGCCAAGCAACACCAGAGTGTGGTCAAGGTGGCAAAAGCTGCGAATGAGAAACAACTCTCAAACCGGGAGCAACTGCAGCAGTTTGCTTTCGCCTGAATTTCCAGTTAGCATCCCAGCAAGCCATTTCAAATGAAGAAGGAGCCGGAATGAACCTACAGAAGCTCAGCATCTGGGGGGAAAGGAAGACCGCATCAAGGCCATACCTCTTTCGACATGGTCCATGACCACCAAACCACAGGGCACAGTCCGCCAGTACGTCCGTTGATGCAACCCCCCCCCCAAACCAAACAGGCTGAAAGCGCCTTCTGTGCCGTTTCCCGTGTGGATCAGGGTGGCTGCCTGGCATCCTGCCTGGGGTCCAAGCCTGGCACCTAAATAATCTCTGACCAATCCTGTGAGTGAGTGGGTTTCTATGCAGAACTCAGAATCATGGAATTATAGAATTAAAAGGTTCCCTTATGGCTGTTTACAGGCCAGCCCCCTACCATGCGCCTTAAGCGCACTTTCACCCCAAAGGGGGGTTCTTATCTGTGCAAGTGATTCAGTGTTTTGAAACCAGAGGTGAGAGTCCTCCACAGCCCTACTCAGGTCTTGCAAGCCCAGAGCAGCACCTTTGCCTCCCTTGAGAATGACAACCAACCTGCCATGAGGCCTCCCTTGGAGGGTGGTGGGGTCTCCTCCTTTGGAGATTTTCAAACAGAGGCTGGATGGACATCTGTCAAAAGGGGTGCTTTGATTGTGAGTTCCTGCATGGCTGAAGTGGGTTATACTGGATGGCCCTTGAGGTTTCTTCCAACTCTTATGATTCTGGGATTCCATTTTTCCTGCTCCCTTTGCCTTTGTTGGTATTTGCAGCCAAGTTGCCTTAGACATCTGGTGAGCCCCTGGATGAGAGACCTTCAAGAGCCCTGCCGGCCAAAGCCCCACTCAGGTCTTGCAAATGCAGGGCAGCCTTTGTGGCCTCCTTGGCTGGATCTGCCCACCTGCTGTCTCCCTGTTTCCCCACTGTCTCCCATTTTACCAGAGTGTTGTCTTTTCTAGGAAGTTCTCTCTTCTCCTGATATGTCCAAAATACAACATTCTCAGTTCATCCATCTTGGCTTCTAGGTAGACTTTGGGTCCAGTTTGCTCTCGGATCCATTGACTGGTCACTTTTCACTGTCCATGGTATTCCCAGAACTCTCCTCCAGCCCCACACACCCAACAGATTAGTCTTCCTCACTTCAGCTTTATTCAATGTCCAGCTTTCGCACCTGTGCACAGAAATCTGCACCTGTGCCTTCAAGTTGTCTGTTGACTTATGGCAACCCCATTAATTTTCTGTAGGGTCTTCTTAGGCAAGAGGTAGTTTGTTTACCAGTTAGGCTGTATTTCAGAGGAATACAGAACCTGAGAGTCCTTGCTGGTCTTCTGTCCAAGTACTACCCAGGCCTGACCCTGCTTAGCTTACAAGATCAAATGGGATCTGGTGCCTTTGGGATGTTTAGGCCTTTATTCACAAATCATAGAATCATAGAATCATAGAGTTGGAAGAGACCACAAGGGCCATCCAGTCCAACCCCCTGCCATGCAGGACCTCCAAATCAAAGCATCCCTGACAGATGGCCATCCAGCCTCTGCTTAAAGACCTCCAAGGAAGGAGACTCCACCACACTCAGAGAGAGTGTGTTCCACTGTCGAACAGCCCTTACTGTCAGGAAGTTCCTCCTAATGTTGAGGTGGAATCTCTTTTCCTGCAGTTTGCATCCATTGTTTCGCGTTCTAGTCTCTGGAGCAGCAGAAAACAAGCTTGCTCCCTCCTCAATATGACATCCCTTCAAATATTTAAACAGGGCTATCATATCACCTCTTAACCTTCTCTTCTCCAGGCTAAACATCCCCAGCTCCCTAAGGCGTTCTTCATAGGGCAAGGTTTCCAGACCCTTCACCATCTCAGTTGCCCTCCTTTGGACATGCTCCAGTTTCTCCACATCTTTTTTGAATTGTGGTGCCCAGAACTGGAAACAGTATTCCAGGTGGGGCCTGACCAAAGCAGAATAGAGTGGCACTATAACTTCCCTTGATCTAGAAACTATACTTCTATTGATGCAGCCTAAAATTGCATTGGCCTTTTTAGTTGCTGCATCACACTGTTGACTCATGTTCAGCTTATGGTCTACTTGGACTCCTAGATCCCTTTCACATGTGGTCTCGTTCAGCCAGGTGTCCCCCATCCTATATCTGTGCATTTCATTTTTCCGCCCTAAGTGCAGAACCTTACATTTCTCCGTATTGAATTTCATTTTGTTAGCACTGGCCCAGCTTTCTAGTCTATTCAGGTCATTTTGAATTTTGATCCTATCCTCTGGGGTATTAGCTACTCCTCCCAGTTTAGTGTCATCTGCAAATTTGATAAGTATGCCCCCAATTCTGTCATCCAAATCCTTAATAAAGATGTTGAATAGCACTGGGCCCAGGACAGAACCCTGTGGGACCCCACTGGTCACTTCTCTCCAGGATGAAAAGGAACCATTGTTGAGCACCCTTTGAGTTCGGCCAGTCAACCAATTACAAATCCATGTAACAGTCAACTTGTCTATCCCACATTTTGCAAGCTTGTTTGCAAGAATGTCGTGGGGAACCTTGTCAAAGGCCTTACTGAAATCGAGGTATACTATATCCACAGCATTCCCTTCATCTACCAAGCTGGTAATTTTATCAAAAAAAAGAGATCAGGTTCGTTTCTCTGAAACCCATGTTGGCTTTTTGTGATTATGGCATTGGCCTCTAAGTGTTCACAGACTCTCTGCTTAATGATCTGCTCCAGAATCTTTCCTAGAACTGATGTCAGACTAACTGGACGATAATTGTTGGGATCCTCTTTTTTTCCCTTTTTGAAGATGGGGACAACGTTTGCCCTCCTCCAGTCTGCTGGGACTTCTCCTGTTCTCCAGGAGTTCTCAAAGATGATTGCCAATGGCTCTGATATTACATGTGGATATAAGAAACGTTCCATGCAAGAAGTAACCCCCAAAACTTTGCAGATAGAGGCCACACGTGTCTGTACCACATCAGAGGGCGGTTTTGGGAATGCTTTTCCATATTGCAAGCTCCAGTGTGGCATAGTGGTTTGAGCAATGGACTATGACTTTGGAGATCAAGGTTTTGGGGCCTCTCTCAGCCCTGGAAACCCACTGGGTGACCTTGGGCAAGTCCCACTCTCTCAGCCTCAGAAGGGGGCAATGGCAAACCCCCTCTGAAGAGACTTGCCAAGAAAAAACCTGTAGACAGGTCCACTTTAGGGTCACTATATGTTGGAACAACGGGAAGGCACACAACAGCAACAACAAACCACAAGCTCACAAAAAGCCAACATGGGTTTCAGAAAAAGAAGTCATGCCAAACGAACCTGATCTCTTTTTTTGATAAAATTACCAGCTTGCTAGATGAAGGGAATGCTGTGGATATAGTATACCTCGATTTCAGTAAGGCCTTTGACAAGGTTCCCCATGACATTCTTGCAAGCAAGCTTGCAAAATGTGGGATAGACAAGTTAACTGTTACATGGATTTGTAATTGGTTGACTGGCCGAACTCAAAGGGTGCTCAACAATGGCTCCTTTTCATCCTGGAGAGAAGTGACCAGTGGGGTCCCACAGGGCTCTGTCCTGGGCCCAGTGCTATTCAACATCTTTATTAACGATTTGGATGACAGAATTGGGGGCATACTTATCAAATTTGCAGATGACACTAAACTGGGAGGAGTAGCTAATACCCCAGAGGATAGGATCAAAATTCAAAATGACCTGAATAGACTAGAAAGCTGGGCCAGTGCTAACAAAATGAAATTCAATACGGAGAAATGTAAGGTTCTGCACTTAGGGCGGAAAAATGAAATGCACAGATATAGGATGGGGGACACCTGGCTGAACGAGACCACATGTGAAAGGGATCTAGGAGTCCAAGTAGACCATAAGCTGAACATGAGTCAACAGTGTGATGCGGCAGCTAAAAAAGCCAATGCAATTTTAGGCTGCATCAATAGAAGTATAGTTTCTAGATCAAGGGAAGTTATAGTGCCACTCTATTCTGCTTTGGTCAGGCCCCACCTGGAATACTGTGTCCAGTTCTGGGCACCACAATTCAAAAAGGATGTTGAGAAACTGGAGCATGTCCAAAGGAGGGCAACTAAGATGGTGAAGGGTCTGGAAACCTTGCCCTATGAAGAACGCCTTAGGGAGCTGGGGATGTTCAGCCTGGAGAAGAGAAGGTTAAGAGGTGATATGATAGCCCTGTTTAAATAATTGAAGGGATGTCATATTGAGGAGGGAGCAAGCTTGTTTTCTGCTGCTGCAGAGACTAGAACGCGGAACAATGGATGCAAACTGCAGGAAAAGAGATTCCACCTCAACATTAGGAGGAACTTCCTGACAGTAAGGGCTGTTCGACAGTGGAACACACTCCCTCGGAGTGTGGTGGAGTCTCCTTCCTTAGGGGTCTTTAAGCAGAGGCTGGATGGCCATCTGTCAGGGATGCTTTGACTTGGAGTTCCTGCATGGCAGGGGGTTGGACTGGATGGCCCTTGTGGTCTCTTCCAACTCTATGATTCTATGATTCTATGATTCTATGATTCTATGATTCTATCCCTTCGTTTTGGAAGGAAAGTGGTGGTGCATCCATAACAAAAAATCTTGCCCAGACCTTCCTTTGAGGTGCATACAAGGAATCTCATAGAACAAGCTGAGGTCTGTTCAGGAATTTATTCTCTGCTCCTACAAACTGATTTCATCTAGAAATCAGCCATGTTGTAACCCAGTGTGCAAGTGTTGGTTTTGTGCAATTAGCAGCACCATCCAACAGTCAGGGAGACCAACTCCCTCCTGGTGATACTCCAACCCAGAGGATTCCTCCTCCTCCTCCTCCTTTGCATTTCCTTTCAGGAAGGTAAGCCTTGTCATTGCCAGAGATGAGTCAACCACCCCACAGGGAGGGTCCCCCTGAATTTTAATCCTGGAGAAAGGGCACACAGAGATCTCTCCTCCTTCTCCTCTCCGTCGTCTCCCTGGCAGCCTGTGGCTCTGACTCAACCCGACTGCCCAGTCTGTGCCGCCAGCCCAGCGCAGTCTGTCTGCCTGAAAACATCTCCGCAGCTCATTAGCTTATACTGCTGCCTGCCTCTGCTTCAGTCTGGATATAAGAGAGAGTGCAAAGCAGGGAGACTTCTCCCATTAAGCACCCACAAGTCTCATGGCGACAAGTGGCACAGCAAGGGACTGGGCAGGAGAGCAGCGGTCTCTCTATAATCAGGGCAAAATGCATCAAACTGTTGCTGCCAAAGCCATTGCCCAGGAGAAGTTATTTGAGGTGCAAGGAACTTCTGGCCACCTGTCTTACTGGGCATGGCCCCATCGCCCGGCAGGTGGGCTCCACAGCCCTTGTTGGCTTGTGGCCAAATCTAAACAGCTGCCCATTGGCATCAGAAGACTAATTTTGTGCTCATTGGGACCTGGTAGACAGATGATATGGGGCCAGCATGACCTAGTGGCTTGAGCATTGGACTATGACTCTGAATCGCCTTTGCTCAGCCATGGAAACCTGCTGGTTGAATCTGGAAAAGTCACACTCTCTCAGGCTCATAGGAAGCTAAAGGCATGCCCCCTCTGGACTGGTGATACCAGTTCAAATCCCTACCTCACCATCCTTGTTAAGGCCAACACCTGTGTCCAACTGTCTCTAGGCTCAGGCCCATGGCCAGGCTAGCAATGAGGCAGGAAGGCAAGGCACCCTTGTCCAGCCACAGAAACCGAGCCAGATGAACCCACTGAGTCCACTGGCATGGAAGAACCCAACGGACTCTTCCCCAGGCAGGAGAACTTCCATGCCACTGGGTAAGATCCGTGGGCTCCAAGGGTTATGAATGCATTAAACAGTCCTTTGTTGGTCTTAGCTGCCCTCGAGTTGGTTCCGATTCATGGCTCCCCTGTGGATGAGACATCTCCAAGAATCCCTCTCCTCCCCTGCAATCTTGCCCAGATCCTGCAATAAGGCCTTGCCCATAATAAGCCCCTGCATTGAGTCTATCCATCTGGTTTGTAGTCTTCCTCTCTTTTTCCTACCCTCCACCTTTCCTAGCATTATTGTTTTTCCTAGTGACCCATGCCTTCTCATGATGTGGCCAAAGTACGATAGTCTCAACTTGACCATCTTTGCTTCCGAGGAGAGCCCTCGTCTGATTTGTTCAATAACCCATTTGCTTCCCTTCTTCGCTGTCCATGGGATCCTAAGTACTCTTCTCCAGCACCGCTGGAGTTGGTTTTCTTTCTGTCTGCTTCCTTCACTATCCAGCTCTTGCATCCATACCTGGGGATGATGGGGAATACAATGACCATTCTGACTTTAGTGCTCAGTTGCATGCTCTTCAGTATCTTTTCCAGTTCTTTCATAGCTGCCCTTCCCATTCCTAGTCTTCTTCATATTTCTTGACCGATGTCTCCATTCTGGTCATGGTCTGATCCTAGATATGGGAATTATTTAACTATTTCAATTTCCTTGTTGCCTAGATTGAATTTGTGTATTTCTTCTGTGGTCGTTATTTTTGTTTTCTTTATGTCCAGCATCAGACCTGCCTCTGCACTTTCATCTTTGATCTTCCTAATGAACTGTTCCAATTCCTGAATGCCTTCTGCTAACATTACGGTGTCACTGTCCGCATCATATCTTTGGTTGTTCATGTTGCTTCCTCCTATCTTCACTCTTCCTTTTTCTGATTCTAATTCTGCTTTTCTGATGATGTTTTCAACATATCAGTTAAACAAGTAAGGGGAGGGGATGCAGCCTTGCCTGACCCCTTTGCCTACTGGGAGTCACCCTGTTTCCCCGAATTCTGTTCTGACGGTGCTCTCTTGTCCTTGGTACAGATTCCTCATCAGGACTATCAGTCCTAACTTTCGTGTTTTCCAGGTGAGACCCTGGGAACCAGAAAGGAGATGTGATGAACTGGCCAAGAGCGCCCTCGTGATGCTTAGGTGGAATATGGCACCCTCCAAATACTTAAACATGGCTGTTGTATTATCCGTTAAGACCTTCTCTTCTCTAGGCTAAACCTACACAGCTCCCTAAGTTGCTCCTCAGAGGGCTTGGTGGTTTCCAGACCTTTCATCACCTTCTACATGAAATCCCTTCCAATATTTAAAGATGGCTGGTTCATATCACTTCCCCCGATGGCCCTTGTGGTCTCTTCCAACTCTGTGATTCTACGATTCTCCAAAATAAACTTACCCCAATATCCCTCAGCAGTTCCTCATAAGGCTTCGTGCTTTCTGGACCTTTGACCAACTTGGCTGGCCTCCTCTGGACACGTCCCAGCTTGTCCATCTCCTTCTGAGGCAGAACTCCTTCCGATTTGTGGCTGGGAAGAGAAAGAGGGTGGAAAAGGTATTAATAAGGACACGTATGACTATCATTTTAAGGAGAATCCTCAGAATTTACATACTAAGAGAGCCGCAGGGCAGGGCAAGGGGAATCCCAGATCAATAATACAATATTCAGTGGATGTGCAAAATGTCTGACAATGAATATCTCGTTGTGTAAATTGTTGTTGTTGTTAACTGCCCTCAAGTTGATCTTGACCGATGGTGAGGATGAGGCACCTCCAAGACCCTCCTCTGTCCTCCACTTCTCTGCTTAGTTCCTGCAACCCCCAAAAACCCATAGTGGCCTCCTCCATCTGGCCTGTGGCCTTCCTCTCTTTTTGCTTCCCTCCAACATTCCTGAGATTATTGTCTTTTCCAACAATTCATTCCTTCTCATGATGTGTCCAAAGTACGGCAGCCTCAGTTTGTACCTTGGCTTCTAGGGAGATTTCTAGTTTGATCCATTCCACGACCCATTTGTCTGTCCTTTTGGCTGCTGTCCTTGGGATCCTCAGCCCTATTCTCCAACTTCACATCATCTCAGAGGAATGGGTTTTTTTTCCTACCTTCTTTCTTAACGATCCATCTCCCACATCCATCCATAGAAATAGGGAATATGATGGCTTGTATCATTCTGACTTTCATGCTCAGCTGTATCTCTTTGCATTTTAGGATCTTCTCTAGTTCTCTCATAGCCACCCTCCCCATTCTTAACCTTCTTATAGTTTCTTGACTGCAGTCCCTGTTCCTATCAATGTTTGATCCCAGGTATGGGAATCCTTTGACTATTTCTAGTTCTTCTTTGTCTAATTCAAATTTGTGTCGGTCCTCAGTGGTCCTTATTTTCGTTTTCTTTTTGTTCAACAGTCCACCTGCCTTTGCACTTTCCTCATTGATCTTTCTTAATAGCAGTTCCATGTCTGTGAGGTTTTCTGCCAGGATTATGGTGTCATCTGTGTATCTTAGAGGGCTAATATTCCTTCCTCCTCTTTCCGCTCATCCTCCTCCTTCTTCCGTGTCCAAAGTGGCTTTTCTTATAACATGTTCTGCATATCAATTGAACAAGGAGCATGATAAGATGTAGGGGAGGGTTGTAGTTGTTTTATTCAATGTAATTGTATTTTAATGTTGTTAGCCGCCCTGATTGATCTCAAAGGGGTGGGGTATAAATAAATTTATTATTATTATTATGATGCATTGCTGTGAAACCAAAATGCCTTTGTCAGCCGCCTTCTCTGCCCCGGAAGGAGGAAAGCAAAAACCAGGTTAAAATAATGGGGCCTCAAAGCAAGGCTTGTTATTACGCAGCCCTCAGAACCAAAGAGATTCATAGAATGGAAGGAATGGAAGGAGGCCAAGTCAGGAACGCTTCTCTGCAATATTTCGGGGCAACGGAGAGGCCTTGATTGGAGTTCCTGCATGGCAGAATGGGGTTGGACTGGATGGCCCTTGTGGTCTCTTCCAACTCAGTGATTCTATGATTCTATGGAGGAGGCCTGGGTTCGAATCCCATCCCAGCCGTGGGCTCCCATTGTGTGACCTGGGCTAGAAGCCACACTCTCTCAGCCTCAGAGGGAGGCCATGATGGTGGCAAACGGCCTCTTAACAAACCTTGCCAAGAGAGCCCCAGGAGAGGTCGCCTCAGGAACAACAAGTCCATATTGTGAATGTATTATTGTTTATTGTAAACATGGGTGTGTGTGTGTGTGTGTGTGTAGCTACACAGAGAGAGGGTGTCCCAACAAGGGACAGAGGCACTCTCTTCTTCTTCTTCTTCTTCTTCTTCTTCTTCAGAACTCATCTCAGGCGGCAAAGTGGTCCTGAGGAGTTCAAAGAACCATTTTCATCCTCAGAGAAAGAGAGAGAGAGAGAGAGAGGGAGGGAAGGGGGAGGCAGCAGGGGAAGCATGGTCTGGCCATCATCTTTCCTTCGTTCTTCTCACTCAGGTAACTGCCTCAAGTCCATCATCATCATCATCATCATCATCATCATTGTTATGGTGGAGATTGATAAAGCCATTGATAACCAACTGATAACCAATAATCTCTGCCATTAATGATCAATAATGAACAGTTCAGCCATAGTAAGAAACAGAGCTAAAGGAAAAACTTGTCCTTTTGAATCTGGCTTGTAGCCCCCACCTCAGAAGGGAGGAGGGAAGAACTAAAGCGTGAAATCCTCTTCACTGAGAAGCCAGTGAGCCTCCTTCAAGGCCACAGCAAAGCTGATAAGGTTTCTCTTCTGTAAGGCATTCATTGATGTTACAAATTAGGTTAGCTGAGAGCCAGCCCAGAGATAATACATATATATATGGATGAATGTTAAACTACGCATGCTCAATGAATATTTTGTGGGTTAATAAAAACTGTTTACGCCATTTTTAGAGGCATTCGATCATGGAAGCCCGTGATTGAACCTCTGCATGCAGATAAGACTGTTTGGAATTAATAAATCTGGTTGGAAATTTTCACAAATGCCTGATTTGCATAATTGGTTGTGGATGGGTTAATTGACCCTTTGTTTACCTTAACATCATCACAATTATTACATTATTATTAGATGACTATTAAGCACAATTATTAAGCACAATGAAGCCTGCCCTTTCTTCCTTCCACTGCCGAGCCTCGAACCCGCGCTGGTCCTCCTTTCCCCCATTCCCTCCCTCCCTCCCAGATAAACAACAGCTTTCCCCCCTTCCTTCCTTGTTCCGCCTTGACTACATTTCCCAGGCAGCCCTTGCGCCCCCCGCGCATGCGCCCAAGCGCCTTCGAGGGCTTGTAGTCCCTTTCGGCGGCGGCGGAAGAGGAGCCAAAGACTCCAACTCCCATGAGCGCGTCGCCTCTTCCTCGGGACCCGTTGCGCGGAGTGCGTGCGTGCTGACGTCAGTGCGCGCGCAGCGCTCCCTCATAAGTCCCCGGTGGCTCCGCCATTTTGGTTTCCGTGGCGACCAGCAGGCGGCGCGGCCTGCCCCTTCCAGTCTCTTCTCCTCTGCGGCTGACTCTTCGGCGGCGGGGCCCGCGATGCTGGCTTGCCTGATGAGCAGGCCTCTGCCGCCGGGCCTGGCGCGGCTCCTCGGGGCGACGGCGGCGGCGGCGACGGTGCGGCGCTTTCCTCCTCCTCCTCCTCCTCCGTCCCTTCGCGGAGCCTCGGCGCGGGAGGCGGAGGCCGGGCCGGGGCCCAGGCGGACATCGGCGGCAGCCTCGGGGCGGGAGGAGGCGCTGCTGAGCCTGCAGTTCCCCGTGGCCGGCGCTAGGGGCCGCTGTTGCGAGGAGGAGGCGGGGGAAGAAGGAGGAGGAGGAGCTCCGCAGCAGCAGCAGCAGCAGCAGCAGCACCGTCGCCTCCCGGCCGGCAGAGGGCGCCGCGAGGGGGCGGGGCTTCCCTGGGTGGACTCCCCGCAGCAGCAGCAGCAGCAGCAGCACCCCGCCGCCAGAGGGAGCAGCGGAGCAGCCTCAGGAGGAGGCAATGGAGGAGGAGGAGGCAGCAGCGGAAGCAGCAGCATGGCCAATGGCAACGGAGGAGGGGGCTCCGGGTGGCTGCCTCGGCTGCCCTGCCCAGAAGGAGAGGAAGGGCCCGCCCCCAGGGCCTCCCACCACCAGCACCACCGCCACTGCCACTGCCGCCCCCAGCATCGGACCCGACCGGCCCTGCCCTCGGAGCCCAGCCGCCTCCGACTCTGGCCCAACCCGGAACGCACCGCCGGAGGGAGGCACCGCGCGGGACCCCGGGAGAACCACAGACGCCCCAAGGGGGTCCCCCCCGCCTTCGCCGTCACGGCCGCCGTGGCCGCGGCCGGACTGGCCCTCTGCTACAGCAAGGGACACGCCTCCAAAGGTGACCGCTGGCACGAGGATCGGCCAGAGCCTCCCTTGTTCTCCACGATGGTGGCCTCGTTGGGGGCCCTTCCACGTGGCATCCGGCAAAGAGCTGACCCCCGGCCGGACCCTCCTCTCCCTCCGAGGCAGAAGGAGGCTGCCCCGTGCCCGGGCTGACTCCCGTCGGAAGGCTCCAGAGAGGCCCACGTGCGCCTTCCCACTCCGGGAGGCCCCACAGAGAGTGGCCCCGCTGGGCCTCTTGGCCGTTCCTCCTCCCGTGGAAGAGTAAAGGCAGGCCGGCACAGCTTGGCAGGAGTAGGAAGGGGCCAACGTTAAAACAGGCTAAACTTCTTCAGGCCACAGTTCTAATTAAATACTAATGATTAGCAATTAATAATAATCCACATTGTTAATGTTGATTCCACCCCCATCCTGCTCTGCCTGGTCCTCTCTTCGTGAGAGCAATGGAGGGCAATGGAGGGGGGGGCCTTGCAGGGGTCCTCCTTCTCCATATATCCTCCTTCTCAGGAGAAGGCCAAGCAGCAGAGGAGCCTTGACGTTGTTCCACGTTTTCATGGGCCACCCAAAATCCTTTGGCAGGACCATCCTTTGTGGACCATCAAGCGCAGATGGGAACCTTGCTTACTCTGAATACATGCTTTCCCTTTTCCTTTGTTCTGTTCCCTTCCAGGCTCAGGCCACATCTGCGCGGCAGAAGGGAAGCAGTTTGACACTGCTGTAACTGCCGTGGCTCCGTCCTGTGGGATTCTGGGAGTCTTCTCGGATCCTTAGCCGCCTCTGTTGGAGGGCTCTGGTACCGCCACAACAGACTACGGATCCCACTGTTCCATGGCATGTGGCCAGAGCACTTAACATGGTGTCAGACTGCATTAATTCTGCCGTGACGATGCAGCCTCAGTTTCAGGGCGTTGGGTTGTTGGTTAGAAACACTGGAGCAAAGGTAGCGAAGGAGAGAAATCGGTTGGCAAACCCAGAGCCCAGGGAGCGAGTGTTTTAGCCAGCAGTAAGTCACAGGTTTTGTTCAGTCAGTCCTGATGCCCGTGAAGACCTTTGCCAACCCAGAGCAGCCTTTCAAGTCGGGTCAACTGCATCTCCCGCCATGCACAGGCCAGGATGGTGAGGGTCGTATTCTAGCACATCTGGGGCTGGACCTCCTTTGGGTCAGTCTGTTGTAGGCAGAGGGCCTGGAAGGTTGGAAATGAGGTATGGAAGAAATCCCTTGCTGCTGATCCCAGGCCTCAGAATACTTGTGGATAGATTTCCCCTGAACTTGGAGGTTCCTTTTTTTCCTGCGCCTTCAAAAGCCCCTTTCCTCCCCGAGACAGGCAAGGTCTCTTCCGTAGCTCTCTCTGCATCCACAGGGTGAGTTTCCTGAGTCATTCATAACATACCTCTGGACCTGCCTTGGTTTTAAGATCCTCAGGGGAGAGCTTTCTCTCCATCCCTTCCCCATCAAGGCTGGGCCAAAGGGAGGCTGCAGGAGAGGGTCTTCTTGGTGGCTGGGGGACTCCTTCCCACACCAGGCTCTGCTCTCCTTTCACTGGCAGGCAAAGGCCTTTTGATTCAGGCAGACTTTTAACGATTAAGCCACTGCTGGGAGTCTTCTGTTTTATACGTTTTTGTGGCTGTGTTCCAGAAGAGTTTATTCCTAATGATTTGCAAGCATTTGTGGCATCTTCAGAGAATGCTGGCATGGAGAGAGTGGGGGATATATACTGTTGGCTGGGAGGACGCGATTTACATCCAAAGAGAAGGTATTTTTACCATATATCAAAGAGGTCACAGAGAATAGGGAAACTCATGAGGAAGCACAACATCCAGCCAGTCTACAAACAAAGCAAGAAAATCCAGGAAATGCTGCACTTAGCGAAGGACAGGAGAGACCTTCTCACAGCCGCAGGAGTTGACCGCATACGGTTCAGCTGCAGAGAAGTCTACATAGGGACCACTAAACGCAGCTTCCAGACATGAATCAAGGAACACAAGAGACACTGCAGACTGGGTCAGCCAGAAAAATCAGCAGCAGCAGAACACGTTACAAACCATCCTGGGCATAAAATTGCTGTCAGAAAACACTGAAATTATGTACCATGCCAACAACTGTCAAGTCAAATAGTTCACAGGGAAGCCATTCAAATCCAGAAACACCTGGACAACTTCAGCAGAAAAGAAGAAACCCTTAAAGTTAGCAAAGTTTGGCTACCAGTCCTGAAAAACCCTAAAACCAAGGCCCAGCAAAACACAAATGAAAAACCACTCAGGGGTTTTCCCAGCAGACAAAATTCAACAGACACAAATCCTCCTTGCATATCCTCCCACCCAGAGGCCTTGCCATTCAACAACAGAACAATACACAGATTAACATGCAAATCACTTCCTCTCAACCAACAGTATATATACCCCACTCTCTTCCATGCCAGCATTCTCTGAAGATGCCAGCCACAGATGCTGGCGAAACGTCAGGAATAAACTCTTTTAGAACACCACCGCAGAGCCTGAAAAACCCACTAAAAACTATGGATGCCAGCTGTGAATGCCTTCGACTTCCAAGTCTTTTGTTTCTGCAGAGGCCTTATATGCTGTGTTTTTAACTTTGTTATGCTTTCAAATGATTTTGTGTTTTTGAACTCTTTGATGGTGTTTTAAACAGAGTCTGGCCACAGGGAGGACTTGGATTGTGTCTTCCTGTGTGGCAGAAGCAGGTTTTACTGAATGGACCTTGTGGTCTCCTCCAACTCTATGATTCTATGATAGGATACGTTCTTTACTTGTGTTTTAACTTTTGCGTTGGATCAAGGTGTTGTTGTTATTTTTAAAGCTTGTTTTGGCATTTTCTTGAGCCACCTTGGGTCCCCATAGCTCTGAGGAAGTAGGTTCAGGTCTAGGAAAACTCATGCAACCAACTTTGCTCTTGAAGGTGTTGCAAGATCCCTTTGCAACCCTATTTTCCAGACTCGTTTTTTGTGGGTTTTGGGGGCCATGTAGCTGTGTTCTGGAAGTATTTATTCATGATGGCATCTTCTGTGAAGATGCCAGCTACAGATACAAGCGAAACATCAGGAATTAATTCTTCCAGAACATGGCCACACAGCCCAAAAAACCCACAGAAAACTGTGCATGCCGGTCGTGAAAGCCCTCGACTTCACATTTTCCAGACTATATGTTTGAATTCTACCAAGTTGTGGGGAGTAATAGTCCCGCTTTATTCTGCGCTGACCAGGCCTCACTTGGAGTCCTGAGTTCAGTTTTGGGCACCTTACGTTAGGAAGGATAGAGGCAAATTGGAGACAACATTCATAGAAGGGCAGCAAGGATGGTAAGGAGCAGGGAGAATAAAATCTATGAGGTTTTCTGAAGATGCCAGCCACAGATGCTGGCGAAACATCAGAAAGGAATTCTTCTGTAACATGGCCACATTGCCCAAAAACCCCACAAAAAACTATGGATCCCGGCCATGAAAGCCTTCGACTGCACCAATGAGGAAAGGTCAGAGGAGCCAGGCTTGGTCAGCCTGATGAAAAGGAGACTGAAGGGGGGACATGAGGGCCCTTTTTTAATACCTCAAGGGCTGCCCCAGAGGAGGAGGTAGGGCTGTGCCCCACTGCCCCAGAGAGTGGAACTACACTCGTCCCTCCACATTTGCTGGGCTTAGGGCATAGGACCCCCACCGTGAATGTGGGAAAAACGCAGGTAACAAAAACAGTATGTTTTTACCTGAGAAAACACCTCTCTAGGAATGCAACTTTGTGGTCAGCATATGCAAGACTGACCATAGAATTACGCTGAAGGAGCTACAAAGGCCTAGTGGAGTGTTCTCTCTAGGAATCTCTAGGTCCTCCAGTGCAACTTGTTGGTCAACATCTGCCAGACATTGACCACAGAATTGCACTGGAGAAGCTACGAATGCCTAGTGGAGTGACCTCTCCAGTAATCTATGTCCTTCAATGCGACTTTTGGTTAAAGTTGACCATAGAGTTGTGCTGGAGGACCTAGATATTCCGAGAGAGAACATATTTATAAAATCCGTGAATAATCAAAGCTGCAAATGTGGAGGGATGAGCGTAGTCTATATACCCTTGTATAAGTCTAGAAATTTTGGTTAAAACATTGACCCCAAAAGCCCTGAATTGACTTGTCCACCTATCAATGTAAGTATTGGAAAGGAAAGGAAAGGGAAAGGTTTCCCCTTGACCTGGATGTCTAGTTGTACTCGACTGTAGGGTGCAGTGCTCATCTCCATTAAGCCGAAGAGCCAGCGTTGTCAAAGGTGTTAGTCTACTTTAACTTCACCATCTCCTGGTGAAAGGCAAGACCATAATCTGTCCCCAAAACACTGACCCCCCCCCACCACTCTGTTCTCTCCGTCCAGCCTTTCATGTGAACACAAAACAGTGGGATTTTGCTGGGATTTTGTAAGTTCCTTGGCGTTGGTTTCCTTTGCTTCACCCTTTAGATCCTTTGTTGCTTTCTCCTAAGTTTGACCTTTGGCCAGGGTCCATTCTTCTGGGGATGCCCAAAGAACCATTTTGTCTAAAATATAGCCTTGTTGTCTTGCAAAGAGAAAGAGAAACCTTAAAATGGTCAGCTATATAGTACATTTTGGCCTTGTCCTCTCTTTTGCCGCTGCCTCCATTTGTCCCTTGGGCAAAACAAGAACTAAAGCATGTTAAGGTCTAGCCAGACCTGCCTTGGCTCTTCCTTCCTGTGCGTTCTTTCCTGGTTTGTTTTATACGGTGCAATTCCCTCTTTGCAGCCAGGAGGTGGAGTGTTTGAACTGTGCATTTCGGAAGCTGCCTCCTTCTGTCACATCAGGTCTCAGTCTCAGCCCCCAAAAATAAGTCTTCTCAGCTCTGCTCATAACCTGGAGGCTGCCTGTTTTATTTGTTAGCCATCTTACCTTCCAAAGGAGATCCAGATTTCCCTGAGTCAATGACTTGCAAAAGCATTCTCTCATGAAGGAGGTTTTTCTGGTTCTGTGTGCGTTGCACTCCATCTGTTGAGTCAGGTATTCACAAGACCAGCCAACTGGTGACTTAGGGGGTGTCCACACTGCCCAGTTATAGCGGTTTGATACCACCTTTAGGTCCCCTGGTTCCACCTGATCCTGGCATTTGCACTTGGAGGGGCTTTAGAGTTTTCCAGTGCTGTTAGAGTTTTCTAGCTGAGATTTCTAAACATCTCACAAAATGACAGCTCCCAGAATTCCATAGGATGGAACCAGGACAGTTAAAGTGGTACCAGAGTGCTCTAATTGCATAGTGTGGATATGCCAGAATTTCTTAATCATAGATGATGCACCGGCAAAACCTAAATCTTTTTCCCAACTTGCAGAACTTCTTTGGCAGTGGCTTTTTGAGAATCCCAAAGCTAATAAGGCAAATTCTCTTAAGACTGTGGCAGTGGCTGTTTGCTCTCTTCACTAAAGGGGCCTTGCAGCCTTTTATGGTGGAATGTACAGAGCCAAAATGGTTGCAAAAATGTATTTGAAGAGCTGTTGTGAAAAGTCATGGTTTAAAAGACCCCTTTGATTCTGGTTTCCATGATATAATTATTATTTTATTATTTTATTTATATAGCGCTGTAAATTTACAACAGTGCTGTACATGCAATCTTATAATTAGATGGATAGGCGATCTGAGTCTGGTTTTTATTGGTAGCAGAAAAGGCAAATTGTCAGATGGTCCATTTTCGTACTTGTGGACACTGAAGGATCTCATACTGGGAGGAAAGCGGGTTATACAGTAAACAAATGAAGATTAAAAGGGCAAGCCCCTCTGCTCAAAGCACAAATTGAGGCTCTCTTGCTAAAGTGGGGAAGATTACTGTATTTTCAAAATAGATTTTTAAAAAGCACATCTCAATGGCTCTTCAGCAATCTAATCCCGAATAAGTCTTTGAGCAAAGTGGAGTCGAAGGTTTTCATGGCCGGCATCCATAGTTTTTTGTGGAGCTTTCAGGCTATGTGGCCATGTTCTAGAAGAGTTCCTTTCTGATGTTTCGCCAGCATCTGTGGCATCTGGCATCTTCACAAGGAAGATGCCAGCCACAGATGCTGGCAAAATGTCAGAAAAGAACTCTTCTAGAACATGGCCACATAGCCCGAAAGCTGCACAAAAAACTATCTTTGAGCAAACCTCTGTGTGAATTGCCTCTTCTCAAGAACATCGCCTTGGTAGTTTCCCTCTAGGAGACAAACTGGTGGGGGGTGGGTTTGCTTATTTATTTGTTAAATTTATAAAGTGTGCTTCGGTACAAAAATCCCTTGACATCATCCGTACTGAAATCATTAGGTGGCTCTTATTGATGTTGCTTTTGGCTCAGAATTCAAGGCAGCTCTGAGCAGTTAAAGTAAGCCTAGCTAAAAATTACAACATGCAAAGATGAAACATGATTTAAACTATTAAAAAACTTAAATCTGTTAAAAACATAAACCATCATAGAAAAACAGCAAGCTGTTTTCAACTAGAGAACTAAACCCATGGTGCAAGACCTGTTCCCTCTGGGCAATCGGCCTTCCAAGAGCTGCTGAAACCTATACAAACAAGGGATTTTCCTGCCATGGAAAGAGAGCAAGGAGGGCCCCAGTCTGACCTTTCTGGGAAGGGGTCCCAGAGCCTGGGGGTCTCAGCCACTGAGAGGGTCCTGCCTCAGTTGTGGTCCCACCACGTTTGACCTGAGATGGTGGGGGAACAGAGGAATGGGCCTCTCCAGGAAATCTCAAAACACAGACCGAGTCGTAGGATAGAATATGATCCTTCAGGCAGCCTAGTTTTGCCAGGATAACCCTCAGAGTCTCACCAGGGAAGTGCAGAAATGAGGAGTGCTTAATACAACTCCCTTGGACCTATGGCTCTTTCCCAGTGGGGTGGAAGTAATCTTTCATAGAGAAGTGTCTGTTGGGGCCTTCCATGTCCCTCTGATTCTGTGCCAGTGGGCAAGACTGATCCATCTGGCTTGGTTTCTATGGCTTGGGTGGGAAGTCCTTCCCTCCTTCCCATCCCTAACCCTAACTCTTCCCATCACCGGTCTGCTCATTGTTGACCTGGCCATGGGCCTGAGCCTAGAGACTATTGGACTGTGGTATTGGGCTGACCAGGGAGGGGGAGGCAGGGGTTTGAACTGGTATCACCAACCCAGTTATTGGGGGCAGATGAGCTTTCCTTGTTTTTGCATGTTGCTAATGCCTCTTATTCATGGGCATTTCTCCTCTTTGCCTTTTCTAGAAGATTCTCTGCTTGAAGCTGCCCGGATCAACAATGTCTCTGAAGTGGACAGGTAAGCTCTCTTTTTGGTTCTTAATTCCATTCCCTGATTTGGCCATGCTTGTCATGCGCGGCATACCTAGAGGATCTCTCTTTGCTGCATGTATGTGCCCCAGTGTGAGAGGTGTGTGTGTGTGTGTGTGGTGGAGGGAAGGATTTGCTTAGGGCTGGAAAACTCTGACCAAGACACTGACTGAGTGAAAATAAGAAATAAATAGAATGGCAAAAGAGAAGAGGATGCCCCTGTGCATGTTCAGAGCACCTCTCCCTCTCAAGTGGGCAACTGCAGCCAGGCCCCAGGAGTTTAGCTGTATGGTGAGTGGATATCCAGAGCTGAAAATCAGACTAGGAGGCAAGATTGAGTGCCATGAGCTGCGGCAAAGGGTTGCTGACCCTTGGCTGTCAAAACCTGGGTCCAGTGTCCAGTCTGGAGGAAGAAGGCCACTGGTCTCTGCCTGCAGCCTTTCCTCCTCCTTGGTTCTGAGGCCAGTCTATGAGATGCTGCATGAGTTGCGTCCAAACTGAAGCCAATGTTTTCCCGTGGGCATCACTTTCTCTGTCCACTGGAATTTATTTATTTGTTTATGTACGGTATTTATACCCCACTCTTCAGCCCTAAAGGCTCTCAGAGCAGCTTACAGATAGTTATTCAGATGTTTCCTCAGGCTTGTTATCTAAAAAGACATGACTGTCATGGCCAGCTAAGAGGTGGAATCAGAGGAGGAGGAGGAGGATATGGTTCCTCAGGTGCAAGAGGAGTTGGAGGCTAGACCAGGTCCCAGTTCTGCCTTTTCAGCCCCAGGAGTGGAGGCTCAGCCAGGCCCTAGCACTGTGGAGCTCCCTTCAGAGGCTCAGCAGCTGAGTGTGGCCTCTAAGGAAGAACCAAGCTTGAAGGTCCCTTCCTTTAAGGAAAGGAGAGCTGAGAGTTCTTGCCTGCGTCGATCCCGCAGGCTTGCAGAAAAGCAATCTGCAGATAAGTCACAGCTGGCAACAGGGAGGGTGTCTCCTATTTAACCACCGGTGGGACGCCATCCCTTTGCCAGAACTTATTGCAAGATCCTTTGGTGTGATTGCTTGCCGGCACTGGCTCCGTGTTTCTTGAACTCTTGTTTGCCTTGACCCTACGACTTTGGAATGAACTGGACTACTGTTGCCTTCTCCTTGCCCTGACCTTGGACCGAACTGAGTTCTGTGACTTCTTCAATCCTGACTCTGGCTTTGGCTTCTGGTTTACCCTTTTGGACAATACTAAGGTCTGTAGACTTTCTCTCAGCTGCAGAGCTAGTTCCTTGCTGAGCCCTTCTTATCGGCGTGTGTTTGTGTGTGCTGGCCGCAGTCCAGGACAATGACCCAAAAGGAGAAGGGAATGGTGGTGGGGAAGGGGATCAAGTCCAGCAGATCTTCTCTCCTTCTGAGGCCTGGACCATGGCAGAAGGGACTGGAGGGAGGACCCTTCTTTTTGCTCTGGATAGCCTTGATGGAGCTGGACCTGCATTTTGTCTTAAAATGATAGAATGATGGTGTTGGAAGGGACCTTGACAGCCATCTAATTCAGCTCTCCTCAAAGGTGGCCACTCAACTTGTATTGGAAGGCCTCCAAAGAAGGAGATTCCTCCACCTTCAGAGGTGCAGTCTTTTCCACTGTCAAACAACTCTTACCATCATGAACTATCTGATAAAGTTTAGCTGGAATCTTTTCTATTCTTTTTAAAATTTGTATTGTGCACATAAAAAGCATTCCAATCATTAACGAACATATATACAAAATATACAATACCTAAAACATTCCTTTTCCACGTTTCACATTACCTGTTACTACTTAATCACAGTGCCCTTACATTCTTAATCAAGACATTTCCTTCTCTTTCATACCATCCAAACCCATTCATCCACTTCCCTTTCTCTGTCTACAATCCATTCCCTTCCTTCTTCCCCTTTAGCCTTATTATCATAAAACTTCATTCCTTTTCACTGTTCTGTATAATTTACCTTCCTTCATTCTTTTTCCAACACATTTTCTTACCTACTCATACTTTCTTTTTCACATGCTCTCACCCTCTAACAACGTACTTTCAGTTCCTTCCTTCCTTCCTTCCTTTAACTACTGACTGTTACTGACCATTCTGTTTTGAATCTTTCTAATGAACGATGTGTTATTGTTTGTGTTATTTTATCCATTTCACTTATTTCATATACTTTTATTAACTGTTCTTCTTGGCTAGGAATAAACTGTGTTCTCCATTTTTGCACTAATTTTATCCTTGCTGTAGCAACTTGATACAAGATTTTTCCCATATTCTTTTTCTAACCTGCTTTCAAATATTCCTAATAGATAAAATTTCAGGTTTCATTTGCAACTTTATACGTAACACTCTGTTAACTGTATTGTTTTCTTTGATCCAGTACCTCTTTACAACTTTACAGAATGACCAGCAATGATAGAAAGTACCCAGATCTTCCTTACATTTCCAGCACTGGTTAGCCTTTGTTTTATAGATTCTTGTCAACGTATCAGGGGTTAAGTACCACCTAAGGTACATCTTATAAGAATTTTCTCTAATGCTTTGCGATATGTAAATCTGGAATCTTTCCTTTCCTTTTGAATCCATTGGTTTGTATTCTAGGAGTTTATCACACGTGGGAAAAATTGGGGGTTTAAACAGTCATTTTCTTGAGAAAGTTGTGCAATTGCAATGAAGATTTTCACACACATTGCGATTAGAGAGGACTGGGCACCACAATTCAAAAAGGATGTGGAGAAACTGAAGCTTGTCCAAAGGAGGGCAACTAAGATGGTGAAGGGTCTGCAGACTGTGTTCTATGAGGAGTGACTTAGGGAGCTGGGAATGTTTAGCCTGGAGAAGGGAAGGTTAAGAGGTGATATGATCGCCCTGTTTAAATATCTGAAGGGATAATGTCACATTGAGAAGGGAGCAAGCTTGTTTTCTGCTGCTCCAGAGACTAGAACACGGAACATTGGATGCAAACAGCGGGAAAAGAGATTCCACCTCAACATTAGGAGGAACTTCCTGACAGTAAGGCCTGTTCGACAATGGAACACACTCCCTCAATGGAGAGTGATAGAGTCTCCCTCCTTGGAGGTCTTTAAACGAGGCTTGATGGCCGTCTGTCGGGGATGCTTTGATGGGGAGTTCCTGCATGGCAGAAGGGAGTTGGACTAGATGGCTGTTGTGGTCTCTTCCAACTCTGATTCTATGATCCTAGGAATAACCAGCAACAAATCATTCACAGGATAAGTCCTCTTTAATCTTGGCATTGTGTGAAAATCCTTGCCGTGATTGTGTGACTTTCCTGGGAAAATGTCTGTTTAAACCCCTATTTTCCCTGTGTGATAAAGTCCCTAGTCTCTGAATCATTGGAAAGCCCTCTCACTCCATCTTCTATATAGAATTGTAGAAGTGTAGAACAGTTATTACCGCTGTAGGTGACTACAGCCTCCCACTCTGCCCCAGACCACTGATAGGCTGCACAGATTACTACCGCGTGGACAAACCTCATTCACAAGAACAAAACTGCCAAGTTGGAAGGGACCACAAGGGCCTCCTCTTCCAACCCCATTCTGCCAGATAGGAAAATGCAACTAAAGCACTCCTGGAAGATGCCCATCCAACATCCATTTCTTGTTATCTCTATTACTTCCCTCGAGCTAGACACTAAACTTCTATTGATGCAGCCTAGAATCGCACTGGCTTTTTTAGCTGCTGCATCATGTTCAACTTGTGGCTTACCAAGACCCCATCATCCTTGCTTGTATGGCTATCACGCCAGGTGTCACCCAGCCTATATTTGTGCATTACTTTCCCCCTTGCTACATCCTGTTGAAATTCATTTTGTTAGCTTTGGCCCAGAAGCAGGTCTCTATACAGAGATTCAAAGACCTCCTCTCAGGGATGCTTTCTGCCCATTTCTGCCTTGGTGATAATAATAATGATATCAGAACTAGGTAGTCCTTTGAGTCCTTTCCAGCTCTGATACAGAATAATACAAAATGGATGTTTTGCTGGACAGGGCACAATGTAGGGGGGTGCAATGGTGCTCGTGTTCAGTCCCTGGGCTTCCCATTGAGGCGTTGCATTGGCCACTGTATGAGCATAGTGTTGGGCTATGTGGGCCTTCAGTCTAACGCACCATGGCTCTTCCTATGTCCTTATCTTCCAGTGCTCTGGCCACTACACCACACAGCCTCTCAAATACCTACTGCTTTTATTCAACAGAACTCCTTAAGGATCTTTTAAACAGAGGCTGGTGGCCATGTCTAGTGATGCGTTAGTGGTAGATTCCCACAGTGGCCTTGGGATTGGATGAGATGGCCCTTGAGGAGCCTTCTGGTTCTCTGATTCTATGAACCCATCAGGCAGCCAGCAGCTTCTTTGGGTTTAGGTTACTGTAGGCCTGGCCTCAGGAAGGATTTTGCTGGAGCTGAAGAGTCCTTGCTTGTGCCTTGAAAAGGTTGCAGCCCTGATCACTCAGTGCTCTACATCTTTGGATGTGACCTTTGTGTGGTTCCTCCTCAGCTGGCCTTTCCTCTTGACTTTCAGGCTGGACAGGTTGGGCTGACTTCCCAATTCCTGTGGGTATTTTAGAACAGTGATTCTATGGGTCCTTCTCACATTTGGGACTCTGGGTTCTAGAATGCATGAACATTGGCCATACTGGCTGGGAATTCTGGGAGCTGAAGTCCAAAACATCTAGAGGACGCACAGTTGAGAGCTACAGTTTTAGGAAGATGTAGCAGATTGATTCTCCATGCATTTGTAAGAGCTGCCTTTGCATCTCCCGCTGTTCAACAGGTAGGCTTTCTCCCCCAAATGCTCTGTCTCCTTCCTTTTTCCAGGAATGTCCCTCATGTGGTTCCTGTGTCTCCTGGCTCAGCCTTCAGGCGGCAGCTGCAAATTATTTCTTGGACATTTGCCTTGTTCTGCTGCATCACAGATCTGGTCTCCATCAGGGCTCCTAACAGGCAGGGAGCTGGCCTTTGGCAGTAATTGCAGGAAGCCATGTGCTTTCTGGTTTAGCCCAGGTCTCTTGGTCTACCCACAATTGCTCTGGCTTAAGGTTCCTGACTGGCATGGCTAGACCATAGAAGCCTAGAGTTGGAAAAGATCCCAAGGGGCCATCCAGTCCACCCTATTCTGCTATGCAGGAACTCTCAATCACAGCATACCCAACAGATGGCCATCCATCTTCCAAAGAAGGAGACTCCACCAAAACCTCTGAGGGAACATCTTCCACTGTCAAACAGCTTTTACTGTCAGGAAGTTTTTCCGCCAAATGCTCTGAAGTGGAATCCACCAAAAGTTGAAGTGGAATCTCTTTTCCTGCAGCTTGCATCCATTGCTTCATTGTGTCCTATTCTCTGGAGCAGCAGAAAACAAGCTTGCTCCATTCTCAATGTGACTTCCCTCCAAATAATTAAAGAGAGTTATCATGCCCCTTCTTAACCCTCTTTTCTAAGCACACCCAGCTCCCTCAGCTGCCCCTCATATGACATGATTTCCAACATATTCCGCCTCTGGGTGTTGTTGAACAAACTGTGCTGTGCTGTTGAACAAACAGTGAGTGCAGCCTCTTACTGTAGATGGACACATTACCGAAGAACGATGGCTCATTGTGCTTCCCCCCCTCCAACTACACAGGCCAGCTCTGTAAACATTGGGTGCTCTGGTGTGTGAGAGCGCTAAAAACTGTATGCAGAGTAGGCACCTAGGAGTACAGTGGTCCCCCGGCTTACGAATCCCCCGGGTTGCGAAAACCCCGGGATCCGAAAGCGGCGGGACCGCTACTGTATCCCCTGGGATCCGAAAGATCCCCCGGGATACGGAAAAAAACCAGTGCGGCCCCTTTAAATCAGCCGTGCGATCCGTTGGCGAAAGCGGTCCCCCGGGAAACGAAAGCTTCCGGGTTACGAAGGTAATCCCGGAACGGATTACCTTCGTAACCCGGGGGACCACTGTAGAAGCACATCCCCGGGCTGGCAGGTCTTAGAAGACGTTCATGCTTGTCCTCTATTTGCCACCTCTGCCCTGGAGTTGCTTACTTGCAACTAGTTGCCCTCAAGCTCCGGCCATCTGTGAGAGCAGCTCCAGGGCATTCAGGGAGTTATGGTCCAAGCCATCTAGAGGATACACGTTTGGGGAAGGCGAGGTCCTACTGGTCATCTATGGAGAGAAAAGGGTTAGGGTTTGGCTCATTACGATGTGACCTTTTCCCCTCTTGTCTGACTCCTCTTCCTTTTACTAAATAGGATGGGTGGTATTTTATTTCTGGTGAGAGCCAGTGTGGAGTTGGGGTCTGAATATGGAACTATGACTCTAGAAGAATAAGGTTCAGATCTTCCTCTGCTATGGAAAGCCCCTGGGTGACCTTGTGTGAGTCACACTCTCTCAGCCTCATAGGAAGTCCATGATGGGAAACCCTCTCTGAACAAACCTTACCAAGAAAATCCTGTGATGAGGTCTCCTTAGAGTTGCCAGCAGTTGGAAATTACTTGAAAGCACACAACAACAACAACAACTGTATTTCTTTCAATAGAATTTGTGCTAAATATTTTCACACTGTCTCTCATTTGTATGTGAGAAACCCCACATTTTAACAGTTCTCCTGTAGGCAGAATCTTTTCCCGGCATTTTTGCAAAGCATTTCCTCTTGCCTTGCTGTTCTACAAAACCATGGCTTGGATTCCTTTGTGGGATGGATTGAAATAGATTGGCTCCAGGGTTACTTCCAACATTATGAATCTCTGATTCTGAGACTTCAGTAGCCTTAAGTTCCTGGGATGAAAAATGTGGAGGCAAAAGGATCCCTGTTTGAACAAGCTGTTCTCAGGAAGTTGCCTCTGTGTCTTGTGCTTTGACAGACTGCTGTGACCCTTTCTCTCAAGATTTTGGGAAGCAAGGGAAAGGGTTTGCAAACGTTGCAGCCCTCCTGACAAATCCGCTCCGTGAAGGGAGACAGTTTCTTTCTGGCCATTAGCTGCTCCAGCTGTTGAACAGCAGCCTGACAAGATGCTTTGGGGGGAAAGGGAGGGCAGCCCAGTGTGTTTAACCAGCGGCTGGGCACAGAAGCTTTTGCCGGGGCCCAGAGTTCAAGTTTCCAGTTTCCTCTCCTTCCTCCACCTGTCAAGGAGGCCACAAAGGCGGCGCCTGCACTTTTGGCTTGCATGCACTGAGCACAAACTCAAACATGCCCTTTGAGGAGCCAGGTTCTGGCTTTTAAGCTGAAGCGACCCGGAGTCGCTCACCCAGAACTCATGGGATCGGAGGCCTGAATAGAAGCCCCATATGGCTCAGGGCTTGGGGCAGAGGATGGGGGTCCCAGAGGTGGGGAGGGGGAGCAGCGTGCCTTGGCTGCTGAGATGCCCAGAGACAAGGGAGGCTCTGGGTCATCTGCCTCTGTTCAGAATAAGGAGACATGGGAGCATCTGTTGCCATGTTTTGAGGGCTGGAAAGGCACCACCGTGTCCCTGCCAGAGTTGGGGTGCATGTGTGTGTGTGTGGGTGTCTTCTATCCTCATCTGGCATTTGTTTTTATCTGCTATCAAGTCTTAGGATTAGTGCACTAACCAGTGGATTACTCAAGACATTAGGGAGACCTAAACTTTAAGAACTTTTTGTCCTGCAAGAGCTGTTCAACTGTTGGGAATGAAGGGTGGTTGAGTCTCCATCTTTGGAGGTCTTTACGCAGAAGATGGATGGATGGGCAGCTTTCAGGAGGACTTCCTGTGTGGCAGAAGGGACTTGGACTGGGTGGCCCCCGGGGTCCCTTCCAGCCCCAAGATACTGTGATTCTGGGTCATGGACCAGGCAGTGAACCTCGGTGGTTTCAAAGAGGTTTTGGCTCAACAACAGAGGGTTGTCCGTTTCCTGAACATTAGGAGGAACTCCCTGACAGGAAGAGCTGCTTGACATTGCAGTGGGCTCCATCAGAAGGTCGTGGACTCTCTTTCTTTGGAGGTCTTTAAGCAGAGGTGGGATGTCAGGAATGCTTAGGTGGAATTCTTGTCTGGCAGATTGCCCCTGGGGTACCTTCCAAAACAATCTTGTTTTAAAATTGTATGATTCTCAGTCAGCTTCAGCTTATGACCACTTTCTGAATGAAGTTCTCCAGCAGCCCTGCTCAGGTCTTACAAATTCAGAGTGATTGTGGCTTCCTAGATGGAGTCAGTCCAACTGTAGCGCGGTCTTTTTCTTTTTGTTCTGCTTTCCTCTTCTCCGATCTTTATCACCCCCCCCCCCGGGATTCTTTTATTTCATGATTGCCCAAAGTACAATAGCCTCAGTTTAGTCATTTTGGTTCCTGGGGAGATTGGTTTGTTCTCAGACCGATTGATTTGTCTTTCTGGCTTTCCAAGGTATCAGCGGATTGTGTGTGTCACAGAGGCTGGGGGCATCTGTCCTTCCACTGGACATAAGTTACAGTCGGTTGATGGCAGTTAACAACAACAAAAAACACACACGTACCCATTCGTGGATGCAGGACTCTTTGGAAAACATTGAAATAAGCCTCTCTGGCCTTTTTTAGTTAAAATGCAAGCAAACATTCCTAAAAGATTGATCAGAGAATTTTTATTTAATTAGCTGTAAAATGCCCTGCTGGAAAATACATTTGGTTGTCTAGGAGCTGAGCGGTGGTCGTCACTTTATTGATTTGTTGTGATTAAATCAGGCTGAGAATATATTAATGATAATCACAAGTGCCCTGAACATAACATTCCACTGTTTTTCAAAGCTGCAAAGTTGCCCAAGCTCAATGTGCTGATTTTTAAAAAATGCCCCTAATTGAAACATTGGTTGGCGTTGTGCTCCTGGATGGCACTGCGGTTGCTCAGCGTAACGCGTGTTTCCCTTCATTCTTCAGTAGAGCCCTAAGCCACGTACCTTTTGACAATTATTATTATTATTATTATTATTAATAACCTTTATTTATATAGCGCTGTAAATTTACACAGCACTGTACATACAATCATTTAATTAGACAGTTCCCTGCCTTCATGCTTACCATCTAAAGAGACACGACACAGAAGGAGAAGGGAATGTTGGTGGGGAAGGGGATGAGGTCCAGTGGTTCTCCTCTCTCTCTGAGGCCTGGACCAAGGCGGATGGACTGGAGGGCCTAGGGCTCGGCTTCTTAACACATAATGAGGGTGCAGCATCCTGGGGCAGAGAAGGGCACACGCTTGGGAATGCTTCCCTAAACAATATAGTCTTTAACTCAGTTTTGAAACTGGTTAGAGAAGTGATGAGGCATGCATGTGTGGGAAGGAGGTTCCAGGAGTGAGGGGCAGCAAGTGAGACGTTTCCATGCATATGCACCAGGCTTTTTACATAATGCGGTGAGGGAGCTGCAGGGTTATGGCGGCATCTGACTGTGGAGAGCAGCCATAGATAGCCCAGAACAGCTTCTGAAAAAGAAATGGGAAAAGTGAGGTCCACTGGATGGTGGCTTTTGTGTGCTCCCTCATTCCGCCCAATGCACACACACCAAATTTAAAAAGAGAAAAGTGTTTGAACAAAAGACTCAAAGCCAGAGGTCTGTTGTGGGCTTGGTCTTGTGCTTAAATGCTGTTTGGCTCCCACACACATGCAAGAAACAAATACGAATTAATGTCTCTTGGGGGAGTAGATGGAACAATGAATCCAAGCTACAGGCAAAGAAATTCCACCTGAATATCAAGAGAAACTATCTGACAATAAGGGCTGTTTGCCGTTAGAAGACACTCTCTCAATGGAGAATAATGGAGTCTCCTTCTTTGGAGGTCTTTAAACAGAGGTTGGGTGGCTATCTGTTGGGAATGCTTTGATTGTGAGTTCCTGCATGGCAGAATGGGGTTAGACTGGACTAGGGCCCTTCCGGTCTCTTCCGACTCTAGGATTCTATGATTCTATGTGTCACAGCAGTTTAAGTTTTGGACTGGGACTCTCTGGGAGACCAGGGTTTGAATCCCTATTCAGCCATGGCGATCCTTTGGGTTAGCTTGAGCAAGTCATAATTTCTCAGCCACAGAGGAAGGCAATGAAGGCAAAGCCGCTCTGAATAAATCTCACCAATAAACTGCTTTGATAGGTTTGCCTTAGGGTTACCCTAATTTGGGAACGGTTTGATGTCATACAGCAACAACTTTTGTGGGTGAAACATGCATATGTTGCCCACAAGCGACAGAGATGGTTGTGTTCTGTTAGCTGCCAAGGCAAGAGGCCAGCAGTGTCTTCAGCACTCTTACAGGGGAGTAAGCCTCATTGAACATAATGGGGCATTACTTCCCATCATATCTACCTGGGGTTTCTCAGGTAATGTCTGATAGTATGGAGCCCAGCAAGATGGCAGACACTTTTGGTCCAGGCGGGGGGGGGGGGCATTTGAGAGCCACCAGACGGAGCAAAGGGGGATGCTTGTTCACACTGCAGTGGACGATAGGACTGCCTTCCAGTAAGACACATCTGGTCCCCAGGCGCTCTCTTGTTTCTGCCATAAACAGCCCCATCTGCCCTGCTGACATCCAACCTGGGCTTCCCGCAGGCCTGTTGCTACCTGTCACTTACCTTCTTTGCGGGCAATTTAAATAAATGTGAAAGGGTCTCCATCTGAGAATAAAGAGGCACTTAGCTCTGCCAGGCGTGAAGGAATGAGCAGCATCTGGCAGCAACTCCGAGGCCAGGAAGAGACTGTCGGGCATCTGCCTGTTCCTAATCCATGAGCCTCTCTTCCTCTTAAAATTACAAGGCTGTGTATACTCTGTCAGTTGAGAACTGGAGGGCTTTGGTAATTGAAGTTTTTTAATTTGTAAAAACTGCTGTCAGTGGCTGGACTCCTGTCTTGATGGTTGGTCTTACCTGCTGTTAGATCAGCATCAACTTATGGCACTCTCTGAATGATAAACCTCCCCCAAAGGACACTGTTCTTAACAACTCCACTCAGGTCTTGTAAACGCAGGGCAGCAAATGTGGCTTCCTAGGTTGAATCCATCCATCTATAAAGATTTCCTCTTTTACTGCTCTCATCCACTTTACCTAGCATTCTCATCTCTCCCTGGTGAATGGTATTGTCTCATGATATGTCCAAAGTACAACAGCCTCATCTTCTGTCATCTTGGCTTCCAGGGAGAGTTTGGGCCTGACTTGCTCCTGGACTCAGTGATAACATTTTTTAGGCAGTCTGTGGTCCCTGCAGAATTCTCCTCCAAAACACTCTTACGTGTTCATACGTTCCCTCACAGAAGTAGGTGGACATTCTTGTACAATGTGGAACATCTCTGTTCAGTTTTAGGTTGGGGAAGCTGAGTTGTATATGTGATGCAATTGTAGATGTGCATATACATGGATGCATAACCAAATGTCTTTTAATCTGTATTTGGGTTTCAATTTTTATAGCCACCTTGTGTTCTGGTAATGGGCAAAAGGCTGGATATAAAGGAATCGAAGAGAGGAGGACAGAAGACTTACTTTGCTAATCTCTCTCCTCTCCCTCACTTTTTCTTTTGATCCAGATTGTTGAAGGAAGGGGTCAGCGTCAATGCCCGGCACAAGCTCGGCTGGACAGCTCTGATGGTAGCAGCCATAAACCGAAACACAGCGTAAGTGTTGCTTTCATTTTATCAGTGTCACTTTTCTGCCAGTGCTTTCAAGACAGCTTGCAATTTAAAACATGACAACAAAACGAACATATAGGGCAAAAAGTAATGCAAAAAGAGGACCAATCAGAGAGTGGCTTAACAGGAAGAAGCTGTAAAGGCCTGAGCTCTTGCAGGACTGCTACAATGTAAAGAAATGTCTCTTGCTTTTGTACAAAAGGGAGCGACCAGAAGAAAGGTTGTTGAAGCTCAAGAGGAGGTACTGTAAATACCACTGTCTAGAGCTTCCTTTTTCTACAGTTAAAAACACATACAAAGACCCAAGTAAACACATGCCAAAAGTTCTTGTTAAAACAAATGCACTCTCCACAGACAGGATAGTCTTTCACATCCCATCCCTGTCAGTATGTTCATAGCAGAGGTACTCTCCAGGTGGGCTTATTTGTTTGATTTAAATGTTTATATATGACCTTATGTTGCAAGATCTCAGGACAGCATACATTTAAAAAAGCAATTTTAAACAGGCTGAAACATATAAAACTAGGTAAGCAACTGAAAGTGATTCCATTAGTCTAAAAACCAAATAGTTGCACTGATGCAAGCCTAGATTCTGAGACCCCAGAAGCTTTATTCAAGAGTCACATTTTAGCTGGACCCTGATATGGGGCCTCCATTTCATCCACTAGGACCTCCATGGGAGGGGATTCCACAGCCAGGGAGCCAAAGCAGAGAAGGACCGCTTCTGTATCTTGTACAGTATAGGATTCCCACTAGTGGGATACAGAGGCAGGTTGGAGTACAGTGCTCTTTCTCCCCAGCCAGCACAGAAATGCTCTCATTGTTGCTCTGGGCCTTTTTTGAGCCACAGTGTATAACAGCTGGATGATAATGGAGAGAGCCTGTAGAGAGCCTGTTTGGTGCTGGGACTCTCTCTGCCTTCCTGGGCATAGGAAACAGATTTGAGGGACCAGAATGGATGGGGACAAAATGCCAGTTTGCTTTTCAGCCAGGCCAAAGGCTGAGCATCTGCAGGAATCCAAGAGAGAGAAGGAGGCTTTTCCTGAGGCACCCAAGCGGTCAGCCATGCCTGAAGCTTTAACTTTACAGATCCTCTGAAACAGGGTGTATGGAAGAGGCTGCCATCAGACTATGGCTGCAATCCTGTATAGTCCAGCATAGCATAATAGTTCCCAGTGTCAAACTGTGTTACAGCTGGCCTTTCACCAACCCTCGGACCCACCATAGTCACTGCAGTCCTTCCCAGAGCCACTCCATGCTTGGTGAAAGCAATGGGAGATCACAGAAGCATATGGCTGTGTCTCCATAGCCAGGCACAAAATGTTTTCATCCTCTGTTTCATTCCTCTGGAGATCTCAGCAAATGACGCAGTCATTTATATCTGGCTATGGTGACATAGTTAGACTCTTCTTCAGTCCATGACGCACCCAGATCGTGCAGAGGCCACATGGAGGCCACGCCAGGGCCACCTAACATGCCCCAAAACCAGCCGCAAAAGGAGCAATTTCTTACCACTCCTTTTCGTGGCCTGTTCAGGACCATGTCATCAGCTGCCCTCAGGACCATGGCGCCTGGTTGCTGTAGTCCCACAGCGGTTTCATGATGATCCAGGCAGAAGCTGACTCTGGCTGTTCCTTCTGCCCCATCTGCTTCACCCCACAGAGCACATAAAAAAGACCCACAAAGGACTACAAGGAAAAGCAGGACCTACAGCATCTACACTGTAGGTATGATTTATCCATTATAGAAGGCCACAGGACATTATCTACCGGGAAAATTCTTCCTAGTAAGCTTCATTGCAGTGGGTGGCTGCTCTTGTGTAGTAAACCGTCTCAGCAGAATGAATGTGCTCTGTTTCGCCGCTCAAGTTGAGATGCTAAAATATTTACTTACTTATTTATTTTACCCTGGTCTATATCTGAGGATTTCAGGGTGATGACCAATGAATTCATTTTAGAAAAGTTTAAAACTATAATAATTTTAAACCACTAAAAGCCTGTCAAACCATTTAGTGTCTAAAACAAAACAATTTAAAACCACTTAAAACAGCTTAAAATCTTGAATGTAAACCAGTTAATAATAGAACACTCCTGTATGTTAATATGTAAACAGAAAATGTCTTGGTTGTGGATAGCTGGCTTAGCTCTGCCTGTGCCAGTATGACTGGGTGCCAGTCCATGAGGCCACTGGTCAGACATGCTCAGTATGCTGGGCCTGGGCTGATCATGGCGCTCCAGGGCTTCAGAGAGGAGCCTCTTTCCCAGCACATCTTGGAGGTGGCAGGAATTGAACCGGAAGCAGGGCAGGTGCTCTAACCATTGAGCTGTAGCCCTGTCCCAAATTGTGGCCTCCCCTTTCCCCCAAGTCAAGACCCCTCCTAGGAAGCATGCTTGCCATGTCATTCACCTGACATGTTACCCGTTTCAGATGATCCTTTTGGGATTTGAAATGATCTTTACTTGGGTTTTTGTAGTTTTTTGGGCCATGTGGCCATATTCTAGAAGAGTTTGTTCCTTACATTTCACCAGCATCTGCGGCTGACATCTTCAGAGAATGGAGCCTGGAGGGTGTACAAACCATGGGTCTAATTTTTAGCCACTCCATTTCCTAAGTCCAAAGCAAGTAAAGATCTGGGGCTGGCGTCTTCAGAGAATCATAGAATCATAGAATCATTGAGTTGGAAGAGACCACAAGGGCATCTAGTCCAACCCCCTGCCTTGCAGGACCTCTAAATCAAAGCATCCCTGACAGATGGCCATCCAGCCTCTGCTTAAAGACCTCCAAGGAAGGAGACTCCACTATGCTCCGAGGGAGTGTGTTCCACTGTCGAACAGCCCTTACTGTCAGGAAGTTCCTCCTAATGTTGAGGTGGAATCTCTTTTCCTGCAATTTATATCCATTGTTCCGTGTCCTAGTCTCTGCAGCAGCAGAAAACAAGCTTGCTCCCTCCTCAATATGACATCCCTTCAAATATTTAAACAGGGCTATCATATCACCTCTTAACCTTCTCTTCTCCAGGCTGAACATCCCCAGTTCCCTAAGGTGTTCCTCATAGGGCATGGTTTCCAGACCCTTCACCATCTTAGTTGCCCTCCTTTGGACCCGCTCCAGTTTCTCCACATCCTTTTTGAATTGTGGTGCCCAGAACTGGACACAGTATTCCAGGTGGGGCCTGACCAAAGCAGAATAGAGTGGCACTATTACTTCCCTTGATCTAGACACTATACTTCTATTGATGCAGCCTAAAATTGCATTGGCCTTTTTAGCTGCTGCATCGCACTGTTGACTCATGTTCAGCTTATGGTCTACTTGGACTCCTAGATCCCTTTCACATGTGGTCTCATTCAGCCAGGTGTCCCCCATTTTATATCTGTGCATTTCATTTTTTCATCTTGTTAGCATTGGCCCAGCTTTCTAATATATTCAGGTCATTTTGAATTTTGATCCTGTCCTCTGGGGTATTAGCTACTCCTCCTAGTTTAGTGTCATCTGCAAATTTGATAAGTATGCCCCCAATTCTGTCATCCAAATTGTTAATAAAGATGTTGAACAGCACTGGGCCCAGTACAGAACCCTGTGGGACCCCACTGGTCACTTCTCTCCAGGATGAAAAGGAGCCATTGTTGAGCACCCTTTGAGTTCGGCCACCCAACCAATTACAAATCCATGTAACAGTTAACTTGTCTATCCCACATTTTGCAAGCTTGTTTGCAAGAATGTCATGGGGAACCTTGTCAAAGGCCTTACTGAAATCGAGGTAAACTATATCCACAGCATTCCCTTCATCTACCAAGCTGGTAATTTTATCAAAAAAAGAGATCAGGTTCATTTGGCATGACTTCTTTTTCTGAATGCTGTCGAAACATCAGGAACAAACTTTCTTCTTCGTGGTCTCTGTGCCTCACACAATAGGGGTTTGCGCCTGCGCAGAAGCTCCATTTGGAATGCTGAAAAGCTGAGCAGATTGGCGGGAGCCCCGCCCCTCCCATTCCCTGAGCATGCCCAATCCCGCCAATCTAGCTCCTCCTTCAGTTCTCTTTCGTCCGCCGCAAGAGTAACATCTCCTTCGAAGTGCTCTTTATCGCGACGAAAGCTGAGTAGACTCTGTCTATTTTCTTTTATTTTATTTCTTTACTTTACTTTATTTTGGTTCTTTTTTCGTTTTCTCCCGTTTTTTCCCTTGAGCTGCCCCTTTTTTGTCGGAACTCGAGGGTTTTGGCCCGGACGGGCCCCTCGCGATCGGACCGGCCTCTTATGGCCGCCCCGTTCAAGAAATGTTCCGACTGTGGCGGTAAAATCCCGGTTGTGGATGGACACTCGAAGTGCATTTTCTGCCTAGGCAGTTCCCACATCCCGGAGAAATGCAAGCATTGCAAAGCTTTTAATCCCGCCACGCTCCGCCAACGAGCAGATCGGCTCAAGGCCCACTTGTGGGAGAAGGCCCTCTCCGTCTCCCACTCCTCAGATCCGTCCACGGACCCTTTAGGACGTCTTCCAATCTCTAAGTTCCCGAGGATTCCGAAAATCAAAAAATCGACCTCGACGTCGACTTCGACCCCGACGGAACCCTCCTCGACGCCGGTCTCGGCCACGACTACCATGCCTCACCCTGAAGGGCAACACAGGGAGCACAAGAAGCGGCCTCCTCCCATCGAGCTGGAGAAGCCGAAGGCAAAAAAGCCTAAGCATAGAGAGGTCCCCACTTTGGTTGCCTCGGCGGCTGCCCAGGCAGACCTGGCCATGTCTTTCCTTAGACAGCCTTCGGCCATTGACCTCTCAGTCCCGGCCCCGGTCACTGTACTAGACTCGGCGCCGGAGACTCTGGAACCTGCATTTCAGCCTGCATCCAACCAGGTCCTCGCCCCTACGGGGACGGTCTCGACCTCGGTTTCGACTGTTTCGCCTATTTCGGCTCCGACTTCTGTGCCACCGAAGGAAATCCTAGCCTCTTCGGAGCGTATTTACAGGCTGCGGTTCCCATCTCCTCCACCCCGGAAGTCTCCGGAGCCATTTGAGGAGCACTACTTTGACTCGCCCCACTCGTCGGCCTCCTTTCTGGCGAGACATTGGGCTGAATCATATTGGAGAGAGCGCCATCCATCCTACCGCTCCTATTCTCCTTCGTACCGGGATCGGTACCATGTTCGTGACCTCCACGTCGGAGACTTCTCACGATCTCGATCTCGATCTCGCTCTCCCTCTCAGTCTCGGACCGGATACAGGGCCATATCTCCTCCGCCGGCCTCGACAGCTACGGTGTCGAAACCTCTGGAATCGAGCGCCATTATGACCGTCTCGGCCTCAGCTACCGCTACTACTTCGACGTCGATAGTCTCCGCTCCGATCAGCTACGCGGACGCCTAGACGTCGACCTTCCGTACGGCGCCGACACAGCCTTATGTGGATCCGCAGTTGCCAGCCTCCCAGTCTACTGAGGAGTCTACGGGAGAGACGGACAACCGTCCTGACTCCCCACAGCCTGCCATTTCCTCTCCCAATGAGGAAGTTGAGGACCAAACACCGGGCTCGCCTGTCGAAGACCTCCATCTCTTTACTGGAATCGTCGACAGGATGGCTAGGGCAGTAGGCCTCCAGACGGCGCAGATGGCCCAGCCCCCTAGGGACCCCATCGATGGCCTCGTGGTACGTCCCCAGCAACCAGCGGTCATTCCATTCTTGCCTTCTTTCTCGGACATTATGGTGGCCTCTTGGACCAAGCCGGCCTCGACGCCACCCGCTTCTAAGAAGCTTGACTCGTTGTATAGGGTGCAGTCGGATACGGCGCCATTCTTGTTCACTCACCCGGCTCCCAACTCTCTGGTAGTGGAATCTACTTGTAAGTCTACAGGCAAGTCCCATTCTGCCCCCGTGGACAAAGACGGCAGAAGGATGGACATCTTTGGCCGACGTTTCTACTCATCTGCGGTGCTGGCAGCAAAGGTCGCCAATATGCAAGGTTGCATGGCCGGCTATCAGAAGTTTCTGTGGGACCGTGTGGCTGCTTTCATTCCTTATCTGCCTCAGGCTCAACAAGAGGCAGCTCAGGAATTCTACGCCGAGGCACTCTCCCTCATTGCTCAGGAAGTGCACTCAGCTAGACATGTCGTGGACTGTTCTGCGAAAGTGATGGCCGGTGCAGTGGCACTCCGCCGTTTCGCCTGGTTGAGGTCTACCTCTCTCTCCGAGGAGGCTAAGTCCAAGATTGAAGATCTTCCCTTTGATGGTGAAGGTCTATTCGCTGCTAAGACTGACGAATCCCTTGACACCATGGCCAAGGCTCGTCTGAACGGGAAGAGACTTGGGCTGACACCTAACAAGCCCTCATCCAATCGTGTCTGGCGCCAAAGGCCCTGTGACCCTGGCTTCACCCGTTCTCGCTCGGCTCCGTCCTCCACCTATAGGACCCAGCCTTACAATAGGAGGCCTTACAGACAACCTCAACAACAGCAGCAACAACAAAGGCAAGGCCAGCAACGTCAGCAGCAACAGCCTTCTAGAAAGCCTTCCTCCAAGTCGCACTTTTGACGTGCTCTTGGAGGCGACACCCCATTTTTGTTTGCCAGTCTCCCTCTCCTCAGTCCCCAGACTTCGCCATTTCTACGAGAACTGGTCCAAGATCACCACGGACTCCTGGGTGCTTACCATCATCCGCCTGGGCTACGCCATAGAGTTCTCAAATATTCCACCAAATGGCGTTTTCTGTTCCACTCCCTCCTCTCCTCCTCTTCTGGAGGAGATTTCCTCCCTTCTCGACAAAGGAGCCATTCAACGTGTTCCACCGTGCTTCAAACACCAAGGCTTCTACTCCAGGTACTTCACAGTTCCGAAGAGAGGAGGAGGTCTCCGCCCCATCTTGGACCTGAGAGGCGTCAACTCGTACATCACGATCCGCAAGTTCAAGATGGTGACTCTCCAATCCATCTTGCCGTTCCTGCACCAAGGGGACTGGTTTGCATCCATAGACCTAAAGGATGCTTACTTTCACATCAGCATCAGGCCTCAACATTGGAAGTATCTCCGTTTCGCCATAGATGGAGATCTCTATCAATATACCGTTCTTCCTTTCGGCCTCTCCACCGCTCCCCGAGTGTTCACAAAGTGCATGGCGGTGGTCATCTCTCACCTTCGTCTTCAAGGAATAAAGATTTTCCCTTACCTCGACGACTGGCTTCTGGTGTCGTCCTCCAAGACACAACTGTACAAAGATGTCCAGTACACTCTGGATCTGCTAGCAGACTTGGGACTCAAAGTCAATCTGCCAAAATCCATTCTCCACCCTGTGAGGGTGATAGACTATATAGGCACGTCCCTGGACTCTGTGATGGGTCGAGTCTACCTTCCCACCAGACGGGCGGAGGCCCTCTGGGAACAGCTGCGGTCTGTCCTTCACTCTCACCGTCCGTCGGCAAAGGACATTCAGAGACTGCTAGGCCACCTGGCCTCAACTACAGCGGTGACTTACCTGGCTCGTCTCAGGCTCAGGCCTCTCCAAGCTTGGTTCCTGGCTGCCTTCGATCACTTGAGGGACAATCCGTCCAAGAGACTCTTGTTGCCACCTCATGTCAGAGACTCTCTCAGGTGGTGGATGTCTCCCTCCAACATCCTCAAGGGGATGCCCTTCCAAACGCCAGAACCGTCCAGGATGGTCACTACAGACGCGTCCATGTCAGGATGGGGCGCACATCTCAACGGCTTGTGTGTGCAGGGACAGTGGTCTGCACAGGAGGCAGAACTGCACATAAATGCCTTGGAACTGCTGGCAGTCATCAAAGCCTTCAGGGCATTCGAAAATCATCTCCTTCACAGAGTTGTGCAGGTAGTATCAGACAACACAACCACTGTCTGGTACATCAACAAGCAAGGAGGAACTCACTCTCCAGTCCTCTTGCGTCTCTCCCAACAGCTGTGGACGTGGTGCCACCACCGATCATTCATCCAGTGGCCATTCACCTGGCAGGAAAGGACAATGTGCTCGCAGACTCCCTCAGCAGGGACAAGGTGCTGCAGCACGAATGGACTCTGTCGAGCCCAGCCTTCAATCTCCTGACGTCTCGTTGGGGTCTTCCCTCAGTGGACCTGTTTGCCACTCCAGAGAACGCCCAATGCCAGGCATTCTACACCAGAGCTGGCAAAGGACGAGGATCCATGGGGGACGCCTTCCTTTGCAGTTGGAGTCGAGACCTCCTGTATGCATTTCCCCCCTTTCCTCTGATCTCCAGGACGGTGGCCAAGATGGCCAGGGATCGGTCCAACGCCATACTGTTGACTCCATTCTGGCCGAGACAACCCTGGTTCACTCCTCTTCTTCATTTGGCCAGGGGCCAATATTTCCACCTGCCGAAGTGGCCAGACCTGTTGTCCCACTCCAATGGAGCGGTCCTGCACCCGGACTTGGTCAATCTACGGATGACGGCGTGGAGGATCCAGCCATAGAGTCTCCTGACTTGCTCAGGGTCCTGTCTGCTTCGAGAAAGGACTCCACCAAGAGATCCTATGCATATAAGTGGAAGCGTTTCTGTGCCTTCGCGGAGGCTAGGTCTGAACCTTCCTCACCTGTGAGCCTTAGTACTGTTTTGCATTTTCTGTTGCACCTCAGGGATCAAGGCCTGGCTTTTTCTTCCCTCAAGGTCTACCTGTCGGCTATTGTAGCCAGCCAGCCACCCGGCTCACGATCAGCTCGCCTCTTCACGTCACCCACGTTAAAGAGGTTTTTCAAAGGACTGCATCACCTTTATCCACCGTTACCACCACTGGCTCTGGCCTGGTCTCTCTCTCTAGTGCTTACACAGCTTACGAGGCCTCCATTTGAGCCTTTGGGCTCTGCTTCCTTGAGACTGCTGACACTCAAAGTGTCCTTTCTTGTGGCCATCACTTCAGCCAGACGTGCTTCTGAGCTGACAGCCCTACGCTCAGATGAGCCTTACTTGACCTTTCACAGGGACAAGGTGGTCCTCAGACCGGACATTTCCTTCCTCCCTAAAGTGGTTTCTCAGTTTCACCTCTCCCAGGAGATTGTGCTTCCTAATTTTTATCCAGATCCTTCTTCGCCTCTGGAAAAGACTATGCACACCCTGGATGTTCGCCGTGCTTTGGCTTTTTATGTTCAGCGTTCTCAAGAGTTCAGATTATCCAATAAATTGTTTATTTGTTATGGTGGTGCCAGGAAAGGCAACCCAGTTTCATCACAACGGTTTGCAAAGTGGATTGCTCAAACCATTTCTTTGGCTTATGAACTGGCTAAACGCCCTCTCCCGGTTGGTGTTCGTGCCCATTCCACCAGGGCTACGGCTTCATCTGCTGCCTTCCTCAGAGGTGTTCCCCTGCCAGAGGTGTGCAAGGCGGCCACGTGGTCTCAACCATCCACGTTTGTGAAGCATTACCGGCTGGACTGCAGGTCCCGGAGAGATGCCAGTTTTGGTCGTGCTGTTCTTTCATCGATCTTGCAGTGACCTTCCCACCTCCATAGGTAAGCTTTTCAGTCACCCTATTGTGTGAGGCACAGAGACCACGAAGAAGAAGTACAGGTTGCTTACCTGTAACTGTGTTTCTTCGAGTGGTCATCTGTGCCCTCACACAAATCCCGCCCTACCTCCCCTCGGTCAGGTCCCTGCCTTTTTGCGGCGGACTTGAACTGAAGGAGGAGCTAGATTGGCGGGATTGGGCATGCTCAGGGAATGGGAGGGGCGGGGCTCCCGCCAATCTGCTCAGCTTTTCAGCATTCCAAATGGAGCTTCTGCGCAGGCGCAAACCCCTATTGTGTGAGGGCACAGATGACCACTCGAAGAAACACAGTTACAGGTAAGCAACCTGTACTTTCTAGAACATGGCCAAAATTCCCATTAAAAACTATGGATGCTGGCCATGAAAGCTTTCGAACTTTCCTTGCTTTGGACTTAGGAAATAGGACAGCTAAAAATTAGACCCATGGTTTGGACGCCGTTTGCTGGATGCCTTCCCTCCAGGGCTCCTCAGCATCACTGCAAGGTCGGCCTGGCCCCTTGTGTTTTTTTAGTGTCCCGAGGGTTTTTTTTTTTTTTGTTTTTTTTTTTTGGTGTGTTTGGGGTGGGCCAGAAACACTCCAAGTGGCCTTGCCCTCATATCCCTGAGGTTCCCAGGACAATGCTGTGTCGTCTTGTAACCTTTAAAGGCAGCTCTTCAATGCGTTCAGTCTACAACTAAATTGAATTAGTTTTTATTTAAAGACAAAGCGAATGAAGAAGAGGGAGAAATCCAATTTTGGGAAACGTGGGACTGCCGCTTGGAACGGTCTTTGATGTTACAACCTCTCAGGGGCGCTTTACTTAGTCACAAGTTCATAAGCAAAAAAAGGGGCTTAATTATTTGGGAAAACACAGGATTAAACTGGCACACAAAGGCTGAATATCCGCTCTCGGACGACATGATGCGGAATCCGTGTGCCGAGTTCGTGTGTGGTGCAAACTTTGATGTGTGACATGACAAGCCGAAAGTCGTGACCCTGCCCCCCCTCAGGGAGCTCCTTCAGATGGACCGAGAGCCGGAGGCCTGGGCCCTGTTTGTTTAACTTTGATGTCCGAGCAGCAAAACGGGCTCCCTTGTTTGCCCCGCTGCAGAGCGGCGGGTTTAGCAGCCCCGACCTTTACCAGTGGACAATGGCCAGCCACCGAGTGTGACGGTTGTTGACCATTCCGAGTGACCGGTGGACCAGAACAAGGTTTAGGAGGTGTAAAGACTCGGAGGAGGAGGAGAAGAAGAAGAGAAAGGGGGCTGTTCATGGTACAATAATTGCCCCAGATGTGTTACGTTTCCATCCCTCCAGCATCCCTCCCGCTTTTGTGGAGGTCCCTTTATCTGCATTTGGTGGCTTAAAAGGCCCTGCTTCGTGCTAACCCTGCCAGGTGGAACCCCATGTGGCTTCTCGTCAAAGAGCCAAAACAAAATGTTCAAGGGGAGTGGCTGCTTAATCTAATCACCTTCTGATTTCTTTGTCTTTTAAAAAGGGTTATTGAGTTGATGGCACTTTGGGCTTGGGACCGTCCTGAGTTGCTGATAGAGTCAGTGAGATGGCTTTTCACTCCAGCAGCCAGGGGCTAATCCTCATCCTTGGTCACTCAGCCCCATTGTGTCCCTTCGGCTGCAATTGTTTTCTTTAACCCACCTTCCCTTTTCTGCTTCTCTGAAGAGCCCAGCTGTACTCAGAGGCCTGGAGCTGTTCCTGTTTGCTTTTCCTTCAGCTTGCTCTGAGAAACCTCTCTCAAAAAAGGAATTCCAACCAGTTCGCTAGTCATCCATTAAGCCTTTTGCCTGGTGGTTTTTGGTGGAAGTCATACCTTGGTTTTTGTAAATGGCTGTCATTTGAAAGGGAGAAGCCTTTGGGGCATTCCTGTTGGTCCTTATTTATCTCTGTTGTTGTTTATTTCTTTATTATGCCCTATTTTTTCCATCCCCTACGGACATTAAAACAGTTAAAAAATGCATACAAAGACTCAAGTAAACACATGCCAAAAGTTCTTGTTAAAGCAGACTATCCTGTCTTTCACATCCCATCTCTGTCGGCATGTTCACAGCAACACTCCATCTTCCTTCCTTCCTTCCTTCCTTCCTTCCTTCCTTCCTTCCTTCCTGGGGCTGAGGGCTTGGCTTCCCTAAGGCCCATCCATCTTCTTGGTTGAGCACAAGTCAAAGTCTCAACTTCTTTTAACTGCTGCTAGGGTATATCTGATTGCAACTGAATGGCTCCTTTGCGTTTGGACTCTTTCAAGCCTGATGTGTTCCTTCTGCTGTGGCTCCATCTGACACACAAACACACACAACCCTTCCAAAGCTTTTCCTCTTCAGCTCTCTGTCCCAGTGTCCTGTTTCATAGCTCCGCTCTCTCTGCTGGACCGTGCGGCAATCGTATCATATGGGATCAAAGGGGCTCCGCTGCTGGCCATTCTGCTGAAGCTGATGTGAAAGTCAGATTGAACTTCTTTAAAAGGTTTTATCCAATAGATTAGTTTGAGACACAGTCTGCCTTTCACGTCTGATTCATTGGCTGCTTCTGATTTTGTTGGACAATCTCAGTTCCTCCTTCTGTTTGTAGCTGCTATTCTCCAGCAGCTGCCCAGGGTCAGTGACTGGCCCAGCAAGGCAAGGCCACAGACTGGCCAAGTGACCCCTCGGCAACTGAAGTTTGAGTCCTGGATACTCCAGGACGCTGTGCTATTCTCCCTGTTCCTCCTCCTGCACTTGCGGCAGACAGCAGTGAGTTGCTCCAGGTCACCCCCCCCCCCCCCGACTCATTTCTTGGGAGAATCTTTTGAAAACAAGCCATTTGGGCCCTGCCTAATAACTGTTTGCAACCTATTGACCAATGATTTATTTCACTTATCTCTCATCTCTTTCCCAACAGGGGACCCAAGGCAGCTTAGAGGGATTGCTTAAATACAGCTAAAGCAATTGATAGTACAGAACTGAAGAAAAAAAATTAAGTGACCATGCTGGTAAAAACACTAATTTAGAACAGTGTTATTATTTAAAACATAATAATCAAAACAAAAATCATAAAATCATAGAGTTGGAAGAGACCACAAGGGCCATCCAGGCTAATGTGGCAATCCAGTTGAAAGCGTTTCTGAAACACTCTGTGTTTCTGCTGGGCCAAAGCTGACAAAATGAGTTTTAACACAGAGAAACGTAAGGTACTGTACTTAGGGGGGGAAAAAATATTAAATGCACAGATATAGGATGGGAGACACCTGACTTAAGGAGACTTATACGTGTGAAAGGGATCTAGGAGTCCAAGTAGACCACAAGTTGAACATCAATCAAACAGTGTGATGTGGCAGATAAAAAGGCCAATGTGATTCTAGGAGCAGAGTGTCTAGATGGAAGGAAGTCATAGTGCCACTCTATTCTGCCTTGGTCAGGCCCCGCCTGGAATAATATTGTGTCCAGTTCTGGGCTCTGGGCTCCATAATTCAAAAAGGATGTTGAGAAGCTGGATCATGTCTAAAGGTTGGCCACCAAAACGGTGACTGGTCTGGAAACCATGAAGCCCTTTGATGAGAGACTTAGGAAACTCGGGGTGTTAAGTCTGGAAAAGAGATGATGTGATAGCCCTGTTTAAGTACAGTGGTCCCCTAGGTTGCGAAAGTAATCCATTCCGGGATTACTTTCGTAACCCGGAAGTGTTTCGCAACCCGGGGGACCGCATTTTCGGATGCACAGCGCGCCAGAGCACGCTGTTTTAAAGGGCCCGGGTTGCTTTTTTCTTTCACAACCCGGGGATTTTTTCGGATCCCGGGGGCTTTTTTTCAGCCCCGGCCGTTTCGGGTCCCGGGGATTTCACAAGGAAAGCTTTGACTGTTGCATGGCAGAATGGGGTTGGACTGGATGGCCCTTGGGGTCTCTTCCAACTCTATGATTCGCTGATTCACACCCAAGGGCCAGCCTGAGGGAAAATGCCTTTGGCTGCCAGTGGAAAGGAATTAGACCCAGGGCCAGCCTAGTGTCCAGTGGGAGGGAGTTCCACAACCAAAGGAGCATCTGCCAAAAAGATCATCTCCCTTGTCTGCAGCTGAGATGGTGCTGGGACTGGGAAAATGGCATTCCCCCTGGAATCTCAAAATTCAGGCCAGTTCATATAGGGACTGGACCTAAGCCATTGTACTAAATCTCTTACAGTCGAGGTTGCTACTTTCCCAGATGATTGGCTGCTGATTTCTAAAAACAATGGGGTGCAAGGAGGACCCATTGCCTTTGTGATCATTGTGAGTGCCTTGTAGTGATCCTGTAAGGATCACTATTGTAAGGAAAGCAGGCTTGGACATGGAAGAGGGAGGGGTGAAAGGAGGAAGGACTATCAACAATCTGAGATACGCAGACGACACCATAATGTTATCACAAAACCTCAGAGACCTGGAACAACTACTAAGGAAGATCAAGGAAGAAAGTGTGAAAGCAGGCCTATTGTTGAACATATCTCTCTCTGGCTTTTCTTCGCTAACGAAGATTCAGGACTCATGATTCCACGCTTTCTACAAATGTGTTGATGATTAAAAAGGCTGATCTGAGATGAACAAGTCCAGTTACAGAAAGCACAGCAGAAAGTCTCCTTGGGTGATGTTTTCAAGTTGTGGTTCTTTCTGCATTGTCTTTTCTCTTCGAGACTCGTTCGGCGTGAGTTCTCAAAAGAGGCTGCAGCATTGTGGATAGTGCGTCTCCATGCCTCCCGTTGTGAGGCCAGGGCAGACCATTGTTGGTGATCAATTTGGCCGAGCTTGAGATGTTATTTCAGGGAGTCCTTGTATCTCTTCTTTGGAGCACCCCTCTTACGCTGACCCGTGGCGAGTTCACAGTAGAGTACTATTTTTGAAAGGCGGTGGTGAACATAAAGAAAACCAAAATAATGACCACAGAAAATTTACACAGATTCAACCTAGACAATGAGGAAACAGAAATAGTAAAACCATTTTCATATCTGGGATCAAACGTTGATAGAAATGAGGACTGCAGTCAGGAAATCAGAAAAAGGTTAAGAAAGAGGAGGATGGCTATGAAAGAAATAGAGAAGATTCTGAAATGCAAAGACATACAACTGAGCACAAAAGTCAGAGTCATACAAGCTATCGTATTCCCTATTATCATGGATGGATATGAGCGCTGGACAGTTAAGAAAGATTATAGGAGGAAAATCAATGCATTTGAGATTATGTGGGGCTGGAGAAGAGTGCGGAGGATCCCATGGACAGCAGCCAAAAGGACAGACAAATGGGTCCTTGAATGGATCAAACTAGAAATCTTCCTAGAAGCCAAGATACAAACTGAGGCTGTCATACTTTGGACACATAATGAGAAGGCATGAATTGCTGGAAAAATAATGTTAGGAAAGGTGGAGAGAAGTGGAAAGAGGGGAAGGCCACAGGCCAGATGGAGGATGGACTCTGAAGGAGGAGGTCATGGGTCTGAATTTGCAGGACCTCAGCAGAGCAGTAGAGGACAGAGGGGCCTGGAGACGTCTCATCCATAGGGTTGCCATGGGTTGAAATCGACTCAAGGACAGTTACCAACAACAAAAGTGATACTGTATATGATCAGTGTTACCTTTCAATTTTTCTGTGAAATTTTATCCCTTTCTTGTGGCTTCTTTGACCCACCCAAGTAAATGTTCAGGTTGCCATCGATTTATCAGGTACAGTCAGCCATTTGCAGCTTTGACTTTTGCGAATTGGATTATTTAAGGTTTTAATTCCTTGATGGGATCAAGCTGTCTGTAATAGGGTGTTTCTTCTTTCCCTACTGCTTTTTCACTTTACTCTTTGCTAGGGACAAATAAATCGGTGGAATCTGCCTTGAGGCCCAGCCCTGTTTGGAAAGCAAAGATGCGGCTTCGGATTAAAGTGGTTGGATGCTGTGACTGGCCCTGCGGCCTCCTCGTTCTCCATCCCCTCGGACAAGACTTTGTTCTTGTTCCGTCTCTATGAGTTCCCTATGGTCAGGGCCTCTGCCTTGGTTCCCCAGCTTCAGCCGCTGGCTTCTCCCATCAGGTTCTGGAGCTGCTTCCTGTGTGTTTCCAGTCCAGTCAGTTAGCTGCTCCGAGTCCGCCCCCCCCCCCCGTGCCTCTGTGTGAACCCCGTCCCTTCCAAATACCGTCCGCTGGCCACGGAGAGCAGAAAGCACTTACTGCCATTGATTTAGCTGCCTGGTGAACTTTAGTTAAAGGCTGCCCTCTGGGGTCAATGCAGATTGATATGTGTGCTGAGGAGGAGGAGGAGGAGGAAGAGGAGGCCTTGCTGCTAATGCAATTAAGAGCTGATCAGCAAATTAAAGCCCTGCCTGCGCAAGGAAGCGCTTGAGCACCAGCTCAGTCACACTCGGTTATGGAAGCTCACACAGGAGGCAGCTGACTGCCTGCTTAATAATGCGTTTAGCAGAGGGCCGGGATGGGAATGACTGCATGGTCTGCATTGGGGGTGTCTATCCGTGTGCTATATCCCTCACCCCCAAATACTCCCCAACTGCACCCATATTCCAGAGAGGGAAACTGAGGCCTTGAGCAAGTATTCAAGAAAGGCACAAGAGAGAAGCACACTTTTCCTTTCTTACTTTAAACTCATGTGGTGTTATGCGCACAGATGGGACTCACACAGGTTTTTGGCTGCTGGTGATGTTCACGTAGCCATATTTGTTTGGTTTGTGTGTACGATGTTGTGAAATGGCAGCTTAGGCTCTCCTAGTCACTTGCCTGAGTAATTGGGCCAACAAATTCCAGCAAGGCCACTAAGGATAGTCTCAAATGTCCATCCCAAATAGCCCAGTTTGTCAACAGGAAAGCATTTGGATCCTGAGGCCTTGAAGGGCCCTGGCCCAGTTGAGAGGTGAAGGGCTTATGCCCAAAGAAACGCTTTCTCTCTGGAACTGTTTGCCACTGGAGGGCCAGCAGTGAGGGCTGGTTGGAGCCCTGGATTAGGAAGCTGTTAGAGCAAGCTGTGGGCAAGTCCCATTCTTGCAGACCCAGAGTAACCCAGAGTTTGCCACAAGGGTCTGACTTCTCTTGAAGGCACATAACAACCAAGTAGCTATTGTGTTTGGAAATGTCTTGGTCAAAATCAGTTTGTTTGTGTGTTTACTAGCAAGTCCGGAAGGACCCTCAAGCTTCTCTTTTTGCCCTTCAGGGGGACTGCAACCATCCCTAATGCTTGTTGACTTCCATCTTGTCTCTTCTGAGGCTGAGAGAGTGTGACTTTCCCAAAGTCAGTCTGTGGGATTTCATGGCTGAGCAGAAGGGAATTTGGACCCTGATCTTCCAAAGGTGTCAGGGCCTGTATCAGAACTGTAGAAATAATCCAAATTGATACCACTTTAACTGCCGTGGCTCAGTGCTGTGGAATTCTGGAACTCTAGTTTTGTGAGACATTTAGCCTTCCCTGTCAGAGAATTCTGGTGCCACAACAAACTACAGTTCCCAAGATTCCACAGCACTGAGCCACGGCAGTTAAAGTGGTGTCAGATTGCATTAATTCTGCAGTGCGGTTTGCTTGCTACAATTTGGGAGTTCCGCATCCTCTAGTCAATGGAAAACATTGCCTGTCATTTCCATAGTGGTGGCACTGAAGTCTACATTTATGGTTACAGTATGGATATTTTTTAAATCTGGATTTTCCCGAAAACTGATCATGGATTTGTTGACACTGGTCAGTCATTTTAGTTCAGGTTGGTTTATTATAATAGATGCAGTCATGCCTTTCTTTGGTCGATTTTCTTTGTTCTCTTAGGCAGCAGTAAAGAGCATGGGCCCATAGTTTTTTGTGGGGCTTTCAGGCTATGTAGCCATGTTCTAGAAGAGTTCCTTTCTGACATTTCGCCAGCATCTCTGTCTGGCATCTTCAGAGAAAGCCCCACAAAAAACTATGGATGCCAGCCATGAAAGCCTTCGACTCCAGCATGGGCCCACTTGACAGGTGGAGAAACTGAGGTGCAAAAGACCCAGATTACACTCCTTACCTTTTACATTGCTTTCCCTTTCTTCTGTGGAGATAAATTGGAGGTGGAAATACACTTACTTTCTTGTCATTTGTTTAAAATATCCACAGGTACACTCTCCACTTGTAAAGCTCTCTGGCTGTATACCAAAATTGTATTAATTGCTTTGTTGTGATCCTTCTGTAAGACACAGGATATAAATGCATCAAATAAATTAAAAAATGAGCTTTTAATGGCTGTTTTGCTTCTCGTTCACCTTTGCAAAGGCTAATCGGCTCGAAAGTTGGAACATGCTTTGCTACCTGCAGATTGAACAGGGGCAATCAATATCTGAGATGGCTCAAATGTCAGGCTAGCTTTGTGAAAGGGACAGACAGTAACGCAAGTGTTCCTGGAGGCGAGGGCCTGCCATTTTGTGGGAGACGTTTGACCAAGTCCCTCTCGCTCTCGATCAGATCGTGCCTTTGGCTTCCTCTCTCCATCCGTCTGCCTGGTCCTGGTCTCAGGATGCTTGGAAGGGGAGATGCCAGCCTCCTTATCAGGGTACACTTTGCTTGTGGGTTTATGCAAAGATCTCTATATCTGTGTCTGCTTACCAGCAGAGAAATGACACTCCCTGTTCGGGTGCCTGCTATCCTCAAAAGCTGCCAATCACTCAAGGCAACGAGACAAGCCACATATTGTGATGCCAGGGCATATGCCACGGCAGAGCCTTTCACTGATCCGATCTGGTTTTAGGCAGCGTTGGTGAAGTCAAGTAAGACACTTGTTCAGAAATACATATTAACAGTCTGTATCAAAAACCATTCCTTGACAGCATTAAGGCTGCATGCAGGGTTGCTGCAAAGTAATTTTAAATATACCTAACTAAACACTATTGTAAAATTATAAGTGTTCTCATTTGTTAAAAGCAGCGGTAACACTGAGACCAGTTTTCTTTCTTAACTTGTTATGTTGTTGAATATGTTTTTTATTAACTTTCATTGCTCCTGTGGTTGACAGCTGAACTGTTTGCATTTATTTTATTGCATGCCACGCTGAAGCCCTTGATTTATCCCTGAACCCAGATTCCTGCAGTGGCCAGGAGAGCATTTGCACAGTTAAAACAAAAGCATCAGCTGCACCCATTCCTGAGTCCCTGACTTGGTCAGGCTGACACATACCTAACCTCGATTATACATCAGCTTCCATAAAAATCGATTAAATTGTCATGCTAAAGCAGTAATACTCTTCCCCTTGCCCTTTCCAAATTCTCCTTCAGGACCTCCTGTGACTGACTCAGCTGTTACTTCTTCATTATTCTTTTCTCAACAGGGCAGTGACGCTCCTCCTTGCGGCCGGAGCTGACCCCAACCTGGGAGACGAGTTCACCAGCGTCTATGAAACCGCCAAAGAGAAGGGCCTCCATTCCCTCGAAGGTAACCAAGCCCCATCCCTCTCTTGGTGCCAGTTTTCTTGCCCTGGTCCCTGTGTTTGTTTTTGCCAGAAGCCACACTTTACACCAGGCATGGCCCCTGCCTTGCGATTAAAACCCCTCCTGAACTCTGGCCTTTGTCCCGGGTTCCCCGATACTTCCCCTCCAAGCCTGATCAGGTCAGGATTCAGCTCTTAGCAAATGGAGACTGGCACAGTTATTTAAATACTACTTTTAAAAGAAAGAGATTGCAGGGAACCTGGCTCTGAGAGAAGCCCAGGCTGCATCTACACTGCAGAAATAATCCAGTTTGACACCATTTAAACTGCTGTGGTTCAGTGCTGTGGATTTCTGGGAACTGTAGTTTTGTGATACATTTTGCCTTCTGTGCCAGAGAGCTCTGGTACCACAATAAACTACAAATCACAGAATTCCATAGCATCAAGACATGACAGTGTAAAGTGGTGTCAACCTGGACTATATCTGCAGTGGAGATGCAGCTTTGGCTGCTATATATCTGGATTCACCAATGTTTTAACTACTTTCCAAAGAATGTAAGATCTGCATGTTGCAGCGAAGGGATGGAGATGTTGCAAAGTGCATTTTGCTCCTCTCCCACAAATGTCAGTTCTTGGAAAGCTTGCTGTTTATTTAGGAAAGGCCAGTGGGGGTTAAAGGTTACGGTGCAGTGATGAGATTTAAAAGGGGAAGGCAAAGCACCTGTTGTCGTGTCACATACACACACACACACACACCCCTCCTGGGCAGATACGCCTCTCAGTAGACTAAATGCAAAATAGGTAAAAGCGTGGTTTTTAAACAAGGGACTGCCTATATACATAATGCATCTTCCTCAACTTTTATTTAAGTCAGTTATAAACCAACTGAGCCAGGGTGGCATAGTCATTTGAGTGCTGGGCTAGAAGTCTGGGAGACTAGGATTCAGATCCTGGCTCAGCCCTAAAAAAACCCGTGTAATTTTGGGCAAGCCACACTCTCTCAGCCTCAGAAGAAAGAAAATGGTGGCAAGACCCCTCTGAGGAAATCTTGCCAAGGAAACCCCGTGGCAGGTTTGTCTTAGTGAAGACATAAGGCAGAGAGAACTTGAAGGCACATAACAGCAACAACAACAGCAAAACTAAAAGGGATTTGGGTTTTAGGGGGAGGGCTCTGCCTTCTTTGGCTTCTCAACCACTTTTTGGATGAGGAAGGGAATAGTTACAATGGAGAAAACGATAACTGCTGAAACTGAAGGAAGTTACATTGTTATTATTATTATTGTTATTATTTCATTTTTGGGTTGACATGTTTTATTAAAAAGAATAAATCCAGTTTTTCCGTTTGAGAAACAAGGAGAGAGGAAAAGAGAAGGATCACATGTACGAAAGAGAAAAACTGCCTTTGTTTTACAGGGTTATTTTTTTAACGATTTGCATATTTTGTATATAAATATTTTTTTTCATAAAAGCATCCAAATCGGGAGGGGGGACCGCGGCCTGCACCAGGCAGCCAGGCCTGCGCAAAATATATTAGAGACATTTATATGGATGGCAGGGAGGGGAGACGGAGGCTGAAAATTTCCAGGCTCCTGGGTGATGGATGGCGAAGGAGGCTCCCCTTGACGCTTTATTGAGTTTCCGATGATTATCTCTTGTGGAGACATTTTTTACAGATGACGGGGGAGCTGTCATGGTGGACCACGGGGGGAAGAGCTACCCCACAATAATAACACTTTAATCTTTTTACTGCGCTGCTCCCTAGTATCTCAGATTCATCTTCTCTGACACCAACCACTTGATTATCCTGCCCCTCCCTGGAAAGGCAAAGGAGGGACGTAGTAAATAAATATACATCACCCGCCTGGACACCGGCAGCCTCCTCCTCCTCCTCCTCCTCCTCCTCCTTCTTCTCCGGCCAAAACGCAAAACGCCCTCCCAGACTGGAAAGGAAGGGAAGTAGGACGTGTCATCCTGACGACTGCTTTTGCCCGTATTTGTTGGCGGTCAGTCAGCCGGCGGAGAGAGGGAACCAGCTATTAATTACAATATTTGAGATTTGGCTCCTCTCTTTAACTTTGATGCTTCGCTCTCCTTTTTGGAGTCTGTCGGCAGCCGCAGGAAGGAGACGCAGCCGCTGTTTCCAAGCAGGCTCCAGTTTCCAGCAGCAGCTGAGGAGGAAAGGAAAACACACAGACACATGCTAGAAACATACAAAGCGGTTCCCAAACCGTGTTAACTGCCTGCACTTCTTCTGCCAGGAGCCCAGATGTGCCATTTGCGGATGTTCCCCGTGTGTGGTTCCCTACTCCCCTTGGGCAGGGAATGCACTCCAGGGTTTAATCCAGTCACTGTCCAAGGGGTGAACCCTGGGGGCTAATCCAGGCCTGTGAGTCCCCCCTCGTCCAGGACAGTGAATGCCCCCCAGGGTTTAATCCAGGCCTTGTCCAAGGTGCTGGAGTTGGCCTTAGTCTATGCTTTGTCCAAGGCACTAAACTCTGGGGTTTGATACATGCTCTGTCCAAGGTGCTGGATTTGAGGGTTTCATCCAGTCCTTGTCCATGGTGCCAAAATCTGTGGTTGAATCCAGGGCTTGCACAAAACACTGAACTCCGAGGTTTAATCCAGGCCTTGCCCAAGGCACTGGATTGTGAAGAGCTCCTTTTAAAGGAGCATCCCAGCTGACATGGGAGTCAGCGTCGTCCACTCCAGTCCCACTCAGGGAATAGAGAACCTCTTGAATTCCTTGGAAGGGGTTGGAAACACATCCTTGAGGGATTTGGAGGGCTGATGGCAGAGAAGGCATCTGGGATCCCTGGGGAGGATTCATGGTTAGTTTTCTGCCCATCTTCTTGTTCAAAGAGCACCCAGAGAGTGTTAGGTTTAATGGGCCCCGTTTGCCTTCCAGCCAGCATGGAAAAGACCCCATCTGAGATCTTGGGCAACAGTGCCAGACCAGGCTGGGGGCTGGACTCTCCAGCATCATTACCTTTTAGCTCTGCTCTTTATTTTGAGAGCCCTGTGAACTTAAAACACTGTGGCTCTGCCACTTAAAAAGAATGAAGTTGTTTTTTTTTTCATAGACACACACATATACATACAGGGGGCCTTTGGTATCCCCTGGAGTTTGGTTCCACAACCCACCCACCTGGATGGATGCTGAAGTCCTTTACAATGGCACAGTAAGAGGGTGTCCTTTATTTAAAATGGCAAAATCAAGCTTTGCTTTTGGGAATATATATATATATATATATGTATATATTTAAAATATTTTCAAACTGTAGATGCTTGAATCTGTGGTTAAACAGTCTGTGGATATGGAGGCTGACTGGATATACAGCTCACTTCTTTTTCTTTCCCATTCTCCTGTGTTCCCAGCCTTTGGTTGCACAGACTAGAGAACTAGAAAAAGAAAACATTCCTTTTCAGGATTTCTGTACCTTGTAAAAAGCCTGGATTAAAACCTGGCGTGCATTTATTAAAATATTTAAGACAATGTACTATAAAATCAAATTAAATTAGACTAGATAGGTGCTCTTCAGTCTTGCGCCCTCCAGGTACTCAGGACTTCATTTCCCAGAATGAATAACCATTGGCCATACTGGCTGGGGCTTCGGGAAGCTGAAGTACGTAAGATGTGGAAGACCAAAGATTGAGAGCTGCTGGATCAGGTGGCTTGAAATGGATATTATGCAGGTTCACGGAGGAAGAGCATTTGGTTTATGAGGGCTGGCATCATGGCTGCCATGTTGAGTGACAAGGGTAGCCTCTTGCCTTCATGCCCTCTTTGTGGGCATCCTTGGGAGCAGTTGGGGCATTGTGGGAAGTAGGAGGCTGTGGAAGTCAGACTGGCTTTGAACCTCTTTGGTGCTTCCAACAGGCAGCCTGGAGAATGTTGCTTCTCATGGCCTTTGATCCTGAAGCCCTTGGTCGCTTTAGGTTTCATTGCATGTGTGTCTTTAACTATTTTGGTGTGTTTAAAAGTAAGTTTTTGGTGAGATTTCTGTGCAAATTCCCTTCCACCAGTGAGTGTACTTTTTTGGCCATTTTGCAATGAATGTGTTAAGTTGCATCAGATGAGTTCCACAAGCGACTCTATTTTACTTGGGCCTAAATCTTCTTGATAGTCCTGACAGCAGCAGAGCCGTAAATCAACTGGATTTACTTTTGTGGGGATTCACCATTCAGGGATCCTGCGGCTGCACCGTCATGGACCAGGGGGAGGGGCATTCACTCTTCCTCGGTGTCTTCGGTGGCCCCCTTGATTCCTTGGGACGGCAGGAAGAGCCCCATTTCACAAGGGAGCAAGAAGTGGTCCCTCACCATTGGTCACTCAGGAGGATGGTTTAGGACAAGGGCTGGGTGACTGCAGGAGGGTGGTTGATACAAGGCCAGCCCTGTGTAGGAACTTGCCCTTTATCTCTTCTCCTGTTATGCCTGAGTTCAGGTGGCCTAGCGGGCGGAGAGGCAATGAACAAAACACTAACATTGAAAATTATGTTTTATGATGATTTGGAATAATATCATTTTATGTACTGTAAAAATAAAATTTAACTACATTTTTTTTTTAAAAAAGGAACTTTTGATCTGAACCAGAAGGGCTGCTCTTAACATCCTAATGCTCCCCCAGCCATTTTCCATGCCTTTTCTTGAAAACATTATGGCTGCAGGAAGGAGGGGAAAGCACACAACTGTTAAAGTATTTTTAAATAAAATAAATTTGCCTAGAGTTGTGGTTTCCAGCCCTCTGGAATAATTTCCCCCTTTCCACAATCCTAGTGGTATTTCAAGCCATGATCTTTGATTCTTTTGCCAAAATGGCAGGAGAGCTGCTCTTCTATTACTGTAGCCCTTGTTGGCCCTTCAGGGTACGAACCACGCTGAGCCTTCTGCTCTGTTCCTGGATGGTAATGATGGCTGACCTTCTTCTTCCCCACTCTTCTCCTACAGTTCTAGTAACCCGGGAGGATGACTTCAACAACCGCCTGAACAACCGAGCCAGTTTCAAAGGTTGCACGGCTTTGCATTACGCTGTACTCGCCGATGACTTTCCCACTGCCAAGTTACTTCTGGATGGAGGTAAGGGAAGCCCCACCACAGTTGGGGAGCCAGGAAATCAAGGGGTTCCTCTTGGATGGCGGCTGCCCAGGAGAGCTTTAAACCTGCCTTTCAGTGCATAACACTTGTGGTTACCAGTTTCCTCTGCCTTTGTGCACTAATGACCATCTTTAAAACTCAACTTGTCACTTCATTTCCATTCGCAAAGGATTTGTCATTTGAATTGATATCCTCACATACCAATAGCATATATAGGTCTGGGCCTGGCTTCCTGCCCAACCAAATGCATCTGAGGAAGTAGACTGAAGGTCTAGACAAGCTCATGCTGCCAGTTTCTATTTATTTTATTTTATTTTATTTTATTTTATTTTATTTTGAATTTACAAAGCAAAATTACCACTAAACAGAGTCTTAAAGTGTAAATCAACTAAACATAAATCATAAAGGATAACATTACACATAAATCATAAATCACATCAATCTTTCCCTTCATCTTCTTCTTTCTTCCTTCTTCCTTCTGTCTTCTCTCTCATCTTCTTTTCTCACCTTCTTTCTTTCCTTCTTCTTCCTCCGGTCTTCTTACTTCTTAATTTACCTACAATTTTTTTATTTCTTTATCTGCTTCTTCCTTCTACATTCTCCTTACCTTCTTCTTACATTCTTACACCTACTTGCTCCTACTTTCTACTACTTCTTTACATCTATTCTTCCAGTTATCATACCCCCAGGCCAAACCATAACAAACTAAAAAAAAAAAAAAAAAAACTAAAATAACGACTACTAACAACAATTACTTCTGTTTCCTCACTTCCGAACTTCTATTTCAAACATATTTTCCCTTCTCCCTATTTTCCCCTGTTCCCTTTTTGATATTATACTTTATTTCTGTTTTTTGTTATTATTGTTATCGTAATAACTAATAACAAACATCCATATTTGTTCACTTAAATCCTCTAATTTTTCCTTAGTAACTTGATTATTACTATAGCCTCCTTTATTTTGCTTGTTAAAATAATATTAACAGTTGTTATCCATCATTCCTAAAGTTGCTATTTCTCCCCATTCTTCTGTAAGAAATTTGATTGCCGGGTTCCACGTTTTATAAAAATTCTCTAGCGTTTCGTCTCTTAATAACTGTGTCAGTTTATCTGCTTCCATTACATCATAAATTTTCCATATCCAATCTGCTTTGGTAGGGATATTTTCTTTTTTCCAATTCTGCGCATATACTATTCTAGCTATCGTAATCAGATAAAAAAGGATTCTACCAAATTTCCTATCTAAGTCGTCATCTAACATTCCTAGCAGAAAAATCTCGGGTTTCATTTCTATTTTAACATTTAACATTCTATTAATTAATTTATTAATCATATTCCAATATTTTTTTGCAGCTCCACATTCCCACCAGCAATGCAATAATGTTCCTGGTGCCTTCCCGCATTTCCAGCAATTATTTGTCGTGTTTTTATACATTTTTGCTAGTCTGTCTGGTGTTATATACCATCTATAAAAGATTTTATACCAACTTTCTTTTAGATTTTGAGATACAGTATATTTTAGGCCCTTATTCCACACTTTCTCCCATTGCTCTAGTTGTATCGGACGGCCAATATCTTTTGCCCACTTTATCATAACCTCTTTCACTACCTCATCCTCCATTTGGAATTCCAGCAGCTTTCCGTATATTCTTCCAATCATTTTTTCCTTCTTTCCACATAAGATCTCTTCTAAATCTGTTTTCTTATCGGGGATTCCATAAGTTTTTATATCGTTCTTAGCCTTCTCGTATAATTGTCTATACTGAAACCATCCTAGATTAAATCCTTTTGCCTCCAAACATTCTCTATTCCTGATTTTGTATTCTCCTGCTTGTATTTCTAGCAGATCTCTATAAGTGCACCACCTTTCATCTCTATCCATTTCTTTCCTGTAGAACGCTTCTTGGGGGGAGAGCCACATGGGGATTTTCTCAATTATCCTATTTTTATATTTTTTCCAGATTTTCAAAAGCGGTTTTCTTATACAATGATTGTTAAAGATCTGATTAACTTTTTCTTTATCGTAAACTAGATAAGCGTGTAATCCAAATTTAATCCCTTCTCCCTCCAATTCTAAAAGTCTTCTATCTTCTAGATTTAGCCATTTTATTATCCACTCTAACCCACACGCATCGAAATATAAGGAGAGATCCGGTAAGGCTAATCCCCCTCTGTCTTTTGAATCTTGCAATACCTTAAATCTAACTCTAGGCTTTTTTCCTTGCCAAATAAATTTTGATATATCTCCATTCCAAATCTGAAAGGGTTTATTATTATTGATAATGGGTAGCATTTGAAATAAAAATATCATTTTAGGTAATATTGCCATTTTTACAGCTGAGATTCTTCCTAGAAGTGAAAGTTTTAATTTATTCCATTTAATTAGATCTTTTTGGATTTCTTTCCAAACCTTTATATAATTATTTTCAAATAGATCTATTGTCTTTTTGGTAATATAAATCCCTAAATATTTAACTTTTTTCTTTACTTCTATTCCCGTCAATTTCTGAATTTCTTCTTCCTCTTCTTGTTTTATATTTTTTGTAACTAGGGCTGATTTGGATTTATTAATTTTGCATCCTGTCATGTCCCCAAATTCATTCATTATATTCATCAGTAATTCTATATTTTCTTTCGGATTTTCCAAATTTACTATTAAATCATCCGCGTAAGCTTTTGTCTTATAATTATATTTTTTAATTTTTATTCCTTTTAGCCTATTGTCATTGTTAATGTTTATTATGAGTATTTCCATTATTATCAAAAATATCAGAGGTGAAAGCGGGCAACCTTGCCTAGTACCTCTAGCAATCGGGATCATTTGTGTTCTGTCTCCATTAATTAATATGTGGGCTCTTTGGTTTTTGTATATTTCTTTAATCCATACCAGAAAATCTTCACCTAAATCTATTCTTTTAACCGTTTCCTCTATTATCGTCCAATTAACTGAACCGTCATGCTGCCAGTTTCTTTCAGTTAGTCTCAAATGTGCTACAAGATCTCTCCACATACTGACTCTACAAACTAGCACAGCTATATCTTTGAAATCAACCATTTGTGATTACAGAAAGCAACTCTTTCACATACCCCTTCGCCTCCTAGGCATTCTGCTTTGTGTGCAATGTCTTGTATTTGGGGGCTGAAAGTCCTTCTCCATATGGAGCAATATTTGTTGCTGTTGGTCTTAAATGAAATCAAGTTGGCTTCGACTTATGGCGACACTGTGAACAAGAGACCTCCATGGTCATCTGCAGCCCTGTCAGAGTCTCCCTCTTTTCCTATTGCCTTCCACTTTACTGAACATTGTCTTTTCCAGTAAGTTGCATCATTTATTGGTATGTCCAAAGTATTACATTCTCAGTTTATATATTCAGGGGAAGCCGTGTTGGCCAGTCAACAAAATACAACAAAATCCACAGAACAACAGTACCTTTAATGGGCTGACCAAAATGCAGAAAATACATCATGCATGCTTTTGAATCTCCACTGGCTTCTTCATTGTGCAAAGATGTTTAAATTCATGCAGGAGAAGAAAGCTGACAATGTTAGAGTCACAGGCCTACGTTTTGTCGCAGATGTTACTTCCGTTTTTCATCTAGGATGGTTTGGAGGGATCTTAGTCCAGGCCGCTCTTCTCTTTGGCCATGGGGGGGGGGGGAGTGGGGACAAAGGCCAGTAAAATACAGTTGAGGTAAAATTTCCATTCCATTAGCGACAGAAAAGTAACTTGCCCTTTGTTCCTGGTTTTTGTTGGCACTTTCTGCTGTATTGTGTTGCATTTTGCTTCATGGCCAGCATGGCTACTCTTGAATATGCTTCCTGGATTTGAAGATATCAGATTTCTTTTTTTTTTTATTGGCCTATGTCTCTGGTCCCCACATGGCCAAGACCATCTTAACTGGCCAACATCTGGGACAAACTGTAGGCCTGTGGTTTTACCATCATCACTTTTCTTCTGCTGCATGATTTTTAACATCTTGCTTGATGAAGAAGTCAGCAGAGCATTGAAAGCTTGTATGATGCATTTTCTGCATTAGAGGTATTGCTGTTTTGAGGAGCCTCAGTTTAGTTGTCTTTGCTGGGGGGGGGGCAGTATGGGGCAGCCAAATTCCCCACCCTTTTTTATATCCATTGTGAGAAGGAAGGTACAAGCTAGGAAGAGATGGCTCACTAGAAAAGGAAATAATGCTTGCTAGGCTGCAAGAGCTGAGTAGGGCAGTTTGGGAGAGGGGGACTTGGAGGTTGCTGCAAGTCAAAGTGATGGCAATTAACAACAACACAACAATGTATGTGTGTATTTTGAAAGCCAATTTCTTGTCAGCATGATCATTTGGGGCCTTAAAGAGAGACTGAACTTTTATAAATTGCTGAGATGTGGCTGGTGCTGCCTCTTCACTGTCCAGAATCCCTGGAGCATTGAACTCCTCTTGGGGGCCTTGTGTCTCTGGCAGAGATGCAGGTGTGTTGGTGTGGTTCAAGTGTTGTTAGTATTTGGTGGGTCTTCAGCAGCCTTCCATGGGCCTTGCTGGTAGGGATGAAGCAGCAGGGGTCTGGTTGCAGTTGGGTGCACAGCATCCTTCAGAGTTTCATTTCATATGAAACTCCTTTGAAATGGTTAATTGCCAGAAAAAAAGGTGTCTAGAGGGTTAAGGACTGCAATTATATATTTAAAAAATAGCCTGGGGGGGCACATGGAGTCCCAGGCTTGCATTTTGCCCACCCCTTTGTCAAATGACTTGGCATCTTCTTCTGTGTTTGTGTGGGTGCTTTCAAGTTGCCTGTTGACCTACGGTGACCCCATGGCATCCCTAGGGTTTTCTTAGGCAAGTAAGACTCAAAAATTTATTTTTATCCTGCCCCTCTGCACAACACAATCGGGGCGGCTTACAACATTGAAATATACATTAAATATCCCCAATCTTTCCCCCTTAAAATGCAATTAAACAATTTACAGTATAAAACATAACAGTATACAAAGAGTGACTGCAGCAAAAGAAGGGTCCAACAAGTTAGATTTTCTTCTGGTGGCCGGGCACCCTTTCAGGAAAGGCCTGCCAGAAGAGACCCGTCTGAACAGCCTTTTTAAAGCTGTTTAAGGTGGTTATATGAGGAGTCTCATCAGTCAGACCATTTCATAATCTGGCAGCGATAGCCGGTAAGGTCCTCTGGGAGGTCACAGACAGCCTAGTTTTAATAGGCTGCTGCAAATTCCTCCCAGAGGACCTGAGTGCGGCCCAAAATTTCTTCCTTTGGAATAGAGCCTCCAGCACCTGGTGATTGTTGGCAGTCTCCCATCCAAGGACTAACCAAGACTGGCCCTGCTTAGCTTCCTAGACCAGACAGGATCCAGTGCCTTCTTCGTGTGTGTGTGTGTGTGCATAGGTGCCTTCACCTCACCTGTTGACTTCTTGCGACCCAGGGATTTCTTAGGCCAGGACTTACAGTCATAGAGCTGCTGGGATTCCTTGGCAGTCTCCCCTCCAGCTACTAGCATGGGATGACATCCCTGCTCATCTTCCAAGAGGCATTTAGGGCATTTAGGCCCTCTTTCCTTAACCGTTGCTCCCATGGGCCTGGGTCTCCAGCGACATCTCTCCCTGGCAAGGCAGGTCAGACCGGCTCCATTCCTCCAGAGGTAATGGGGGCCAGTGAGGAATGGGCTCTTCCTCTTGGCTTTGGGTTCTTCCATTGAGGGGTCAACACTCCAGCTGTTTGTGTCTTGATGGGTTTTGTTTTTTAACTGTCTGTAATTTGAGAAATGTTTGGAAAGAGAACTTCTTTAGCTTTATTTTTACATGCTTTTAAGTTTGGTCCTTAATGTTTGAAATGTTTTGGCAATTGCAAACTGTCTCAGGGACCTTGCTGGGTTGAGAGATGATAGGCAAGTGGTTTAAGTAGAGAAACAAAGGAGAAGGGGGAGCCTTCTCAGCTATCCAGCCCTGGCCCCCCAGCACCCAAGGTCTGCGCTGTGGTCATTCTCTGTGGCCAGCCATTGGTCAGCCACTCCTTGAGACAGACTGGACCTCTGTGCCGACACACTGAGCTCTTGGGAGGCCAGCCAGGGAACCTGGGGAGGCTCAGAGCGGCCAGCCCTCTTTCCTGCAGGGTCCCCCAGCAGCATTTGGGCAGGTGCTTGAGAAGGCAATCTGGGGAGGGATCCCCTTCCAGGGCTTGGTCAAGTGTCAAGAGGCTTTGGGGCTTTCCACAGAAAGGCTGGGCAAAATTTGCAAGTGGAGTCTTACATGCTTTGCTAGAACTCAGAAGCCTCTTGATGATCATGATCATGATCATGATGTGTGCCTTCAATTTGTTTGCAAATGATGGCAACCTTATCGTGGCATTTCCTCTGCATAATTTGTTCAGAGGGCATTTGCTCGTGCCTTCCTCTGAGGCTGAGAGAATGTGACTTGCCCAAGGTCACCCAGTGGGAAACTGAACCCTGGTCTCCCAGAGTTGTAGTCCAGCACCACACTGTTTGCTGGGAAAACCCTTCAGTCAAGGGTTGGGCAATGACAGCAAGGATGGGGACTGCATATTTCTTTCTGCCATTGCAGCAATTCTGGTTCTGGGAGCCAATTTTTGGCAGTTTTGGGACTCTGGAGGCTAAAGAGATCTAAACCATCCTGTTTTCTGAGTGGGGGAGTCTTGGTATAGCTATGTTTTCCAGCTGAATTTTGAGGGGGGGTGTCTTTGGAGGGCTTTGGGAGTTGCAAAACAGGCCTCAGACGCAGAGCTGGTGGCACCAGAGCCATGGCTGCTGCTTCTTGCTCAAAGCATAGATGTTCCCACCTTTGCCTTGTCCCTGTTCCCAGCCAGACTCCCAACTTGTGACTTCCTTTTGTCCTGAATTTAGGTGCCCCCTCCTCCCCTGTCCCCTCCAATACAGTGAAGCTGTCTGAGGAGCATCCTTTTCCTTTCATCCCAGGGCCTGCCTCAGACTCGTCCTTGGCTTGATGGCCTTTTAACAGTGTGTTTGCTCTCTCTCCTTCCCAGCCGTCCCCTTTGTGAAGACTCTGTTGGGCCTTGGAGGCTTGGGAGATGGACACTCCCTGGCTGCCCACACACAACTGATGCCCTTTGCCCTCTCCTGGAGCTTCTCCGCCACACCTGCCTTTTCCGGGAGAGTGCCCTCTTTGCTCTCTCCTCTTGTCCAGCTGGATCACTTCCTCCTTTGCAGCAGCAATGGTCAGCTCCCCTCTGCCCTCAGGGCCAAAGCCATTAACCACCCCTCCTCCCCTTCCCTGCGCTTAGATGGCCACCCCAAATGGTGTGAGTGTGTCTGTCCCTTTCAGCCCCCCCACTGCCCGGCTAGAAGAAGCCCCCCAGCCACCTATCCGTCCCTTTGGCCTCTGGCGTCCCCTCTGCCGAATCACTTGACCCTTCCTTGTGGCCAGTCTGTCCGTGGCCAGCAGACCGCGAGGCGAGGCGTGCGCCCCCCTTTCTCTCTTGTCCGTCTGGGGGCTCCTGACCTGAACTGACATTGGGAAGGGGTTCCTTCCTTCATTCATTCACAAAGCACATTCTCGCAATCCGTATTCTTTTTGTGTTGCCTACTCAATCGACCAATCTTTTTGTATTCTTTACATTGGAGAAAGGGGGCACAACGCACTTTTTCAAGCAAGCCAGTCACTTATCAGGGTATTTCCACGGTTATTGGGACACCAAGTTTTCTTCCATTTTTTTTTGGCTCAGGGGCAATTTGCAGCCAAAAGTCCCTCCATGAGATGGAGGAGAAGGCAGCCTAGTTTTCTGGCTCTGAGTCCCACTGTTCCTTCACCAGCCAAAGTTCCCAGTGGTCCTCTGTGGGTCATGCTTTTCTGAATCACTCTGGATGCTCTCATCTCTTCCTGCTGGACTGTCCATTTTGTTGGGGGGGGGGGCTTTTGCTTTTCATTCCTCATGTTCCTGGGCTGCTTTTCACAATGCACAAGGCCAACACTTAGATTTCAACATCCTGGTTTGTTGACCCCTAGACCTACTGTAGCGGGGGGACTTTAAAACTAGGGAAGGGTAATACTTGCTGAAGATGCCTCTTCCACTGTCAGGGAGCTTGTACTATCAGGAAGCTCTTCCTAATATTTCATTAAAATGCCCTTGTAATTCGAACCTATTGTTTTGCGCTCTGCCCCGTGAACCAACAGGGAACAAATGTGCTCCATTGGCAATGGGACACGAAGATGGCTGCCTTTCTCAGAATTGAAAGACGACTTGGAATGGGAAGGGCAGATATGAAAAAACTAGACAATGTCCTAAAGTGTAAATAATATTGCTGAGCACCAAAGCGCCCCTGTCAATAGAACCAAAAATACATACAGAGATTGTACAGTGGGCCCTTCTTATCGGAGGGAGTTCTGTTCAGACCATTCTGTGGGATAGCAAAAAGCACGGGACCTAAAGTCCTGTGGTTTTTAATGGTGGCACATGTAGCTGCTTTGCTGGGACTGAGTGCACACACTCTCCTTAAACTCAATGGGGCTTGCCATCTACAGGTTCTCAAATCCATGGATGGCAAGCCCGGGATTGGGGTGGCCATGCTGTACTTCAAGCTTGCATTACACCCCAGGATTTTGCTTCAGAGTAGGGGGCATCTGAAATCCCCTGGCACAGTTTTGGGCCACACCTATTGCTCTGCCCCCAGAATCAAGGAGTGTCTGTTAAAGGGTTCCTCCATCTAGTGACTTGACTCTGCCCTCAACATTTCTTTGTCATTAATATTGGAGAGTGTTACCTAAAAAGCCCCACCCTCTGTTGAGGGACAGTCACCCATTTTTTCTCTCCATCCTTAAAATCAGGAATGTACACTAATGCACAGAGTATGGGAAATAAACAGGATGAACTTGAACTCCTAGCACAACAAAGCAAATATGATATATAGGCATCACTGAAACCTGGTGGGATGAGTCTCACGATTGGAATGTAAAAATAGAGGGATATAACCTTTTTAAGAGAAACAGGCCAAACAGGAAAGGAATAGCATTATATGTGAGGGATATTTACACCAGTGAAGAGATCCAGGAAGTCAATACTGGAAGCCAGGTGGAGAGCATCTGGATAAAAATTAAAGGAGAGGGAAACAACAGGGATGTTACTGTGGGAGTCTACTACAGACCTCCATGTCAGACGGAGGAATTGGATGATGCTTTTCCAGAACAGATGACCACACACTCAGATAGGAGAGATGTAGTAGTGATGGGGGACTTCAACTACCCGGATATTTGCTGGAAGTCAAACTCAGCCAAATCCTCAAGATCTAGCAAATTCCTCACTTGCCTGGAAGACAATTTCATTGTCCAAAAGGTGGAAGAGGCAACAAGGGAGTCAGCCATTTTAGATCTTATCTTAACCAACAAGGATGACCTAGTCAGTGGGGTGCAAGTGGTGGGATCCTTAGGTGGAAGTGACCATGTTCTCCTGGAGTTTGTTATACAGTGGAAAGGTGAAGCTAGGCATAGTCAGACACGCACTCTAGACTTTAGGAGAGCTGATTTCAATAAACTAGAGAAATACTGGGGGTGATCCCATGGTCAGGAAAACTAAAAGAGAAAGGAGTTCAAGACGGATGGGAGTTTTTCAAAAAGGAGATACTGAAGGCGCAATTTCAAACAGTTCCAATGAAGAAGAAAAATGGGAGGTGTCTCAAGAAGCCAGGATGGATGACTAAGAAACTTACAACTGAGCTAAGTTTTAAATGGAACATAAGAAATGGAAAAATAGGGAAATCACTAAAGAGGAATTCAAACAAATAGCCAGCACGTGTAGGGATAAAGTCAGAAAAGCTAAGCACAGAATGAACTCAGGCTTGCTAGAGAGGTTAAGAAAAATAAAAAGGGCTTTTTTGGATATGTCCGCAGCAAAAGGAAGAAGAAGGAAACGGTAGGGCCACTGCGTGCAGAAGATGGCAAAATGCTCACAGGGGACAGAGAAAAGGCAGAATTGCTCAACACCTTCTTTGCTTCAGTCTTCTCAGAAAAGGCAAAGGGTGCCCAACCTAAGGATAATGGGGAAGAAGACAGAATAGGGGAATTTCAGCACAGAATAAGTAAAGAGACAGTACAGGAACACTTGGTTAGCCTAAATGAATATAAGTCTCCAGGACCAGATGAACTACATCCAAGGGTATTAAAAGAACTGGCAAATGTAATATTGGAGCCATTGGCAATAATCTTTGAGAACTCCTGGAGAACAGGAGAAGTCCCAGAAGACTGGAGGAGGGCAAACGTTGTCCCCATCTTCAAAAAGGGAAAAAAGAGGATCCCAACAATTATCGTCCGGTTAGTCTGACATCAATTCCAGGAAAGATTCTGGAGCAGATCATTAAGCAGAGAGTCTGTGAACATTTAGAGGCCAATGCCATAATCACAAAAAGCCAACACGGGTTTCAGAGAAACAAGTCTTGCCAGACAAATCTGATCTCTTTTTTTGATAAAATTACCAGTTTGGTAGATGAAGGGAATGCTGTGGATGTAGTATATCTTGACTTCAGTAAGGCCTTTGACAAGGTTCCCCATGACATTCTTGCAAACAAACTTGTAAAATGTGGACTAGACAAGGTAACCGTTACATGGATTTGTAACTGGTTGACCGGCCGAACTCAAAAGGTGTTCAACAATGGCTCCTTTTCATCCTGGAAAGAAGTGACCAGTGGGGTCCCACAGGGCTCTGTCCTGGGCCCAGTGCTATTCAACATCTTTATTAATGACTTGGATGACAGAATTGGGGGCATACTTATCAAATTTGCAGATGACACCAAATTAGGAGGAGTAGCCAATACTCCAGAAGACAGGATTGAAATTCAGAATGACCTGAATAGACGAAAAAGCTGGGCCAACGCTAACAAAATGAAATTCAACACGGAGAAATGTAAGGTTCTGCACCTAGGGAGGAAAAATGAAATGCACAGATATAAAATGGGTGACATCTGGCTGAATGGGACCACATGTGAAAGGGATCTAGGAGTCCAAGTAGACCATAAGTTGAACATGAGTCAACAGTGTGATGCGGTAGCTAAAAAGTCATTGCTATTTTAGGCTGCATCAATAGAAGTATAGTGTCTAGATCAAGGGAAGTAATAGTGCCACTCTATTCTGCTTTGGTCAGGCCCCACCTGGAATACTGCGTCCAGTTCTGGGCACCACAATTCAAAAAGGATGCGGGGAAACTGGAGCAGGTCCAAAGGAGGGCAACTAAGATGGTGAAGGGTCTGGAAACCATGCCCTATGAGGAACGACTTAGAGAGCTAGGGATGTTTAGCCTGGAGAAGAGAAGGTTAAGAGGTGATATGATGATAGCCCTGTTCAAATATTTGAAGGGATGTCATATTGAGGAGGGAGCAAGCTTGTTTTCTGCTGCTGCAGAGACTAGAACGTGGAACAATGGATGCAAACTGCAGGAAAAGAGATTCCACCTCAACTTTAGGAGGAACTTCCTGACAGTAAGGGCTGTTCGACAGTGGAACACACTCCCTCGGAGTCTCCTTCCTTGGAGGCTGGATGGCCATCTGTCAGGGATGCTTTGATGGAGAGTTCCTGCATGGCAGGGGGTTGGACTGGATGGCCCTTGTGGTCTCTTCCAACTCTATGATTCTATGATTTTTAAAACTCCCTCCACATATGGGGACCGTCACCCTTTTCCTGCTCTGTGGCCAGATCCCTCCCTTTTGCTCTGCTCACATTTACAAAGATAACGTGATAAATTTCATATCGATCCCTTCTGTTGCACTGTAAATTTTGCAAAAGATGATTAAATGGAGCAATAGAGTCTTCCAGCATTGGGGCTCAATATGTGGCAGTCCAGCGGTATTGACCCCCCCCCTTACCTCCGAAGGCCTCTTGCGCCAACCCTGGCCGGCCCCAGACCAGTAATTAAACTCCGGCGAGACCGCAATGTAAGAGCCAATCTTGTCACGGTGGCTCCGAGGGCCTGAATAAGCACCTGGCCCACAGCAGTAGCAGCAGCCATGGGTTTATGTCTGTGTCGAAGCTTTTAAGGATAGAAGAGTCTTAATTCTCGTATGGTTGCATTTGGCCTACGTACCCTAAACAGGCGACAGATCCTATCTGCTTAGCTTTGGAAGCTAAGAAGGACCAGCACTGGTTAGTATTTGGATGGGAAAATGCCAATGAATATGCCATATGCTGGAGGCTCTGTTTCAGAGGAAGGAACTGGCAAAACCACCTCTGAGGATTCTTTACCTAAGAAAGCCCAATGAAAAATCCATGGGGTTGCCATAAGTTGACAGGCAACTTAGAATCCTAGAGTTGGAAGAGACCCACAAAGGTCTGGAGCAGCAGAAAACAAGCTTGCTCCATCCTGAATATGACACCCTTCAAATATTTAAATAGGGCTATCATATCACCTCTTAACCATTTCTTTTCAGGCTAAACATATCCAGCATCTCCTTACGTCTTTCCTCATAAAGCAACAAACATGCCGCTTTTGAAAGTAGCTAGAAACAGTTGGCCTTATTGCTTACAGTTGCATGTAACTTCACTGTTGCTCACTACATTATTTTTCAGTTTGGGGTTTATTACACCCTCATTATCCTGACAGCTCAAAAGTAACTGGTGATGGGTAACTGTTGCTTGTATCTGATTAGTTCCAAATGCTAAATGTCTGATTGTGAGGCAGATTTTCCGCTGGCATCTGGGCATTTGCCGGTCGAGATGTTTGAAACCACATACCTCCCAAAGTTCAAAGAGAACCCCTTGAATAGCTGCCATTTTTTCACCAGAAATGTTAACAACATTTAAGGAGCTGGATGCATATAGCTTGGAGAGAAGGAGAGGTGACATGAGAACTGTCTTTAATTATCTGAAGGGATGCCATGTAGAAGATGGAGTGTTCTGCTGCTTCAGAGACTGGATCATCCCATCTAAACACTGGGAAGAATTTCCCAGTTCTGCAAGATCTGTTCAGTAGTGGATTATGGACTTCCTCCGAGGGTGGTTGGTGGGCTCTCCTTCTTTAGACGTTGAATGGCCATCTTTTGGGAGTCCGTTAGTTGTGGATTCCTGCATGGCAGAACGGGGTTGGACTAGGTAGCCCTTGGGGGGTCTCTTCCAGCTCTGCAATTTTGTGAGAGAAGATTCCACCCAAGAAGAACGTTTTGACTGTAAGGGATGTTGGACAGTGGGATATGAACAGCCTCAAAGGATGGTGGATTCTCCATCTTTGGAGGACTTTCAACAGAGGCTGGACAATCACAGAATCATAGAATAGAATCATAGGGGCTTTCTAGTTTGGCAAAAAGAAGTGTGTTCATGGCTGCATGAAACTCTAGCCTTTAGATGAGAAAAAGGGAAAGTGTGCCATGAAAACGCTTTTTTTGCGTTTTAGGGGAGAAGAAGCGCCTTTAAAAAGGTGCTGGTTTTCCCAGCTTCTTTTTTAAAAACTGCGGAACAGTGCAGCTCCATCTAAAGGCTGTGGTGCAGCTGCTAAGCATTAAGGAAAAGGCAACTTCATGTCACACTTTCCTGCCAATCTAGAAAGCCCCATAGAGTTGGAAGAGACCACAAGGGCCATCCAGTCCAACCCCAATCCAGCCCCCTGTCATGCAGGAACTCAAAGCACCCCTCACAGATGGCCATGCAGCCTTTGTTTAAAAACCTCCAAAGAAGGAGATCCCACTACCTTCTGAGGGAACATCATCCATTGTGGAACAGCTCTTAATGTTGAGGTGGAATCTAGTCTAATCTGATTCTACTCTCTGAAGCAGCAGAAAACAAGCTTGCTCCATCCTGAATATGACATCCCTTCTAATTTTTAAACATGGCTATCATGTCCCTTCTTAACTTGCTCTTCATAGAATCCTTTTAGATTGTAAGCCTGAGGGCAGGGAACTGTCTAATTATAAGACTGTATGTACAGCACTGTGTAAGTTTACAGCACTATATCAATAAAGGTTAATAAATAATAATAGAATCCTAGAGTTGGAAGGGACCTCAAGGGCCGTGATCCAGTCCAACCCCATTCTGCCATGCAGGAACTCACAATCAAAGCCATCCCTGTGACAGATGGCCATCCAGCCTCTGTTTAAAGACTTCCAAAGAAGGGGACTCCACCACAATCTCCGAGGAAGCAGTGTCTTCCACTGTCAAACAGCCCTTACTGTCAGGATGTTCCTCTTAATGTTGAGGTGGAATCTCTTTTCCTGGAGCTTGCATTAATTGTTCCAGGTCTGGAACATCAGAAAACAAGCTTGCACCCTCCTCAATATGACATCCCTTCAAATACTTGGGTATCCTTTCTTGAGTGCTTTGGTTGTGGATTCCTGCATGGCTGAAGGGGATGGACAGGATGGTCTTTGGGGGTCCCTTCAAACCTTCTGTGACCCTCTGTTGAAGCTGTGAGTTCAAGGCAGTCCTAGGTATTTTTCAAACCTTTTGGAGGGTCAGCTCCAGGCCTGGGGTGCTCCCCCTTACTAAAGATTGAAGTGTGTAAATATGCCAGTGTGGGTCAAAGCATTTCCCTGTGGAGATAGGCGCCATGTCGGCATGGGGGGGCAGTGATTAAAGCAGTGGCCCTTTGGGCACGGAGGCCTCAGTTTGTTTGTGTGTCTTTGGAAAAAACCAGATCCCTATCTACCTGTGAAGCCTTTGCTCTGCCCCATCTTGGAGGCGCGTTTATTTTCCTGGAAAAGAGGGTGATCATGTTAATTCAATCAGGCGGAGGCTCCGGAGGACAGAAGACTCTTCCTATTACTTTAACTAGCCATGCAGAGCAATAAGGATGTCGGGGCTTGTCAGGGATGATGGCTGATGACACGGACGCCTCCCTTTGCGCCGCGCTCTTCCTCCTCCTCCTGGCAGGCCCTGGACCTGAGGGCCATTTTCTGGGGCGGGGGGAGGATTGGCACTTGGAACAGCAAACCTAACCTTTCCCTCCCAGATTTGGGGTGAGTTTCTGCAACCTTGCAAAGAGCATAGCTCCGCTGCTGAGGTTGTTGGGGGCAGTCTATTAAATGCCATGGCTCTTCCCCCTGCCTCCCCATCCCCCATTTCATTTATATGGCACTGGGGTGGGCAACCCTTTGAGGCTTATGGGGGAACTGGGAAGGCCCCCCCCTCCCACTGTCACTCCCTCCCAGTTTCCCATTTTTTAAGACTGCGAGAGGCCCTTATTTTCCAACCTAGAGGTCAACTTACGGATCACATCATGGAGCAAGACAGCATCTCCCGGTCCTAAAACAGCAGGGGAGGGGGTCATAAATGTGGCAGAGTCACCCATCACACCCCAAGGGGGCATCTAGGAGCACATTTTGGAGGGCTGTGAAGGCCACAAAAATGGCCGGGGGGACATATTTTCTCCACTACTGATGTCAAGGGTCCTGCTGAGAGACTGCTGGCTGGACACTCTCTGTCCCATAACTGGGAAAGGAGGAGCAGGAGTCACCCAGTCCACCACCACCCCTTTTTGGTCCCTCTGGAGGGCCGCGGTCTCCCCCCCACCCAGGCCCCAAAGTAGATATGAGGCTGGACCACTTTGGGCTGCCATTTAACCAAAAAACGAGGTCCTGAGCCCTCAGCCCTGACATAATGCAAGAGGCCCTAATATGGCAGAGGATTTGGCCAGAGGGGGCCTATGGCTGCCAAGGGGCAACTGGGGCTCACAAGGGACACCCCCCCCCACATCCATGTGGCCCATGGGCCTTGTGCCTCCCACCCTGTTGCAGGTGAATCAAGCCAGTGAGCCAGTCTGCCTCCTTCCAGAGCAGACAACCTACACCAGTGGGTCCTCCTTTCTCCTCAACATGTCCTTGTGTTAGATGGTGGGCTCCCAGGCAGGCTCTCCCAAGTTCTCCCCTCCATGTGGTCTCTCCACAAAACAGGAATAAGAAGCTCTGTGACCTTTATGACAACTTGGGTAGGTGGGTGGACATCGATCACCTGGGTATTGCAGGTGGGGAAGAGGGGGCATGGAGGATTTGCCTAAAGCCAAGGACCCCCATGGATCACCTGCATCTCCCCCCCCCCACCATCCCCGATGCAAGGCTTGGATGCCCACCCAGAGCGGGAAGAATACTGCAGGCCTCCTGGAGCAACGCCTCACGGCACAGGACCCTCCAAACAGCCCAAAGCTCCCTCAAGTAGCCAGAGAAGGAGGAGGAGGAGGAGGAGGAGGGGCAAGTGGGCTCATGACTGGCTTGTTCTCTTCCACTTTTGCGAGGGCGCTTTGAGGCCTGTCAGCCAGCATAGTCCAGGGACTGTGGGAGACCCGGGTCCGAATCCTCTCTGCTCAGCCATGGAAGCCCACTGGATGACCTTGGGCAAGTCACTCTTTCAAACTCAGAGCAAACCTCCTCTAAAGAAATCTCTAGGATGGAGGGCAGCCTAGTTTGAGTGTTAGAGTAGGACACTGTGAGACGAGGGTTCAAAACCCCTCCTCAGCCGTGGAAATCCAGGGAGTGACCTCAGGCAAGTCACACACTCTCATCCAGGACCAGATGAATTACATCCAAGGGTACTAAAAGAACTGGCAAATGTAATATCGGAGCCATTGGCAATAATCTTTGAGAACTCCTGGAGAACAGGAGAAGTCCCAGCAGACTGGAGGAGGGCAAACGTTGTCCCCATCTTCAAAAAGGGAAAAAAAGAGGATCCCAACAATTATCGTCCAGTTAGTCTGACATCAATTCCAGGAAAGATTCTAGAGCAAATCATTAAACAGAGAGTCTGTGAATATCTAGAAGGCAATTCCATAATCACAGAAAGTCAACATGGGTTTCAGGGAAACAAGTCATGCCAAACAAACCTGATCTCTTTTTTTGATAAAATTACCAGTTTGGTAGATGAAGGGAATGCTGTGGATATAGTATATCTTGATTTCAGTAAGGCCTTTGACAAGGTTCCCCATGACATTCTTGCAAACAAGCTTGCAAAATGTGGACTAGACAAGGTAACTGTTACATGGATTTGTAATTGGTTGACCGGCCGAACTCAAAGGGTGCTCAACAATGGCTCCTTTTCATCCTGGAGAGAAGTGACCAGTGGGGTCCCACAGGGTTCTGTCCTGGGCCCAGTGCTATTCAATATCTTTATTAATGATTTGGATGACAGAATTGGGGGCATACTTATCAAATTTGCAGAAGACACCAAATTAGGAGGAGTAACTAATACCCAGAGGAGAGGATCAAAATTCAAAATGACCTGAATAGACTAGAGGGAGACTCATCACACTCCTTCTCGTACCTTCCGTTCTGGTAGTCAAGGTCTCCTGTCCCAGCCAGTGATTTCCACTGCTCTGTCCCGGATTTGTCCCTTCTCACTTGCTGCCCCTCACTTCTGGAACCTTCTTCCCCCACACGTGCGCCTCATCACTTCTCTAAGCAGTTTCAAAATTAAGTTAAAGACTATATTGTTTAGGGAAGCGTTCCCAGGATTGTGCCGTCTGCCCTAGGATGCCTCCTTCTAACTATGTATTAAGAAGCCATGCCCTCCCTCCAGTCCATCTGCCTTGGTCCAGGCCCCAGAGGGAGAGAAGAACCACTGGACCCCATCCCCTTCCCACCACCTTTCCCTTTCCCTTTTGTGTTGTCTCTTTTAGACTGTAAGCCTGAGGGCAGGGATCCATCTAATTTATAAGATGTGTGTACAACACTGTGTAAATTTACAGCACTATATTATATTATTATTATTATTATTATTATTAACCTTTATAATATAAAAAAAACTGGGCCAAAGCTAACAAAATGAAATTCAACACAGAGAAATGTAAGGTCTTGCACTTAGGGCGGAAAAATGAAATGCACAGATATAGGATGGGGGACACCTGGCTGAACGAGACCACATGTGAAAGGGATCTAGGAGTCCAAGTAGACCACAAATTGAACATGAGTCAACAGTGTGATGCAGCAGCTAAAAAGGCAGTGAATTTGTGGGGTGACATTTGAAACCGTGACTCCTGAGATCAGTGCCAATTAACCAGTTAACCTGCAGACATTTGAGTTTTTGTGCTTGGTCCAAACTTACTGAATTCGTTCAATATCTGCTTGTAGTCTCTTGACATGTTCATCCTTAGAACAACAACTTGGTGAGGGAGGCACCCACTTCAGCCCCCCATTGAGCTAAAAATATGTGGGAAAAGTGGAAAGAAGGAGGAAAGATGAGGAAGGACAGAGCAAAGGATTCACTCGGTGAGTCAGTCAGTTGTTCTCTCTTCTTCCACGCTTATCTGCATGGGAGAGATAATCTGGTTTGACAGCGCTTTAACTGCCTTGGCTCAAGGTGATGGAATCCTGGGTATTCTGTTCTGCTTTGGGCCCACAACAAACTACAATTCCCAGAATTCCATCACCTTGAGCCAAGGCAGTTAAAGAGCTGTCAAACCTGGTTATCTCTCCCGAACAGATGCATCCTAAGTGAACAGTGAACTGCCTTTCAGCAGTAATTTCCAAGTGCTTAATAATCATAAGCTAAAGCAGAATGCACAATTGGAAGCAGCTGTTTTAAAAACCAGACCAGGTAAAAACATGAAACAGATTTTCAAAAACAACAACTAGGAGTCATTGGAACTGAAAAGACCATGATGGCTATCATAGAATTTAGCTTCAGTTGGTGTAGTAGGGGAACAGTGGCTCCATTGCCACGGGAGCCATAAGTCCAGCTGTGCCAAGTGGTTACGGGAGCTGTCCAGATGCCCAGTTTCCAGCATGGGTTCAGTCCTGGAGAGCCCCCTCGTAGCAGCAGTGAAGCCAACAGTGGACTCACTGCTGGCCACAGTGCTAGACCCACTGACCCTCCCTGTTCATTGGCACAGACTGGCACTGTCTTCGTCCAGCCCTTTGTGTTGGCAGTGGTCATCTCAGCAGAGCAGCCCCCAGGGTCAGTTGGTGGCCGGTTTTGTATCTTGCATGCACACACACACACAGAGATGCACACTTTGCCTGAAAGCCACTGAGGGACAGAGTCACCTCCCATCCATAATCCTCTCCCTAAGCCTCCCCCCCCTCCCCCAGTATTGACAGTTATCTGGAATCCGAAGGAATTCAAGACAAATGATTAAGAGGATGGAGTTAATAAAATTTGAAAAATTGAGACCCGTCACTCCTCTAAACTTTTTTCAATACCACCGATAGAAACATATTTCCCCAATGAGTGACCTTCTGCAGCTGCTCTGTTTTCACAGATCTGGGAGTGAGCCAGTACGCTATTTATCAAGTATTATAAGCTGGGGGTGGGGGAGGCAGGGGGAGTGAAGTTGTTGGCAAGGGGGGCGTCGGACGGACGGACGGGTGGGCATGGGCCTTGCACCGCCTCTGGCGCTGTCCAGGTGTGCCCTTCCTCCCAGCGATGGATGGACAGCCCGTGGGAGGTGACAAATGGCTTCCCGTCCAGCCGCAAAGGCTGGACCCCTCTCTGCTCAGCAGGTCGGCTGGTCAATCGGTCAGTGAATGGCTGCTGCTTTTGGGGCCAGCTGGCCCTGGGCCACCATGGAGGGCCTGAGGTCAGCCAGGGGCTCAAGGGGGACAGTGACCACCTCTGCAAAGAAGCGGGGAAAACAGCAGGACTCCGGAGCAGCCTGACACCGAGTTATTTATGGGAGCATAATATTTTATTGCTGTCGGTATCGGAGGTGAAGATCGACCGGTTTTTGTACAGTCTGGTTCTATCAATTATTGCAGCAATTAGTCAAGTCGTCACAGCCATTAACAGGGGGATTAGACCGATATTGGTTAGCCACTGCTGCTACCGTTATGAATAGATCGGCAGGAGGAAAGGTAGGCCTTCTAAGAAGAGGAGGAAGAGGATGCCTCGGAGGAGCAAAAGTTTCCCGTCTTCTTCCTCCTCCTCCTCTTTGGGAACAACACAAATAAATGCGTAAGCGGCTGCATGGGTCACTGTCTCTTTAAAAGACACGGAGTGGCCGGGGCCGGCAGTATATAATCCCACCTGTCCCAGTCATATCCTTTATTGGATGTGACAAGGGCTCACAACAGAAATTACTCTGCGCCAGAGGTTTATGGAGCACATTTTTCATTCTGTAAGCAAATATAGATCTCTTTATGCCGGATCTTGGAAATAGCTAATTTCTACCTCGCTCTTTCCAGTTCCTCCCGGGTGGCAGAGGCGCTTGTGGTGGCAGTCCCGCTTGTGCTTCAGGGAAGACAGTGGGCTGCAGAGTGGTGTTAAGGTTTGCACAGAAGACACCCCAGTTATGCAGCGAGAATAAATATCACACACACACACACACACCTGTTGCTTTTCCTCAAATCCTCTTGGATTGAGAACTTGGTGATGGTTTTCTGCACGAAAGTCAGGCTTTTTCTGCCAAGCTCCATTCGGTCTCTCTTGGCTGTATCCATGGTTGCTAGCCGGGACGCAGGTTTTCCGAAAAAGTAGAACTGAACAATTCCTGGAACCGTTTCCAGAAAACTGTGCAATGCTTCAAATAATGTTACACAATTATTAGTAATAATGGTAAGGGAATGCTTCTCTTATATAACAAGAAATGACTATGCTAACAACTATATTTTAAGATCACATCAGGCACCAGAATCCCGTCTGATTTTGGAAGCTAAGGAAGGCCAGCCCTGTTTAGTCCTTCAATGGGAAACCATCCATGAATTACCAGGTGTTGTAGGCTGTTTTGCCGAGGAAAGAGTGGGCAAAACTACCTCTGAGAATTCCTTCCTTAAGAAAACCCCAGCTGAGAAAGACTGGTTCATTACAAGGAGCTGAGTGTTCATTTTCACCAAAGGGTGGGTGGGAGTCTGTGGTCAGCCCACCACCTTTTTTCTTGACCGCTTGTAACTGATTCGGAAGGAAGAGGTTTTGCAAAACAGGAGCATGCTGGACGGGGAATACATTTGTTAGTCTCTCCCTCTGAGCTCTAGGGTTTATTATTATTATTATTATTATTATTATTATTAACCTTTATTTATATAGCGCTGTAGGTTTACACAGTGCTGTACATATAAACTTGTAATTAGACGGTTCCCTGCCCTCAGGCTTACAATCTAAAAGACACGACACAAGAGGAGAAGGGAAAGGTGATGGGGAAGGGTATCAGGTCTGGTGATTCTTCTCTCCCTCTGAGGCCTGGACCAATGCAGATGGACTAGAGGGAGGGCTCGGCTTCGTAATGCACAGTTAAAACGGGCCAGACAAAGTCACACATCTGGGAAAGCTTCTCTAAACAATATAGTCTTTAACTCAGTTTTGAACCTGGTTAGAGAAGTGATGATGCGTGCATGTGGGGGAAGAAGGTTCCAGGAGTGAGGGGCAGCAAGTGAGAAAGGACGAATCCGGGACAGGGCAGTGGAAATCCTTGGCTGGGACAGGAGACCCTGACTACCAGAACGGAGGGTACGAGAAGGAGTGTGAGGAGAAAGAAGGTCAGACAAGTAAGGAGGGGCCAGTCCATGGAGGGCTTTGAAAGTCAGTAACAAAAGCTTGTACTGGATGCGGAAGGGGAAGGGGAGCCAGTGAAGGGAGGACAAGAGGGGAGAAACATGGTCAAAGCGGCGAGCAGATGTGATAATACGTGCAGCTGAGTTCTGGACAGAGATTAAAGGATGGAGGTGAGATAGAGGAAGACCTGTCAGAAGAAGGTTACAGTAATCTAGTCGTGAGACCACTAGGGCATGGACCAGAGTCTTGGCAGTGGAGGCTGAGAGGAATGGACGGATTTTAGCAATGTTGTAAAGAGAGAATCTACAGGTCTTGGCGGTGGCCTGAATCTGGGGGATAAACGACAGAGAGGAGTCAAAGATGAAACCAAGACTGCGGGCTTGCTGAACCGGATGGATAGAAGTGCCATCAACAGAAACAGAAAAGGAGTATTGAAGGGTGGGCTTAGGTGGAAAGATGAGGAGCTCTGTCTTAGACATGTTGAGCTTCAAGCGCCGATGCCGCATCCACTGCGAGATGGCAGCCAAACAAGAGGAGACTTGCTGTTCAAGCCCCGGTGAAAGGTCAGGGGTGGAAAGATACAGCTGAGTGTCATATCATAGCTTATCTTACAAGAATAACTAAAGGTAATATCCTATATCAAACGTAATGGGTTGCAATACAACGGCCCAGACAACTGGATAAACGTGTGTAAATAAACATTGGAAAATGTCCTGGAAATTGCCTGGCACATCTATAATTCCATGATTCTATGATCCCTGGTCGCCAGTTGACAGAGACCTTTGCAGCTAGGGACCAGGCCTGGGACCCTCTGCATGGTGCACCCATGCGCTGCCCTTGAATGGAGATCCCTCTGGCACCATGCCCTAAAGATGTGGCCATGCTCCGGAGCCTGCAAGCCTATGCCACCGGATTTTGGGCCGCTCTGGAGCTCCATATCTCTTCTGGTCTCTTCTTCATCTCTTGTGCAATGGGCTGCTTCTTGACAAGAACTCTTGGAAACAGCAAAGACTGTCCCTGCAGAGAGAGTTTTCATCTTGAAAATACAGTTTATCTGAAAAAAAGAGAGGGCTGCCCTGTCCTTTGAGAGGTCACTGGGCACCCCAAGGGCTGACCTGGAGCCTCCCCCCGAGGGTCTCATGCTCCTCTGCGGCCACAGAATCCCACCCTATCCTAGAGTGTGGAAACATTAACATCTTTCAAAGACAGTAATGCCCAGAATCCTCTCAAATAGCAAGGCCAGAAACCATGCTGGCTAAGAGATTCTGGGAACTGGAGTCCAACAAAGCTAGGTTCCTCAAGCTTTGGTTTTGGGAGAGTCTCTTGACCCTTGCAAGCGTGAACTCTTCAATGGGCAGTTTCTGTGTTGTGCATAGACTTTATGGTATTCCTGGTTGGTTCTTCATTAACTTATGGCAAATTCTGCATTTAGAGTGCACATTTGGTTTGATATGTGCCAAGACAGCCTGGCCCACCTGTTGCTCTTTTCCAAGGCATACTTTATCCTGTGCTAGTGCTGGCATTATTTGTAAAGGCCTGGGTATGTTCTTTAAAACATTTAGAAGAGAGAAAAGGAGAGGAGAATTGGGCCAGGTGGGAGAGGGAAGAAGAATGCAGTAAAATAGCCCTAGAATATGAAAGAAAAAGAAAAAGATATAATGGGTATAAAATAGTACATATAGGATAAAGTACAAGAGAAAATGTATTTATTTCTGTATTTATTTATATCATTTCTATCCTGCCTTTCCCACAGTATGGGCTACAAGGCAGCTCCCAGTTTGGGAGGTTTTAATAATCTGTAATGAGGTGAGTTTTTGTTTTTTTAAATAATTTCTTAAGTGACACCCGTTGAATGTTTGAAGGGAAAACAACTCCTCTATATCACATATAATCATATAGAATAAGGAAGAAACAATAAAACACAGTAGTATGTATGGGACAAAGTAGAGTTTTTAATAAATTTCTGAAAGTGAGACCTGTGGAATATTTGAAGGAAAAGCAACTCACGTAGTTGGAGGAAGAGCAACAGGGAGATTAGGGTTAGACATGCAGAGCCAGGCGCTTCCTCTTGTCCTTTTTATGGACTCAAAGGCCTTGTTCCAGTGGCCATGGGGGGCATACAGAGCAGGGGCGGAGTGGGGGGCACATTGCTTTTCCGATGCCATGCGCCACGCCTCGCTCACTTCCACATGGCCCCTGTCCTTGGAGCAGCTTTCTCCTGCCAAAGGCTATTGTTGGTGGTGACGTCTCCCTTTTGTTGCCTCCTTTAGGGTCCGTACGTGTCGCCACTGGCGGCACATTGTCTTTTTCCGGACCAGGCCTGCTTGGAGCAAAGGTTAAAGAGGACACTGGATTGCTTAGGGGCTGTAAGCTGCCCCGATCATCGGATTCTCATCCCACATGTTGAGTCCCGTTTCTTTCTCTCTTTTTCTTTCTTTCCAGGTGCCAACCCCCTGCAGAGGAACGAAATGGGGCACACACCCATGGATTATGCCCGGGAGGGAGAGGTCATGAAACTCCTGAAAGCGTCTGCCACAAAGGTAAGGATTCAGAAAGGCTGCCAGTTTCTCTGTTTACACAGGAACCAGAGGACAGGAGAAGGGCAGCCCTGGCTCTTGGCTTCCAAGGGCAATCTGCTGGCATCCCTCTGCTCTCTTTGGTGCCCAAATGTTGGGATACAGGGGCAGTAAAGTGACAGGTTTGTTAAATAGTAGGCAAATCATAAAATCATAGAGTTGGAAGAGACCACAAGGGCCACTCAGTCCAACCCTATTCTGCCATGCAGAAACTCACAATCAGAGCATCCCCGATTGTGAGTGCAACTATTAAATGAAGTGCAACTATTAAATGCAACTATTAAATGAAGTCTCTGCCAAAAGCAAGCTACCTAAAGCAAATCCCACTGAGTATCATATCCTCAATCATCCAATGAGAGCTCAGAGGAATAACATTGGAGATAGCCCAGGCCAGTGATGTTCCTCTCCTTACCAAACCTGGTCAACGCAAGGCTCTGATCAATTCTTGCAGGGGCTTTTATAGATAGAGACCACTCTGGACAACATGTGCCCCTGCGTTGCTTGCCAGTAAAGTGTGCTTCTGTTTAATGGCACCTGTCTCTAAAGCATTTCTGCCCCACTGCAAAAGTAAAGGAGTTGGACACCACTTTAGTAGCCATGGCTCAATGCTGTGGAGACCTGAGATTTGTAGAGCTCTCTTGAGAAAGAAGGCTAAATATCTCACAAAACTGCAAGTCCCAGAATTCTATAGCATTGTATCATGGCAGTGAAAGTGGTATCAAACTGCTTTATTTCTGCAGTGTGGAGGCACCCTGAGATGAACATCTAAACAAACTAATCATGTTTATTCTGATAGCTGGTTATCTGTCTTTATGTCTGATGGATTAGGGTTGGTTGCTACAGGTGGTTGGTACCATTTACATTTCATGGCTGTGTTGAATACGTGCCTTTTGGTAAGCAGAATCAGATGCTGGGGTGATACAAGTCTTACACTGGAAATGGTCAGAGCTTAGCTTGAACTGAAGCTGGAGAAGCTTCCAGGAGGAAGAAGCTCAGAAAGTGAGCATAGCAGGTCAGGAAGGACAACTCAATGGGACAGTCTGCACAGATCGCCCTAATCCCCATCATAACAACTTTCATCAAGCCCCCCCCCCCATAGTTGGTTGCACCGTCTTTTGACTTTATATGCTGGACACAGGTAGATCCCACCCAACATGGCTGATGGCCAACCCTCAATGTGTGTCTCGGTGACCACAGTGTTCTTTGGAGTGTCATGGGGAGAGGAGAGGAGAGGAGGCAGCAGCCTATAAGGTGGCCCATTGCTGTTCTTTGCTTCTAGTAGACCTAGATGACTGTGGCAGCTGTGGAGGGGCAGTGGCCATTTATCAGCCCCGCAGGGGCTTCAGATGTGATGTGAGCAGGTGTGACATCATGACGCTTCCAGTTTTGTTTTTGGCTGATCGAGAAGGGAGAGTACTTGGGAGCAAAAAAATCAAAACATGGGAGCCAGTGTATCCAACTGCCTTGGAGTGTGTTGGACTCTTCCTTGGCTGGAAGTTTTTAAACAGAGGTTAGGTAGCCGTCTCTCTCTGTCTTTCATGCACTTTACCAGTAGGTTTCCTTCATTGGCAGAGGGCTGGTCAGGGTGGCACTTGAGCTCCCTTCCAGATCACAGTTTGGGAGCAGTGACTTTCCTGCTGAGAGTTTCCTCTTCTTCCAAATCCTGGCACCATTTGAAGCCTTTCCATGCATGCAAGGCTGGAAGGCGTCCCAGCTGTTCCTGGAGCTGAGTCCTGCGCCAAAGTTAGGGGTGGGATGTGGGGGGCATTGGACTTGCCTTGCCAAGAGCCACTTGCCATCAGACAGTGACCAGTGTGGCTGCCCCACTGGTCAGGGAAGGGTGCTTGGCAGGGAAGGATGCTCAGCAAGGGATAGAGAGTGCTTGGAATGAGTTGTTTGCCACTAAGAGACTGTTTCCAATGTATATAAAGGACATGTCAGAAGTTGGATTCTTAAATCTCTGTGAGGAGCAAGGAAACAGCGAGTGAGAAGGCCTTGTGAAGTTTAATGGGCCTCAGGAGCCTTCCTCCATCCAGAAAAGCAGTCCCTTTTTGGGGGGGAAAAACAATGCCAATGATTTAAAAAGCGTCTTCCGTTTTCTGATATAAACCCATCAGATGATGTGGGGAAAAGGGCTGCAGGGAGATTTGCGCGTGGAGAGGTGTTGCCAAAAGAAATGGCCCCGTGTGTATCAAACCCGATGTGCTCCTCAGGGCTAGGGCGTGATGAATGTGCCGCTGAGGGGGATGCGATAGTGCCGGCAGAGACGATGGCGGCGATGACAGCGGAAGGGTTACCCAAACTGCTCCCCGTCCTGCCGAGAGTCTTTGAGAATTTATTGCCCCTTTTACTCACTGCTGGAAGATGGCTTGGTGGCGCTATTAACAGGATGGATGCCTCTCATCTCTTTTATTTACATATGCTGGTGACAAGAGCAACAAGGAGTGTTTGCATGTGAATTTAGTTGGGCTTTCAGAAGGGTCTCCTGCTTGGTTGGTTTGGACAGATCTGGCCCTCAAATATGGCCACATTCTTGTTGGAAACCATCAGGATGCAGCTGGAGGAGAAGGAGGAGGCCAGGGAGCGGCAGTTAAGATGGGTGGTGGGCTGAAGGTTGTGAGGAGCCACAAGGGCTTTTCCTTCTTCATCTGCTTCTCCCATTTTCTGCCATGATTCTGGCAAGGTGAGACATCTGACACATCTGCTGGCCAGCTGCCTGCCTGCCTTAAGGTAGCTTCCAATGTGTTTTGAGCCCAAGGCTGGCTACTGACCTCCTGCTGGTCTGGTCCAGGAGACGAATGGAAAGATGCAGAATTAGGAGAGACCACGTCGAGTGGGAGCAGACCTTGTTGGCTGTCCTGCAGATTGTAGTTGGGAACCTTTCGAAGCAAAAGCAGGGTTCTGCCAATCTTTTGATGCTGGGGTTTTGTACAGCTTCCATGTCAGACAGACTGCCTTGTGTCTTCACTTCCTGCTGCTCCAGCTATGGCAGGAGCAACTACATCAGCCTCCTTGGACTTCTTACAGCCAGGCCAGTTGTCACTGGAGCTTCCCTGCTTTGGACCCATTATGAGATGCTACTTGTGGGAAAAGACCATAATGCTAGGAGAAGAGGAAGGCAGTGGGAAAAGAGATGGATTGATTTAATCGTGGCCACGGCTGTTGCCTGGAGTTTGCAAGACCTGAGCAGGCAGTCGATGATTTGGGCTCCTGGAGATTGTTCATTCGCAAGGTCACCATAGTCAGAGTCAACTTCATGGCAGGTAACAACAGCAGCAACAGGTTGTCCCTGAAGCCACTGCTCTTTAGGGTTTTTCCCAGGGACTTGCTCATCCCATCCTGGGGTCAGCCAGATCTCTTCCACTTCCCTGAAGTCCTGAGAGTGCAGGGCAGATTTTGTAGGGAGAGGTGTTCCTTCAAGTAACTCGGGCCCAAGCCATGTAGGGCTTTAAAGGTAACGACCAACACTTTGTATTGCGCCCAGAAGCTAATCAGTAGCCAGTGTAAAGATTTTAAAATAGGGGTAATGTGACAGAGGAGCAGGCTATTATTATTCTCGATACCCCTGTAAGTAACCTGGCTGCCACATTCTGGATCAACTGAAGCTTCCGGACTTGGTACAAATGTACCCCCAAGTAGAGCGCATTACAGAAATCTAGGCGAGAGGTTACCAGTGCATGTATCAATGTTTCAATGTTGGTCACCAGCTCAATGGCAGGAGCAAGCCTCCTTTGTGCCAAGTTATCCTTGGCCTGTGCATAGCTCTGAGGAGCTTCTCCGAAGTCGTTGCTCAGATGTGAATCTGCACTGTGGCCATATTTTTGCCCACCAGACAACTGGCTACTCTTGCATGATCCATAGGTAGCTTGCAAGAGAATTCTCCATGTCTTCATTTCTGTTAATATCCGGAGGATTAGTTGAGTAAGCCTCTTGCAGCAAAAACAGCAAGCAAACCTTTTCAGGCATGTTGAATATGAACAAACCGTTATGTGACAGAAGCCTTCACATACTAGAACCTGCTTCAGCACAAGCCTTAAGAGAGAGTTTAAAGACAATCTCTACTTGAACCTCATTGCAAAAGTCCCATCTCATCTCCCATGGTATGCCTGCAACTTCAAGAGCCAACTCTTGGAACAAAACTCTATAAGAAAGGTCAAAAGAATTTGTATTCTTGAAGAGCCGGGATGAAGAGACCTGCTATAAAATCAAAAGTTCTTCCTAATGTTGAGTTAGAATCTCTTTTCCCATAGTTTGCATCCATTGGTCCGTGTTCTAGTCTCTGAAGCAGCAGAAAACAAGCTTGCTCCCTCCTCAATATGGCACCCTTTCAAATTCTTAAACAGGCTATCATATCACCTCTTAACCATCTCTTTTCCAGGCTAAATAAACCCAGCTCCCTAAGTCTTTCCTCATAGGAATTCATAGTTTCCAGACCCTTCATTTTGGTTGCCCTCCTCTGGACATGCTCCAATTTTTCAACATCCTTTTTGAATTGTGGAGCCTAGAACGGGACACAGGATTATTCTAGGAGAGGCCTGACCAAGGCAGAATAGAGTGACACTATTACTTCCTTCAATCTAGATACTGTACTTTCCTTGATTTAGCCTAGGGTCATAATGGCTTTTTAGCTGCTGCACCACACTGTTGATTACATTCAGCTTGTGGTTCCCCAGGACTCCTAGATCATTTTCACAGGGATTGCTTTCAAGCCAGGTGTCATCCGTTGTATATTTCTGCATTTCATTGGTCCTGCCTAGATGTAGTAGAATCATAGAATCATAGAAATTTAGAGTTGGAAGAGACCACAAGGGCCATCCAGTCCAATCCCCTGCCGTGCAGGAACTCCCAATCAAAGCATCCCCGACAGATGGCCATCCAGCCTCTGCTTAAAGACCTCCAAGGAAAGAGACTCCACCACCCTCCGAGGGAGTGTGTTCCACTGTTGAACAGCCCTTACTGTCAGGAAGTTCCTCCTAATGTTGAGGTGAAATCTTTTTTCCTGCAGTTTGCATCCATTGTCCCGAGTCCTGTTCTCTGGAGCAGCAGAAAACAAGCTTGCTCCCTCCTCAATGTGACATCCCTTCAAGTATTTAAACAGGGCGATCATATCACCTCTTAACCTTCTCTTCTCCAGGCTAAACATCCCCAGTTCCCTAAGGCGTTCCTCATAGGGCTAGGTTTCCAGACCCTTCACCATTTTAGTCGCCCTCCTTTGAACCCGCTCCAGTTTCTCCACATCCTTTTTGAATTGTGGTGCCCAGAACTGGACACAGCATTATTCCAGGTGGGGCCTGACCAAAGCAGAATAGAGTGGCACTATTAATTCCCTTGATCTAGACACTATACTTCTATTGATACAATCTAAAATTGCATTGGCCTTTTTAGCTGCTGAATCGCACTGTTGACTCATGTTCAACTTGTGGTCTACTTGGACTCCTAGATCCCTTCCACACATAGTTTCATTCAGCCAGGTGTCCCCCATCCGATATCTGTGCATTTCATTTTTCCGCCCTATGTGCAGGACCTTACATTTCTCTGCATTGAATTTCATCTTGTTAGCTTTGGCCCAGCTTTCTAGTCTATTCAGGTCATTTTGAATTTTGACCCTTTCTTCTGGAGTATTGGCTACTCCTCCTAGCTTAGTGTCATCTGCAAATTTGATAACTAGGCTCTCAATACTGTCATCCAAGTCATTAATAAAGATATTGAATAGCACTGGGCCCAGGACAGAACCCTGTGGCACCCCACTTGTCACTTCTCTCCAGGATGAAAAGGAGCCATTGTTGAGCACCCTTTGAGTTCGGCCAGTCAACCAGTTACAAATCCATGTAACAGTTACCTTGTCTATCCCACATTTTGCAAGCTTGTTTGCAAGAATCACCAGATATTCAAAGACTCTCTGTTTAATGATCTGCTCCAGAATCTTTCCTGGAATTGATGTCAGACTAACTGGACGATAATTGTTGGGATCCTCTTTTTCCCCCTTTTTGAAGATGGGGACAACGTTTGCCCTCCTCCAGTCTGCTGGGACTTCTCCTGTTCTCCAGGAGTTCTCAAAGATTATTGCCAATGGCTCCGATATTACATTTGCCAGTTCTTTTAATACCCTTGGATATAGTTCATCTGGTCCTGGAGACTTGTATTCATTTAGATTAACCAGGTATTCCTGTACTATCTCTTTACTTATTCTGTGCTGAAATTCCCCTATTCTGTCCTCTGCCCCATTATCCTTAGGTTGGGCACCCTTTGCCTTTTCTGAGAAGACTGAAGCAAAGAAGGTGTTGAGTAATTCTGCCTTTTCTCTGTCTCCTGTGAGCATTTTGCCATCTTCTGCACGCAGTGGCCCTACCGTTTCCTTCTTCTTCCTTTTGCTGCGGACATATCCAAAAAAGCCCTTTTTATTGTTCTTAACGTCTCTAGCAAGCCTGAGTTCATTTTGCACTTTAGCTTTTCTGACTTTATCCCTACATGTGCTGGCTATTTGTTTGAATTCCTCTTTAGTAATTTCCCCATTTTTCCATTTTTTATACATGTTCCGTTTAAGACTTAGCTCAGTTGTAAGTTCCTTAGTCTTCCATCCTGGCTTCCTGAGACACCTCCCATTTTTCTTCCTCATTGGAACTGTCTGAAATTGTGCTTTCAGTATCTCCTTTTTGAGGAACTCCCATCCATCTTGAACTCCCTTCTCTTTTAGTATTCCTGACCATGGGATCACCCCCAGTATTTCTCTAATTTATTGAAATCAGCTCCCCTAAAGTCTAGAGTGCGTATCTGACTATGCCTGGCTTCCCCTTTCCGCTGTATAACAAACTCCAGGAGAACATGGTCACTTCCACCTAAGGATCCAACCACTTGCACCCCATTGACTAGGTCTTCCCTGTTGGTTAGGATCAGATCTAAAATAGCTGGCTCCCTTGTTGCCTCTTCCACCTTTTGGACAATGAAATCGTCTTCCAGGCAAGTGAGGAATTTTCTAGATCTTGAGAATATGGCTGAGTTTGACTACATTACATTACTAACCCTACATTTATTTCTCTTGAAGTCAGTTCTGGCCTAACTCTCTAATCTGCCTAGGCCACTTTGAATTCTAATCCTGTCTTTAGGGTTATTAGCTACTCCCCCTAATTTGCGTCATTTGCAGATTTGATAAACCTGGCTTTTATTCCGCGCTCTCAACTTTTATGCTAGTTCTCGGGATTACACCACCCTTTCTTCTTAAAAAAGAAAAGAAATGCCTTTTCCTTCATTGTTCAAGAAAGACTGTTTCCTCTTTTTGCAAACTGTTTGCACAAAGGGAACCTTCTTCACTCTACTACAGTTGTTCCCGTAAATGGAGGGATGTGACTGGGAGGAGTGCCAGGCTGGTGAATGGGCAATAAAAGGCCAGGAGCCCAATTACCTGCTTTGGGAAGGAGCCCGCTGTTTCTGTCTCAAGGTGAGGCTGCCTTCAGGCTAAAGGAACAGAGCCTCTCTCCTTAGCAGTTGTTGGAAGTGTGGCTGAAAAGGAGGTTTTTAGGACACTATTGGCCCGATGCAGCTTGTGGGGGGCTTGGCTTAGACCCCCTAGCCGTCATGCAGTTGCCCACCCCTGCTTGACCCCTTGAGCATCACTGTGATGCTATTTCAGCTTCTTGTTCTGGTCTGATTTTCTGTGTTATAGCTTCAAAAGACAAAGACATTGAGGAAGTACAATGGAAGGGGTCTGAATGGGAAAGAGTGTAATTGGAGTCATTTTGTTGTTAGCTGCCCTCAATTCGGTTCCAACTCATGGCTCTCCTGTGGATGAGACATCTCCAAGGGTCCTGTCTTCCACTGCATTCTTGCCCATATCCTGCAAGCCCTTGGCCATAATACCCCCCCCCCCGACTGAGTCTATCCATCTGGTCTGTTCTCTTGCTCTCTTTCTTCCACATTCCACCTTTCCTAGCATTGTTGTTTTTCATAGAATCATAGAGTTGGAAGAGACCACAATGGCCCTCCAGTCCAACCCCCTGCCATGCCTTCTCATGATGTGGCCAAAGTATGATAGTCTCAACTTGTCATGGCCAGCCAAGAGTTGGAGTCGGAGGAGGAGGAGGAGGACATGGCTCCTCAGGAGCCAGAGGAATTGGAGGCTAGGCCAGGTCCCAGTTCTGCCATGCCAGACCCTAGCCCTGACAGTTCAGCCCCAGGAGTGGAAGCACAGACAGACTCTGACACTGTGGAGCTCCCTTTAGGGGCTCAGCAGATGAGTGTGGGCTCCAGGGAGGAATCTGGCTTGGAGGTTGTCTCCTTTAAGGAACGAAGGCATGAAAGGGCTGGTTTACGTCGATCTCGCAGGCTGGCTGAGAAACAAGCTCTTAATAAGGCTCAGCTGATACCAGGCAGGGTGTCGGCTACTTAAACACCTGTGAGAGGCCATCCCTTTGCCAGAACTTATTGTAAGTCTCTTGGTGTGACTGTGTGCTGGCTTCGTGTCTCTGGAACTCTGGTTTGCCTTGACTTTGGAACGATTTGGACTTTTGCTGCTTTCTCCTTGCCCTGACCTCGGACCGGACTGACTTCTGTGATTTCCCCAACCCTGACCTCTGGCTTTTGGACTATTCTTTGGATCAACGTTTAGGCTTGTGGAACTGACTTATCAGCTATTGTTCGTGAGTGCTGGCCGCAGTCCGGGACACAACTTGACCATCTTTGCTTCCAAGGAGAGCCCTAGTGTGATCTTTGTTTGCCTTCTTGGCTGTCCATGGGATCCTAAATACGTTTCTCAAGCACCACATTTCAAAGGAGTTGGTTTTGTGAAGTCGAAGGCTTTCGTGGCCAGCATCCATTTGGGGGGGGGGGGGTTTCCAGGCTCTGTGGCCATGTTCTTGAAAAGTTTATTCCTGTGGCTGGCATCTTCAGAGAATAAACTCTTCTAGAACAAGGCCACATAGCCCCCAAAAAACCCCCCAAAAAACATAGAGTTGGTTTTCTTTCTGTCTGCTTCCTTCACTGTCCAGCTCTCACATCCATTAATGGGGATGATGGGGAATACAGTGGCCTGGATAATTCTGACTTTCGCTCTCAAGTTGTATGTCTTTGCTCTTCAGTATCTTTTCCAGTTCTTTCATAGCCCATTTCCCATTCATAGAATCATAGAGTTGGAGGAGACCACAAGGGCCATCTTAGCCTTCTTCTTATTTCTTGACTACAGTCCCCATTCTGGTCAATCTTTGATCCTAGATAATATGAGAATTCTTGAACTATTTCAAGATCCTTATTGTCTAGGTTGAATTTGTGTATTTCTTCTGTGGTCATTATTTTTGTTTTCTTTATGTTCAGCATCAGAACTGCCTTTGCACTTTCATCTTTGACCTTCCTTATTAACTGTTCCAATTCCTCAATGTCTTTTGTGAATATGGTGTTTCTGCATATCTTCAGTTAATGACAACAGATGGCCATCCAGCCTCTGCTTAAAGACCTCCAAGGAGGGAGACTCCACCACCCTCCAAGGGAGCAGTGTGTCTCACTGTCGAACAGCTCTCACTGTCAGAAAGTTCCTCCTAATGGTGAGCTGGAATCTCTTTTCCTGCAGCTTGCATTCATTGCTCCATTGTGTCATATTCTCTGGAGCAGCAAAAAAACAAGCTTGCTCAATGTGATATCCCTTCAAATACTTAAACGGGGCTATCATATCACCTCTTAACCTTCTCTTCTCTAGGCTAAACATCCCCAGCTCCCTAAGACATTCCTCATAGGGCTTCATGGTTTCAAGACTCTTCACCATTTTAGTTTCCCTCCTTTGGACACGCTTCAGTTTCTCCACATTCTTTTTGAATTGTGGTGCCCAGAGCTGGACACAGGATTATTCCAGGCGAGGCCTGACCAAACCATAAGAGAGTGGGACTATTACTTCCCTTGATTTAGACACTATAATTCTATTGATGCAGCCTAAAATTGCATTGGCCTTTTTAGCTGCTGCATCATGCTAATGACTCATTAAAGCTCTTCCAGTCAGTTCCTAAAAGGCTGTCAGAGCAGAACAGCTTCCCCGTTTAGAAGGAGGCAGCCCTCCTAGCCTCACTGGGGAGGGATTTCCCAGTCCTGGGAAAAGCAGCCACTAAGGAGGCCTTCTCTCCTGAGTTCCCACCAGATTTACCTGTGAAGGTGATGACATTAAGAGAAGAGCCTTCCTTTAACATCTTAGGGGCCAGATGTTGTTGCTGCTGTTAGCTGCTCTTGAGTTAGCCTCCACTCATGACAACCCTGTGAAAGAGACGTCTCCAAGCCCCTCATATCCTCTGATACTCTGCAGAGTTCCTGCAAACTCAGGCCTATGACCTCCCCGATTGAGTCTCTGCATCTGGCACGTGGTCTTCCTCTCTTTTGATGGCCTTCTACCTTTCCTAGCATTATTGCCTTTTTGCGTGATCCATGCCTTCTCATGATGTGGCCGAAGGAGGACAGTCTCAGTTTGGTCATCTTGGCTTCTCTCAGGAAGAGTTCAGCCTTTATCTCTTCAAGGACCCATTTGTTCATCTCTTTGGCCATCCACAGTATCTTCCACACTCTTTTCCTGCCCTACATTTCAGGTGAATTTGTTTATTTATTAACCGCTTTCTTCACTGTCCAGTTCTCACATCCATACATGATAATAGGAAATGGAATGGTTTGGATGATTCTGACTTTAGTACATACTCAGTTGTAAATCTTTACTCTTTAGGATCTTGTCTGGTCCTTCCATGGCTTCCCTTCCCAGCAGAGGTTCTTTCAGGTAGTTGGTCAAGAGCGGAACAGTAGATGGAGCCTCCTTTGAGAGGCTGACAGGGCATCTCTTGCAGTTCCTTTAGAGATGGATTTCCTGCATTGTCTGAGAGTTGGAGTCAATGGCTCTTCAGGGTTCCCTCTGACACTGTAATTCTATAGTTTGGGGTTTACTCAGAAGCAAAACCAAATGTGATCTTTATTCAAGGCAATTGTACTTACGATTCCATCCTGTGTTGGTTGTTGTCCCAGTTGTCATTGCAATGAGATCTACAAGTTGGTGGCCTGCTTAGCCAAGAAACTTCTCTTTTTCTGAGAAAAAGGGAAAGGGACCTGATTCTGCAAACTGTGATCTTTCTTCCAAACCTTCTGATGCTCAAGAAGTCCCCAGGAAAAGAAGTGACTCTTTTATTCTTGCTGAGACAAACCAGGTCTTGGGCTTTTTTACATGCCTGCCCCCCTAGTCTTCCTGTCAGTCCGATCTCTGATAATATATATTACCACCAAGCTGGTTTTATGTATTATTTTCTTCTGAAAACAATTTTTTTATGAAAAGGCAAGCAAAAAAAGAATTGGCCAATATATTCAGAAAGACATAGATGTATTGATGGGGCCAGAGTCGTTTGAGGCTGGTGATTTATGCAGCGCCTGGAGGGAGCGACGGTCGGCTGGGGCTCTGGATTCAATCCAGCAAGTGCCCTTCCGTTGTTCCGTGGGGATCCTCCGGGAAGTTATTGCTCCATATTGCTGAAGCATCGAGGTGGATGGGGATTTGCCACCATCACACGCGAGGCAGAGAGCGGCAGCAGCAGCTCACGTTGCTTTGGCTGTTTATTTCATTTTTATGTATGTATGTATTTGTTTATTTGTTTTGAAAAACTTAGGGTTACCGCCATGCTGGAAAGCACTAGCAAGCTGTCCTGGTGACTCTTGCTGCTGGATTTGAAACTGCAGAAAGCAGGTTGCCTTCCTGCTGTTCCCCAAATGAGCGTGGGCTTTGGTGCTGTTCCTGCAAAGGAAAAGATGTTGGATTGAGGATAACGGAAGCTTGTTTTCTGCTGCTCCAGAGACTAGGACTCGGAGCGACAGATTCAAGCTACAGCAAAAGAGCCTCCACCTAAACATTAGGAAGAACTTCCTGATGGTTAAGAGCTGTTCGACTCGGAAAGTGGTGGAGTCTCCTTCTTTGAAGGCTGCTTTTAAAGACAGGCTGGGTGGCCATGTGTCACAGGGAAGGCTTGGATTTGTGTTCATTTCTTCCCTCATGGCAGAAAGGGTCGAACTGGATAGCCTTTGTGGGACCCTTCCAACTCTATCATTCTGTGAATCAGACCTCAAGGGGGGCTGTCTGGTCCAGACACCTGCCAGGGCAAGAAGCAATCCTGAAAGATTCCCATCCAACCTCTCCTTAAAGACTTCCAAAATGGAGAGTCAGTCCACCACCTTTTGAGGCAACAGCATCTTCCACTATTGATTGGTTCTTACAGTAAAACGATTCTTGCTTATGTTTAGTGGAATCGCTTGTTGTTTCTTATCCATTGGTTTAATTAATTTCCCTCATAAGGCTTGGTCTACAAATCTTTGATCTCCTTGGTCACCCTCCTCTGGACACACTCCAGCTGGTCAGTCTCCTTCCTCAGTTGTGGTACCCAGAACTGGATGCAGTACATTCCAGGTGAGGCCTGACCAAAGCAGAATAGAGGGGCACTATTACTTCCCTTGATCTAGATACTATACTTCTGTTGATGCAGCCTAGAATTGCATTGGCTTTTTCGGCCGCTCATGTTTGGTTTGTGGTTGAATTGACTGAGGAGCCAGCCAACCCAGTGTTCATTTCTGTTTGTGGCCAGCCAGATGCTTCTGAGGGAAATAAAAACAGTAGCTGCCTCCTGCTTTTTCTTCCATTCCAATGGGGAACCAGGGATGTGTTTGGCCTGAGACACCCCCCCCCCTTCCCGGACTTCTCTGCTTCCCCATCCTACGCAGGCTATGTGTAATTACTGAGTAGGAAGCACACTTTGCACATGCACAAAGACACCCTTTTCATTCACACAGTTGTTATTGTTAACGTTAACTGCCCTCAAGTCCACTTTGCCGCATGGTGATCCTGTGGATAAGACATCTCCAAGACCCCCTGATCCTCTGTTACTTGGCTTAGTTCCTGCAAATCCATGCCCATGGCCTCCCTGGTTGAGTCCATCCATCAGTCATGTGGTCCTTTTCTCTTTGTGCTTTCTTCTACCTTTCCAAGCATTATCACCTTTTCTAGTGAGTCTTGCCTTCTCTTGATGTGGCCAAAGTAGAAACGGCCTCAGTTTAGTCATCTTGGCTTCCAGAGAGAGTTCTGGCTTAATCTGAACCCACTTGTTTGTCCTTTGGGCCATCCATGGGATCCTCAGCATTCTTCTCCAGCCCCACTTCTCAAATGAGATGATTTTCTCCCTATCCACTTCCTTCACCATTCATCTCTCTCATCCGTACATGGGGATGATGGTAAATACAGTGGCGGGGATGAGTCTAACTTTTATGGTCAGTTGAATCTCTTTGCTCGTTAGGATCTTGCCTAGTCCTTTCATGGCAGCCCTTCCCATTCCTTGTCTTCTTGTGAGTTCTTGACTACAGTCCCCATTCTGATCAATATTTAATCCAAACTATGGGAACTCATTGACTGTTTCAGTTTTCTTGTTATCTAGGAGATCATGTTCATCATGAAGCCTTCCTTGGCACTCGGGCTTTGCGCATATCCAAAGGTGCCATCTTCACAAGTTCCAGGGTTGAGAATTCACATTGCAGCCCTGTTTGGGGGTAAGCAACAAAGAGCCCTAATTTAATCCAAACACACTGGATGTTGTTGTTGTTATTTGCAATTAAGCTGATTGCAATTTGTGACGACCCTATGAGTGAGAGACCCACAAGAGCCCTACTCAGGTCTTGCAAAGTTCTTATCATTTCCTTGATTGAATCAATCCACCTTCAGCACTCTCTCCTCCTTTTCCTCTGCCTTGCCGCATTTCCCAGCATTATTGTCTTTTCTAATGAGCCAGGTCATCTCATGATATGCCCAAAGTACAATATCTTGGATATTTTTGGCTTGCAGGGATTGTTCTGGCTTGAACTGGGCTCGAACACATTTATTTGTCTTTATACCGTCCACAGTATCTGCAGAACTCTTCTCCAGCAAGACTTCTCAGATGAGCTGATTCCCTTCCTCTCTTTCACAGCCACAGAGAAGAACTGGAAATGCTATGGCATGGATGGTTCCTGCTTTGATTTTCAGTGATAAATTTTGATCTTTCAGGATCTTATCTAGCTACCCAGTGTCATTATTTGTCCCCAGTGAGTCATATTTTTTCATGTGTCTTCTAAGTGAGTGCATCCATTTCCCCACCTTGGGAAAAAGCCAAACCAGGGGTTAAATGGGATGCCCAGGTAAGTAGGCAAACATACAAAAGCACCTGCACCCAGATCTGCTCTGGCTTCTCATCTGTCACAAGCAGACAGAGAGAGAGGAGAATGGAAACCCACTTGTTGCCAGAGGAAAGGCTTGTTGTCTCATCCTCTTGCCTCCTGGGATGCTGGGCCAGATGGATGAACAATCTCGCTGGTTGTTGGGTGTTTGGAATGACTCCATTGTGTGGGATAACATTCTGTGAATTGCTCAGAAATCTCTCCTGTTCCATTCATTGCAAGGGAAGAAAACAGACTCCGTGACAAAGGAAGATACCCAAACCCAGGCAAGAGAGAAGTGATGGGGAGCTAGTTAAAGCCTGGATATCTTCCAGAGGCCTGGCTGCATTGTCCAGTTGCCTCTGGGCAAAGACTTAGGCCAAGACATGAGACCTTCTCTCATTCTTCTGCAGCCATGCTCTGCACTCACCAAGGCAAGAAGTGGGGATTCATCTCCTCTTCCCAAGTCTTCCCATTCGGGGCAGGGGACAGGGAGTTGATGGATGCTCAATGATCATGGGGGGTCTGATGGCTCTTGAACTTTTCAGGGCTGTGGTCTGTGGCACAGGGGCAGTCTGAGGGCTTGGCCATCTCTGTCTTGGGTCAGTTTCCAATTGGGAAGCAGGCAGCAAATGAGCCCATTTCACTTGGCTGTGGCTTTTCCTGTTTCCTGAGCTGGGTCATTCCTGCCCTTGGGCATGCACAGTTGACTTCAAAAAACGAAGTGGGTCGGCTGCACAGGGCAAGGCATTGTCTCAGAGCTCCGGTTTACCTGTCGCTTTCCTTCTTGATGCTCTGCAGCACTGCTAATCCTCTCTTTTCTGAAGGGTCTGCAGGGGTACATTTTCTTTTCTGTAATTTGCGAGTTTATTCTCACCTTCTTTCATTGCTTCTCTAAATTCTCTTCTTACCAGTAATATTTTTGTTTTTGTTGTTTCATTATGTGCTTTCAAGTTGCTGCCAACTTATGGTGGCCTTAAGATGAACCTATCACAGGGTTTTCTTGGCAGAATTTGTTCTTGGCCACCCTGACCTTCCTCTGAAGCTGAGAGAGTGTGACTTGTCCAAGGTTGTCCAGCGTGTTTCCATGGCCAAGTGGGGATTCGAACCCTGGTGTCCATATCCTAGTCCAATGCTCAGACCATTACACTGGCTGTCAGTAGTACTTTGAATAGCAATACTGTAGTAGTAATACTGTGTCTGTGTGTCTTGCTTACCTCCCTCTCCCAACTGTTCTGGCTATTTGATATGAGCAGGAAAGTTTAATGTAGATGTTTTTAAAAACAGATCATATATGATGGGAGGATGTGTATCTTGAGAAAAGCAGAATGCAAAGATGTGTATCATGAAAAGCAGAATGCAAAAAATGATGCTAAATAATAATACCCATTTCACATAAGGAACTTGCGGGTGTCAGAGGCACACTTGTGCTGACAGCGTTTGCATGGCTGGTTGTTGAATGCTCTTCTTTCCCTTGCCGCAGTTCCGGGAAGAGCAGCGCAAGAGAGAAATAGAGGAGCGCCGGAGGTTTCCTCTAGAGCAGAGACTCCGCGAACACATCATCGGTCAGGAGAGTGCCATCGCGACTGTTGGGGCTGGTGAGTTTGGGGTCCCAGAGTTTTGTTAGCCAGTTGCTTTGAAATCCCTGCTCAGCAGCTCATGGGGTGCATGTCCATGAACGTTTGTGAGCCCACAAACATTTAGTGTTTATATCATCATTTGAATACTGCCTTCTAGACCCAAGTCCTCACAAATGTTTATTATTATTATTGTTAACCTTTATTTATATAGCGCTGTAAGTTTACACAGTGCTGTACATACAATCTTATAAATTAGACGGTTCCCTGCCCCATTAATAACGTAATCCATAATATATACTTAATAATAAAATTTGTTGTTCTTTGCTGTCAGGCCAACTTCAGTGGCCATCCAATGAATAAGAGACTTCCAAGACCCCCGATCATCAGCTGCCCTTCTTGCTCTTGCAAACTCAGGGCAGCCATTGGGCCTTTCTTGAAAGAGTCAGACCACCTTCTTCTTTTTCTTCTGTCTTAAAATGTTACTATCTTTTTCAGGGAATCATATTTTCTGATGATACGTCCAAAACACGTATCAGATTAGCCTCAGATTAGTCATTTTGGCTTCTAGTGAACATTTCACACAAAATAATGAAGATAAAGATAGCCAGCATGGTTTAGTGATTCAAGTGTTGGACTATGACTCTGGAGATCATGGTATGAATCCCCTTGCCTTGGCCAAGTCCTACTCTCTCAGCCTAAAACAAAGGCAAGCCTGCACTGAATAGATCTTGCCAAGAAAAGTTGGTGATGGGGTCACCTTAGGGTTGCCCTAAGCCAGAAACAACTTAAAGACACACAGCAGCAATGGCAAAGATAAAAGACAAGAGACTCTGCCCTTAAAAGACCCTTCTGCTGCCAACCACTTGAGAGCTAAAGGCCCATTGAAATAAAAAGCTCTGCTCTTTTGCAAAGTTTATAAATCCAAATAATTAGCAACAGCCAACAACAATAGCAACAACCGAGGGCAATAAAATGGAACACTCTGTCAGCACGGTATTCAGACTAAACAACGCATTAACGGGTAGCAGTTATAAAACTCAAGAAAAGCCATAAAACAGGAAAATAAAGAAGATAAAGGGCCTAAATGCCCTAAAGGTACTATCAGATCCTGCTTGATATAGGAATCTAAGCAGGATAGAGATCTGGTTAGTACAATCAGTGGTCCAAAACAGATTCAAGAAATAATCCAGTTTGAGACTGCTTTAACTGTCTTGGCTCAGTGCTAGGGAATCCTGGGAACTGTAATTTTATGAGGCATTTAGCCTTCTCTGCCGGAGAGCTCTGGTGCCACAACAAACTACCATTCCCAGGATTCCTTAGCACTGAGCCAGGGCAGTAAAAGCAGTCTCACAGAATCATAGAGTTGGAAGAGACCCCAAAACGGGCCATCCAGTCCAACCCCATTCTGCCATGCAGGAACTCTCTATCAAAGCATCCCCATTTTGACAGATGGCCATCCAGCCTCTCTTTAAAGACCTCCAAAGAAGGAGGGTCCACCAAAATCTCCAAGGAAGGAGTGTGTTCCTTACTGTCAGGAAGTTCCTCCTAATGTTGAGCTGGAATCTCTTTTCCTGTAGCTTCCACCCATTGTTCCGTGTTCTAGTCTCTGAAGCAGCAGAAACCAAGCTCGCTCCATCCCCAAGGTGACATCCCTTCAAATACCTAAAAAGGGCTCTCTCATCTCACCTATTAATCATCTCTTCTCCAGGCTAAACATACCTAGATCCCAAAGTCTCTCTTCCTAAGGCTCCATGGTTTCCAGACCGTTCACCATTTTGGATTAGATGAAATTTCTTTTCCTGTAGTTTCCATCCATTGCTCCATTATCTCCTATTCTCTGGAGCAGCAGAAAACAAGCTTGCTCCCTCCTCAATATGACATCCCTTCACATACTTAAACAGGGCCATCATATCACCTCTTAACCTTCTCTTTTCCAGGCTAAACACCAGCACCATAAGACGTTCCTCATAGGGCATGGTTACTACACTCTTCACCATTTTGGTGGTCCTCCTTTGGACACACTCCAGTTTCTCAACATCTTTTTTTAATTGTGGGGCCCAGAACTGGACACAGCATTACTCCAGTAATGACCAAATCTCTCAGAAATTAACAGGATCCCCATAAATCAGCAGGTGACTTGAAAGCACATACAGCATACAGAGAGAGAGAGAGATTTTACTCAGTGCTGAAGCCATTTGTACCTGAGCAAGCAGAGAGTTTTGGAGCTGGGGTTGAAAGGCTTCTCTGAGCAAATGGTCTGGCTGCCCTAAAACCTGGCCAGGGAGACAGATGACCGTCGGAAGCAGAGACAACTTTGAAACCTTTGGCTGTGCTTGGAGGGAAGAACAACCGAAGAAGTCAACTTCTCAGAGTGCATCTCCTCAGTCATTCTCAGAGAGTGCTCTGCAGGAGCGGAAGAATATTAAAACTCTCTGTCATCCTCCTGTTACTGAAGACGCCGTGGTGCATTTGCGGTGAGACCATTAGGAGCAAAAACAGATGGACGGAAAGGGATTCAGGCTTCTCAATCCTTCTTCCTAAGAGTGGCCAAAGGCCAGGCTGAAAAGTCCCCAGAAGACAGAGCGGAAAAACAGGTCTGAACCTGTCTTAATAGACACTTGTTCTCCTGAGTGTGTCAGAGTTGGTTCATGTGGCTCCTTCCACAGTTAACTTTTCTCACAAATACTCTGTAGGACTTTTGCTGTTACTTACCATCAAGTGGACTCCTGTTTATGGAAAACCCCTTCCTAGGGGTTTCTTGGCAAGATTTCTTCAGAGGATGTTTGTCATTGCTTTCATCTAAGGCTGAGAAAGTGTGGTTTGCCCAAGGTCAACCAGTGAACTTCCTGGGCTCAGCGGGGAATTGAACCCTGTACTCCCAGTGCCCTAGTTGGACACTGAAACCACTGCACCATGCTGGCTCCTTGGTTATGGGCCTTCAGGTTAACCCCAAGTAATGGCAACCTTCTCACAGGATTTCCTTGGCCATAGAACCATAAAATCATAGAAAGCCACAAGGGCCCTCTAGTCCAGCTCCCTTCTGCCATGCAGGAACTCACAATCAAAGCATCCTCGACAGTTGGTCATCCAGACTCTGTTTAAAGACCTCCATAGAAGGAGACTCAACCACAGTCTCTAAGGAAGGAGTGCGTTCCACTGTCCAAAAGCTTTTACTGTCAGGAAGTTCCTCCTAATGTTGAGCTGGGATCTCTTTTTCTGCAGCTTGCATCCATTGTTCTGTGTTCTAGTCTCTGGAGCGGCAGAAAACAAGCTTGCTCCCTCCTCAATGTAACACTCCTTCAAATATTTTGACATGGCCATCATATTACCGCTTAACCTTCTCTTCTCCAGGCTAAACATCCCCAGCTCTCTAAAGTTGTTCCTCATAAGGCATGGTTTCCAGACCCTTCACCATTTTAGTCGCCCACCTTTGGACACACTCCAGTTTGTCAACATTCTTTTTGAATTGTGGTGCCCAGAACTGGACACAGTATTCCAGGTGGGGCCTGACCAAAGCATAGAATCATAGAATCACAGAGTTGGAAGAGACCACAAGGGCCATCCAGTCCAACCCCCCTGCCATGCAGGAACTTCCAATCAAAGCATACCCAACAAATGGCCATCCAGCCTCTGCTTAAAGACCTCCAAGGAAGGAGACTCCACTACTCTCCAAGGAAGGAGTGTGTTCCACTGTCGAACAGCCCTTACTGTCAGGACGTTCCTCCTAATGTTGAGGTGGAATCTCTTTTCCTGGAGCTTGCATCCATTGTTCCGGGTCCTGTTCTCTGGAGCAGCAGCAAACAAGCTTGCTCCCTACTCAATGTGACATCCCTTCAAGTATTTAAACAGGGCTATCATATCACCTCTTCTCCAGGCTAAACATCCCCAGCTCCCTAAGGTGGTCCTCATAGGGCATGGTTTCCAGACCTTTCACCATCTTAGTCACCCTCCTTTGGACACATGGCTCCAGTTTCTCCACATACTTTTTGAATTGTGGTGCCCAGAACTGGACACAGTATTCCAGGTGGGGCCTGACCAAAGCAGAATAGAGTGGCACTATTACTTCCCTTGATCTAGACACAATACTTCTATTGATGCAGCCTAAAATTGCATTGGCCTTTTTAGCTGCTACATCGCACTGTTGACTCATGTTCAACTTGTGGTCTACTTGGACTCCTAGATCCCTTTCACACATAGTTTCACTCAGCCAGGTGTCTCCCATCCTGTATATCTGTGCATTTCATTTTTTCCTCCCTAAGTGCAGAACCTTACACTTCTCTGTATTGAATTTCATTTTGTTAGCTTTGGCCCAGCTTTCTCGTCTATTCAGGTCATTTTGAATTTTGATCCTGTCCTCTGGGGTATTAGCTACTCCTCCTAATTTGGTGCCATCTGCAAATTTGATATCTAGGCCCTCAATACTGTCATCTTTATTAATAAGATGTTGAATAGCACTGGGCCAAGTACAGAATCCTGTGGGACCTCACTGGTCACTTCTCTCCAGGATGAAAAGGAGCCATTGTTGAGCACCGTTTGGGTGCAGCCAGTCAACCAATTACAAATACCTTGTCTAGTCCACATTTTGCAAGCTTGTTTGCAAGAATGTCTTGGCGAAACTTGTCAAAGTCTTAATGAAGTCAAGATATACTATATCCACAGCATTCTCTTCATCTACCAAGCTGGTAATTTTATCAAAAAAAGAGATCAGATTTGTCTGGCATGACTTGTTTCTCTAAAACCCATGTTGGCTTTTTGTGATTATGGAATTATCTTCTAAATGTTCACATACTCTCTGTTTAATAATAATAATAATAATAATAATTTATTTATATACCGCCTTTCCAAAAAAGATCAAAGCGGTTTACAATGATCTGCTCCAGAATCGTTCCTGGTATTGATGTCAGACTAACCGGACGATAATTGTTGGGATCCTCTTTTTTCCCCTTTTTGAAGATGGGGACAACGTTTGCCCTCCTCCAGTCTGCTGGGACTTCTCCTGTTCTCCAGGAGTTCTCAAAGATGATTGCCATTGGTTCCGATATTACATTTGCCAGTTCTTTTAATACCCTTGGATGTAGTTCATCTGGTCCTGGAGACTTATATTCATTTAGATTAACCAGGTATTCCTGTACTACCTCTTTACTTATTCTGTGCTGAAATTCCCCTATTCTGTCTTCTTCCCCATTATCCTTAGGTTGAGCACCCTTTGCCTTTCTGAGAAGACTGAAGCAAAGAAGGTGTTGAGTAATTCCGCCTTTTCTCTGTCCACTGTGAGCATTTTGCCATCTTCTGCACGCAGTGGCCCAACCATTTCCTTCTTCCTTTTGCTGCGGACATATCCAAAAAAGCCCTTTTTATTGGTCTTCACCTCTCTAGCAAGCCTGAGTTCGTTCTGTGCTTTAGCTTTTCTGACTTTATCCCTACACTTGCTGGCTATTTGTTTGACTTCCTCTTTAGTGATTTCCCCATTTTTCCATTTCTTATACATGTTCTGTTTAAAACGTAGCTCAGTTGAAAGTTCCTTAGTCATCCATCCTGGTTTCTTGAGACATCTCCCATTTTTCTTCCTCATTGGAACTGTTTGAAATTGCGCCTTCAGTATCTCCTTTTTGAGATACTCTCATCCGTCTTGAACTCCCTTCTCTTTTAGTATTTCTGACCATGGGATCACCCCCAGTATTTCTCTAAGTTTTCTAAAATCAGTTGTCCTAAAGTCTAAAATGTGTGTGTATAACAAACTCCAGGAGAACATGGTCACTTCCACCTAAGGATCCAACCACTCGCACCCCATCAACTAGGTCTTCCCTGTTGGTTAAGATCAGATCCAAAATATCTGGCTCCCTTGTTGCCTCTTCCACCTTTTGGACAATGAAATTGTCTTCCAGGCAAGTGAGGAATTTGCTAGACCTTGAGGATTTGGCTGAGTTTGACCTCCAGCAAACATCTGGATAGTTGAAGTCCCCCATCACTACTACATCTCTCCTTTCTGAGTGTGTGGTCATCTGTCCTAGAAAGGCATCATCCATTTCCTCTGTCTGACTTGGGGGTCTGTAGTAGACTCCCACAGTAACATCCCTGTTATTTCCTTCTCCTTTAATTTTTATCCAGATGCTCTCCACTTGGCTTCCAGTATTGATGTCCTGGATCTCTTCACTGGTGTAAATATCCTTGACATATAATGCTATTCCTCCTCCTTTCCTGTTTGGCCTGTTTCTCTTAAAAAGGTTATACCCCTCTATTTCTACATACCAATCATGAGACTCATCCCACTAGGTTTCAGTGATGCCTGTTATATCATATTTCCCCTGTTGTGCTAGGATTTCAAGTTCATCCTGCTTATTTCCCATACTCTGTGCATTAGTGTAGAGACATCGGAGACCATGTGTCCCCTTTACTTGCTGCCTGTGCACCTTTTTTGCCTCCTACTGTTGGGTCCTTGCACTATTTGCCTTGTTCCCTCTATGTCAGTTTCAGTATTTATTCCAGCCCTTTTGCCTTCGAAAATGCTGTCTCCCTTCCCCACATAACTCAGTTTAAAGCCCTCCTGATCAGATGCTTCAGACTGTTGGCAAAAACGTTTTTGCCAACTGGCGTGAGATGCAGTCCATCCCTTGCCAGAAGTCCCTCCTCATGGAACCGCAGCCCATGATCTAAGAATCCAAATTGTTTTCGGCGACACCATCTACGGAGCCAGTTATTCACCTCTGCTATTTTCTTCTCCCTTCCTGGACCATGCCCTTCTACTGGCAGAAGAGACAAGATGACAATCTGTGCATCCATTTCTTTTAGCTTCTTTCCCAGAGCCTCATAATCCCTTATGATATTCTGAAGGCTGTGTCTTGCTGTGTCATTCGTTCCCACGTGGACCAACAGGAAGGGGTATTGGTCAGTAGGTTTGACCAGTCTTGTCAGCCTCTCCGTCACATCACGGATCTTTTAACCCAGGGAGACAACACACCTCCCAAGACATCTTGTCAGGCCCACAAATCACTGCTTCTGTACCCTTCAGCAAGGAGTCCCCCACCACAACCACGCGCCTCCTCCGAGGCTTAGCAGCGACTGTTCCCTGCGATGGAACTCCCAGGCTCTCCTGCTCTGTCTCTGAAATCTGTCCATGCTGGTCTTCCTCATCCTCCTTGATAAGTGAAAGGGCTTCAAAACGATTCTGTAGCTGCAGTCTCCCACAACTATCCCTGATTTCCCTGCTTCTCTGTGTCACATTCCTCCAGCTGTCTGCCTCCTGTGTACATGAAGTGACCTTCTTATCCCCAGCTACTTCCTCTGCGTGGTCTCCGTCCACAACCGTTTGTTCCATACAGTCCAGGAAAATCTTTTGCTCCCTGATATGTTGAAGTGTAGCTACCCTGGATTCCAACTGCTGTACTTTCTCCTCCAAGAGGGCTAGCAACTTGCACTTGGGGCATGTGAAGTTCCCCACATCTGTAGGCAAGAAGACAAACATCCCACAAGTGTTGCAGGTGACCGCAGTGTCCATACCGAGAAATGTTGAGTAATCACTAAAACAGGACTGTGGGCTTCCTCCTCAAAGAATATCCTCCGAAAACACCAATGTCAAAGCCCCTGATGGCCTGGCCTATTTCACCAAATCTCTGTCAGTGAGCTCAATCTACTGGGAATATAACTTTATAGAGATCTCCTGGTTGCTAACTTGTACTCACTTCCTCTGAGGTGGAGGGGAACCCCTCAAAAGTACTTTTAAAGGGGAAAGATTTAAAGGAGAACCTCAAAAACAAAGTTTACAGCTCCACTGCTCCTTATATTGTGCTTTCCTGTGTTTGGGGGGAGGATTGGGAGGAGTTCTATATAGCTAGCCTCCTAGCTTCTCCCACTAGTGACTCACAGAAGTGACTCATAGAAGCTCCTCCTCCTCTGCAACAGACACACTCCTCCAAGAGATTTTAAAAATCCACACACCTACCACTTAAAATGGCCGCCAAGAGGCTGCTCTTCCTCTTCCTTCTTCTCTCTCTAGCTGCAACTGATCTGCAACTGGCTCTGGGAGGAGTTCAGTATAGCTAGTCTCCTAGCTCCTCCCATTAGTGACTTACAGATGTGACTCACAGAAGCTCCTCCTCCTCCTCTGCAGCAGACACATTCCCCCAAGAGATTTTAAAAACCCAAATACAGTACACACCACTTAAAATGGCCGCCGAGAAGCTGCTGCTCCTTCTTCTCTCTCTAGCTGCAGCTGAATAGAGTGGCACTATTACTTCCCTTGATCTAGACACTATACTTCTATTGATGCAGCCTAAAATTGCCTTGGCCATTTTAGCTGCTGCATCTTACTGTTGACTCATGTTCAACTTGTGGTCTACTAGGACTCCTAGATCTCATTCAGACATATAAGTCTCCTAAAGTCAGGTGTCCCGCATCCTATATCTATACATTTTATTGTTCTGCCCTAAGTGCAGTACCTTACATTTCTTTGTGTTGAATTTCATTTTTTTAGTGTTGGCCCAGCTTTCTAGTCTATTCAGGTCATTTTGAATTTTGATCCTGTCTTCTGGAGTATTAACTACTCCTCCTAATTTGGTGTCATCTGCAAATTTGATAACTATGCCCCCAATTCTGTCATCCAAGTCATTGATCTGGGGAGGCTTGTCACATGGCCTTCCTCGTATCCTCTGTAGCTACTGATACTTCCTCACAAAGAATAAAACCAGAAAGAATGAGTATTTGTGTGCAAATTTAATCAATTTGCATAATTCATGGTAATAATATTTATCATGTGTTAAGTGCCTGAGCCATCCCAGGCACCACGCAAGGGCCATTTGCCTGCAGGCGGAAATAATGCAGAAAGCTGACAGTTTGCAGGGCGGGGGCGGAAGATGGCAGAAGAATGCCCACACCTGGTCACCGCTGGGGTGCGTGCATGGCTGAGAAGGAATACCAAAAATGGGGGATGGGGCCTAGATCTTCCCCTGGCTTTGGTCTTTGCAAGCATCCCTTTCTGCCTCAGGCATGAGCGACAGAAATATGCTTCTTATCCTTCCATCCAGTTCTGGGATTCAACCTGTTTTTCAGTTTTTCTGAGATTTGGAGGTTGGGGCATAGTGGCTGGCAAGTGGACCCAGATAGCCTGGTTTTGGGAGGCGGGGTTGAGCTCTGCATTTGTTTTTCTCCTGCCTTTTGCCCAGTTCCTGGGAGTCAACAAGGATTACACAAATTTCAACAGATTGTTAAAGTTCTCATTACTAAAACCATGTCGATGTTGTTTGGTGTCAAGTTGGTTTTGACTTCTGGTGACCCTATAAATGAGAGACCTCCAGGACAGCACGATCTTCCCTCTCCTTCTCAGGTCTAGCATTGCGGATTCCTTGATGAAGTCTCTGCACTTGCTGCACAGTCCTCCTCTTTTCCTACTGCCTCCTTATTGCCAAGCATTACTGTCTTTTCTGAGGATGCCGTCTTATGATGTGGATAATGTACGACAGCCTCAGTTTTGTCCTTTTTGCTTCCAGGGAGATTTCAGGCTTGATCTGTTCCAGGCTCTGCTTGTTTATTTGGTCATCCACCGTATCTCCAGAATTCTCCTTCAGTACTACATTTCAACTGACTTTACTCTTTTCCTATCAGCTTTCTTTATGTCCAGCTTTTTCATCCATATGTAGAAATTGGAAATACTCTGGCACGAAGATACTAAAAACAAACAAACATGAAAATATAGTTAAATCATAGGTAGAATTAAAAGTATGGCTTTCAGTATTTGGAACCTGTTCTTTTTTAAATGAGGGCCTGTGGTCTGTGATGGTCACCTGGGGGAGGGGGGGCTCCTGGGGCCATGGTACAGAGTTTGGGCAGCTGCACCTGGCCCCACACCTGGGCTGTGGGCCACACTGTTCCCTCCCCATGCTAAAGCCAAAGTTGGCAAGATAGATCTGAGGGTCTCAGATGGCACAGAGGCCTGGCCAGGGAAGGCTTCTGAGCATCCAAGTGTCCAAGTGTGGGCCTTGGGAGCCCTCCTGTACTGCAGGCGCAGCCATCCCAGCTGGGAGGAGGCTGTGCAGGGGGAATTGGGAGGCTGTGGCAACCATGGAAGTCCTGTCTCTGGCTCAGGTCCTTCAGGGACACCTGAGAGCAGCTGCCGTTGAATAAAGGGGGCAGTGGGCACCCTTCCGCCCCTTGACCTCTGGCTATCTCTGGGCCTCACCCAGGAAGCAAAAGGCTGGCCTTGGCCTCTTGCCACTCCAATGTTCCCATTTTGTGAAACCTGGGGGAGGGGGCAGGGGATTCTGGAAGGAGTTTCTGCATAACCTCCTTTACAGCTAGCTACGTTTGGGTGGCCACCAAGATCTCTTAAGAGCTTGGAAAAGTTACTTTTTGGGGAGGAAAGTACTGAAGGATCAGGGGAGGATTCTATGGATTTGTCATCCAAGGAAAGAAGGGTTTTTTGCTCTGCTGTTTGTTTCCAGCAAGGATGCCAAAAGCAGGACATGCTGAGTATAGAGCTGGCCCTCCATTTTTGCAGGGGATCTTGCTTCTGCGTTGTATGGTGGTTTTGTAGTTGAGATTAGTGTCCCCTTAGGGCTCTTTCCCATTAAGAAACCATGTGCTGTCCATGTGAAGGTCTCTTCCTGAGCCCTGAAGGCTGGGAATGGTGATGTAGTTGGAACCCAATATGGCTGTCACCCCCTTTCTCTGGAGGACCCATCTCCTTGCCTTCTCCTGTTGACCACTGAGCTACATGTCCCCACTGGCTATAGCTGCCAGGGCATGGGAGGAGCCCAGCTGGCCCATGGGCATGCCAATATATTGGCTGCGTCGCAGGGGCAGCGTTAGACTTTGGTCTGCACCCTGAAGGATGTCACCCCTTCGGTCATCACAGGCCTGACCAGGGGCCGAGGAGAAGCCCCACAGAATGGATTGATTTGATAAATGGACATTTATTACACTCACAAATTGGCTGAAACCAATTTTGGTCACGTCAACCCCTGATAACTGCTGGGCTATTGATTTGTGAAAAGTAATACAGTGAATTTATCAGTTCAATAGCGAGCAGAAAGGGCCTCTTGGAGGCCTCTGCAGTGGCTTGGCTGTTACAGATGACAAAATAAAGCTGAGGCTGGAGGCGGCTCTGAAGTGGGGGCCCAAGATGGCACCCTTTCTATTCCCACCCACCCCCAGAAGCATCTCTGGGTCTCCCTGTGGGACTTCAACCTCGGCTGCTTTTTCCAAATCCCCCCCAAAATCACTTGGGCTAGAGGGAGGACTGTGCAGATGGGTAAGAGAGCATGTTTGCCTCTGACAGGGATGTCCCTGCTTGATCAGGGATGAAAAATTAATGATGTGGCGATACAAATGGACACTGAGCCACCGGCGTCTCGAGCACCACGTCGGCTGGGCTTTGCTTGGCTGGCTAACTGGCTCTCCCTGCCTCTTGAGTCCGGCTGACTTGAAGACCATGTCTACTTTACCCAGGAGAGAAAGTGCTGCCCTTCAGCCCTGAGCTAACAAAGCCAATGGTGAGGAATTCTCGGAGTTGCAGTCCACCAGCCCACTTCCCCTATGCTTATTTTAACCCATAGCTCCTTCTTTTGTTGGTGCCATCTCCCAACCTGGTAGCCAACAAGTGCTTTTCATTTGCAAAAGAAGCACCCCACAGTCCCTGCTGGGTCACATATCCTTGTGGCCCTCTAAAGTTGGTCTCTGTTGTGCCTGTTTTGCAGCTAAGGAACCAAGGCTAAAACTACCCAGCACAGAAGACTGTGGCCCAGGCCTTCCATTTCCAGTTCTGGGTGGTCACTTTTCATCCCAGGAGAAGGTCAGCACAGGATTGGTCTTTCAATGCCTTCCGAGAGAGGAGCTGGAACTCCATCGTAGCAAAGAAGACACTGGTGGCACAGTGGTTAAATGCCTGTACTGCAGCCACTCACTCAAAACCACAAGGTTGCGAGTTCAAGACAAGCAACAGGGCTTAAGCTCAACTCAGGCTTGCATCCTTCCGAGGAAGTCGCTAAAATGAGTACCCAGAGTGTTGGGGGCAAGTAGCTTACAGTTGTAAAACGCTTAGACACTCCTTAGGCGGTATGAAGCGGTATATAAATGAAGCTGTTTGTTCGTTTGTTTGTTCTCTGCAGCCAAGGAGAAATGGCACTTGGAGGAAGGGAACCCAGGTGTTAATGCATGTGGCCTGGCTTGGTTTTCTGTCATCAGTCACAAGAGCCAGACCCCAACCGAATGTTGGCTTGTCCCTTTCAGAGGCGGCCTCCTCATCCTCCTGCAGAGACCAGAGTCATGCCAGAGTATTCACCAGTCTCTCCTTGGGCCCTGAAAGGAGGAGGTCCTGTTGGCTGGTTGCTTGTTCCCTTCTCCGGTCTCTTAGGAGGGGACATGGGCCATGTCCAGTTCAGATTCCTTTCGTTTTCCTGGACATAACCTCTAGGATGCAGTTTCTAAACTCTGGCCTTCCAGGTGTTTTGGACTTCGGTGCCCAAAATACAAGAGCATTGTCCAAGATGGCTGAGGCTTCTGGGAGCTGAAATCCAAAACACCTGGAAGACCAGAGTTTGGGATCACTGCTGTAAGATCTATCCTCCCCACCACCAGTTGACTTGCCCTGGGTGCAAATAGTGTAGTGCAGCTCAGGGATCAGTAGGTTTGGCCCTGAAAGGGTCTGGGCATAATTCTCTGTTTGGGGTCTGATTCCACGGCTGGCCTCTGGGGGAAGCTGGAGCCCATCGGCCAAAAAACTGGGATGCTCTCCTCTGCTCTGTGTCACAGGCGGCATCCATTTACCAGCCACAAAACCTCTCTTGCGCCAGAGACACATGTCAAGATTTGGTATCAAACCAAGAGGAAATGGCTACTCTTTTGCCCACCATAAAGACAAAGGAACAATTCCAGCTTTTGATGTTGAATTTTCTAGCTTTCCCTTTTCAAAACTCTTTCAGGGAGAAATATTCAGGGAGAAATTCAGCGATGCTCATCCCTCTGTTGCCAGGCCCCATGTCTTGCTCCGACCCCAGGCTCTTTTCCAGAGATCCCCCTTCTTGAGCCACAAAAGGCCTTACTTCTCCTGGACCCGAGGTTGCTTCCCTTTTGCTCTGGGTTCTCCCTCTGGCTGCCATGCCCTCCCTCTGCTTCCATTATCCCTGATGCTTACTCCGTGGCAATAAATGTCGTGGCTCCTCATTCCTCCCAGGCCTGATCGAAGCTTCTGTCAAAGGTGATGCGTGGCTCTCCGCTGGCACTGACCTCTCATAAGCAAGCGTCCAGAGAGGAACTTGGAAAAGCAGGCCCTTGACCTGGGCTTTTCCCCAGTTGGAGCTCCTTCATTTACTAGCACCAACCAGTCTCTGTTTTCTATGGCATTCTCTCCGTTTCTCTCTCTCAGACACACACACAAATGCACAAAATGTCACAACATCCTCCCACAGTTGGTTCACAACAATTGAGATGTGCAATAGGAGGAAGAGATTTTGTTCAAAAGTCTGGACAACTGTGATGGGTTTTCAAGGTGTGTCTTCCAGGATTTTAACAGGCCAACCCAAGGAGCACTTGGAGTCTGGAAATCACACTTTTTCAGAAATCATGTGTGAAAAAAGTAGGGGTGAAAAACTGACTGGGCAAACTTAATGGATAGAGCAAATGAGATATTCCTGATCTTTTCAAATTTGTAAAGTTAAATTTTAATAGGGATTTCCTGAGTTTTGTGCCATTTTATCATCAGTTCTGAGATTCTTTTGCCCCCCCCCCATCTGCCCCCAAAAAGAAAACAAAACTGAAGAAAGTAAGGAAAAGGTGGCAAACAGTAAAGCAGTGAATTATTTTTAGACTATAGAGCAAAAACTCCTGAAAAGTAATTGGCTGCAATCCTGCCATCCTCTTCTCGGTTCCCAGGTTCTTTTAAAACAATAATAACAAAAGGAAACCCAGTGGTGCAGTGAACAGTGCAGTAAGTTACTTTTTAAACACAATGATAATAACAACAAATTACTTTTAAACTATAGCGTAATGAAGAATGGAAATGAATTGCTCTTTTAAAAGTAACTTCCCAATCTGTGGAAACATACTGAGCTGCAATGCCTGTTTATTACACCTCTTTGGCACAGGCATTCTCTGACTATTAAGGTGGATTCTGCAGCCTGGTTATTGTTCTATGCGATTTTGCTGTGCTTGTGAACTTCGCAGCTTGGGTTTTAATGAAAGCTTTAATAACTGGAAACCATTCTAAATTTTTAAAGCTATAATTTGAAACATTTTGCCTTGAAATCTTAAATCTGGATGGTAGGAGTCACATCCCTTTGGTATGAGTGGGAAATGCAACTGCCTGTATGTCTGTCCTTTTGTGCCACCAAAATATCTGATGCATTGTGTTCCTGGTTTTCTCTTCTGATGGATGTCAGTGCCAGCTTCAGCTCCCCAGAGCTGAGTTTCACAAATTTTGCGAGAAATGCAACTCAGAGACCCTTAGAAATCATCTCTGGATGGTGACCCCCAAGGGCCATCCACTCCAACCGTATTCCTGCCATGCAGTAAAACATAACCCAAGCCCCTCTTGTGACAGATGGCTTCAGAGCATGTCTTGTGAATGGCTATTAAATTGTTCCTTAACTTAGCACCACATGAGGAAGGATGCCCTTGGCCTGCTGTGGCCCTTGCCACCGTCCCACATGCCCTCAACAGGATGATGATTTTGTAAATGCACAGATTGCCATTGAACCTCCCTGTGCAGCAAGGAAATATTTCAAGTTTGCCAAAGGCCATTTTGTGAGACCGTCCCTTACACAGTGTCCTGGCTTTTCTGGGTGATTCTGAAATGTCAAAGCAGTCTCCTTCATGCTTCAGGGTCTACTAGACCCATCCTCCCTGAAAACTGCCTTTTGAACACCTTTGACAGCCAGGTTCAGAGATATACCTTCAGGCAGGCAAAAGGAGGGCATTGGCCTTCCAAGTAAGAAATCTATCCTCTATGAATTTTCCCTTCATATTTCCTCATCCCCTAAATGTCTAGCATTTGCAGAAAGTGAGACCTTGAAAATATAGAATTTTTATATTTGCTGTGTTTGCATCCCCTTGGCCACGTTGCCTGCCCTTTTTCTTTGGAGGCCTAAACTCTGGTCCAAAACACACCGTGGAAATAACCCACTTTGAGACTGCTTTAACTGCTCTGGCTCAATGCTAGGGGATCCTGGGAATTGTAGTTTGTGGTAGTACCAGAGCTCTTTCTGACAGAGAAGGCTCAATGTCTCACAAAGCCACAGTTCCCAGGGATTCCCTAGCACTGAGTCAGGGCAGTTAAAGCGGTCTCAAAGTAGGTTACTTCTGCGGTGTTTTTTGGACCTCTGTTTCTAAACACTCAACTGAAATTTTTAAGTCCCTGCAATGTAAGATGTTTAGGGAATGAAGGAAAATTTCATTTGCCTATGCATGTGCCTTCAAGTGGCTTGTTGACTTATGGCAACCCCATAAATCCCATGTTTTGTGTTTGGGTTTTTTTAAGGCAAGGAATCCTCAGCGTTGGGTTTGCCAGTTCCTTCCCTGGTCTCCCATGCCAATGTTGGAGGAACAGAATTCCTCAAGGAGGGCAGTGTTCCCATTTGGCCTCTTCTCCCCCTCCCCAAAATAGCTGCTGCAGCCCTGGTCCGGTTGGGGGCGGCTGTCATCAGGAGCTGGCTCCACTGGGTCAGAACTTTTGGGGGCATTCAGCGCCTTAGAAGAAAAAACCCTGGGGTGCTCTTTCTCCCGACATGAAGCAGACAATGGCGCCTGGACTCATTTTTGAGCATGGGGAAGGGGGTTGCAAGAGGTGACCTGGGGAGAATTTCGGGTTCCCTGGAAACTTAAGCCCTGGGCGATAAGGAGATATAGAGCAGCCGTGCAGGAGTTTGAGGGTGAAAAGCTTTGGCTTAAAGGCACTGTGTAAAAGTAGAAGAGACTTTCCCAGAAGTCAGTGGATTCTCCTTCCTTGGAAGTGTCTTGAAATTGAAATTGGACAGCTGCCTCTCGTGAGGTTTGCACCGTGGGTTTCAAGCAGTGCCAGGGGGTTGGACACTGGGTGGTACTCCAGGTACTTTCCAACTTTGTGGTCCTGATCATTTTTAAAAATATATTGTAAAAAGCTGGACCAAGTAGGTAAACGAATGGTAGTAGGCTATTTGGGGAAGGGTTTTGGAGGTCTTCCCCTCTTCTCCATGTCAAACTGCAGTTTTGTAGAGCTGATCTTTCTTCTTTTTTCTGTATCAGGTCTGCTCAAACCTTCCACCTTTTCCCTCTGCCTCATCCTTCCATCACCACCGATATTTATGACGGCTGGCACACATCTGGGCAAGGCAGCTGTGATCTTGGGTTGAAACCTCCCTCCCTCCCTTCCCGTTAAAGGAGGAAGCAGGGTCCAGCCTCTTGGCTGCCGTTCCTTTGTGCCCAAAAGGTGATGCCCACCAGATGAAGGGCTCTTCAGCCCCCGAATCTCTCTCTCTTCCCCCCCCAACTTTCCTTCCCGCCCCAACCTAATGAAAAAATGAAGGAAGGGTCCCTTTCCTTCCTTTCTGGCTCGCTTTTGGTTTCCCTGGCAACCCTGAGTGCACATCCTGGAAAACTTTATCCGAAATCTGCTCTGGGCAGCCTTCCAAATCCATGCTAACCTGATTAGGTCCCTCTGGAGGCCTTGGCAGCTAATCAAATTAGGGAGCTCTAATGGTCGCCAGGCCTTGGAGTGGGCAGAGAGCAGTAAAACATAGTGTATACTTAGTGATAATTATACTTGCTGTTGTGTCATTGATTTATATGCCTTCCCTCCTTTTTTATGTGCCCAGATATATAACCTCCTTCCTTTGTGTGTGTGTATGTGTGTCTGTTTTGTTGTTGGGTTTCGACTGCAGCCATCCGGAGGAAGGAAAATGGCTGGTACGACGAGGAGCATCCGCTGGTCTTCCTCTTCTTGGGATCATCAGGAATAGGTAACACTGGCATCCCTCTCTCAGCCAATAACCAAGTGCCTGCTTTTTACCTCACCCCCTTCCCCGTGGTCAAAAGAGAGAGAAAAGCAGGGGCTTGACACGCCACGTGGGTCGGGGGTCTCAGGGCTGCTCCCCAAGCAGGGCTCAGTATGAGGCTGGCTTATTGGACCCCTTGCCATGGTTACCCAACCCAACCCACATGCCAACCAAGCAGTCACGGCCCTGGCATTTCACTCATGTCGCGCTCTTTTCCACTGTGAGTAAGAGGCAAACACTGACTGGTTGCAGCGGATGAGGGCTGTTCCAGATTCCTCACACTGGCCCAAAAGTTGAGAAAGCATTGTAGGCACCGTGTTTGCCTGAAATGCGGCAAAGTAGAGGATGCTTGTTCTCCTCTGTCCCATGTCTGGTCATTCTGGAGAGGGAGCAACCAATGGGCCAAGTAAATAGATCATGACAAAGCAGCATGTGAACCAGACACCTGCCATTTGCAGGAGCAGCAGCAGCTTTGCAACAGGGTTCACCTTGGCAAAAAAGAGCCAACAGTTATTCCCTTTTCATTGAGGACAAGGCAAGAAAGAAAGGGATGGGTCAGGTGATGGGACCCCACCAAAGGGTCTTACATCCAGTTGCCTTCTTGACCCCTAGAGTGCCCTTTTGCCATGGGGAGACATCGTCCGGATCCCGCAGGACCCATTTCACGTCAACGCACACTTGCACGGGAGGAGTTCTCCGGCAGCTGCAGGGCTGACACAATGGTTGATACCCTGTCGATGTAGATTTATTCTGTAATAGCTCTTTTGAATTATTGAATGCCTTCATGCCTAGACTTCTGTGATAGATGTTGCATATAAATCCAACGAACAAAGAATATCATGTTTCTCAAAGTCAAGGACACAGTGTTGGGGAAGTCTGGGTTGAATGTTTGAAGCAGCACCCCAGGTCTGATCTGGCACATGTTGAAATGTTTGAAAAATATCTTACAAACCTGGATTGTGATAGTGGGAGTGACTTTCTTTTGTTTTTTTAAAGGTGTGCATCTGGTAGCGAGAGCTGATACCTTTCATAGAATCATAGAATCACAGAGTTGGAAGAGACCACAAGGGCCATCCAGTCCAACCCCCTGCCATGCAGGAACTCCCAATCAAAGCATATCCGACAGATGGCCATCCAGCCTCTGTTTAAAGATCTCTAAGGAAGGAGACTGGTAGAATCTCTTTTTCTGGAGCTTGCATCCATCGTTCTGGGTCCTGTTCTCTGGAGCAGCAGAAAACAAGCTTGACATCCCTTCAAGTATTTAAACAGGGCTATCATATCACCTCTTAACCTTTGTCTAGGGAGATCTTGGAGTAGCAGAACTATTCTGTGTAGCAGAACAGCAGATGAAAGCCAGTTTCCGGAAGCCTCCCTTCCTCGCATAAAACATGCTCCCTTCCAAATGCATTTTTTGGAGAATCACTCTCACAATGACCCTTCTCACATGGCATCTGCATTCTGTGAATAGGGTTAATGCCAGCGTTGGCAGGAGTCTCCACTTGGCCCGTCTTCTCCTAACAGCAAGCGGGCAATTCAGGAGAAAGCCTTGCTGCCATGTTGCATCTTGTGGTCCCTTTGGACAGGTGTCCTTCTCAAAGCAGATCCTCTGATAATGCCTCCTGCTTCTTTTACAGGTAAAACAGAGCTGGCCAAGCAGACAGCCAAATACCTGCACAAAGATGTGAAGAAAGTAAGCTTGCCTCTCATGGTTCTTTAATAATCATTCCTTTGCAAAAACTGGGGGGGGGGGGGGTGTGTTGAATGCCAGGAGAACAATTCCTTCTGTTCTCTTAAGCTGGGAATAAATAATTGCAAATATTCTGTCTGTCCTTATGGGAGAGTCAGCCTTCCCATTAGCAAGTTGCTTGTACTGTTCTCATATCTGTTAGGATAGGTGCTGCAGATGAAGGAAGATCTGAGAGAGAGGTCCAGGAACCATGAGGAACCCTTTCACTCTACTCCACACAGACATAGTGCTGTGATTCCTCTTTAACAGCTATGGCAATATCCTGTGGGATCCTAGGATTTGCCACTAAGTACAGGGTGTCTAATTGTCTCAGGCAGAGAGCTCTAACACCTCATTGAACTACAGATCCCAGGACTCTACAGTACTGTGATTCCTAAACCTTGGTCTTTCAGATGTTTTGGACTTCTAATTCCCAGAAGCCCCAGCCAGCTTGGCCAACTGGCATTCTGTGATCTGCTGAAGTCCAAAACACCTGGAGGCCCAAAGTGTGGGAACCATGCATATAGGATGACAATCCAAATAGGACCAGAGCACTATAATGGTTTAGTGAATAGGGGCCCCAGATCATGGTGGGGTCAGAAGAGCTGCCTACTGTAACTGCCAGACCCAGCATCTCAGGAAGAGGAACACACCTGGAAGGCCTGTGGCTGAAGCTTGCTTTCCCATATGCATTCTTCCGGAAGGGTCTGCTTTTGCCCTGATGAAATGCACCCAGGTGAGCCATTCCTTGGCATGTGCCCTTGGAGGGGTCTTCTGGAACCTTCAGTGGCATGGCTGCCGTTGTAACTTCTGTGGCACTGGCTAGGTTGTGTCACAGGCTTTGGCACAATACAAGATGCCTCTTCTCCTGACTGGAGGGGGGAAATTGCCTCCTATTTAGCTCTTACTTTAGTCTTAGACATTGTGGTTACTGGCTCCTCATCAGATTTCTGAACAGTCAAGGACAAACCGGTGGCTCTAATTGGATGGCATGCACGAAACAAGCAGATTAATAGTCCTTAATCAGTTTGGTTGTTATTGAGCTAATTAATGCGCCAAGGAGGGGGGTCACAGAATGTGAGGAAGATTATTGAGGAAGGACAGCTCTTGGCAGATTAAGGAAGGCTTCGCCACAAAAGGCTGGTTTCTGTGCCAGCCGAAAAGTTTGTCCTCTGCATTCACACCTCCCTTTGGCTTTGCCATAATCCATGACCTGTGTCTTTTTAACTGGGCGAAGGTCACGGTGCTGCCAGCATCACTTACTACTTTTCAGTGTGTATTTTATAGACATTAATTTCAAGGAAACAAGTTCAGTTTATATCAATGTATATTGCTCTTGTTGATATGTACCTTTACATATCAACCTTTACTTTTCAGTTGAAATCTGCCCTCCTATCACTTATAACTATTAGACCCGGTCTTCCCCTCTGGGGCAGCAGAAAACAGGCCTGCCCCTTTCTTCTCTGGGGCAGCCATTGAGGTTTTTAAAGATGGCCATCGTGTCACCCCTCCATCTTCTCTTCTCCAAGTTGAACATGCCCAACTCCTTCAACTTCTCCTCATCTTTTTTGTTTCCCATCCCTCATCTTCCCTGTTGCCTTTCTGTGAACACACTTCAACTTGTCTCTGTCCTTCCTAAAATCAGGCACCCAGAAATGAACGCAGGACTCCAGGTGAGGCCTGACTACAGCCCTACAGTCTGATCCTACAATCATAGGATCTAATAAGAGTTGAAAGGGCTCACTAGAGGCTATTGAGCCCAGGATCTCCAGCAAGAGCACCCCCAGCAGCAGGGAGCTCTCCAGACTCTTTTTGTAGACATCCGGAGAAGGAGAACCTACCACCTCTCTTAAGTCATTGATTCCATTGCCAAACCACTCTTATTGTCAAGACATTCCTTCTAATGTCCGGTCAAAATCCACTCTCCTATAACTTCAAACCATTAGAACTGGTTCTCCCATCTGGACAGCAGAGAACAAACATGCCCACTCCTCTTTAAAGAAGGCAATGTCTCCCCTCCGTCTTCTCTTCACCAAGCTGCAATGACGTAAGGATGAAGATCATAGAATCATAGAGTTGGAAGAGACCACAAGGGCCATCCAGTCCAACCCCCTGCCATGCAGGAACTCCAAGTCAAAGCATCCCCGACAGATGGCCATCCAGCCCCTGCTTAAAGACCTCCAAGGAAGGAGACTCCACCACCAGGGAGTGTATTCCACTGTCGAACAGCCCTTACTGTCAGGAAGTTCTTCCTAATGTTGAGGTGGAATCTTTTTTCCTGCAGTTTGCATCCATTGTTCCGCGTTCTGGTCTCTGCAGCAGCAGAAAACAAGCTTGCTCCCTCCTCAATGGGACATCCCTTCAAATATTTGAACAGGGCTATCATATCACCTCTTAACCTTCTCTTCTCCAAGCTAAACATCCCCAATTCCCTAAGTTGTTCCTCATAGGGCAAGGTTTCTAGACCCTTCACCATTTTAGTTGCCCTCCTTTGGACCCGCTCCAGTTTCTCCGCATCCTTTTTGAATTGTGGTGCCCAGAACTGGACGCAGTATTCCAGGTGGGGCCTGACCAAAGCAGAATAGAGTGGCACTATTACTTCCCTTGATCTAGACACTATACTTCTATTGATGCAGCCTAAAATAGCATTGGCTTTTTTTAGCTGCTGCATCGCACTGTTGACTCATGTTCAACTTATGGTCTACTTGGACTCCTAGATCCCTTTCACACGTAGTTTCATTCAGCCAGATGTCCTCCATCCTATATCTGTGCATTTCATTTGTGCGTCCTAAGTGCAGTACCTTACATTTCTCCGCATTGAATTTCATTTTGTTAGCGTTGGCCCAGCTTTCTAGTCTATTCAGATCATTTTGAATTTTGATCCTGTCCTCTGGGGTATTAGCTACTCCTCCTAATTTGGTGTCGTCTGCAAATTTGATATCTAGGCCCTCAATACTGTCATCCAAGTCATTAATAAAGATGTTGAATAGCACTGGGCCCAGTACAGAACCCTGTGGGACCCCACTGGTCACTTCTCTCCAGGATGAAAAGGAGCCATTGTTGAGCACCCTTTGAGTTCGGCCAGTCAACCAGTTACAAATCCATGTAACAGTTACCTTGTCTAGCCCACATTTTACAAGCTTGTTTGCAAGAATGTCATGGGGAACCTTGTCAAAGGCCTTGCTGAAATCAAGATATATCCACAGCATTCCCTTCATCTACCAAAGTGGTAATTTTATCAAAAAATAGATCAGATTTGTCTGGCAAGACTTGTTTCTCTGAAACCCATGTTGGCTTTTTGTGATTATGGCATTGTCTTCTAAATGTTCACAGACTCTCTGCTTAATGATCTGCTCCAGAATCTTTCCTGGAATTGATGTCAGACTAACTGGACGATAATTGTTGGGATCTTCTTTTTTTCCCTTTTTGAAGATTGGGACAACGTTTGCCCTCCTCTAGTCTGCTGGGACTTCTCCTGTTCTCCAAGAGTTCTCAAAGATTATTCCCAATGGCTCTGATATTACATTTGCCAGTTCTTTTAATACTCTAGGATGTAGTCCATCTGGCCCTGGAGACTTATATTCATTTAGGTTAACCAAGTATTCCTGTACTATCTCTTTACTTATTCTGTGCTGAAATTCCCCTATTCTGTCTTCTTCCCTATTATCCTTAGGTTGAGCACCCTTTGCCTTTTCTGAGAAGACTGAAGCAAAGAAGGTGTTGAGTAATTCTGCCCTTTCTCTGTCTCCTGTGAGCATTTTGCCATCTTCTGCACGCAGTGGTCCTACCGTTTCCTTCTTCTTCCTTTTGCTTTGGACATACCCAAAAAAGCCCTTTTTATTGTTCTTAACCTCTCTAGCAAGCCTGAGTTCATTTTGCGCTTTAGCTTTTCTGACTTTATCCCTAAACATTTTGGCTATTTGTTTGAAGTCCTCTTTGGTGATTCCCCCATTTTTCCATTTCTTATACATGTTCTGTTTAAAACTTAGCTCAGTTGAAAGTTCCTTAGTCATCCATCCTGGCTTCTTGAGACACCTCCCATTTTTCTTCCGCATTGGAACTGTTTGAAATTGTGCCTTCAGTATCTCCCTTTTGAGAAACTTCCGCTTAAGTTAGGGGTGGGCAACTTCATGGTGGTTCAACTCCCCTGAATTCCCAGATATCTCAATTTTGCTATGCAATCTCTCTCAAAATGGTGACAGCATGGGAGGAGGTATTTGGGGTACTCTGGGATGCAGTGATATTTGTGGGGGTGGAATGAGTGCTTTCATGCATGTTTTCATGCAGTTCATGTGGTTTGCGGGCAAATGTTGCCTGAAAATTATGCTGATGTTTTTAAAGCAAAATTGTTTGGGGAGCTTTGGGGCCAAAAAAGTGGGGTCCAGCCACCACATACAGACCACAAGTTACTGCAGGCCCTACTACCACAACTCAAGGTAAGGCCCCCTGCACAGCTTCCTAAAATCACTCATGGGATTTCCTCCTTGACCGTTTGTGTTTGCAGGGGTTCATCAGGCTCGACATGTCGGAGTTTCAGGAGAGGCACGAGGTGAGTGAAAGGGGGCTCTGCCTGTGTCTGCATCTCTTCCCTCCTGCCACCGCTTGCGTCAGAATTGCATCTCACTTCTCATCAGAGAATCTCACCTCTGCTGCCTCTCCAGATCCTTGGCTGCATTCCTCACACCTCACCTATCAATGAATGCAATACTTAGCATTCTTAAGGCCTGCCCCATGGAGCCCTACCTCCCCTGTGCCTTCCTGGTTCCTCAGACTGGGGTGCAGGGATAGCCTTCCTCTCCATTTCCCTCTTTTTAAGAAGGACGATGGACTGGACCAAGACGTCTTACTCTGCTGAGGGACCCTGCCTGGGGAATACTCTTCCCTTGGCATTCAGCTGGGGACAAAATGAGTGTTGTTCCAGCCCTAAGTAAAGGCAGTGGGAGACATGGTCCTCCAAGGTCTCCCCTTAATTATTCACTCTTGTCATATGAGTTTATTCTTCCGACTAAATCATTAATACAATCTTTGAATTTAAACCACGTGTGGAATTCCCCTGTGCTTTCAACCACCGTGGGCTCTAAGCAAGATCTGACAAGTTTTTCCATTCTTGCAGGTCGCCAAGTTTATTGGCTCTCCTCCAGGCTACGTCGGCCACGAGGAAGGTGGGCAGCTGACCAAGAAGCTCAAGCAGTGCCCAAATGCGGTGGTCCTCTTTGACGAAGTGGACAAGGCCCACCCAGATGTCCTCACCATCATGTTGCAGCTCTTTGATGAAGTAAGGTCTTCTTCTTTTAAAATATCTACGATTGATTTTCGGGCTCCCTGGAGTGCTTACCCTTGATTGTTGGTCCTAAAACTGCGGAGGGTATTGGCATGGCTTTCCATTCAGATTTATCCATCCATCCTTGCTGTCTCAGGACTGAATGCAGGATTGAAGACTGAATTGGTCACTTAACCCCATATTTGTCAGTTGGAGGAGACAGTGGTGTTATCGCTGCTGGCCTTAGACCACTCTGACTGGTAGCCATGGCTCCCTGGGCTTTCAGGCACAATCCTTTCCTAGCCTTACTTAGAGATCTCTGCTCTTCCCAAAGGTGGGCTGCCTTTGTACTGAGTCGGTGGTGTTGTTTGTCATTTCCGACTTACAGCAACCTTAAGGTGACCCTGTCGTGAGGTTTTCTTGGCAAGATTTGTTCAGAGGGGGTTTGCTTTTGCCTTCCTCTGAGGCTGAGAGAGTGTGACTAGCCCAAGGTTGCCCATTGAGTTTCCACCAAGAGTGGTTTCAAACTGAAGTCTCTAGAGTCATATCCAATGCTCAAACCACATCACGCTAGCTTTCTATACTGAGTCAGACCCTAGAATCATAGAATCAAGGGCCATCCAGTCCAACCCCCCTGCCATGCAGGAACTCTCGATCAAAGCATACCCGACAGATGGCCATCCAGCCTCTGTTTAAATACCCCCAAAGAGGGAGACTCCACCACTCCCCGAGGGTCTATCTAGCCCTATACTAAATGGTCCATCTAGCCCTGTACTGCCAACTCTGACTGGCAAGAGCAAGGCTGTTTCTGGAAGGACATTTCTGGAAGGATTCCTTCCTAACCCTATTTGGTGGTCTCTGGTCTTTTCTGGTGGTCTCCCGTATAAATAAAAGGAAGATGCCTTTATACTGAGTCAGAGCATTTGGGTGGGTCTGGCTAGCCCAATATTGTTAGCTCTGACTGGCAGCAACTCTGGCTGTCTGAGGTTTTAGGCAGAAATCTCTTCTAGCTCTGCATGGAACTCCCTTGGATCCTCATTGGTGAATAACTGGAGCGTAGGAAACCACCTTCTGCCCAGTCTGATCTTTTCCGTCAATGATGGGAAGAGATAACACCAACCTACTACATCCAAGGATGGAATTTTATTGTTCTTATTGCTATTTTTACTGTTTTATAATTAACTGTGTAATGACTTTTAAGATAATTAACTACAGCATAGATTGATGTAAAGTTATTTTAATAATATGTTGGAATCCTGCCTCAATCCGAAGGGAGAGGTGGGAAATAGAAATAAAATAATAATAATAATAATTAGGGCACTTCTCTTTTCTTAGTATTTTGTTTTCTGAATGAAATGTTATGTAATTGTCTGTCTTAAAGTGTTTCTTTCCATGGTCCCTTATAATAGTTGTAATTCTGACTTAAAGTGTCCATGTTAGCTCAGGGAGTTGGGAATGTTTATCTTGGAGAAGAGAAGACTGAGTGGGGAGATGCCAGGCATTTTGAAACATCCAAAGGGATGATGCCATTTACAAGATGGAGCGCCGCTTGTTTTTTGCTGCCCCAGACAGCAGAACACAAACCAGAGGGTTCAAATGACAAGAAAAGAGATTTTATCTAAACATTAGGAAGAACTTTCTTACTGTTAAAGGCAGGTCATTACTAGTGGAATGGGCTGCCTCTGAGGCTGATGGAGTCTTCCTCCTTGGAAGTCTTCAGACAGAGGTTGGATGGGGATCTTCCAGAAGTGCTCTAGTGGTGTGTTTCTGCCTGGACCCTGAGGTCCCTTCCAGCTTTAAAATTCTGTGGTGCTAACGTTTACATGTTCCATTTTTTTGTCTTGCACCTTCTAGCTTCCCCAGTTGACACTTCTCAGGTGCCATGTTCCTCCTGTATGCATTGTGTCTGACACAAGGGGAGTTCGACAGTGGAACACACTCCCTCGGAGCGTAGTGGAGTCTTCTTCCTTGGAGGCCTTTAAACAGAGGCTGGATGGTCATCTGTCAGGGATGCTTTGATTTGGAGGTCCTGCATGGCAGGGGGTTGGACTAGATGGCCCTTGTGGTCTCTTCCAACTCTATGATTCTATGATTCTATGACACCATCCAGACTCTGGCCACTGTCTGACATTCTCCCCGAGATGGGTGTCCCAGAACCCCCCACTTCTTGCTGTGCTCCCTGATTTCAGAGACAGGAAGAATATGGGAGTGACGTAGCAACTGACGTGGCAGAGAACAGCCCTTCTGTCTGAGAGGCAGTGAAGGAGCCATGGGATTGGGACATTTTTGAGGTTCTCCCAGCCTCTTAAAGCAACCATTGAGGCTTAGAAAGAGCCCCGTCTCCTTGGCCAGGACCATCAGCGCAGATGGATGCCAGGGATCTTCCATATAGGAGCAGCAGCCCTCACACAGGATTTCTGTGGGGATCCATCATTCAGCCCATTGTTGTCTACTCTGACTGGCAGTAACTGTGGCCCTCCAGAGTTTGGGCAAGAGGCGCCCAGTTTGTATAGCCTATTCAGCTGGCAAATCTCTTCTGGCAGGTCATTCCACAGTCCACAGGAAAAAACCCTCTGACTGACCGTTGCCAACTGAGTTGTGGCTGATGGCTGAGAGGGCCCGGCTCCCATGTCTTTGCACAGGGTGACCGAGAGAAGGGATTCTCCAGTAGGCCTCAGTTCTCGGTTGTCAGGCATATATATATTTCTTCTTCGTGGTCTCTGTGAATACATACAAATGGGTTCTGCTGCACCTGCACAGTCAAATTCGGAACTCTCTGGAATCACTGGGCAAAGTAGAGCTTGCAACCTTTTGCAACTTTTTGGCGGTAGCTCCGCCCTCCTCTATATAAGCCCAGTTCCCACTCTTTTCTCCAGTTCCTTTTTTTCCACCGTGTTGGCTACTCGAAGGAACTGTGCTAGGAATCACTTGGTATTGTCTCGTTCGGTTTTTGGATCTTCGGCTTGCTTTTTGACCATTCAAACTACCCTTGGACGTAGTTCATCTGGTCCTGAAGACTTATATTCATTTAGATTAACTAAGTGTTCCTGTACTATCTCTTTACTTATTCTGTGCTAAAATTCCCCTATTCTGTCTTCTTCTCCATTATCCTTAGGTTGAGCACCCTTTGCCTTTTCTGAGAAGACTGAAGCAAAGAAGATGTTGAGCAATTCTGCCTTTTCTCTGTCCCCTGTTAGCATTTTGCCATCTTCTGCACACAGTGGCCCTACCGTTTCCTTCTTCTTCCTTTTGCTTCGGACATACCCAAAAAAGCCCTTTTTATTGTTCTTAACCTCTCTAGCAAGCCTGAGTTCATTCTGTACTTTAGCTTTTCTGGTTTTACCCCTACATGTGCTGGCTATCTGTTTGAATTCCTCTTTGGTGATTTCTCCATTTTTCTATTTATTATACATATTCTGTTTAAGGCTTATCTCAGTTGAAAGTTCCTTAGTCATCCATCCTGGCTTCTTGAGACACCTCCCATTTTTCTTCCTCATTGGAACTGTTTGAAATTGTGCCTTCGGTATCTCCCTTTTGAGAAACTCCCATCCGTCTTGAACTCCCTTCTCTTTTAGTTTTCCTGACCATGGGATCACCCCCAGTATTTCTCTAAGTTTATTGAAATCAGCTCCCCTAAAGTCTAGAGTGCGTGTCTGACTATGCCTGGCTTCCCCTTTTCGCTGTATAACAAACTCCAGGAGAACATGGTCACTTCCACCTAAGGATCCAACCACTTGCACCCCATCGACTAGGTCTTCCCTGTTGGTTAAGATCAGATCCAAAATAGCTGATCCCCTTGTTGCCTCTTCCACCTTTTGGACAATGAAATTGTCTTCCAGGCAAGTGAGGAATTTGCTAGACCTTGAGGATTTGGCCTCCAGCAAACATCTGGATAGTTGAAGTCCCCCATCACTACTACATCTCTCCTTTCTGAGTATGTAATTATCTGTCCTAGAAAGGCATCATCCATTTCCTCTGCCTGAGTCGGGGGCTTGTAGTAGACTCCCAGAGTAACATCCCTGTTATTTCCCTCCTTTAATTTTTATCCAGATGCTCTCCACTTGGCCTCCAGTACTGATGTCCTGGATCTCTTCACTGGTGTAAATATCCCTGACATATAATGCTATTCCTCCTCCTTTCCTGTTTGGCCTGTTTCTCTTAAAAAGGTTATACCCCTTTGATATTTTTATTGTTGAACAATAAATGTTCTTTGGTTCATCTTACAACTGTTGTCATGACACTCCATCCGCCGCTGACCTAAGCTTGTCAGTCTAACCCATTTGTATGATTCGCAGAGACCACGAAGAAGAAGGACAAGTTGCTTACCTGTAACAGTATTTCTTCGAGTGGTCATCTGCGAATACATACAAATCCCGCCCTTCCTCCCCTCAGTGTCCTGCTCAACATTGTTCTGCTCCTCCGTCACTTGCGGTGGAAAAATTTCGGAACTGGGGAAAAGAGCGGGAACTGGGCTTATATAGAGGAGGGGCGGGGCAACCGCCAAAAAGCTGCAAAAAGTTGCTACTCTACTTTGCCCAGTGATTCCAGACAGTTCCAAATTCAACTGTGCAGGCGCAGCAGAACCCATTTGTATGTATTCACAGATGACCACTCGAAGAAATACTGTTAGAGGTAGGCAACCTGTCCATATATAAATATGTGTGTATGTGTGTCTGTGTAGGGAGAGGTACTCCCTCCAATATCGAGATCCCAAGCTATTTAGTGTTTTAAATGTAGTCACCACAGCCCAGAAGTGTACTGGAATCATGTGCAGTTCCTTTAAAACTTCAATGGGGAACCCTGGGAAGCCCCCTCTCTATCAAACCTCAGGGAGGCAGATGTGGGGAGAGACGGTCCCCCAAGTATAGGGATCCTAGGTCTTTCAGCATCATCACTTGCACCTTGAATTCAGGCTGCATGCCTGTTGGCAGCCAGTATCTGGAGCTACCTGGATTTGGGGAAGGCGGAGGGTGGGAAATGCTTCCGTTTGACCATTTTGTCTTTCTCCCAGGGATGCCATGAGCATGTGCAGATTCCCAGCAGCCCGTCTGCATCTGTCCACTTTCCTTTGCTGGGTTGTTCTTGTGTTTAGTGGAGAGGGGGTGTTGTTTCAGGGTGGTGGTTGTTTTTCTCCCAGAGATTAATAACACTGGCGTTTGTGTTGCATAGATCATGGTGGCAGCCACTAAATGCGAAATCAATGCCTGCACCGCCTGCACGCGTCAAGCAGAGCAATAACCGAAATGTTAATCCCAAGCACCCGACACAAAATGCGTGTCGTTCTGTTGGGCCCCAGCGGCTCCTGGCGACACTGTCATGGCTGGAGGGGAGGCGGCACGCTTTCGTTTTATCTCTCCCTTTCCTCCTCCTGACTCCTGGCCTGTCTGGCTGCCAAACAGCCGTAATTCTGAAAGGTCCTCATTTTTACTGAGAGAAGGGGTTGTGATGGCTCTTCCTTATGGCCCCCGAGTGCCACCTGCCCTCCCCTCCACTTATGGCTTATCTGAGTTTGGAATTGGAAGCTGCTGCCATCTCAGGTCTGGTAGAGCGACTGGAAGGGCCCCATTGTGCCAGCAAAGATGGTCCTTTATTGCTCACTGAGGCTTCATTCCAAGTCCGTGACCTCTCTCTTCTCTGGCTATCCTTATCCTCCCTGTGAATAACTCTTTCCCCCATAAGATCCCATTTGAGCCCTGAAGATCATCTGGAGGGTCCCTTCTCTCTGTCCAAGCACCTTCTCAGGCTCTTTTGGTGGGAAAATGAGAGGCAATGGGGCCTCCTTAGTGGGATGCCTCCTTAAAGAGACTGGCATGGCTCCCTCCTTTGCTCTCCTTGGGCCATCTGGCTTTTAGAAATTAACAAGGATGGGATTTTAATGCTGGGTAGTGCTGTTTTATAATGGATATACTGTCTTTTAATGAATGTCAGTTTTTTAACCCTATATACTTGACTGTAAGTTGACCTGATGTATAAGTCGAGGGCAGGTTTTGGGGGTGAAATGATGGATTTTGATAAGACTCATAGGTAAGTCTTATCTAAGTTGAGGGTAAAATTTAGGGACATGTAAACAAAGGAGCTAAAGCAGTGCACCATGTGCAACAGCAGTACATGCACAGCTCCGTTTCAGCAGTCATGAACTGAATGTGGATCTTCTGCGTCAGAGTTGTCCATTCGCTTCCATGAGGGAACTTGCATAAGTGTAGGACGCCAAGCAGGGCCAGGCCGTCTTGTGCCAACCAATGCTGGGCTTCCTGGCTACTGCTTCCTTCCTTCTGTGGGCTTCATGCCAAGGCAGTCCTGGGGAGAGAAAGCCTTGTGTCACAATCAGCCCCAGTTGCGTTCCTCCCTCAGAGGTCTTTTCAGGGATCCCCCTTCTTTCAGGTGCTGCACCTTGGATTTTGCCCAGCCTCCTTTCCACACATTACGCTGTTGCTTCTCTCTTTTGTTTTGAAGGGGAGGCTGACTGATGGGAAGGGGAAGACCATCGACTGCAAGGACGCCATCTTCATCATGACCTCCAACGTGGCCAGCGATGAAATTGCCCAGCATGCCTTGCAGCTGCGGCAGGAGGCCACGGAAATGAGCCGCAAGAGGATTGCCGAAAAGCTGGGTAAAGTGCTTTCTTTTTTGCTCATTCCCTGTTTTCCTGAAGGCCTGTGCAAGATCCTTGCTATAATGTAGCTCAGTCTTCTCTTTGATGCCAGATTCCTCTGGAAAGCTCCATAGTAAGGCCAGGAGTCCATGGCCTTCCCTTCTCTAGTTGTTGTTGCTGTTGTTTGTTGTTATTGCCACCAGCTGTTACTGAGTTGGGCTGCACCGTCTCTTGGCAGGCAGCAGCTGGCAGGGGTCTTGGGCACAGAGCCCCCGCCATCCTGTTCCTTGGAATGTTTTAAGTGGTGCTGCTAGCAGAGCAGGGCCTGACCAGTGAGCTGTGCCTTTCCAAGACAAAAAGAAGGAGAAGGGCTCTCCTTTTCTCCCTCCAGGCACCAGGTTTCTAAGGGATTGTGTTTGGGGTGGGCCGAAGTCTGAACCCTCTTGTTCCTTGCCTTTCAGATGATGTCCAGATGACAGACAAGATAACTATTTCCAAGCAGTTCAAGGAGAAAGTCATCCGCCCGATCCTGAAGGTACAGATGGTGCTGTTTATGCTGAGCCCCCGGCCTTTGAGGGCTTTCTTGGGTTTCTGAAAGGGGAGCCATTCCCCCAGCCCCCCATTTGGTTTTCAGTTTCTCACACAAACAGAGTCATTGAAGAAGGGTGTTGGCATGAACACATCTTCAATATGAACACATTAACTGCTATGGGACTTTGTGACAGGTAAGCCTCCTGGGCAGAACCCATAGCCCTGGCCCAGGGGCCAAAAAAATCTGGACAGGGAGGCGAGTGCTCAGCCAGCCAGGCTTTCTCTCGCAGGTGCCTTTAATGAGGATGAGGGTCAGGGCTTTCTCAGTGGCTGCTCCCAGCCTCAGGGCTCCCCAGGAGAGACTCCCCAGTCCTCTCCTGCCAAGGTCAAGCACCTTTCTCTTTAGACAGTGTTTCATTTTGACTTTCGACTCGCTGCAGAAGGACTTTTATAGGGGGTGCAGTATGTCTTTTTCATCTGTTATGTGCAGAATGCTTTTCAACTTTTTAAAATCTGGTGTTCTGATCTCTAATCCCTTTTATCTTATTCTACCTTCTAAGGTTGGTTTTGCCTGTGTGCTGCTTTAATCTACGTAGTAAGGCACAATACACACATACATTTGAGGTTGTTGTTATGTGCATGTCGACTCCCAGCTTATGGCCACCCTGCCATGGAGTTTTCTTGGCAAATCTTTGCCCTGGGCTTTTTCTGAGGATGTGAATTTTCCAGGGCCACCTGATGGGTTTCAGTGGCCAAGCAGGGAGACAAAAACCCCTCTCCCGATGTTTTAGTCTTTAGCTGTCTCTCAAGATTTTTTGAGAAGAGGTTTGCCATTGCCTTCCTCTGAGTCTGTGCATCGCTCAGTCACCCAGTGGGTTTCTGTGGCTGAGTGGTGATTTGAACCCTGATCTCCATAGTCATAGTCATTGCACTACACTGGCTCTCATAGGGCTTTCGTGTCAAGATTTATTATTCAGAAGAGGGTTGCCAGTGCTTTCCTCTGAGGCTGGTGTACCCAAGATTACTTGTTTGCTTTCTATGGCCAAGCAGGGATTTGAACCCTGGTACCCCAGAATCCTAATCCAGTCCAGCACAAACTACTATCCCACACTAGCTCTTCAACATGGCGTACATCCATATGTAAATATCTGTGGATCCCCACTCTGGGCCAGCTAGAGAACCTTTACGCTGCTGTATTAACAATGCTGAGATTTGCCAGGTGGGTTTGGAAAGAAGCCCCTGGGAAAGAGAGCTGAGCCCGATTAAATCAAGAGCCCCTGGAAGATATGATACTTGACAAGAGAAGAAACGGGTCCTTGCTCTTGGAATCATAGAATCATAGAGTTGGAAGAGACCCCAAGGGCCATCCAGTCCAACCCCATTCTGCCATGCAGGGACTCTCCATCAAATCATACCCAACATACAGTTTAAACAGTCTCTGTTTAAAGACCTCCAAGAAGGAGACTCCGCCAGACTCCGAGGCAGGAGTGTGTTCCATTGTTGAACAGCTCTTAATGTCAGGAAGTTGCTCCTAACGTTAAGTCCATGGGCTCTTCCCAGTCTCTCTGCCCAATTTCTGTCCTCTTCCTACCTGTGTCCATCTGACATTGTCCATCCCTTCAGGACACCAGTGGATTCCTTTGGGCAGGTGGCAGGAGATGGCTCTCTGCAGTTGTTCAGCCCTTCTCTTTATTGATAAAATAAAATAAAATAAAATAAAAAACAACATCTTTATCAATGACTTGGATGACAGTATTGAGGGCCTAGTTATCAAATTGCAGATGACACCAAATTAGGAGGAGAAGCTAATACCCCAGAGGACAGGATCAAAATTCAAAATGATCTGAATAGACTAGAAAGCTGGGCCAACGCTAACAAAATGAAATTCAACGCAGAGAAATGTAAGGTTCTGCACTTAGGGAGGAAAAATGAAATGCACAGATATAAAATGGGGGACACCTGGCTGAATGAGACCACATGTGAAAGGGATCTAGGAGTCCAAGTAGACCATAAGTTGAACATGAGTCAATAGTGTGATGCAGCAGCTAAAAAGGCCAGTGCCATTCTAAGCTGCATCAATAAAAGTATAACATCTAGGGAAGTAATAGTTTACCTCTATTCTAATTTGGTCAGGCCTCACCTGTAATAATACTGTGTCCAGTTCTGGGCACCACAATTCTTAAAGGATATTGAGAAACTGGAGCGTATCCAAAGGAGGGCGACTAAAATGGTGAAGGGTCTGGAAACCATGCCCCATGAGGAGCGACTTAGGGAGCTGGGAATGTTTAGCCTGGAGAAGAGAAGGTTAAGAGGTGATATGATAGCCCTGTTCAAATATTTGAAGGGATGTCCTATTGGGGAGGGAGCAAGCTTGTTTTCTGCTGCTCCAGAGACTAGAACGCGAAACAATGGATGCAAACTGCAGGAAAAGAGATTCCACCTCAACATTAGGAGGAACCTCCTGACAGTAGGGCCTTTGGGGTCTCTTCCAACTCTAGGGTTCTGTTATTCTATGAGACCAGGGTCCAAATCCAAACTTGAGAAAGGCAAAGACAAACCCTTTCTGAACAAATCTTGCCAAGAAAACTCTGTGGCAGGATTGCCATAAGCCAGAAATTATGGGAAGGCACATAACAACAAAGCTTTTCATTTACCTGGGTTCTCAATGGTCAGTTCCACCACTCTCTCCTTGTGCTCCCTTCTGCAGGCTCACTTCCGAAGGGACGAGTTCCTTGGGAGAATCAACGAAATCGTCTACTTCCTCCCTTTCTGCCATTCGGAGCTCATCCAGCTGGTCAACAAAGAGCTGAGCTTCTGGGCAAAGAAGGTAAGAGCCATGGCAGCACACAGACCCCCCCCCCCCCACCAGCATCCTTGTTTGCTTTCCCAGCACTATGGTTGATACTGTTCATCATAGGTGGGGAAAAGGCAGCCCAGGAGCCCTGGGATCTCTAAGTGTGACCCCAAAGCTCCCAGAACCATATTTATTCTTTAAAAGATTGGGGCTGGCCCAGAGAATCCAAAACTATAAATGTGACCAATTCCTTCCCTGAACCTCTGGAGCCTCCAACCTTCCAAGAAACCCTTGTTGTCCCTAAAAGCCTCCAAAGCCCCCCAAATATTTTTAGAAATCAGCTGGAAATCATCCAAAATGGCGACCAGGAGTCCCGCTATGCCACTTCCAGGGCAGCAGTGGAGCCCACCAGGCACCTGAGAGGAAATAGTCCTCTGCAGCTGTTCAGCCCTGCTTTGTATGGTAAAAAGAATGCAAATAATGAAAAAAAAACCTACTCCTCAAATTAACAAACAAGAAGCTGTTTGTGCAAACAAAGATGCAAAAATGAAGACCTGCCATGGAGAAGTAAAAAACCCAAAGCAGTTACATCAAGAAAATTAAAGTACTTGAGAAGGTTTATAGACAAGCATTACCCAACTCTGTCTTTTTAAATGGCAGGGAGACTCAGCAGGAAGCTGTCCAGCCTCTTTTAGAAGACAAGTTGCTCTTTGGGATTTGCTTCAGATAGAGGCTTGCTTTAGGTGGAGACTTTATTTAATATTTGCACATTTTCCTTGCTATCTAATAAATCTGCCATTCCTTTCACCCACTGTTGCCTCTTTATCCCAAAAGATCTGGCTTCCTTTGGGGACACAGAGAACAGAGGGCCCATGCAGGTTCCTCCTTGAAGCCAAGAGCCAGATCTGCCTTTCTTCCATCCTTGGTGCACTGTGTAAATAACTACTTGCTTGGGCACGGCACCGACGATGGGAGAAAGGCACTCTTGGCTTCAAGGAGGAACCTGCATGTGCCCCCTGTGCTGCCCAAATAAAGCCAGTTTCTGGCTAAAGGAAGAAGAATCCTGCCCCAAAACCCTGGAGATCTGCAAGTCAGGGTTGGTTGTACTGGGACGAGTAGACTGAGGGACTGGCTCCATATAAACGCACCTTCCCAAATCACCCAGATATTTCCCAGCATACCCCTTTGAACACCTCCCATCTCACTTGATCTCAAGAGGCACCACAAGGCTAGGCCTGGTTAGTCCCTGAATGGGAGACCACAAGTGGGGCTGGGAGGGGGGTGTCCAAGAGATCTCCAGGTAAAGATGGGAAGAGATTCCTGCCTGGGACCCTTACCCTCAGTGGAAGTGGGGTGGCTTTCAGTGTTCCTTTTACTTGGACAGGAGATCACCAGGAAATCCCAAACAGGGCTGGGAGAGAATCCTGCCTGAATCTGTAGAGAGCCCTGTTGCTGCCAGTCAAGGTTGGCAGTGCTTAGCTAGACACTTCAGTGGTTTGACTTGACATGAGGCAGCTCCCAGTGTTTATATGGGATGGTTCTTCGTGAAGTTATTATTAGGTAGTCTGGGATCCTGTTGGCGAGTTCCAAATAGATTAAACTCACTGACTCAGTTCTTGAACCAGTGAACACGCCATTGTGTGTCCTGGTGACCCTCCAAGAGCCCCTGTGACCATCCCCTGCCCTGCTCAGGCCTTGCAAACTCAGGGCAGCCACTATTGTGGCTTCCCTAATGGAGTCCATGGATCTGTAAGGTAGTCTTCATCCTTTCCTCTCACTTTGACCAGACATTGTTGTATTTTCTAATCTATTGCAGGCCTTTTATATCTTGCCTTTGCCATCCAGCCTTGGGCTCTAAAAAATTCCAGAATCATTCCAGTCCAGAAAAAAAGAGATAAGGCTAAAATATTCCAAGTTAAAAAATCATGTACAAAACAAAGCAGATTTGCACGGTGAATTCCAAATCAAGGATAGATGTAAAGCCCTTTCCTGGCTCTGGCTGTTATGTGTGTCAGTATCAAAAACAGCAACAGCAACCACAGTGTGCTGAGATACAGACGTCTGCAATGACCAGGCTGCTTCATTTTACTATAAAAATCCTTGCTGTAGCTTCAGCAGCCTCCATCCTCCTCCAGCTACACGTGTCTGGCTTTTCCCAAACACCAGGCACCTGAAATGCGGGTCTTGGGAAAAGCACGTTTTATGTGACGTGGCTTTAATTTGTATAGCAATACCCCAGCAGGGTTGGGAGATTGTAGGATGGGAAGAACGGACAAGGAGGGGAGGTTCTTGCTAAGAGAATTTCTTCCCTCTTTTAAAACCAGACTTTCTTGGGATTGTCAGGGGAAAGCGCTTTGCAACAACATGCCACCAAGCCTCCTTTCTCCCCACAAAAGCCACCTTTTCCATCACTTTTTAGGTGGAACATGGGAGTATTAGACCTGCAGCAATGCGCTGACCACGGGGCTGGCCCTGGAAAGTCTTCAGAAGCTACAGCTGGTACAAAATGAGGCAGCCAGGCTGTTGTAGAGTCTGTAGCCATGTGGCCATATAACAAATCCAACAACATCCAAACAATGATGCCTTTATGGAGCCAACCAAAATGCACAATTACCTGTTGCAAGCTTTCAAAAGTCACACTGGCATCTTCATCAGGCAAACAGGAGAAAGAAATGGAAGATGTTAGTCCTAGGCCTGCGTTTTCTGTTTCTGATCTTAGTTCAGCTGGTAGGGAGGCTGGCGGCAGGGCCTTCTTGGTTGCAACACCAGATGTTGGAACTCCCCGCCAAGAGAAGCCGGTCTGGCCCCGTCCCTTTTGAGACCTAGCAGGTGGCTCAGACTGTGTTGTTTCGCTGAGCTTCTTCGTCTTAAAGCCAGGAATTTCACCGCTTTTGCTGTTTTAACTGCCTGTGGTTTTAAAACTATTTTTTAAAGAGGAGGCTAATCTATTTTAGAAGTGTTTTTATTTGTGTTTTAAATTGTTTTCTTTCTCTATTATACATTGCCTTGGAGGCCCCGGTGGGTTGAGAGGTGATAAAGTGAGACAAACGCTTTAAATAAGTAAATTAAAAATCAATGAATAAGTGTTATTGAGAGGGTCCCCTTGTTCCTCCAGGATCATGATGGAAGTGAACATAAACCCAAGGCAGCTTTTCCGGCTGGTCTAATTGAGTGGGCATGCATCTTCTTTATTTTATTCCATTTTGGGTTGTTTTTTAAAACCATTTAAAATGGGTTTGGGTCTGTTTTTAAATAATGGTGTAATCTGTTTATATTTATTATTTTAAATAATGTGTTTGTGTTGCACATTGTCTCAGAGGCCCGGGAGGCAACAGGAAGATACTTCAGTAAAGTAAAAGGGAGGAGGGCATTCCAGGGAAAGATACTCCAGCCCCAAAAGCCCCCCCCCCCCAATAAAAGCTCCAAGTGGACAAGGCAAAAGACAGTGATGAGCTCTTTCTGCCCCCGCAGGCCAAGGCCAGGCACAACATCACTCTGGTCTGGGACAGGGAGGTCATGGACGTTCTGGCTGACGGCTACAACCTGCACTATGGAGCCCGGTCCATCAAGCACGAGGTGGGCCAAGTGGGGGGCGGGTTTGGGGGTCAGGGTTGCTCTCCTTTCCCTTCAGGGGTGGGTTGAATGAGGAAGATCCCACAGCAGCCTTCTGGGGGGGCTCTCCAGTCTCTCTCCCTGTTTCCCAAACCCCTGGTCAGCCCTGAGAGGCCATGGCCACATTGGCACCAGGTGGACTTACGGCAATACACAAAGGCAAGGACACACATAACATCCGTGCGTGTGTGTGTTGTACAATCTGCCCTTGCCATATGTGGAGGATCCGTTTTGGACACACACACACCAGTGTAAGGCAAATTTTGCATGTGGAGGTATCCCAGAAGCCCCTTGTTGGTGCCGGTCAGGAGTGGAGCCATGATGCAACCAGGGCAGAAGAAAGTTAAACAAGGAGGCATTGGATTCCTCCTTGCATAATGGCATCTAAAGGGCATTTTCTAGCATAGCCCCTGACTTTGCATGAATTATCTGAACGGATGGCATGGAAAAGATGGAGACAGCTTGTTTTCTGCTGTCCCAGAGAGTAAAATGTGAACCAGTGTATTCAGTTTACAAGAAAAGAGATCCACACTAAGCGTTAGCAAGACCTCTTGGCCTGGAAGAAGTGTTTGTCAGTGGAATAGGTTTCCTCAGAGGGTGGTGGGCTCCCCTTTTTCTAGGGGTCCTTAAGCAGCAGTTGGGTGGGCATCCATCGGAGGGAAGGCTTTGACGGTGTCTTCCTGCATTGGACTGGATTGCAACCAAGGTCCCTTCCAACTCCATGAATCAAAGTCTCTGAAAGGACTCTGGCCACGGTTTGTCTCCCTGTGCCATTTGGGCTCTGTCCTGGTGACTCCCTTTCTCTTTCTCCTGCGGCGCAGGTGGAGCGCCGGGTGGTGAACCAACTGGCCGCTGCCTATGAACAAGAGCTGCTCCCGCGCGGCTGCACCTTGCGGATCACAGTGGACGACTCGGACAAGCGGCTCCTGAAGACAAAGGACAGTTCGACGACGCTTAAGGAGGGCCAGCGGAAGGGCCCAACGCTGCGGCTAGAGATTGTGGAGGACAGCAAAAGCCGGAAGCTGGACATCCAAGCCCCGCTGGCACCCGAAGAGATGTCCTTCCCCTTGTAGACGTTGTTGCAGCAGCAGCAATGGTGGCTGTGGGTCACCTGCCCCCCAATGGGGCAGGAAGGGGGGTGAGGGCCAGCCCACGGCAGAATTTCAGAATGTGTGGTCAGTAATAAAGCAATCATGAGACATGGGTCAATGAGTGAGGAAGGTGGACAGGAGACCAGGGGACCTATGGGGAGAGGATGTGCATCTGTGGGGCTCGCATCACAAGTGGAAAGGTCTGTGGAAAGGTCCACTTTGCTTCCTGGAAAGGCCAGACAGGAGGTTGAGTATTGTATTATTTTGGTTCCCTCTCCCCCCAGGGAAAATACACACCTTTTTGTCCATTACATCTGAGCTTCTGGGCTGCCCTCTTCCTCCTCCCCCCCCCCCACTCCTTTCCCAAAACTGACGCTGAAGAATGCATTGGATGTAGGTTCATTATTCATGGAGCAAGCGGTTCTGGTGCCTTCCTGAATTATGAATTGATGGATAGAAGGTGGAGGGCGTTCTCTCCAGCCCTGTGTGTGCCACCCGGACCTTTTAATTTATTCACAATAAATGCAAAGTTGTGCATCACATGATTTCTCTCCCTCCATCTCATTCTCTCTGCCTTTCAGGCATTTGGGCCTAAATTCAGTTGCAAGTTCTACATTAGAATAGATCTATTGAATCGGTGGAACTTGCCTTTTGACTTGGCTCTCAGCAGCTGACTCGGTGGCTCTGCTGCAGCCGAGACAAGCGTTTGGATCAAGGCTTTGCACCTTTATCCGGGGAAAGATCTCATCCATTATGTGACCCCATGAATTTCAGATCCGTCAGGATCTGGTGTCTTTTGGGGTCCATTTAGGCCTCCACTATTGTTACTGAAATTATGAACCGTGGTTGCTTTCCTTGGGTCTTGAGAAAGAGAACTTCCCATATGACTTTGTGTACATCCTTGTTTTTATTTCTTTTCTTTTGATTACCACAACAAACATTTACATTGGTCCTTCATTTGCCTCAGATGTGCTTGAAGCTCTCTTTTCCCCAAACAGGTGCTTCTTCCAGGTGAGATTTGAGTGTTTCCTCTTCCGTTCATTTTAATTTTAAAAAATTAAGTGGTGTAATAACATAGCATAATAACAAGGGTGAGCATCATGCAGCAAAGCACATGCCTCCAACAACCTTCCCCAACACACATCCCAAATTTGTTATATGTGTTTATTTCATTTACAGCCTGCATCTCTTTTTCCAATATGGAGAGATTTAAATAACTGGTGAAGTGATTTCCAGTACAGAGTTATCAGAAAAAAGGTTAAATCTGCAATTATATAGCAATTTGAATTTTAGGAGCCACAGTTCCCTGCATTTCCCTGCTGACCATCTCCCAACCTTATTTGTTCTGTTTTGCCCCAAACCAACCATCCTCCCGCAAAGCAGAAGGGATAGTTGCCAAGCCAAAAGCGAACCTGCCAGTCATTTGGTTTGGTTTTGGAGTCCAGGATCCCAGAGTACCCCCTTGTTTAAGGGAAGGCCAGCCAAGATGGACGGGAGGTGGGAGGCCCTGGATAAGAAGTGTGGTTGCAGATGGTTTGGCCAGATGGACAGCCAGAGAGTGGCCCTTCTTGGCTCCTCTTGTGTCTCAACATCCAAAGGTCCCCAGAAGCGGACCGGTCCTCTGTCAGGAGAGACGGCTGGCATGAGGCAAGGATGCTTTGGGTACGGACTGATCGATTGATCACCGACCAGCATAGATAACTCTGATAAGCCGTGGCGACTGCAGCCATTGATTTGCGTTTGCCTGGAGCTTTGACCGCTAATCGAATTAAAGCCAGAGGATTGAGAACAAGGAAGAAGCGGAATAGGAATACCTTTATTAGGATGATTATTTATCAGGCTTAGCACTTTGGGGGCATCCAAAGGCATTCCGTGTGTCTTATTTATTTTACAGCAGAGAGGCAATGGCTGACTCCACTGAATCCCAGCAGACCCATTGCAGATCTGCCAGGAGTGCCAACCATGCCACGTTTTGCACCGGGAGGAAGCCGGGAAGTGGAAGGCGATGGCGAGGGGCACGCAGGGCTGGAAGAGAGAGGAAGGCTTAGTAGGTAGACCTTGAGTGGACGGCTGGTAGGCTAAAATGCCAATTTTCATTTGCATTAGGAAGGGGGAAATTTAGCAATTGTGTGTAGGGCAAGGAGAGGACTAGGTGGCCTTCACGGCCCCTTCCAACTCTTATGAGTCCGTTACATTTATATTGCATCACCATGTAACTATTCCAGTGGGCCCTTCCTGGGTACCAAACTCCATGGATGCTCCAGTCCCATTTTATACAACGGCATAATAAAATAGTGTCCCTCATTTAAAATAGCAGAATCAAGGTTTACCTTGGGGCATTGATGTACAGTTGGCCCTCTATGTCCACAGATTTAAGCATCCGTGCCTCGAAAATATTCAAAACAAAAGATAAATTCCCAAAAGCAAACCTTGATTTTACCATAGTTCTGTGTGGGTTTTTTGGGCTATGTGGCTATGTTCTGGAAGAGTTTATTCCTGATGTTTTGCCTGCATCTGTGGCTTTGACATCTTCAGAGAATGCTGCCATGGAAGAGAGTGGTGTGTGTGTGAATATACCGTGTGACCCTTGATTTTACCATTTTATATAAGGGACACTATTTTATTTTCCATTGTATTTAATGGGGCTTGTGCATCCATTTTGATATCCATGGGGGGGGGGGGTGCTGGGACCAAGTCCCAGTGGATGCCAAGGGCCATCTATTCAATATTTTCAAGCTGTGTATGGCTGAATCCATGAATAAAGCCCCTGTGGATAAATATCTGGAGGACCGTCCCAGAGAACAGGAGGCAGGTTGGTCCTCTGCTGGACATGAGAAGGAGCTTCTTGGGGTTAAGAGTGGTTTTGCAATGGGGCCAAATACCTGGAGCGTACTGGGGGGAGGGGGGTGTTCTCCATCTCTGGATCTCTCCTAAAGGAGGTTGTTCCCTGCTCTCATGGCTTTCTTGCATTGAGGGGTTGTGTGTATTGGACTCACTTCCAACTCTAGTTAGTCACTTAATTCTAGCATTAAATTAGGGCTGAAAGTCCAAGTTGACTCGATTGCCTCTTGGGACGAGAAGGAGTGCCTTTCCAGACCTTCCTTTGGGCTTCTGGGAACTCCAAGGAACCATCAGGACTGGATGGGGTGGTCCCTGAGGTGCTGTCCATATCGGGAGGATCGTTTAAATTGTCTAAAAGCAAATGTAACGAATGAGATAAAAACAGATTTAAAAGATTAAAATAGTTTAAAACTGTGCAAAGGGATCTTGTAGCACCTTTGAGACTAACTGGAAGAAAGAAACTGGTAGCATGAGCTTTCCTAGACTTGGCTCAAGTAGATTCAAGTCTGCAAAAGCTGCTGCTGCTGCTGCTCCCAAGTTCTCACTTTCAAAAGGTGCTTCAAGATCCCTTTGCAGAGTGATATTTTCCAGACTAATGCAGCTGTGTCTTTCACATTTAAAACTATGTGCATTAGTATTTGAGAGGAATCAGTGAAGTGCAAAGGCCTTGGTGTATATCCACATTTTTGCTTGGTGCCCAAATGAAATCTGCATTGGCACCCGTTGGGCCTCCAGTGAGGCTGGATGGCCATCTGTCAATGGAGGTGATTTTATTGAGAGTTCCTGCATGGCAGAAGAGCATTGGACTAGATGGTTCTTTTTTGGGGTCTCTTCCAACTCATATGATTCTAGGTCAAAAACAGGGCAAGACTCCTATACCAGTTGTGCAAAAGGGGCAGTTGCAGCAATAGTGGCCTCTCATGCTGAAATTGCCCTTCTTTGTGTGTGTGCAGCCATATCCTGTTTTTCACTCGGCAACCCTATCGTCCTCCGGGGTCTGAAAGGTGTGACTGAGCAGAAAGTGCTTTGCAGGCCGACTGTTTGTGATAGATGCTTCCCAGGAGGTCTTGGGGAAGGTGAACAAGCATTGCTTTGCATTCTGCTGGAGTCCCAGCCAAAATAGACCAGTTGAAGCCACGGACTGGCATCGATTTGACACTTCAGCCATTGATTCAGTGGGTCTCCTCTACCTGGGACATTTTTTAAAATGCTAAATACAGAGTAACAGAGGACAGAGACTTGCAATCCAACGGGAGGAAGTTGGGGCCAACCTGGACCCCCAAAACTTGAGTGAAGAGCCAGGGTTTCCCTGTTTGTTTGTTTGTTTGTTTGTTTGTTTAATATAGCGCTGTAAATTTACACAGTGCTGTACATACAGAGGCTTACAATCCCTTGGTGCCACAATGAGGCTACTGTTGGTGGCCTTTGGACCCCCCAGTGCTCCCTCCTTCGTGGATAACAGGAGCAGAGGGAAAATACGGAGGCATCACTATGTTAGTTTGCAGTATCAGGATGCAAAGGGATTTTGATGCAAAAGAAGCTGCAGCATCATCTTTCGTAGAAATAATAATAATAATAATAATAATAATAATAATATTTATTTCTTACCCGCCCCTCTGTAAAACAATCGAGGCGGGGTACAACAAGGTTAAAAACAGATTACAGATTAAAATAATTCAAGAATTCCATCCCAACCTCCCCCCCTTAAAATAGAATTAAATTAGTTAAGTTTAAAATTAAATTACTAACAATAAAAATACAATACAACATAGTACACAAAACCGCAATGCTGGCCACAGCATGGGTAGCAATAAAATACAGGAGGGGGGGGGGATAAGGAGTTGGGAAAGTTGGCTGAAAGATTTTAGGAGCCGGGTAGATTATACAGTTTCAGGGAAGGCCTGCTGGAAGAGATGCGTCTTTAAGGCTGTTTTAAAACAGTCTAGTGATGTGATGAGACGCATCTCGTCCGGCAGGCCATTCCATAGCCTGGGAGCAGAAGCAGAAAAAGCCCTCTGGGAGGTCTGCGCTAACCTAGTCTTCATGGGCTGCAACAGATTTCTCCCAGAGGACCAAAGCGTGCGGGGGGGGGGTTCATATGGGGAGAGGAGGTCCCTGAGATAAGATGGACCCATGCCATGTAGGGCTTTAAAGGTTAAAACCAACACCTTGTACTGCGCCTTGGTCTCCTTCCTCAGATGCCTGGAGTGAACTGATGCCCAGCAAGGACTCTTGGCCTACGAAAGCTCATGTCCAGGTCACCTTTGGTCCTTCCTGGGCACCCTTTCACTCCATGCATCTGAGGAAGGAGACCACGTCTACAAAAGATGATGCTACAACATCTTTTGCTCTTTAGAGCTTATTAAAGAGGCCAAGAGAGAAAGCAGCAGGACAGGCTCAAAGCCTTCTCCTTGCTGAACTGACCATTTTCTGCATGCAGTGGGTTTTGGAGCATCCTGCTTTTTAAAAAAGGAGCACAGGTTTCCTTCTTTGGGGTTCAAAGTCATTCTTGAACCACTCCTTTTGGAAATCCATTGCTTTCTTGTTTGCTCTTGCCTTCAGTGTCTCCTTCCTTCTTTTCCTTTTTCTATCATCTTCATGCAATAAGGTTTGTAAACCTGCCTGGAAGAACTGGTGCACTCCTGGGTTCTCCACTGTCCCTAAGAGCATATTGTTAAAATACCAGATATTTTTTAATTAAATCTATATTTATTTTATTTTAAAAATGATAGATTGTTTGTTTATAATAAATCTGAATTTAATTTTTGAAAAAGCCACAGAGTTGTTTGTTTCCTCCTTGCAACAGGTAACGCTTGGAACCTCTTCCCTCTTGGGATTCCTCATTTTCCCCTTTGCAACAACCTTGTTCCTTTGCTGGCAAAGACATGGGGATGTGAAAACGGATAAAGTACCGTCCGGCAGACTCCATCGCTCTCTGGTTTCTTGGTCCGCTCAGCAAATGGCCCGGTGTTTGCTGCATTCACAAGGAGCCCAGTTGGGGCTCATCTGGAAAAGCCAGTAGCCAAATGCCCTTCTTGGATGCCAGGGAAATGTGATGGCCCTTCCTTTGCGCAGCCAGGTGAGCAATGTATGGGCATCTCCTCTTTTGCATTGCCAGCTGCTGAACAGGCAATGTTAGGCAGAAGAGGAAAAGAACCAGCAAAGAACTCAGCAGCAGAAAGACGTAGCTTCCTCCTTCCTCCACATTATCCTTACAACAACCCTGTGAGGGACGTACTGGCTGCCCCAAAGTCTCTATGAGGACAGTTCATTTCTTGGCACTGTCTTCTGGGGAAAAAATGGCGTGTAAAATGGAATGAAAGAGGAGCTCAGAGTGGTGCAAATAGGCCAGATTCGTGGCGTTGTCCTGTTTCTGCGTAAGTTCCTTTCCACATGCATTTGCCTTTTTGCGAGGCATCTAATGCAACAAACTTTGCTCATGGTTGCATAAGTCCAGTTTTGCAAGTATCACCATGTACCTCAATCCTATTGTTAATCCTGACTGTTGCTCATTTGAGTGTATTGACTCACCATTCAAATTTGTTTCACTGGGTCTACTCTGGTTGGGACAAACCAACAGGATCCTGACTGCGCAATTGCGTGTTCTTGGGTGGTGCGTAGCTCTTTGCCAGTGCCTTCAATGTGTCCCTTGATTCCCTGGGATTGCAGAGACAGCAATCCTTCATGGTTTGCCCCAGTAAAAATGTCCTTGTGAATCTTGGGATTGCAGATCCTAAATAGTAGGATTAAGAATAAGGGACCCGTTGGGCAGCAGCATTTTGAACAGACAGTATGGCTTGAACTGGTAAAAGTTGCTCTCCTGCACCTGATGACCTCGTGATTTTTTCCATAGGGCTTTCTTTGGTAAGGGATCCTCAGAGGTGCTTTTGCCAGTTTGCTCCTCTGAAATATACCTGCGATTTGTTGGTGGTCTCCCATCCAAGTCCTGACCAGGGCTGACCCAAGTTCAGACAGTGCCTGTTTTGGGTATGCTTCCAGAATATTCCAGTCCAGCGTGGCCAGTGGAGTTTAGTCCAGAAAACGTCATTTTTGGCTGAGCTCTGTCTGGGCTTTGGAAGCCTGGGGCTCATTCACACTCTGCAATTATGGCACTATGGTTCCACTTTGATTGCCACGGTTGCGTCCTGTGGCTTCCCGGGATCTGCGTTTTAGGGAAGGGCATTTCGGATCCGCAGCCAGAGGGCTTCCAGGCCCAGGATTCAACAGGAGGCAACCATGCCATTCAAGAGGAACCATAGTGCTATAACTGTCTGGTGTGGATGGACACCTGGCTTTTGAATCCACACTCGGATAAACTACGAACCCGTTGTTCTCCAGCAAATGGCTCCCAGTCTGCCCAGCTGGCCTCGCAGGGCTGTTGTGAGGCTATGTGACAAGCTGCTTTTAGCAAATCAGGGTGCAAAAGTTTTGTTTCTTCAAGTACGTGTCTCTCCCTTGATCCTGTCTGTAAAGGATCCCCATGGCAGCTAATGATATAAATCAAACCAATGGCAAAGCAAGTGATATAGTGCAATTTAAAGGGAGGGATCAAACACCAGCACAGAATTGATAAATCAAATGAATGCCAGAACAAATCAGTGTTAAAGGAGCAAGAAAACTAGCAAAGAAGATACTGGACAGCTCTACCTGAGGAGGAAGGTCCAGATTTCCCACATTTAGGAACATAACGTGTAGCTCAAGGGAAGTCATAGTGCCACTCTATTCTGCTTTGGTCAGGCCCCACCTGGAATACTGTGTCCAGTTCTGGGCACCACAATTCAAAAAGGATGTGGAGAAACTGGAGCCATGTGTCCAAAGGAGGGCAACTAAGATGGTGAAGGGACTGGAAACCATGAATCCCTATGAGGAACACCTAAGGGAGCTGGGGATGTTTAGCCTGGAGAAGAGAAGGTTAAGAGGTGATATGATAGCCCTGTTCAAATATTTGAAGGGATGTCACATTGAGGAGGGAGCAAGCTTGTTTTCTGCTGCTGCAGAGACTAGAACGCGGAACAATGGATGCAAGCTGCAGGAAAAGAGATTCCACCTCAACATTAGGAGGAACTTCATGGCAGTGAGAGATGTTTGATGGTGGAAGATGCTTTCTTGGAGTTTGGTAGAGTCTCCTTCTTTGGAGGATTTTAAAGAGTCTTGATGGCCCTCTGTCCCAGGGAGGGCTTGGATGTTGCCTTCCTCCATGGCTGAATGGGGTTGGACTGGGGTCTCTTCCAACTCAATGATTCTGTAGATTTGATTCTGGACCACCCTCATCTTACAGGAATCCACAGCTAAAGCACTCCTGAGAAATCACCATCCCTCCAGCTCTTGCTTAAGAAGCCCAACGGAAGAGAATCCACCACCTTCAGGTGCAGCTTCTTCCACTATGAAACAGTTGCTGTCCTCAGGAAATTCTTCCGTATAATACTTAGTCAAAATCTTCTTTTTTCTAATAGGAACGTGTTGATTTGGAGCAGCACAAAAGAGGCTAACTCCATCTTCCACACAATGGCAGCCCTTGAGATGTTTAAGAATCCTTCAGGCCAAAGCATCTCCAGTTTCTTGGCCTGGCTGCAGAGAAGAAACAGAGCAAAAGAAAAGACGATCAGCTCATTTGAGAGGAGAGTGCTCTGGATCCCATGGACTCCCGAAAAGAGAAACCCACCGCTCTAGAAGCCAACCAAGACTGAGCCCTCCTTAGGAGCCAAGATGGCTGGACTCAGGCTGTCATACTTTGCACGTCTCATGAGACAACATGGGGACTCGTTGCAAAAGATAGTAATGTTTGGTAACATGGAAGGCAGCAGGAAAAGAGGGAGACGGCATTCTAGGTGGATAGACTCTGCCAAAGAAGCCACAATGGCAGCTGCTTTGGGTTTGCAAGACCTGAGCAGGGATCTTGGCGGTCCCTCATTCAGAGAGTTGCTGCAAGAGAAGCTGCCTTGACAGCAAAAGCCATCCCCAAACCTCAGGCTGCTCCTCCGTCTTCTCCTTTCCAGGCCAAAGGGACCCATTTCCTGCAAATGTTCCTCTTGGGGCCTGGCTTCCTGGCTATTCTTCCTCTTGCCCTCCTTTCCTTCTTCCCCTTTCCCCCTCCATCTCTTTCTCCCTTCCTCTTTGGCTCTCCATCCATTCCCCTCCCTGGCTGTTGCCGATGGTTTCTGTTTTCCTCTCCATCCTTTTTCATCCTTTCCTCTGATGGTCTTCCTCCCTTCCTTCCTCTTCTCCTTCTTCGTCTTCTGTTTCCCTTTGTTTTCTTCCCATCCAGGAGCGTGACTCGTCATTCCAAATGCAACCCTTCCTTTCTGCAAATTGCATTAGAGCCGCGCATGGACTCAGTCAGGAGAGTGATGCGCACACACATGCGCTCCTCCTCCGTTCCTCATTAAACCTTGTCCTGCTCTGACTTCCAGCTGCTGCTGCTTGCCTTTCTTCCTTTCTTTCTTTCCCTCTTTCTCTCTCTTTCTTTCTTTCTGCTGGCTTTCAAAAGCCCTTCAGAGACAACAGCTGCTGCTTCCTCTCCAGAGCGACATTTATGCGGCTTAATCGAGTTACCCCTTTGCTGCCTCGCATAAACCAAATGGGAGCCCCAGGCCTCAGTTTCCAGGCCTGAGATGGAGGGAGGGGGGCTTGGCTGGACCACAAGGACTCCGCATCCCATCCGGCAGCTCCATCACTGGCTGCCACGGAAGAAATCCCAGTTTCCTCTGGGAGCCTGTTTGCTGCGTTGGCCGGAGTGTTGGACTAGCAATTGTGCAGTTTTCACAGTTTTAACTGCCACGGTGACTCCAATATTATCAAATCCTGGGATTTGTAGTTTGGCGTGGCACCAGAGCTTGTGATAGAGAAGGCCACATGTCTCATCAAACTACATATCCCAGAATTCCATAGCACTGGTGCCACAGCAGCCGTTAAAACAATGTCGGACTGCATTATTTCTGCAGTGAGGATTAAGACAAGGGTCAGACATGGCTGCATCCTTTCACTCTGTTCAAGTTATACACAGAACGTATTCTATGAAAAGCAGGCTTGGACACAGAAGGAGGAGGAGGAGTGGAAACAGGAGGAAGGAAGATCAACGGTCTAAGATATATGCAGATGACACCAAAATGCTATCAGAAAACCTCACAGACCTGGAACAATAAGATCAAGGAAGAAAGTACAAAGGAAGGCTTAATATAGAACACGCAGAAAACCCAAAGAATGACCACAGAAGACCTACACAAATTTGAATTAGACAAAGAAGAACTAGAAATAGTCAAAGAATTCCCATACCTGGGATCAAACATTGATAGAAATGGGAACTGCAGTCAAGGAATCAAAAGAAGACTAAAAATGAGGAGGGCAGCTATGAGAGAACTAGAAAAGATCCTAAAATGCAAAGATACACAACTAATCACAAAAGTTAGAATCATGCAAACCATTGTATTCCCTGTTATTGCCATGGATGGATGTGAGAGCTGGGCAGTTAAGAAAGAAAATCTATTCCTTTGAGATGATGAGGGCTGAGGATCCCATGGATAACAGCCAAAAGGACAAACCAATGGGTCCTGGAGCAGATCAAGCCAGAAATATCCCTAGTAGCCAAGATGACCAGACTGAGGCTGTTGTACTTTGGACACATCATGAGAAGGAAGGACTCCTTGGAAGAGAGAAGAAGAGAGGAAAGCCACAGGCCGGATGGAGGATGGACTCTATTAAGGAGGTCTATTAAGGGTTTTATGGGGTTGCAAGAATTAAGCAGCGCAGTGGGAGAAAGGGGGTCTTGGAGATGTCTTATCCACTTGGTTGCCATGGGTCAAGATTAACTCAACGGCAGTTAACAGATTTAACCTAGGACTCCAGGAGACCAAGGTTCAAATCTCCACTCAGCCACAGAAACACACCTTGGGCAAGTCACCCTCCCTTCCCAGCCTCTCTGAACTATCTTGCCTAGAAAACCTTGGCCAAAATCCTGTTGCGGGACTTGCGTCTTCACAAGTGGCCTTACGTCCGCAGGAATTAGCATGAGGCAGCTGCACAATGTCCATCTTCACAAACTTCCAGTCAAGGGCTGCTGTTACTGCGGAGTGGGGCCAGCAAAGTGACTGGTGTGCAATGGGACCGATGCACATCAGGAGCCATGCGCATGGCGACTGCTGAGCATTGTGACACTGGCTAGGGAATGCAACAGCAGAACATATTATATGAAATAGAATCCAATAGACTAGAAAGACTAGACTAGAAAGACTAGACTTTTAGAATAGAAAGCTCAGCCAACGCTAATAAAATGAAATTCAACGCAGTAAAATGTGAGGTACTCCACTTAGGGCAGAAAAATGAAATGCACAGATATAAAATGGGGGACACCTGGCTTAAGGAGACTTATACGCGTGAAAGGGATCTAGGAGTCCAAGTAGACCATAAGTTGAACATGAGTCATAGAATCATAGAATCATAGAATCATAGAAATTTAGAGTTGGAAGAGACCACAAGGGCCATCCAGTCCAACCCCCTGCCATGCAGGAACTCCCAATCAAAGCATACCCGACAGATGGCCATCCAGCCTCTGCTTAAAAACCTCCAAGGAAGGTGACTCCACCACCCTCCGAGGGAGTGTGTTCCACTGTCGAACAGCCCTTACTGTCAGGAAGTTCCTCCTAATGTTGAGGTGGAATCTCTTTTCCTGCAGTTTGCATCCGTTGTTCCGAGTCCTGTTCTCTGGAGCAGCAGAAAACAAGCTTGCTCCCTCCTCAATGTGACATCCTTTCAAATATTTAAACAGAGCTATCATATCACCTCTTAACCTTCTCTTCTCAACAGTGCAATGCAGCAGCTAAAAAGGCCAATGCAATTTTAGGCTGCATCAATAGAAGTACAGCGTCTAGATCAAGGGAAGTAATAGTGCCACTCTATTCTGCTTTGGTCAGGCCCCACCTGGAAAAATACTGAGTCCAGTTCTGGGCCCCACAATTCAAAAAGGATGTGGAGAAACTGGAGCCATGTATCCAGAGGAGGGCGACTAAAATGGTGAAGGGTCTGGAAACCATGCCCAATGAGGAACGACTTAGGGAGCTGGGGATGTTTAGATTGGAGAAGAGAAGGTTAAGAGGTGATATGATTGCCCTGTTTAAATACTTGAAGGGATGTCACATTGAAGAGGGAGCAAGCTTGTTTTCTGCTGCTCCAGAGACTAGAACACGGAACAATGGATGCAAACTGCAGGAAACGAGATTCCACCTCAACATTAGGAAGAACTTTCTGACAGTAAGGGCTGTTCGACAGTGGAACACACTCCTTCCTCGGAGATTGTGGTGGAGTCTCCTTCCTTGGAGGCCTTTAAGCAGAGGCTGGATGGCCATCTGTCGGGGATGCTTTGACTGGGACTTCCTGCATGGCTGAATGTGGTTGGACTGGATGGTCCTTTTGGGGTCTCTTCCAGCTCCATGATTCTCCGATTCTTTGGTGGCAGCCATGGACCGGTGGTCAGCTGGTCAGTGCAGAGGCAGGCCTGGACACAGAGAGTGGCAATGGCCAACCCCATCTGAACAATTCTTTCCTAGAAAACCCCCTCATAGAGTTGCCATAAGCCAGAAATGACTTGAAGGGACACAACAAGAAGAATAGGAGCTGTGTGAATGGTTGAATGCTCAGATGAAGAACCCATGGCTCCAGAGGGCTGCTGCATGCTTGGTCTTCTCCTGGAGACCATTTTGGTGGCCCAGAAATAAAGCAGGATAAGAACTGTTTTCTTTTAGAGTGTCTTTCTTTCTCTCTCTCTCTTGCATGGAGGAGGCCATTGTTGTCCTCGGTCCCAGTATCCCAGGACCATCTGCCCAGTGGCCTTCCAGCATCGGAGGAGGCCGAGGTCCAAGGCACTGGCCAAAGTCCTTTTGTGATGGGAGCCTTCCTCCCGCTTGAGGCCTTGGCCTTGCAGAGCAGGTGCTTGGCCTTAACGGGTGCGTTCCCCTCCATCCAACACTTCCCTCCATCTTTCCCTTCCTAACCCTTCTCTCTTTCTCCAATGGCCCGCACTCACCCACCCCGAGTTGTGCCCCTGGCTTTGGCCCAGCCATCCCCGCCAGCCGCCTTCCTCCTCCTCCTCCGGCTCCCTTCTTTCGCGTGGCAGCCGGCTGCCTAATCAGTTTAGTGGGGAAAAGTAATTGAATTAACTTTTTCACAACTCCTGCAGCCTGACAGTTGGGGCTCTCTTTCTCCGGCTCCTTGATCAAATTAGCTTGTTTAGCAACCTGTCCACCTCCAGAGCCGCCTCCAGCGTCACCACCAGCAACACCAGTCCCACCAGATGCAGGGCCCCAGTGGGAGAAGGAGGAGGAGGAGGAAGGCAGGGGGTCTCGCATCCACGTCTCCGGGCCTTGGCAAAGGGAAGGGCTCCGGCCAGCCTCCAGGCCTTTGTGTCCATCATCACCATCAGCGCTCAGGTCCACAGAAGTCAAAGAGAGAGCTGTGTTAGTCTGTAGGGTCAGTATGAAGATAGCTTTCGTAGCCCCTTTGAGACTCACTGAAAGGAAGACGTTGGCAGCAGGAGCTTTCCTAGACTTAAGCCGACTTTGTCGTTGTTGTTAAGTGCCCTGGAGTTACAGCGATCCTATGGATGAGACACCTCCAAGAGCCCTGTCCTCCATTGCTCTGCTTAGTTCCAGCAACCCCATAAAACCCTTAATAGACCTCCTCCATCTGGCCTGCAGCCTTCCTCTCTTTCTGCTTCCCTCCACCTTTCCCAGCATTATGGCCTTTTCCAAGGAGTCCTTCCTTCTCAGGATGTGTCCAAAGTACTACAGTCTTCTCATCTTGGCTTCTTCCAGGGAGCTTTCCAGCTTGATCTGCTCCAGGACCCGTTGGCCTTTTGGCCTTTTGGCCGCTGTCCCTGGGATGCTCGGCCCTCTTCTCCAGCCCCACATCATCTCAAATCAATGGATTCATTACATTGGTTTTCTTTATGTTCAACATTCAGCCTGCCTTTGCACTTTCTTCTTTGGTCATCTGAGGAAGTAGGCTCATAGAGGATCACAGAGTCGGAAGAGGCCCAGCGAGAAGGGCCACCCAGTCCAACCCCTTTCTGCCATGCAGGAACTCTCCATCCAAGCATCCCCATGGAGAGATGGCTGCCAACTTCTTTCTTTCAGTGAGTCTCAAAGGGGCCACAAGTCCACCTGGTATCACTGGGACCATCCAGGACCTGGTTCCTATCAGAGAGATATAGTTCATTGGGTCAAGTGGAAGACGTTGCAAGCAGGACCGCTTTGTGCCGTTGTGCAATGGGGTGGTGATCCTATTGGAAACAATGCCATTGTTGCCATACAGAGACAGCGTGGCATAGCGGTTTGAGCATTGGACTATGTGACTCTGGAGGATGGATCAAAGTTTCATGGGCAGAATGGGATTCTTCTTCGGGCGTCAATCGGGTTTACTTTAATGTTGGAGAGCCAGTGCTCAATCGTGGTTTTGAGTGTTGGAAGAGGACTCTGGAGAGCAGGGTTCGAATCCCTGCTCAGCCATGGAAACCCAGTTGGTGACCTTGGACAAGTCACACTCTCTCAGCCCCAGAGGAAAGGAAAGGCAACCTCCCCTCTGAACAAATCTTGCCAAGAAAACCCTGTGCTGGTATCACCTTAGGGTTGCCATTAGTCGGAAATGACTTGGGCACACAACAACAACAACAACAAACCATTGCAATGCCACAAGTGGACCGATTCCATAAAAGAGGCCACAGTTGTTGCCCTGCCTTTGCAAGACCTGAGCAAAGATGCTGATGACGGTGGGGGGGGGGTTGCTTTTGAGGGAGGTGTCTCTCTTTCAAAAAGTGGCCATAAGATGAAGGGGACATGATGGTCCTAGTCTAAGGCCTTGTTGTTGTTGTTATTGCTGTTGTGCGCCTGACTTATGGCAACCCTAAGGCGATCCTATCATGGGGTCTTCTTGGCAAGTTTCTTCAGAAGAGGCTTGCTGTTGCACTCTCTCAGCCTCAGGGGATGGCAACTTGCCAGTGGGTTTCCATGGCTGAGCTGGGATTCGAACCCTGCTCTCCAGGCTCAAACCACTCCACCACAAGGGCTCCAGTCTCAGAGAGGATTCACGGCTCCAGGAAGACAGGAGCCAGCCCTTACCACTGCTTCCTTCCTCTGGGGTTGCCAACTTTTTCCCAGGCGAGGCTCCTGTGCTGTCTCTGACGAGGCCTTGCAGAATAAACAGGAACCCGATAACTGAATCCAAGCATGGAGAATCAATAAAGGAGATTATAAAATATTTTTCTCCTCTTTCCCTTTCCTTTTTGCCCATTATGTAGGTATTGAGGGCGCAGGAGCTTTGCTGATAAGCATTTGGCAACCTTCCCCCTCCTTCCTCTGTTTTCCTCCCAAATTCCCTTAAATGCTTCCTACAGAGGAATTGTCCCATTGAAGCCCAGGGACAAAAGGGCCCAATGCTAATGAGACTTTTCAATCCTCTTTAGTGAAAGTGTTTGTCTTGAAAATGCCCCTAATCCTTGGGCTCCTCCAGGACCAGTCCCCCCCAAAGCAAACCCTTCTGAAAAGCCGGCTTAAAATTCATTAGCAGCCCATGGGGCTCCAGGGAAGAAGGGGCTGCCCTCCATCCCGAGGGACCCAGGGGGGCAGCCTATAGAGAGTCCATAAAGGACAGGGGCAAAGCACAGGAACCCTTTGGGTCTCATGCGCAGGAGGGGGCCCCTTCCATGGGTTTGAGCAACAGAGGCCTAGATCGGCCCCATGGCTCCAAGGCATGGGGCCTCCAAACCAGACGGCCACCCCACAAAATGCAAACGTTCCCTTCAGCCCCCAAATGGCTAGCATTGCAGAGAGTTGTTAACTGCCTTTCAATCGATCTGGACCCATGGCATCCCTATGGATGAGACACGTCCAAGGCCCTCTTCTGTCCTCCGCTGCTCTGCAAATTCAGACCCAGGTCTTTCCTCCATCTGGCCTGTGGCCTTCCTCTCTTCCTCCTTCCCGGCATCTTTCCAACATTATGGTCTTTTCCCAAGGAGTCCTTCCTTCTCATGATGAGTCCAAAGTACTACAACAGCCTCAGTTTGGTCATCTTGGCTTCTAGGGATATTTCTGGCTTGATCTGCTCCAGGACCCATTGGCCTTTTGTCCTTTTGGCTGCTGTCCCTGGGATCCTCCGCCCTCTTCTCCAGCCCCAAATAATCTCAGTTCTTCCTATCTTTTTACTGCTCTCACATCCATCCATGGTAATAATAGGGAATATGGTGGCTTGTATCATTCTGACTTTGGTGCTCAGTTGCATATCTTTGCATTTTAGGATCTCTTCTGGTCCTTTCAAAGCTGCCCTCCTTATCCTTAGTCTTCTTCTGGTTTCTTGACTGCAGTTCCTGTTCCTATCAATATTTCACCCAAGATATGGAAATTCTTTTACTATTTCTATTTCCACATCGTCTGGGTTGAACTTGTGGAGGTCCTCGGTGGTCCTTATTTTGGCCTTGTTTGTGTTCAACAGGAGCCCTGCCTTTGCACTTTCTTCCTTGACCTTCCTGAGGAGTAGTTCCAGGTCTTTGAGGTTTTCTGATAGGATTATGATTATGATGCCACCGGCGGATCTCAGAGAGTCAATATTCCTTCCTCCTCTTCCTCCTTCTGTGTCCAAGGCTGCTCTTCTTCTAATACAAGTTGCAGGGATTGGGAGGTAGAAAACGGTTGGTGCCGAGAGCTCCTCCATTGGATGGTCCTTCTTTGCCTTGGGATGCTGGACTCCTTTTCTCAACAAGCAGCTGAAGGTTAGAAATTGAAGGAATCATTCAGAATTTCATGCTGAAGCCGAATTCCTGTTTGGACGGCAGAGTAAATAAGTTTGCTTCGGCCTCTTCCCTCCTGGAGTCCCACGAGGGTCGCTCTTCCACATGGACTTAAATTCTGTTATTAATCCTGTTTGGAGGAAAGACATGAAGTCAATGGGGCTTACTTCCACGTTGGAGAGCCAATATGGCATAATGGTTTGAGCGTTGGACTATGACTCTGGAGACCAGGGTTTGCATTTTGGCTCCACCATGAAAACCTCGGAAAAGTCCCACTCTCTGGCCTCAGAAAAAGGCAAAGGGAAACCCCCTGTGAACAAATCTTGTCAAGAAAACCCTGTGGGTCAGAAACAACGTGAAGGCACCCAACAACAACAGCGATGCTAGTTGCATCTGAGGAAGTAGACGGAAGTCTAGGCAAGCTCATGTTGCCAACTTCTTTCTTTCAGTGAGTCTCAAAGGGACTGCAAGATCTCTCTACATGCTAAAAACAACAACATTTTGTAGTGTGTAAGGAGCCCATGTGGCATAGCAGTGTAAGTGCTCTGGGAGACCAGGGTTCGAATCCCTGTTCAGCCATGGAAACCCACAGGGTGACTCTGGGCAAGTCACACTCTCTCAGCCTCAGAGGAAAGGAAAGGAAAGGAAAGGAAAGGAAAGGAAAGGCAACCACCGCCCTGGAAGAAATCAGGGCAAGAAAACTCCATGATCCTCCAGGTCAAACGAGTGCATTTTCTTTCTGTTGGATTTCCTAACTGTCTGTACATGGGGATGATGGGGAATGTGATGGATTGGATGAGTGTAACTTTAGTTGTATATCTTTATAGTTTGGGATCTTTTCTAGTTCTTCCATAGCTTCTCTCCCCATCCTTAGTCTTCTTCTGATTTCTTCACTGCCGTCCGCATTTCTATCAATCTTTGATCCCAGGCATGAGAACTCTTTTACTGTTTCGGTTTCCTCATTGTCTAGGTTGAATTTGTGTATATTCTCCGTGGTCATTTCCCCCCTTTGATGTTCAGTATTGGGAATTTTAAATAAATGTTGTTGTTGCTGTTGTTAAGAATAGCGGTATTAGGCCTGCCTTTGCACTTTTTTCTTTGACCTTCCCTAGTAATTGATCCAAACTCTATGATGTCTTTGCTGGAAGAATGGTGTCATCCACACATCTGAGATCATTGATGTTCCTTCCGACTATCTTCAGCCCTCCGTATGCCTTTCCTTTGGAAGAAAGACCCCCAAAAGCTCTGGTCATTGACTCTCCTGCTCAGGTCTCGCTGGGGCTTCCTTGATGGAGGAGTGTCTCCAGTCTCCCTCTTTCTCCATTGCCTCCCACTTTTCCAATCATCTTCTTCATCATCATCATCATCATCATCATCATCATCAATCTTTTGCAGTGAGTGATACCATCTCATGATATCCCCAAAGCAAGACAGCCTCGGTTTGGTCCCCTTCGGCCTCTGCTTCATCTAGTCAGGCCCTTTTTAGATGGATTGCAGGCTGGAAGATAAAGAGACCCAGACAATGGAGAGGAAGAGCCCGGAAAGGCTGCAGATGCCTTCCTTGACACAAACCAAGATGGATTTCCCCCAGAGATGGAGTGAGAGATAGAGAGAAAAAGAGAGAGAGCGCGCTTGAGGAAGATGGATGGACTGGCAGCCGAGGGACAGAGCGGAGGCAATGATGATGATGATGATGAAGATGATGATGAGCGATCGGAATCGGATTCAAAGCCAACTGGCCACAGAAGAATCTCAGTTTTGCCTCCCCAAACTGGACACCAGGCCTGGAAAAGTGCCATTAAGACACAGAGAAAAAGAGACAGGCAGCAACTTGATGCTCAGCAGACTCTGTCAGAAAGAAAGAAAGAAAGAAAGAAAGAAAGAAAGAAAGAAAGATTCACAGCAGGAATCCAAGTCCTTGGTTCCTAAAAGACTGACCATTCAGGTGGCTATTGAAGCTTGGGGCCTCTTTGGATCACTTTTTGATCCTTTCCTCAATTCTTCACAACTGGAGGACCTAAAAGACCTCCTCCTCCTTCTTCTTCTTGTGGCAGAGCATCCCCGGATGAGAAAAGGCCTTGCCCTGGTCATCAATGGATTTCTCCCTCTGTGAAGTTTGGGGTTTTTTATTTTATTTTGGACAACAGGCCAAGGCCTCTGAGCCCTTCCAAGCAAACCCTCAAGGAGTCCACAGAGGACCTTCTTATCTCCTTTATGTCCAGCCTGGAGGACGACTCAGAGGACCCAGAGGACGAGCCAGAGCCCCTGGGACCTGAGCCTGCAACTGGGGAGCCTGAGGCCGGCAGAGTCTGGGGCCCCTCCAGAGGTTCAGAAGCCAAGTTTCCCTGGGGCTGAGGGGGGTCTGGGAAGTGGGCCTACCTTCCAGGAGCATCCAGCTGAAAGAGAGGCCTTCCAAGATCACTGAGGGCTTACCAAAAAGCCTTCGTAACCAGGCCCACCTGGATGCCTGCTGTCTGCCTACGGATGCGGCTGGAGCAGGTGTGTCTCCTTTCCTGGAGGAAAGACAAGGGCTGCATCTGCACTGGAGAAATAACCCAGTTTGGCACCACTTTAACTGCCCTGGTTCAAGGCTATGGGATTCTGGGAGTTGGAGTTTGTTGTGGGCTCAGAGTGGAGCCGAGCTGCAAAATTGCTCAGTTTCATTCCCGTACAAAAAGACATAAGACCCCGACTAAACCTCTGCTGCCGCTTGCAATGCTTGGCCCACATTGGTCTTTGAATAGTCCAATTGGGAAGAAGACATTCGTCCACTTCATCAGATGCAAAGCTGTAGTCTTCTTTGGACTACAACTCCCAGAATGCTCCGGCCGGCATGGACCTGGTCAGGCTCTGAAATGGAACTTGTTCCAAACAGAACTTTTCCACACTGGGGTCCATTGGTCTGGGCTACATTTTATGCTATTCTTTACAACAACAGCAACAACAACATTTATTTAAAATGCCCTTTCCACCAAAGGGTGGTACATCAAAACATATACTGTGCTATAAAAAGTATATTACATATTACATTGTTCTCCTTGAATTTCACAACAGCCGCCCTCATCCTCCCAGCAGAAAGGCAGGAGTCAAGAGAGCAGAGGAACCTTCTGGCCTTCCAGATGTTGCCAGACTACGGTTCCCATCAGGCCGAGCCATGCTCTTTAACATTTACATGAAACCGCTGGGAGAGATCATCCGGAGGCATGGGGCGCGGTGTTATCAGTACGCTGATGACACCCAAATAGTCTTCTCTATGTCTCCGACTGATGCAGTGACCAGGGATGGCATCGCTCCCCTCGTGGCCTGTCTGGAATCGGTAATGGACTGGATGAGGGAAAACAGACTCAGCCTGAATCCAGAGAAAACGGAAGTACTGGTGATAGGCTCTCCCGGTCCAGGGATGGAGGTGGTTCCACCCGTCCTGAACGGGGTCACGCTCCCCGTGAAGGACACAGTACGCAGTCTGGGGGTGCTCCTTGACTCGTCGCTCCATCTGACTTCTCAGGTGGACGCGACGGTCAGGAGCACCTGTTATCAGCTTCGGCTGATTCGCCAGCTGCGTCCCTACCTGGACCGGAGGGACCTTGAAACCGTAGTACATGCTCTAGTAACCTCTCGGTTGGATTTCTGCAATGCACTCTACATGGGGCAGCCTTTGTATCATACTCGGAAGCTACAACTGGTACAAAATATGGCAGCGCGGGTGGTCACTGGCGCTCCCAGGGCCGCCCATATAACACCAATATTAAAAGATCTACATTGGCTGCCTATTCGCTTCCGGGCTCAGTACAAAGTGCTGGTTATTACCTATAAAGCCCTATATGGCTTGGGCCCAGGGTACTTGAAGGACCGTCTCTCCCCATATAATCCACCCCGCACACTAAGATCTTCTGGACAGCGGTTATTGAGAGTTCCGGAGACCAGACTAGTGACCACGACGAAGAGGGCTTTTTCCATCTCTGCCCCCGGTCTCTGGAACTCTCTACCTATTGATCTCCGCTTGTCCCCCTCCCTTGCACAATTCAAAAAGGATCTAAAGACCTATTTATTTAACCAGGCATACCGCTGAATGGACTTTTTATGTATTAGCCTGTTGTAATGCCGCCCATTGTTTCGCTTTGCTGCCTATTTGTACTTGCACCCGTAATTGAGAATTGTGATTTTATACTTTTATTGTTTTATTGTATTTGGCTTTTTAACTGTTTTTATGTCATTGTTTTTATTGTTTTACTTGCTGTACACCGCCCTGATCTATGGAAGGGCGGTATAGAAATAAATCATATTATTATTATGTTGGGTCTTGCAGTCCACCAGCATCTGCTCATAGCTGAATATCAAGAAAGCAAAAGCAATGGCCACAGATGATTTGCAAAACTCTGGAGCGGATGGTGAAGACTTTCTGGAAAAGGCCAAGGCCTTCCTTCCCTGAGCTCAGCCATAAACCAGGACGGAGGCTCCGGTCAAGGAACCTGGAGAAGGAGAAGAGGACTTGGAGGACGGCTAGGAAGGAACTGGACAAGGCCTTGAAGTGGCTGGAGAACATCATCATCCCACCAGGTTGCAACACCCGATATAATATCACTGGATACCAAAATGAGGGTGGTCCATGATGGGAAGAAAATGATCTCATTGGAAACATGGGGCTGGAGAAGAGTGCTATTGACTGACTGATTTTTATTTATTTAAAGCAGTGATTCCCAAACTTTGGTCCTCTGGGTGTTTTGGACTTCGCCTCCCAGAAGCCCTCACCAGATTGGACAGCAGCTGAGGATTATGGGCAACGAAGTCCAAAACTTCTGGAGGACCCAAGTTTGGGGACCACTGATTTGGAGTATTAATACCCCCCTCTTCAAGCCCAATGGCTGCTGTGGACACCGAGGGCAACGGAGAAGGCAAGCCAAAGGGGCCAAGAGGCATCCAAGGATGGACTCGGCCCAGAGGACTAAATGGAGGCTGTTGGACTTTGGACATTTCGGAAAAGAGGATCGGCTTGGACAGGTGGAAGGCAGCAGGAAGAGAGAGACTGCGATCCAGGCGGATGGTCTCAACCAAAGAAAGCCCAAGGGCCAAGTTGTTTGCAAGACCTCAGCAGGGTTTGTGGAGAGAGAGGGGATGGTGGCCTCTCCTCCATTTGGACCCATGGCTCCAGTTTCTCCACATCCTTTTTGAATTGTGGTGCCCAGAACTGGACCCAGGATTATTCCAGGTGGGGCCTGACCAAAGCAGAAGAGAGCGGCACTATTACTTTCCTTGATCTAGACACTTGGAACAGGGACAAGATTCTGTTGCTTTCTGGACCTGCTTCTGTGGCCCAGAGGCTGGCTGAGGGGCCGGTGTGTGTTGTGTGTTGTGGGGGGTCCTAGAGAGAAGGAGGGGCTGGTTGGATGAAGGGGGGGGGTCTGTGCCTGGGCTGAGACTGAAAGGCAGAGCTCTCCCTCCCTCCGGAGTCGGCCAAGGGGGTCCTTGGGGGGGTCCTTGGGGGGCTGCATCGGAAAGAGATTCGGGGGGGGGGATGCATCAATGGCCAGCGTGAGCCTCGCCTTCCAAAAAGGCCAAATGCTTGTCTATTCTCTCTTTTATTTATAGAGCGCTGAGAGTCGGAGGGAGGGAGGGAGGGGAAGGTCCCGGGGCCGAGAGGGAGGCCAAGGGGGACCCCTCCCTTCCCTCCCTGGGCCCTCTCCAGCTGGGAAGGGCCTCCCCTCCATCGAAGGGATCATCGGAGGAGGAGTGCATCCCTCCGCGGATCCAGGCAGCGCGGGACGAGAGCGGCTCCAAAAGGGGCATTCAGGGCTGGCTTCGAGGCTGGACTCTTGTCCCGGCTTCCTTTTGGGAAGGCAGCCTCGGGCTCGGGCTCCGGAGAGCAGGGTTCGAGTCCGGCTCAGCCCCTGGGACCCACTGGGGAGTCACACTCTCTCAGCCTCACAGGAGGGAGGGAGGGAGGGAGGGAGGGATGCCCGCCGCCTCTGAACGAAGCCTACCCCCAAGAAAAGCCCGGCAGAGAAAGCGACCGAGAGGCACACAACAACCACAACAATAACAACCACACCTGGGCTCCCAATTTGGGGGGAAAGGAGGGCTTTCTATGAGGAAGAAGAAGAAAAGGAGGAAGAAGAAGGGAAGTCTCTCTCTTTCCAAAGCCCCCCTTCCTCTCTTCCTCCTTCTCTTCTTCCTTTTCTTCTTCCTTTTCTTCTTTCTCTTCTTCCTCCTCCTCCTCTTTTCTTCTTCCTCCTCCACTTCCTCTTCTCCTCTCCTTTCCTTCTTCATCTTCATCATCTTCCTCCTTCCCCTCCTCCTCTTCTTCTTCCTTCCCTCCTCCTCTTCTTCCTCTTCTTCTTCCCCCTTCTTCCTCTTTTCCCTTCCTTCCTTCCTTCCTTCCTTCCTTCCTTTTCCTCTCTCATGTCCAGCCTTGGCCCCTATTTTGGGGAGGAGGAAGGAGGGAGACAACCCCACAAACAAACAAACAAACAAACCCATATTTCTGGCCCAACATTAACCCTCCGCCTTTTCTGCCAAATTGGGCTTCCAACCCCAGACGCTGCGTCCGCACCGCAGTAATACTCCGCTTTGACACCACTTTAAAGCTGAGGGCATTCTGGGAAACGCGGCTTGTGGCTTGAACCCTTTGTGCGTTGCTGCGTGTCCCAGGACTCCGCAGCACCGAAAGCGGCGTCAAACCGGATTAACTCTGCAGCGCAGAGGAACCGGCCACTCATTCGCCGCAAAGGGGCCCAAACTTTGAGTCTTTTTTCAAGTGTTTGGTTTATCACACTAGGGGGCAAACAGGATTTAAACAGGAATTAAACAGGAAATGTCCTATGTTAAACATATTTCCTGTTTAATCCCTGTTTAACTCTCGTTTAAATCCTGTTTGTGTGATAAACCTCTCTGGACACCTTGACCAACAGCAGCAGCAGTAAGGGGATTCTGGGAGCTGGAGTCCAAAAACACCTGGAGGAGGAACAAAAGTTTTAATGCAAAAAATAAACCCCAAATAATAAATTTTGGTGGGGGGAGGGGAAAGGGAGGAGTGGGCGTGTCGTGGGCGGGGCCAGGGAGGGGGAGGAGTAGACCCCCTCCCCTCCCCTCCAGAAGCAAAGGAAGGAAAGAAAGAAGGAAAGAAAGAAAGAAAGAGAAGGAAGGGAAGAAGAAGAAGAAGAGGGGCTCTCCTTGCAGCAGCAGCAGCAGTGCTGTCCTCCGTTCCTCCTCCAGGATGGAGTACTCCTACCTGAACTCCTACGACTCCTGCATGGCCGCCATGGAGGCCTCCGCTGCCGCCGCTGCCGCTGCCGCATACGCCGCCTCCTCCTCCGCCTCCTCCGCCTCCACCGACTTCGGGGCCTCCTGCAGCCAAGCGCCCGCCTTCCACCAGTATAGCCCTCTCCGGGGACACTCGTTCGGGACACCAGCCGGAGGGGTGGCAGGAGGGACAGGGCCAGGAGGAGGAGGGCCTGGGCCGGGATGCCCTTCGGGGGTCGCGCCTTCAGGACCGGGATGCCACCTCAGGGACCACCACCACCTCCAGGGACCCAGCCCCTATGCTCCAGGTAAGACACAACCCCTTTTTTTGCGCTTGGATTCGTTGTCTGGCTCACTGGCTATGGAATTCTGGGAGTTGGAGTCTGTTGTGGAGGAGGGGTCCAACTCCCAGAATTCCATAGCCATTGACTCAGACAACGAATCCAAGCGAGGCCAAAAACTCCTATTCCTCCCTTAGTCTAATTGAAATAATAATCATAAGATGCTCTGATTGGACACTTCTTCCTCTTCCTCTTCTTTTGATGGATCCTGTTCCTTCTCTTCATGTCTCTCCCACCTTTCCCCCCCAAAAAACCGGGACTTAAAGCAGCCCCAAAGTCTTGAAAACGGGGCAAAGAAAAGTCGGGAAGAAGTGTGGCATCCTCCTCCTCCTCCTTTTCCTTCTTCTTTTCCTCCTCCTTCTTTCTTTCTTTCCTTCTCTTCCTCTTTTTCCTTCTTCTTTTCCTCCTCTTGCTTTTCTTTCCTTTCCCCTCGTCTTCTTTTTCCTTCTTCTTTTCTTCTTTCCTTCTTTCTTTCCTTCTCTTCCTCCTTTCCCTTCTTCTTTTCCTCCTCCTCCTCCTTTCTTTCCTTTCCCCTCGTCTTCTTTTTCCTTCTTCTTTTCTTCTTTCCTTCTTTCTTTCGTTCTCTTCCTCTTTTTTCTTCTTCGTTTCCTCCTCCTTCTTTCTTTCCTTTCCCCTCTTCTTCTTTTTCCGTCTTCTTTCTTTCTTTCTTTCTTTCCTTCTCTTCCTCCTTTTCCTTCTTCTTTTCCTCCTCTTGCTTTTCTTTCCTTTCCCCTCCTCTTCTTTTTCCTTCTCCTTTTCCTCCTCCTCCTCCTTTCTTTCTTTCCTTCTCTTCCCCCTTTTCCTTCTTCTTTTCCTCCTCTTCCTCCCTTTCCTTTCCCTTCCTCTTCTTTTTTCTCCTTCTTTTCTTCCTTCTTTTTTTCCTTCCTTTTTTCTTCCTTCTTTTCTTCCTTCTTTCTTCTTCTTTTCTTCCTTCCTTTTCTTTCTTCCATTTCTCTGTCTCTTTCCCGTAAAACTGGGACTCCGAGAAGGAAGAGGAAGAGAAGTCAAGGAAAGAGTCGCCTTCCTTCTTCCTCTTCCTCTTCCTGGTCCGGGCTGCCTTGACCCAAAAGGGGACCCAGTGGATCCCTTCGGAGGATCTGGCCCGGACTCTTCCAGGAAAGCCAGGAAGGCTCCGGCCGCAAAAAGGGCCTTTCAGGAGACACAGAGAGAGAGAGAGAGAGAGAGATGGAAGTCATCCCTTTCCTTATTCAAAGCTAAGACCCGCAGGGTCTATATTTATGGTTGATTTTAGTTTTAGGAATCCTGATACGTATGTCTTTGTACTCCGCCCTTCTGCCAGGAGCGGGGCTCAGGGCGGCTTACAACGTCGAAGCGGTTCCTGCGGGGTTTCTCCCGAGGGAGGCCGGCCCTCGAGGCTGAGAGAGTGTGACTCTGGCCTGGGAGTCCTCCCGCTCCAGAGCCCCCCCCCGCGGCTCCCCTTCCCTTCCCTCCGGATCCCTCCCTCCCTCCCTCCCGGGGCAAGAAGGAGGAGGAGGAGGACTCCGGAGGCTGCCCCAAGCAAAAACTCCCTTTCACACGGGAGGAATTTCTCCCAACTCCGAATGCAGCCAATGCGAATTCACGTGAATCCCCATTGCATTCAGAAAGCATCCGGAATGATTTCCCATTACCCAAAAATGACCGCTCCTTGCCCGAATTTGCATGAGAAGCTTTAATTCGCAATAACGTGAAACCCCAGGATTGCGTTTGGATTGCCCTTGGATTATACTTCCAATTTCCCACGTCTGAAAGAGTCCTCTGGAAGAGAGAGAGAGAGAGAGAGAGAGCCTGCCCAGTTTCTCCCAAATGGCTTTCACAGATCTCTCTATCTACATATCTATTTTATTATTATTAGTATTATTATGCTTTATTTATATACAGAGCTGTAAGTTTACGCACCGCTGAAGACACAACCTTTTCAGTTAGGCGTCACACTTACCATCCCCATTGATCTATAGACACCTGTGTGTGTGTGTGAGAGATTTAGCATCAATAGACATAAGACACACACACACAAATATATATATGCTAAATTATGATTATCATATATATATATATATATATATATGCTAAACCTGTCTCTCTCTATACATACACACACTACAAACACTATCCATCTATCTATCTATCTATCTATCTGCATTTGTGTGTGTCTGTATACTAAGCCCATTTGGGAGAATCTGGGCAGGATGCATTGTGTGTGTGTGTGTGTGTGTATGTGTGCTAGGGGTTTAGTATACGGTACTAAAGGGAAATATATATATATATATACTGTGTGTGTGTGTGTGTGTGTTAACTTTTATTTAGCACACACACACACATATATATATATGCTACAGGTTTAGCATGCAGAGAGAGAGAGAGAGAGCATATGAATTAATAATTAGATGATTCAATGAGATGATTAGGTGAGATGATTTTAACTCTTTATCCCACAATAAAAGCAGGTGTGTTTTCAGTCTGTTTTTAACATTTTATATTATATTAAATTATATATATCTTACGTGATATATATATATATATATATATATCTGATATTATTATTACTATTATTATTATGATTATTAAGCTTTATTTAAATAATTCTGTAAAATGTACCCAGAGCTTCCGTACATACCGTTAAAATAGATATTTAAAGCCGCCTCTACGAAAATAATTAAAATGTAATCCATATTAATACAAATTAACATTCAGGCAGTAAAATGTAGGCGGCAACAAATTAAAATAACATTGTTAGAGAACAGCCACGTTTTTCATTGGATTTTTGTAATAATTTTTATCGGTTTTTGTCTGTGAGCCGCCTTGGGTCCCTTCCGGGGAGAAAAGAGGGATATACATGAAATGAAATGAAATAAAATAAAGTTTTAAAAATGTGTGGGTTTTAAATCTTGTGATCCGCCTTGGCTCCCTTTTCATCCTCTCCGTTTCCCCAAAACTGGATTAACCGGATTAAAAACGGTACAATTGCAAACGTAGAAAAAGTGTTACATCGAAACAGAATGAAATTATTGCAGTTTATTAAATTATGGGATTATTCCCGGATCTCTGGACTGAGAGGAAGGCGGCATAATAATAATAATAATAATAATAATAATAATAATAATAATATTTAATAATTTCTCACTTAATACTTAATACATTATGATTATCATTATCATTATTATGTCTCTTTGTATCCCGGTTTCCCCCCAAAACTGAGGCTCGTTTTCCAGTTTAAAAAGGAGGATTTAAAGCTTTGGGATGGTAACGGAAGGGGCCCCGTTAACGCCGTTACAAGTAACGGATAATTCCTCCTCCTCCTCCTCCACCGGCGGCTCCTTGGCGTTCCTTCCTCCGGAGCCGTCCTCGTTCCTCTCCCCAAAATCTCGGAGGTTGCGAAGGAGGCAACGAAGCCGAGCGTTGCCCAGGAAGGAGGCTCCTTTCCTGGCCTTTCTCCCGAGGGATCCCGGGCGGATCACGGAGGAACCCTGGAAATAAAGATAAAACTCGAACAACGAAAACAGAGAGAGATAAAAGCGCTTAAAATACGTACAATTAAGATACTCACGTTTTAAAAAATTGGTTGGTTCGTAAAAGAAAATATTTTCCCAGTTAGTGGGCCCGATCCCTCCATCCATCCCTCTCTCTCTCTCTCTCTCTTTCTCTCCTTCTTTCCTTTCCTTCCTTTCCCTCTTCCCTCTCTCCTTCCTTCCTTCCTTCCTTCCTCTCTTTCTCTCTTTATTTCTTTCTCCTTCCTTCCTTCCTTTCTCTCTCTCTCTCTCTTGGTCTCCTTTCCTTCCTTTCCCTCTCTCTTTCTTTCTACTTCCTTCCTTCATTTCTTCCTTCCTTTTCTCTCTCTTTCCTTCCTTCCTTCCTTCCTTCCTTCCTTCCTTCCTCCCTCCCTCCCTCTTTCTCTCTCTTTTTCTCTCTCTCTCTCACTTTCTCCTTCTCTCTCTTCCTCCTTCCTTCCTTTCCCTCTTTCTCTCTTTATTTCTTTCTCTTTCTTTCCTTCCTTCCTTCCTTTCTCTCTCTCTCTCCTTTCTTCCTTCCTCTCTTTCTCCTTCCTTCCTTTCCTACTTTCTTTCTTTCTTTCTTTCTTTCTTTCTCCTTCCTTCCTTCCTTCCTTTTTAATTCCTTCCTCTGATTTTTTTTCCGGGGAAACGTCGAAAGTAGTTAAAAAACGAAATCCAATTGCCATTTTTCCGTTGCTTCCTCCGCTGGCCCCGTTTTTCCAGCCGCCCAAAGCGACGGCTGCACTGCAGAATTAATCCGGTTTGGCACCGCTTTAAAACTCTTTGTCTGGGTCAGTGGCTATGGAATTCTGGGAGTTGGAGTTGGAGCTTCAGGAAGGAAGGAAGGAAAGCCCCACAACAAACTCCAACTCCCAGAATTCCATAGCGATTGAGCAGGACAAAGAGTTTAAAGCGGTGCCAAACCGGGTTATGATTTCTCCAGTGTGGATGCAGCCCTAGAAGAATAGAAAGGGGAACCCAGAACGAAACAAAATTAGTTTAAAAGAAGTTTAAAAGAACGATGCGATTAAAACTGTCAGCCTTGAAACCCAAATTCTTACAGATTATATAGTAATAATAATAATAATAATAATAATAAATATCAACAACCATAATAAATAATAATAACAGCAATAATGATGACTAATTCTAATAGTTCGCAATCCTTATTAACGGGGAAGGCTCTCGTTCCTCCGCCGTTTCCCCAAAAACCCAATTCCTTTTCCTTCCCGAGGAACGAAAGCGGGTCTGGATCCGAACTCAGCACCGGATTCAATCCGATTCCGCCCAGACAGGAGTTCAAGGGGGAAACGCAGAAGGAATCAACGCAGTTTAATCAGTGCTATGGAATTCTGGGATGGGTCGTTTCGTGAGAGAGATTCAGCCTTCTCTGTCGGAGGGATCCTGGGCCGAAACAGACGGCGGATCCCAGGATTCCATAGCATCCACACACCGCAGTTGAAGCGGCGTCAAAGCGGATTATTTCTGCGGTGCTCACACGCCCGACGGATGATTCGGAGCGAAATTAATGCCGTCTAAATAAATAATAATAATAATAATAATAATAGTAATAATATACTGGGAAGGCAGGATGATGATAATGATGATGATGATGTTTATTTATATCCCGCCTTCCTCCCAGTACATTATTATTATCTATTATTATTATTTATATCTCTATTATTATTATTATTATTATTATTATATATCTTGCCTTCCTATCAGTACATTATTATTATCTGTTATTATTATAATTTATATCTCTCCTTCCAGTATATTATTATTATTAATAATATCCTGCCTTCCTCCCAGTACATTATTATTATTTATTATCATTATTTATATCTCTCCTTCCAGTATATTATTATTGTTGTTATTATTATTACTATTATTATTATTTATATCTTGCCTTCCTCCCAGTACATTATTATTATCTATTATTATTATTTATATCTCTCCTTCCAGTATATTATTATTATTATTATTATTATTAATATCTTGCCTTCCCATCAGTACATTACTCCACAACAAACTCCAACTCCCAGAATTCCATAGCGATTGAGTCAGACAACAAGTTAAAGCGCCGCCAAACCAAAAAAACAGTTAGAGACGAGCCAACCCTGTGATGCAGCGGCCAAAAAGGCCAATGCGATCCTGGGCAGGGTTTAGGGAGAGAGAAGATGGAGAGATGCTGTTTTCTGACTTATGGAGAACCCACCGAAGGGTTTTCTTGGCAAGATTTATTCAGAGGAGGATGAAAGTCATCTTCAAATACTTGGAGGAATATTATATATGGAAGATGGGTCCGGCCGCTTTTCTGCTGCGCCAGAGACTGGAACAGGCGTGAAGATGGATTCGGGTTGCAAGAGTCAAGGTTCCACCTAAACATGAGGAAGGACTACTTGACTGTGAAAGCTGTTTGGCATTAAAATTATGTACGGAGAGGCGGGGAAATATAAATAATAATTATTATTATTATTATAAAATGGACCGTCCTGGGGGATGATGGACTGTTCACTTTTGGATGGGCCTCTGCTTTTGGGCAGAATGGGGTCCCTTCCATCTTTGGGGTTTCTGTGATGGAGCCTTGTCCCTTCTGTCAATCATCTTGACAGACAGTTCCTCCTTGACCCCTTGGAGATGGTCCAGGGCCAGTCGGTCAGTGGCCTCTCTTGACCTCTTGGAGGCCTTCCTTCCTTCCTTCCTTCCTTCCTTCCTTCCTTCCTTTTTTCCTTCCTTTTTTCCTTCCTTCCTTCCTTCTTTCTTTCCTTCCTTCCTTCCTTCCTTCCTTTCCTTCCTTTCCTTGCCTGTCCTTTGGGTCTCCAGAGGGACCAAGAGCCCCCAAATCTCCCCCAAAAGCATCCGAGGTGGGGCTCATTGCCTTCTTCTTCTTCTAGGTGTGTTTTAATCCTCTTTTTTCTTTGCAGCCCTTTCCGTTTGGTGGAAGGTCACCCTTAAAAGAAATTCAAATAAAGTAACCCTCCACCTTGGCCTTTGCCATATTGTTTTATTACCCACGTCCCGTCTCCGTCTCTCCTGAACCGTCCTCCCACTCAGTGCCAATGCTGCTAAAGCCTTCCAGCTGGAGAGAGGAAAAGGAGGGCTGACAAAGGGGGGGGGGCTTAACAGAGGCATACCTGTAAAAATATGCTACAAAGAGAGCATACCTTTAGAAATAGGGGGGTTGTTTTTGTAGGTCTTCCTAGGAGGACGTCTGTTCTTTGATTAGAGATGCCCCACAGATCAGGACATGGGAACTGGGAGCCCACAATGCATTGGGGGTGATCCCATGCGGCATTATAGAGACTCTGGTGCGGGATAAGTCCCCCTTAAGATCTGGAATCCCAAGATCCAAAATACTCCAAAATGGTCCACCCGGGTGGCTGAGACAGTGACACCTTCGCTTTCTAATGGTTCAGCGTACACAAAAAAAATATTGAAAATTACCTTCAGGCTATGTATATATAAAATAGATATGAATTTCATGTTTAGATGTGAGTCCCATCTCCAAGGTATCTCATTATGTATGCACAAAAAAACCCCAAACCCAAAACGCTTCTGGTCCTGAGCGTTTTGGATAAAGGAGACTCAACCTGTGCACCCGTCTACTCCGTGCCATTTTACGTTGGTCACTCAAGACACTTTTAATGCCCAGCTGATCATTTTAATGACCAGATACACCAGGGCTGTTATATATATATGCAAGCTTTTTGCAACAAGTGGCTGTTTTAAAACTCAGAGAAAGTTATTCCTTGCCTTTGGGAACAAGGATCACTTTGGGAGGAGCAGACGAGGAACAACAGCCTTATCGATCCCGCTATAGATCAGTAGAAACCATTATTTAAAGTCACATAGATTAAAGTGGAATACAAAAAACTGCAAGATACGGATCCAGTTGACATATTAAGATAGGTTCATATGGTAACAATGAGCATTTTGTTAATCCAGACGTTTCCCCTAAATCCCTGCATCAAGGAGGCCTTTCCTGGCCCCATCTTTGGGCTGCTCTCCTGATTCCCTGCAGCGACTGAGGGAGGATGCTGGGATCTGCAGTCCGGCCCCATCTGGGAGGATGATGATGCCCATGGCCCAGCCCTGACTGGAAGCAAGAAAGATTCCCCCCAGTATATAAGAGCCCCCTAACTGGGGAATGGGGCTGAAGGCTGGGATTTCTGGGTGCAAAACAAAACGACTTGTCTCTGCCTTTGCTTCTCCATTATGGCCTGAGTTTCATAGTTGGCTAGCTGCCCATGAGTTGACCTCGACTCATGGCAACCCTATGGGTGAGCCACTTCCAAGCCTTGCCGTCCTCCGCTGTCCTCCGTTTCTCTACTTAAGCCTTGTAGATTCAGGCCCATGGCCTGCCTGACGGAGTCCGTCCATCCGGCCCTCGTCTTCCTCTCTTTCTACAACCTTCTACCTTTCCCAACATTATTGTCTTTTGCAAAGAGTCCTGCCTTGTGGGCGTCTTGGTCATCTTGGCTTCTTCCAAGGAGATTTTAGGCTCAATCTGCTCCAGGACCCATTGGTTTGTCCCTGGGATCCTCAGCCCCCTTCTCCAGCCCCACATCCTCTCCAAGGAATGGATTTTCTCCCTTTCTTCTTCCTTAAATGTCCAGCTCTCACGTCCAAACATCAGGGAATAAAATGGCCAGGACCATTCTAACTTTCATTCTCAGTTGTAAGACTTTACTTTTTAGGCTCTTGTCTAGATCCTTCCCATTCCTAGTCTTCTTCTTATCTCTTGACTGGAGTTTCCATTCTGGGCAATGTTTGATCCCAGGTGCAAGAAATCTTTATCTCTGTCAATTTCCTCATTGCCTAATTTGCATTCATGTAGGTCTTCCATGGTCATTATTTTTGTTTTCTTTATGGTCAGCAGCAAACCTGTCTTTGCATCTTCTCCCTTGGCCTTCCCTAACAATTGTTCCAACTTCATGATGTTTTCCACTAGGATTATCTGAGAGCCTTTAGGGCTGAAGAGCGGGGGATAAATACTGTAAATAAAGAAATATTGCAGTGCCGTTTGCTTATCCTTAGATTGTTGATGCTCCTTCCTCCTATTTTCACTCCTTCTTCTTCTGTATCCAAGGCTTAGTAGTCGAGTAACTTTGAGACTAACTGAAAGAAGTTGGCAGCATGAGCTTTCCAATAATAATAATAATAATAATAATGAATAATATAGAGACATCTTTTGGCACCTTTGAGACTCACTGAAAGGAAGAAGTTGGCAGCATGAACTCTCATAGACTTCAGTCTACTTCCGCAGATGCATTTAGATGCAATAATAATACTAAGTAGAGAGATCTTGTAGTACCTTTGAGACTAACTGAAAGAAAGAAATTGGCAGCTTGAGCTTTCCTGGGGTGGTACAGACCGGCCAAAAAGGGTGGTCTGGTGCTACCTCTTTTTGCGCTGCAACTGCACTGCAGCAGCTAGATGCTGCGGTGCAGTTACGCCACAAAAAAGGCATAAGTTGCAGTGCAGTTGTGGCACAGCAAAGAAAAAAATGCCATTAAGCACATTTGCGCCACCGCAACTGCGCAGCTCCGTGGGGAAGCTGTGCAGTTGCACTGGTGCCATTACGTACACTGTGTAAGTGGCGTTATGTAATGGGACCAGTGCCATTACACGTTAGGGTTCGGGAGCGTGTAAACGATGCATGCTCCCGAACCCTAATGGCGCTGCCCAGGCCCCTCTTCATATCAGTGTGTATCAGGCCCTAGACTCAAGTCTACTTCCTCAGCTGCCTTTGGTGGAGTGGAAGCCAGGCTTTTCAAAGGATGTTTTCTGCCTGCAAGTGAAAGAGTTTGGGTGAGAGGCTGCGTCCCTCCTTGACCCCTTTGCCAATTGGGAACTGTTCTGTTTCTCCGTTTTCTGCTCTAACCGCAGCCTCTTGTCCTGAGTACAGATTTCTCACCAGGAATATCCAGTGTATTGGCACCGCTGTGTCTCTGAGAGCATTCCAGTATTTAAAGTAGTGTATAAAATACTATATTCTTGTTTACATGTTTATGTAAAATGTTGTGCAAAACGTATGGTGCTGTATAAAGCTTTAATATTAATAATAACAACAATAATGATAATGTCTATTGATCCAGATGGGGTAACCAACGATCTATCCATTTCCTATCTTCAGGACTGCTGCACAGAACTCCACTTTTTGTAATATACCCCTTATTGCAGTGCTCATTATTTCACTGACTATTCCCAACAACCCTGCAAAGTAGGCTGTTGCATAGTGATCTCCATCCAGGTAGTGAAGATGGGAAGACGACGGTCTTCCAAAATCAGTTGCAAAGAAGCAAACCCAAATGGGTGATGGGTGGGATGAATTTGCCACTTGTCCTGAATTGTCTCCCTTCTTCATTCTCAATGCAAAGCCAGAGGCTCCCATCTCCGATGTTGTTTCTCCTTCCTCTCTCTTTTTGCCAAACCCCACAGTTCCCTACAAGTTCTTCTCGGACCCCTCCACCATCAACGAGAAGAGGAAGCAGCGCAGGATCCGCACCACGTTCACCAGTTCTCAGCTGAAGGAGCTGGAGAGGGTCTTTGCGGAGACTCACTACCCAGACATCTACACCCGAGAGGAGCTGGCCCTCAAGATCGACCTCACCGAAGCCAGGGTCCAGGTGAGCGGCAGGCGGACAGGCAGGCAGCGGGTCTCTGGTTGTGTATCGTCTGGTTGTGTCTCTGACCCCAGGCTCCCCAACCGCTTCCACACCTCTCCCAGGACCATAACTCTTGGAACCGCCATCCAAAAAGCCAGCAGATTATTACTGGTTTTAAATCCGAAACAAAGACTTTTTTTAATTTCCCGAATCATTCTGGACTGTAGCTTAATATTCTTTCATAGGTTACATTAATCATGCATTATCTGTTTTATAGTTTTATAGCTGTATTTTACTGGAATACTTGCATAATTTCAGATTCTGCTTTACTTTAAGGAATATTTGCATATGCATAGGGAGAGATCTTGTAGATGAGACACAAGTCTAAACATGAAATTCATTTATGTTTCATATAGGCCTTGCGCATGTAGTCTGAAACCGATGATTTTATACACAACATTTTAAATAGTTTTGCTTATGAAATGAAATTTGTGTACATTGAACCATCAGAAAGCAAAAAGGAGGCACGCTCTCTTAGCCATCTGTGTGGATAGTTTTGGATATGGGAATATTTTGGGAATTCAGGGTAAAGGAGACTCGGCCTCCGTGCGTGTGTTTGTGGATGTGCATTTTCACTGTCCGTCTCCCCATCTTCTCCTTCAGGTCTGGTTCCAGAACCGCCGGGCCAAGTTCCGCAAGCAAGAGCGGGCGGCCAACGCCAAGGGGCAGAACGGTGGCGCCAATGGCGGCAGCTCCTCCTCGGGCAACAAGAAGACCGATCCCCGGTCCTCCTCCGAGGACGACGAGTCCAAGGAGTCCAACTGCAGCCCCACGCCGGACAGCACGGCCTCTTTGCCCTCCGCCAGCAACCTGAACAGTCCTGGGGGCAGCCTCAGCCCCAGCCCGGGCACCGGTCAGCCTGGCATGGGGCCTAGCCATGCCGCCCAGGCCCTCAAGAACCAGAGTCTGTGGGCCGGGGTCAGCACCAGCAACGGGGTCACCAACACCGCTGACCTCCTGAAGGCCTGGCAGCCGGCTGAAGCCATGCCAGGGCCCTTCTCCGGCGTCCTCTCCTCTTTCCATAGGAAGCCAAACCCGCTCAAGGCGAACCTCTTCTAACCCTCCCTGGGAAGGGCAAGGGTCCTCGAAGGTGGCCGACCCCATTGGGCTTCCCTAAAAAATAATCCTTCCTTCCTTCCTTCCTTCCTTCCTTCCTTCCCACCCACCCTCTGCCCTTCTGCCGCTGTCCCAGTGGAAGCTCAAGGGAACCACAGCCATTGCCTCCTCCACCTCTGTAGCTCTAGCCAGGCCACCTTCGGCCGCGTCTTGCCAGACTGACCCCTCCAAGACCCTCCTCATGGACCTCCTTTGGCCACCGGACCCATCAAAGACTAGGCCCAATGTGTCTCCACTTTCCCAAACCTGAATGAAAGAGGGGCTCTCAATAATGCAACTGGCGGTGTCTCCAAAAACACGCTTCGTGGCTTCTTCTGCAGATGCCCCACAAAGGTCAGCACAAGGATGCCATTCTCAGTGAGGAAATGGTTTTGCTCTCGGCTGACCTCTTGCCTTGCTTAGGTCAAGGCTTTCCAAGACATCTGATGTGGCAGATGGTCAGTTCCTCCTCCTGTTGTGCCAGGGTCCAGTACCCTAATTGTGCCATATTATTACCAGACTTTTCTTTCTTTCTCGGAAGCTCACTGTGGATCAGCAGCCCCCGGTTTGTGGCCTGGCACCGGAGTGAGACCGCCATTTTGTGTAGCCATTTTGAGATGGCTGTATTGGAGGAGGTGACCGGAAGGGTCCTGGTTCCCACTATTGTCCCAGCATCCGTTCCACCGCCAAGGACTATGGTTGTCTACTTTCAGGACATCTGTGGCCATAAGAAGGGAGAAACAGCGGCTAGAGGGCAAGCCAGGGACCCAAAGCCTCCATTTGCTTCCTAGTTGTGTTGCTCTGAAAGTGCCACATTTCCATTTTGGGGAAGGTGCTAAGGATCCGAGGTTCAGGGGACCAGCCAAGGAGCAAGCGATGGGATGTGCCCTGGCTACCAGTCTTTGGACTGTTGGGAATATTGTGTTGGGACAAGAGGTGGATGCAAACACATGGGAGCGTGGGGTGCAGACCGGCTGGCACACCACAGGCCCAACGGGACCAGTCTTCCTTCCATTCCAACACCTCCAGGCCAAAGTCCATCTCCTTCCCTTCCAGACTTCAGGGCTTCCTTTTGACTTTGACTGATGACACCTTGGCTATCGTCCATCTTTTCAGGGTCAGCCATGCACTCCCATCCCTTTCCTGCAAGGCAAAAAAGATGGAGACATCATTGCGGAGGTGGACACCATGTTTTGACCCTTTCGTTGACTCCACCTCCAGGAGCAGGAAATCATCTGGGGGAACGCTCCAGGGCAAACTACTATGGCATTTTCCCCTTCCAAGACGCACTTTGACATGTTGCGCCTCTGGTCCAGGGCCGGTTGGAGGCTGTCTGCAGAAACTGGAGGAAGCCCCTGTCGGGAAGGACCCCTGAGCAAAGCCCTCCTTGCCACCCTCTTTGTGTGTGCCAATGGAAAATATGACGGGGATTATAACCCCAAGGACAGCTAAAGAGCCCTTTAAACTGGCCAGTTGTCTCTGGTGAACCACAGAGGTCTCGGTCGATCGCGTGAAGTTCTGGTCAGGACTTCGTCTCCCACCCAGCTGGGCCTCCTCCTCTTTAGATGGTAATATGTGTATGGTTTCTCTTATTGCAAAATGTGAAAAGATGGGGGTTTTGTTTGTTTGTTTGGGTGGTGGGTGGGTGTGAGTGTGTTTGGATGCCTCTGGCTCATTCTGCTGGGTTCGGGGGGTGAGGACTGACCCAGAGCCTCCCAACCTGATAGAACTGCAAGGTGTGAGTCACGGTCAAGGGGCCTGGAGCAGAAGGATAGGAAGCTGGTGGATGCATTAGGCAGGAACATCTGGAAGCAACACATCTGGCCTTGTGCAGCCATAAAAGTTATCGCAGGTGCCAAGGAGAAAACATGCAGGCTGAGATCTTGTGTGGGGCTTGGAACACTGTGAATCTATGCTCACGTGTTTCCACGATGGTTGCGTTGCACCATTCTTTGGATTACCAGCCATGTGCAGCCAGGGCTGTGTGCGCTCATGTGTATCTGCTGGTTGTCTCCTTGTGCAATGGGGAATAACACACAGGGTCTTTCTCCACCATCCAAGGTGGACATGGAAGGCGCTGAGAAATACTTATGCATCATCCAAAAAGGCAGAGCCGCTTGGCTGGAAACACCTGCCAGAAGCTGATCATCATAGACTCATGCTGGAGGATCTACGAATGTGTAGAGAAGTGTTTTGTCTAGGAACTTCTATGTTCTCCAGCACAACTCTATGGTCAACCTCTGTCCGAGTTGCGCTGGAGGACTTAAAGAGATTCCTAGAGAAGATATATTATTCAAACTCGCAAATAATCAGATCTGCCAAAGTCGAAGCCACAAATGTGGAGGGCCAACTGCTTTTCTGCTCTGTCTGGGACCAACAGTAGGGCCGAGGCTCCTGTGCGATGGTTACACTTGTGGAACTCTGCTGACAAGAGTGAACTGAGTGTGTCCTTTGCACAACGGCCCCCAAAAGTACAACTGTGTACCAGGCGGAAGGGAAGCCACACATATATGGGAGACCACCGGGATTCGGGCCAGTGGCTTCAGACCAGAGTAGGGAGGGCCAAGGTGGGTCCAAAGGGCTGCATTTTCTAAGCCCCCCACCCAAGATTTAGAGGTTGAGAAACCCCTGCCTCCCCTTGTCCACAACCAAACAGTTATGCATGAAGAGTCCAGGAGGCAACCAAACCCCATTTATTATTATGCAAAAGGATTTTGTAGCACCTTTGAGTCTAACCAAGTTTGGAGCATCTTGGTCTAATTCATCTGATGCGTCTAGTGCGTTAAATGCAAGCTGATGCTACTATATTTTTTTGCTGAAATGGTGCCACAAGGTCCTTTTGCATGCTGATATTTTCCAAATAAACATGGAAATGTCTCTGGAGTCTACCTTCCATTTATAATGATGACTGGCCGTGCAAGGGGTCTCGGTTGTGGGTCTCAGACCTTGGAGTGGGGCAGCAAGGCCCAGGTGCCTCCTTCTTCATCCCACTGGGACAGGCCTCACCCTTGCCATGAAAATGACAAAAGAGATCTGGTCTGTATAATGCAAGGCTCATAATGCAAAGGGAGGCATGTGCCCCTTCCCCTGGGCTATATTGGCAGCCCACCAAGACTGAGACCACAACTCCCATCAACGTAATGGCCATGCTCCCTGGGGGCGATGGGACGTGTAGTACAGCACACCCAGAAGGTGCCAGGATTTAAGAAGGAGAGGTCACATCTTGACCAGGCTATAGGTGCATTTCAGTCCCGACAGGCAAGCTTTGGGAATAAACAATATATTCCAATATATTCCAAACTTTCCCCAGAATTTTACCCATTTTAAATCCATTTCATGCTGTGCAAGTGGGGCCACGGTCAAATCCCAAGCAGAAAACGTGAAATGCCAAGAGTGTGTCTGCACTGCAGAATTGGTGCAGTTGGACATCAGTTTAGGTGCTAAAGTTCCATCCTTGGAATCCTGGGATGTGTAGGATTTTTTAAAATATATTTAGCCTTCCGTTGTCAACTCTAGAACCACAACAAACTACAGATCCCAAGATTCCTAAGGATGGAGCCGTGGCAATTAAAGCAGTGTCAAACTGCATTATTTTTCACAATGTAGATGCATCCTCAGAGGGATATTGAAGCTGTTCTGAATTTTAGTTTAACTTTACAGGAACGATCCAAAATGCTGGACATTTTTGTGGAGGGTGTGTGTTTTAGGACTCAGCACAGAGAGTCACTGTCGTTCAGTGGTTTGAGCATTGGACTGTGACTCTGGAGACCTGGGTTCGAGTCCCTTCCCAGCCATGGAAACCCACTGGTCAAGTTGCACTCTCTCAGCCTCAGAGGAAGGAAATGGCAAACCTCCTCTGGACAAACCTTGCCAAGAAAACCCCAGAATAGGGTCGCCTTAAGGTTGCTATCAGTTGGAAATACCTTGAAGGCACACAACAACAACAACTACTAGGAAGATTCAGCACTCTGGAAATCTCATTTAAATTTTGCACTAAAACCCAGAGTGGGTTCCCTGCTCCAGAGACATGGAGGCTGCCAGCTATGGAAGATATAGGATAGGCTAATGGGAATAAAGGAAGGAAGTCCAGAGAGATTGAAGCAAAATGCTCTTTGCAACAGGAGGGGAGGTAAAGGGAACAATTAAAAAGATGGGGTTCTTCCTGATTGCAGTGGCTCTTAGGCTGCATCTGCACTGCAGAATTAATGCAGTTTGGTGCTGCTTTAACTGCTATGGCTCAATGCTATGGAATCCTGGGAACTTTAATTCATTGTGGCACCAAGAGAAAGAAAAGGCTAAACATCTAACAAAACTACAAACCCCAGGATTCCATAGCATGGCACTATGGCAGTCAAAGCGGTGTCAAGCTGCATTAATTCTGCAATGTGGATGCAGCTTTGGAAATGCTGGACTTTCTCTGGATTGTGTTTAAAATGGACACAGAAATGGCCATCGACTCCAGGTCTGCCCTTCTTTCCAACAGTCCCTTTTTTTTTGCGGGGGGGGGGAATGAGACCCCACTTTCTTGAGCCGATTGAGCCCCAAATTATTGCTAGTCTTCCCAGCTAGAGTAGACCTATTGACTCTCTCTATAGGATTTCCCTGCATCCCCATCCAGTGGGCCTGTTCCAGTTGGGACAGACATCTAGAACTCAGGACCACGATTCCTGGCCAGTTTCACCCGCACTTTCCATTTGGACACAGCTTGGGAAATCATTTGCTTTTCATAACTTACAACACTGAAATAGGATGGATAAGAGAGAGGTATAAAACATGACCCTCCCCCCCCGCCCCCCGTCCAAAATAACTCCAAAAACTATCCTTCAAAAATAATTTGGAAAAACAACTGGAAATTACCATATATAGTTGAATATAAGTCGAGAAATGTACTCCCCAAAATTGACCCTAAAATTCAGAGTAGACTTATATACAGGTCAATATGCCAGTAGTGCTTGGAAAGGCCCTAAACTTTAGGTTCTCAACCTTCCTAATGCCGCAACCCTTTAATACAGTGCCTGAGGTTGTGGTGCCCCCAAACCACAAAATTATTTCCTAAGACCATTGGAAATATGTGTTTTCTGATGGTTTTAGGCAACCCTTGGGAAAGGGTTGTTCTATGACCCCCAAAGGGGTCGTAACCCACAGGTTGAGAAACGCTGTCCTAAAGCAAGCAGGCCTGATGCCCCAATCTCCATTGAATACCAGTTCCTTCCCTCTCCGGTCTGTTTTGCAAGACCTGGCTTCTTCTGGAAACGACTCCCTGATTAAACCCACTTGCTTCTTTTCTCAATCCGATGATGTTCAAGCCTCTCCTCCAGCGGCTGGGAATCTTTTTGGGAGAGGTCCAGAGAAGGAGAAGGAGGGACGGAGCTGGTCTTTCCCCCTTTCCATCCTGCCTTACAGCCCCCTGAGTTTTACCCTCGACTTATCCAGGGGTCACATCGAAATCCAGGATTTAGACCCTGAAACTTCCCTCGACTTCTACACGAGGTCAACTTGGACCCAGGTATATATGGTACCAGTACATAGTACCAAGCAAATACCTTCCCCCTTCTTTGGTGCATTACTCTAAGCACGCAGCCTTGTGACATCGCTTCTTCTTCTTCTTCTTCTGCCCTGACTTGGGATGGGCAGCCCCGTTGCTTTTAAAATGCCCGTTCTCTTTTGGCCACTCATCCTTTTGCCATTCTTGACCGGTCAGCCTTAATTTGGGGTCTCCTGGCTTCGTAGCCCCCCCTGCCTCAGGCCTCTGTCTCTGCCCCAAAGCATCGTCCCCATCCGCTTGTCTCTGCCTTCAGGTTGCCAGCCCCATGGATTTCAAAGGAATCCTCTGAAGTGGTTTCTCCAGTTCCTTCCTCTAAAATAAAGAACCTACAAACACCAGACATTTTTGGTGGTCTCCCATGCAAGTACTAACCAGAGCTGACCCTGCTTAGCTTCCAAGATCAGATGGGAATCTGGTGCCTTTGTGTTTGTCCATCTACCTCCAAGTCATCTATCAAGACTTACATCGAACCCATTAATTATAATGTCAAGACTTATTAAACTTATTAGACATATTAATTTTAATAAAGCAAGACTTATTAAATTTAATGAGTTTAATAGATCTTGACTTATTAAAATAAATTAATTAGTAAGTCAAGACTTATGGTGAACCCATTAATTTTTCACGGGGTTTTCTTGGGTAACGAGGGTTTTTTGCCATTTCCTTCCTCTGAAATAGAGCCCAGCAGCTCCTGGGATTGGCTTATGGTCTCCCATTCAATTACTAACCAGGGCTGACCCTACTTAGCTTTCAAGATCAGGCAGAATCTGGTGCTTATTATATTATTTAGGCCTGTTCTAAATAGGGTTTTCTTAGGCAAGGAACTGTCAGTGGTGGTTTTGCCAGTCCTTTTCTCTGAAATACAGCCTACAAAGACCTGACATCCTTTGGTGGTCTCCCATCCAAGTACTGACCAGCGCTGACCATGCTTAGCTTCCAAGATTAAACAGAATCTGGTGCATTTAGGGGATTTAGACGTCTGAGTGTGTGTGTTGCTTGTTCCTAATGGGGACCCCATGGATTTCTCATAGGGTTTTCTTAGGCATAGGATGCTCAGAGGTAGTTTTGCCAGTTCCTGCCTCCGAAACAGAGCCCCAAAGTGCCTGGGATTCCTTGGTGGTCTCCCATCCAAGGACTAACCAGGGCTGACCCTGATTAGCTTCCAAGATCAGAAGGGAGCTGGTGCTTTTTTAGGGTATTTATTCCTGCCTTAGTCTCTTAAGGCTACCAATTCCTTAGCCTTTGCTGCATCCTCCCACTGCCATCCCTAGTCTTAATCCCATCCAAAATGACCATTTTTATTCCCCCTTTGCTTTCCAAGCCAACAATTGCAGCTCAGAGGCTCCATGGCCCCAAAATCAACGCAGCTCCTTCCTTGCAGGGTTGGAAGGAAGCAGCACATGCCCCTTGCCCACTGCCTCTGCTGCTGCCCAGTTTAGCATTTTTACTGGTTCCCACCCAAAAAAATGGGGCATGGCTGCAAAGGGCTAGGAGTGGATGCGACCGACAAAGGGCTTCCCACGCCATGAACAATAGACCCCAAATGTCCCAAAGGGAGAGAGAAAGCTCTAGTACCTCTCTAAACTACAAAGCCCAAGGTCCCAAAGGATGCAGTTAAAGTGGAACCATGTGCACTGTATACCTTCAGGTTTCCGACTTATGGCAATCCTATAATGGAGTTTTCTTGGCAAGGTTTGTGAATGCCGTCCTCTGAGGCTGAGAGAGTATGACTTGACCAAGGTCAACCAGTGGGTTTCATGGCTGAGCCAGGATTCGAACTCTGGGAGATAAACTTCCAAAATCTGCAGGACCAAAGTTTGGGACCCATTGGTGTAATGTGAAAGGGCCCATAGAAGGCTGTATTTATGGAGTTTGCTGGAATCCCAGAGGACAGAAGCCACATGTCCATCAAAAGAATGGTTGGGGATGATGGGGGCTACAGTATTATGGTGATGTTTGGAAAGCTAGGCCTTCATGCGGCTGGAAGAAATGCCTCAAAGTGAGCGCTGCTGTTCAAGGTGAGATTACAGAATCCCTTCGAAGTATTTGGCCTCCTTTGTCTGCGTTCAAGAGCAACCACTTGACGGCCGCCAAAGTTGACCTCTCCCTTTTGGATGCTGTACGACTGTTGCTGGTCTTCAGCTGATGTTTAGCTTGTTTTGATTTAGACTTTTTTTTAAATTTAAAAAATAAATCCTGTTCTGTAATTTATTGATCTCATTTGCAAAATATGCTAATCCAAATAAACTTAATTTATTGAAGAACATCCTGGCGTGCTCATCCCTTGGCAACCCATAAGGAGATGGGTGGATCTGGTGGGTCTGGAGAAGGTGGTGGTCTCTGGTGACGAAAGGAAAGGACAGCATGGACCTCCAAGAAAACATGCAAATGCCATGCAGGGCACGTCAAGCCTGAGCTCTCCACAGATCAACTGAAGCCATCGTAGATACAGGATGGGGGGACACCTGGCTTAACAAGACTATGACTGGGAGTCATAGTAAACCACAAGTTGAACACGAGTCAACACTGTGATGCGGCAGCTAAAAAGGCCAATGCTATTCTAGGCTGTATGAATAGATGTGTCCAGATCCAGGGAGGTAATAGTGCCACTCTATTCTGCTTTGGTCAGGCCCCACCTGGAATACTGTCTCCAGTTCTGGGCACCACAATTCAAAAAAGATGTGGAGAAACTGGAGCAATGTGTCCAAAGGAGGGCAACTAAAATGGTAAAAGATCTCTTATGATGAAAGGCCTGTTTAGCCTCAAGAAAAGAAGGTTAAGAGGTGATGGAGCAACATTCTTTTCTGCTGCTCCAGAGAATAGGACACAATGGAGTGATGGATGCAAACTGCAGGAAAAGAGATTCCAGCTTAACAACAGGAGGAACTTCTACATCTGGAAACCATACTCCTATGAGAAAAGACTTAGGGAGCTGGGGATGTTTAGCCTGGAAAAGAGATGGTTAGGTGATATGAGAGCCCTGTTTAAATATGTGAAGGGATCTCACATTGAATCATAGAATCATAGAGTTGGAAAAGACCACAAGGGCCATCCAGTCCAACCCCCTGCCATGCAGGAACTCCCAGTCAAAGCATCCCTGACAGATGGCCATCCAGCCTCTGCTTAAAGACCTCCAAGGAAGGAGACTCCACCACCCTCTGAGGGAGTGTGTTCCACTGTCGAACAGCTCTTACTGTCAGGAAGTTTCTCCTAAGTTTCAGGTGGAATCTCTTTTCCTGCAATTTGTATTCATTGTTCCGAGTCCTGTTCTCTGGAGCAGCAGAAAACAAGCTTGCTCCCTCCGCTATGTGACCCATCCCTTCAGAAATTTAAACAGGGCGATCATATCACCTCTTAACCTTCTCTTCTCCAGGCTAAACATCCCCAGCTCCCTAAGTCGCTCCTCAAAGGGCATGGTTTCCAGACCCTTCACCATCTTAGTTGCCCTCCTTTGGACCCGCTCCAGTTTCTCCACATCTTTTTTGGATTGTGGTGCCCAGAACTGGACACAGTATTCCAGGTGGGGCCTGACCAAAGCAGAATAGAGTGGCACTATTACTCCCCTTGATCTAGACGCTATACTTCTATTGATGCAGCCTAAAATTACAATGGCCTTTTTAGCTGCTGCATTGCACTGTTGACTTATGTTCAGCTTATGGTCTACTTGGACTCCTAGATCCTTTTCACATGTGGTCTCGTTCAGGCAGCTGTCCCCCATTTTATATCTGTACATTTCATTTTTCTGTCCTAAGTGCAGGACCTTACATTTCTCTGCGTTGAATTTCATTTTGTTAGCATTGGCCCACCTTTCTAGTCTATTCAGGTCATTTTGGATTTTGATCCTGTCCTCTGGGGCATTAGCTACTCCTCCCAGTTTAGTGTCATCTGCAAATTTGATAAGTAAGCCCCCAATTCTGTCATCCAAATCGTTAATAAAGATGTTGAATAGCACTGGGCCCAGTACAGAACCCTGTGGGACCCCACTGGTCACTTCTCTCCAGGATGAAAAGGAGCCATTGTTGAGCACCCTTTGAGTTCGTCCAGTCAACCAATTACAAATCCATGTAACAGTTACCTTGTCTAGCCCACATTTTGCAAGCTTGTTTGCAAGAATGTCATGGGGAACCTTGTCAAAGGCCTTACTGAAATCAAGGTAAACTATATCCACAGCATTCCCTACATCTACCAAGCTGGTAATTTTATCAAAAAAAGAGATCAGGTTTCCCTGAAACCCATGTTGGCTTTTTGTGATTATGGAATTGCCCTCTAGATATTCACAGACACTCTGTTTAATGATTTGCTCTAGAATCTTTCCTGGAATTGATGTCAGACTAACTGGACGATAATTGTTGGGATCCTCTTTTTTTCCCTTTTTGAAGATGGGGACAACATTTGCCCTCCTCCAGTCTGCTGGGACTTCTCCTGTTCTCCAAGAGTTCTCAAAGATTATTGCCCATGGTTCCGATATTACATTTGCCAGTTCTTTTAATACCCTTGGATGTAGTTCATCTGGTCCTGGAGACTTGTATTCATTTAGGTTAACCAGGTATTCCTGTACTATCTCTTTACTTATTCTGTGCTGAAATTCCCCTATTCTCTATTCTGCCCCATTATCCTTAGGTTGAGCACCTTTTGCCTTTTCTGAGAACTCCAGGAGAACATGGTCACTTCCACCTAAGGATCCCACCACTTGCACCCCATCAACTAGGTCTTCCCTGTTGGTTCAGATCAGATCTGAAATGGCTGATCCCCTTGTTGCCTCTTCCACCTTTTGGACAATGAAATTGTCTTCCAGGCAAGTGAGGAATTTGCTAGACCTCAAGGATTTTGCTATAAAAAGGTTATACCCCTCTATTTCTACATTCCAATTGTGAGACTCATCCCACCAGGTTTCAGTGATGCCTATTATATCACATTTCCCTTGTTGTGCTAGGAGTTCAAGTTCATCCTGTTTATTTCCCATACTCTGTGCATTAGTGTAGAGACATTTAAGACCATGGGTCCTCGTTACTTGCTGCCTGTGCACCTTTTTTTGCCTCCTACTGTTGGGTTCTTGCACTGTTTGCCTTGTTCCCTCTATTTCAGTTTGACTATTCTCTCCATCCCTTTTGCCTTCCAGAATGCTGTCTCTCTTCCCCACAACACTCAGTTTAAAGCCTTCCTGATCAGATTCTTCAGACTGTTGGCAAAAACGTTTTTGCCAACTGGTGTGAGATGCAGCCCATCCCTTGCCAGAAGTCCCTCTTCATGGAACCGCAGCCCATGATCCAAGAATCCAAACTGTTCTTGGCGGCACCATCTACGGAGCCAGTTATTCCCTCTGCTATTTTCCTCTCCCTTCCTGGACCATGCCCTTCTACCGGGAGTAGAGATGAGATGACAACCTGTGCATCCATCTCTTTCAGCTTCCTTCCCAGAGCCTCATAATCCCTTTTGATATTCTGAAGGCTGTGCCTTGCAGTATCATTGGTTCCCACATGAACCAAAAGAAGGGGGTATTGATCAGTAGGCTTGACAAGTCTTGTCAGCCTCTCTGTCACGTCACAGATCTTTGCCCCAGGGAGGCAGTGCACCTCCCGAGACATCTTGTCAGGCCCACAAACTACTGCTTCTGTACCCCTCAGCAAGGAGTCCCCCACGACCACCACGCGCTTCCTCCGAGGCTTAGCAGCGACTGTTCCCTTTGGTGCTATTCTCAGGCTGCCCTGCTCTGTCCCTGAAATCTGTCCATGCTGGTCTTCCTCAGCCTCCTTGATAAGTGATGAAAGGGTTTCAAAACGATTCTGTAGCTGCAATCTCCCACAGCTATCCCTGATTTCCCTTTGTCTGTGTGTGACATTCCTCCAGCTGTCTGCCTCCTGTGTACATGAAGTGACCTTCTCATCCCCAGTGACTTCCTCTGCGTGGGTCTCCATCCAAGACCGTTTGTTCCGTTCTGTCCAGGAAAACCTCTTGCTCCCTGATATGTTGAAGTGTAGCTAAGTGGGCCTCCAGCTGCTGCACTTTCTCTTCCAAGAGAGCTACTAACTAGCATTTGGGGCATGTGAATTTTCCCACACTGGTAGGCAAGAAGACAAACATGGACTTCCCCCTCAGAAAAAAAATTCCTTAATAAACAGCAAGGTTAAAGCCCCCTGGTGACCTGGGCTTTTTCCCAATCAGTAACAGTGTGTGGCTCTGGGAGGGTTTATATAGAGTAGACTGCTAGCTCCACCCCTAGTGACTCACAGAAGCTCCACCCCCAGCTGGAACTTTCTAGAAAGGTCCAAAAAGGCCCTGAGACTGCTAGCTCCACCCCTAGTGACTCACAGGTGTGACTCACAGAAGCTCCACCCCTCAGCGACAACACACTCTCCCAAGAGTTTTCAAAAATTCAGCTCTCACCCGCTTAAAAAAGGCCACCCATAAATAAATGCAAGAGTCCTCCATTAAGCAAACAAGCCCTTTTATTGCTTCATCTGGTGCGGGGAAACTAAGTAAGACATGAAATGTGAACCTTTGCCATGGCAAGCAGAGAAAACAAACTATTGCAATTCCCGCAGCAGCAGTCCATATGAAATTAAGCATAAAAAGAGAGTTTCAAATAATTAAATTAAACATGTTTTAAAAAATACACACACACACACACACACACATACAAAATAGCGCATAGAAGAATTTAGTAAGATTAAACTCATGCCAAATGCTAATAATAACCACAAAAGGATGAGAGGAATCATAAAAAACAGGCCTCATGGGGTGGGAAGGAATGGTCACACCCTGAAGCATCATCGCAAGAAAACAAAACAGAAACAACAGAAAAACATCCTTCATTTCCATTGCAAAGAATGGTTCCTTGCTGAGGTTCAGAGAGGCCCAAGAAGAGGTCTGCAAGCGACAGCATCCCTTGCATGTCCAGCCTCTCTCCGCTCCCTTTGCCTTCCTCCCGTTTGTCATATTTGTATAAAGTAAGGCACTGGGCGATGGACCCATCTTCCAGAGAGGAAGGACGAGCGAGGCCGGGACTTGCCACGCGGCTCTCCTTGCCCTCTGGCCTTCCACAGCCACAATCCAGGGTCCGGCCTGGGATTGCATGCATCCATCTTCTCTGCAGGCACCTTGGTTTGCACAGATAACAGGAAACCCTGAGAGGGCTTCCTGCACCCTTTGCCTCATTTGGATTTGGAGCTAACCTGTGGCTGACTCTGGGAGAGTTGCCTGTGGGTCTGGTGGCCACGTTTTGGGGAAGGAAGTGTCCGTGGGGTGAGTGGGTTTAAGGCTGGACACTTCAGGGGAGAAAGCAGCCGATGACAAACCGTGGGGCCTAGAGAGTTCCTGAGGATTGCTGAAAAGCCTTCCAGGAGGCAAGGGGGACAAGTGGACACTAAAAGAAAGACCTTGTGTTCACTTTGGTGTGGACGCAAAACTCCCCCAGTTCCTCTCCCAAAGGGACATTCCTGGCCCTGGACATCTCTGTCCTTTGGTCCAAGTCTGGCGGCAAAACTGCTCCAAAGGCACTTCTTTGGAGGGGAATCTAGACCCAAAGTTCTTGAAGTCCTTGGAACCCCCTCTTCTCCTCCTCCCCCCCCCAAAAAAACCGTAGAGGGAAATAAAATCTGGAACCAACTCAACGTGTTGGAAACCCCTGTGTGTGATGCAACATTGCTGCCCCAAAAAGTCCAAGGAACAGAAATGGTCCTTTCCAATGGCTGTCTTATGGGTGGGAGCAGAAGGGCCCAGTTACTGCAGCCACGGCCCAAAGGGTGGTCCTCATCACATTGCCCCTTCCCAACTAAAGCGAGCTCTTGATTCCTATCAGCCCCTTTTGCAGGGATGGGCTTCAGTCCCTGAGCAAAGGCTTCTCAGGCTGGTTCAGGCCCCTATGAACAGGGAGCAGGCCAAGCAGCCCCTTTGATACGGCTACCAAAACCTTTCCATTGAAACCACTGAGAGGCCTTGCTCACGTCTCACTGGCATGGAGGGAAATATCCACCTGGAGGAGGAAAACACAGCTTAGGGCTCCCCTCTTTCCAGCTGGGGGTCCACAGAGCCAGGGATGGAGGAGGTGGGGAGGGATGGACACTTTGGTTCATGGGCTGTCAAGGGCAGGGGAGTTACAAAATGGGGTGCCTGGAAAGAAAGAGAAAAAGGGGAGAGGAAAACCAAGGAGTCCTTCTTTTGTTCCAATAAATAAGAATAACTTACGCAGCAGCATAGGGAGGAAGGGGGCGGGGAGAGGAAGAGCTTTTAAGGTTGCTCTTCTGAAATGCTTGGCTTGGGACACCCCCAAGAAACCGGGTCACTCGGACCACCCGAGAGAGACCCATGCCACCTGGACACTAAGGATGCTCTTCTGCAAGGCTCAACTTAAGCCACCTGGACCACATTTGTTCCCTGGTCATTCCTGTCTCCCCTCCAGTTGGTTGGCTCCCAATCCCCCCAGGAGCAAGGAGGGCATAAAAACACCCCAAAGTCTTCTTCCATTTCACAAGCAGGAGGTTGGACTCAATGGCCCCTTCCAACTCTATAGTTCTATGACTTCTCTCTTCCAGTGCCATCCTGAAGATGCAGCTCTGACCTGGTGCCATCCTTTAGCTGCGCCTGCTTCGGCCACGGCACTTTGGGGGGCCACAACAGCCACAAGGTCCCTCCGTCAGACATTGCAGGATTTGGGGTTGATGGGGAGGGGAAGGGGTCCTAAATCAGAGGGGAAAAGGCACAGCCTGGGGTGGGCACAGAGGCCCAAGATGTGGCCGGGAAGCCCACCTCCCCATCTATTTCCTGAGGTTCTCTAGGAGAAGGCGCTTGTGGGCCGGGTCCATCACGCCAGCCTCCTCCAAGTCCTCGTCCGTGATGTCGCTGCAAGGGCCAGAAAAAGGGAAAGGCAACGTTGAACAAAGCAGAGATGGAAAGAAGGCACATTGCTATTTGTTGCCCACCAAGAACAGCCAAGAGGCAAAAATGCTGCACAGGTTTCTGGCATTTACATGACCTGAAAATTTTCAGGAAATGATTCTGCACAGAAACATGTCTGTGTTTTTGGAATGAAAATCTGGCTTTGATCCCAAAAATGTCATTTTCACATGGGGGAAAACCCCCTCTTTTTCTAGAAACACCGCCCCCCAACAAAAATATATTCTTCATGCAGTTCATAGAACCATAGGATCATAGAGTTTGAAGAGACCACAAGGGCCATCCAGTCCAACCCCCTGCCATGCAGGAACTCCAAGTCAAAGCATCCCTGACAGATGGCCATCCAGCCTCTGGCTTAAAGACCTCTAAGGAAGGAGACTCCACCACTCTCTGAGGAAGGAGTGTGTTCCATTGTTGAACAGCCCTTACTGTCAGGAGGAGTAGCCAATACTCCAGAAGACAGGGTCAAAATTCAAAATGACCTGAATAGACTAGAAAGCTGGGCCAATACTAACAAAATGAAATTCAATGCGGAGAAATGTAAGGTACTGCACTTAGGGCGCAAAAATGAAATGCAAAGATATAGGATGGGGGACATCTGGCTGAATGAAACTATGTGTGAAAGGAATCTAGGAGTCCAAGTAGACCACAAGCTGAACATGAGTCAACAGTGTGATGCGGCAGCTAAAAAGGCCAATGCTATTTTAGGTTGCATCAATAGAAGTATAGTGTCTAGATCAAGGGAAGTTATAGTGCCACTCTATTCTGCTTTGGTCAGGCCCCACCTGGAATAATACTGTGTCCAGTTCTGGGCACCACAATTCAAAAAGGATGTGGAGAAACTGGAGCAGGTCCAAAAGAGGGCAACTAAGATGGTGAAAGGTCTGGAAACCATGCCATATGAGGAACGCCTTTGGGAACTGGGGATGTTTAGCCTGGAGAAGAGAAGGTTAAGAGGTGATATGATAGCCCTGTTTAAATATTTGAAGGGACGTCATATTGAGGAGGGAGCAAGCTTGTTTTCTACTGCTCCAGAAACTAGGACGAGGAACAATGGATGCAAACTGCAGGAAAAGAGATTCCACCTCAACATTAGGAGGAACTTCCTGACAGTAAGGGCAGTTTGACAGTGGAACATACTCCCTTGGAGCTTTTGGTGAAGTCTCTTTCTTTGGAGGTCTTTAAGCAGAGGCTGGATGGCCATCTGTCAGGGATGCTTTGATGGAGACTTCCTGCATGGCAGGGGGTTGGATTGGATGGCCCTTGTGGTCTCTGCCAACTATATGATTCTATGTTTCTATGATCCTCATTCACCTTTTACTTAATGGCTTGAATCCTAGTCCCAAAAAGATCAGACCCATCGAATGGCAAATCATGGTGCAGATAAATCCCACGGATACCCTGGGGCTAATAATCCAGGCCAGTAGAAAAGAACCTATACTGAGTTCGCACTCCCTACACACAGAGGTGGGGTCAGATGGCACCATTACACAACCAAACCAAAATGTCCAACTGGATGCCCAAGTAAATGTGCAATGCACATCCGAGCACAATGGCACCAAAAGCACATCTCTACCTCCATGACCTTTGAAATGCCCAACCACTTCCACTGGGGAACTGACAAATGTGTGGGACACCCACCACAGAATTCTGGTCCATAATGGCATTTCTGTAAGAGCAAATTCTTGCAAAAACAAAGCAGAGAAGAAGTTGAAAATGCTACTGGGGGGGGGGGGGGGAAGACTTCAGATCCCATAATCCCTAAATGGGCAATGTTGAGCTGACTTGGTATAAAGGCATCATCCCGCATTTGCTTGCTCCAGCAAGTCCCAGTTCCACCCCTGAAATGCCTGTGGCCCACCTAAACTGGGCAGATGTCTTGGACCGTGAGAAGCGAGTGCCCCCCAGTGGCCAAAGGGGCACCATTGACTGCTCTTGCTCTTCCAACTGGGATGAAAGAATTGGGAGCCAGGCCTGGCAAAGCCAAGTGGAGACTTTCTGTCCCACCCCATAATATCCTTGGAATAAGTATAGGTTGCTGCAGTGATCTTCACTGCACACCATCCTGAGGTTTCAACACTGGTTTGGGGGTTCTGGGAGTTATGGTCTAAAATCAGAAATCCGATGCCTTGCACTGCCTGGATTACAACGGTGGGAATGAGTGTTCTTTATAGGATGCACAGCAAGGGCTGAATCCCAATGAGGGTGAAACACGTGGAGTCGCACTGGCTTAACCGTGGCATCAAGGGTGCTACTTTTAGGATCCTGAAGCAACCCATAACTGCAAGGACTGGGAGGGTCAAAGTGGACCTTTGGGAGAAGAAGGTCCTGCCATGAAGACAGCAGGGACAGGCCAGGGACTGGCAGGAGAGCAAAGGTTAAAAGCAGAGATTGGAAATTTAGAAACATGACTGTGTGCGTTTTGAATATATCAGCATGCGAAGAAGTTGCAGCAGAAGCTTTTGTAGACTTGGTCTCCTTCCTCAGATTCATGGGGTGAACTGAAGCCTAGGAAGGACGTATAGTCCTTTGGCCCTTCCTGGACACTAGTTCACTCCATCCATCTCAGTCTATGAAGGATCATGCCCAGTTCACCATTGGTCCTCCCTGGGCACCAGTTCTCTCCATGCATCTGAGGAAGAAGACCAAGTCTACAAGGGCTTATGCCTAGTTCACTCCATCATCTAAGAACATAGACCAAGTCTACAAAAGCTCATGCCAGTTCACCTTTGGTCCTTCCTGGGCACCAGTTCACTCCATCCATGTAAGGAAGGAGGGTCAAGTCTACAAAAGCTCATGCTACAAAGTCTCCCACTCAGTTAGTCTCAAAGGTACTGCAAGACCTCCTTTCAGAGCTAGGAAATGCTGTTCTTTGGTGCCAAAATCCTTCTCCACTGGAAGCGTAGGATACAAGTATCCCAGCCCTATTTTTTTGCAAAATTCTGCATAACCGACTTACCTTTACAACCAGTGAACAGGCTTGGAGCCCAACAATAAGCTCTGCATGCATCTGACGAAGTAAACCAACTCTATGAGAGCCTATGCCCTGGTCACTTCATGCATCTGAGGAAGTAGACCCAAGACTACAAAAGCTCATGCTACAAACTCTTTCCCTCAGTCTCAAACACACTGCAAGATCCCCTTTGCAGAGCTTGGAAAAGCTACTCTTTGTAGCCACGATCCTTGTTCACTGGAAGTAAAGGATAAAAGGAAGCCAGCCCTGTTTTTGCAAAATTCTGCCTAACTCCAACATATTTTCACAATCAGCCAACAGAGTCTTGGAGCCAAAGAATAAGCTCTACATTTATCCTGTCTGTCTTGGTCTGTCCTCCCCTTCTGGCATGTAGGTCCCTCCATTCCCTCTTGCATGGTACATAGCTCTTCCATCCTCTCCTTTGTACCCCAGTTCAGAGGGGAATTTCGTCCTGGGAGAGCCCCACTGCCCATCCACCCGCCTGCCTGCCTTTGCCCTGGCCAGCCCCACCTCAACTCCTCACCTGAGGAACTCCAGGTCATCCCAGCCATTGTGGATCAGGCCCTCCTCGTACCTCTCCATGCCAAGTGCCCGCAGCCATTCCCCGACGCTGGACTCGCTCTGTCGGGAGCCACTGCGGCCGTCCTGCCCCAGGGTCTGGAGGGGGGGAAGAAAGGGACGGGGGTAACACTGGTGCAACCTGAATCCGGGACTTTGCAATACCTGAGGGAATTTGGAGAAAGGGACCCTTTTCGGGCTACAGTTCTCAGAATCTCCCAGGACAGAAGGAGGGATACTGAGAATTTGGGAAAAGTCCCAGTTTGTGGGGGAGGGAGGGTATGAATAAAGGGAAAGGGGAGGGGGCTTAAGGTCCAAAAAAAAAAAAAAAAAGAACTTTTTCATGCTCTGCTAGGGTCATCAAAACTGTCCTGTTTTCCTTGCTGTCTGAGGGATATGTTTTCAAATTGCTTTTACAGGTTAATTCTCCTTTATCCAAAACACCTGGAACCAGAGGCGTTTTGGATTTTGGAATCATCATCATCATCATATTTGGATTTTGGAATACTTGTGTTTGCATATATGTACATAATGAGATACCCTGGAGATTTGGACCCAAGATGGGACAAAACTCATTTATGTTTCATACACACCTTATGAACATAGCCTGAAGGTAATTTTATGCACAATATATTTAATAATTTTGTACATGGATCAAAGTTGGTGTGCACTGAACCATCAGAAAGCAAAGGGGTCACCTCCTCAGCCCCCCTTGAACCAGCAGTGCCATAAAAGTGTTGTAACTAGCCGTGCAGATGCAACTGGGTCCCTCTGTCACCCTCTTCAATCTTGAGACCCCAATAAACCATCCAAGCGCCCCTTTCCCCCCTGAGTCACCCACCTCCTCTGCCGAGTCCTCCTTGATGCTTTCCTGGATGGAGTGGGGCGGGAAGGCCATGGGGCGGCTGTAGTCAGGGTGAAGGCACCGGTGGGGTAGGTCCAGCCTCACTTTGGCTAGTGGGTGAGATGGAGGCCGGCCAGTCGGCTCCCTCCCCATGGCGGTCTCACCTCCACTGCCCCCAGAGGAGTAGTCCACTTCGCTGAGGGTCCGGGCCATCTGGAGTACGGAGCATGAGCGGTCATCCAGGAGCCCCCCGGGGCCTTGCTGGCTGAACCCGGACCCCAGGGATGGAGCCGGCCTGGGGTGCACCTTGGGGGGCTTGGACTCCAGGGGCTCGCTGAAGGCCACAGCAGGCCGAGCCCTGTTGGCCCCCAGCTCCTCTCCCCGGACCCCAACGGCGGTATAGAAGGCACTGTCTGTGGCATCCAAGTCCACCGATTTGGGCAAAGGCGGAGGGGGGAAGTCAGGGGGAGGCAGGTTGAGGACTCCCGACTCCTCTTCTTCGGAGCTCTCCTCTGCCCGGGAAGGGGGTGCCGGGGGCTGCTGGGGTCGACGATGCTCTGGCTGGATGGGAACCGTGATCTGGACCTTGTTTCTGGGAGCCGGAGGCTTAGCTGCAGTGGTCCCTGCCAAGGGGGCCTCCGTGGCCACAAGCAGCTGGTGGGGGACCCCCTCCAGGACATAGTAGGCCGGGTTGTTGAAGCTGTTCTTCATAGCAGGGCTCTCAGGCTCCGCAGCAAGAGAGTCAGGCTTAGACCTGGACAAAATGGAGAGAGGAAGAGGGGGACATGGAAAAGATTAGAAGATTAGTGGGAAGCCAAAAGAAACCCCATTAGGATCCTAGGTTGCATGAATAGGAGTGTTGTGTCTAGATCAAGGGAAATCACAGTGCCACCCCGGTCTGCTTTGGTCAGGCCTCACCTGGAATAACACTGTGTCCACATAACATTTGGGCACCACAATTCAAGAAGGATGTCGACAAGCTAGAGAGTGTCCAGAGGAGTAGTCTGAATCTTTTCCTATAGTTTGCATTCATTGTTCTTATGTCCTATTCTCTGGAGCAGCAGAAAACAAGCTTGCTCCTTCCTTAATGTGACACTCCTTTAAATATTTAAACACGGTTATCATTTCACCTCTTAACCTTCTCTTCTCCAATCTAAACATCCCCAGCTCCCTAAGTCTTTTCTCATAAGGCATGGTTTCCAGACCCTTCACCTTTTTAGTCGCCCTTCTCTGGACATGCTCCAGTTTCTTAACATCCTTTTTGAATTGTGGTGCCCAGAACTGGACACAGGATTCTATGGTCAATTTCCAGTGGATGATGACCACAGAGTTGAACTGGAGGACCTAGAGATTCCTAGAGGCCTGTTCTCTCAAGTAAAAATGATTTCTTTTTTATTTGCAATTTTTCCACTTTCATGGAGAACGTGGAGGACTCACTGTATTTGAACACAGAAACATTTTATGGCAGAAAAGGCTACTTCCTTGGCAGAAAATGCTTTTTCCTGCGCCCAACCACCACGTGCAAATTCTAGGCAGAATAAAGTTCCAAACTGCAAGTAGCCTTCCAAAACAGTATGGTTTGCAAAGCCTTTCTTGCATAGGGATAAAGCAGTTGGTTCCTTCCAGGAGAAAGCCAGGGAAGGGTTTTGTCCCTAACTTTGTCCCGGCCACTCTCTCACCTGCCCTGGGGGGCTTCGTCTTTGGAGGTCCCACGGTGCGGAGCAGGCGGTCGGCTGGCGGTTGCGGCCCCTGGCTTCTCCAGGTCCTCCAAGGGCTTTCCAACTGGACCGGACACTGCAACTGCAGCTTCGGCAGGGGAATGTTTTCGCCCGACGGATCTGGGAAAGAAGAATATGGGAAGCATCAATGAACCAACAGAGATGGAGCTGCTTGGAGAGTCTTATGGCATCTCCAAAAGTTATCTGTAGCGGTTGCTTTTGCTACAACCATCACAAAACAGAGCAACTGGTGGGTGTGTTAGACTACAATCCCATTGTCCTCCTGGAGGAGGATGCCTCGAGTACCTAGTGTCCCAACAAAACTAGTGTTGGAGGTTTCTGTCCAATGCAGAGCAACTTCATTAACTGCAAGGCTGTTGCACAGAAGGGGTGGTGCATGTGCTGTTGTTGCATGTGCACATGTGACATGGATGTGATGTGTACAGGGTGACCAGACATCCTCCTTTTCTGGGACATAATAATAATAATAATAATAATAATAATAATAATAATTATTATTATTATTATTATTTTATTTCTAGCCCACCCAATCACAAAGAATCCGGGCGGGTTGCAACAGTAAAATACACCAAGTCAATGTCCTACATTTCAACCTTCTGTACAGGAGGAATTCCAAAATAGTCTCCATTTTGAGCGTGACTAAGAGGCATGAATTTATATATGTTAAATAAGCAAGAATGTATATGTGTGTGTTTAGCTTCTCTCCTATGTTTTTCTTCAAAATGTCTTACATTTTATGGTGCTTTGTTCTCCTATGCAGTTAGGACATCCGGGTTCCCTGGTTGCGTATGTCAAAGGATGTGTTAGACCTGTCAATGCACATGCGCATCTGGTTGTATGTTCTGTAGTGCATTCAGTCATACAACATGACCACTCAACACATGGGACTGCGTAGCAACATCAATGTGTAAATCCTAGTGTGGAGACCAAGTTGTTTTGGTCTCTTTAAAAAAAAAAGTGGAAAAAAGATTTAGGTCTCCTTTGGGACTAAAATAGCCCAGACATGATGAAAATGGGGCTTGGAGGCATCTTTTTTCAATGGGATTTAGCCTTCCAAGGTTTTCTGGTGGACTGCAGCAACCTGGTTCCTGTGTCACCTTAGTCCTTTCCGATGCCAGTCACAACCACAATCACACTGCCCACCTCTCGCTCTCCCATCCCATCCAAACCAGCGCTGGGGGTCCAGTCTGTCTGGCAGCCACTTCCTTTGCCCAGATACCCATCACATATGCAACAGCAAGTGCATTTCTATACCACTTATCAGTGCACTTAAGCATTCCCTAAGTGGTTTGCAATGTGTCAGCTTAATTGCCCCCAACAATCTAGGTACCCATTTTAGCAATCTATGGAAGGATGCCAGGCTGAGTGGACTCTGGGCCCCTGTCAGGGATCACACTCACAACAACCTTGTGGTTTGTGAGTGAGTGGCTGCAGAACCAGCATTTGACCACTGCGCAACCATCGCTCTTCCACATCATGGCGCCCTTCACATTTCCCAGCATCGGAGACGTACTTGGGGTGCTCCAGGTTCGTCCGCAAGGCCGGGGGCGGCAGCTTCCCCTTTGCAGCACCTGTCTCATCCTTGTCGATGCTGATCCACTCTGCAATGGGCGCAAAATGGGAGACAGAGATGGTTAGTGGGCACAGCTTGGGGGGCACCATGGCCACCACGGAGGGACAAGGGCAGGACCAGTGGCAATGCCTCCCCTCCAGGCTGGACAGGGCAGCCAACAACTGCCACCTTCCCACCACTAATACCTATCAATACTTCTTTTTAACCTCTAATTCCTATTCCACAACTACTAATTCTTCTTATTCTTCTTCCTGCTACTACTACAGTTGGCCCTCCATTTTCATGGGGGATCCATTCCAGACCCTCCTGTAAAAATGGAGACTCGTCTATATTCAGGTCCCATAGGTCTGAATGGGGCACATACCCATGAGGTGAATGAGGCGTGCGCCATAGGATTGCACCCCACTGAAAATGATGGCAGTCGCCCCTCCGTGAATATCCAAGACCACGGACCTCAAGTCCACAAGAAAGGAAGGGTGACTGTACTTACCTATGTCCTATTATACTTGTACTAATTCTTCTTCTTACTGCTACTTACTACTTCTTATCTACTTTCTTATACTACTATCAATTCTTACTGCTACTGCTTCTACTACTACTGCTTACTATAGCAATAGTATTTACATTTCTATACTGCATCATAGTGAACTCAGCATTCCCTGAGTTTACAGTTTACAGTCTGTAAGTCAACTGTCCCCAAAAATGGCAGTTTTACCAACCAACGAAAGGATGGAAGGCTGAGTCGACGCTGAGCCCCTGGCTGGGATCGAACTCACAACTTTGTGGCTGCAGTACTTGGCACTTAACCACCACTACTTATCTTCTTCCTGTTATATTACTAATTATTACTGCTGCTACTTACTACTTACTATTACCTCTTATCTACTTCCGATTATACCATTAATTCTTATATTACTTACCACTACTTATTTTTTCCTAGTAATTATTCTATTTTATCTTACGTTTATCTTCCCACTTCTTCCTACTACACTACTGCTTACTTCTCCTCACTACTTTCTTCTTATTCCTGCTACTACTTATTCCAGTTATTCCTTAGTACATCTTCCTACTACCCTACTATTGCCACTCATTACATCTTCTTCCTCCTGCTCCTAGTCCCTAGTACTTGTTGTAGTTAGCTACCCTCGAGTCGATCTTGACTCATAGCTATTCTGGGGATGGGGATGAGACTCCCTGTCCTCCACTATTCTTCTCAGTTCTTGTAGGTTCATACCCATGGCTTCCGTAATGGAGTTCATCCATCTAGCATGAGGCCTTCCCTACTGCTACTGCCCCCTTTTTACAACTACATTTGTCCCTCCACATTTGCTAGGGTTAGGGGCATAGGACCCCTGCGAATGTGGAAAATCCACAAATAACAAAAACACTATGTTTCTACCTGAGATGAACCTCTAGGTCCTCCATTGCAACTCTGTGGTCAACATCTGCTGGACATTGATCATCGAATTGCTCTGCAGGAGCTACAAATGCCTAGCAGAGTGTTCTTTCTAGGAACCTCTACGTTCTCCAGTGTGACTTTTGACTAAAGTTGACCACAGAGTTGTGCTGGAGGACCTAGATATTCCTAGAGAGGACATATTAATTAAATCCGTGAATAATCAAATCTGCAAAAATCAAAGCCACAAATATGGAGGGAGGAGTGTATTGTCTTTTCCTGCTATTCTGCTAATACTTACTATTTCTTCTTTGCCTCATGGGCATTACTATGATTCTCCAGTTTATTCCTCTTCTTCCTCCTCCTCCATTTATCTATATCCCCCCTTTTCTTCAACTGGGGCTTTATTTAGGTTTTGATTTTTTAGGTATTAGTTTTTCCCCATCCTCTCTGTTTGGTCTCCTGGGCCCCTTTTCTTCTGGAGACCCTTCCCTGTAGTTAGTAAAAATCCTTTGGCTACAGACTCAGGGGGTGGCGGTGCATCTCTCCCCCCCCCCATGCCAAAAACTGACCAACTGCCCTTTTTGTGCCATGATGTTCTGAATAGGCTGTCACTTCATTTTACTCCTGCAGTGCTAACAGCTTCTTTTCAAATGTTTCCTTCCTCGTTCCTCCTCCTCACCGTAGAGCCTCTCGCGGGTCCCCATCCGCTCCGCCGGCACCCGGACCTTCATGGACCCGCGGATGTTGCCCGTCTCCTCGCCCCGGTGGGAGAGGTAGGTCAGGAACTGCTGGGCCGTGCTCCCGATCATGGATTTGAGGGCGATGACGCACTCGCCTGGAAATGGGTTGGGGGGCAAAGAGGGGCATGTGGTGAGGATGGGCAGATGGCAATAGGATGGCAGGATTGCGCATGTGGCAAAGCCAAGGCTGCCCAGAGCTGTGGTCAAAGCAGGGATGGAGAAATGTTGGGCCAGCACCCAATGGTCCACAAACCAACACTGGCCAACACTCTGAGGAGCCCTGAATTACATGGGTTTTAATCACAAAACCCATAGAATCATAGAAGGGCTCCCCAGAAGCCATGAAGTCCAGCTCGCCACTCAGTGCAGGATCTCCAGCTAAAGCATCCCCAGCAGATGGCTTCCCAAACAATTTTTGGAGACATCCAGAGAAGGAGATCCCATGATCCTATCTCTGGACATTGGGTTCCACTGCTGAACCACTCTCATAATTAAGAAGTTCCTTCTAATGCTCAATTGAATCTACCCTCCTGTAACTTTAATCCATTAGCCCTGGTCTTCCCCTCTGGGGCAGCAGAGAATTAGCATGACCCGTCATCTCTGGGGCAGCCATTGAAACATTTCATAGAACCATAGAGTTGGAAAAAAGTGTAAGGGCAACCCGATTCTGCCATGCAGTAACTCTCCATCAAAGCATCCCTGACAGATGGCCATCCAGCCTCTGCTTAAAGACCTCTAAGGAAGGCGACTCCACTACACTCCGAGGAAGGAGTGTGTTCCTCTGTCGAACAGCCATAACTGTCAGTTCCTCCTAATGTCTAGGTCAGTGATGGGCAACCTTTTGAGCTTGGTGTGTCAAACTTCAACAAAAAACTGAGCATAACTCGGGTGTTATGTCACTGAGGAAAAAACATTATTTTGCGATGTTTATAGTTTAAATCACTTATTTTTATAGTTTATATTTATAGTTTAAATCACTTATCTCAGTAATGATGGATTAGAAATCCATGACACCACAGAACAGTAGATGATGTTTGCTGTGGTTAACTGTTGGTTACTAGTAATGGCCAGGCCCCCAGATATGCTGCATTCTGCTGCTCCCTGCTCTGTGGACGGAAGTGAGGGCAAAGATCCCGGCTTAACCGGATGTCCCAGAACTAGACGCTCTTTGACGGACTTCTGTTGTTTTGGCCTACAGACCTTCGGCACAGAGTGTCTAATAAGGGAGGATGAAACATTTGCTGTTCCTGAGTTTGAAACAAGTCACAAATGTTCCATCCTCCCCTACTAGACACTCTGTAGGCCAAAACAACACAAGTCCATCACAGAGAGTCCAGTTCTGGGACTTCCGATTAAGCCAGGATCTTTGCCCTCACTTGCGCCGGCAGAGCAGAACGCAGCAGAGCCAAGTGCAGTAGCTGAGGATGAAACATTTGCGACTAGAGTCTTATTCATCCCTGGCTACTGCACTTGGCCTTGCAGGAGTCGAGGATGAAACATCCTTCTCGGCCTAGGTGGAATCTCTTTTCCTGCAGATTGCATCCATTGTTCCGTGTTCTAGTCTTTGGAGCAGCAGAAAACAAGCTTGCTCCCTCCTCAATGTGACATCCCTTCAAATATTTAAACAGGGCTATCATATCACCTCTTAACCTTCTCTTCTCCAGGCTAATGCAGGCTAAAATAGCATTTGCCTTCTTTGTTGCAGCATCACACCGTTGGCTAGCGTTCACTTTATGGTGGATGATAATCCTGCACAAAATAATCCAATACTGTATCTGGGGCAATAATCTCAACTCAAATGCAAGCAATCCATCTGATTTGCATACATATTGGGATGCAAAGGTGAAACGTAGATAAAAACCTTTGCCTTTTATTGAGACTGGTATCTCTGTGGGCGGCTGGGGGATGACCAGGGCTGTCCAGCACAGTGACCGCTTGCCTGTTATGGACACCCACAGTCCCCTAGAGCTCTTTGTCTTCTTACCGTAGGACTCATAGCCATCCATTGATTTGACGGTCAAGAGGATGTGCTGATCTTGCAGGTACTCGATGTCAGAGAGGATAGGCTTGAGCTAGAAGCATAGGAAGAATTACTATTATTGTTATTTACTCACATCCTGCTTTTTTCCCAGTATAAAGACTCAAGGCAGCAGAGTGATGTCCTTCTTTTCCTCCTCCTCCTCTTCCTCCCACAGGTTCTTATAGTTCAGCTGACCGTCCAGATCCTCCAGACGGAAGCTGGGGGTTGTGGGGGGGAAGAGGGTCTTACTGTGGGCAGCTGCCTGGATGACCACTGGACCTTCAAGAAGTTGATGTTGTCGCTGCTCTGGGAGTCGTTCTCATAACTCTTTTTGAACTCTGGGGGGATAAGATTTTCAAAAGGAAATAAATGGATGGGGAAAGAGGTGGACTTGAGCTCCAGCTGCATTCCCTTCTGCCTGCATTTGCCCTCGCATCAAAAGGCTTCTCTCTGCTCAGCAAGATTACAAAGGGTTTTTGTACAACTTGACTCCATGATGGTGGTGGTGGAAGGTGGGCAGGAGGAGGTGATGACAGCCCTGAAAAGTCCTCTCTTGGTCCAGAGGGGCTGCAGAAACTACCATCCCCCTGTCCCTCTGCCTTCCTTCCTCCTTCTGGGGGGCTTCTGGTAGCCCTGCCTGGCCAGCAGCCCAAGAGTTAGGCTGGACCTCCCCAGACTGGCCGAGCTCCACACCTGGCTGCAGGTGAGGCCAGAGCACTACGGTCCACATTTTGCAGAAGAGCAGGGTGTCCAACTACCTCCACAGTCAGCCAGCCAGTCATTCTGCACCACAGAGCTACCTTTGCTGGACACTGTGGCTCAAGAGGCCAGTCCTTAAAGCAGGGGAGGGCACAGCAACAACCCTGGACCCCGCTTTTGCAGACCCTGAAGTACCTCACTATTCCTCCCCAATTTTTAAAAATGGTGTGCTTTTCAGGCCATCTCTGCCCCCCAAGCCATGCAAAAAGCTCCCCAGGCAGTTGAAAACACACAAAAAATAACCCTGTCCCAACAAACACCCCAATAATCCTATTGTGATCGTAAGTTTGTTTTTGCTTGCTATATTTTATTATTTAATGTTAATATGTATTAATATGTATTTTGTTAAATTATTTTAGTAGAATGTACGCCTTAGGCAGGTTTGTTTTATTCTATTTGTAACTGGTTGTATGTGAACAGCGCTGTGTAAATTTACAGCGCTCTATAAATAAAGCTTAATAATAATGATGATAATAATATAGGGTACTATCCTCAAATGTCTCCTTTTTCTTCTGCAGTTCTTCTCAAAATGGTGACATGAAGTCATAGAATCACAGAGTTAGAAGAGTCCTTCTGCCATGCAGGAACTCTCAATCAAAGCATCCCCATTTTGACAGATGGCCATCCAGCCTCTGTTTAAAGACCTAAAGTGACACCATCCCACTTTTTGCTGCCATTTTGAGAGGGACTGCAGAGGAAAAGGGAGCCTTTGGGGCTTGTTGCAAGGGGTTTGCAGCCTGCAGAAGGGACAGGGGTGCAAATGCCTCCCACCCGCCCGCAGTCGCCCACCTCATCATAAGGATGCGCAAGTGATGGGAGGAAGCGTCCTTCGCATACGCACCTTCCAGGCAGGTGGAGTAGAACTCAATGAAGAACTTGGTCCGGCTGGCTGTCTTCACGATGGCCTCCACGCTCTCGAACTCGATGTAGGCCTGGTCAGAAGACTTGGAGAGACCTGGAAGGAGGCAAGGACGGGGTCACCAAGGGGCTGGAAGGGGTCAGCAGGCCCCCTCCCTTTGCCCCCCCCCCCCATATCTCCCATCTTAGTAGCCAAAGGGTGCTTTTGACTTTTCCAGTATATGCAGGAAAGGAATCAGAACAACTGGTTTATTTCAGCCTGAGCTTTCATGGACTCTAAGCCACTTCTTCAGATGCATTGATCTGCTGGTACAGTCAGCCCACTGCATCTGCAGATTCGACCATCCACGGCTTGAAAAACTTCCCAAAAATATAAATTCCAAAAATAATGGGATGAGTAACCAAAGATTTTGGTACCTACACGGGGTCCCCGAACCAAACCTCAGCTGACATGAAAGGGTCCACTGTATTTTATTGTTGCTAGAATCTTCCTTTCTCAAACTAAAATGTAAAAAAAAGGTTAAAATCCAAGATGAAGGTGACTTACTATGCTCCCCAAAGAGCCAGGAGGTAAGCATTCTGCTGGGGGTCTCTAGGAGAGCTTAGGAAAGTTACTTTTTAAAGATATTTTGGTGTCGTTGCGTCCCTTCAAATAGTTTCCAACTTATGGCAACCCTAAGGAGAATCTATCATGGGGTTTTCTTGGAAGGATTTTAGCCTGAGCTTTTGTGTATGTCAATCCATTTATTCAGATGCATTGGTTGAGTAATATTTTATTTATGCTGTACTGAGGACTTGCTTTCTTAAAAAAAATATATTAAGAAATAGAAATTTCAAATCTAAGAGGATGTTGGCTTCATTATTATGCACCCCAAAGAGTAAGTTTTTTGCTGCTGATTGCTGGAAAAGCTTCGGGAAGTTGTCTTTTTTGGGGAGACTATAACTCCCAGAATTCTCCAGTCAGGATTGTGGGTGTTATAGTGCAAAAAAGTGAGCACTTCCAAGCTCCAGCTTCCAGGGAGTGAGAAGAAATGGAGGAAGGCCAACCAGCCAAGGCCAAAGGCAGAATGGATTTAGCTCCTCTTGGACTATTCCTGGCCGAGTCCGCATATCCCAGCATCCAGTCAATTGCTGTCCCACACCGCAGCCTCACTGGCCCTCCAGTACCTTTCTTGGAAACAAACTGGGACGTCACCCCGACTTCAAAGGCTGCAAAGACAGGCGAGTGGTCACTGCTCACAATATCATCCGTGCAACCTGGTGAAGAAAAGGAAGAGCGCTCAGTGGATGATGGGACTCAGGAGCCTGCCTGGTCACCTGATTGGAATTGTTGGGGAGAGGGACGGTTAGCCAAAAGGACCACAATTTTGGGCTCAGGGATTTAGGAAGGAGTGCCATGTGGATTTCCGGCACCGGCAGGGGGCCAGATGAGATAGCCATCGGAGATCCCTTGTAACACTATGAATCTATGTAGCAGATCCCTAGACGGTCAAGGGTTGGTGGTCCTCGGGGGCCCCTTCCAATACTGTCATAGATTCCTACATGGTCAGGGATGACTCCTAGGGTTCCCTTCCAACCCTGTGATTCTATGAGGTAGATTTACAGCATTGACAGTGTCTTTGGGGAATCTCAAGGTCCTCCAGGGCAAATCTGTGGTCAATATCTGCCAGACATTGACCATAGAATTGCATTGGTGGAGCTACCAATGCCTAGTGGAATGTCCTCTCTAGGAATCTCTAGGTCCTCCAGTGCAACTCTGTAGTCAACATCTGCCACAGAGTTACGCCAGAGGAGCTACAAATGCCTAGTGGAGAGTTTTGAATCTCTAGGTCCTTCAGTGCATCTTTTGGTTAAAACTGACCAAAGTTGCTCTGGAGGACCTAAAAGTCAGATGAAAGCAATGGGATGTACATCATCCCCTCCCACTGGCCCAACTTATATCATCCTATTTGCCGTCCCCATCTGAATCTCTGGAGTAAGTCTTGAGCTGAGGAAAAGGGGCATCGTCATTGTCATCATCGTTGTCATCATCAACATCATGCTCCACAGCACAAAACTCACCGTAGGAGTTACTATTGATGTGCGTTTCCGGGTATGACTTCCAGAGGATCCGGTCGCACCACGAGGGGACGTTCGTCCTCACCTGGGGGTCATGGGGGGCAAAGGGGAAGCAGTTATGTTAAGGGTTGGGAGCCCTCTGGCGTTGCATCCGTACATCTCCATGGCCCTTGTGTTATTCCCAGCTGATTTCCAGCCCCAGAAGTGGCAGAACCCAGAAGTCAAGGGCGGCCTGAGCAAGTGACCGGTCCTCAGTGAGAAGGAGGGGGTCTTGCAGGCCTCCCCCAATGGGCTGGTGCTCCTCTTCCTCCTGGTCCATCCCTGCTGCCCACCCTCCGGCTCTGGCTGGCCACCCTCCGGCTCTGGTTGACCCCAAGGAATTAGTGGTGGTTTGACCAGTTGGTTCCTCTGAAATACAGCCTCCAGCACTGGGATTCCTTGGCAGTCTCCCATCCAAGGACAAACCAGGGCTGACCCTGCTTAGCTTCCAAGATCATATGGGATCTGCTGCTTTTGGGGTCTGTCTACCTTCAAGCCGTCTGTTGACTCATGGCAACCCCACCATGAATTTCACAGGGTTTTCTTAAGCAAGGAATAGTCAGAGGTGGTTTTGTCAATTCCTTCCCCTGAGATGCAGCCTACAGCACTCAGTATTTGTTGGCAATCCCAGGATTCTATAGCACTGAGCCCTGGCAGTTCAACTAGTGTCAAACTGGATTATTTCCGCATTGTAGATGCAGCCAAAGTCATTGCCGGCCATCAAAGAGAGGCAGTCCAACCTCTCCAGGGAAGGAGTTGCAGAGCCACCACCAAGAAACCTGCTGCTTGTGTCTGCGGCCACAGAGGGCATCACCCAGGACACTTGTCCCCCAGGTCACCCATGTACAACCTGCCTCCTTCCCCAGTGCCCCTTCCAAAGTCCCTTGCTTGGCTCCAGAGCCCCTTACCCCGGTGGGCTTCTGCTTGTGCCAGACGTAGGTGTCCCGAGAGCCCCTCTCATAGCGGTACGTCGGGGGGAAAGTGATCTCCTCCTCGCCTGGGGAAAAAAGAGGGAAAAGACAAGACACGGACTAGGTCTCTAGCCTCCATGGTGCAAAAATGGTACCCAAAGGCTTGAGAGAATGATTGAATGAAAAGGGGGAAAGGAAGGAAGGAAGTCAGCACCCACCTTATAGTATCCCAAATAACACAGCAACAGAATAACCCTCCCTTCCTAGATTGAAAGCTGTTGGTGAGTTGTTTGTTTGTATAAGCAGCATTTTTGTTCATGGGCATATAATCAAAGGAGACATGAAATCAACGTATAAATCAATATATAGTAGTTGAGAATATGTTTCCAAATCAGGATTGGGGAAGAACTATGCAACGGTTGAATAACTCTGGATTTGCTGCTTCTGTGTGTTTTATGGGTGACACAGAATTCCATTCACACATTTCATGTATACTTTGTGTGTGGAGGACCTTTTGAAAAATCTTGAACAGCAATTTTTTTTACACTATATTATCATATAATACCCAAAAAATTAAATCGGGGACTTCTCCAATGCATATTTGTTGTGGTTGTTGTGTGCCTTTGAGTCATTTCCGACTCCTGGTGTTCCTAAGGCAAACCTATCTTGGGGTTTTCTTGGCCAGATTTGTTCAGAGGGGGTCTGCCATGGCCTTCCTTTGAGGCCAAGAGAGTGTGACTTGCCCAAGGGCGCCCATTGGGTTTCTGTGGCTGAGTGAGGATTTGAACCCTGGGAGCCATAGTCCAATGCCAAAATCATTAGGCCACACCAGCCCTTCTGACGCATATACAAGCTTGTAATATAGTTTTACAAGTATAGTTAGGTCTTTTGCAAGTACTTTTTATTTTCAGTGTTATTCTGTTTCTCTGTTCTTTGGGATATTGTAGCTAAGATGAGTGCTGATTTTTTTAATATTTATTCAAAACTGTTTGACAATGGAATATGCTGCTGCCTCAATGCAGGGTGGTGGAACCTCTTTCTTTGGAGGTTTTTAAACAGAGGCTGGATGGCCATCCATCACACGGTGGGCTTGGATAGTGAGCTCCTGCATGGCACAATAAGATTGGGTAGGATGGCCTTTGGGGGTCTCTTCCAACTCTAGGATCCTATGTATTCCTGCATGGTAGAGTTGGAAGAGACCCCATGCAGGAACTCCCAATCAGAGCCTCGTGTCCCATATCATGGGATTTTTGCTGCACTGCAGCTGGGCTTACTGAATCTCAAGAAGATCTTGTGCTTCTCCTTCTCCAGGTTGAGCTGGTCCACCTTCAAGAGGGGCTCAAACTCCTTCCGGTTGATGTAGTTGAGAATTTCCTGGAGGGAAAGGAAGAGGTCCAACAAAATGCAATGGTAGCGTGCAAAAATTGGGGAGAAAACCCCCTTTCTCCCCCCATCGCCATTCCCACAGAGACCTTTGCAAGGGCCTGAGTGATTTGCCCAGAAAAACAGGGAGCAACCAAGTCCCCGGTTTTAAATGGAACCATTTTATTTTTAAATAAACTCAATGACATCTTAAATTGCTTGATCTGATTTTGGTTAAGACACCACCTTGGGATCCCACAATATGGAACAGGGTATAAATATTTTAGTAAATAAAGCTGCTCTTTGCGCATGCTCAGAGACTACCATCTCATCAGCTTCTCCCCCAAACAGGCCACATTGTTTAATCTGATTTTACTTAAGACACCACCCAGGGATCCCATGATAAGGGATAGGGTATAAATACTAATAAAGTGGCTCTCTGCAGATGCTCAGAAGCCAGGGGCCCATTGGTTTCCCTCCTGACGCACCACATGGCTACACTGTCCCCCCACCCCTAAAAAAACAACCCTCCCAGACCACCCAGAGTCCCCCCCCCCCCTCACCTGGACATCCATGTCGAGGCGATAATTGAGGTCCCCGAACCAGAAGAGATGCGTGAAGCGGAGGGAGATGTCGAAGGAACTTAGCTGCTTGTCTCCCAGAGAGAGAAGGCGCAGGATGTCCAGGTAGTTCTGGTTCCTCCTGGACGGGAGACAAAGAGGAAAGAGGGTCATAGCATGACATTCATAGGGTCCCCTGCTCCTGAGTGAGTGGGACGGGGGTCTCCTGAGATCATCCATCTGGACCACCAAAACCATAGATCTGATTCTCCTTTGCACAGGAACATAATGGAACTACATGCAAAAGAGATCTAGGAGACCAAGTAGACCATAAGTTGAACACAGAATCATAGAATTGTAAGAGACCACAAGGGCCATCCAGTCCAACCCCCTGCCATGCAGGAACTCCCAATCAAAGCATCCCCGACAGATGGCCATCCAGCCTCTGCTTAAAGACCTCTAAGGAAGGAGGGTCCACCACCCTCCGAGGGAGTGTGTTCCACTGTCGAACAGCCCTTACTGTCAGGAAGTTCCTCCTAATGTTGAGGTGGAATCTCTTTTCATGCAGCTTGCATCCATTGTTCCGGGTCCTGTTCTCTGGAGCAGCAGAAAACAAGCTTGCTCCCTCCTCAATGTGACATCCCTTCAGATATTTAAACAGGGCTATCATATCACCTCTTAACCTTCTCTTCTCCAGGCTAAACATCCCCAGCTCCCTAAGGCGTTCCTCATAGGGCATGGATTCCAGACCCTTCACCATCTTAGTTGCCCTCCTTTGGACACATGGCTCCAGTTACAAATCCATGTAATAGTTACCTTGTCTAGCCCACATTTTACAAGCTTGTTTGCAAAAAGGTCATGGGGAACCTTGTCAAATGCCTTACTGAAGTCAAGATATACTACATCCACAGCATTCCCTTCATCTACCAAATTGGTAATTTTATCAAAAAAAGAGATCAGATTTGTCTGGCAGGACTTGTTTCTCTGAAACCCATGTTGGCTTTTTTGTGATTATGGCATTCCCTTCTAAATGTTTACAGATTCTCTGCTTAATTATCTGCTCTAGAACCTTTCCTGGAATTGATGTCAGACTAACTGGACGATAATTGTTGGGATCCTCTTTTTCCCCCTTTTTGAAGATGGGGACAACGTTTGCCCTCCTCCAGTCTTCTGGGACTTCTCCTGTTCTCCAGGAGTTCTCAAAGATTATTGCCAATGGCTCTGATATTACATTTGCCAGTTCTTTTAATACTCTAGGATGTAGTTCATCTGGTCCTGAAGACTTATATTCATTTAAGTTAACCAGGTATTCCTGTACTACCTCTTCACTTATTCTGTGCTGAAATTCCCCTATTCTGTCTTCTTCCCCATTATCCTTAGGTTGGGCACCCTTTGCCTTTCCTGAGAAGACTGAAGCAAAGAAGGTGTTGAGCAATTCTGCCTTTTCTCTGTCTCCTGTGAGCATTTTGCCATCTTCTCCACGCAGTGACCCAACCGTTTCCTTCTTCTTCCTTTTGCTGCGGACATATCCAAAAAAGTCCTTTTTATTGTTCTTAACCTCTCTAGCAAGCCTGAGTTCATTTTGCGCTTTAGCTTTTCTGACTTTATCCCTACATGTGCTGGCTATTTGTTTGAATTCCTCTTTCGTGATTTCCCCATTTTTCCATTTCTTATACATGTTCCGTTTAAAACTTAGCTGAGTTGTAAGTTCCTTAGTCATCCATACTGGTTTCTTGAGATATCTCCCATTTTTCTTCCTCATTGGAACTGTCTGAAATTGTCCCTTTAGTATCTCCCTTTTGAGGAACTCCCATCCATCTTGAACTCCCTTCTCTTTTAGTATTCTTGACCATGGGATCACCCCCAGTATTTCTCTAGTTTATTGAAATCAGCTCTCCTAAAGTCTAGAATGTGTGTCTGACTATGCCTGGCTTCCCCTTTCCGCTGTATAACAAACTCCAGGAGAACATGGTCACTTCCACCTAAGGATCCCACCACTTGCACCCCACTGACTAGGTCATCCTTGTTGGTTAAGATAAGATCTAAAATGGCTGACTCCCTTGTTGCCTCTTCCACCTTTTGGGCAATGAAGTTGTCTTCCAGGCAAGTGAGAAATTTGCTAGACCTTGAGGATTTGGCTGAGTTTGACTTCCAGCAAATATCAGGATAGTTGAAGTCCCCCATCACTACTACATCTCTCCTTCCTGATTGTGTGGTCATCTGTTCTAGAAAGGCATCATCCAATTCCTCTGCCTGAGTCGGGGGTCTGTAGTAGACTCCCACAGTAACATCCCTGTTATTTCCCTCTCCTTTAATTTTTATCCAGATGCTCTCCACCTGGCTTCCAGTATTAATGTCCTGGGTCTCTTCACTGGTGTAAATATCCCTGACATATAATGCTATTCCTCCTCCTTTCCTGCTTGGCCTGTTTCTCTTTAAAAGGTTATACCCCTCTATTTCTACATTCCAATCATGAGACTCATCCCACCAGGTTTCAGTGATGCCTACTATATTATATTGTTGTGCTAGGGGTTCAAGTTCATCTTGCTTATTTCCCATGCTCTGTGCATTAGTGTAGAGACATCTAAGACCATGTGTCCCCTTTACTTGATGCCTGTGCATGTTTTTTTGGCTCCTATTGTTGGGTCCTTGCACTGTTTGTCTTCTTCCCTCTATGTCAGTTTGACTATTTTTTCTAGCCGTTTTGCCTTCCAGACTGCTGCATCCCTTCCCCAGATCACTTAGTTTAAAGCCCTCCTGATCAGATTCTTCAGACTGTTGGCAAAAACGTTTCTTCCAACAGGCGTGAGATGTAGCCCATCCCTTGCTAGAAGTCCCTCCTCATGGAACCGCAGCCCATGATCCAAGAATCCAAATTGTTCCCGGTGACACCATCTGCAGAGCCAGGTATTGACATCTGCTATTTTCCTCTCTCTTCCTGGACCATGCCCTTCTACTGGCAGAAGAGACGAGATGACAATCTGTGCATCCATTTCTTTCAGCTTCTTGCCCAAAGCCTCGTAATCCCTTCTGATATTCTGAAGGCTGTGTCTTGCTGTGTCAGTCGTTCCCACGTGGACCAAAAGGAAGGGGTATTTGTCAGTAGATTTCACCAGTCTTGTCAGCCTCTCCATCACATCACGGATCTTTGCCCCAGGGAGACAACACACCTCTCGAAACAACTTATCGGGTCCACAAATCACTGCTTCTGTACCCCTCAGCAAAGAGTCCCCCACCACAACCATGCGCCTCCTCCGAGGCTTAGCAACAACTGTTCCCTGCTATGGAACTTCCAGGCTCCCCTTCTCTGTCCCTGAAGTCTGTCCATGATGCTCTTCATCGTCTTCCTTGATAAGGGACAGAGCTTCAAATCAATTCTGTAGCTGCAAGCTCTCAGAACAATCCCTGGTTTCCCTTTGTCTGTGTGTGACATTCCTCCAGCTGTCTTCCTCCTGTGTACATGAAGTGACAGTCTCCTCCTAGCAACTTCCTCTGTGTGGTCCCCATCCAAGACCGTTTGTTCTGTTCTGTCCAGGAAAACCTCTTGCTCCCCGATATGCTGAAGTGTAGCTAAGCGGGCCTCCAGCTGCTGCACTTTCTCCTCCAAGAGGGCTACCAACTTGCATTTGGGGCATGTGAATTTCCCACATTGCTAGGCAAGAAGACAAACATCCCACAGGTGTTACAGGGCACTGCGGCAGTCCCCTCAGTGTCCATACTGAGAAGTCTTAGTCCCTGAAATAGGATTACAGTGGTTCCCCGAGTTACGAAGGTAATCCGTTCCAGATTACCTTTTGTAACCCGGAAATGTTCGTTTCCCGGGGGACCACTTTAAGGGACGGACCGCGCGGCCGATTTAAAGGGGCCGCGCGGTTTTTCTCTTTCGTTCCCCGGGGATTTCTTCAGATCCCAGGGGAATTTTGGCGGTCCTGCCGGTTTCGTGATAACATTTTCCCCAATCACTGCTAGTGATAAAAAGAAGGAACTGCTCTCCTTCTCTTTCTCTCCAGCAGGAACTGGTCTAAAAAGGCTCTGGGAGGGGTTATATAGAGCTAGACTGCTAGCTCCACCCCTAGTGACTCACAGAAGCTCCTCCCCCACTGGAACTTTCCAGAAAGGCCCAGAAAGGCCCTGAGACTGCTAGCTCCACCTCCTAGTGATTCACAGGTGTGACTCACAGAAGCTCCACCCCCAATGAGTCAACAGTGTGATGTGGCAGCTAAAAAGGCCAATGCAATTTTAGGCTGCATCAATAGAAGTCTATCATCTAGATCAAGGGAAGTCATAGTGCCACTCTATTCTGCTTTGGTCAGGCCCCACCTGGAATACTGTGTCCAGTTCTGGGCACCACAATTCAAAAAGGATGTGGAGACACTGGAGCAGGTCCAAAGGAGGGCAACTAAGATGGTGAAGGGACTGGAAACCATGTCCTATGAGGAACGACTTAGAGAGCTGGGGATGTTTAGCCTGGAGAAGAGAAGGTTAAGGGGTGATATGATGATAGCCCTGTTCAAATATTTGAAGGGATCTCCTTGACTTTGAGAATCTCCCAGTGACTGCATGGCCTGCAGATAGCTCTCTCTACCATCTGAACTAAGACCAGGAACAGAAAATGCAGGCCCAGGACAAACATCTTCCATTTGTTTCTCCTGTTTGTCTGAAGAAGAAGACACTAGTGTGACTTCAAAAGCTTGCAACATGTAACTGTGAATTTTGGTTAGCCTATTAAAGGCATCATTGTTTAGATACTTTGGATAGAGCAAGCTTGTTTTCTGTGGCTCCGGAGAACAGGACCAGGAACAATGGATGCAAGCTCCAGGAAAAAAGATTCCACCTGAATGTTAGGAGGAACTTCCCGACACTAAGGGCTGTTCAACAGTGGAAGATGCTTCATCAGAGTGTGGTCGAGTCTCTTTCTTTGGAGGCTGTTTCTAAGCAGAAGCTGGATGACCATCTGTCAATGGGGATGCTTTGATGGAGAGTTCTTGCAGAATGGGGTTGCACTGGATAGCCCTTGGGGTCTCTTCTATTTTATGATCCTATGATTCCAGACAGTCTGTGTATTTACTTAGCTTCCTCTTTCCTGCCAATTATGGTGCCAGAACTCACCCTTTGCTCTTCTTTTGCAACCACCTAGAGGCAAATAGGCTACATTATCCTTAACCTTCCCAAGCAGGTGAGCAATTCTGGTTGCTACTTAATGCCTAAGGCTTAATGACTCTACTGCAGACAGCCCCTTGGTCTCTGGACTTGGCTTTGAAAACTCAGGCCCTGAAATGGCAACCCTGGTTATGCCATTGAACTCTTTGGTCTGCCCTGTGAAAGGGACTCACCTGGCCGTCTTCTCGTTGCCGGAGGTGAGGTGGCAGTTGACAAACCCAAAGGACGTGCCGTTGAACATGAAGGAGACGCCCACCGCCCCTTTGTTTCCTGGGGAGAAAAAGGGAGACGATGCACGGGGCATCATGGATCAGGGAGGCAAACACAAGTGCCAGTGATAACATCAGAGATAAGAATGCAGAAACATCGCCGTCTGGAATATTTGCATGCAAAGGGATCTTGCAGCACCTTGGAGACTAACGGAGCAAAAGAAATTGTAGCATGAGCTTTTGCAGGCTGGGTCTCCTTCCTCAGATGCATGGAGTGACATGGTGCCCAGGAAAGACCTTCTGGGGCATGTGAGGAAGTAAACCAAGCCTAGGAAAGCTCCTGCCCACGTTGCCTTTGGTCCTTCCTGGACATGTCTGAGGATGGAGACTAAGGAGATTATTGGACCGTTCTTAAATAGTAGGATAGAAGCAGGATTGACACTGTAATCCACGGATATAATGGGATATAATGAAACATGCTGTTTTTGTTTTTTATGGATATTTTTAGTGTAAGCCACTTTGATCGTTTGGAGAAGCAGGATATAAATAAAATTATATGTTGTTGTTGTTGTTGTTGTTATCGCACCCCATTGTGGCTGGGCAGCAGGAAGCCTGTAGTCAGTCTGTGCTTCTGCCAATGCTTTTCATGAACAGGAAAATCCCATGGATATCTGTCAATGGCATGTGCCATTGAGGAGGACAGGGAGGACAAAAATCAACAAAATAGAAAAGCAGACTTTGGGGGCCGCATCTGCCTTACCCAAGGTGTTGGCGATCCCCGTCTTCACGCTGGAGGTGCTGACGTGGCTTATCCGGTTCTCATGCTCCGGTTTCACCAGGACGGCAATTTTAATGTTCCACAGCGACTGCATGGCGATCTGGAAAGACAGCCAGGGAAGACCATCTTTGCATCCTGAAAACAGTGGCTCTTGCAGAGTGTCCTGAGAACTTTGGACACAGGACAGGGCAATATTTTAAGAGAATAATAAATGTATAAATTTATGCACTGCTTAAAAGTTATACTTTGGGATTACACCTCTCAAAATCTCTGCCATACATGACCATGACCAGGCTGGCTGGGGATTATGGGAGATGCTGTCCAAAAACCCAAACCTTTCCGACCTCTGTTTCTAACCAGTCCTTTGCACTGAGTTAGTGATGCAATGAAATTGGATGGATAATGGAAGCAAGAGGATTTGGAAGGGAGGAAAACGTTAAGGAGCCTTTTCATGTGTTTATGCATCTTGTTTCCCCTTGGCCTTGCAAGGAGAAACTGAAAATACAAGGAGAACAATGTGGGGAGCATTCTGTTGAGCAGAACTGCAGGAAAAGGTCTTTTCTATAGTCACCCTGAAAAGAGGTTGGAAAAGAGGTCCCTTCCAACCTCATGAATCTGTAAGTCTGCAGCTAGGACCATTCCAAGGCAGGTGGACTGAAACCCTGACTCCATGTAAGGCAACTTTGCAATGCCTCTTTCCATGCAAACCTGGACTCCTGGGCCGCTTGCAAGATTTCTAAAACAATCCATACCTGGATTCAGCTGCCTTGGGCCCCATCCGAGAAGGAAAGCAGGACACAAATAGCAATGGCAAGTACCTTTCTATACCACTTATTAGTGAACTAGCATTCCATAAGCAGTTTACAATGTGTAAGCCAATTGCCCCTGACAAGCTGGACCACAAATCATATCATCCCCACCAGCCGCACTGCTGGGTCTGATAGGAGTTGTAGTCCAACAATATCTGGAAGGTCACCAAATCCCTGTCCCTGATGTAGCCCATGCCATTTTGGATATGGCTGCAGTACCCTTTTCCCCCGAAAATAAGACATCCTCAGAAAATAAGACCTAGTTGAGGTTTTCCTGAACTGCTAAATATAAGGCTTCCTCCGAAAGTAAGACCTAGCAAAGTTTGTGTATACAAATATATATACAATATATAATAAATGTTCGGTTTTTTTGTTCCACAATAAATGTGAATTCTTCTTCACGGAAAAATAAAACATCCCCTGAAAATAAGACCTAGTGCATCTTTGGGAGCAAAAATTAATACAAGACACTGTCTTATTTTTGGGGAAACATGGTAGCTCAGGGTTGTAAGAAACACTGCAAATGCACAGTGGACTTTATGTTTCAGGCCTAGATTCTGGCGCTGGAGCTCTGCATATGAGTAATCCCATCATATGCAATGGCAAAACTGATACCTTACTAGGTGTGTAGAATTCATACATAGCCACATTAGTCTGGACTATCAGGATGCAAAGGGATTTTGCAGCACCTTTGAGACTAACTACATAAAAGAAGTTGTAGCACCAGATTTTGAAGACTTGCTCTACTTCCTCTGATGCATCAAGTCTACCGAAGCTTATGCTACAAAATCTTTCACTTAGTTAATCTCAAAGGTTCTACTAGATCCCTTTGCATTACTATACATGGGTTAATACAGGAATGATGTATTCATTGTGGACTGCATTAAATATCCTGGACTGCATCAGCATCACTCACAGCAACCAACCCACCTTGACTTCTTTGGCAGTCTCTATTACCTGCAAGCATTTTCTCTCCCTTCCTTTTCTCCTGTTCCACTCATGGAATCCGGAAAAAATAAATAATGCAAATCTATGCAATTTATTCCTATTTCTTTAAAAAAAAAAGTGGCAAAAAAATACAGACAGAATGAATGCAAGCCTGAGCCTTCCTATGCCGTAGTCTTTGTTTCAGGAGTGCAGCACTGTTACAGGGGAAGAAATATCCTGAAAGACTGATGGAGAGCTTGGAAAAGTTACTTTCAGGGGAGCACAATCTCCAGGTTTTTTTTTTTAAATGCTCTGCACATGCACAGAGGAACATTTCATGGCGTGCAAAAGACGTGAGAAAAGTCTCAGGGTGCTGGAAAAAGAGAGTTTTATTTCTGAAAACAGCCTAATGTGTTTTGGCCTGGATGTGTTTTTATGGCTCCAGGGGACTGCAATTTTAAAACCAACCCTGCAGGGATTCTAGAAAAAGTGTTTGACCCCAGCGTCCAGCCCTGCTTGCCCCAAGGGCACCCACCGGCCGGTACTCGATCTCGGTGAACTCCTTGAGCACCCCGCGCATGAAGTCCACCCACTCCTTGTCCCCCATGGAGTTCTCCTGGGTGCCAAAGACGTAGATGTCGTGGGGAATGGTGACGGTCATCTCGTCCAGCGTCTTGCCCAGGCCCTTGGAGGCGAACCAGGAGGTGATGTTCTTGGGTGGAGGGACGCTGCCTGTGGGGAAAACGGAGGGTGAGTCGGAAGGAGCCAGGGAAAAAGAGGTATCCCCCCAATTTCTACTCCAGCATCACTTCATGCAGAAATACAAGTGTCGCGGAGTTCCACAGGAGAATGGACTTTTGCACTAGGGTTGCATAGGAGTGTGGATTCAGTGGTACCCAAACAAGGTGTCACCCCAAGATTCAGTGCTCAGCAACCCCTCTTTGACCCTTTATATCACATTAATATCAGAAGGGATGTTTTAGGCAGGTATCCAAAAAGGACGCCACCATTGAAATCAATGGCAACTTGAATATTGGCATTCTTTCAGATTCGCGGGGGTCTCTGGAACGAATCCCCCGCAAATCGGGACGATTGTATACATATATATTTATGTGTGGGCGTGTATTCCAAAAAGCAAACCCTAATTTTGTCATTTTATATAAGGAACACAATTTTACTATCCACTGTATTTAATAAGACTTGAACACTCATGGATTTTGATATCCACAGGGAGTCTTGCTACCAAACCACAGTGGATACCAAGGGCCCACTCTAAATAAGGAATAAGTAAGTTTGCAGAAGTAAGTAAAAATGTTTTGAACCATCTGGAAACCACTGGAACCCCTTTCCCAAAATGCATCCTGGGATAATTTTTGTTATGATTTCCATTTTGATGGTCGAACTTCTAGATCCATGCTTTGCGTAAACTTCTTAATAGCTGTGTTTTATGTAATGGTTGTGTTTTAACTATGTTGTAACCCACCTTGAGCCATGAGGAGAGGTGGGTAAGAAGTAAACATAATAGTAATAATATATTCGAAAAATATGCTGAGGGTAGCTCTTTTCCAACTCTCTGATTCTCTGATTTTATGATTTTAAGAGCAGGTGGCAGATGAACCGGGTGGATCAACAAAAGTCCTTTGTTCTGTGGAAGGCAAGGTCTGTCTCTTGGCACAAAAAACTGACCCCTGCCTCCCTGCAGGACAGCAACCCATGGATGCAAGGCCCCCCAAAAGGGTCTGGCTCTTCCTGCCCCCCTCCGCGAATAAACCCGGCCGCTGACCCATGTTCCACGTTCCGATGAAGATGGAGATCATGTCCGGCTCGTCCTGGTTGGAATGTCGGTTCTTCATCAGCTGCAGGAGCTGGCAGAAGGCTTCCCGCTTCTGGAGAGGAGGAAGGCACAGGGGCCAGGCATGGGAAGCAAGCCCTGGTCAGCAAAGGGAGGGACACAAGATACACACACATAGACACACGGCACACAACACACACTGACCGGCCACCCAGGGGTCCCAGCTGTCCCACATTTGCTTTTCCCTTTCTTTCAAAATCCAAAAACTGCAAATCAATAGTGGCTGCGGATAAAGTCACAGTCACAGAGTAAAGTTTTTTGTGGAGCTTTCGGGCTATGTGGCCATGTTCTAGAAGAGTTCCTTTCTGATGTTTCACCAACATCTGAAGATGCCAGCCACAGATGCTGGCTTAATGTCAGAAAAGAACTCTTCCAGAACAAGGCCACTTAGCACGAAAGCTCCACAAAAAACTATGGATGCCGGCCATGAAAGCCTTCGACTCCTCACAGAGTAAAGCTTGGAAACAGGACAGTCCCACCTGCAAATCCCCAGAAAGGCTGCATTATTTTGGAATTGTTTGTAAACTGTTTTAATTTAATCTTCCTACCCATGGCACTGAAGTATGTTATTTTCGAACTATTGTGGCTGTTGCTATATGTGGGATCTTTGAGAAGTGCCTTCGTTGTGGGTTCCTACTTGGCAAAGGGAACAGACTAGGCGGCCCTTGCATCCCCTTCCATCTCTATGACTGTGAATCTTACATGACGTATGACTTAAGCCATCTTCAAATAACTGAAGGGATGTCATGTGGAGGATGGGGCTGGCCTGTTTTCTGCCGCTTCAGAGACTAAGGGTGCATCTACACTGTAGAAATAATGCAATTTGACAGTGCTTTAACTGCCATGGCTCCTGAGATTTGTCATTTTTTGAGGTACCAGTACTCTGTGGTAGAGAAAGCTAAAGACCTTATAAAACTACAAATCCCCAGATTCCATAGGAGGGAGCTGCAGCGCTTGAAGTAGTACCTACCGGTAACTACATTATTTCTACAATGCAGATGCATGTTAGGACACACTGCAGCTTCCAGAATCCCTAGACAACATGGCCCTTGAACTTGCTGGATGGGGGATTCTGGGAGCTGCAGTCCAAACCTTACTCCTGGTAGTGGATGAAAATGTTGGCACCTGGTCATTGAACACAGCAAATTGTGCCATCCATGCCACCATCATGAGTGAAGAACCAAGGTCTTGAGCAAAGACTCACCCTGGCACTGACAAAGATGAAGTCCTTCCGCTGGGTCTTGTCCTTCTCCTTCTCAAAGACGATCCCCAGTTTATTTTGCACCCGCTGGGATTTGATCAGTTGGCGGACTGGGAACGGAAGAGAAGAGAGAGACAAGATGGGGTCAGACAGGATGGATCCCTCTTTCCCAGTTCGGCCTTTCGCCTGGCACACTCCTCTTCCCTATTGTGTTTCTTAAAGCAGTGTGTCACTGTGGCCTGAGTGTTGGACTAGGACAGTGGGAGATCAGGGTTCGAATCCATGCTTGGGTGACCATGGGCAAGGCACACTCTCTCAGCCTCAAGGGAAGGAAATGGCAAACCAACTCTGAAAAACCTTTGCCAAGAAACCCCCAAGATAGCTTCACCTTAAGGACACCATAAGTACAAAATGGCTTGGAGGTATATAGCAATAGCAACTACAACAACAACAACAACAACTCTACCTGTCTGCAGATTCTCAAATCCACAAGCAGGAAACTTAAGAGTGTGCTATACTGGCCACTGGTTGTTGCTGGTGGCCTTCAAATCTGACTTATGGGCACCCTAAGACAATTGGCTGGATTTCTTCAGAGGAGTGGGTTTCCAGGGTTGAGGGGAGATTCGAACCCTACTCTCCCAGAGTCAATGCTCAAACCACTCCACCATGTTGCCTCTCACAAGCTGGCGACGCATGCACTGAAATCCCTTGCAGGTGAATAGGTTCCTCGCATGCAGCCAGACTCTTTGCAGTTAGACTTTTTGGGGTTTTGTGCAACAGAAGCATTGCAAGTGATGTAGTCTTGAGTTGACTGATTTGAACTCAAATCACTTCAGTGACTCGACTCAGCAATAAATGATGCACTGGACTCGACTTGATTTGTGACTTTTTAGCAACCAACTCACTGAAGAAAATCCAGCAAATGCTGCGGTCAGTGAAGGACCAGGAGGGACCCTTTTGCAGCCGCAGGAGTTGACCGTATACGGTGCAGCTGTGGCCAGGTCTCCATAAGGACCAAACGCAGCATCCAAACACAACTCAAGGAACACAAGAGACACTGAAGACTGGGTCAGCCGGAAAAAGCGTGATAAACCCAGGGCTGTCCTTACTCTTGTCGTGGGTGAAGGTGTTCCAGTCCTCCTGGGAGTCTTTCTGTTTCTTCAACACCACCAGCTTCCCACCTTCCACATCCACGCTCAAGGTGTACTTCTGGGATTTCCCAATTTTGGTCAGGTCGCCCAAGGTCAGGTCCAGCTTCACCTGCAAGAAAGACACACAGGTGGGGAAAACTAATGAACTGTAGACTCATACAGTTGGAAGGAGCCGTTGAGGACCATCTACTCCAGCGCCCTTCCAGGCAGGAATTTACAACCAAAATCAGTCCTAAAAGAGACCCACCCAACCTCTGCCTAAAGACCCCCCAAAGACGGAGACTCCATCGCTCTCCAGGGCAACCCATCCCACCATCGAACAGCTCTTACAGTCATGACGTTTTTCCTAGTGTTTAGGTAGAACCTCCTTTCTTGTTATTTGAGTCCATTTGTTCATACCTTGGTCCAATGGTCCCCAACTTTTGGTCCTTCAGATGATTGGACTTCAGCACCCATAATTCCTGACGGTTGGCCAAGTTGGCTGGGCTTTTGGGAGCTGAAGTCCAAAACAAATGGAGGACCAATGCTTGAGAACCACTGTTTGGAGCAGCAGAAGTCTTCCCCATCTTCCCTATCGCAAAATTTCAAGTACTTTAGATATTTAAAGATGGCTCTGTCACGTTATCAATCGATCTCCCCTTCTCCAGACATATCCCGAAGAGGTTACACTACACGTTTATAGCAGTTTGATTCCACTTTAACTGCCATGGCTGCATCCTATGGGCTCCTAGGGTTTTCACTTAAAGGGGGGGCACTAGAACACAGTGGCAGAGAATACTAAGTACCCCTTCCTAAACTACAAATCCCAGAATTCCATAGGATGTAGCCTTGGCAGTTAAATTGGAATCATAGTGGTATAACTGTGTGGTGTGAAAGTAATCCCAGAGACATTTCCTGGTAGATTCATCTCTTTCAAGATACAACCCTTGCGTTTCTCCAGGTACCTCTTTTGCAACAAGAAATGTCCTTGGACCAGCCTTGATCAGTAAATTGGGAAGAGAACCATGGGATCAGGCCCCACTTGATCACTGGATTCCTCTATCCAGCCAAGGAGGAGGAAATCTGAGATTCAGAAAATGCCCAAGGAGATGCTGACCTTGACTCCTAGATGGGAAGCCTCCTTCCATGTATTGTCTATTTATGTAGTTATATAGCACGGCATGGAGACAAAATAATAACAGGCATTTCCCGCTACCCCCCAAAAAATCAGAGTAAGAAGGGGGACCATAGGGCATCCCCCTAAAATAGACCAGAGGGGGCTAAAAACATTGCAGGGGTGCCGCTTCATGCCCCCTGGGGGGCAATGCATTATTTTTGGTGGGTGATTTCTCCAAAGTCTTTGGGGAGGCCAATGCAGCAGATCTGGAGAAGCTGGGCTCTGCTTTAAGGGGGCAAGGAAGGGAGCGTTACCTCGAAGGCCTGGACCGGGATGCTCTTGGCTTTGCGGGAGGACGGCTGGGCCAGTCCCGGCTGCGCTGTGGAGCTCATCTCCTGGAGGACCTTCAGGGCCTATGACCAGAAACCGGAGGGAAGCGTGGCATTAATGCAATTCCAACCGATTCCAAAGCAGCAGTCATCTCTCCCCCACCAGAAAAATGCCCCCTTCCCTTGCCAGCCCCACAGGGATGCTCCAGGTACCCTGCTCTTGTAAACCCCCATAACCTCTTCCACTCCCATCCAACTCCAACTGCAACTCAGCCTGTACACAACACCTTTCCCTTGGCCTGCCTCCTCTGCATCCTCTGGTTTGTTTGCAAGGAATGGCATTTTAATACAGAAGCACGGTGGTGTACCTAGCGTATTTGACAACCGGTCTAATTTTAACACACATCTCTTCTCTCTTCAACAGACTCTTCCAGGCCTGGAGGAGCTGCTAGCCAAGCAGAAGACGGGGAAAGATGGCGGAAGACCCACCAGACCCAGAAGGCAATGCTGTCCCTGCAGCGCACCTGGGGTCACCCAGCGCGGTCCTCACTCCCCATATTCCCTTATTGAGGCCTCTGCAGAAGCAAGGAAAACAGAGGAGGGAAATTGGGGGGCAAATGGGGTGAAAAGGGTCATGTGCTATGAAGCAGTCTGAGTCCCCGGGTCCCATGTGGCCCCACGGCTGTTTCTGTGGCCCTTCTGTGACCCCTCCAGGATCCTTGGACCATTCCTCCCGTCTCCAAAAACAAAGAGGCTGTGTCTGCCTCCCTCCATCATTCAGCTCCTTTTTCTGGAGGTGGGTCAAAATAGAGTCCTTGGTCTACATCTGCCCCCTGCCCCATAGGGTTGGTTTTGGGGCTTTTGACCCCTCCTGACAACCCAAGGCACCCTTTTTTATCCCCCCCCCAGTGTTTTTGTTGCCCGAAACTGCCCTTCTCTGGCCAAAATATAGGGGAAGAAGGTGATTCACTTCCTCCTGATAGCTTTCAGGATGGAAAATAAATCTTTTAAATAGGTTTCAGGGCCCTCTGCACAATTTCATATTTTTAAAAAATAACTATTTTTCAATACCAGAAGGAGACCTGTGTCCAGTTCCTTGGGCTTTGCTTTTTGGCACTTTGGTCTGAGGATCCTGGGGACCCCTAATGAACATGACCCTATTTGATTGTCTTTTTCCTTTCTGGCGTTTCCAATGGAGTGGGACTCAAAATACGTTCATTCTGAAACCAGCTGGAAGTTTCTCCTCACATATAAACACACACACATAGACACACACACACACACATAACATTTGCTCCATAAACAGCATCAGAGCAAATGAACTTCCAAACCACCACCAGCCCCACAAAAAAAGAAGTCCACCCCATTCTGATGTGGTTCTATAAAAAACAGGCAATGTTTGCATTTATAAAATTAGAATACAGCTGATTCAACATCTGGGAATGTAAAATCAGGGTGAAACTTGATTCCCTCGATGGCATTTGGACTTAGAAGAGAAAACTAAGTCGCTTAGTTGAAGCTGAACATTTGGCTCAAAACGCATCCTCCAATGCCATTTCCCTTTCCCTTCTGTATTTTAATTAAGCTTTCATATATTACAAGTATTTACTACAAATGTAGTTTCATTGTGGTGTCAAATACTGCAGTAATATTACGACGTTATTGATACACGATCCATAATTATCCATTTTTCAAGTATCTTCCTTCTACTTGATTTTACTCTTAATATCACATCCTATTTTAATTTTTTTTAAAAATGCCACCCTCCTCACTGCCCCTTGCAGCCCCATTTCCCAGCCAATTCGGAGACTTCCAAAAAACCAGAGAGGCCTGGGACGCTTGCATTTTTCCTTGTTTTTCCTGGGTTGCACGACTGCCATCAGCATCCCACCAAATTGCAGGTTGTTTTAAACCACAAGAGGAAAGACGATGCCTCTGGAGCCCAGAAGAGAACAAATAGCTGAGATCAAACATGCGTACACGTAACACGCAAACACAGCTGCTCCCAATCCTAGCAACACTTTCTGGTGAACGGCCATCCGGTCGAGCGACTCTAAGGCCCATGAGTCTGCTGCACTCACCTTCTTCTCGATGCTGGAGAGGAGGTCCTTCAGGACGGAGAGCTTCAGGACCAGGCTGTCCAGCTCCTGCTCTCCCGTCTGGCTGGCCGTCTGCAAAAGACAAGGTCTGGCTTGTGAAAGGGAAAGGGCCAGGAGAAATATTGGGGAATGGATGGACAATTAGAGTGCCACGAAACCTCCAACAAAACCAGAATATAACACGTGTGTTGTGCAGACACACCTTCATGTTACCCCATTATGGCAACCCCATTAATGTTCACAGGTTTTTCTTAGGCAAGGAATCCTCCCCAGAGGTGGCGTTGCCAGTTCCTTGCTCTAAAACAGAGCCTCCAGTACCTGGGAGTCAGTGACGGTCTCCCATCCAAGGGCTCACCAGGGCTGACCCTGTTGTGCCTTTATGGTATTTAGGTTTATAGTGGGCCCTTGTTATCTGCTGGGGTTTGGTTCCAGGACCCTCTGTGGATAACAAAATCTGTGGATTCTCAAGTCCCATTAAATATAATGGCACAACAAAATATAAAAAATGGAAAAATCAAGGGTTGTTATTTGGAATTTATACTTTTTGGGAATATTTTCAAGCCGTGTATGTTCAAATTCATGGATAAGGAGGGCCAACTTATGTGTTCATATCACCTGTTGACTTATGGGGACCCCTTGAATTTCACAAGAGGATTTTCTTGGGCAAGGAATCCTCCACAGAGGTGGTTTCTCCAGCTCCTTCCTCTGAAAACAGAGCCTACAAACACCTGACATTCTTTGGTGTCTCCCATTCAAGGACTCACCAGGGCTGACCCTGCTTAGCTTCCAACATCAGATGGGATCTGATGCTTAGAGGCACACATATGTACCAAGAATAGAGAGTATCCTTTGTATTTGGGCTCTAACACTCCTAGCCGGCAGGTAGAGATCTTTTTATTTAAGGAAACAATTGGTTTCATAAAGATCAAGCAGACAGAACACCATTGTAAAGAAGAAAAATAACTTTCTGGTCTGGCATTGCACATTTTAGTGCAAAGATTAAAACACGAATAGTGTTCAGTTCAGCAAATACTGCAGAACGTCATGCAATAAGTCCGCTTCAAAGAGGCTTTTAATACGATGTGGCAGACAGAGCTTTTTATTGGTGAGTGTAGTTTCCGCTTGATTATATCTTATATGCATTTTTTATTTTAAAAAACTGTTTTTAAGCCTGTGTTTTTAACTCTTGTTTTTAAATAGAACTTCGATTTAATTGTGTTATAACTTTTTTTGCTCAAAGCTTTTTAACTGCATCGTGCTGTATGCCGCCTTGGATGCCATGCTGGAAGAAAGGTGAGATATAAATTAAATGAATAAATACTAAAATAAAGTGATTGGTTAATTGCTACTGTCCTTTTTATGATAGAAAAGAGCTTTGTTGAGTCTCCTCTCTAACTCAGAAAGCTTCCAAATGCTTCCTGATGACAACAACCCCTTGAACCCCTTGGTTGCCCATTTGTTTCTCCAAGTAGCCACACTCACCTGCTGCAGGATCCGGGTGACCATAGGTGAGCTGTGCTGGTCAAACACTTTGGACAGGATCTCCAGGCCAGACAAGACTTTGTCCACCTCACTAGGCCGACAATGAAAGACAATATTTATCCATTACTGAGCTTTCCGTTATTATTTCTAAAACTTCCTATATGATTTTTTTCTGTTTCTGTTTCCCTTTCCATGATACTCCATTCCACTCTCCATTTTCTCAACAGTCAAATAATAATAGTAATAATAATAATAATAATAATAATAATGCTTTGATGGAGAGTTCCTGCATGGCAGGGGGTTGGACTGGATGATCCTTGTGGTCCCTATGATTCTATGATATTGTTGTCATTGTGTCTTCAACTTCCTTCTGACCTACGGCAGTCTTTAGGCAAACCTATTAATTATTATTTATTTTATTTATTTATATACTACCTTCTGCCCAGTTGAACAGCCCTTACTGTCAGGAAGTTCCTCCTAATGTTGAGGTGGAATTTCTTTTCCTGCAGTTTGCATCCATTGTTCTGAGTCCTAGTCTCTGGAGCAGCAGAAAACAAGCTTGCTCCCTCCTCAATGTGACATCCCTTCAGATATTTAAACAGGGCGATCATATCACCTCTTAACCTTCTCTTCTCCAGGCTAAACATCCCTAGCTCCCTAAGTCGCTCCTCAAAAGGCTTGATGGTTTCCAGACCCTTCACCATTTTAGTTGCCCTCCTTTGGACACATTAGCTTTCTATTCTATTAGGGACATTTTGAAGATGGATTCTGTAAGTGGAACTGCCACGCTCTGCAGATGTGCCCCAGTGTGCAAGCGCATTGTGCACATGCACCTGGTGGGCCTTCGCAACGCCGCGTCCCTCCGTCTTCGTACCTGTGGAGGCGCTTGCAGGAGGTGACCAGGGTCTTGTTGAGGTGGGGGAGGCTGCTGGCACCCCCCCGGACGGCCTCCAGATCCAGGGAGTAGCTGCCTTTCAGGTACTCATGCGAAACGGTGCTCAGCCCATTGGTGATGCTGCTGCAAAAGGAAGGAAGGGAGGATCAGAAAAGGGGAGGCAGAAGAGGCCACCCTGGGCAGGAGCGTTTGGAAGACGGAGCCTTTGCAGCCACAAGCACATGGCTCTATCTCTTCGTATCTATTTAATAATTCAAATGTATTTGATTTTATTTATATCCCAGCTGGTATAGCGGGCCCTTGGTATCCACTGGGGTTTTGTTCCAGGACCCCAATCCACAGATGCTCAAGTCCCATTAAATACAATTGGGCATTAAATGCAATGGGGCATCATCATCATCATCATCATCATCATCATCATCATCATCATCATCGTGGGTCCTGGGTATCCTCTGGGGTTTGGTTCCAGGACTCCCCTCCATGGAAACCCAAATTCATACACGATGAAGTCCCATTAAATTCAGTGGCAGAGTAAAATAGTGCCCCTTACATAATATGCCAAAATCAAGCTTTGCTTTTTGGACATTGTATATATACACTTTTTGAGTACTTTGAAGCCATGGATGCTTGAATCTGTGGATAAAAAATCCGTATATATGGAGGACCAGTTGCACATCTCAAAATGGGGTTAAAAACGTATATTCCACCATATCTCTGAAGATCTCAAAGCTGTATGGGATGCTGCTTGATATGGATTGCTCATACGCACAATGAAACTTATTTAGGATTTTTAAAAAATTAGCAATATCAATCATTTTAAAAAGACTAGAAATGTATTCAGTCATTCATCACTAAAAGCCAGACCACTTAAAACCAGTTAGGACTGTTTAAAACAATGGCAACCCCCCCCCCCCCCCCCGTAGCACACATGCAAATTGGATAAAATCAATTAAGCCCAAAGGTTTTAATTTTAAAAAGACCATCCCAGCTGCTTTCCGAGGGGAAGGGATGCCATATCCCATGTGCCACAGCAAAAAAGTCCCCCTGTTACAAGGACTCCTGAGTGCTGCAAAGTACAAGCTGAGCATCCTTAATCTGAAAATCCAAAAATCTGAAATGCTCCTAAATCCAAAACATCTTTCATGAGATTGTGAAACCTTTGTTTTCTCATGCTTCAAGGTGCACAAAATGGATAAAAATTTTAAATATTTTCAAGCTGCGGATGCTAGAATTCTTTCGATAAAAAAAAATCCATGGATAGGGAGGTCTGAAAGTATTTTTAATATATTTTCAAGCTGTGGATAGTTGATAGTAGATAAACAGTGGATTAGGATGGCCGATCATATTCCAAAATTAAAAATTTTCCACATGGGTGGCTGAGAGAGTGACCCCTTTGCTTTCGGATGATTCAGTGTACACAAACTTTTGTTTCATACACAAAATTATTTTTAAAATTTTGTGTATAAAATTACATTATATGCAAAAGATGAATGAATTCAATTTTTCAGACTTGGGTCCCATCTTCAAGACAGGATGTGCAAATACACTCGTCCCTCCACATTTGCGTCTTTGACGTTTGTGGATTTGATTATTCACAGATTTTTATTAATACATTCTTTCTAGGAATATCTAGGTCCTCCAGCGCAACTCTATGGTCAACATTAACCAAAAGTCGCACTGGAGGACTGAGATATTCCTAGAGAGGACACTCCACTTGGCATTTGTAGCTCCTCTGGTGCAATTCTATGGTCAGTGTCTGGCAGATGTTGACCACAGAGTTGTCCTGGAGGACCTAGAAATTCCCAGAGAGGTGTTTTCTCAGGACTAAAATCATAGTGTTTTTGTTATTTGCGGTTTTTCCACTTTCATGGGGGTCCTGTGCCCCTAACCCCAGCGAATGTGGAGGGACAAGTGCATCGCAAAATCTGATGAGACTCTGCAAATGTGCAAAGATGGGAATGTGCAAATCTTCCAAAATCTGAAAATCTCCGAAATCTGAAACATTTCTAGTCTCAAGGATTTTGGATAAGAACAACCTGCCCCAGCATCCCACCCGCTGCGTTTGCACCGACCTTTCCAGGGCTCCGTCCTGCACTGCAGGGGCGTTGCTGGCGGCTCCGGGGACGGAGCTGCTGAAAGAAACGCTGGTGGACCCAGAGCGAGGGGGCAGCGGGGGCTTCTCATCCTCCCCATCTGGAAAAACAGAATGCAGGTGGTCAAGAAAGGCCGATGCTTCCCCAGATGCTTTGGGGGGAAAGATGGCAGAAGGATGGCAAAGTCCACACAATTGCAGGCGGAGGATGCTGCTGCAAAGGATAGAGCCTGAGCCTGAAAGGAGTGACCCACGGCTGGGGCTGGATTAGATGACCGCTGGAGTCCCCTCCTGCTATGGAAGCAAAACGGTGCATCCTGTCCAGCCCCAAATAGGTTTGGGACCTTGGCCAGCTCCTGCCCAAGTCGCCAAACATTCCCCAACCCAGGGGGCCAGATGTCCTCACAACAAAGATGGACAAGACACTGCAAAATGTAGGACATTCAAGATGACACAAACACACAACATTAACATGAATGTAAGTCCGTGCTTCTTAGCCATGTTGAAAATGGAGGACACTTGGGAATTTCTCCTGGACAGAAGGCTGAAACGTAGGGCACGTCCTGAAAAAAGGAGGACGTCTGATTGCTCTGCTCCAGCCTCACTTTGACACCGCTTGAAATGCTGTGGCTCAACGCTATGGAATTGTGGGAACTGTAGTTTGTTGTGGCACCAGAGCTCTCTGGCAGAGAAGGGCTAAAGGGCTCTCAAAACTACCATTCTGATCTGTTTTAATATTTTTTAAATATTTACATATTGTTATAGTTCTTCAAATATATTGTTGCTCTAAATCTTCAATTCACTTAAAAGCTCCTTAATTTAGGTCTGTTTAGTGGACCATTTCATTTCACAAAAGTTTAGCTGTAATTCCCAGTCTTTGTCCCATCCTTCATTTGTCATTCCATGAAGTGGTCATTTGTCCATCTCCATCATGTGTGTTGGAGTCCCCCAGGCTTTTAGTCCTGGGAGACTTCAACATTCCCTTCGTGGCCCTTCGTGGCCAACGCAGTTCTATCCGGTGCGGCTCGGGAATTCATGGATACCATGACAGCCATGGGCCTGTCTCAGCTGGTTTCGGGTCCAACGCATTGTGCGGGGAATACACTCGATTTGGTCTTCTGTACGGACATGGAAAATCCGTGGGCGGAAATTACCAACATTTCCGCCCTGTCATGGACGGATCATTTCCTGGTGAAGGCTAGCATCAAGGCATCAACCCAGATCCCCTCCGGGGGTGGCGGACCCATTAGGATGGTCCACCCTCGAAGGCTGATGGAACCTGCTAGGTTCCAAGAAGCCCTAGAGGGGTATATGGTTGGAAGTGACGGCGACACTGTTGATGCCCTAGTTAACATCTGGGATACTGACCTCTCTAGGGCTATACACAGTATCGCTCCCAAGCGCCCTCTCAGGCCTGCTTCCAAAAGGAAGCCCTGGTACACGGAAGATCTCCGGGCCAGGAAGCGGGTTCTGCGACGGCTAGAGCACGCCTGGCGGAAGCACCCAGCGTTTATCCGACAAGGCTCTCCTAGACCTTCATTTAAAGGCCTATGGAGAGGCGATACGAGCAGCTAGGAACTCGTTCGTTGCTGCTCGTGTCGCGTCCGCGGAGTCGCGTCCAGCAGAGTTGTTCAGGGTAGTGAGGGAGCTAACTCAGCTCCCTCCTGCCCCGAACCAGATCCTTGAACCTACTAAGGCCTGCTGTGACCAATTTAACAACTTCTTCGCGGATAAAATCTCTCGGATAAACGAAGGTCTGGACGCCAGGGTTATAACAGAAACCAGAAGAGAGGCATCCAGAGCTTCCGTGGACTCAGTTGTACTGGATCAGTTTGAGTCTGTCAGTACCGAGGATGTGGACAAGATCCTTAGAAGTGTTAGGAAGACAACCTGCTCTCTCGATCCCTGCCCCTCGTGGTTAGTGGCACAGGGGGGACCGGTGGTTACTTCTTTATTACACCGGATTACCAACCTTTCTTTGAGGGAAGGTCAATTTCCGGAACAGCTTAAATTGGCCACAATTAAACCTATATTAAAGAAGCCTTCCCTTGACCCCCTGGTTCACAATAATTATCGGCCAATCTCGCTACTGCCATTCTTGGGGAAGGTGATCGAGAGGGCGGTTGCAATCCAGCTTCAATCGATCTTGGATGAAACGGATTTTCTAGATCCATTTCAAACCGGTTTCCGGGCGGGCTACGGAGTTGAGACTGCCATGGTCGCTCTGGTCGATGATCTCTGTCTGGGCATCGACAGGGGTAGCGTGTCCCTGTTGGTGCTCTTGGACATCTCAGCGGCTTTCGATACCATCGACCATGGTATCCTTCTGGAACGCCTGGCAGAGGTGGGAATCGGGGGCACTGCGCTCCAGTGGTTCCGGTCCTACCTCTCTGGGAGGTTCCAGATGGTGCAGCTGGGGGACGTCTGCTCCGATAAGAGGGCCCTTACATCTGGGGTCCCTCAAGGAGCTATTCTGTCCCCCATGCTTTTCAACATTTACATGAAACCGCTGGGAGAGATCATCCGGAGGCATGGGGCGCGGTGTTATCAGTACGCTGATGACACCCAAATAGTCTTCTCTATGTCTCCGACTGATGCAGTGACCAGGGATGGCGTCGCTCCTCTTGTGACCTGTCTGGAATCGGTAATGGACTGGATGAGGGAAAATAGACTCAGCCTGAATCCAGAGAAAACGGAAGTACTCGTGATAGGTTCCCCTGGTCCGGGTAAGGAGGTGGTTCCACCTGTCCTTGGCGGGGTCACGCTCCCCGTCAGGGACACTGTATGCAGTCTGGGGGTGCTCCTTGACTCGTCGCTCCATCTAACTTCTCAGGTGGACGCGACCGTCAGGAGCACCTGTTATCAGCTTCGGCTGATACGCCAGTTGCGACCCTATCTGGACCGGAGGGACCTTGAAACCGTAGTACATGCTCTGGTAACCTCTCGGTTGGACTTCTGTAACGCGCTCTACATGGGGCAGCCTTTGTATCATACTCGGAAGCTACAACTAGTGCAAAATATGGCGGCACGGGTGGTCACTGGAGCTCCCAGGACCGCCCATATAACACCTATCTTGAAAGACCTACATTGGCTGCCGATTCGCTTCCGGGCGCAGTACAAAGTGCTGGTTGTTACCTATAAAGCCCTATATGGCTCGGGCCCAGGGTACCTAAAGGACCGTCTCTCCCCACATAATCCGCCCCGCACACTGAGATCTACCGGACAGCGTATATTGAGAGTTCCAGAGGCTAGATTGATGAGCACTACAAAAAGGGCGTTCTCCATCTCTGCCCCTTACCTCTGGAACTCTCTACCTACTGAGCTCCGCTTATCCCCCACCCTCATCCAATTTAGAAAGGACCTGAAAACACATCTATTTCAACAGGCATATTTGTAAATGGGTCTCTCTTGTGGTTTGCCCTGTTAGATATGCTGCCATTGTCTTTCCATCATAGCTTTACGCTGGGAGGTATCGTTTTTTATTGTTTTTAATCTTGTATTGTTTTACTTGTTTCATTGTATTGCTTGGATTTTAAACTATGCTTGATGTTTTAATGTCTTTTTATCTTGTACACCGCCCTGATCTTTTTGGAAGGGCGGTATAAAAATAAAATTTATTATTATTATTATTATTATTATTATTATTATTATGTCTAAACATTTCCTAAGCCATTCGTCATCTGTGGGAATTTTATTTTATTTCCGTCTTGCAATATACACCCAAATGTCTGGATCATTATCCCCAAATCCATTCCTAGGTGGTTTTCTATTGCCAGGAGCAGTTCTTTTGCAAAGCCAATGGAGCTTATCTACCGGTTCAAGCCATGCCGAAATATCCCACGTAAATGCATTTAATTTCCAGACGGCGCAGGGTGCCTGGCCGTTGCATCCCGTACCTGAGTAGTCCCTGTCCTCGACGTTCTCCTTCTCCTTCTCTCGTTCCACGGAGAAAAGCAGTGTGCAGACGAGGCCTTGGTTCGGTTGCAGGTACAAGGCAATGAGGTCACTCAGGGTCTTGAACCGCCGGACCGGGACCCCCTGAGAGGTCTGCAGGGTCAGAAAAGGGCAAAAGATAAGGACCCCCAAGGATGCTGATAAGAAGGGTCACTGGGTCTCAGGGCCTGGCCCTAAGCCTTCCTTTTTCCTGGGTCATCTCCAGGTGGGACACGGTCCAGTTTTGCTGGGCTCAGCTCCAGGCAGGAGGACACAGAGGGCTGCAAATGCACAGCTCGGCTACTAAAGCTACAGTTCACAAGCCGTCATTGATTTGTTGCTGCCCCTCTGCAACGACTCTCAAGGAAGTCTATGTATTTACTGAGAATCTAGAGTTGGAAGAGACCCCAAAAAGGACCATCCGGTCCAACTCCGATTCTGCCATGCAGGAACTCCCAATCAAAGCATCCCCGCTGACCGGTGGCCATCCAGCCTCTGTTTAAAGACCTCCAAAGGAGAAGGCTCCAACACCATCGGAGGCAATGTCTCCCAGAATTGGACCCAGGATTATTCCAGGTGTGGCAAGGCAGAATAGAGCAGCACTATTAATAATACTAATATTTATTTGTATTTCCTGCCTCTCCCTTCGGATCAAGGCGAGATCCCAACAAGTTAAAACTACAGAAAATACAGCGTACAAATGTGCAATATATCGGAACATACCATTTAAAATCTAAAAACAACCAGCATTTCACTTCCATTGATCTCGACACTGTACTCCTATTGATGCAGCCTAAAATAGCATTGGCCTTTTTAGTTGCTGCATCACACTTGCTCTTCTGGATTCCTAGTCCAACGCTTAGAGTCCAATTTCTTCTGGAGAGGTTTGCCACCGTCTTCCTCTGAGGTTGAGAGAGTATGACTTGGCCAAAGACATGCAAGCGAGTGTTCGCAACTAGGTGTGGATTCGAACCCTGCTCTGCCAGGATCCTAACCTGAAAGTTTAGGTCTTTGATGCGACACAATTTTCATTGCTGGAAAGCCTGGTGAACATCACTTAGCAGCCAGCAGGGGGCGCCACAGCCATGCGCTAGCTACGCACAACTCCTTCCAACGTGATGTAGGCTTACGCTATTAGGAAACAATTATTAAAAATTAAAAATAAAATAAAAATATATACATGTAAACCCAATCTATACTTCAAAGTTACAGAGGAAAAAGAAGGAGGAAAAGAACTCTAAGGGAGAAGTACAGACAGACAGCGTGGCGTAGTGGTTTGAGCATTGGACCGTGACTCTGGAGACCAGGGTTTGAATCCTGGCTCAGCCAAGAAACTCACTGGGTGACCTTGGCCAAGTCACACTCTCTCAGCCTCATGGGCAGCAATGTTGGCAAACCTCCTCTGGACAAATCTTGCCAAGAGAATCCCACTGTAAGTCAGAAATGACTTTGAAGACACACAACAACAACAACAACAACAAATATTGGATGCAGGCAAGTTGACCAGACATCTTAACCGCAAAGGACGACAAGGCACCATAACATATAGGACATCCAAGAGAAATGTAGGGCATTTCAAAACAAAAGCTAAAAATATAAGTCATATAAATATCAATTTATGCTTCTTAGTCATGCTCACAAGGAAGGACATTTTGAAATTCCTTCTGCACAAAAGGGGCATGTCCTGGAAAAGGAGGACATCTGGTCACTCTAGATGCAGATTGGGGCTCCCTTACTTGGAATTGCATATCTGAAAAATTCCCAAAACCGAAACTTTTTTCCATGAGTGGCTGAGACAGTGACACTTTTGCTTCCTGATGGTCCTCTGTGTGCAAACTTTGCTTCATGCACAGAACTATTAAAAATATTATCTATACAATTACCTTCAGGCTATGTGCACAAGGTGCATATGAAACATAAGCGAATGATGTTTTTAGGCTTGAATCCCATCTCCAAGACGGCGCATTCTGTTTGCTGTTGCTGTTGTGTGCCTTTAAGTCATCTCTGTGTTATATCAAGCCCACCTGAAGACCTTCCATAGCTTCCCCCAGTTGCCTTTTGGAAAATGTCAAGGGTGGGCATAGTGGTCCAGTGAGCGCTGGACAAGGAGCTGGAGACCAGAGTTCGAATCCCGGTTCGGTCGTGGAACCCCAACAGGTGACCTTGGGCAAGTCACACTCTCTCGGCCCCAGAGCAAACCTCCTCTAAAGAAACCTTGCCAAGAAAACCCCAGGATAGGGACACCATAACTAAGAAGAGGCTCTTTGATCATCCCTCCTAGCGTCCATCCGTCTATCCATCTTCCCAGGCCAGATGCAAAGAGAAGGGCATCCCTTTGCAAAAACAGCGGCCAAGAGGAGCTTTGGGGGGAGAGAAGGGTCCAGGGTGTCGGGAACAGGAGAACAGCTGGCAAACAGCTGGCCAACAGCTGGCCAAGTGGGGAAAAGGCCCTTCCTTCTGTCCTTCAAGTGCCAAGGAGAGAGGCCTAATACCACTACCATTGTTAGATACTTTCTCAAATGCATCACCCCCTTCTTTATTTATCCCCTGACCGTCCCCCCAAATAGCCAGCAAAGCCTTGAAAGATGGCATGATGCATTTTCGGCATTTCGGTCAGCCACTAAAAGTACAATGGGCCCTTGGTATCCGCTGGGGTTTAAGACCCCCTTTAATGGATGCTCAGGTCCCATTAAATGCAATGGAGTATCATCATTGTCATCATTATCATCAATATTACAGAGGGCTCTTAGTATCCACTGGGGTTTGGACAGATAGAAGATAGAGAGATAGTTAGATAGATAGATGATAAACAGATAGATGATAGCTAGATAGATAGTAAATAACTAGAGAGATGGCAGAGAGATGATAAATAGATTAGATGATAGATAGATAGATAGATAGATAGATAGATAGACAGACAGACAGACAGACAGACAGATAGATATTGCTGCACCTGGAGCACAAGGTGCAAACTGGGTTCTTATTTCTTGTTGTCGTTGTTGCTGTTTTGTGCCTTCACGTCCTTTCTGACTTATGGTGACACCTATCCTGGGATTTTCTTGGCAAGATTTGTTCAGAGGAGGTTTGCCATGGCCTCCCCTTGAGGGCCGAGAGAGTGTGACTTCTTGCCCAGGGTCACCCAGTGGATTTTCCATGGCTTCTCCCATGCTTTCTTCTTTCATTTGCAGGTGGGAACTTCCCTGGGAAAGTTACTTCCGCAGCCTTGCTGACCAGTTTGGTGCAGACTGGTTTAGGATTTTGGAAAGGGACAAAATGAAAAACCTGGGAAACCTCTCTGATATCTCTCTCTCTCTCTCTCTCTCTCTCTCTTTTTGGTGCCTTCATCCATCCATGCAGCCCTTTCTCCTTCCTTCCTTCCTTGGGTCTCCGCTTTGGCTGCCCGCTGGGATGGCCACAATGGAGCCACTGTTGTCCTATAAAGGCACCGACGCATGAGCCGGGCCGGACTCCCTGCCAAGATCAGCCGTGCGTGGGCACCCACAGGGCTCGCGCTTGACCGCTTGCCAGCAGCCGCCTGAAAGGCAGAAGGACCGAGCCGGATGCAAGGGTCACCCGTCCGGCACGCAAAGCACAGCCTCTGTGCATCTATGTGTGGAGCATGACCCACTTTGCAAGGGGAATGCCTCTTGGGAAACACCTGGGAGAACAAAAATTATTACAGTTCCCAGCATCCCCCAGCTCTCAAGTGGTCCCACACACATGAGAGGATAACAAATGCGCCCTCCATCATCATCATTATCATCATTTACATCCTCTCCTTTTCTCCCTCAGAAATCAAAAGTGGCTTACAATATTTTTAAAAATAAAATACAGCACCTTTAAAACTCACAGCACTGAAAGAATTAAAACTACCAAGGGCATTAAAAATTTTTTAAACATGCTATTAAGAATAATAAACAGTTGTTTGGAGGGAGGAAAAGAGCCACTGTGGTTTTAGCGTTTTGGCCACTGGATGAGGACTCTTGGAGGCCAGGGTTCGAACCCGTGCTCAGCCATGGAAGCCCACTGGATGACTGTGGGCAAGTCACACTCTCACAGGATGGCAATGGCAAGCCTCATCTTGCCAGGAAAACCCTGTGATAAGTTTGCCCTAAGTCCGAAACAACTTGAAGGCACACAACGATAACAACTAGCTTTTAAAACCCCTGCAATTAAAATGCTTTTATAGTACTTTTAATGGCGCCTGGAAACAGACTGGAGCCATTCCCCAGCCAATGGTACCCAAAAGTGCCTTTGCTGATGCTGGAGAGAACGTATATCCATTGCAATTTGCACCCTCCCCAAAACGACCCCAAATGGAAGGGGCCACAAGGACCGTCCAGGCCACAGGTGGACAATGGTCAGCGTCTCCGGGCCACGTTTGGCCACCCAAGAGATTAGCCTGAAATTGCATTGTCCATTTTGGGGAGGGGACTATTCCTTTCTTGCAAAATTTGTGCCAAAAACTTCCTCAAATACTGGCCATGTTTTTATGGCAGTGAATGAGGAGGCGCCACGAGGGAACATGGTCTGTTATTTAATTTTAAATAATTGTAAATTTAATTGTTATTTAGTTATTTAATTAATGGTTGTTTTAATAACTGATAACTTCCTTGAGTCCTTATATTGGGAGAAAGGTGAGATATAAGCAAAAAATAATAACAACATTAACATTTGGAGCAAAAAGAACTATACCTGAAATGAGCAAAACAAATGCAAAAAATCAGGATTAAACTAAACCTGGAAACAGGATCTAACTTTTCTGGGAAAAGGTAAGGGGAACTCACCTGGACGGCCAGAAATTCCTCTTCGTCTGGCAAAATCCGGTAAGTGTGGACGTGCTTCTGGAATCTGCAGCCACAAAGAAAAGGGAAAGGAAGGGAGGAAAGAGAGGTTCCCAAAATCAGTGGAAGTTTCCAAAATATTGGTCCAAATTCTCCATAGATCTCAAAGGAGATTTAAAAACAAAGGAAGGGTACAGTGTGGACGGATGCAAATCCTGACCCTGACCCTGATCCTAACTCCAACGCATGGCCAAGCAACCCCAAGATGGCAAAAATTATGAACGAGGAACAACAGGTAAGCTAGGAAAACCTGCAGCAGTTTGCATTTGCCTCGACCTCCTGGGGTTGCTGCTGAAGATTATTGCAGTTTGATTCTAATTTAACTGTGCTGGCAGTTCAAGTGGTGTCAAACTGGATTATTTCTGCAATATAGATGCAACCTGGGAATGGCAGGATTCTGCCCTCGCCTCTCTTCTCTACTGAGTTAACTGAGTACAAACTACTTTTGTATTTTGAACTCTGTTTGCAGCATTTGAAGAAAGTTGAGGATGATGGGAGGAGGAAAGAAAAGCCGGGACATTTTAAAAGCAGCTGAAAAAGTGGGGATTCATTGGGACTATCATTCACACTATAGGGTACGATCACAGGAGGACACTGGACCTCAATTTTGGGGGAACCTGAGACCCCTCACCAATCCATCAAAGCTCCCCAACCCCCCCCATTTTCTTTATGAAAAGTGCTATTTTCATGCAATATCTGTCCCCCCAAAAAAGCAGAAAGCCTCTTTCCAAAGACATGACAACACCCACACTCCATCCCCAAATTCCTAACCCCAATATCTTTGTTTCCCCACCGAAAAGGGAAACAGGGAGTAATACTGCACCGTCTCCTCTTGCAATTTTGGGAGACTGCAGTGTACAGTATTTTAAAGTGCTTTAAAAATGCAATCAAGACATATCTCTCCTTACAGGCCTTTCCATATGAACATTCCAACAGTCTCTTACTAATTGAATCAATTGTTCCAAAATTGGTCTAATTGCCTCTGCCCTATTTTAATAATTGTTTAATAATTTAATTGTATTTTATTGTGTATAGGAGAGTTTGGGAGGGTCTGGGATTCCTTGAACAAACCAAAATATAAGCATAGATTCCTAGAGCTGGAAGGGACCCTAAGGCAACCCATCCAATCCAATGACCTTCTGTCATGCAGGAATACATAGGATCCAGAGGCCATCCAGTCCAAACCTTGATGCCATGCAGGAATATAGAGGATCGTAGAGTTGGATGGGAACCCCCAAGGGTCATCAGTCCAACCCCCTTCTGCCATGCGGAATATATAGGATTTTAGAGTTGGAAAGGATCCCAGGGATTATCCAGTCCAACCCTTTATGCCATGCAGAAATACAGAGAATCCTAGAGTTGGAAGAATCTCCCAAGGGCCATCCAACCCTCTTCTGCCATGCAGGAATACACAGAACTCTAGAGTTGGAAGGCACCCAAGGGCCGTCCATTCCAGTGCCCTTGTGCCATGCAGGAACTCACAAACAAAGCCCTCTTTGTGACAGTTGGCCATCCAGCCTCTGTTTCAAAACAGCCTCCGAAGAAGGAGACTCCATCACTCTCCAAGGCAGTCTATTATTCTAATAGTGATGGTTTGTGCTCTCTTCGTGGGACATTAAAAGGACCTCAAAACATGCTCAGAGGCACCCTTGATATGGAGACCAACAAAGCACCCTTCGAACACAGTTCGGCGGCACAGACCAATCCTCTTTCATGCCAAGGCTTTCTTGGCAAACTCTGGCTGCAGAACCAAGTGGGCCGTTTTTAGGTTTCTGAAACCTCTCCAGGGCTGCATCCACACTGGAGAAATAACCCAGTTTGACACCGCTTTGCAGCATCCTGGCTCAAGGCTATGGAATTCTGGGAGTTGGAGTATGTCGTGGGGTCCAGAGCGGAGCTGGGTTATTGTGGGTGCAGCCTTTGAGGAAGAAAGAAATTGGTTGCATAAACTTTTATAGAGTTGCATGTATTTGGGGACTGAGGTTCCTTTAAAACTAAAACCTGGAACGGATTCAAAAACCTGTGCCCTTGCTGCCACACTGCTGAACTGATTCAGTTTGACACCGCTTTAGCTGCCATGGATCTATCCTATGGAATCATGGGACTTATAGTTTGCTGTGGGCTCCCTGACAGAGAAGGCTAAATATCCCACAAAACTGCAAATCCAAGAATCCCAATGCATTGTGCCATGGCAGTCAAAGCTGTGACAAAATGCATCTATTCTGCAGCGCAGATGCAGCTAAAAAGGCTTGAGCATTGACATTTGGACCAAATGGCACAGTGGACAGTTCCTTTCAAGTTTGGACCAGATCATGCAACGGACTGAACAGGGAGCCAGCAGCTACGTTCACGCAAAGCCAAAAGCTGTGATGTTACAAGTAGCACCAGTTCATGGTATCCGGCTCTTCCCTCGACCAAAAGATGCCAGTCCGTCTCATGCAACAGCGCTTGGGGCAAAGGGCATTGGTAAGTAGGCCAGTGAGAGAGAAAATTGGCATCCCGTTGCAAACCCAAGAGCAAAATGTACTACTTGGCTGTTGCCTCCCCAGCGTTTTGCAGGTTTCATCTGGCGCGGGAGTGGCATTTGTGTACAGTACACAGACGTTTTAGGGCAAGGAAAACAGCCACGCTTTCCATGGAGAAGTCCTGCAGCCCTTTAACAGCTTCAGAAAAAGGGGAAGAGCGCTGCCCAGGCTTCAGGGGTAGTTCATTTGGGGGCCTTATTTTAGGGAGGATGGAGCAACAAAGCTTAGGATGCAATGTAAAAAAATATGAAACTCCGCAGAGAAAACAGAGGAGATTTCTCTTTGTCTCTCTAACTGCTGGAACCCAGGGGCATTGCATCTGAGGAAGCGAAAAGATTCAAGAGAGCTTGAGGATTTGGCTACGGCTCTATGTGTGCCAAGGCTGACTTTTTAGGCTATATTCACACTGGAGAAATAACCCGGTTTGGCCCCGCTTTAATGGCCTTGGCTCAAGGCTATGGGATTCTGGGAGTTGGAGTTTGTTGTGGGGTCCAGAGCGGAGCTTCGCTCCGCTCTGGGCCCCACAACAAACCCCAACTCCCAGAATCCCATAGCCTTGAGCCAAGGCCATTAAAGCGGGGCCAAACCAGGTTATTTCTTCAGTGTGGATGCAGCCAGTGTGTGTTGGAGAGACCCCAAAAAGGGCCACCCAGTCCAATCCAGTTCTGCCATGCAGGAGCTCACAATCGAAGCAGCCATGAGACAGAAGTCCAACCTCTTTTTGGAGATGTCCAGAGAAAGGAGACTCCTTCCTAAAAAGAGCTGCTCGCTCGCCGCTCAGCAGCCGCATTGGAGAAAGCCATCCAGGCAAGCCTTTCCGAGGCAGGCTCACGTGTCCCAGGTCTGATTGTTTTATTGCGTTTACTGGATTTAGCAGCTCAGCCAGACCCAGTATCCCTATTTTATTTGACAACATCGCTTGTTGACAGAAACTAAAGGGAGATGGAAAGAGGGCTGGGTAATGCTTTTATTGGCCATGGAAAGGTCAGCAAAGAGGGAAGCTTTTGTGTCCTTCACAACCCTTCTGTTCCGTCTGCATTGCAGAAATAAGTCACTTGGACATCACGGTTTGTTGTGACCCCCAAAACTGAAAATAACAAAAAACACTGAGAGAACACCTTTCTAGGAATCACTTCTAGGTCCTCCAGGGCAACTCTGTGGTCAACATTTGCCAGACACTGACCATAGAGTTGTGCCGGAGGAGCAACAAAGGCCCAGCGGAGTGCTCTCTCTAGGAATCTCTGGGTCCTTCAGTGCGACTTTTGGTTAAAGCTGACTGTCGAGTTGTGCTGGAGGACCTAGATATTCCCAGAGAACATATTAATAAAATTCATGAATAATCAAATCCATGGAAGTCAAAAGCTGCAAATGTGGAGGGAGGCGTGTAAATAAATATCGTCATCATCATCATCATCATCATCATCATCATCAATCATCATCATGGGTCTTCCTCCCCAACACAGGCACCCCTTTCCAATTCTGATCCAACATTCCCCAAAGGGGTCTGGATTGCTTGAGATTTCCTAAGGGCTGGAAATTTAAAACACAAAGTCACCCATTGTGACTGTCCCTGCTCTCTGGAAAAACCAAGCCCTGCTTTTTAACCCAAGCTGACTGCCCCCCCCCCCCAGCCCTCCCATGGATCTGAAAAGGAGGGGGAGACTTTGCCAAAAAGACCCACTGACCACAGGAAGGGAAGGCGGTGAGTCAGCGGCCGACAAGGTCTGAATCAGCAAATCTAAAAAGCAAGCGTTCTCGGCTTTTAACTAATATTTAGAAGGTTTGAGGTTGTTTGTGCAGTTGGCCCTCCTTACCCAAAGATTCTTTATCCAGGGATTTAACCATCCATGGCTCAAAATTATTAAAAATATGTATAAATTCCAAAGAGCGAGCGTTGATTTTGCCATTTTATATCATAAGGGGCACGGTCTTACTCTGCCATTGTATGTAATGGGACTTGAGCATCCAAGGATCTTGGTGTCCGTGGGGTGTCCTGGAACCCAAGCCCTGCAGATATCATAGTGCCTTCTAGTTGTTTCCAACTTATGGCCATTCTAAGGCAAACCTATTATAGGGTTTTCCTGGCAGGTTTCTTCAGAGGGAGGTTGCCATTGCTTTCCCTTGACGTTGAGAGAGTGTGACTTGCATCCGAAAGTAGCCTGCCTTGCATCATAAACCTGGAGAAAGGCTCTCTCTCTCTCTCTCTCTCTCTGTGTAATATTGTTTGTGGTTGTTTTTTGCTGTTAAGTCAACTTTGACTAATGGCAGTGCCTTGAACGCGAGACCCGACGGACTCAATCCACCTGTCCTGGGATCTTCCTGTTTGCCTCCTGCCTTCCCTTTTCCACACAGCATCATACTTCCCAAGGGCCTGCTGGGTCTCATGGTGAGTCCAAAGTACAGGATGAATCCAAATCCTGGCTGAGTCACTTTGGTTTCGAGGGAGAGCTCAGGCTCCCTTTGCTCTCAGAGGCATTTCCTTAGAGCCTTGTTCCCAGGATGTTCTGCTGTGTCTTTCTCAATGGCTCTCAGGTTGACTTCAGCTTAGGAGGCTACTCTCTGAGTAAGAGCCACCGGAGGCTCTTTCGCACCCACAGCCCAGCTCAGGTCTTGCAAACACAAGGGCTTCCTGGACTGACTCAACCCAATCTTTCCCAACAAATCACATTGTGGCATGAGATGTCCAAAGTACAATGAACTCAGTCCAGTCATCTTGGCTTCCAGGGAAAATTCAGGCTTGGTTTGTTCTCAAACCCATTTATTTGTCTTTGTGTGTGTGTGGTGGAGTCTCCTTCCTTGGAGATCTTTAAACAAAGACTGGATGGCCATCTGTCAATGGGGATGTTTTGATTGTGAATCTCTGTTAGGGGTCGGACTGGATGAGGGCCCATCTTGGGGTCCCTTCCAACTCAATGGTTCTATGATCCTATGATGCATGGCATCTCCAGAACATTCCTCCAGCGCCACCGTTACAAATAGTGGCTCTGCAAATGAGAGACCCCTGAGAGCCCCCTCGGTCATCTGCTGCCCTTCTCAGGTCTTGCAAACTCAAGGCAGCAGCTGTTTCTTCCTTGGTTGAATCAATGCAGCAATGGCACAGCCTCCCTTACCTCCTTCTGCCTTCCACTTTGTTGTTGTTGTGTGCTTTCACATAATGTGCAACTTATAGTGACCCTAAGACAAACCTATAATGGGTTTTCCTTCTTTGGGGGGGGGGGGTGTCTGCCATCCTCTGAGGCTGAGAGTGTGTGACTTGTCCAAGGTCACCCAGTGGGTTTCTATGGCTGAGCTGGGATCCAAGCCCTGGTCTTCAGAGTTGTAATCCAACGCTCAAACTACTATGCCATGCTGGCCTTCCACTTTGTCAAACATTAATGTCTTGTAATGAGTTGCATGATGTATCCAAAGTGCAACAGCCTCGGTTTGGTCATCTTGGCTTCTTCCAGGGAGAGTTCAGGCTTGATTTGCCCTCAGCCCCATTTATTTGTCTTTTTAAGCCATCCATGGTATCTGCAGTATTTTCTTTTACTGTTTTTAAATAGAATTCATAGAGTTCTATTTAACTGCCATGCAGGAATACACAAAGGACGCTCCTCCAGGCCTACATCTCAAATGGACTGATTTTCTTCCTGCCCCCTTTCAAAGAATCATAGAATCCTAGAGTTGGAAGAGACCCCAAGGGCCATGTAGTCCACCCGCTTTCTGCCATGCAGGAACTCTCAATCAAAGCATCCCCGACAGATGGCTATCCAGTCTCTGCTTAAAGACCTCCAAGGACGGAGACTCCACCACTCTTCACAGTCCAACCAGGGTCAAGGTGACCCCATGCCGTCCTCACTGCAAAATGTGGGGCATGCAAAAAAGTAGGATTTTTCCAAATAAAAGTTTTTCTTTTTAAAAACCCTCATGAATGCATGCTTCTTAGCCATGCTCAAAATGGCTAAGGATGTTTGGAACTCTTCCTGGACAGATGGTTGAAATGGAGGACATGTCCTGGAAAAGGAGGCCATCTAGTCCCCCTGATCCAGGGGTCACTGTGGCCGGCCAAAGCCCAGCATCTACAGCAATTCAAGGCTCAGCCGCAAGTGAACTTGAGATCTGATTTCTGATGCAAGATGTACAGCCCCATTCATGCTGCAGACGAATGCACGCGCTCCAGAGGCTCCGGTTTCCCCTTTTCCGAACGCAGGGCATTTGGGGTTCCCCTTCTTCTGGAAGCTGCCCTTGGGCTCCACATGTCCTTCGAGGGTTGGGTTACGGCGGAGACTAATCCAGCACAGACAGGGCCGCTTCATCCCAGGACGCTGGACGGCTGGCCAGACAAGCAGCTGAGTGGCGGCACAAAGGCCCATTGTGCCCAATGGACGGCATTCCCAGGAGTGACCCCAGGCAGCCAGCTGGACAGCGCCCAAAAGGCCTGTGTGGGTCTATTTATGACACTCTCCTCTCCCCAGAGAGACCCACATGGCACTGTGGGGAGAAGGATTACCAGCCTGCGCCGGGGAGGCTGGAGCTATTTCGGACCCTCTCCTTCCCTCTGACTGCTGATGGCTTAGAATCACAGAATCCTAGAGCTGGAAGAGACCCCAAAAAGGGCCACCCACTCCAACCCAATTCTGCCATGCAGGAACTCCCAGTCAAAGCATCCCATCCAGGCTCTGTTCAAAGACCTCCAAAGAAGGAGAATCCAACACCCTCAAAGGCAACATCTTCCACCATTGAACAGCTCTTACTCTCGGCTTTCAAGATCAGACAGGATCCAGTGACTTTAGGGTTTTAGGTGTACTTTGTTTTAAATCTGTTGAGAGCCATCTTGGGTCCTGTCCTGGGAGAAAGGCACGATTTAAAGGAAGGAGACCAGCTACAACTGAACACGCCAAAACGGGCAAGACATGAAAATCCACCGCACCACAAAGAGCACAAAGCGGCACAAACTCAATTCACACCGGCGACCACAACAACGTGCGCAAAAGGAGAAACTCAGCAGCTGTTCAGACCATGAGTAATGCAAGCCTGCCATTGAACAAACAGCAACTGTCAACATCGTCACCACAAAGTCTTGTGGCAACCGAGATTAAAATGATGATTCTGCCGGAAGCAAGACTCAGTCCCAACAACCGACGCAGCGTGGCAAATGACATTTTAAAATAAATAAAATAACACATCGGAGCAATGTTAGGATGATGCTCCGACTCCTGTGCTTTAGTTTTTATTCCCTCCCCCCCAAAAGGTATATTTTAACATTATATGTTTGCTGTTAAAATTGGTTTTTTACATCATAATTCTTTCTTATATACATATTTAATAATGAAAAATCTTACACACACACACACACACACATGTCCCTCCGCATTTGCTAGGGTTATGGGCACAAGACCCCCGTGAATATGGAAAAACCGCAAATAACATAAATACCATGTTTTTGCCTGGGAGGATACCTGTCTGTGGCCAACTCTGTGGCCAACATCCAACAGACACTGACCCTAGAACTGCGCTGGAGGAGCCACAAAGGCCTCATAGAGTGTCCTCTCTAGGTCTTTCAATGCAACTTTTAGTTAAAGTTGACCATAGAGTTGCACTGGAGGACCTAGATATGCCTAGAGAACATAATAATCAAATCCGTGAATAATCAAATCCACAAATTTGGAGGGATGAGTGTGTTTTATCCATTCAGGAATTATTTTTATTTTAAAAATAGGAATATTTATGTTAGTCTCTATTCTTCTTTCTTTTGCCTTCAATCATATCTTCTGAAATGACTTCCATATGCTTTTCCATTCAGTGTAAAGTAGATTATTTAATCTCATTGACTTCTCTGAATTTGAGGAAGATATAAGTCTTTTCCATTATTATTGCTTCCTGAAAGTTTGTGTTTTCTGTTACCTTCTTTTACCGTTAAAATGTTAATTTACTATTGTTTCCATTTATTTTTACATAGCAGTTTGCTTTTGCCTGAGCCCATTGGGAAGGGCAAGGAACCTGTCACCAGATCTGCCCCTGCTCAGATAATGGTGAGCAAACTGCCTTTGCACTTGGAATCCAGTTTGCAGCAATCGGATTAAGATGAAGACAAAGGGGGAAAGTGGAGGGACGAGACAGAAACTGGGGCATTTTAAAGGCAGCTGAAAAAGTAGGACGACAGAGGATTAATCTTTGAATTCAATTTGCAGCAATTGAAGAAAGCTGAGGACAAAAGGGGAAAGTGGGGGGGGGGAGGAGGAAAGGGAAATTGGGACATCTAAGAGCAACTAGAAAAGTGGGGTGATAAAGGGTTAATTGGGAGGGTCGGCTGGTATGGCACTATATAAAACCAGGTTGTCTTCTTGGGCAAGCTTCAATTTTTTCTCTGTAAAATGGGGATCATGTTCACTGCAGCCCAAACTGCAAATCATATTAAAGAGAGAGAAATTCTTGTCTAGGAGATCCCCACCAAACTCATCTTCAGGACAAAAACAATAACTCTGGAGGGAAAGGTCGCCAAAGTCATAGTCCAGCCCTCAAACCACTATGCCATGCTGGCTCTAAGATAGGTAGATAGATAGAATAAATAAATGAGAAGACACCTCAACACACTACACCGGATGCAGACAGAATTTCAGACATCCATGTCAGAGCTGGGAAAAGTCCTTTTCTCTGGACTGTAACCTCCAGAAGCCCTTGCTGGATTAGGGATTTGGGGTTTTTATTCTAAATAAGGCTGTTCGTCTCCTTCCACTTCTTCATGCAGGCAAGAACTGGAAGCAACACTGGAGAGGAAGAGGGAGACCAGAACCCAAGCTCTGCACCATGTTTGGATACCACTTTGGGCAAAAAGGGACTCCTGGAGCCGAGCCTCTCTGCCCAGAGAGGGTTAAGTCTTCAGAGTGGCTCTGCAAAAGGCCATAAAGTTCCTTTTTCTTCCTCTTCCTCCTCCTCCTCCTCCTCCTTCTCCTGGCAGGAGATATTTATAGCTCACAGTGGTGGTTTGTTTTCCCATCTGTGCAGAAATAAGAGAGAAGATCCCAGAGGCGGAGGAGGAGGAGGAGAGGCGGCCCAGGAGGCCAGTGGCCTGCCTGACATGAGTCACCCTGGAAAGCCCTGGGCAGCCACAGCCGCAGCAGCGCCAAGCAGGGCGCCAACAAGGGACCGCGGGTGGCAGGGCCGGGCAGGGCGGCCGGACAGAGGGACAGGGATGGCTATCTTTAGAGCCGGGAAACCCGCCTTTGTGGCCGGGCCAGAAGAGCCCCTGCAAAGCACAACTGCTTCCCACAGATTAGCAGCCGGGGAGCATTCATCTGGAAAGGCCAAAAAGAAAGGAGATGGAAACCAAAGGACTGGAGCGTTGTGGGTGAGACACATACACGCACAGAGGCGTGACTCCTTGCACTCGCACTGCTTCACGACAGGTGTACATGGGTGCAGATGGTATCCACATAAATGCCTGATCTGCACACATCATATCCAGATGTGTGCCATGCACGCACACGGGTGGCCACTGCACACAGGTGCATGAACATAGGTGCGTCATGCATGTACACAAGGGACACCGTAGTCATATTAACCCAAGTGCATAGCCTGCAATACCTACACGTAGATGTGCAGTGCGTGTCCATAGGGAACACTGTAGTCACACAAACGTATGTGCATAAGTCTGTAATACATACACATAGGTGTAGAGTGTATGTGCACAAATATAACTGGAATCACAGGGGCATGCACGGAGGTTTGCAGTGAATGTGCACAGGGGACACCATAGTTACACAAACACAAGTCTTTAATACATGCACATAGGTGTGTCATGCATGTGCACAAAGGATACCATAGTCACACAAACACATGTGCATAGGTCTATAATACATGTGCATAGGTGTGCAGTGCATGTTTGCTTTGTACATGACCTTTACACATAGGTGCACATTGTGATCACATAAATGCACAACATACAGAGGCGCATGGCACAATCACATACATACACACACACACACACGAACGATGCGTGCATACGTGGGTACATTGTGTTCAGCCAAGTACACAACGAAGCCGCACAGGTGTGCCACGCAGGCCTCTCCCGTCGAAGGCAGCATGCGCAAAACCTTTTATCCCACCTGTGCTGTGCCCAAACAGGCAATCCTGCCAGATCCCAGAGGGCACCGCTGGTAGCATTTCCCTTGTTTGTTTCATTCTCTTACAAGGAACTCTGCTGACTCTGGAACGGCGCCGGAGGCACAAGTGCTGACTTGGTACTTCCTGGTCTGGACCGGGATCGCAAGGCCCTCATTTTGGGAGGGCATGGCATGGCACGGCATGGCGGCGGGTTCTGTCGCATTCACACACGACCAGCGCCAGGCTGGATTTCAACCACATAAACAAAGGCACACCCTAATTGCAGAGAGAATAATGACATATTCCCAGCCATCTGTGTGTGTATGTTAAAAAAAACCTACCCCTAAGCAAACAGTAAGGCATTAATTCAACCTAATGTGTGCCTCTCCCTGGCTCTGTAAGGAGAGACCTTTGCCTGCCAGGCTTGGGGCTCTCTTTAGTCCCTCAAAGCAGCCTCTCAAAACAAAAGAGGACAGTCACCATCCAACAGAAAGCCAGCCTGGTGCAGTGGTTGGAGGGCAGGAGTCCAACTCTGGAGACCAGAGTATTTATTATTATTCTTATTATTAGTACAGCATCCTTCAAAATCCACCAAAATGCTGATGCCTTTATTGGACCAACCGAAATGCACATTATCCACGTTGCAAGCTTTCGAAGCTCCACTGGCTTTTTAATCAATATGAATCAACAGTGGAGCTTTAAAAGTTTGCAACCTGTATTTAGTGCATTTTGGCTGGCCCCATAAAGCTTTCACCGTTTGGTGGATTTTGGATGATGTTGTACTTTTCTCTACGGCCAGCACAGTTACTGCTGGATATGTTTTCTGGAGACCAGAGTTCGATTCTTTGTTCTGCTATGGAAAGTGGAAACCCACTGGGTGATCTTGGGCAAGTCACACCCTCTCAGCCCCAGAAAAAAACACTGATAGGGTTCCCATAAGGCAGAAATGATTTGAAGGCACACAACAACGGTCACCGGCTTTTTCCACCTTTGCTTTAGGAAATGCAAGGCTTTCCCAAAACCAAACCCACGTTGCACCCTCCTCCTTCCACCGGAAGAAGAGTTCTGCATAACACAAAAATGTGCGTTCCCAGCCTTTTTGGCCCAAGTCAGGGCTGCCCAAGATAGCGCTCTCTCGCTCAATGCTTCTTTCATTGCAGGATGTGAATGGCTACCAAGACTGACCTCACTTGCCAAAAAACAAACAAACCCAAAACAGTTCCTCCGTTGGAAAGAGGAAAAATACACAGTTCGCTTGTTTAAACAGTTCCCACTCTTCCTTTAGAAAGTTCCTCGTAGGAAAACAAGAGGCTCTTATTAGATGGATGCAACCCCCCAGGAGTCCATCTAAGGCCACTATTCCCAATTCTGGTGGCAGCAATAGGGTTCCTATAGAGCAGTGGTCCCCAAACCGTGCCCTTTAAGGGATTTTGGACTTCAGCTCCCAGAATCCCACACTATTGGCCAATGTGGCTGAGGCTTCTGGGAGCCGAAGTCCAAAATCTCTTAAAAGGCACAGTTTGGGGACCACTGGTTTGTACACATGCAGAACCTTCTGGGTTAAAACCAAGGAGCTACCGGTAGTTACAGAAGACACAAATGAAGGGCCACAAAAGTCTGCAGCATCTATAGGACCATCACACTCCTTTCCCACGCAAGCAGAATTACGCTCAAAATCCAGATGTTGCTATCATGGCACCTTGCATTTCCAGCCACCAAGAATTTGGCAAGCCTTTTGCAACAACAGACACCCACCAACGCTGGAGTTAAAGTCCAGAAAAGGGACTGGGGGGAAATAATAATTTTTGTAAACCGTCCCCCTGCCCCCCCCCCGATCTACTGGGTTGTAGCTCCCATCAGCCCCAGCAAGCAGGCCTTTTTCATTTGGGGGATGATGGGGTTTTTAGTATAGTTGCAAGATGCAGTGTGTAAGCTGGACTGTTTGATCCATCCTCAGAAGACGTGCTTTGACTTGGTTATGTTTGCACTCTGTTAGGAAACCTTTTTTGTACTCGTTTCCTTTGTAATGTTATTTTCTGAGGTCGCTTTAGCAAAAGAGAAAAGTCTCCCTGGAACGTGGGGTGGTTTCTTTTTGTCCTCACTCCTCTTCTTTAAATTCTGTTTGGCAACACCAGAAGCCCTTGCAAAGTACGTCACGCTGCAAACCCCGGATGCTTCGACCACAAAAGACCATTGCAAAAACGCAGGCAACGAATGTTGAAGAACGTATAATGTTTGCAGTCAGTATCCGTAACAAATGAATAGGGATGAAATTAGAGCCAAAGAGAAGGCCAGAGCTTTCCACCATTAAGAAAACACACACACACACACACACACACACATATATATATATGAGAATCCCAAAATCCAAAATATTCCAAAAATTCTTTCCTGGGTGGCTGAGATAGCGATACTGTTGCTTTGCAATGGTTTCAACATACACACACTTTTGTTTCATGCACAAAATTATTTTAAAAACATTGAATAAAATTACTGTACCTTTAGGCTATGTGTTTACAATGTATATGAATCATAATTGAATTTTGTGGTTAGATTTGGGTCCCATCTCCGATATATGTCATTATATGGATGCAAATATTCCAAAATCTGATGGAAACAATTTCAAAATCCAAAATACTTCTGGACCCAAGCATTTCAGATAAGGGAGACTCCACCTGTCTTCTTTTTATTATTGTTATTACTCATATGTTTGCACATCTTAATTCATTTCCTTTGCTATATTTTGCCAGTTCCGCTGCCTCACGAAACTACAAATCCCAGGATTCCGTAGGATGGAGCCATGGTAGTTAAAATGGTACCAAACTGCATTATTTCTACAATGTAGACCAGTGGTCCCCACACTGTGCCCTTTAAGAGAGTTTGGACTTCATTTCCCAGAAGCCTCAGCCATGTTGGCAAGATAGCCTGGGATTCTGGGAGCTGAAGTCCAAAATTCCCTTAAAGAGCACAGTTTGGGGACCATTGATGTAGATGCACCCAAAGACTGCATTATAGATAAGTGCACTCAGATAAGGAGTGAATTATTATTATTGCTGTTGTTACTACTACTACTACTACTACATTTACATCCCACCCTTCTCCCAAGACTAGGACTCAGGGCAGCTTACAACATTAAAATTCGCCATACTTTTATTAACATATAAAAACAATACATTAAAACAGGATTAAGGATGAATGAAACCCACTGGGTGACCTTGGGCGAGTCACACTCTCTCAGCCTCAGGGGCAGACCATGGCGAACCTCCTTTGAACAAACCTGGCCAACTACCTGAAGATGCACAACAGCAATAAGATGCAGAACTAGGACTGAGATGCATAATGGAGGGAGGCGGTTAAGTCTTGCCTTTCTATCCGCTATAAACCATTACTTTGGGATTCAAAATCGTTGCATTGCAAAATTCAAAACGTGCCGCGTGGCTTTGGATTCCAAAGAAGAGCAAACACCAGCAGCCAGAAAGTGGCAAAGACACCCCAGTTCAGTTCATGGGATCTGCTCTCCTTAGAGCCAGCCTGGTTCTTACTGCTATGAATTCCTAAAAGGGAATCCTATACAGCCCCTTCCTCTTTTGAAGCAAAGGGAGGTCTTTGCCGGTGGATTGGGCCCAGGCTCAGAGCAAGGAAACATCCTCAAAAAGCAGAGCTTTCAAGGGCTGGAAAAGTCCATCACTCTCAAAGCTGCATCTATAAATAATGCACCGCCAGAATAAACCCACATTTATCTGCTGCCACTAAATGGGGGCTGGAAAGGCAACTGTTTTGCGGCGGTTTTGCAGCGAAGGAGGTGCCCAGGATTTTGGGAGGATTTCCAAAGTTGGCACAACCAGGAACAGTCGGTGGTTTGTTGGTGGTTTCCCATCCAAATCCTAACCAGGACTGACCCTGCTTAGCAACCAGGATCAGACTGGATCTGATCTTGTAAAAGACATCATACAGAGAGGCAAAGATAGCCTCTGTTTTTGAAAAGAGGTTCAGGAATTTATCTGAAGAAGAAGAAGAAAAGAGAGAGAAAGGCAGAGAAGCACGATGCCTTTGAAAAGAATACAATATGAGAGCAAAACGAAAGGAAAAGAGATTCCTAAAATGATCTGTTATATAAAGCAGTTATAGAAGTTAAAATAGAGAGAGAAAGGAAAAGATATTTAGAATTATAAATGGAAAAGTGTAAAGAAATAAAGTTCAGCCAATGGAGGAAGCTGATGATTGTAAAGTCATATACCTATATGGGAAGTAATAGTGCCTCTCTATTCTGCTTTGGTCAGGCCCCACCTGGAATAATCCTGTGTCCAGTTCTGGGCCCCACAATTCAAAAAGGATGTGGAGAAACTGGAGCCATGTGTCCAAAGGAGGGCCACCAAAATGGTGAAGGGTCTGGAAACCATGAAGCCCTATGAGGAAGGACTTAGGGAACTGGGGATGTTTAGCCTGGAGAAGAGAAGGTTAAGAGGGGATATGATAGCCCTGTTCAAATATTTGAAGGGATGTCACATTGAGGATGGAGCAAGCTTGTTTTCTGCTGCTCCAGAGACTAGGATGCAGAACAATGGATGCAAGCTGCAGGAAAAGAGATTCCACCTCAACATTAGGAGGAACTTCCTGAGAGTAAGGGCTGTTCGACGGTGGAACACACTCCCTCAATGGAGATTGTGGTGGAGTCTCCTTCCTTGGAGGCCTTTAAGCAGAGACTGGATGGTCATCTGTCAATGGGGATGCTTTGATGGAGAGTTCCTGCATGGCAGGGGGTTGGACTGGATGGCCCTTGTGGTCTCTTCCAACTCTGTGATTCTATGATTCTATGCATAATATTTTAAGTTTTTATATATTTTAAATGTTATTTATAGAGAGAGAGAGAGAGAGAGAGAGAGAAATATTATGTGATGCATAATATAAAGTGCATAATATAAGTGAATTATATTTGTTATAAGAAATTTTATTTATGTTTGTCTGATACAAAATAAACAACAGATAAATGTAACCAATTTATAATAAAAAGCAATTAGAAAAAAGAGGTTCAGAAATTTGTCAAGCCGCACCCTCTGACTCCAGAGTTGCTAAGCCCAGATGCCAAGGATGTGTCCTCCTTGAAATTGCTGGATGACCGCTCCCAGCATCCTTCATTGCTGGCTAGTGGAAGGAGGGAATTATAGTCCAATGCCACCTGGGTATACCCACCCCACGTCTGCTAAGCCGTCTGATTTTTAACCTTTTGGACTTCTCAAGTTATTTCCCAAAAATGACTCTGCACATGCCTAAGCGCGCCTTCTTTGTTGCAGGAATTCCAACGAAGCCGAGTCTTGGAAACAGAGTTTGGAGCTAAAATTAACCTTTGGCAAATGGCCTTCTCTGCGGACCAAGAAGCCTCCTCCAGAGCGATGGATGGGAATTGGGGGCGGCAAGGCAGCTGTCCCCTCTCCTGCCCAAAAAAGCCCCCGATCCCCAGCTTCTCCCAGTTGCAACTCCAGATCTCTTGCCCTGGAAAATGAAAGGAGGTACTAAGCAGCAGGGAGTCCCAAAAGAACATCAGCCTGTGCTTTATAGCCTATAGCAAAGCCTTTGACTGCATAGCCCATGAAAGGCCATGGAAGGCCCTTAAAGACATGATGATGGGAGTGCCAAGACACCTGATAGTCCTGATGAGGAATCTCTATTTAGGACTACTATCAGGACAGAAGATGGAGAAATCAAACGGTTCCCAGTTAGCAAAGGGGTCAGGCAAGGCTGCATCCTTTCACTGCAGAACTTATTGAAAGAAAAGCAGGTTTGGACAGAGAAGGAGTGGAAATAGCAGGAAGGAATATCAACAATCTGAGATATATGCAGATGACACCGTAATCCTAGCAGAAAACCTCAAAGACTTGGAACAACTACTAAGGAAGTTCAAGGAGGAAAGTGCAAAAGACAGGCTTAGTGTCCAACATAAAGAAAACCAAAATAATGACCGCTGAGGACCTTCACAGGTTCAACCTCAGCAATGAGGAAACAGAAATAGTCAAAGAATTCCCATACCCGGGATTAAACATTGATAGAAATGGGGACTGCAGTCTGGAAACCAAAAGAACATTAAGAATGGGGAGGAAAGAACTAGAGAAGATCCTAAAATGCAAAGACATACAACTGAGGACAAACGTCAGAATCATACAAGCCATCGTATTCCCTATTTCCAAGGATGGATGTAAGAGCTGGACAGTTAAATCATAAATAAGAAAGCAGATAGGAAGAAAACCCATTCATCTGAGATTATTTGGGGCTGTGGCAAATATTTGTAATATATGAAAGCACAATACAAATAAGCTTGTGGTCATCTGGTCACTCTGGACCCAGCCTCCGAGACAAACTGGACCTGACCCATATTGAGGGGGGGGGCTTCCTAGGACCCCCAGAACCAACACTTTGAATGGTGTCTGGAAGCAAACTGACCCCTGGCACGAATCCGCTTGCCCGCCCTGCCAGCCCAACTAGCCTTAAGTTCATTTGGGACAATGGGACTGATGCCACCGGCCTTTAATACCAATGTGGGCCTAAGAGGGGGATTTGGGGAAGGGAGTCCCGGAGGTGTCCTGACTCAGTTTCCCCATTGATTCCAATTGGGGTGATTAAGAGCGGCTTCCAAGAACCAGCAACTGGGACATTCCAAGCGGATGAAAAGTCCGGCAGAAGGAACCCTCCCTGAGAAGCTTCCATTCATAAACATCGGCCTCCGCTTCCAGCTTCCAAATTATTTCACAGGCTCTTTCTTTTTCCTCCTCCCCCAGTTTGGCAGAAAACTCTTTATTTCCAGACTTTAAAGTGTGTGTGCAATTGCACTCCCTGCATCGCACACTTCCACACAGTAGTTAACCCAGAATAACTATAATCCCCGGGTATTTGCTGATGGAATAAACATAGATTATTACAATACAATAACACCCAAAATCCACAAGACAAGAGGCACCTTTCTTGGGTCAACCAAAATGCACAATATACATGCTGCAAGCTTGTGAACATGCATATTGTGCATAAAGGTATTGCTGTTTTGTGGATTTGGGGTGTTATTGTACTTTGCTATAAGACCATCATAGATATCTCTGGATATATTGTATGGATTATTAAAATATAATAATATCCAAAACTCACAAAATAAGACTAACCAAAATGCACATTATACATGCTGCAAGCTTTGAAAGCTTGCAACATGTATAGTGTGCATTTTGTTTGGCCCCATAAAGGTATCACTCTTTTATGGATTTTGGATATTATTGTACTTTGCCATCAGGCCGACATGGCTATCCCTGGATATATTTTACGGATTATTAAAGTACAATAGCGTCCAAAATCCACAAAACAGGGATAATTTAATCGGACCAACCAAAATGCACAATACACATTCGAAAGCTTGCGACAAATTGTGCATTATAGTTGGCCCCGTTTTGTGGATTTGGGATGTTACTGTCCTTTGCTATAAGGATGACACGGATATATTTTATAGATGTAAGTGAGCATCCTGGCTCAAGGCTATGGAATTCTGGGAGTTGGAGTCTGTTGTGAGGCCCAGAGCTTGTTGTTTGGGTCAGTCGCTATGGAATTCTGGGAGTTGGAGTTTGTTGTGGGGCCTTAAGGCCCCACAACAAACTCCAACTCCCAGAATTCCATAGCCTTGAGCCAGGATGCTGAAAAGCAGTGTCAAACCGGGTTATTTCTCCAGTGTGGATGCAGCCTTGGAAGATGCAGCATCTGTCTCCGAATCTTGCAGAGCAGCCCCATCAATCCGGGTGCCTGGACTGGAGTTCCCATTATCCCCCACCAGTATGCCCAGTCCACTGGACCACAGCGGCAAAGAGGTTGGATTCTGCTGCATAGACAGCCACAGGAAAGGGAAACTGGCATTTAAATGCCCCTTTCCTGGAAATATGGGCAGCCTTTGCCTATGCAAAAGAGAAGCGGTGTGTTTTCTGGACAGAGGAACATACACTGAGAAAACCCCACACCAAATAAGATGCTCACAAGATAGAATGGTCTCTAGCGGTTTGAGTTTGGGGCTCTGACCCTGGGGACCATGGTTCGAATCCCCGCTTGGTCAGGGAAACCCACCTTGAGCAAGTCACACTCTCTCAGCCTCAAGAAACAAGAGCAAATCTTGCCAGAAAGCCCAAATGAGTCTAATAGGGGTGCCGTAATTTGAATCCACACAACAACAACAACAACAACAACAACAACAGGAGACTTCAGTCTACCAAAGGTTATGCTGCCAACTTCTTTGTCTGCATTAGTCTCAAAGGTGCTGCAAGACCCCAAAGCAACAAAACAAGACGCTCGCTGTGCCCCATTTCTCTCTTAGGTCAGGAGCCGGGATGGGCAAGGGTTTCGAACACAGGACAACAAAGGCTCTAAATAGGAGAAAACAGGCTCCACAATCACAACCGCTTTGCAAGATCCACAGGGGAAAAATACCTCAAAATTCACTTTCGACAGTGCTTCACAATTGTTGCCTAGTTTGTCCTTACGATTAATTTGTGGCCAGAGTCAGCAAAGCGGATACCCTCATGCAAGCTCTGCATTCGTCAAACGATGTTAAGACAATTAATATGTTTTAGTCTGGTAATTAAAGTTTTAGTTTTTATAAAGTTTTAAAGGATTGTAAGCTGCCTTGAATCCCATTCTGGGAGAAAAGGCAGGATATAAATCAAATAAATAATAATGATGCTGCAGCAGGCGTCAGCCTTGGGACTACAACTCCCAGAAGCCCTTGCTGCTGCTGCTGCTTCGGCCAATGGCCAGAGATTTCGAGACCCAAAGGTCCAAAACATCTGGAGGAACCAAGGCTGCGTTCACACTGGAGAAATAAACCGGTTTAAGTGCCATGGCTCAATGCTGTGAAATTCTGGGAATTGTAGTTTGTTGTGGGGCCCAGGCCCCACAACAAACTACAATTCCCAGAATTTCACAGCATTGAGCCATGGCACTTAAACTGGTTTATTTCTCCAGTGTGAACGCAGCCCAAGATTGCAAAACCCAGGTAAAACCAGTCTGGTTGCAACTTTCCTCCAAGGAATCCTGGGAATGCTCACAAATCATTATAAAGTCCTACAAAGTACCACCTTGCGATCGATAAATAGAACTTTTATTCAATGTAGCGTTCAAAATCACATTGGCTATTTCTTTCAAAATCCACTGCACATTTTGGGCTCAAGTTTGTTGTCGTTATTGTTGTCGTGGGCCTTCAAGTCGTTTCTGATTTACGGAGACCCTAAAATGGACTGTTCATGGGATTTTCGTGGCGAGTTTTGTTCGGAGGGGGTTTGCCATCGCTCTCCCTTGTGGCTGAGAGAGTGTGACTTTGCCCAAGGTCACCCAGTGGGTTTCCACGGCTGAGCGGAGATTCGAACCCTGGTTTCCAGAGTTGTGGTCCAACACTCAAACCACGACATTTCAAACTGGGGTCAAGCACCTCCGGGATTATAATCTCTGTGTATTTAAAATATCTTTGAATTTGGGGTATGAAGGATTTAAGAAGAATGAGATTTTATTATATTTTGTTTGCAGTAAACAATCTAGTTTCGACGCTCGGCCGTTGTTTGAGTGTTGGACTAAGACGCCGGGAGTCCAGGGTTCGAATCCCAGCTCAGCCATGGAAACCAACTATTAGGATGACCTTGGGCAAGAGTCATACTCTCTCAGCTTCAGGGGAAAGCAATGGCGAACCTCCTCTGAACAAACCTTGCCAAGAAAACTCCAGGATAGGGTCGCCATAAGTCTGAAATGACTTGAAGGAACACAACAACAACAACAACAACAACAACAACAAACATTTGGAGGCAGACATACACTAGTGCTTCATAACTGACTACAGCCGGTCCTCCACTTTTGCAGCTTTCACTTTTGCAGATGCGATTATTTGCGCTTTAGATTAATAGGTCCCCTCTATAGGAATCTGTAGGTCCTCCAGCGCAACTCTGCCAGGAGCTGACCATAGAGTTGCATTGGAGGACCTAGAAGTTCCTAGAGCAGCGGTTCTCAAGCTGTGGGTCGCGACCTCTTTGGGGCCCGAATGACCCTTGCACAGGGGTCCCCCAAGACCTTCGGAAAACACAGACGAAGAACGAAGAAGCACGGCATAATTGTGTGGCTGGGGGTCCCCACAACGTGAAGGACTGTATTAAAAGGCTGCAGCATCAGGAAGGCTGAGAACCGCCGTCCCAGAGAAAACACCGCTCTAGGCATTTGCAGGTCCTCCGGCATGAGGATCAACTCCAAATTTTGGGGGAAAGCTTGGTGCAAATGATGATGAGGATGATGATACGGACGATGCTAGTGACTACCCCAAGATGTCCTGTCTCCTGTCTCTGGTTGTTTTATTGATGTTAACTATATTTTATTATAATTTATTATCATGTCGTAATTATTACCGTGTTTCCCCCCAAAATAAGACAGAGTCTTATATTATTCTTTGCTCCCAAAGATGTGCTAGGTGTTATTTCCAGGGGATGTCTTATTTTTCCATGAAGAAAAATTCACATTTTTAAAAAAATTATATATTGTATATATATCATAGAATCATAGAAATTTATTTATATACAAAATAATATATTTATATACAAAAACTTTCCTAGGTCTTACTTTTGGGGGAAGCCTTATATTTAGCAATTCAGCAAAACCTCTACTAGCTCTTATTTTCTGAGGATGTCTTATTTTCAGGGAAACGGGGTACGTTGACTTGTTTTAAGGAGGGAGGGATGGCGGGGTTTGTTTTATTGTACCGTATGGGTTTTATTGTAAGATGCCTCAGTCTTGTTGGGGAGGCGGGGAAGAAATACATTTTATAATAATAATTAATAGTAATAATAATAATTTTATTTGCAGCCTATTTGCAGGCGTGTGCTAATCTGTTTTGCATCGGAAGCCCAAGGGCCCTGTTTGGCGATACACAAATTTCTGTATCATGATCCGGCTTTAACTGCCAAAGGCCTGTCCTGTGGAATCCTGGGATTTGCAGTCGAGGGAGAAGAAGCCTCTGGGACCTCCAGCCTTGCTGTGGATGATGGTCGGGGCAGTTCAACTGCTACGGCTTTTGCTTCTCTGTCCTTAGAAGGTGCCGGATGGGCTTTGGGCTCCTTTTCAGATGCGGAGGAGCCAACCCAGAAATATCAATGGACACTTGCCCCTCCGCGTTGGCGGCTTTTCTGGGTTTGCTTATTTGCGAATTTTATTAATAAGTTCTCTCTAGGAATACCTAGGTCCTCCAGCGTAACTCTATGGCCAACTTGAACCCAAAGTTGTACGGAAGGACCCAGAGATTCCTAGAGCGGCCTTTGTGGCTCCTGCAGCGCAGTTCTAGGGTCAATGTTGATGCTGACCACAGAGTTGCCCCGGAGGACCCAGAGATCCCTAGAGAGGACGCTCTACTAGTCCTTTGTAGCTCCTCCTGCGCAACTCTATGGTCAATGTCTGGCAGATGTGGACCACAGAGTTGCCTTGGAGGACCCAGAGATCCCTAGAGAGGCGTTTGTGGGGTTTCCCCCCCCCATTCCTGTGTCCCTTGAAGCTATTAGTTCTTTTGTTTCACTTCATTTGCTTCACTTTGGTTACACTGTATCCTCCCTTGAAGCTCCTTGTTCTTTTGTTTCATTTCTCCTGCTGCCAGTAACATTGTGTCCTCCCAGGCTCTGGCCTACCAATTGCTCAACTGCTATGGAATTCTGGGAGTTGGAGTTTGTTGTGGGGTCCAGAGCGGAGCGGAGCTCCGCTCTGGACCCCACAACAGACTCCAACTCCCAGAATTCCATAGCGAGTGACCCAAACAACACTCCCTGGACCCCCACCCCTGACTCCATTTCCCAGAATTCCAGAGCGACTACTCACAGGAGGCAGAGGGCGAAGGCCCCCGGGACGCTCTCGCTGTCTCTGACCAGGAAGGACCCGTCTCTCCCCGAACGGGCCAAGAGCTCCTCGGCAGCAGCCCGGCTCAGGTCCCGGTGGTACCAAGGAGGAAGGAGGGAAGGAGGAAGGGAAGGAAGAGGAGGAGAGGAGGAGGCCATGGACCCCCCCCCCCAAAGGCCCCCTCACAGGGACAGCAGGGACATGGCTCTCAGAGGGAGGGAAGGAGGGAAGGAAGGAAGAAAGAAAGAAAGAGAGAGAGAGAGAGAAGGAGGGAGGAAGGGATGGAGTGATAGAAAGGGAGAGGGAGAGAAGGAAGGAAGGAAGGAAGGAAGGAAGGAGGGGAGGGGGCTCCACTTGGGGGGTCCCTCCTTGACCTCTCTTTCTTTCTTTCTTTCTCTTTCTTTCTTTCTTTCTTTCTCTTTTTTCTTTCTCTCTTTCTTTCTTTCTCTTTTTTCTTTCTTTCTTTCTTTCTCTAGTGGGTCCAATGCTGCTCTCCTCCTCCTCCTCCTCCCTCTCCCTCTCTTCTTTCTTTCTTTCCTTCTTTCTCTTTTTCTCTCTTTCTTTCTTTCTCTAGTGGGTGCAGTGCTGCTCCTCCTCCTCCTCTCTCTCTCTCTCTCTCTCTCTCTCTCTCTCTCTTTCTTTCTTCCTGCTCAATCCCCCCCACCTCCGGAACTGGGGGGCCAGACTGAGCATGCGCGGCCAGAAACTGGGGGGGGGGGGAGGGAGAGGGAGGGGAAGTAGGCAGCTCTGGCCCTCCCCCTCCAGCCCCACAGAGAGGGAGGGGCCCAAAGGAACCAGGACCAGCGAAGAAGAGGAGGAGGAGGAGGAGGAGGAGGAGGAGGGAAGGGGAGGGAGGGAGGGGGGGGAAGGAAAGGTCCTCCTCCTCCTCCTCGCCCCCCCCCCCGCCCAAGGAGGGGGAGATGGGGGTCTCTGCCCTCCTCTTCAGGGGCCTGGGGGGCCTCTAGTTCCGTCTGGACTCTGGGGCTGCTCTCTTCCAGGGCTGCTTCAGAGGGGGCAGCGAGCTTCTTTTCTGATGCCCCAGAGAGGGAGCAAGCTTGTTTTCTGCTGCTCCAGAGAACAGGACACAAGAGCAATGGATGCAAACTACAGGAAAAGAGATTCCAGCTCTGGGAATGTTTACCCTGGAGAAGAGAAGGTTAAGAGGGGATATGATGATAGCCCTGTTCAAATATTTGAAGGGATGTCATATTGAGGAGGGAGCAAGCTTGTTTTCTGCTGCTGCAGAGACTAGAACACAAAGCGATGGATGCAAGCTCGAGGAAAAGAGATTCCACCTCAACCTTAGGAGCAGTTGGACCCTGCTTTGGCGATCCATAGAATCCTGGACTCACAGAGTGATCCAATCCAGCCCCCCCCCTCCTCCTCCTCCTCCTGCCATGCAGGAACTCTCCATCAGAGCATCCCTATTGAGAGATAGCCATCCTTCTTTGGAGGCTGTTCCCATGAAGCAGAGGCCGGGTGGCCCTCTCTCTCTCTCTCTCAAGGAGGGCTTTCCTGGTGCCTTCCTGCATGCTGCCCCAACTGGGCTGGACCGGGTGGCCCTCCAATCCTGGGATTCAGTGTATTCCTGCACGGCAGAAGCTCCAGGGCCCTCCTGGGTCTCCCTGCAGGGCAGGAGGACTAGGGCTGGGCCTGGATGCCATCATTCCTCTGCATTTTCTAAAATAATGCTCAGAAGTGACTCGAACCCAGTACCTCCCATGGAGTGACTTGGCTCTTTCTCTCATTACTCTGCCTTGGAGAGATGAGCCCAATAGGGATCATCTAGAGGCAAACTGGGGGATGTTGGGAGATACAATCCAAAAAGGGGACCCCCCCAAGCCCTGGAAAGATCATCATTGCACCCCAAAACTCTTTGTTCTGTGCCTTTGGTTTGTTTCCAACTTATGGCAAACCTATAATGGGGTTTTCTCGGCATGATTGATTCAGGGGTGGGTTGCCATTGCCTTCCTCTGAGGCTGAGAGAGTGTGACTTGCTCAAGCCTCACCATGGATTTTTTTTCTAGGAAAAGGAACCGAGTGCTAATCTAGCTCCCTCTGCTGGCCTCCAAGAGGAGGACTTTATGGTCAACAAAAGCCTACACCGAAAGGCTGTTGGTTTTTCGAGGCACAACCATTTTGCAGCCAAGAAAAGCTGCTCCAGAGAAATGGCAGCAAAGCAGACTGGTTTGTTCGCCTTTATCTTCTAAATGTTCTTGTTTTAACTGGACAAATAGCTTTTAATTCATTTTAGTAATACCATTTTAATTGTTACTTTTGTCTTTCTGAGTGCGCTTTTGAAAGAAGGGTCCTCCAGTCCAACCCTCTTCTGCCGTGCAGGAACTCACAATCCAAGCCCTTCCTGGGGCCAGAAGGCCATCCAGCCTCTGTTTGAAAACAGTCTCCAAAGAAGGAGAGTCCGCCTTCCAAGGAAGCATCTTCCACTGTCAAACAGCTCTTACTCTCTAAAAGGTTTTGATGGAATCTCTTTTCCTATGGTTTTCATCCATTGCTCCATTGTGTTCTAGTCTCTGGAGCAGCAGAAAACAAGCTTGCTCCCTCCCCAATAGGACATATATTTCAAATACTTAAACAGGGCAATCATCATATCACCCCTTAACCGTCTCGTCTCCAGGCTAAACATCCCCAGCTCCCTAAGTCTCTCCTCATAAGGTTTCATGGTTTTCTCATCCCTGCAAGCCAAAGTAGCAAATTTTTAGGGTAATTGCTCCTCAACCTTACAGTTAAGGAGCAGAGAAAATGAAGACAAAACAGCCAAGGGTATTAAGACCCAGATATTATTTTATTCTTGCATCCATTTGTGTGAAACCCACACCTCCAAGGACCAACAACAACCCCTTCCTAACAGGGGTTCCTCCACAGCCAAAAGGTGGGAATCATGTGGGCTCCGAGATGTTCCTGGACTGCAACTCCCAGCGTTAGCTAGCTAGGACTGATGGGAGTTGTAGTCCAACAACATCTGGAGGAAAGAGCCAGAAGAACCCACAGAGCGAGTTCTGCTTTCTGTTAAAAGTGTTCAGCCTTCTGTCCATCATCCTTGTGACTCTGCAGGAAAGGATACGGGTGGCTGGGGCTTCCCCCCCCCCCCCAAGGCGATTGTCCTGATTTTGGGACAAAGTCCTGCTCAGGTTCATTGCAGGAAGAAGAAGAAGAGGGCCGGAGGGAGCAAACCCATCAGCGTCCAGGGCAAGCGGTCAGCCGAGGCCTCCCCTGCGTTGGTATAGTACCTGGCCACGGCCACGTTGGGGTTGCCGCCGCCGCCGCCTTCGGTGACATTGAACCACATCTGGATGCAGCGCCCGCTGCCCCGGGTCCAGGTGGTGTACTTGTAGGAATTGGTCCAGATCTTCTCGCACATGTCTTTCGGGGTTGGGAAGACCCGCTTCCAGGACTGGCACATGGTCCTCACGGGGCAGTGATTGATCCCTGGCATCGGGAAGGAAAGACAAAGTTAGGAAAGGCAGGGAGACAGGAGCATATCAGGATTTGAACACTGGAGTTGGACTCAGGGAGAGCAGGGTTCGAATCTCCAGTCATTCAAGTCGCTCTCTCTCAGGCTCAGATGAAGACCAGGGGACTCTCCTCTGAGGAAATCTTTCCTGACAGGCAGCGCGGCATAGTGGCTGAAGTGATGGATTAGGAATTTAGGAGAAGGGGTTTCAAATCCCCGCTCAGCCGCTGAAACCCACTAGATGACCATGGTGAAGTTACACTTTCTCAGCCTCAGAGGATGGCAGTGGCAAATCCTCTGGAAGCAAATCTGGCCAAACCCATGTTTCCCAAACTTTGGTCCAGCAGGTATTTTGGACTTCAATTCCAAAAGCCTTAGCCAGTTGGGCCAACAGTCAGGAATACTGGGACCTGAAGTCCAAAACATCTGGTGGATCAAAGTTTGGGAAACACTGCCCTGGAAGATAGCTAAAGTCGACGGTCAACGGGACTTGAGTGTTAGACTCGGACTCTGGGAGGCCAGAGTTTGAATGCTGCAGGTTGACCTGAAGGTACATAACAACTATAGAGAGTTGGAGTACATAATGGTTTGAGTGTTGGAGTATGACTCTGAGAGGCCAAGGTTCGAATCTTCCTCTGCTCATCTGCAAAAACCCACTGGAACACCAAGGGCAAGCCACACTCTCCCAGCCCCAGAGGAAGGCAAGGGCAACACCCTCCTTGAATAAACCTTACAAAGAAAACCTGAGAGGAGAGTCTACTTAGGCCAAAACTGACCTGAAGGCACTAGAGGGCAGCATGGTGTAGTGGTCTGAATGATGGACTGTGGTCCAGTCCACACTGCAGAAATAATCCAGTTCGAGACTGCTTTAACTGCCCTGGCTCAGTGCTAGGGAATCCTGGGATCTGTAGTTTATTGTGGCACCAGAGTTCTCTGATAGAGAAGGTGAAATGTCTCACAAAAGTACAGTTCCCAGGATTCCCTGACATTGAGCTAGGGCAGTTAAAGTGGTCTCAAACTGGATTATTTCTGCAGTGTGTTTTGGAACTATTGGCCCTGTACACACTGCCAGGATGTGATATATCCTGGCGGCGCGTGCAGGGAAAAAAAGGGCTGGGTGTCCAGACATGTGACGTTGCGGTGACGTCACAGCTGTGACGGACTGCCCACACAGTGGATGTCGCAGCTGCGCAGTTGCACCGCAGCACCCAGATGGTGCTGCACAGAAGGGACGTTGTGCAACCCTTACGACGTCACAAAAACAAGCTGCACTAGGCAGCTCCTTTTTTGCTGCAGCAGCAGTGCAGCTCCATTTGGTTGCTGCTGCACAACTGAGCCGCAAAAAGAGACGTATGCAAAGGCAGTCTGTACAGCCTCATTGACTCTCAATGGTCAGGATGCAAATCCCTGCTTGGGTTATAGAAACGCACTGGGTGGCCTTGGTCAGGTCGCACTCTCTCAGCCTCAGAGGAGAGCCATGGTGGCAAACCTCCATCGAGGAAATCAGGCGAAAAAACAACCACCCCATGATCGTTCCCAGTTGGCAGGGGAGCCACCCCGCTTTCAAAAGAGTTTCAGCATTTTGGACGCGTCTTTCGAAGTCCAGGCCACAGTCCCGAAGACATCCGTCCCCACATTTGTCCCGAGAGCCCAACTGACCTCTTGACCAGTCCCAGCCCACGTGCCAGTTCTCCTTGCAAGTCATGTCCTCCTGACAGTCCAGCCACCATTGCTCACAGTCCTCTTTGCACAGCGGCACGTCCAGGATCCGCTCCTTGCGCCAGCTCTGGTCCGCCTGCCGGCCAAGATCCAAAAGAAATACAATTATTATTATTATTATTATTAGAGACCATTTAAATTTTAGAAACAAAAATCACCTCTCAGGTACCAAAGGCAACACACAACGGATTTAAAAACACACACACCCTGCTTAAAACTTTCTCTGAAATGCCATGTTCAATTGAAAAACATTTTTACATGCACAGTTGTTATTATTATTACTATTATTATTATTTTATTTATATCCTGCATCTGTCTCCCCTTTGCCCCCAGCCATGAGATTCAAAGCAGTTTATAAAAACTGAAACAGGTGCAATTGATTTCGTGAGACTAAGTGCTGGAAACCATGGCTGGCTTTTGCATTAATTAATTGAATTAATTTGCATTAATTAATAATGCAACTATAGTTTCAATCTTAGTTTTCTGTATCTTTTACCTATGAGCTTTCATCAGTAAAAGATACAAAAAGCTTTAAATTGAAACTATAATTACAATACAGTTAATAACAAACACCAGACCTGCTTTTTTATTTTTTATTAGCAAACTTTAAAACCACATTTAATAACTTTCTGTAACAACAGACATCACACACAATACATAATAAATTGCATCCACCCCACAATCAAACCAAGACAATCCACCGGCAACACTTGCATACTTCCTAATTTCTTTCTATCTTCTGTTTTCTATCACTCACTTAATCATTCATCAGAGTATATCATTTTTCCCTCTTCTTAAACGGACTCTGGGTTTAACATCATCTTTGTTTATACAATCCTCAAGTTATAGTTTTAATTTTCTTCACTCCTATTATTATTGTTACTAAGCTTTATTTATAGAGCGCTGTAAATTTACACAGCACTGTACATACAATCAGTTAAAAATAGAATTAAATAAAATAAACCTGCCTATGGCATTCATTCTACAAAAATAATTTAGCATGATACACATTAATATATATTAACATTAAAAATAAAATAGAGCAGGCAACAAGTAAGAATAAATCTATTGTGAAAGTTGGACCACACGCTTTATTCAAATATTTTGTAAGTGGGTCCCAGTCTTGACTAAATCTGTAGTAAGTATTCTTTCTCAGATGTTGCATCAATTTTACCAGGTATTGTAATCATATATTTTCCAGAGCCATTCTTGGACCTCTGGAAATTCTTTCTTCCATTTTGCAGCATAGAAAATTCTAGCTGCAGTTGTCATATAAAATAGTAGCTTTCCGTATTTTTGTTCAATTGCATCAGCTGTTGCCATACATTAACAGATATGTTCTTGAATCTGCCTGTCCTTTAATATTTAAAATGGAAACTGGAAGAAGTATCCAAAATAGAAGAATGGAAACTGAAAGTCATGGACATGAGAGAATTAGATACACTAACATTTTAGATTAATATTAGATTTGCAAACAAAGTAGAAAAAGAATGGCTTCCTTTTGAGAACTTCAATTAGATGTAACATAAAGTTAATTTGTATGCAATCAAATTAAGTTACAATGTCAAATTGTTATGACTCTGAGTTATATTTCTAAGCAAGTATTTATAGAAAAGAAAGTTATTGGTAACTAAGATTGTATAATTGTATAGATTGCATTGCAGAAAGGAATTATACAAGATAAGACAATTCATGTTACCAAAATTTAATTGTCCTTAATTTTTTCATGGAAAGTAATTAATTTAAGCAATAAGAATACAGTACTATATATCACTAGATGAATAATAGTACAGTGGTCCCCCGGGTTACGAAGATAATCTGTTCCGGGATTACCTTCGTAACCCGGAAGCTTTTGTTTCCTGGGGGACCGCTTTCGCAAACGGACCGCGCAACCGATTTAAAGGGGCCGCACGGTTTTTTTTCGTATCCCGGGGGATCTTTCGGATCCCGGGGGATACAGTAGCGGTCCCGCCGCCTTCGGATCCCGGGGTTTTCGTACCCCGGGGGATTCGTAAGGCGGGGGACCACTGTAGAAAGGTTTCAGAGAATTTCATATAAATATAACATTTATTGCTCCCAATTATAGAGAAACTATGGGAAGTACATATGCCTTGTAAATCTGCAGTTTGTTTATATATATATATATGTGTGTTCTCTTATTTGTAAAATGTTAAAGCATATTTTATAAATCTGCAGTTTTTTGTATATATTTGAATTTGTGTAATGTAAAAATATAAAATTAAATAAAATGATTTTTTAAAAAGCCAGCCCTGGTCTTGAGCATTAAAAGGCCATGTGAAACAATGCCGTCTTGACCACCCACAAGAAACTCCCAAGGGATGCAAACAGAGATTCGATGACCATTCCTAGCAAAGGCTTTAGCTGCATATTCCCACACGGCGGAAGGTTGGACTAAAAGGCCCTTGGAGGCCTCTTTCAGTGGGACACAGAACAGGGTTTCCCAGTGCACGCCAGTTTGGCTATAATGGTTAAACTGGGGCAGAGGCAGGCAGAGGGGATCCTGCACCTGAAAAGTGAGAGCCCTGTAGTTCCTCAGCTTCCCATTCAGCCCCTGAAATTAATTATTCTTATTTTTCTAATAACAAAGCTATAACTTAGGCTGCATCTGCACTGCAGAAATAATGCTGGTTGAGACCACTTTAACTGCCATGGCTCCGTGCTATGGAATCCTGGGATGTATAGTTTGGTGAGATATTTAGCCTTCTCTCTCAGAGGGCTCTGGGCCACAGCAGCAGGATTCCAAAGCACTAAGCCACGTGAGTTAAAGTGGTGCCAAACTGCATTATTTCTGCAGTACAGACAATGGCATAGGCCACAGTCCCCCACACTAGTCCTCCCAGTGTTTTGGTCTTCAGTCCCCACCATTCCTAATAACAAATCTTGGCCAAGCTGGCAGCAAGGGCTTCTGGGAGCTGAAGTCCAAAACACCTGGAAGAGACCAACATTTGGGAACAAGGAGCCTGATTGCAACTCAGGATTTAAATCCTTCTTAAACTTTTTCAAATTAGATTTTTTAAACAAGATTGAATACTTAAGCTATCAAACTGGAGTACTGTCATTTGTTTCTCCATCATTTGGGTCATCCAGATGATTGTTAAACTGTGGATTTTAAATGATGAATTTTAAATATGGATAATAATCTTAACATGTGTATATTGTTATTATATATTTTCATCCTGCTTTTCTCCCAAGTTTGGGGCCCCAACGTGTATACAGTATGTTATTTGTCATTTTAAATTGATGTGTATTTTAACTGATGTGTTTTTAACTGATGTTGGTTAACTCTTCATTGTTATTGTTCCCTGTCTTGATCCATGGGGAGAGGTCGGTGGTGGTAATAATAATAATAATAATAATAAGAAGAAGAAGAAGAAGGTTTATATCCTTCTCAGGTTGCTAAAGAGTCCCCAGCTTGTTGGGGGCAATTAGCTTAATGTTAAAAACTGCTTAGAGACTGCTTAGGTGGTGTATATGAAACGGTATATAAATGAAGCTTCTATTGCTATTGCTTATTATTATTTAGCTAAGCTATGAGCCACACAGATTGGTGATAGATTGGGGAGAAATTATATATATATAAATCAAAATTGGGGAGACAGATTATGCTCCCCTCCACCCTCCAAAAAAAGAGGTTGGCATTTCAACCACAGAAGAAGAATTTTATTTTTGAAGCATCTCAAAGGGCGAGGGCTCCTTCTTTTGGGAATCCAGGAAATGCAGAACGGGAGGGTCCCTGGAGGCCCCCTACTCACCGGGACGATCCAGGGGCCCAGGTTAGGCGAACATTCGTACAGGCAGGTGTCCTGGATGAAGTGGGCCTTGCATTTTTCGGACATGATGCCGCAGTGGTTCCAGTTGAAATTGTACAGGTAAGAGGTGTCCTCATGGGCTTCCTGGCTGGTGTTGAGCGTGCAACACGCGTTGTCCTTCCACGGCGAACACTGCGGCGAAGGGAACGGAAAGACCGGTGGGAAGGTCTCTTTCACACTACTACTATCATCATCATCATCATCAATTTATGCCCCATCTCTCCCCCCCCCCCCCCCAAAGTAGTTGCTGCGTGCCTTCCAAGTTGTTTCCAACTTATGGTGACCCTAAAGCAAACCTATCATGTTTTTTTATATATATAATTAAATGTTTCATCAATACAAAACAATTAATACATAAGTAACAAATACCCTTGTAGGACTATATCTAATGCATAATATCTATCTCATGGGGTTTTCTTGGCAGGAGTTGTTCGGAGGCGTTTTGCCACCACTGCCTTCCTCCGAGGCTGAGAGAGTGTGACTTTGCCCAAAGTCACCCAATGGGATTCCAAGGCCAAACAGGGATTTGAACCGTGGTCTCCTGGAGCCTTTTGTGTCAACTCAGGCTCAGCAAGATTGGTTCAGAGAGGTCCTGTCATCACTGCCTTCCTCTGAAGCTGAGAGAGTGCGACTTTGCCCCGGTCACCCAGTGGTTTTTTTTGGCCAACCTGGGATTCGAACCCTGGTCTCTGGAGCCATAGTCCTGCTTTCCTTCCTTCACCAAGCAAAAACATTTTTATCCAGGCAAGCTTTTAATCCATAACCATGGCATGGCTTTTATACGGGGTGCGTACTGTAGTTTTTAAGGTATGTAATTTTATATCATTTTTAATGTGATGTTTTTAATTGTTTTTAAAACTTTTATTGTAAAGCCTTTTAAAATGTTTTTATTTGTGATCCGCCTTGGGTCGCTCTCTGGGAGAAAGGCAACTTAAAAAATCAATCAATCAGTCAATCAATCAATCAAAAAATAGTCCATCATTCAAACCATGCTGGTTATCCAAATTAAAATTAGTACAGTATAATGAAGAGAGACAGACTAGTTGCAGTGGTCTGAGTGTTGCACTAGGATTCCTCAGCGAGGTCTGGATTCAAATCCTCACTCAGCCACTGGTTGACTTTGGGCAAGTCACACACTCTCAGCCTCAGAAGAAAGCAAAGGCAACACCCCTCTGAACCCAAATCTTGCACAGAAAATAATGTTTAGCTAAAGTCAATCTGACATGAAAGGCTGCAGGAGACCCAGGGTTTGAATCCCAGCTTGGCCATGGAAGCCCAATGAGTGACCCTGGACAAGTCACACTCTCTCAGCCTCAGCCATAGCAAAACCCCTCTGTAAAAAATCTTGTTAAGAACACACTTATCATAGGGTTGCATTAAAGTTACCATAAGTTAGAAACAGTTGAATGCATGTTGTTGTTGTATGCTTTCAAGTCCTTTCTGACTTATGGAGACCCTCAGGAGAACTGATCATGGGGTTTAATTGGGAGGGCAAAATTGGTTCAGTGGAGGTTTGCCCTTGCCTTCCTGTGAGGCTGAGAGAGTGTGACTTGCCTGAGGTCAGCCGGTGGGTGTCACGGCCAAGCAAGAATTGAACCCAGGTCTCCAGAATTGTAGTAGGTCTTTAACAGAGGCTGGATGGCCATCTGTCACTGGGGATGTTCTGATGGAGAGTTCCTGCATGGCAGAAGAAGGGGCTTGGTCTGGATCAGGGCCCTTTTGGGGGTCTCTTCCAACTCTAGGATTCTATGATTCTATGACCCAAACACATACAAGTGAAATATCCTAAAGCATTCATATTAAAACAGTGTGAGGCATGAAGTTAAAAACAATACTACCAGTATAGTTGGGAAAGTTTGTTTTTGTATTTTGGATATAACTCTGTCCCAAAATCATTGGAGTGGCAATGAGGACTGGGGAAGTTTTGGGGGGTTTGGATTCTTGTGTACTAACTAGGAGAGCTTTGGACTACCAGCCTTGCAGGGCAGACCACTTTGAAACGTTCCCCCCCTCCCTCTATTACAAGACACTCTGGTTTTGCTGTTTATTTTTATGGCACCTTCAAACCACCCACTGAGCAAAGTTCCCTTGGCGTTCCACAGTTTATGCAGAGAGATATAAAGCTATATGCACTATGTGATACAATAAAACGACAACAAAAAGACAGCAGAAGATAACAAGATAAACTACGAGCAGAGGACAAAAACAGAACAGCATATTAGGATCATAGAATTCTAGGGTTGGAAGAGACCCCAAGAAGGGCCACCCGGTCTGACCCTGTTCCACCTGAAGGAATACATAGGACCCTAGAGCTGGGGCCATCCAGTCCAACCCCATTCTGCCATGAGGAAATACATAGGATCCTAGAGATGGAAGGGACCCCCCAAAGGCCATACATTCCAACCCATTCTGCCATGCAGGAAGACACAATCCAAGCCCTCCCTTGGACAGATGGAAATTCAGTCTCTGTTTAATGGCCTCCAAAAAAGAAGACCCTATCACATCTCTTACTGTCAGGAAGTTCTTCCTAATGTTGAGGTGGAATCTCTTTTCCTGTAGTTTGCATCCATTGCTCCATTGTGTCCTGTTCTCTGGAGCAGCAGAAAACAAGCTTGCTCCCTCCTCAATGTGACATCCCTTCATATATTTAAACAGGGCTATCATATCACCTCTTAACCTTCTCTTCTCCAGGCTAAACATTCCCAGTTCCCTAAGTCGTTCCTCATAGGGCATGGTTTCCAGACCCTTCACCATTTTAGTTGCCCTCCTTTGAACACATGGCTCCAGTTTCTCCACCTCCTTTTTGAATTGTGGTGCCCAGAACTGGACACAGTATTCCAGGTGGGGCCTGACCAAAGCAGAATAGAGTGGCACTATTACTTCCCTTGATCTAGATGCTATACTTCTATTGCTTCAACCTAAAATCGCATTGGCCTTTTTAGCTGCCGCATTGCACTGTTGGCCCCTATTTCAGAAATCACACAATGGTCAGACTGACTTCCTTCCCTTCCTACCTCTCATCCCAATACAGTACTCCGCTGCAGAACCAGTGATGCTGTGCATCCACAAAAGCCTCCCCTTGGCACCCATGAAAGTCCTCTTCAGCGCCACCAAATGCCTCAATCATTTTTAAATCTGAAAAAGTGAAAAGTGGGAGATTCCTGTGCCGGACTCCCCCAGCCTCATTTCATTGGCCCTCTCCGTACTTGTTTGTGCAGCTTGTCCTCTGGGCCGGGCTCCGTCTTCTGGTGCTTGGCATCCATGCACATGTTCAGCACCGATTCCTTGGCAGCCAGGACTTCGGCCACGATGGGAAGCAGAAGCAATGCAAGGACCAGGCGCCGGGCTGCCATCTCCCTGCAGACCAAGAGAGAGGAAGATTGGGAAGGAAGGGAAGGTGAGAAGGAGAGCAAAGATGCTGGAGACTAGGATTAAACAGTCCGGCCTGGAGCCGGACTCCAAGTGACAAGATGCACCTCCTCTGTTAAGAAATGAGCATTATGCCTGAGCATCCTTCTGAGCATGCTGGCAATTTCCAGAGGAGGTTGCAGCAGATGTTTTCAGTTTCCATCCTGCCTGAGTCATTGCAGTTTTACCAGCGGAAAACCCAAACCCTTTTCAACCCAGCCTGATCCTAGAGGAGTCTTGGGGCACCTTTAAAATCCAGCGGTTCTTTAAGACCCACAGGTTTCGATGGTTACAATCGATTTCCTCAGGTATGTTGAATCAGTGCTCCAATGCATCTGAGGAAGTGGGCTGTGATCCACGAAAGGTGTGTGCTAAAACAAACTGGGCTTTATTCAATGTGCCAAAATGCTCCTTTAAACAAAAACAAACTGAGGCTGCGTCCACACTTGAGAAATAACCCGGTTTGGCACCGCTTTAAGTGTCTTGGCTCAAGGCTATGGCACTCTGGGAGTTGGTTTGTGGGCCCAGAGTGGAGCAGAGCTTAAGGAAGGAAGGCCCCACAACAAACTCCAACTCCCAGAATTCCATAGCCTTGGAGCCAAGACACTTAAAGCAGTGCCAAATTGGGTTATTTGTCCAGTGTGGACACAGCCTAAAATATACAAAAACCTCTAAGAGTAAGGTGACTTTTTTGGAAGAGACCCCAAAAAGGGCCCTGATTCAGTCCAACCCCCTTCTTCTGCCATGCAGGAACTCTCAATCAAAGCAACCCCATTTGGACAGATGGCCATCCAGCCTCTGTGTAAAGGCCTCCAAGGATAAGAAAGTCACAAAGCAAGAATAAGAAAACCACAAAGCAATCATTAAACCTGTTGGAAAATACTTTGAGACTCCAAAGTTGGGATAAGTCTGGATAGAAATAAATACAGTATAATGGCAACAACAGCAACATTTCTTCCTGTTTGCATCCTGTTTCCCGTTGCATCTGAGGAAGTAGACCCAGTCCAGAAAAACTGATTTTAATGATTTTAATTTGTATTTATAATGTTGGTCTTTTAGTTTTAAGGTATGGGATAAGGGGATATATAATTAATGTTCAGTAATGTTTGTATTATGTATTTGTGACCCGCCTTGACCTTCCGGAAAGGCGGTACATAAGTAAAATATATTATTATTATTATTATTATTAAAATAAATACATCAAAAAGGAATTAAATTATAACAATATTAAAATAGATAGTCATAAAAGAATAAAACCTTTTAAAAAGATAAAAGTATATATATATAACTGTTTAAAAAAATGAAATGATACAACATCCAACATCCAGTACCGTCCCAAGAAGCCCACCCTGGACCAAATAAATGCTCCATCCATGCCCAGCCTCTGCAAACCCCATCACCTACCTTCCTCCTTGGCTATATAGGGCCAACCAGACCGCCCTGCAGGGGTGTTTTATGAGCCGGTCCCTCCTCAGAGAGAGTCCCAGCAGCTGGGGCCAGGGAAGCTCTCATTAGCCCAGGCTGCTTGGGATTTACAGGGCTGCTGACCTCAGCCAAGGAGGAAGATCCAAAGATCAGGCCAGAGAAGAGATCTTTGGTCAATGATTGCATAAGGAGACCAGGGCACTTCTTTTGCAGAAAGGGACTTTTCCCTTTCTCTTGCCAACCAAGGTCCAAAACACTGGAGGACCCCACTGCTCCTCAAACACCTACCTTTTGGCATTCGCCTGTTTTCCTTTAAAATGCTTTAAGATGTGGTGGGATGGGGAGGAAGCTCAGCGGGAGGAGAAAGAAATGGCCCAGAGTTTGTTTGTTTTTTTAATTAAAATATCAAATTTCAAAATTTTAATTAAAAAATATTTTTTTTTTTATAAATTTCTTTCCTTTTAAAATTTTTCTTTAACAGTGTAACCAAATCCTCACTGTGTATATGTAAGTAAATCTAGGTTGTGTGTATGATGCTGTAATTTGAAGGTATAATTTTAAGTTTGCTAGCTGGTTTTTTTAATTTTTTAAATTAAATACAAGCATACATATTACAAAAAACAAACATACAAGACTAATATATAACATACAAACAAATAATAACAAAGCTGTGCCATTACTATTCATTTGAAATCAAGAAATTACTTCCTAAATAAATATACTTATCTTCTTTAAATGATATTTTGTCTTCCTATCACCCTTAAGCTTTTTTCTAACTGTATCTTAATTCATGTTTGTCATTTTTTGTTCTCTTTTCCTTTTAATACAAGTGTGCTTTATTTGGATGTTTTCTTTCATTAAAAAGATCTAGTAAATATAGACTAGATAATAGTTATACATCTAAGTCTAAACACTTACGTTTCATTATTCTGTCTTGCTATGTTTATAAACATGGTCATAAACAAAGGAAATTTTTACGTTGTCAATAAAGAAAGATCAAAGCAAATCAATTTTTTAAATAGACCTCCCTAATTTAAAAGTTAGAGACTAAACTGAGATTCCTTAATCTACTTGTTTATGTCAGAACTATTAGCATTGCATTCAGTGGTGTATATATGGGAATTATGATTTATGACTAACATTAGTACAAAACAGCATTACTAAGGAGTGGTCTTTATGGGGTGAAATGGGAGGAGGAGGAGGTCAAGGGGGCTGTATGTGACACCATGAGTGACCGCACCGTAGGGTGACCCCCAACCCATTGATCCAAAACATAACAATGCAGTTTGGGAGGGCTTTAACTGCCCTGGCCCCTTTGTGTGCCAGCCTTACCACCTTCGCTGTCCTGCTCAATGGCTTTGGGAGGCACACTCTGGCCACTGGTCCCTGGACGATGGATGGGTCTGAGGCCATTGTTGCCACTATCTGCTGGGAGAGAAGGGGAAAGCAGGTCACTCATCTGGCCATCGAATCATAGAGTTGGAAGAGACCACAAGGGCCATCCAGTCCAACCCCCTGCCATGCAGGAACTCCAAGTCAAAGCATCCCCGACAGATGGCCATCCAGCCTCTGCTTAAAGACCTCCAAAGAAGGAGACTCCACCACAATCTCTGAGGAAGGAGTGTATTCCACTGCCGAACAGCCCTTACTGTCAGGAAGTTCCTCCTAATGTTGAGGTGGAATCTCTTTTCCTGCAGTTTGCATCCATTGTTCCGCGTTCTAGTCTCTGCAGCAGCAGAAAACAAGCTTGCTCCCTCTTCAATATGACATCCCTTCAAGTATTTAAACAGGGCGATCATATCACCTCTTAACCTTCTCTTCTCCAGGCTAAACATCCCCAGCTCTCTAAGTCGTTCCTCATAAGGGATGGTTTCCAGACCCTTCACCATTTTAGTCGCCCTCCTTTGGACATGTTCCAGTTTCTCCACATCCTTTTTGAATTGTGGGGCCCAGAACTGGACACAGTATTATTCCAGGTGGGGCCTGACCAAAGCAGAATAGAGTAGCACTATTACTTCCCTTGATCTAGACGCTATACTTCTATTGAGGCAGCCTAGAATCGCATTGGCCTTTTTAGCTGCCTTGTGAGCCAAGGGAGCTGGTGCTTGTGCTTTGTCCCAGATGACAGAGGAGTGGGAGCTCCCTTTTCCCCCAGAGGACCAAGCCCTTGACCCCTCCATGGTCCAGGGCCTTCCTGGCAGTCCTTGGGAGAGAGTCCAGGCCTTGGGTCCAGGGCAGCCCCATTGCCATCATACACTCAGGCTGCGTTCACACTGGAGAAATAAAGTGGTTTAAGTGCCATGGCAGCTCAATGCTGTGAAATTCTGGGAATTGTAGTTTGTTGTGGGGCCTTCCTTCCTTAAGCTCTGCTCCGCTCTGGACCCCACAACAAACTACAATTCCCAGAATTTCACAGCATTGAGCTGCCATGGCACTTAAACCACTTTATTTCTCCAGTGTGAGCTTCCAGTGCCTTCCTGAAGCTGAAGCTCTCAGGGGCTGCAGTACCCCCCTTTGACCGCTGCGCCACCAGCGGCGCTGTGCTGCTCTTTCTCTTGACGCTTCCACTTTCCTTCTGCGCAGGCGCACAAAGCCCCGCCCCCAAGAGGGGAGGAGTCAGTCGAAGGGAATGCCGCCAGGGAGGTCCGTCCTGCGCATGCGCAGTGGGAATTTTCCCCCTCAGAAAAACCCTAGAGATAGGAAAACTATAGAGTCACTCCTTCTTCCTTATAAAAACGTCGGAACCGAGGCGGACCCGGCCTTCTCCGCCGCCGCAGCAAACTACAAGCCCCAGAATCCCATTGGACGCAGCCACGGACGTCAAAGCGGCGCCAAACCGAGTTAAATTCCCCCTGGGCCGCTCTAGGCGCCCTCTCTCTATGATCCTGGCGGGACCCGGAAGTTGTTGGTGACAGCGCGGGGTCGTGACCTTTGACCCTGCAGGAGTCCCAGGCCTTGGCCAAGTTACTTTCTTCGGGCTCTTTTCGACTGCGAGCCCCACCCAGGGCAAGTTACTTTTTTAGGTCTAGTGTAAAAAGTTACTTTTTCAGCTGGGCTAAGGCTGCATCCACACTGGAGAGATAATAACCCGGTTTGGAACCGCTTTAACTCTTTGTCTGGCTCAGTCGCTATGGAATTCTGGGAGTTGGAGTTTGTTGTGGGGCCTTAAGGCCCCACAACAAACTCCAACTCCCAGAATTCCATAGCAACTGACCCAAACAACGAGCTCTGGGCCCCACAGCAGATTCCAACTCCCAGAATTCCACAGCCTTGAACCAGAAAAGGCTCACTGAGAGAAAGAAATGGGCAGCCTGAGCTTTCCTGGGCTAAAAGCCCACCTCATCCATCTGAGGAAGTGGATTGAGGTTTTGGGAAGCTCGTGCTGCCCATTTCTTTCTCTCAGCGAGCCTTTTCTGGTTCAAGGCTGTGGAATTCTGGGAGTTGTAGTCTGTTGTGGGGGTTAACGTTCTGTCTTTTCCTCCCATCCATCTCTCCCTCTCTCTCGGCTGCAGGGGAGACATGTCCACGCTCTTCCCGTCCCTCTTCCCCCGAGTGACCGAGGCGCTCTGGTTCAACCTGGACCGTCCCTGCGTGGATGAGAACGAACTGCAGCAGCAGGAACAGCAGCACCAAGCCTGGGTGAGCCACGAGGGAACTACCCTTCTCCCTCCACGTTCGCTACGGTTACGGGCACCGGACCCCCGGGAGCGTGGAAAAACCACAAATAACACAAATCTGATCTCTTTTTTTGATAAAATTACCAGTTTGGTAGATGAAGGGAATGCTGTGGATATAGTTTACCTTGACTTCAGTAAGGCCTTTGACAAGGTTCCCCATGACATCCTTGCAAACAAGCTCGTAAAATGTGGGCTAGACAAGGTAACCGTTACATGGATTTGTAACTGGTTGACCGGCCGAACTCAAAAGGTGTTCAACAATGGCTCCTTTTCATCCTGGAAAGAAGTGACCAGTGGGGTCCCACAGGGCTCTTTCCTGGGCCCAGGGCTATTCAATATCTTTATTAATGACTTGGATAACAGAATTGGGGGCATACTTATCAAATTTGCAGATGACACAAAATTAGGAGGAGTAGCCAATACTCCAGAAGACAGGATTGAAATTCAGAATGACCTGAATAGACTAGAAAGCTGGGCCAACGCTAACAAAATGAAATTCAATGCGGAGAAATGTAAGGTATTGCACTTAGGACGCAAAAATGAAATGCACAGATATAGGATGGGGGACACCTGGCTGAACGAGACCACATGTGAAAGGGATCTAGGAGTCCAAGTAGACCACAAGTTGAACATGAGTCAACAGTGTGATGCAGCAGCTAAAAATGCCAATGCAATTTTAGGTTGCATCAATAGAAGTATAGTTTCTAGATCAAGGGAAGTAATAGTGCCACTCTATTCTGCTTTGGTCAGGCCCCACCTGGAATACTGTGTCCAGTTCTGGGCACCACAATTCAAAAAGGATGTGGAGAAACTGGAGCGGGTCCAAAGGAGGGCAACTAAGATGGTGAAGGGTCTGGAAACCGTAAAGCCCTATGAGGAATGACTTAGGGAGCTGGGGATGTTCAGCCTGGAGAAGAGAAGGTTAAGAGGTGATATGATAGCCCTGTTTAAATATTTGAAGGGATGTCATATTGAGGAGGGAGCAAGCTTGTTTTCTGCTGCTGCAGAGACTAGGACGCGGAACAATGGATATAAATTGCAGGAAAAGAGATTCCACCTCAACATTAGGTGGAACTTCCTGACAGTAAGGGCTGTTCGACAGTGGAACACACTCCCTCAGAGCGTAGTGGAGTCTCCTTCCTTGGAGGTCTTTAAACAGAGGTCGGATGGCCATCTGTCGGGGATGCTTTGATGGAGAGTTCCTGCATGGCAGGGGGTTGGACTGGATGGCCCTTGGGGTCTTTGCCAACTCTATAGGGCTTTTTAGACCGCCCAAAAGGGGCGGTCCATATTCGCCCCTTCTAGCGGCGAGATGAGGCCTAGGCTGCCGCACGGGCAGTCCCAGAGGCCTCATCCTGCCGCTTTTGGAGGCCGCGGGGAACTGGCAAACTGCCGGTTCCCCGCGGCCTCCAAGCGGGGTGCAGCAGACGCTCTGGGCGCCCGCTGCACCCCGCTTCCCTCGGCGGGGCTGAAGGGGGAAAGGGGCCACCGCCGCGGCCCCTTTCTCCCTGGATCTTTGCCGCGGCCATTTAAAGGCCGCTGCAAAGACCCATCGCAAAAAAAGAGCTCTGCGTTGGAGCTCTTTTTTTGCGGTGCGGGAAGGGCGCGATTGGCGCCCTCCCACGCCGCAAATGCTTCACAAAGTGCGCAGCGTGTCAAAACGCTGTGCACGTGATGACGCCTTTGCGGCGCCTCCGTATAGGCGCCGCCATCTTTAAATGGCGGCGTCTATACGCTGTAGGCTTAGGGAGGGTGTAAAAGCTGCGCCCTCCCTAACCCTAAAGGCGGGCTTTCTAGCCCTTAAGACGCCGCAAAGTGCCCATCTAAAATGGGCCTATGATTCTATGGAGGACCTAGGGATTCCTAATGAGAACATATTAATCACATCTGTGAATAATCAAAGCCGCAAATATGGAGTTTAAATTCTTCTTTTAGAAATTATGACACTACAGCGTTTCAACATGTCTTTTAATATATGTCTTATCCCCTCAACTTTGGAACATATATTCTTAATTAGTTTATCATGTATTTGTAAACACTTGATGTGATTGTTAAGCACAATTTCCTTTTTTTCCAAAGCTTTTCTAAGTTATTCATATTTGTTTGTTCTCTTCCGATATTATTAAACGTTGTTGTTGTTGTTGTTATCTTTTCCCCTTTCTCTTCCCCCTCTCCTCCTGCCCCATTTTCCTTTTCCCTTATTTATTTATTATTAACCTTTATTTATATAGCGCTGTAAAATTTACCCAGTGTTGTACATAAAATCTTGTTAATTAGATGGTTCCCTGCCCTCAGGCTTACAATCTCAAAAGACAGGACTTAAAAGGAGAAGGGAAAGGCAGAGGCCAGCAGATCTTCTCTCCCTCTGAGGCCCAGATCGAGGCAGATGGATTGGAAGTGGAAGTGTTAAACTGTAGACCATCTTTGTTTGCAAAAATTCATTATTAAGTCCCAGTCTTCATTCTTTTCATTAACAATTTCATCCTTTAACAAAACTGTGAGTTTGTCCATCTTAATAATGTCTAATTACATTTTTAAAATTCTTTCAAACTGTTTGCGTTTAGCACTTGGACTTAAGTATTGTAGCTCATTTAATTATTTCCTTAAATTCTGTTTGTGGTTTTGTGTTTAGCTGTGTTTTGTCTTATGTTGTAAGCTGCCTTGGTCTTACATTGGCAGAAAGGTGTACTATGACATAAATAAAACCCACGTAGAAGTCATTCTCCCTCAGCCTTCCCTGGGAAAGCCCTCAGTAATCTGAACTAAGACCAGAAACAGAGAATGCAAGCCTAGAACTAACATCTTCCATTTCTTTCTCCTTTTTGCCTGGTGATGAAGAAGCCAGTGTGACTTCGGAAGCTTGCGACATGGAGTCGTGCATTTTGGTTGGTCCAACAAAGGCATCATTGCTTGGATGTTATATAATCTCCCCAAAGTCATTTTTAACCACCTTCTTCTCCTTTTGTTGCAGCTGCAGAGCATAGCAGAGAAGGACAACAACTTGGTCCCAATTGGCAAACCTGCCTCTGAGGTAATAATGAATGCATCATCTCTCAAAATGCTTTGGCATTCTGGGAAGGCCTTGGGGACTCAGGCGAGAGGGACAGCTGTTGAGGTTTGGTTTTGCCTTAGCAGACGTATGACGAGGAGGAAGAGGAGGATGACGAAGATGATGAGGACAGTGAGGAAGACTCGGAGGACGACGAGGACATGCAGGACATGGATGAGATGAACGACTACAACGAGTCACCGGATGATGGGGAGATCAACGAGGTTTGTGGGGAGCAGAGGGTCAGGAGGGGATTCGTCCATGGGCTTCTCTCCTGGTTCAGGAAAAGAATCTGTGGAAAAGAGGAGAAGGGCTTCTCATTGGATGTTGAGAAACTGGAGTGTCTCCAGAGGAGGGCCACCAAAATGGTGAAGGGTCTGGAAACCACAAAACCTTATGAGGAGAGACTTAGGGAACTGGTATGTTTAGCCTGGAGAAGAGAAGGTTAAGAGGTGATATGAGAGCCCTGTTTAAATATGTGAAGGGGTGTCATATTGAGGAGGGAGCAAGCTTGTTTTGTGCTGCTCCAGGGAATAGGACACAATGGAATGATGGATGCAAGCTCCAGGAAAAGAGATTCCACCTCAACATTAGGAAGAACTTCCTGACAATGAGGGGTTTTCGACAGTGGAACACGCTCCTTCCTCGGAGATTGTGGTGGAGCTTCTTTCTTGGAGGTATTTAAACAGAGGATGGATGGCCGTCTTCTGTTGGGGATGCTTTGATGGAGAGTGCCTTCATGGCAGAATGGGGTTGGACTGGATGGCCCTTGTGGTCTCTTCCAACTCTATGATTCTATGATCTTGTGTCCTGGCATGAGCTGTCTGGATGCCTCACAAGGCAGAAGCAGTCTGCACAGGAGCAACGTCTGTGGATCCTTTCCCAGCATCCACCACAGTAGCACTTGCTGGCTTGAAAACCCCCAGCTACTATGAAAAGTTGGTCACTCAAAGATTCGGGCCTTCAGCTGCACTTTCTTACATTTTTCTGGGAGAGTTGCAACTGGGTTTTCTCACTCCAGAACATTTTCTTTTTTGAGAACTATTATTTCGATGAGTTCCTTAGCCTGGCTGAATGTGAAGTTGCTGTCTTATGCTTGTTTACCTGGGAGTAGATCCCACTCCCTTTGGAAGGTCATAGTGGGGCTCGGGCTAAATAAAACACTTAGGATTGCTCAGGATCTTCTGTTTCTCATGGTGACTCCCTTGTGTATTCCTGTACAAGAGAGGGTTGGACTGGATGGCCCTTGTGGTCACTTCCAATTCCAGAGGAGTCTTTGATTCTCCAGTCCAGGAACTGTGTTTTCCCCTCAAAGTGTTTTGAGAAGGGCTGTGTTTATCCCAAAGGGAGAGAGCCTAAAGTGTTCAGTGCAAAATTCTGCATGGTACAAAACCTGGCATCAACTCTTACAAAAGGCTTCTAGTTCTAAAGGTGCTGTGGATATCTTCATAATTATGTCCAACTTCAGAAGGAATATATACAGTAGTCCCTCCCAATTTACGGGAGATACATTCCAGAGCCCCTTGAGAAAATGGCAACTAGCACGTATTTGTATCTCATAGAAAATAATGGTGTGCAGGCCCATGGTGCATGCACGGGCCGCGTGCAAGTGTGCACCACCATTATATTAAAGGCTTCTTGTCCCTCCCACAAAGAGCAAGACTGCGGATTCCAAGTCCACAAAAAGGGAGGGACAATTCTCTGTGTGTATGTGTGTATCTATCCAGAGGTGTGTTGTCTATGTACCAATATAATAACATCCAAAGTCCACAAAAGTGATACTTTTACTGGGACAAACAAATGCAAAAAATACACGTTGCAAGCGTTTGAAGCTTCACTGGCTTCTTCATCAGGGAAAGTTTTAAAAATCATTTAACCTCATTCCATTATTTAGGGTTTTTCTTCCGGGGTTGGCGCGGAGGTGAGCGGAGCGTATCTCGGGAGCTCCGGAGAACGCTCGCTCCGTACGGCGGGGCTGCAGAGGCCGCGGAAAAGCCACGGGAAAAACGGAGCAGTTTAAAAACTCCCTCAGAGATAGGGGTTTTGGAGAGAGCCCACAGAGGCTCAGAAGGCGGCAGCCCCAAGGACGTGTTGGGGAGGAAGAAGTCGGGGGCATTTTCGCCAAGGAGCCGAGGTGTAGTCCCCAGGCCGACGCCGGGAGACGAGCAGCCGTGTGGGAGCCGCCATTAGGCAAACCACCAGCGCCAACCAACCACACAAAGCTACAAAACCGCAAGTAAACTGAGGGATACTGGTCCCCTAATTTGCAAGGGCGAATGAAGAGAGACTCTACAAATACTCTGTCTTCCAGGACTATTTGGCACAAACAAGTAGTTTAAAATTTCTTTTCTTATACTCTGAGACTACAGAAGCTGGGAAGTAGCATTATATTGGGGCCCAAATAGCCTTCCACCCCTTACTGGCAGGGAAAGCTGGAGAGTTGTTTGTAAAGAAACAGGAGCGAAAAAGTGATAATTGTGCAAGCAACAAATTATAAATCTACAAGCAACAACTAATAATGTGTTCTCTCTTGTATGGCTTCATCCTGTATTGTAAAGCTTGAAAGTTTGAAATCTAAAAATAAGGATAAAAGCATCTAGAGCTCGTCAAGCATAAGCAAATATATGTTTTCCTCCTGTACTGTTAGAGCTCACCAAGGTCAAGCAAATATATGTTTTCCTCCTGTACTGTTAGAGCTCACCAAGGTCAAGCAAATATATACTTTCCTCCTGTACTGTTAGAGCTCACCAAGGTCAAGCAAATATATGCTTTCCTCCTGTACTGTTAATTGTTCACGAAAATAGCAGTATTGAAAAGTTTTGAAAAAGGCTGTTCTGAACTTGCTGAATAAGACTGTAACCAAAATAACACCTCCTCCAGAGTGTATGAAGCTGGAGCACAAGAGGTGAAAGACTTGTGAGGCAATAACAAGCGGATATATGGTCTACTCCTGTATTGTTACAAGAGAAATCTAAGTTAATTGAACTGTAAATACACTTTCTAAATCTTCTCGAAGGTCCTCTTTTAAGTTTCTAAAGGATTGAAATGAGGTATCTCCTTAATTGACTGATATCAAGAAAGTGAACTGTGGGAGTGAGCCAGGTGTATTTAAATCTGTAGACAGCTTCAAGCTTCCAAGGACAAATGGCTGCAGCTGCGCATAAAGGAGCTTTGGCTCAACAAAGCAACATAGGCAACTACCAGCAAAGAAGGTTCTCTTCAGAACAAACTTCGCTACTCGATGAAATGAAAAAAATGAGACTAGAGATGGAGCAAAATTTGGCTCGAGAGATTCGGTCTTTAAGATCTGACATTAAGAAAGACATGAAATCTGAATTGCGAGAATTTAAATTATCTATAGAAGCAATCACTAAAGAGCTTAACCATATAGGAGCTAAAGTGCAAAAGTTAGAAGATAGAGCTAACTCAATGGAGGATATAGTAAAAGAAGTGAAAACTAAGAAGTGAGAAAATAATCAAACTGACATAGAGGGAACAAGGCAAACAGTGCAAGGACCCAACAGTGGGAAGCAAAAAAATTTGCACAGGCAGCAAGTAAAGGGAACACATGTTCTTAGATGTCTCTACACTAATGCACAGAGTATGGGAAATAAACAGGATGAACTCGAACTCCTAGCACAACAGAGCAAATATGATATAATAGGCATCACTGAAACCTGGTGGGATGAGTCTCATGACTGGAATGTAGAAATAGAGGGATATAACCTTTTTAAGAGAAACAGGCCAAACAGGAAAGGAGGAGGAATAGCATTATATGTCAGGGATATTTACACCAGTGAAGAGATCCAGGAAGTCAATACTGGAAGCCAGGTGGAGAGCATCTGGATAAACATTAAAGGAGAGGGAAACAACAGGGATGTTACTGTGGGAGTCTACTACAGACCCCCAAGTCAGACAGAGGAAATGGATGATGCCTTTCTAGAACAGATGAGCACACACTCAGAAAGGAGAGATGTAGTAGTGATGGGGGACTTCAACTATCCGGATATTTGCTGGAAGTCAAACTCAGCCAAATCCTCAAGGTCTAGCAAATTCCTCACTTGCCTGGAAGACAATTTCATTGTCCAAAAGGTGGAAGAGACAACAAGGGGATCAACTATTTTAGATCTGATCTTAACCAACAGGGATGACCTAGTCAATGGGGTGCAAGTGGTTGGATCCTTAGGGGGAAGCGACCATGTTCTCCTGGAGTTTGTTATACAGCGGAAAGGGGAAGCCAGGCATAGTCAGACACGCATTCTAGACTTTAGGAGAGCTGATTTCAATAAACTTAGAGAAATACTGGGGGAGATCCCATGGTCAAGAAAACTAAAAGAGAAGGGAGTTCAAGACAGATGGGAGTTTCTCAAAAAGGAGATACTGAAGGCGCAATTTCAAACAGTTCCAATGAGGAAGAAAAATGGGAGGTGTCTCAAGAAGCCAGGATGGATGACTAAGGAACTTTCAACTGAGATAAGCCTTAAACAGAACATGTATAAGAAATGGAAAAATGGGGAAATCACGAAAGAGGAATTCAAACAAATAGCCAGCACATGTAGGGGTAAAGTCAGAAAAGCTAAAGCACAGAATGAACTCAGGCTGGCTAGAGAGGTTAAGAACAACAAAAAGGGCTTTTTTGGGTATGTCCGAAGCAAAAGGAAGAAGAAGGAAACAGTAGGGCCACTGCGTGCAGAAGATGGCAAAATGCTCAAAGATGACAAAGAAAAGGCAGAATTACTCAACACCTTCTTTGCTTCAGTCTTCTCAGAAAAGGCAAAGGGTGGTCAACCTAAGGATAATGGAGCAGAAGACAGAATAGGGGAATCTCAGCACAGAATAAGTAAAGAGATAGTACAGGAATACCTGGTTAACCTAAATGAATATAAATCTCCAGGACCAGATGAACTACATCCTAGAGTATTAAAAGAACTGGCGAATGTAATATCGGAACCATTGGCAATAATCTTTGAGAACTCCTGGAGAACAGGAGAAGTCCCAGCAGACTGGAGGAGGGCAAACGTTGTGTCCATCTTCAAAAAGGGGAAAAAAGAGGATCCCAACAATTATCGTCCAGTTAGTCTGACATCAGTTCTAGGAAAGATTCTGGAGCAGATCATTAAGCAGAGAGTCTGTGAACATTTAGAGGCCAATGCCATAATCACAAAAAGCCAACATGGGTTTCAGAGAAACAAGTCTTGCCAGACAAATCTGATCTCTTTTTTTGATAAAATTACCAGTTTGGTAGATGAAGGGAATGCTGTGGATATAGTATATCTTGATTTCAGTAAGGCCTTTGACAAGGTTCCCCATGACATTCTTGCAAACAAGCTCGTAAAATGTGGGCTAGACAAGGTAACCATTACATGGATTTGTAATTGGTTGACTGGCCGCACTCAAAGGGTGCTCAACAATGGCTCCTTTTCATCCTGGAGAGAAGTGACCAGTGGGGTCCCACAGGGCTCTGTCCTGGGCCCAGTGCTATTCAATATCTTTATTAATGACTTGGATGACAGAATTGGGGGCATACTTATCAAATTTGCAGATAACACCAAATTAGGAGGAGTAGCCAATACTCCAGAAGACAGGATTGAAATTCAGAATGACCTGAATAGACTAGAAAGCTGGGCCAACGCTAACAAAATGAAATTCAATGCGGAGAAATGTAAGGTTCTGCACTTAGGGAGGAAAAATGAAATGCACAGATATAGGATGGGGGACATCTGGCTGAATGAAACTATGTGTGAAAGGGATCTAGGAGTCCAAGTAGACCATAAGTTGAACATGAGTCAGCAGTGTGATGCAGCAGCTAAAAAGGCCAATGCTATTTTAGGTTGCATCAATAGAAGTATAGTGTCTAGATCAAAGGAAGTAATAGTGCCTCTCTATTCTGCTTTGGTCAGGCCCCACCTGGAATACTGTGTCCAGTTCTGGGCACCACAATTCAAAAAGGATGTGGAGAAACTGGAGCGGGTCCAAAGGAGGGCAACTAAGATGGTGAAGGGTCTGGAAACCATGCCCTATGAGGAACGACTTAGAGAGCTGGGGATGTTTAGCCTGGAGAAGAGAAGGTTAAGAGGTGATATGATAGCCCTGTTCAAATATTTGAAGGGATGTCATATTGAGGAGGGAGCAAGCTTGTTTTCTGCTGCTCCAGAGACCAGAACGCGGAGCAATGGATACAAACTGCAGGAAAAGAGATTCCACCTCAACATTAGGAGGAACTTCCTGACAGTAAGGGCTGTTCGACGGTGGAACACACTCCCTCGGAGTGTAGTGGAGTCTCCTTCCTTAGGGGTCTTTAAGCAGAGGCTGGATGGCCATCTGTCAGGGATGCTTTGACTGGGAGTTCCTGCATGGCAGGGGGTTGGACTGGATGGCCCTTGTGGTCTCTTCCAACTCTATGATTCTATGATTCTATGATTCTATGATAATCAAGAGATTGACAGAGAAAAAAATTTGGACATGAGAGCTTTAGACGAACAGAGGCAGAGACAGATCTGCTTGAAATGTAGAGGGCTGAAAGAATTAAAAGGAGAGAATCTTTATGATAGATTGCTTCCAACTCTTGCTGAATTTATGAACATATCACTCCAAGAACTAAGTTGGAGCACAGACAAAATCTACAGAATCAACTCCAAGATTGCGAGAGATAAAGGCCTGCCAAGAGACATTGTGATTTATTTCTTGAGACAAAATGTTAAAGAGCTACTCCTCCAATTGAGTTATCAGGGAAGGCTTGTCGTAGAGGACTGTGAGATCCAAATTTTCAAAGATGTGCCGAGAAGAATCCTTCAAAAGCGAGATGCATATAAATTCCTGACAAATCAACTAAGGAGACACAATCTTATATATAAATGGGAGAAATTGGAGGGAATCTCCGTTCTCTTCAAACAAAGATGGATCAAACTGAACTCTATCCATAAAGCTAGAGAGTTCTGGAAAAGACACCAAAAAGAAATTGAAGCAGTCCAAAAGCCAGATAAAAAGGATGATGATAAAGACGAAAATGGAGATGAAAAAGAAAACGAAGGACAAGCAAAAAAACTAAACACTGAGGAATTAAGCGGAAGAGAAGATGAAGATACAAATGAATCTGAAGAGGAGGACGAGGAAGAGGGGGAGGAAGCAAGCTCGAGAGAAACAGAGACAGAGGAAGCGGAACAAAAAGAAACTTTAGAGGGATACCCTTCAAGGGAAACCTTTGAGAAAACAATTAATCAAGAAGAGGAATCAGGAAGAAAACTAAGGAAAAAACGTGCTAAGACAAAAGCCAAATAAACCAAAACATCAAATGCAAAATGTACGTATATTATCTGGGAACATTCAAGGACTGAATAATAAATGTAAAAGAAAAGAAGTTTTCCACCTGCTTGGTAAAGAGAAGTATGAGATCATATGCTTACAGGAGACGCACATCAGACAAAAGGATGAGAGACTTTTGAGAAACTTGAAATTAGGTTCAGCGTATATAGCTGCAAATAAACAAAAAAAGAAGGGAGTGGTGGTTTATGTTGCTAATAAATTAAATTCAAGAGAACTGTTTCATGACAAAGAGGGTCAATATGTAGGAATACAATTGGAACTATCAAACGCTGACATACTTTTGGTGGCTATTTATGCCCCTAACAATGGGAAAGCTAAATTTTTTCAAAAACTTAGAGAGTTGCTACAGGAATACAGTAACAAAGACATTATTATATGTGGAGACTGGAATGGGGTTATTGAACCAAGTATTGATAGATTGTCCCACAAAACAATAAAAGTAAATCAAGGAAAACTCTCGAACTCATGTTTTAGGTTGATACAAGATTTAAGTTTAAGTGAAGCATGGAGACATAAATATGGAGATTTAAGAGGCTACACTTTCTTTTCCAATAGACATAAAACGTTTTCCAGAATTGACATGTTCTTTCTTTCAAAATTGTTAGCTACCAGAATTAATAAGCTTGAAACACTATCAAAATCATACTCAGATCACAATCCGATATTATTAACATTGAGAAAAGAATCTTCTGATTTCCGTTGGCATTTACAAGACTATCTGCTTGACAGTCCTGAGATTGTAAGCCAAGCCAAGGAAATCATAAAGAATTATTTTAAGGAGAACATAAATAAAGAAACTGACATAAAAGTTGTTTGGTCAGCAAGTAAAGCAGTGCTTAGAGGTTTCTTTATTAAAAAACATTGTGAAATTCTAGCTAGAAAGAAACAAAATATGAGACAAATATCGGATGAGATACTTAAAAAAGAGGAAATATTGAGACAAAATCCACAAAATGAAAAAATTGATAAAGAAATAGCTCTTCTGCAGAAACAATATAATATGCAGAACGCACAGGATATGGCAAATATGCTAAAAGCTTTGAAAGTAAGACAATTTTGCGAGGCAAACAAACCAGGCAAGTGGTTAGCCCAGAGGTTATGTAAATACAAAGAAAAAAACTAATTAATAAACTGGACGATGGACTTAAAATCTATACCGATAGTAAAGGAATAATGAAAGCTACATATAAATACTTTAAGCAAATGTTTGAGGCCAAGAGATTAAACACTTCAGATATAGATAAGTATCTTCAAAATTGTCCTTTTCCGGAAATAAGTAAAGAAGAAATAGCTGAACTAAATAAACCAATTTCTATAAAAGAAATAAAAGACGCAATACAACGAGCCAAGGCCAACAAAGCACCGGGACCCGATGGTTTCACGGCAAAATATTATAAAACTTTCCAGAACGAGATTATTGCCACTCTAAATGAAGTTATGAACTCTATCAACGCGGACGGCCTACCTCAGACTTGGGAAGAAGCGAACGTCGTATTGATACTGAAGGAGGGAAGAGAACAACAATACTTGAAAAATTACAGACCATTATCCCTCCTCAATACCGACTATAAACTGTTTACAGACATTATAGCTAATAGACTGAAAAAGGTTTTACAGGTGCTGATCCAGGAAGATCAGTGCGGATTTCTCCCAAAAAGACAATTAAAGGATAACATCAGATATATATTAAATGTGATTGAGCATTACGATTTACACAATGAAAGAGAACTGGCACTGATTTTCCTGGATATCGAGAAAGCTTTTGACAGCCTTGACTGGAATATTATAATTAAAACACTAGAACGGCTAAATATGGGACTAAAATTCACCAATTGGATAAAATCGATATATAAAAACAATCTGCGAGAATAATAATCAACGATCAAAGAGCAGAGAATATATTACTGTACCGAGGTACCAGACAAGGCTGTCCTCTCTCGCCTTTATTGTTTATTTTGGTATTGGAAGCACTTCTAATTAACGTCAGAAATGACTCAAATATTCAAGGGGTTAGGTTTAAAGGGGAATCTTTGAAAGTACGGGCATACGCTGATGACATTGTGTTAACTCTAGAGGAACCTTTGATGGGATGTGGAAGTTTAACAAAGCAACTTGAAGATTTTGAGAAAGTAGGAGGTTTAAGAATTAATGTAGAAAAAAACAGCTGTAATTACAAAGAATATAAAACTAGAAAATCAGAAAAAACTTAAAGATATTACTGGCTTCAATATTACAGATAAAATAAGATATTTAGGTGTTATATTAACAAGCAAAAATTCAAATTTGATTAAGAATAACTATCAAACTAAATGGGTTGAGATCAAGAAAGAATTAAAGAGATGGAAATGTTTAAATATGTCAATGTTGGGTCGGATTGCAGCCGTTAAAATGCTAACTCTGCCAAAATTGTTATTCTTATTCCAATGTATTCCAATTCTCAAACATGTTAAAATTCTTAAAGAATGGCAAAAACACTTAGCTGATTTTGTATGGGCAGGCAAGAAGCCTAGAATCAAACTAAAAATATTACATGACACGCAAGAAAGAGGTGGATTCGCCTTTCCCAAATTAGATCTTTATTATGAAGCCAGTGCTCTCTTGTGGCTAAAAGAATGGATAACATTACAAAATAAGAGACTGTTAAGTTGGAAAGTACTAATAATAGATTTGGGTGGCACGGCTATTTATTTTATGATAAAATAAAAGCAAATCAACACTTTAATAATCACTACATTTGTGCCTCATTGATACAGATATGGATGAAATATAAGAACAGAATATGTCCTAAATTTCCTGATTGGGTACCTCCGCATGAGGCTTTATATTGTATCGACCCAAAAAGAAATGAAACATGGTTAAAATATAAAAATCTGATAGATATCGAGGGAAATATGAAGCTCCATGAGAAATTATTAGAAGAAGGATGGGAAATAGGATGGTTCCTATATAGACAATTAAATCAAAGATTTAAAATAGATAAAAATCTGAGGGGTCTTTCCAACTCTAACTCTGAAATAGAGGAAATTTTATTGAATTCAAATAGTAAAACATTGTCTAAGATTTATAAAATATTACTAAATTGGTTTACTGAAGATGAATTAATAAAAGATCCTATGATTAAATGGGCACAAAACTGCGAGAGAAATCCCACTAGAACAGTGGGAGAGATCGTGGAATAGGAGAATGAAATACTCCACATCCCAATACGTTAAAGAAAATTACTACAAAATCTTATATAGATGGCACCTGACCCCGGAAAAATAAATCGCTAAGATTTATAAAACGGGTAGTAATACTTGTTGGAACTGTCATAAAGAAATCGGTTCTTATTTTCATCTTTGGTGGTTGTGTGTGAAAGCTAAAACATTTTGGAAACAAGTACATGAAGAAATTCAACAAATGTTAAAAGTGGAATTAAGGTTTAATGCGGAAACCATGTTACTAAGTATGTTGAATGATGAGATGGAAAGGAGATATGGGAAAACAATATTCTTTATGCTGATAGCAGCGAGGCTTGTTTTTGCGAAGTGTTGGAAATCTGAAAGAATAATAGATATTGATGAATGGAGGTACAAACTATATCATATGATGGAACTTGATCTGTTATCATGTAAGGTGGAAAACAAAGATAGCTCTAAATGGAAAGAGAATTGGGGAAAAGTCATTCAATATATGGGAGAAAAATGGGGCCAGGTGGCTAATTGGGTGTCAAATATGGAACAAATTGTATAATTATAAAGAGTCCCTTTAGGAACTTGTATTTCAAACAAGTATAACACAGGTAATAGGTAATATAAAAATAAGCAAAGTTCTTATATACAGAAAGTAATAAGACAGAATATGGGAATGGAAAATACAATAAAGAAGCTTGTAAAACGGGCGTTATCGCCATAGAGGTGAAAGAGCAAAATATAAAGTCACCTCCAAAAGCAAACAAGGATAAAGTCGGCTACATATTTTGGAGGTTTAAGTTAAATTTTCTGTTGTTATTGTTAATATATAATACAAAAAGGTAAATAATTACATGAAGACTATAACGTGGTCGACAAGAATTAGCTTGGGTAAAACCTATTGGAGAAGGGAGAGTCACTTTTTTTATTTATATATAATGTATTTTCTCTTCTGTAAAGATTCGTCTTAGTTTATTTGGGGGAAAGTGGAAGTACAAAAATAATTACTCATAATTGGTCTGACTGAAAAAATTCATTGAGAGTGAATATGTGAATTGATGTGAAATTATGTATAGCAAGTGAAAAATGTTGGATGTATAAAATATATAAGTTAAAATATAATAAAAATTATGTTAAAAAAAATCATTTAACCTCTTTGCCTGGTGAAATAGCCAACGAAACTTTGAAAGTCTGCAACGTGTATTTTTTGCATTTGGTTGGCCCAAGAAAGGCATCTCTGTTTTCACAGGGAAATGATGCTGACAGAGCAGCATCTCCTGTTTTCAGGGCAGGAGTGGCCGGTTGCTCCATAAAAGTCCATGTGCAAATCCATTCACAGCTGGAGGTCCCTTAGGGTTTGCCTCTTTCTCAGTTCTCCTTCTCTCTTTGCCAAGGTGGACATGGAAGGAGCTGAGCAGGATCAGGACCAGTGGATGATCTAGCCTCTAAGGAGATGCCTCCAGCCCTTTGACCTTCCTGGGAAACAGAGACAGGCCAGGGTTTTTGCAAAGCAGGCTGGCTGAAGTGGATTGCTCAAGCTTTCTCCCTGGAAAGAAGGCTCCATGCTTCCCCCATTTGCTACCTGGAAAACCTTGCTGGGGGGGGGACTTCATTGGATGCTCAGCGCTTTGGGACAGATGAAAAGTTCTTGGTGAGAAAGGAAAGGTTTATTGGTTCAGAGTAGATGCGTTGTGCCTTTTACAGCAAAGGCAGCCTCTCTTTGTTCTTTCTGTGTGTCTGTGTTCATTCTGCTTTCAGTGGAAACTATTTTATCAATAAACCTATTGGTTACCTGACCTGCTTTCAGTCTCTGTCCTGTTTAGCACCTTTATTGCCACCTTTTGTGTTCAGGCCTAAGGGTCCATATCTTAATGCTGGATTGTTGGGATATTCAGGAGAGATGTCCCATTCTGAGGCCCAGAAGTAAGAAACAAGAATTTCTTGACATTCATAGAAAACGTTCCTGGCTCTACTTTACTGTCTTGTTGGTTTGCTTTCAAACTGAAGGTAGGAAATAAGGGCGAATGAGACAAAAAGACAGGGAGATCACCAGTAGATGATGATGATTGATGATGTTGATACTAAAAACCACAGGACTGGGTGACTGGTTGCACATTAAATGCCTTGCCAGGAGCATCCCCTGCCTTCAACCTCCACCTCTGCTGCTGCTTCTTGCTTTGGCCTTGGGCAAGCCTTAATCCCCTGATCTGCAAAATGCAAAGAAAGAAGAGGAATGAAGGTTGCCAGGTCAGGACCATCTCAGGCCTGAGACCGAGGGATGACTTGTGATGGTCAGAGGAGGATGGTCTCTGGGAGAGATCTCGAAAAAGCTCTGCTGAAGCCATCATGGAAGGCATCTGAAGTGTCAGCCACAGTTTCAAAAAGGACATCATTCAAAGAAGAAGCACCAGTCTATCAAATAAGGAAAACATGTTTTTCAAGAAAATCGATTTCCTTTTTGGAAAAAAAAGGCCTTTCTTGGTCCAATCTGAAAACATGGTGAGGTTGCACCAAGCTAATAAAATGTGGGCCAGATAATACAACTGTTATATGGATTTGTAGTTGGTTGACCGGCCGAACCCAAAGGCTGCTCAGTAATGGCTCCTTTTCTTTCCCGGAGAGAAGTGACCAGTGGGGTGTCCAGTGGGGTTCTGTCCTGGGCCCAGTGCTATTCAACATCTTTATCAGTGACTTGGAGGAAGAAATAGAGAGCATACCTATCAAATTTGTGGATGACACTAAATTAGGAGGAGTAGCTTACACCCCAGAGGTCAGAATCAAAATTCAAAATGACCTGAATAGATTAGAAAGCTGGGCCAACGCTAACAAAATGAAATTCAATGCAGAGAAATTTAAGGTACTGCACTTAGGCAGAAATGCACAGATATTGGATGGGGGACACCTGGCTTAACAAGGCGACATGTGAAAGGGATCCAGGGGGCAAAACAGACGGCATTGAAGAGACGGCATTAAACCACTCTTGCTGACGCTGGATTGGGGCTGCAACAACCATATGCTGTGACCCCACTCCAACTTTTTTGTGGGTTTTTCGGGCTATGTGGCCATGTTCAGAGATGCCAGCATTCTCTGAAGATACTAGCCACAAATGCTGCCGAAACATCAGGAATAAACTCTTCTAGAACATGGCCACATAGCCCGAAAAACCCACACAAAACAAAACAAAAAACTATGGATCCTGGCCGTGAAAGTCTGTGACTTCCCACTCCAGCTGTTTGCCTGTGCAAAAAGAAGTATGGTAACAAATTGCCGCTCCTTTGTGAGCTGACAAAAAAACAGCTTTTCCATGCTGTGTGGCTTTGCGGTGCTCTTTTGGCATGCGGCATCTATACACCATGCTTCTGGAGGGCTGTAAAGCCAGATGCTGTGTGTACACCATGCAACCAAGCTGCTGGAAAGTTTGCGTATTGTGCTGGACTGTTTCAGCCCTAGGAGTCCAAGTAGACCACAAGTTGAACACGAGTCAACAGTGTGATGCGGCAGCTAAAAAGGCCATTGCTATTTTAGGCTGCATCAATAGAAGTATAGTGTCTAGATCAAGGGAAGTAATAGTGCCACTCTATTCTGCTTTGGTCAGGCCCCACTTGGAATACTGTGTCCAGTTCTGGCCACAATTCAAGAAAGATGTGGAGAAACTGGAGCCATGTGTCCAAAGGAGGGCAACTAAGATGGTGAAGGGTCTGGAAACCATGCCCTATGAGGACCGCCTTAGGGAACTGGGGATGTTTAGCCTCGAGAAAGGAAGGTTAAGAGGTGATATGATAGTCCTGTTTAAATATTTGAAGGGATGTCATATTGAGGAGGGAGCAAGCTTGTTTTCTGCTGCTGCAGAGACTAGAACGCGGAACAATGGATGCAAACTGCAGGAAAAGAGATTCCACCTCAACACTAGGAGGAACTTCCTGACAGTAAGGGCTGTTCGACAGTGGAACACACTCCTTCCTTGGAGGGTGGTGGAGTCTCCTTCCTTGGAGGTCTTTAAGCAGAGGCTGGATGGCCATCTGTCGGGGATGCTTTGACTGGGAGTTCCTGCATGGCAGGGGGTTGGACTGGATGGCCCTTGTGGTCTCTTCCAACTCTATGATTCTATGATTTTTGTATAACCAATTGTCTACAGAAGATAGTTCATCCATTTTCCAGAATTGTGCCAACAAAATTCTTCTGATTGAAATCATATATAACATTATTTTCCAGAATTTGTTTCTATCCACAGTTTGACACCTTGTAACATGTTTAAAAGGTACAATTCAGCCTGAGGGCAGGGAACCGTCTAATTAAAAATGATAATTGTAAGCCGCTCTGATAGCCTTTAGGGCTGAAGGGCAGGGTATAAAACAAACAAACAAACAAACACAAAAGAAATCTTAAATATGTTACGGACTGTAGTGTGAAGCATTTTCCAACTTAAGAAGGAATTTCATGATTTTTATGATCATTTCATAAGACCACCAAGTTATCAGCAAATGCTCAGACTTTCAACACTGCTCCTTTCATTATTTTATTTTTTCTAATGTTATTTATAGCAATGTTTCCAAGACAATTACAAATAATAACAGGGATGAGGGGGACCCTGTCATGTGCATAGTTTTTTGTGGAGCTTTCGGGCTATGCGGCCATGTTCTGGAAGAGCTCCTTTCTGACGTTTCACCAGCATCTGTGGCATCTGGCATCTTCAGAGAATGGGAGCCTGGAAAAGGATGGAGATATATATCCTGTGTGACCCTGGGAAGGACGGAAGAATGTGCAAATGTTTAGTTCTGTGGCTAATGGCAGTCCTGAGGGTGGGAGGATATGCAAACAAGGATTAATGCCTGCTAACTGGTGCTCTTTGTCTGCTGGGAATCCCCTGGCCTTAGGCTGTTTCTCATTTGCGTAGATTGAGTCTTGACCTTGCTGTCCTTCAGGACTGGGAGCCAAGCCTTGTTTACTCTCGGTATATTTTCTGTATACTGTGTGGCCAAACGTTGGTTTGGTTTGCAAATGACTAGGATATCCAAGAATGGTAGTGTTCCTTCCTTTTCTTTTTCCATTGTGAATTGGATGTTAGGAGGGATGTTGTTCAAATGGTTCAGAAATACAGCCAGATCTTCTTCTCCATGGCTCCAAATGATGAAAGTGTCATCCACATATCAGAACCATGTTGTGGGCTTTTCCGCTGCTGTTTCCAGGGCCTGTTTTTCAAAGTGGTCCATGTAAAAGTTTGCTATCACAGGGCTCAGAGGGGTCCCCATTGCTACCCCATCTCTCTGCTTGTAGAATCTATTGTCCCACTGGAAATAGCTTCTGGTGAAGCAATGTTCGAACAGGGCTGTGATGTCTTCTGGAAAAAATTTGTTGGATGAGTGTCATGTTGTCCATTGTGGGGACTTTGGTGAACAAGGAGACCACATCGAAGCTGATTAGTATGTCTCCAGGTTTTAGTTCAAGGGTGTTGATTTTCCCTATGAAGTGAGCTGAGTCCTTGATGTAGTGGAGGGTTTCCCCTATATAGGTTTGAAGTTGCATGGCCAGAAACTTGGCCAAGTCGTATTTTTCTGCTGCTCCACAGACTAGAACGAGGAACAATGGATGCAAGCTGCAGGAAAAGAGATTCCACCTCAATATTAGGAGGAACTTCCTGACAGTAAGGGCTGTTCGACGGTGGAACACAATCCCTCCGAGATTTTGGTGGAGTCTCCTTCCTTAGAGGTCTTTAAGCAGAGGCTGGATGGTCATCTGTCGGGGATGCTTTGATGGAGAGTTCCTGCATGGCAGAGGGTTGGACTGGATGGCCCCTGTGGTCTCTTCCAACTCTGTGATTCTATGATTCTATGATTCTACCTTTGTAGGGTTTCTCTCCTGTGTGGCCTCTCTGTTATTGCACAAGGTGTGACTTCCGTGCAAAGCCTTTTCCGCAGTGCTGATGGCTGGCATTTGTGTGGTTTCTCCTCAGGCTCCATTCTTCTGTCATGATTCCCAAGTTCTTCTTCGTAGATGGGGCTGACAAGAACGGTTTGGATTCTTAGATCATGGGCTGCGGTTCCATGAGGAGGGACTTCTGGCAAGGGATGGGCTTCATCTCACGCCAGTTGGAAGAAACGTTTTTGCCAACTGTCAGAAGAATCTGATCAGCAGGGCTTTAAACTGAGTTATGTGGGGGAGGGAGACATTATTCTGGAAGGCAAAAGGGCTGGAGGAAATAGTCAAACTGACAGAGGGAACAAGGCAAACAGTGCAAGGACCCAACAGTGAGAAGCAAAAAAAAAAAATTGCACAGGCATCAAGTAAAGGGAACACACGGTCTTAGATGTCTCTACACTAATGCACAGAGTATGGGAAATAAACAGGATGAACTTGAACTCCTAGCACAACAAAGCAAATATGATATAATAGGCATCACTGAAACCTGGTGGGATGAGTCTCACGATTGGAATGTAGAAATAAAGGGTATAACCTTTTAAAAAGAAACAGGCCAAACAGGAAAGGAGGAGGAATAGCATTATATATTTAAACCAGTTAAGAGATCCAGGAAGTCAATACTGGAAGCCAGGTGGAGAGCATCTGGATAAAAATTAAAGGAGAGGGAAACAACAGGGATGTTACTGTGGGAGTCTACTACAGACCCCCGACTCAGGCAGAGGAATTGGATGATGCCTTTCTAGAACAGATAATCACATACTCAGAAAGGAGAGATGTAGTAGTGATGGGTGACTTCAACTATCCGGATATTTGCTGGAAGTCAAACTCAGCCAAATCCTCAAGGTCTAGCAAATTCCCCACTTTCCTGGAAGACAATTTCATTGTCCAAAAAGTGGAAGAGGCAACAAGGTGATCAGCTATTTTGGATCTGATCTTAACCAACAGGGAAGACCTAGTTGATGGGGTGCAAGTGGTCGGATCCTTAGGGAGAAGTGACCATGTTCTCCTGGAGTTTGCTATACAGTGGAAAGATGAAGCTAGGCATAGCCAGACACGAATTCTAGACTTTAGGAGAGCTGATTTCAATAAACTTAGAGAAATAATGGGGGTGATCCCATGGTCAGGAATACTAAAAGAGAAGGGAGTTCAAGATGGATGGGAGTTCTTCAAAAGGGAGATACTAAAGGGACAATTTCAGACAGTTCCAATGAGGAAGAAAAATGGAAGATGTCTCAAGAAACCAGGATGGATGACTAAGGAACTTTCAACCGAGCTAAGTTTGAAACGGAACATGTATAAGAAATGGAAAAAGGGGGAAATCACGAAAAAGGAATTCAAAGAAATAGCAGGCATGTGTAGGGGTAAAGTCAGAAAAGCTAAAGCGCAGAATGAACTCAGGCTTGCTAGAGAGGTTAAGAACAATAAAAAGGGCTTTTTTTTGGGTATGTCCAAAGCAAAAGGAAGAAGAAGGAAACGGTAGGGCCACTGCGTGCAGAAGATGGCAAAATGCTCACAGGAGACAGAGAAAAGGCAGAATTACTCAACACCTTCTTTGCTTCAGTCTTCTCAGAAAAGGCAAAGGGTGCTCAACCTAAGGATAATGGGGCAGAATAGAGAATAGGGGAATTTCAGCACAGAATAAGTAAAGAGACAGTACAGGAATACCTGGTTAACCTAAATGAATATAAATCTCCAGGACCAGATGAACTACATCCTAGAGTATTAAAAGAACTGGCAAATGTAATATCAGAGCCATTGGCAATAATCTTTGAGAACTCCTGGAGAACAGGAGAAGTCCCAGCAGACTGGAGGAGGGCAAACGTTGTGCCCATCTTCAAAAAGGGGAAAAAAGAGGATCCCAACAATTATCGTCCGGTTAGTCCGACATCAATTCCAGGAAAGATTCTACAGCAGATAATTAAGCAGAGAATCTGTGAACATTTAGAAGGGAATGCCATAATCACAAAAAGCCAACATGGGTTTCAGAGAAACAAGTCCTGCCAGACAAATCTGATCTCTTTTTTTGATAAAATTACCAATTTGGTAGATGAAGGGAATGCTGGACACAGTATTCCAGGTGGGGTCTCACCAAAGCAGAATAGAGTGGCACTATTACTTCCCTTGATCTGGACACTATACTTCTGGCCATCTGTCAGGGATGCTTTGATTTAGAGTTCCTGCATGGCAGGGGGGCTGGACTGGATGGCCCTTGTGGTCTCTTCCAACTCTCTGATTCTATGATTCTATTCTGTGAACTTTTTTGAATTGCAGTGGAAGAAAACAAAAATGTTAATGGTCATAAAATGTTTTAGTATTTCTAGCTAAGTATGTGCCCAAATCCTTCTTCATGGAAACTGGGCCTGGATCTGTCCCTCGAAGGCCGGATGGCAGCAGATGGACTTCAGGGAGGGCTCTGCTGCTCCTTAGACTAAAATCCTTGAAATCACATGTTCTGCCTTTGAGATGATATAAATGTTTCCCGTGTGGTATCATTTTTAATTTGGGCTCTCTCAAATGTGTTGTTGGTCTGCCATTCTAGGCTTGCGCTCTGTGTCTAACGGAGGCAGAGTCACCTACAAATCCGTACTTTCGAATTGGTCGGGGGAGCAGTGTTGAATACATTTCCTTGTTATGCATTTTAAGGAGATTTTGCAGATGGATCTCTGTATAAGAGAAGATACAGCTGAAACGTCTCCTTCTTGCTCCAGATCTCCTGTCTCATCTTTAAAAAACACAAAAGGTGAGGCCCAGCAAAATGCAAATGGAAACCAGCCAGGGTCAGTGTTTTTCCCCCGGCAGGCGATGGGTCTCTAATTAGACAGACACAAATACTTTTTTTAAAGTTCCTCTCAGCCTGAGGTCCTTTCCCTTTTCCTGGGTGACATCCCTTTCCCTCTGCAGAAGAAGGGCTACTGAAGGAAATCAACCTCCATCGCCACCACAAGGGCCATACGCATCTTGTTTCTTAAAGATTTTAAACTTGACCAGGTCTCTTCTGGCCAGTTGCTTGGTTAAGGAGTCCAAGAGCGTCCTCCTCACGCGGCTGAGAGGGGTCACTGGATACGGAACTGGAAAGCATTGGGAGTCCTGGAAACGCATTGTCCAAGAGAACAGGCTCCAAAATGGGATACTTGGAAAACAATCATCTATATGCTCTATCCCTTTCCTTTAAAAGGTGCTTTTTATTTCATTGTGTTGTTAGTAGACTAGGTCGCAGACTCTGTGGGAGTAGCTATGTACTGACCTAATAAATAATAATAATAATACAGTAATAGTAATAATAATAATAATAATAATAATAATTTTATTTATTTATATTTCCCACCTCTCCCCATGGATCGAGGCGGGAGTACAACAATTTAAAAACACAATCTAATATAACAACAAGTTTAAATCTTAAATATATTCCTATAATCAAAACACATATCCAATTGCCATTGTTAGTCCAATACACTATACTTCTATTGATGCAGCATAAAATAGCATTGGCCTTTTTAGCTGCCGCATCGCACTGTTGACTCATTGCGATGCGGCAGCTAAAAAAGGCCAATGCTATTTTAGGCTGCATCAATAAAAGTATAGCATCTAGATCAAGGGAAGTAATAGTGCCACTCTATTCTGCTTTGGTCAGGCCTCACATGCAATAATTCTGTGTCCAGTTCTGGGCACCACAATTCAAAAAGGATGTGGAGAAACTGGAGCCATGTGTCCAAAGGAGGGCAACTAAGATGGTGAAGGGTCTGGAAGCCATGAAGCCCTATGAGGACCGCCTTAGGGAGCTGAGGATGTTTAGCCTGGAGAAGAGAAGGTTAAGAGGTGATATGATAGCTCTGCTCAAATATTTGAAGGGATGTCATATTGAGGAGGAAGCAAACTTGTTTTCTGCTGCTCCAGAGACTAGGATGCAGGACAATGGATGCAAGCTCCAGGAAAAGAGATTCCACCTCAACATTAGGAGAACTTTTCTGACAGTAAGGGCTGTTCGACAGTGGAACACACTCCCTCAGAGTCTCCTTCCTTGGAGGTCTTTAAACAGACGCTGGATGGCCATCTGTCAATGGGGATGCTTTGATGGAGAGTTCCTGCAGGGCAGGGGGTTGGACTGGATGGCCTTTGTGGTCTCTTCCAACTCTATGATTCTATGATACTCCAGTCGTGTAAAAGAAACATTCTGTGGGCTTGTTCATGGAGGATCGAATGGGTAAGCTTGCCAGAAGAGATCCGTCTTAAGTGCCTTTTAAAAGGCATCTAAGGTGTTAATAAGACGGATCTCTTCCGGGAGGCAATTCCAGAGTCTGGGGGCAACAGCAGTGAACCATCTATCAAAAGTGGACTTCCAGTTTATTTTTGGACACTCTAGTAGTTTTTCCCCCGAGGTCCTGAGAGTGCGGTTCAGATTATGTAGGGAGAGGCGTTCCCTTAAGTAACTCGGGCCCAAGCCATATAGAGCTTTAAAGGCAATAACCAACAATTGGAATTGTGCCCAGAAGCTGATCAGCAGCCAGTGGAGAATTCTTAATACAGGTGTAATATGCTCAGATCTAGGTACACCAGCAATCAACTTGGCTGCAGTGTTTTGGATTAACTGAAGCTTCCAGACATGGTACACAATGGTAGCCCCATGTAAAGCGCATTACAGAAATCTAATCGATTGGTTATCTGTCCCGGACTGTGGCCAGCACTCACCAACAATAGCTGATAAGTCAGTTCCACAAGCCTAAACGTGATCCGAAGAGTAGTCCAAAAGCCAGAGTCAAGGTCAGGGTTGGGGCAATCACAGGAGTCAGTCCGGTCCGAGGTCAGAGCAAGGAGAAAGCAGCAAAAATCCAAATCATTCCAAGTCAAGGCAAACCAGAGTTCCAGAGACACGAAGCCAGCACACAGTCACACCAAGAGACTTACAATAAGTTCTGGCAAAGGGATGGCCTCTCACAGGTGTTTAAGTAGCTGACACCCTGCCTGGTATCAGCTGAGCCTTATTAACAGCTTGTTTCTCAGCCAGCCTGCGAGATCGATGGACACAAGCACTTTCAGCCCTTTGCTCCTTAAAGGAGGGAACCTCCAAGCCAGATTCCTCCCTGGAGCCCACACGCTGAGCCCCTGAAGGGAGTTCCACAGTGCCAGAGCCTGGCTGAACTGTCAGGGCTAGGGTCTGGCATGGCAGAACTGGGACCTGGCCTAGCCTCCAATTCCTCTTGCTCCTGAGGAGCCATGTCCTCCTCCTCCTCATCCTCTGACTCCAACTCTTGGCTGGCCATGACATCATTTCCCCTCCCATAATGCTCTCTCTCCATCTGCGGAGGATGCGGCCGGTCTAGGAAGCGGCGATGAAAATCTTGGACCAAGCGCGGAGCATGGACGTCCGATGCGTCCTCCCAAGAGTGCTCCTCTGGCCCATAGCCCACCCAGTCCACTAAGTACTGAAGGCGCCCCCGGCGTCGACAAGAGTCCAAAATCTGAGCCATCTCGAACTCCTGCTCTCCATCGACCAGGACGGGATCAGGTGAGGGCGTCGAGCCAGCATCAGGTCGAACCTCGGAGGCCGGGAGCAGCAAGGAGCAATGGAAGACCAGGTGGATCCGCCAAGTCCGAGGAAGCTGGAGCCGGAACGCCACCGGATTCACCTGGGCCACGATCTTGTAGGGCCCCACAAACCGAGCGTCCAACTTCCTACAGGGCCTCTGTAGAGGCAGATGGCGCGTGGAAAGCCAGACCGAATCCCCCACCTGTAAAGGAGGACCTTCCTGACGGTGCCGATCCACTCCCCGCTTATACGCCTCCTTGGCCACTTCAAGCTGCTCCTGCATCAAGGACTGAGCCGCCTGGAGTTCCTGGAGCCACTGATCCGCCGCAGGAACCTCGGAGACTGGAGCCACCGCTGGGAACCCTCTCGGATGGAAGCCCCCCGTGGCGAAGAAAGGCGTCTTCTGGGTCGAGGCGTGGACTGAGTTGTTGTAGGCGAACTCGGCCAGTGGGAGCAGGTCGACCCAATTGTCCTGCCGATAGCTAGAGTAGCAATGGAGGTACTGCTCCAGAGTCCCGTTAGTCCTCTCCATCTGGCTGTCGGACTCGGGATGATGCGCCGACAACAGGTGAGGCGCGACGTCCAAGAGGCGGAGCAGACTGGTCCAAAACCAGGCAGTGAACTGGCTGCCACGGTCTGAGACCACTCCCTCGGGAAGGCCATGGAGCCAGAAGACGTGCTGAACGAACATCCGGGCCGTCTCCTTCGCCTTGGGGAGGCCAGCGCAGGGCACGAAGTGTGCCATCTTTGAAAATAAGTCCACCACCACCCAAATGGTGGTGCAGCCAGCAGAGAGCGGCAGGTCTGTGATAAAGTCCATGGACACAACCTTCCAGGGCCCTGACGGCGTCGGCAGTAGCATCAGCAACCCCGCTGGCCGACCTGGATGGTCCTTGGCCCGATGACACACTGGGCACGTGTCCACATACTTGGCCACCTCCGCCCAAACTCGAGGCCACCAAAACTCCCGGGTGAGGAGATGCAGAGTCTTACAAAATCCAAAGTGTCCTGCCAGCTTGGAGTCATGGCACAGTCTCAAGACCTCCTCTCGACACGGACCTGATGGCATGTACAGGCGCCCACGGTGACAGAGGAGGCCGTCCCGTAGAGTGAAAGGCGAGGTGTCCCCTTCCCCCGAATGCTGCGCCACAAACGGATCTTGGCCCTGAAGCTCTGGAATCCGATCCACCAGCGCGGCCTCCTCGGAGCAGCGGCGAAATTCTCTGGACGCAGAATGGTGGATTGCACTTCCCTCTCCGGGCCCGCAGAGTACTCCGGCTTCCGAGAGAGGGCGTCCGCTTGCCGGTTCCGGGACTGAGGGACATACTGGAGCTGGAAGTGGAACCGAGCAAAGAAGGACGCCCAGCGTTCCTGCCTCTGGGACAGCTTCCTGGCCGTCTGAAGGTGCTCCAAATTCCTGTGGTCCGTGTGGACCACCACCGGGTGGCCCGCCCCTTCCAACAGATGCCGCCAGGTCTCAAACGCCGCCTTGACTGCCAGCAGCGCCTTCTCCCAAATAGTATCGTTCAACTCTGGAGGAGAGAGCTGCCGGGAGAAGAAGGCACATGGCAACAGATGTCCCTGTGGACCTGTAGGCTGGAGCAACACCGCCCCGATGGCCACGTCCGAAGCATCGGCCTCCACAACGAAGGGCGTGCGTGGGTCTGGATGCTTCAAAATGGGAGCCGACGTGAACCGCGCCTTCAGGGCCTCAAAAGACGCTTGAGTCTCCGCCGGCCACTCGAACCGGCCCTTCCCCCGCAACAGTCGGTAAATGGGGCTTGCCAGGGCCGCGTAGTCCTCGATGAACTTCCGGTAGAAGTTTGCGAACCCCAGGAACCGCTGGGCATCCTTCCTGTTGCGAGGCGGCTGCCACGACAGCACTGACTCCACTTTGGACTGATCCATGGCCACGCCCTGAGCCGAGACCCGGTAGCCCAAAAAGTCCACCTCTCGGAGATCGAAGGCACACTTTTCCAGCTTGGCATACAAGCGGTGCTCCCTCAAGCGCTGGAGAACGGCACAGACATGGGCGTCATGAGCAGCCTGGTTGGGAGAATAAATCAGGAAATTGTCCAGATAAATGATCATGAACCGGTCCAGATAGTCCCTGAAGACATCGTTGACAAAATGCTGGAAGACAGCTGGGCATTACAAAGGCCAAAGGGCATGACCGTATACTCGTAGTGCCCATACCTGGTCTGAAAGGCCATCTTCCATTCATCCCCGGCTCGGATCCTCACCAGGTTGTAGGCCCCCCTCAAGTCCAGCTTGGTGAAGACCTTGGCGTGGCGAAGCCGCTCCAACAACTCCGGAATCAGCGGCAAAGGGTACCGGTTCCGAATGGTGATTTTATTCAAGGCCCGGTAGTCATTGCAGAGGCGCAACTCGCCACACTTCTTGCGGACAAAGAGGACCGGAGCGCCCGCTGGAGACTTGGAGGGACGAATGAAGCCCCGCTGCAGGTTCTTTTCCAAAAAGTGCCTCAGAGCCGCCAGCTCAGGCTCTGAGAGGGAATACAAACGCCCCGCCGGAATAGGGGCCCCCGGCACCAGTCGATGGCACAGTCATAAGGCTGGTGTGGGGGAAGACGGTCCGCTTCCTTCTTGTCGAAGACGTCCGCGAAGTCCCGGTACTTTTCGGGGAGCGTCACCGAACAGTCCTGGGCCTCCGCGGCCACAGCAGCCGAGATCCTGTCCGGCCAGCCGTGCTCCTGGCAATACTCCGACCCGAACAGGAGTTCCCGGCGGGACCAGGAAATGTGTGGATCGTGCCGAGAGAGCCAAGACATTCCCAACACCAGAGGGAAATGAGGGACCGCTGCCAACAAAAACCGAATCTCCTCCACGTGGCCCTGGATCTCGAGGTGGAGCACCGGAGTCTGATGCGTCACCGGGCCAGACCGGAGGAGACGACCATCAATAGTCTCCACTGGCCTAGGCTCGGCCAGAGCCTCCAGCGGGATGCCGTGACGCTGAGCAAAAGCCAAGTCCATAAAGCAGCTAGAGGCCCCCGAGTCGATCATAGCTCCCACTGGCAAGAGTTCCATGGAAGGGAGCTGGAGGTTGGCAGCCACTAGCAAAGGGTCCCTCCGAGAGCCTAAGGAGAAGAGGCGGGTTCCAACGAAGCCCCCAGGTGATAGCCCCGCTCTACACCTGGGCGAAGTTGTTTCCCGGCGGCGTGAGGCGACGCCCCTTGGCTGGACAAACCCTCGCAAAATGTCCCGAGAGTCCACAATAGAGACAAAGGCCCTCCCGCCTCCTCCGTTCCTGTCAGCCGAGGCCGAGCTCCTCCCAGCTGCATTGGCTCCTCTGTGGTCCTGGGCGAAGCGGCCTCGGAGGTAGCTGCAGGATTTGAGGTAGCAGGTGACGTAGGGAGCGGAAGGTCAGACAGTCGAGCCTGTCTGCGAGCCGTGAGACGACAGTTGAGGCGAATAGCCTGGGTTATCAAGGCTGACAAAGTCTCTGGAAGCTCAGAGCGGGCCAGTTCGTCCAGAATGCCAGCAGCCAGGCCACGCCGAAAGATAGCCTGCAAGGCACTGTCATTCCAGGTGACATCCTGGGCAAGGAGACGAAAAGCCACAGCATAATCTGCCACTGAGCCCTGGCCCTGCTGCAAATTCAACAACCTCTGCTCTGCAGTCTCTGCTTTCACTGGGTCTCCCCAGGTCTCTTTAAACTCCTTAACAAAGGTCTGCCAGTCATTTAGCACAGGGCTATTGGCTGTAAGGTAAGGAGTTGCCCATTTAGAAGCTGGCCCAGAGAGCAGACTGATCACAAAAGCCACCTTGTCTGAGTCAGTAGGGAAGTCTGCCTCTCTGACACGAAAGTGTAAATTGCAGTTAGCGAAGAAACTCTCCAAAAATGACCGGTCTCCAGCAAACTTTTCTGGCAAGGCTGTCAGGCATTTCGACCAAGGCTGGGGCTGTGGAGCTGGGGCCTGGTTCTGCAGCTGTGCTACAGTCTGAGATAGCTTAGCTACTTCAGTAATTAGTTGCTGATTTTGTTGCAACAGTTCTCTAATTAAAGCGGCCTCAGCCATTCTCTTATCAGCTGGAGTAAGGCCAGAACTTATTCTGTCCCGGACTGTGGCCAGCACTCACCAACAATAGCTGATAAGTCAGTTCCACAAGCCTAAACGTTGATCCAAAGAATAGTCCAAAGCCAGAGCCAAGGTCAGGGTTGGGGCAATCACAGGAGTCAGTCCGGTCTGAGGTCAGGGCAAGGAGAAAGCAGCGAAAGTCCAAATCATTCTAAGGTAAGGCAAGCCAGAGTTCCAGAGACACGAAGCCAGCACACAGTCACACCAAGAGACTTACAATAAGTTCTGGCAAAGGGATGGCCTCTCACAGGTGTTTAAGTAGCTGACACCCTGCCTGGTATCAGCTGAGCCTTATTAAGAGCTTGTTTCTCAGCCAGCCTGCGAGATCGGCGTAAGCAAGCACTTTCATGCCTTCATTCCTTAAAGGAGATAACCTCCAAGCCAGATTCCTCCCTGGAGCCCACTCTGCTGAGCCCTGAAGGGAGCTCCACAGGGCCAGAGCCTGGCTGTGCTTCCACTCCTGGGGCTGAACTGTCAGGGCTAGGGTCTGGGACCTGGCCTAGCCTCCAATTCCTCTTGCTCCTGAGGAGCCATGTCCTCCTCCTCATCATCCTCTAACTCCAACTCTTGGCTGGCCATGACAGAGCATGTACCACTGTTTCAAAGTCCTTCTGGGCCAGGTAGGGACGTAGTTGGCATATCAGCCAAAGTTGATACTAAGCACTCCTGGCCATCACCTCCACCTGAGATGTCAACTGTAGAGATGAGTCCAGGAGAACTCCCAAACTCCAAACTTCGTCCTTTAGGGGAAGTGTGAACTCGTCCAGGATTGGTTGTCAAATCTCCCCGCCTGGACCAGGGATATCTATCACTAGTACTTCCGTTTTCTCTGGATTCAGCTTGAGTTTGTTTTCTCTCATCCAGCCCATTACCGACCTCAGGCAGGCATTTAGAGAAGAGATGCTATCCTTGGTCACTGCAGCAGTTGGAGACATGGAGAGATGTATTTGTGTGTCATCAGCATATTGATGACACTGTGCCCCATGTCTCCGGATAATCTCTTCCAGCAGCTTCATGTAAATGTTAAAAGCATGGGGGACAGAATGGCACCCTGAGGGACGCCAGATGTCAGCTCCCTTTTACGAGAGCAGCTGTACCCCAGCATCACCATCTTGAACCTGCCTGGGAGGTAGGAACGGAACTACTGAAGTACAGTGCCTCCGATACCAAACTCCCTCAGGCGCTCCAGAAGGATACCGTGGTCAATGGTATCGAACGCCACTGAGATGTCCAAGAGCATCAACAGGGTCACACTTTCCCTGTTGGCACTCAGATGGAGGTCATCGACCAAAGCGACCATGGCAGTCTTCACCCCGTATCCCATCCTAAAGCTGGTTTGAAATGGGTCTAGATAACTGGCTTCATCTGTAAGCACAAGTGTTCTCTTAGGGGAATTCAAAATACCAGATTGCAAGAGGGGTCTGCTTACAAGTTCTTACAGGACCACCTTCGGTGTGTATACCAGGAACTAGGAATCCAGAAATAGGACAGAGGCTCTAACTGCACTCAAAATGTCTCTTTTATTGATACAGGAGTTCAAACACACAAAGCACGCACGCACACATTCATACAAGGCTCAAGAAATAACGTGTTAGAGTGGAATAGTCAACAGGCATCACTAACGGAAGTACATACCAACGTTGAGGTCTGTTCCCAAGGATGTTCAATCTTTGTATGGGGTTGGACTGTGAAATAGGCCTGCTCTACTGCTTAAGGCTGTAGCAGACTGACAGAGATTCTGGCTGCAAATGACCAAGAAGGGCCCGGTGCCTAAATTTAGGAGACCTTTTATAAGGTTTTCAACAGGGTCTCTAGGCAAAGGGACAATCAGTCTTCTAAGGAAACTGTTTGAAGCGTATCTCACATCCTAGGTTCATGTTTTTTTGATCCTTCAGTAGGTCTCGGACTACCTCCGCTGTAGTAGGAGCCAAATGGCTCTGCAAATGGACACTGCTTTGATCAAGATGGTTTCTGTCCATCACAAAAGGGAGACATTTCTGAGTCATGAGCCTGTTGGCGACTGAGTAAAACCTACAGCAGCTCCTTGCATGATCCAACTCCTGTTCAAAGATGAGGAAGGAAATACATTTACATTTCAAACCCATGGCTTCCCCTGTTCACATCAGTGGGAGGCCTTGCTCACTAGATTCCATGCTCGGGCCATGAAGGGGTCACTCAGGCCAGTATGATTTTGATATCAGAATGCAGTTCAGGGCCTATCATTCCCCCCCTTTTGAAATACCAAGTTCGAACAGTTTCTGTGAGAATGAAGCTATTTCAATTAAACCTTTGTCTGTACAATTTAGGGTGACAATATTTGGAGGGATGACCATACGCCGGTGAGTATCTCCATAGGAGGCTAGTTGTGAGCTCTCTGGAACCCATTCATACACAATCATACCAAATATATGTACATGAAACAATGGTTGTCATGGGGATGTATACAATATACATCCAGGTGGGTACAAACAAAACAGAATACAACAGGAAATGGTGAAGGCAATAGTAGCAATGTGGCATCAGTACAGAATGTAACTTTTCTGGAGAAATTAGTGAGCATAAACCATGAGCACTGTGTAACATTGAGTCCAATGACTGTGTTAAGGATTTGAAGATGAAGGTTAATGCACCAATGTACACCAGGTTGATGAGAGTCCCAACTGCTAACGGATGTGACGATTTATTGATGTCCATGGGGGACTTGTTCCATGCGGGCACAACATAAAGAGTCATTGTTTAGCAATATCCGTAGTCCAAACAAAATTGGTAGCATATAGCAACAATGTCTGTAAAGGGCTATGTGATGTGGAACTCTGGATGCTTCATTAGGGACCCAGCTAGGCAGACAGTTGAACTGGTACTGGAACAACACATGGTGTGGCATCTGTCATCAGGGATGTGACATCTGCAACTGGTCTTCCAGGATCGCTCTGCTCCATCTGAGGAAGATTGTGAAAACTTGTTTGGTAAAAATCATCAAAATAGCCAGTTCTGCTTATTTTGGAATGTGCTGTGGGCATAAAAACAACCTGAAAAACAAGAGGAGGAGGAGGCACCAAATTTTGTCTCTAAACTCTTCCTCTTCTTTCTCCAGATGGGGAGAAAGGCCTTAAAACATCGGAGAGCAGTGACACACACACACAAGGCAAGCAGACCTCCACACGGAGATCGCTTTGGCTTTCCTCCCCCCCTTTGCGGCCCAGAGAGCCATGCAGCTGGTTCAAAGGCTAGTCCTCGAACCATGTCAGCACGGGTGCCCTAATGATGCAAGGACATTGGGCAGGGGTGGCTTGAAGCCATTAGTACAACAATATCAAAAGGAAATAACCTCTTTTTATCTATCTCACTACATATCCAGTCTCTTCTATCTATCTATCTATCTATCTATTTATCTATCTATTCCTTTATCTAGCTAACACAACACCCTCACGTGAAACTATCAATTCCTCTTCTCCTCCTGCCAAGGTTATAACAGAAGGAGCATCTTAATGTCTGTAATTCCCCACTAAAGGGAAAGTGAATGCCTTATGGGCTTTGGGAGATCTAGCATGTACCTAAGGGCTTGTATCTCTGTGATTTGTCTTTTGATCCCGCAGATTACTGCTATAGATCCTGCAACAGTGACTATTTGGATTCCCATAATTATTGCCAAGGGATTAGTTAAAAGATTCATTATTGCTTTCCCCGTCACAGACCAATTCCAATCTCCCAACCAAGTGTTCTTTGAAACTTCCTCAATTTGTTCAGTGATCTGTAGTATCTGTTGCGCCTGCAAATTAACTTTCAGTTTAATCTGGTCATTTCTTGTCCCTGTAGGGAAACAGAGAAAGAAGCACCTTACTAGGGCTAGCATCCGATTGAGCTTTTAGTAAAAGCAGGACAAACTTGTAATGGACTTTGGGCTGTGACTGTGTGACCTGTGTCAGAGTTGATCCTGTAGGAGGCAATGTGTGACACCATCAGCAGCATTTACAGCACAAGATGACCAAGGAACAAAAGCTATCTTAAACTATCTCAGATTCTAAGGAGGAGGACCTCTGAGCATGTAAAGAGTGTAATCCAGAGAAGCAATAGTATGAATCCAATAGGGGGCGCTGGTGAGACTGGATGGCAAACCAGTCTCACATCTAGCAATGAGAACAACGAAAACTGCTTAAAACTTTAGGGTGGAAGTTGTCTTTACACTCCCACTCTCAAACAAGAACAGAATATGCTAAACAAGAATCAGGCAACAAACGAATTCTTTTGGATTGAGAATCATCAACCAAGACATTTTCTCAGGTAGACTGTGCTGATCATATGGGGCTTAGCAAAGAAAGACAGTATAGCAAAGATCTTCAGGGGGCTGCCTTCAAACTCTCTACTCACAAAGAGTAAATCAGGAAATGGCCAGCAAATAAACACACAAGAATTTTTTAACAACTCATTACACTGATCAGCCAGTCCTCTATGTAAACTAGCCATCTCATGGAAAAGGGGACAAATCCTGTTTACTTTATGCCATTGTAGACAACAGGGTTTCCAGACTCCAGAGTATTCTGAAAACCAAGATAGGGAAGGGAACAAAACCTTGGTATTTGGGTTGAGACAGTGTTATTCTCTGTTGAGTCACACTCTCTGGATCAGAAGGAAAATGCAGCACTAGGCTCAGGTGAACATAGACATGACAAAAGAAAAGAGAGCCAAACCTGGAATTAAAACCGATGCTAACAAAAAGACCAAAGGAACCTGAATAAACTCAAAAAGAGACCAATTTTAAATAGCACACTGTAGAATGAAAACTTGATGTTGTTGTTGTTATTATTATTGTTGTTGTTGTTATTATTATTATTATTATTATTATTATCAACTTGGACTAAGTAAGTCTTGCAATACCTCTGCATGCCAAAGACTCTCTGTCTTTGAAGCACCACCTGAGATAGTGAGAGGACAGAAGGTGTGACTTGAGTAACATATTCACAGCCCAGGAAAGACTAAAGCAAAGGCAATTCCACCTCTAGGAGGGGAAGGATGCATGGAGGCAAAGCAAAAGAAAATCATTATTTCTTCTGAAACCTGAGCCAGGAAGAGCTTGTAAAAGAGACCTTTTGAATTTGACTTGAAGAGGGTAATGAGCATTTCAACAGAGAGCTATCATTCTGAAGCACAGTCATTCACAAGAAGCAATTTAGAGGCCAGAAAGAGTGACTGGTTACACTCTCTGGGAGGCAAAAGAAGCCAGAAAATGCAGTTAAGTCACACTCTCTCAGCCATACAAGACAAAATAACTATGAGGTATGAAGAGGAAACTAATTTAACCAAGAGAAAGACTAGAAATTCCAAGAAAAAACAGATAAACAGAAATTCCACGACTCTATATCATGTGGAAGGAGACTCACAAGCTGATGCTGGGCTTTGTGACCCTTTTGCCCATGACTTGGCCTACTGGGGTTTCAGCAGACAACCTCTCATAAGGCTTCAAAGGAGGGGAAAGGAAAACTCCCTGTCCTCTAAAATCCTACATTACAAAAGTTTCAGGCATATGTCAAAAAGGGTTAGACAGCCCACTGAGCCTCTTAGTGGCTCTTTAAGCTATCCGCCACTGAACAAAATGGAATTAGACAAATTTACAACTGGTAATTCTGGCCAGTCTTGGATTGATTTTACAGGGGGTGCTTCTCCTTTCCATTCTTTCAATTGAGAAGCGTGGAAGTATTTGAGCCTGTCTCCTTTCCTGTGTGGGATGCAAACCTGATATACACTGGGTGAAACTCTCACAGTGATTTTCACAGGGCCAACCCATCGGGCTGAGAGAGCGTACTCCTTTTGTGAGAAGTTCCTGTACAGCACAAGCTGTCCAGGATCCCACTGCTGGGGGTTTCTCACCCAACCAAACTTACGGTCCATCTCTTGCATGTTCTTTCCTAGATTCCGGGCTACCTGCCTATGTAACTGGCTCAACTCCTGCGAGAGGGTGCGGATCCACTCATGATTGACCAGAACGGGTTCTAGTTCAGATGGAATTTCCGTGTTTAGCCAAAAAGCCTCGGGCATCATCATCTTTCGCCCGGTCATGACCTGGTGTGGCGTGAAGCCATGGGAGGCCATGTCCCGTCGGTGCCTTGGGTCCACCTGTGTCAGCATTGACCATTGCGCAGGCTAAACAATTGTCTACCCATTGATCAATATCCTCACGCATTTTGGGCCACCATCCTGTCTCCCGAATTCTCTCATAGGTGCTCTGTTTTCCCCTGTGACCATTTTAATGTACAAACTGGATCAGATCCCCACGGATCTCATTAGGGACGATCCAGTGGTATCCACCTTCAGAATCTACTGCCCACCAAGCTCTCTCCTTTTGCTCAATCTTGTATTTCCCTGTAGGGTTCTTGCCTATGTTCATGAGTTCCTTGATCTCCCTGTCCCCTTTCTGCAGCTCTGCTAAGTGTAAGGTAGGCGGAATCAGCATCTCCTTTGGATTCACATTGATGGGATTAACTAGTTTAGAATCCTCAGGCATTGCTGCTGCTTCCTTAGCTAGAGCATCGGCTCTGTTGTTCCACACTGCTTCCACGCTCCCTGCCTTTGGATGTCCTTTTACGAAGGAAACCTGTGTGGGGGCTGTTCTTTGTAGCAGCAGTGCAACTACCTCTTTCCACTTGTCTATGTGAGCCACTGGTTTGTCATCATGGATTTTCCAGTCCCTGCCAATCCAGACTGGGAGCCAATCCGTGGCAGCATGCACCGTCCATTGTGAGTCAGTGTACACAGCCAAGGGAACATCTAGGGGCTCAAAATGGAGGATCGCTAGGAATGCTTCTATCTCCGCTGCCTGGCTAGAGTGGGGGGCGTACCGTGCCCCGCAAGGTGTGGGAGACATTGACTCGGATGGCTCCATAGCCCGTTAAGCGTGTACCATCTATGCAATATGAGGATCCATCACAAAACCAACACCTGTACAGTGGTGCCCCGGGTTACAAAATTAATTCGTTCCGGCTACTTTTTCGTAAGCCGAAAATTTCGTAACCCGGGGCCTATTTCCCATAGGAAATAGGTAACCCATTCCGGAGGCCTGGCCGGGGCCTCCTGGCTGAGGAAGGGAAGGTCCGATCCGGCGGATCGGGCCTTCCTTTCGTCAGCTGCGGAGGCCCAGCCTCGCTGGGGAAGGGAAGGTTCCCTTCCTCAGCCAGGCTGGGCCTCCGGGCCTGACGCGAAAGGGAGGCCCGATCCGCCGGATCGGGCCTCCTTTCGTTGGGCGCGGAGGCCCAGGCTGGCTTGGGAATCGGGCCTCCGCGATTCCAGGCTGGCTTGGGAATCGGATCGGGCCTCCGCGCCTGAGACACAAAAGGAGGCCCGATCCGCGGGATCGGGCCTCCTTTCGTTGGGCGCGGAGGCCCGGCCTGGCTCCCCAAGCCAGGCCGGGCCTCCGCGCCTGAGACACGAAAGGAGGCCCGATCCGCGGGATCGGGCCTCCTTTCGTTGGGCGCGGAGGCCCGGCCTGGCTCCCCAAGCCAGGCCGGGCCTCCGCGCCTGAGACACGAAAGGAAGCCTGATCCGCGGAGGCCCGGCCTGGCTTGGGGAGCCAAGCCAGGCCGGGCCTCCGCGCCCAACGAAAGGAGGCCCGATCCCGCGGATAGGGCTTCCTTTCGTCTCGGGCGCGGAGGCCCGGCCTGGCTTGGGGAGGCCCGGCCTTTCGCGGAGGCCCGGCCTTTCGGTAGTCCGTCCCTTGTCCTCCGAAGCCTGGCCTCGGAGGAAAAGGGAAGGGAGTCTGTCCCCTTTCCTCCGAAGCCTGGCCTCGGAGGAAAAGGGACTTTTTTTCGGATCCCGGGGGATAATTTTTGGTCCTGCCGGTTTCGGATCCCGGGGTTTTCTTAACCCGGGGGATTCGTATCCCGGGAGACCACTGTACTCGCCTTGAGGGCCTGTTCCAATGTCTCTCCTGGTTTTACTGGCCATTTGTTCTCCTCTATGGGTGGTAAGGGACATTCATGTGTTGCACCTGCTACCACCAATCCGTGGGGAGCCGGTGGCTCGTTAGCTTGTCTCTGATAATCAACACCACGCTTGACTAACTGGACGGTCCATTTAGCTATTCGGGAATTGTGTACTCGTCCGTTCTGAATCTTTCCGGACATTATGAATTTCAGAGGAGTGTGGGTGGTTTGTACAATGACTCTGGCTCCACCAATGATGAACTCCCATTTAGTCAGAGCCCAAATCAAAGCCAAGCAGTTTTTCTCACAAGGACTGAATTTTGTTTCAGTGGGAGACAGATTTCGAGAAGCGTAAGCCACTGCCCTCTGGATGCCATTTCGGGGTTGTAGCAGGATTGCTCCCACTGACCCGTCAGCAACTGCAAGCTGAATGTAAAAAGGCTTGGTGACATCAGGATGCACCAGCGCTGGGGCTTTTGCCAAATCTCTCTTTAAAGTTGCAAATGCTTCCTCTTGTCTGTGTCCCCATTCCCATACTGCATCTTTCTTCAACAGGGCATACAAAGGTCTAGCTTTGTCTGCAAAGCTTTCTGTGAATTCTCTAGAGAAGGTGAAGGTGCCTAGCACCGCTCTCAGAGTTGCTACATCTGTAGGGGCCGGAATTTTACTGATTGTCTCTACCCTTTCCAAATCTGGGGTCCGGCAATCTGGTTGGAGGTTCAAACCGAGGTACCTGACTTGAGTCTGGACCAACTGTGCCTTCTCTCTATTAGCCTTGAATCCTGTCTCTCTGATCAGTTCCAACACCTCACGGGTGATATCTGAAGTCTTTTCCTGGGAATCAGAATGCACCAGAATGTCATCCGCATAGGACAAGACATGGGGGCGTGACTTGGAGCGCAGCTTTGTCCACATCTTGACCACATGAGCGTGACATATACTGGGACTGGAATGAAACCCCTGAGGACATCTTTTGTATGCCATTTGTGTACCCCTGAACTCGAATGCGAATTTGTAATAACATTTCTCATGGAGTGGGATTGAATGGAAGGCATTGGCCAAATCTATGACACTGTAAAATCGTGCTCCAGCTGCAATAGCTGCCAAGATCTCATTGTATTTGGCTACTACAGGGGCAACAGGAGGGGTGACCGCATTGAGGGCTCTAAAGTCCACAGTCATTCGCCACGTTACTCCATCAGATTTCAGCACGGGCCAAATCGGAGCATTATTAATTGATTGCATAGGCATGATGGAATCCCATTTGAGCAAGCCTTCAATAGTTTTGGCTGTGCCTTCTTCTGCTTCACGTGGGTAAGGGTACTGCTTCTGAGGTGGGGGATCTGGGCCTTCTATCAGAACACAAGCTCCTTTAACAGTGCCGCATTCAGCCTTGTCTTTGACCCATACCTCAGGGAAATCATGTACCCAAGGGTCTGTAGTTACTGGGAAAAGAGGCTGGGGGGCCTTGAGAGCCGCACATCTGTGAATGGCAGAGATGAACTCCGGACCATTCTCCAACTTCCATAGGAAGCCATTAGCCAGATGCCATCATCTTCCTTTTGGTTTGCACATGTCCTAATGCGATCTATAATTGGGCCTAGCCTTATTGGAATGTTATTCCAAATCCTGGCTATCTGCTGTCCTTTTCCATACCCTTTTAGCACAATGCTTTCCTTCAACTCTTCCCCAAATTGTGCCAGCTTAGGATGCAGGGTATTGACCGCTGCTCCTGAGTCTATCAAAAGCTGAGCCTCAGCTGGAGACTCAATGCCTATTTGTGCCTTTACCATGTGGCGTCCCCACAGATCAGGACTGGGCAATCTGAGCAGTCTGAGTCTCAGATGCTCCAGGGAGCACTGGGCCCATTTCAACACTGTTGACTACAGATGTCACTGAGTGGACTGGCACTGGGCATTTGGAGGTTTTTGAGGATGCTGAGCTTATGGCTTTAATCGGTCGTTTTCGTTTTAGGTTGGCAGGAGGTCTGTTAGCCCCAGGGATCCTTTTTCCTGCCTTGTTTCCCTTCCATGGGGGGGATCCCGGGCTGTCCTAATCTGAATTCTTGAACTGCTGCTCGCACCTACGTGTCTCCTCTGCCATACTTCTGTAACTGGTGCTGTTGCCCTGGTTACTACCTTTAGTTGCTTCTTTGATCAAACCCTGAGCATACAGTTCCAAAATCTCTACAGTGGGCTTGCCATGCAGATCCTTTCGGTTGTATCCATTCTTCATTAACCACGTCCATGCAACCATGCGCGGAGTTGGCTCTAATGTGGAACTGTATCTGGGGGTGTCACGTCTCTGAAATGGCTGCCTGCAGTCCCTTTTGAGGACCTTGACTGACTCCTTCTCCTCTCCTTTTTCGGGTTCCTGGTCCTTGTTTAGGGGCTGCGAGTGGGGGCCCATATTCTGGTTAGTTACTGGATATACTCGGTCTCCTTCTCGGCTCCCTTTCCTAACCCTCTGGCTCTTACTAGCATCTCCCTCTCTTGCTCTACTGGACCAGAAAATCCCAGAAGCAGCACGGATGTGCCTCATGAAATCACTCCATGACATGGTCTCCATTGTCAGTGACTGTGATCCTATGTATGTCTTGGCAGACTCTCCTAGCTCTTCGTAGATCTCTAAGATTGGGGACCTGTTGAGCACCACAGGGTTCCCATCTTCACCTAAGGTGATCTGTTCTGCTAGAACTCCCAGAATTTTTTTCCTAGCCACATAAGCGTCAGGGGGTTCGTCTGCCTTCTGATACTCGCTCTGGTATTTGGATCTGAGGATAGACCCTGGCCAGAGGATTTTTGCAATCGTGGCCATGCCTGGTTGTAAGTCCATGGTGGTGAGATCCTGAGTTATTGCCGCAGCTTCAAAAGCTCAGTAATATTCAGGATCTATGCATCTCCTTGCCACTTGCACCAAATCCTGTCCTTTTGCTTTTGGATAGGATAGGAGCATTGTGGTCATCCACCTCACTCCAGTTTGGCCATTGAGCTTTCCTAAGTGCTCTGCCACTGCTTTGGTCTCAGTTACAGACCAATTAGTTGTCTCTTCTACAGTTCTAGTGACCGTCCTTTCCTCATCTTCCGCTTGCCTGATCTCTACCATCTGGCGGGTGGTGACGGGTTGGACAGGAGCGTGTGGTCCTGCAGCACAACTAGCTACTGGCTCACACTCTCCTCCATGCCCTTCCTGCCTATTCTGCCACTGAGGGTTGTATGGTGGTTGACTCCTTGCTTCCTCTGGTAGGGAGTCTTGCATTGTTTCTTTCCAGTCCACTGCCCTCAAGTATTGGGGACTTACTGTGGCCACCACTGACTGTTTCAGATCCAGGGATGCCTCTAACTCCTGAATCCTGCGGACACAATCTGTATGATCTGCTGCAGATCTTTCAGATGTCTTCTGAACTAACACATAGTTTGCTGCTTGTTTTGCCTGCCTCAACTTCTCCTCCAGCTCAATTATGCATTCTCGAAAGAGACTGCTCTCTTTCTCTGCTGTCTTGGCTCTAATGGTGACTTGGTCCAGTTCTCGAGACAGCCAGGAGCTTTCAGTTCTTTTCTCCCTCACCTGGACTGCTAGCTCCTCTATACTTTTCTGCAGAGCTTGCTTCTCTGACCTAAGCTTCCTATTCTCCTCTACTGCCTCCGTGGCTACCATAAAAATTCCCCAGGCAGCCCACCTATCCTTTTCTGCTGCTGACACCGTTTTAAATCCCTTGCTCTTAGTCTTTGCATTGTACACCAGCAACAGTGTTGCGAAGGGATCCTCCTCATCTAGGAATCGTCCTGCTTTCCATGGGTTGGGCCCTTTTCCAAGAACCCATTTTGTGAGGCGATCTGGGGGAGCCTCTCCCTTCACCAATCTGGCTGTTACTGTTGGGATTCGTCCCTCTCCTAATTCTGTTTGTGCCATTGTGCACTTCTTTCTCTGTTGTGTCTTCCAAACACAAAAACTCAATGGGTCAGGGAAAGTTCCCACTAGACCCAGCCAGGAATCGGGGAAGCCTATCTTCACTAGAGAAATCTGTCGCTGGGGGCTCCTGCAGTAGCACTTTCCCAGCACCTTCCTCCAGCTAGATTCCTGCCAAAACCTTTCTAATTCACCTCCACCGAGATCTATTAATGCAATTTCTTCTTTGGGCACTCGGATTTACGGCGCTTGGATCAAGGACGTCTCCTTGTCCCCCTTACCTGGTCTCACCAAAGGGTTTCTACGGCTATCAAATGGGTTTGTGGTTCTGAACTTGACTCTATTGTTTAATTTTTGTTTGCAATGGGGCCAAAAAGGGAAACCTATCCCTGCCTTTTTTTCCCCACCCACAAGTTGGGCAAAACAAAAAAATAGGGCATCGGGCAGACCTACTCCGACTCCAGGCCCAAGGGTGACTCCACGCTCATCGCTATGCCACTCGCATGACACCAGAGACAAACATGAAGCCAAAGCCAGAAAGAGGGGGAGAGCCCACCCCGACAGTTCACTGCCCTTCAGGCCACACACACAAGGAACACACTCACTTCAGCTTCCTATTTAGTTTTGCATCTGTTTTTTTTTCTTCTGGATTCCCATTTTCCCTACGTTCCGATATCCAAGCAAGTCAGGTGATCAAGCTGTCCTGCTTAGATTTCGGGAAGGGCCCTTGCCCGCCGTTCTCCACCAAAAATGTAAGCACAAGTGTTCTCTTAGGGGAATTCTAAATACCAAATTGCAAGAGGGGTCTGCTTACAAGACCCTGCAGGACCGCCCTTCGGTGTGTATACCAGGAACTAGGAATCCAGAAATAGGACAGAGGCTCTAACTGCACTCAAAATGTCTCTTTTATTGATAAAGGAGTTCAAACACACAAAGCACGCATGCACACATTCATACAAGGCTCAAGAAATAACGTGTTAGAGTGGAATAGTCAACAGACATCACTAACGGAAATACATACCAACGTTGAGGTCTGTTCCAAGGATGTTCAATCTGTGTAAGGGATTTGGCTGAAGCAGGTCTGCTCTGATGCTTAAGGCTACAGCAGACTGACAGAGATTCTGGCTGCAAATGACCAAGAAGAGCAAGGTGCGTAAATTTAGGAGACCTTTTATAAGGTTTTCAACAGGGTCTCTAGGCAAAGGGACAATCAGTCTTCTAAGGAAACTGTTTGAAGCGTATCTCACATCCTAGGTTCACGTTTTTTTGATCCTTCAGTAGGTCTCCGACAACCTCCGCTGTAGCAGGAGCCAAATGGCTCTGCAAATGGACACTGCTTTGATCAAGATGGTTTCTGTCCATCACAAAAGGGAGACATTTCCGAGTCATGAGCCTGTTGGCGACTGAGTAAAACCTACAGCAGCTCCTTCCATGATCCAACTCCTGTTCAAAGCTGAGAAAGGAAATACATTTACATTTCAAACCCATGGCTTCCCCTGTTCACATCAGCCATGAAGGGGTCACTCAGGTCAGTATGATTTTGATATCAGAATGCAGTTCAGGGCCTATCACATCCAAGACAGATTGGAGTTGGGAGGCAACTGCTCTCTCGATCACCTTGCCCAAGAATGGCACTAAAGAGACGAGCCTGTAGTTGTTTCTTAGCAGGGGATCCAGGGAGGGCTTTTTCAAGAGTGGCTTGACCACTGCTTGTTTAAGGTTGTCCGGAAATCTCCCTTCCTTAAGGGATGTGTTGATTATAGTATGTACCAAATTTGTTACCACGTCCCCTCCCTGGGTGGTCAAGCCAGGATGGGCAGGGATTGAGGGGACAAGTTGTCCTCCTTCCACATCCAAGGAGCTTGTCCACTTCATCAGTACTCACAAGCTCAAATTGATCCAGTCTAATATAGCCCACGGAGTAACTGGACACCTCTATCCTAGTCTCTGTTCTAATGCCGGTGTCGAGATTGGCGCTTATCAGAGAGATTTTATTGGCAAAAAACTCATTAAATGCATCACAGCAGGCTGTAGTTGGTTCTAACAATGGGTTCAGGGTGGGAAGCAGTTGAGTTAGCTCTCTAACCACCCTGAACAGCTCTGCTGGACATGACTCCACCGATGCAATATGAACAGCATAGAAAGAATTCTTTGCTGTGTCGATTGCCACTTCGTAGGAGGTTCTCAAGGAGTGTCTTGTAGGATAAGCGACAATGTTTTCGCCAGCAGTGCTCTAGTCGTCACGCAGCCCGCTTCATTGTACGAAGATCTTCCATGTACCATGTTTTTTTATTTGAAGCGAGCCAGAGAGGACGCTTGGGAGCGATAGTGTTTGTAGCCCTGGTAAGGTCATTATTCCAGGTATCAACCAGGGCCTCAACAGAATCGCCGTCGTTCCCAACCATTAACCCCTCTAGGGCTTCTTGGAACCGTTTGGGTTGCATCAGCCTTCGAGGGCGGACTGTTCTAATCAGTCCTCCACCCCGAGGGGAATATGAGTAGAAGCTTTAAGCCCAACCTTGACCAGGAAATGGTTCATCCATGACAGGGCAGCAGTGTCTGTCACCTCTGCCCACAGACTTTCCTGTTTGGTGCAAAGGACCACATCAAGTGTATTACCCGCACAATGGGTTGGACCCGAGACTAGTTGGGTCAGGCCCATGGCTGCCATGGAAGTCATGAACTCCCGAGCTGCTCCGATAAGGTCTAATGAGCTGGCCCCGAGAGGGATGTTGAGGTCCCCCAAGACAAGAAATCTAGGGGACTCCAACACCAGCTCTGAGACCAGTTGTGTCAGCTCGGCAGGGAGTCTGTTAAGTGACGGGGTGGACGGTGCACCAACAGAATCCCTAAACTGTCCCTAGCCTTCAGGGTCAGGTAGACACACTTGAGGTGCTGCGTTTTCCGAACTGGTCAAAGAGATGGTGCTCTTGCGGACCAAGGCTACTCCCCGCCTTGCCCACATTCCCCGACCTGCTCTCGGACCGTGTACCCAGCGGGGAGAGTCCTGGCCCAAACGGCCTTACTGTCCAGCCAGGTTTCGGTAATGCAAGCCAGGTGTATAAGGCAACGGAAGGGTGGCAGACTCTGATAGGAGGAGGGCTGGAGTGTGTTGTCAGGTTGTGATTGGCAGACAGAGCCATGGTGCTGACTGCTGGTTGGACAGGAAAGAACTGCGCTGAGACCACACTGTATAAAAGCCTGTATCCTCTGTATTTACAGTTGGTCCTCCTTATCCACAGATTTTTTATCCATGGATTTGAGCATACACGGCTTGAAAATATTCCCCCAAATGTATAAATGTATAAAGGTATACAAATGTATAAATTACAAACAGCAAACCCTGATTTTCCATTTCATACATGGGACACCATTTTGTTGTGTCATTATATTTAATGGGACTTGGACATCCACGGATTTTGTTATCCACGGAGGGTCCTGGAACCAAACCCCAGCAGATAACAAGGGCCCACTGTATATCTGCGTGGTTGCTAAGATATTGCATAATTACTCCATTCAGTGTAAAAAAAAAAAAAAAGCCTTTCGAGTAAAATAACTTTTGAGTAATTTCCCGAGGAATCAGCCTTCTTTCCGTTCCTGTCCACAAAATGGCAGCCATCGTGTAAAACCCGCCCACAAAATGGTCCTTTTGTTCAGGCACCCTTCAGCGCTCAAGGTTTTGTTTTGGGTTTCTAATACAGTTTAATCTCAATATCTTGAATCAGAACCGGGTGCTCATTTTCCTACTAGTCCAGCTGAGACTGAACCGTATGGAGGCAAAGGTGACAATAGAGCCACAATTGTGAAATTCCGTGATTGTGGAATAATAGCACCACAATGGCAAAACTGTAGCACAAAGATTGCAATTAGACACTTTCCCCACCAAAGCACAGCTCAATGCAATGCACAATTAAACCCCAATGCAAGTTGTCCTGGCCTACCTTGCAGGGTTGTTGCAAAGAATGCCTAGTGGAAACAATTAAAACGTGCTTTTTATCGCTTGTGAAATGAACCGTTCACTTTTTCTTAATAATAATAATAATAATAATAATAATAATAATAATATTTGCAAAGCCATTACAAGCATTGCAACTGTTGCTGAAGCTAATTTATTATAACTATGCCAGGTTTAGTAATAATATCATAGAATCATAGAAATTTAGAGTTGGAAGAGACCACAAGGGCCATCCAGTCCAACTCCCTGCCATGCAGGAACTCCCAGTCAAAGCATCTCCGACAGATGGCCATATGTTTCCTTTTGAATAAAACACTTTTTCCAAAAAAATAAAAAATAAAAAAAAATGAGTATTTGCTCTGGGCTTGCCTCTAATCCAAAGAGCATCTTCTTCTAATAGTTTTGCATGCTTGATTTCCGGGAAAGCAACTGCATGCAAAAATGTTCCTATTTCTGGCGTTTTATTTTAAATAAAACAAAACTACATTGCACCTGCTAATTATTGTGCAATTGCTTTGGTTTGAGAGGCCACTATTTGTCTATTTTTCCCCTTGGTCCTCCTGAACTTTGCTCCACGTCTGTCGCTGCAAGGTGTGGGTGTGGCAAATTAAAGGACATTTTTGGCCACACGCTTTGCACTGTCGCATTGCGCACACCGCACATTAACCAGCCTACATGTTTGCAAACAGGGCCTTTTCTTTCAGCAGCAGGCGCAGATGGGACTTTTGCAAACCCAAACAATCCAGCTGCGATGCTCGGCGTCAAATTTTGGGCTGCACAGGAACTGCATTTGCTAAAAAGCAGAACCAGCAAACAAAGACCATGGATTTCGGCTCCTTGCAAAACCCAAAAAGGGTGCATTTGGCAGGGATTTTTTGCCAAGAACAGCCTCAGATTGGAAATCCCTATTTGGAAGACACTCTTCTTCGGGGATACTTGAAATTCCATCTGCCTGCCCAGGTCGGGACCCTAAAAAGGAGCATTTTGGGGGGGGGGTCTACCTTGTGTGGGTGGAAGCATATTCTGAGCAATCAGTGAGAGTGAGTAAGAGAAGAGTAATGACGCTGAGTAAGGAGTTTATCACATGGGAGGAATTTCTCTCAGTTTCAAAGGAAATGGAAGTGAGGCCAGTTCGGAATTGAGTAAATTCGCTAGTTCAGCAAATTTACGTGATTGCGTATTGACACTGCATTGCGTTCAGAACTGCCCGAAATTGCCTCCCAGTGCCCGAAATTGCGTGTGATAGTTTCTCACGCAATCACGCGAAACCCCACGATTGCATTCGGAAGGACTTCCTTTTGCCCGAAAATATGTGTGATCAGCTTTCATGCAATCACGCGAAACCCCATGATCACATTCAGATTTCCATTGGATTTTACTGTACTTCCAATTCCCTTCGTGTGATAAACTCCTAAGAGAAGAGCAAAGCTCCATCACCCTGGGATTTGCAATTTTGCAAAGTCTTTAGCCGTCTCGCGCTTGGCAAAAACCACAAATCTCATCTGTAAGATGCAAGCCATCATTGCAATTAAAGTGGTATCAGGACTGCATTATTTCTACGGTGTAGATGCACCTTGATTGCTTATTGACTGACATTCCCTTGAATGCTTTCTGGATCCTAAAACAAATTATAAAATTCAGAGGTGGATTTTTTGACAGCTCATTCCTCTCTAGGACCTTTTCGATCTCCCCTCCAAGGACTATGCAAGGCTGACCCTGCTTAGCACCCAAGACTATGTGTGTATATATTCTTTCAAATTGCCTCTTGACCTATTTTTTGTGTATGTTGCTGTCTTCCTTTGGAGGTCTTTGCTGAGGTGAGCCTGGACCTCGAAAGATTTGGGGCCCGTGTAAAGGATGAAATCGACTCCCTGGGACGCGAGTGCGAATCACAGCCCCCCAAGTTGCAGCAGTTTGACGCGTGGGGCAATCGCGTGGACCGAATCCTCACCTGCCCAGCCTGGAAAAGGATGAAGGAGATCTCTGCCGAGGAAGGCCTGGTTGCGGAGGCTTACGAGAGGAAATACTCTAATTGGAGGTAGAAATCTTAATGGTTTTGGGATACATAGAGCCTTGCAATTAGCCCAAAAAACAGGCCAAGTAGCCTAACACAAATAAAAATACATCTGTTTAAACACTAGATGTTCCAAAAGGGAAATTATTATTGTTGCTGTTGTTGGTTGTAATCTACATTGCAGAATTAATGCAATTTGATATTGCTTTAACCGTCATGGAAAATCCTGGGATTTGTAGTTTGCTGTGGCACCAGATAGAAAAAGGCTAAATCTCTCACAAAAACTACAAACCCCAGAATTCCACAGTGTTGAGCCGCGGCAGTTAAAGTGGTGTCTTTCAGTCACATCCAAACTACAGAAAGAAATTGTGCAACTTGACACCATTGTAACCACTACGCAATCCTGGGCATTTATATTTTGGCGTGATATTCGACCTCCTCTGTCGGAGAACCGTGGTCCCTCACCAAACTACAAATCCCAGGATGTTGCAGGCAGTCCAAGCATTTTTTCCATCTTTGCGACTCGAGTCCCCTTCCTCCACAGCCGCATCCACCAAATCGCAAAGCTGTACTTGTTCGCGCCTTCGTCCGGCTGCTTTGCTGTTCCCCTCGCCATGACGGACGGAGCTGCAAAAGTGATTGAGGTGAGACGCACATTGCCGCACTCCATCTCTCTACAAAGTCCCTTTTCAAATCCCATAAATATATAAATAATTTAAACATTTGGGGGTTTTCTCTACCCCCAAACTCTAACAGTCTTTAGGTACCCCTAAGTCCTTGGAGGAAACTTATGCTCGATTGACATCACGTGACCCGGGAAGGTTCTGGACGTCTGGACAGTGGATGACCGAACGCAAAGGGGGCTCCGACGTCGGTAAGCGTCCCTCTGGGCCTCAGTGCAGAAAGCAAAGGCAAGGCAGCTTTTCGTCTCTTTTCCAAATTACAAAATATCCTACACAAAAAGGCATGATTTTGGTTTGTTGTTCCTGACTCTTGGCAAACCTATCATAGAGTTTTCCTTGGGCTGGAAGTGTGCAACTCGCCCAAAGTTACGATGGCCAAGCAAGGACTCAGACCCTGATCCCCAGAGCCAAATAGTCCAACGCTCAATGTGTTCTTTTCTTGTAGCTGGTGGCACAGAGACCGTCGCGCAAGAGCTTCCTGACGGCACCTACGGCCTCCACGGTTTGAAGTGGTTCACGTCAGCCACGGATTCAGACGTGACTCTGACCCTGGCAAGGATAGCTGAGCCGCTAAAAGAGGGAAAGGAAGCGGTGATTTGACTTTTGCAGATTTGATTAGGTCCTCCTGCACAATTCTGACTATAGAGTTGTACTAGAGGCCATAGATATTCCTAGAGAGAATACTTCTTTAGGCATTTATAGGTCCTCCTAAAAATAAGTGATTTCTGAAGTTTGACCGTAGAGTTGCAGTGGAGGACCCAGAGATTACAAGAAAAAAAATGCTTCTCTGAGCATTTGTAGGTCCTCCAGCATGATTTTATGATCAACGTCTGGCCGATATTGACCACAGAGTTGCGCTGGAGGACCTAGAAATTCCTAGAGAGGTCTCTCAGATAAAAATATATTTTTTAATTTGGGTCTTTCCCCACTTTCATGGTGGTCCTGCCCCCAGCGAACGTAGCCGATCTTTCCTCTGAAGGGGGTCTCTCTCTTCCTGCCAACAGGGCTCCCAAGGCCTCTCCTTGTTCTACCTGAAATTGCGCGATGCAGAAGGGAAGCTCAATGGCATCGAGATCCAGCGGCTGAAGGAAAAGCTGGGCACAAAGCCACTGCCTACGGCTGAGCTGCGTCTGGATGGAGCCAGGGCCTGGCGGGTAGGCGAAACACGTTGTGCATATGTGCCTTCAAGTCGCTTGTCGAATGACGTCGGCCCCATTACTTTGTCACAGGGTTTTCTTAGGCAAGGAAGACTCAGAGGTGGATTTTTTGCCTGTTCCTTCCTCTGAAATATCACCTAGTGTTTGCTGGTGGTCTCCCATCCAAGTCCTAACCAGGGCTGGCCCTGTTTAGCTTCCAAGTTCAGATGGGATTTATTGTACAGTATTTATATGCCTTCCAGTTGCCTGTTGGCTTATGGAGACCCCATAGTAGGTTTTTCTTATGCAAGGAGTCCTCAGGGGTGGTTTTCCCAGTTCTTTCCTCCTCCAAAGCAAGGTATCCATTGATGATCTCCCGTCCCAGTCCTAACTAGGGCTGGCCCTGCTTAGGTTCCAAGATCATATGGGATCTGATGCCTTTATTTTGTGTTGATGTGCCTTCTAGTTGCCTGTCACCTCATGGAGACCCCATTGATTTCAGAGAGACCCCCTGGGAGAAGGCCTCTTGCTCAGCCGGACGATGCAACACTTGAGCCAGACCCAAGATGGACATCTGTTGTCCAGTACTTGCGAATTCTCGTTTTTCAGACTCATTCGTGCCGTTGCTTTGTGATCTTTCCACAGATTTCCGCAGAAGGCCGGGGGGTGGCCTCCATTGCCAACATGCTGACCATCGCCAGGATCCATAATGCCATGGGTGCCGTTGCGTTAATGAGAAGGTAATCCTTGAGCCGTTCCTGGAGTCACTTTGGGTGGGAGACCAAGGCTGAGCCAGAGACAGAGGTATGGCAATTTGCAGTACAGTCAGCCCTCCGCATTTGCGGATTTCACTTTTGGGGATTTGATTATTCACGGATTTGATTAATACGTTCTCTCTAGGAATCTCTAGGTCCTCCAGTGCTACTGTATGGTCTACTTCTATCAAAGTTGCACTGGAGGACCTAGACTGAGATTACTAGAAAGAACACTTCTCTGGCATTTGTAGGTCCTCCAGTGCTACTCCGTGGTCCGCTTCCATCAAAAGTTACACTGGAGCAGCTAGAGATTCCTGGAGAATACACTTCTCTAGGCATTTCTAGATCGTCCAGCAAAATTCTTTGGTCAGTTTCTGGCAGGTGTTGACCATAGAGTTGCACTGGAGGACCTAGTGATTCTTAGAGAGGACACTTCTCTAGGCATTTGTAGGTCCTCCAGCGCAATTCTACGGTCTCAGCCTCAGGGGAAGGCAATGGCAAATCCCCTCTGAACTACCTTTGCCAAGAAAATCCCATATAGGTTAACGTTAGCGTTGCCATAAGTCGGAAACGGCTTGAAGGCACACAATAAGAATGACAACCAAGCACAGAATGGGTTCCTAAAATGAAGTTTTTCAGCGTTGTGATTTGGTTTTTCGACCCACAGGGTGGTCCTCCTGGTGCGAGACTACGCCACAAAGAGGGAGGCCTTTGGGAAACCCCTTACGGACCACCCTTTGCACATGCGGACCTTGGCGCGCATGGAGGTGAGCCTAGAAACGTCTGGGCCTGCATTTATTTATTGGATTGTATACCCTGCCTTTCTCCCAAAATGGGATTCTTGAGTTAGTTTTGCCAGTTCCTTCTTCCAAAGTATCGCCTACGATATTCATTGTCGGTCTCCTCTCCAAGTGCTATCCAGGGCTGGCCCTGCTTAGCCTCCAAAACTAGGTGGGAATTTGATACCTTGAGGGTACTCGGTCCTAAAATCTTCAATCTATGTTTGTCTTCAAATGGACTTTTCTAGGGTTTTCCGCAAGGGATATTCAGAGGTGGTTTGGCCATTTCCTTCCTCTGAAATATTGCTTGGTCTCCCTTGGCGGTCTCCCTTACAAAGACTATCCAGGGCTGACCCTGCTTAGCTTCCAAGAACAGGTCTTTGACTGTATATATGCCTCTTGTGTGGAGTCTCCTGTTGAATTATGGCATCCCCATGACTTTTTCACAAGGTTTTCTTGTGCAACGAATCCTCAGAAGTGGTTTTCCCAGTCCTTTCCTCTGAAACAGAGCCTCCAGGACATGGGATTCCTTGGTGGATCCCCCTCCAAGGACTATCCAGGGCTGACCTTGCTTATCTTCCAAGATCAGATGGGATCGAGTGTATTTATATGCCTTAAAGTTGCCTGTAAGGTTTTCTTTAGGCAAGGAAGACTGAAGAGGTGGTTTGGCTGGTTCCTTCCTCTGGAAGAGAGCCTCCAGCACCGTGGCAGTCTCCCCTCCAAGTCCTAACCAAGGCTTCCAAGATCAGATGCCTTTTAGGGTATTTTGGCTGTCTCTTTCATCCTTAGGATTGCTTCAATAGGGCCTCTTTAACAATTCGTTTGGGTTCCAGGTGGAAGTGCGAGGGGCCTTCCTGCTGCTGATGGAGACAGGGAGGATTCTGGGAATGGAGGAGACCCAGAAGGCCACAGAGCAGGACCGGCACATGCTTCGGCTGCTGACTCCCGTGGTCAAGCTTTACACGGCCAAACAGGTAATGGGCGTATGGTTTTTGTACCCAAGGCCTGTCCATTCCAATACCATTCTGCCATGCAGGAATACAGAGAATCCTAGAGTTGGAAAAGAGTACTGAGGGCCATATAGTCCAGCCCTCTTCTGCCATGCAGGAATACATAGGATCCTAGAGTCGGAAGGGACTACTAAGGGTCCTATAGTCCAACCTTCTTCTGCCATGCAGGAATACATAGGATCCTAGAGTTGGAAGGGACTACTAAGGGTCATATAGTCCAGCCTACTTCTGCCATGCAGGAATACATAGGATCCTAGAGTCGGAAGGGACTACTAAGGGTCCTATAGTCCAACCTTCTTCTGCCATGCAGGAATACATAGGATCCTAGAGTTGGAAGGGACTACTGAGGGCCATATAGTCCAGCCCTCTTCTGCCATGCAGGAATACATAGGATCCTAGAGTCGGAAGGGACTACTAAGGGTCCTGTAGTCCAACCTTCTTCTGCCATGCAGGAATACATAGGATCCTAGAGTTGGAAGGGACTACTAAGGGTCATATAGTCCAGCCTACTTCTGCCATGCAGGAATACATAGGGTCCTAGAGCTAGAAGGGACTACTAAGAGCCATATAGTCCAACCCTCTTCTGCCATGCAGGAATACATAGAACACTAAAGTCGGAAGGGACTACTGAGGGTCATATAGTCCAACCCACTTTCTGCCATGCAGGAATACATACCATTGTTGGAAGGCACTACTAAGGCCCATGCAGTCCAACCTTCTTCTGCCATGCGGGAATACAGAGAATCCTAGAGTTGGAAGGGACCCCCAAGGACCCCAGACTCAATAGTTCATTGAGGTGCTGTGTGACACACACAACTGGGAGTGTATGGACCAGTCTTAGGGGCAGTAAACCCAGGGGGAAAAGGTGACCTGGACCAGGAGTGATGGATCATCAAGGTAAATAAGGTGCTGACCTTACCGCTGTGTGTTGCAGGCTATTGCCTTCGTCTCCGAAGGGCTGGAATGTTTTGGAGGACAAGGATATATGGAGGACACAGGACTGGCCACATTGCTCCGGGATGCTCAGGTAAGGCCTTTCCAAAGCAGAATAGAGTGGTACCATTACTTCCCTCAATCTAGACACTATGCTTCTATTGATGCAGCCTAGAATCTCATTGGCCTTTTTAGCTGCCGCATCACACTGCTGGCTCATTTCTTACTAGGACTCCAAGATCCATTTCAGATGCCATTTCCTTAAGCCAGGTGCCCACCTTGGCTTATTTTAACGCCTTATATGTCGGCTTTTCTTTCGCTGTTACCCGATAAGACCTCCATTCTCACCGTAGAATATGTGTTTTTCTCGTGACTCTGCATTTTCCTCCAAAAAAGGTTCTCTCGATTTGGGAGGGAACCACGAATATCCTCTCCCTGGATGTCTTGCAGTCCATCGTCAAAAGCCACGGAAAAGTGCTGGAGGCCTTTTTTGCCACCGCTCAGGTGAGGAAGACTTCACAAACACCAAGTTGTAGAGATTCCCAGCTGCTAACGTTGCGTTTTGAGAAATTACGCTCTCCGTCCAATGGGTTTCTTTGCAGGCCAAGCTGGAGCGGGCGCTCGGCTTTTCGGAACTGGAGCTGTCTGCGCAAACGGTCCAGAAAGCTCTCCACAAACTGCAGAATTTCACCCATGATATGGGCTTAAAGGGGGGATTCGGGATGCAGCTTGCGGCCAGGGACTTTGCCTACACACTAGCGCGGATCTATGGAGGTGAGGAAAAGAGGATCCCTTCCCCAAATTGCTATCTTAGAACGAGACAGAATTAAATTCTATGACTCTAAATGCAATCAGTGGCAAGGAAGGCTACAATTGTTGCAAGGAGAAGGCAGGTATAATGTACGTAATACATAATTATCCTACAATAGAATGATCTTTTTAGCATTTAGTTTATATTCTATGTGTTTTAACTGTTGTTGCGTGCCTTCAAGTCATTATTCCTGTCTTAAGGAGACCCTATAACTGAGGTTTTCTTGGCAGAGTTTATTTTAATTTATGGGCAAGATTTAATATTCTTATTTATTTCAGGTACTAGGTTTTAGATATCATTGCACTTTTATATTGCGCTTATTCATTATGATTGCAAATGGCCTGCGGTCTAAATAGTAATAAATAGCCACTCTGCGAGTCAAAGGCTTATTCATTCTATCCCATAAAACCAAAGCAGGAGGAAATAGCAGGAAAAGGTACTAAGGCCTTGCAACTGAGATACCTCCTAAGTGTCTAAGTTAGTCTATCCATTTGACTTTTTGCAGGAGTTCTATTGCTGGAGCATGCCACGCGGCCCGGCGCATCGACTGCAGACGTCGCTGCTGGCCAGAGGTATTTAAAAGGACTAATTCAACCAACATCTGGAGGAAAGGGAGGAAGGTCTTGGTATCCTAAGCCTTCCTAGACTTGAGATGCACCTGAATGAAATAGACTTGAGTCTAGAAATGCCTAGCCTACCCACTTCTTCCTCTTAGTCACCAAAATACTGCAAAGTCCATCTGGGAGGATAATAATAATAATAATAATAATAATAATAATGTTTATTTATAACCCGCTCCTCTAATAGAATACTCGGAGCGGGGAGAATACTCGGAGCGGGAGTATATTCTCGGAAAGGGAGAAAAGGATTGGGACCCTATGCTTTCCTAGGACTCTTTCACACGGGAGGAATTTCTCCCAACTTCGAATGCAGCCAATGAGAATTCAAGTGAATTCGCTTGTTTAGCGAATTTACGTGAATCCCCATTGCGTTCGGAAGGCGTTCGGAATGACTTCCCATTACCCGAAAATGACCCCTCCTTGCCCAAAATTGCGTGAGAAGCTTTAATTCGCAATAACATGAAACCCCATGATTGCGTTTGGATTGCCCTTGGATTATACTTCCAATTTCCCACGTCTGAAAGAGTCCCTAGACTCAAGTCTACTTTATCCAGGTGCATCTTTAGTCTGACTTAAGCCTATAAAAACTTAGGCTCCCAACATCTTTCTCCCAGTGCCCCAAATACTGCAAGATCCTTTTGCCGGGAGTTGCTGTCCAACGTCTGAAGGGACCTGAGAGGAAAGGGAGGAAGAAGTTGGGAGCCTAAGCTTTCCTAGACATAAGTCTACTTCTTTCATGTGCATTGTTAGGCTAAGCCTTAAATCTGCTTTCATCAGATGCATCTTAAGGCTATGAAAACTTAGGATACCAAGACCTTCCTCTCTTTCCTCCCAAGGTCCTCCAGATGTTGGATGGCGACTCCTAGCAAATGGATCTTGCAATGTTTGGGGGACTGAGAGAAAGAAGTTGGTAGGCTAAAGTCTAATATATTCAGATGCATCTTAAGTCTAGGAAAGCTTAATTATCTCATCCACTGAGTCTCGAAGGTGCTGCAAGATCCCTTTGCTAGGAGTCGCCATCTAACATCTGGAGGGCCATGGGAGGCAAAGGGAAAAGATCATGGTATTCTAAACTTGCATAGATTTAAGTCAGACTTCCAATGAGTCAGAATGAAGTATACTTATGCCTACAAAAGTTAAAACCTCATTCTTTCTTCAGGTGAGTCTCAAAGGTGCTGGAAGGTCCCTTTGCTAGGAGTTCGTCCAATATCTGGAAGGCCGTGGGAGGAAAAAGAGAAATAATTTGGGAGTCTAAGCTTTCTTAGAATTAAGATGCCTCTGAAGTAAGTAGGCTTAAGCTTATGAAAGCTTAGGCTCCCAACTTCTTTCTCTCAGTCCCCCAAATACTGCAAAATCCCTTTTCTAGAAGTTGCCATCCAACATCTGGAGGCCCATTGATATCCTAAGATTTCATATACTTAAGATGCACCAGATTGAAGTAGTTTTGGGTCTAGGAAAGCTTAGCCTCTCAACTTCTTTCTCTCAGTCTCCAAAATACTGTAAGAGCCCTTTGCAAGGAGCTGATGTCCAACATCTGGAGGGCCCTGGGAGGAAAGGGGGGAAGATCTTGGTATCCTAAGCTTTCCTAGACTTAAGTCAGACTTAAGATGCATCTGAATGAAGGAGACTTTAGACTAGGAAAGCTAAGCCTCCCAACTTCCTTCTCTCCATCTCAAAAATACAGCAAGATCCATTTGCTAGGAGTTGCAGTGCAACATCTGGAGGGCCAAGGGATGCTTAGTTCCTGAGAAGCATCCCTTTAAACGTCTATTGCCTGAAGACTAAACACCACATTTCCAGTTTGTACGCCTACATTGAATTATATTGTGTTTTTTAATACTGCTCTGGGTCCCAGTCTTGGAAGAAAAGTGGGATTAGAAATAAACATAATAAACATAATAAATAATAATAAATAATTTACTCCATCTGCCACAGATGGTGCCTTCAAGACCTCTGCCCTGTGGATGTGGAGGACAAAGCCGGCTCTTACAGGACGGACGCAGCTTCTTGGGATACCGCTTTGGTTTTCGACGGACGCCCGATTCCTTGTTAACTAGAACAAAGAATGCAAAAAAGCACAACAACAACAACAACAACACCATGCGTGCTCCAAGAATAACAAAGGGGAGGACGCAAAAACCGTTCTGATGCCTAATAAAAATTTTTTTAAAAATGTTCTGATGATATACAATACAATACAATAAATACAATATATGGTAGTCATTGCTTGCTGTGAAAACCTTCACGTCTTAATGATACTTTCATATCTCTGAAAATGATTCATTTAAATGAAATATATTTCCTCTGAGTGCCTTCTTTGTGGGAGAGGGGGGAAAGTGTAGTATTAATTACGGATCATATAATTTGTACTAAATCGCTGTGTAAATAAAAGTTTATCAATTTAAAACAACAACAACATGTCACATTCAACTTTCTGAACCTTGCTTTTGCCGCTGACCAGATCTAGAAGTCCATGTCGGGATGTATAGGTCAAACATAATTTCAGAAACATTCACAAATAGCAAGCTACAGCTAACCTGAAAATTAAGATTTTTTCTTCCGAGGAACGGTTCTGGATGGTGCTGAGAAGGGCGTTTGGTTGGGTTTATTTGCCAAGAAATCTCTCTTGCAAAGGTGCTGCAGGAAACATATCCAGAGGTAGCCATGTTGGCCATATAGCAAAGTACATTTTGGATCTTAGCGTATTGAGCAAAATGGCTCGCTATTTGCAGGTTTCAAATGCAGCGAGGGCCTTGTATTTTTAAACAACTGAGGGATGGCTTTGAAAGTTGAGGAGTCTCTAAATAAACAAGGATGCACAAAGGATTAATGGCTAGAGGAAGACCTACTGAGCCAAGGTAAGAAAATGTTCCCTTTGTGTTTATGGCCCCGCTTGCGCTGTGTGCATTGATCCTTCGGCCACCTTTTTGATGTGTTTGTTGCATCAGCAGCAGACGCTCTGAGAGGGGGATCCTATGCAAGCCTTTTGGAAAGGTCATGCCACCAACTTATTTAATTTAGCATCAAAAGTGCTGCAATATTCTGTTGCAGGCTGATTTTCCAGACCAACATGGCTATGTCTTTGCATCCTGGGTCCAAGGTGGATATTTCTAACTTTTCATCAGAGAGATTAAAATATTTGCAAAAGTTTGTTCTGAAAAATAAAATGATACATCACGAAGGGGCAACAAAGTTGGTGGGCAGCTCTGGCCCCACCATTGTCCACCCCAAACCCTATTTGGCATGATAGAGTGAGAACAGGATAAACTGGGAAACGCTACATCATCCAGGGAAACCACAATTATTCCAGAGACTGTCTGAATCTGATGGTCCAAAACATCTTAGAAGACCAGGAGATAATGAATCCATGTATTGCCCACCTTTCCTCCAGCCCTGGGCTTCAGAGCAGGTTACAGAGTTGAAAGCCAAACCAGTTCTTGTTTCTTCCAGCCAAGATCCTGGATCATCCGGTCTAGGAAAAAGCTCCCCTCACGGTCCTGGAGTTGGGCATGTCCTGTGGCTACACCACCATCCTCATTGCGCAGGTGCTGCCGCTGGGCGCTCAGATCTACTCCGTGGAGATGGACTCTCGCAAAGCCACTGTGCCTGAGAAGGTCATCCACCTGGCTGGCTTTGACAATGACATGATCAGTAGCTCATACCTTTGGAGACAGGCGACCTTCGAGTATCCTTGGGGTAACAACGTCTCTTTCTCTATGAACTACACAGCTCTCAGATCTTTGGGGGGAGGCTTTTTCTTGGTCCCATTGCTGCCATGCATCTGGAATCTCTGGTGGGAACATGGGAGACGGGGTAAAATCAGCCTGAGCAACCATTCCTAACTCCAAGGACTGAAGGCCAAGCAAAGTATTGCAGTGATTTGAATTGCTCACCAAAAACTCATGAGGTGGAGAGCCAGCCTGGCCTCCATTGAGGGGGAATTCCCAAAAATGGTTGCTGTTACGGAGAAGGCCCTGCCTTGGGCATCCATGGGACATAGGGACTGACCCATCACAAGGCCTTTGTGGAGGATCTTAAACACTGCTCAGAAAAACATTGGAAGCTAATTGATCTTCACTTAATCAGAGCCAATACTTGTGGTGTGTAGTTTTGCTGGCTTCAAGATCAATTAACTTTATCCATCGGAAAGAAGGAGTCAATATGGATTACCTTCCTCTCATAACATCAGGCTTCATTGTCATGGGATCGGCGGCCATAGGTGGTTACATGTGTTGGACAAAAAAAAGAGCTGGGAGTCATCAGTCAATAATAATTAGGCCTGAGGCATGTTGCCGTGTTAACTGCCTCAATCACCAGGTGGCATTTGGAAGTAGAACTATGCTCACCCCACCGTTTGGATTTCCTAGTGTTGATCCCTGGAGAGGACAGCCCAGAACCCAGGCGGAGGCAGTTAGCCAGACCCAACATGGCGAAAGAAGCACTGACCCCGTGGGAAACCCCACAGTAGAACTGGCGGAGCGACTGACAAGCTGTATATGAGAATTAGGGAATGCCTGGTGGAGAACTTTGCATCCAACCTTGAAGAGGAGTTCTCAAGGGCAAGGACTCCGTGTAAAAGAAGGCCTAAAAGAGGGGGCTAATATAGAAGACTAACAAAGTCATTGCCCAAGAGACTGGCTGCAGGGAAGAACTGAAAACAAACACCATATCCCTCAATAAAAACAGTCAAATTGCAAAAAACAAACAAAACCAAGAAAAACATTGGAAGCCAGTTTAGTTCTTATGAGATGGGCACTCTGGCATCAGCCCACCAAATCATGGAAGAAACATCTATCCATGCATCCATCCATGAATCCATTCTGCAGAGAACGGGGAAAGCTGAGCCATTTCCATCTCATAGAATCCCCCAAATGCTTCTGGAACCGGTCCAATATTACAATCTTTGGTACAATTCTACAATCGATACAATCTGCAGTCCTGAAAGTCACCCTCTGCTACCACTTTTCATAGCCTTAGTTCTTGGATGTGGGTTTGTGAGCAAGTGTCTTGGCATGAGCAGTGATTCCCTTTTGTTTATGATTAAAACTGCATTTGGGCCTTGTGTTCTGGAGTTCTGTTTCTTGGAACCAGCATACACAGGTTTGATCCCTGCTTGTAGTTTCCCAAAGCCCTCTCAGCAGCTTTATTAACAAAATTCCCCCATTAAATATTAGGCTGTGGGTGCCCTCTGGGGCCCTTGCAATTTGGAGAACAATGTTCCTTTTAGAGAATAACCTCATGGAACAAGCAAGCAAAGAAGGCAGTAAGGGAGCATATTAGAAAGCAAGGAAGGAAGCAGAGAAGATGAAAGCAAGCAAGGAAGCCAGCCAGCAAGGGAACAAACAAGCAAGGAAGCATGTAAAGAAGGCAGCAGAGGTATAAGAAGGGTTTCTATGTGAGTTTGATTATGGACTGTTTATGGACATCCCTGAAACAATGCTGGACAGTTATTTCATCTAGCAGCCGGTGTTGCAGTTCATCTGTAGGTGTTGAGGATGATCCCAATACCCCTATCTATGCAGAAGGATTAAGGGACAATATCACCATTGCCAAAATCTTGCAAGCCCTCCAAGAAAATGAGAATGTGAATATCCCCAGCTCCATACCTAGGTTTTAAGGGCTTTTTAAATCTTTTCCTGCATTTTTCTCCATACAACCTAAGCTGGGTCCGCTCCCTACTATTGTGCATTGCTATTTTAATCTATTATGTTTTTTAACTCTATTGCAATTTAATTCTTTTTTAAGGGACGGTGGTAAGGGTAAGGAAGGGGCATTTTAACTTGATATTGTTTTAACCTCTGCTGTACTCCGCCCCAATTGCTTGTTCAGAGGGGCGGAATAGAAATAAATATTATTATTATTATTATTATTAACAGATTCAGACGCTCAAGGATACCGGATTCCCAAAGATTCCCACCTAACCAGACAAAAGCACTGGAAAATTCAACAATTTTCTCCTTCTCTCTACGACAAAAGCACCACTGCCAAAACTTCAGAATTTTCGGGGAAGAACAATTAAATTGACTTTCCCACAGAAAACAGAACTGACCCCCGTGCCTCCCACTGTCAAAGAATGTGAAAATCCAGACGGATCAAGCTAGAGGTGCAGAAGGAGGAGACCACATGGATCAAGGCCACTTGGAGGGGGGGGCTCAAGGACCTCCCCCCCCCCCCCCCATTTCAGATGGCGGAGATAGCTGTGTGAATGTCCAGCTCAACATTGATGCATTTGCCACTTTCATAAGGGTTAATAACCATGCCAAGAGGCCAAGGACCAGCCTGATCTGGGGCACCAGGGGTCAGTCTCTTTGGCCTCCTCTCCTCTCCCCTCCCTTCCCAGCCCCCCAGAGCCTCTCCCTCCCCACTTTTCCCTCCATGAGCTCTTCCAGCAGAATAAAAGCTTCTGCTTTTGAAGGCAAAAAATAAAATAAAATAGACAATAGCCTCATGCAAGATAGGATCCCTGACTGGCCATCATCCTGGTGTAGGAATTCCTGTTTCCATTGCTGGACCGTGGTATGATTCCTCTTCTCCTGCCTTGACCTGCCTTTTTCTTTCCTTCCATGAAACTCATCGATCCCTCCATGGAGCTCATTGTGGGACCATCAGAGGACATCATCCCCAGCTGAAAGGGAAGTACATTTTGCTCCCAGCGGACCTGGTCTTCATGGACCACAGGATCCGGGGGGGAGGCTATTTGTCTGACCTGAAGATACTGGAGGCCTACAATCTTCTGTCCGAGGGGCCACCATTCTGCTGGACAATGCCATCTTCTGGGGGGGGGCTGCTTCCTGCAATACGCGGAGAAGGCCTACAGGAAGGACAAGTGGAGGAGGACGTGCAGGACCTGCCTGCAATGCTTCCAGGGCATAAAGGACAGGATGGCGCAGCTCATGTGGATATAGTTTACCTCGATTTCAGTAAGGCCTTTGACAAGGTTCCCCATGACATTCTTGCAAATAAGCTTGCAAAATGTGGGATAGACAAGGTAACTGTTACATGGATTTGTAATTGGTTGAGTGGCCGAACCCAAAGGGTGCTCAAGAATGGTTCCTTTTCATCCTGGAGAGAAGTGACCAGTGGGGTCCCACAGGGTTCTGTCCTGGGCCCAGTGCTGTTCAACGTCTTTATTAATGATTTGGATGACAGAATTGGGAGCATACTTATCAAATTTGCAGATGACACTAAACTAGGAGGAGTAGCTAATGCCCCAGAGGACAGGATCAAAATTCAAAATGACCTGAATAGACTAGAAAGGTGGGCCAATGCTAACAAGATGAAATTCAACACAGAGAAATGTAAGGTTCTGCACTTAGGGAGGAAAAATGAAATGCACAGATATAAAATGGGGACACCTGGCTGAATGAGACCACATGTGAAAGGGATCTAGGAGTCCAAGTAGACCATAAGCTGAACATGAGTCAACAGTGTGATGCAGCAGCTAAAAAGGCCAATGCAATTTTAGGCTGCATCAATAGAAGTATAGTGTCTAGATCAAGGGAAGTAATAGTGCCACTCTATTCTGCTTTGGTCAGGCCCCACCTGGAATACTGTGTCCAGTTCTGGGCCCCACAATTCAAAAAGGATGTGGAGAAACTGGAGCGGGTCCAAAGGAGGGCAACTAAAATGGTGAAGGGTCTGGAAGCCATGAAGCCATATGAGAAGAGGCTTAGGGAGATGGGGATGTTTAGCCTCGAGAAGAGAAGGTTAAGAGGTGATATGATAGCCCTGTTTAAATATTTGAAGGGATGTCATATTGAGGAGGGAGCAAGCTTGTTTTCTGCTGCTGCAGAGACTAGGACGCGGAATAATGGATATAAATTGCAGGAAAAGTGATTCCACCTCAACATTAGGAGGAACTTCCTGACAGTAAGGGCTGTTCGACAGTGGAACACACTTCCTCGGAGTGTGGTGGAGTCTCCTTCCTTGGAGGCCTTTAAACAGAGGCTGGATGGTCATCTGTCAGGGATGCTTTGATTTGGAGGTCCTGCATGGCAGGGGGTTGGACTAGATGGCCCTTGTGGTCTCTTCCAACTCTATGATTCTATGATTCTATGTAGGCCGGGCGGCAGGGAGGTCAGCGGGGACCACAGAGCCACTATGCTGCAATGGGTCACCTAATCCAACCCCATTCTGCCAGGCAGGAGCACTCCACCGAAGCTCCCTGAGACATGGCCATCTAGACTGGGCTGAAAGACATGCAAAGAAGGAGAGTCTGCCACCCTCCGAGGAGGTCTTGTAAGGATAACTACTCAAATTTGGGGAAATTAATTAGCTCTGATACACCAGTCTTGCCTCCTGACAAAGACCATACAAGGATCAGATTCCCGTATTGTTTACGGAGGTGCCAGAGATCCCAGAACTGACACAAAGGGAAAGTTTTTGGATTTTAAGTTAGTTTATTGATGTACAGGGGGGACACACGCACACACACATCCACACATGCAATCACACAAGGCTGATAGAAGAAAAGAACAGGCCTTCTAATGGTGAAATACTTGCCTGAAATGGCTCTTCCAGGATCCAGTCCGATGCAGCAAAGCAATGGAGGGGAATAGGGAAAAGGGTGTGTAGGATTTAGGGAGAGGGAAAGGTGAGGGGGAAAGGGAGCAGGGTTTGGAACTGCAGAGAGCCCCAAACCACGACCCGAGGTCTGTCTGAGATCCCAAGGCAGGACAACTTAACAAAGAAATTGCAGACTTTAAGTAGTCTTCTGGTCACGTCCTCAGCAGAGGCTATTGTCATACATCAAAGCAAAGCCACATTTACTTATTGGTTGATCTAGGAAGCCTCTTCCACGGGAAAACACTGATACCGGAATAGCTGGCATTTGTTAAGTGTCACAAAATCATAAATCTCTCCCAGGTGTGAAGCATCTTTTCCTGTTTGCAACTCCCAAACTTAGGCTTCGCTTTGTATGTGATCCCCTCGCTTTTAGGCCATGGAGGAATGGGGGACATCTCCCATAATGCCTTTCCATTAGGGTCATAAGGAAACATGCCATCACTTTAGGGATTCAGCTTCTTCTCAGAGGCCTCTATGATCAAGCGATTGCCAGGAGGAAGGGCGCCTGATTACCTCTGCAGATGCATTTTGGAATAGGGGTTGTGGGGTGTTTTTGTATCATTGCAGTCTGGCTAACAGTCTGCCCCTCCATCAAACAACTCTCACCATCAGGAAATGTTTGCTAAAGCTTAACTGGGATCTGTTTTCTTCCAGTTTGAACCCACTGGTTTGTGGTTTAGATTCTAGTTTTCTAGTAAAAAGGAGAAAATTGTTTTCCTTTGGTTGAAGTCTCAGTCCTCAGCCTCCTCTTCATGGATCCCCTCTTGCAGCTACAATGCGGTATCTCACAATACAGAAAACATCCAGAGCTAGCTGTGTTGGCCATTTAACAAATACAAACAAATAGCCATCATTGAGAATTTCATATGCCTGTGGACTGGGACTTCAACCAAGGTAAAACCATTTTTCTTCTTCTATTTAAAGTTTTACCTCTCCATCACTAAAATGTTCCTGATGCAAAAAGATGGAGACTTCTTGAGCAATCCCTTGGTCTCTGCTGACAAAGAGTCCTGTGACCTTACTGGAATGGAGAAAGATTGAATGTGGAATCGAAGGCTTTCATGGCTGGCATCTATAGTTTTTTGTGGAGCTTTTGGGCTCTGTGGCCATGTTCTAGAAGAGTTCCTTTCTGACGTTTCGCCAGTATCTGTGGCATCTTTAGAGAATGATAGCCTGAAAAAGGATGGAGATATATATCCTGTGTGACCCTGGGAAGGAAAGAGTAATTTGCAAATGTATTGTTCTGTTGCTAATGGCAGTCCTCAGGGTGGGACGATATGCAAAAGAGGATTAATGTCTGCTAACTGGTGCAGGAAAGCAAGGTCAAGACTCAACCTGTGCAAATGAGAAACAGCCTAAGGCCAGGGGATTCCCAGCAGACAATGAGCACCAGTTAGCAGGCATTAATCCTTGTGAAGGGAGAGATTCAGTGGTTTTTGGGCAGTTGCTGCAGGACGTCCTAGAAGGTCAAAAAATGCAACAACGGTCCAGGTACTGTCAATGAAGATTCTCAGGAGTGTATCATACGATGGAATTTGAGGGTATAATGCAATGGCAATCCGAATGCAATCATGGGGTTTCATGTAATTGCGATTTAAAGTATCTCACACAATTTTGGGCAATGGGGGGGGGGGTCATTTTCGGGCAATGAGAAGTCATTCTGAACGCATTGCAAACGCAATTAGAATTCACGTAAATTCGCTAAAGTAGCGAATTTACATGAATTAGAATTGGCTTCATTTGAAATTGGGAGAAATTCCTCCCATGTGATAAACTCCTCAGACTTGTATTGCAATGGCTGAGGAGGACACAGGAGCCAGGGAAACAAACGTTGTAGACAACGGGTACAAAAAGGTGTACTGTGTTCCTAAGGGAAACATGGCTGATATATGCATTAGAACCACAGAATATGGTTCTGTGGGCGGTGGACGGTAGACAAAAGCATGAGGAAATGGTGGCCATGCTTGGGTTTGTAAAAGCCACGCTGTAAATAAACATGAAGATATGAAAAATGTGTAGCCCATGTATATTTTGAAGCTCTGTGTTATGTAAATATGGAGCTATGTCAAAATATTTTGGAGGGGATTCTTGGTGTAATGTGTGTGTTTTTAAAATGATTTTTATTTCTATTTCCACATGTAACAACAAATGATACACACTTATATATATTCACATACATACAACAACATATAAAACTTTACACTCCATTTTGAAAAAACATATGACACAAATACTTGACTTCCTTCTACCTAGGTTTCTTCTTCTTTATTTTTCCGCTCTCTATTTTCTATTGTTATATCTTAATACTATTAGTTCTACTTAACTTTTCATACTGTATATTAATCATGTTGTTTTTAATTATATTAATACACTATACCTTTTTTATTTTACTCATTAAATAAACTCAAATTTTAATTTACTTAATGTGTGTAAAGCACACAGATTATATTCCCTATATATTGCATGCCTGTGTATATTGTTAATAAGTCTTATGTAATTATTCCCAAAGTTCTCTTTATCTCAAAATTATAACATCTTTCTGGCATTTTTCCAGATAGTCGTAGAATGTAGTCCAGTCCTTTTTTATACTTTCCTGAGTTTTTCCCTTCATTCAGCACTTTGTCATTTTGTCCATCTCTGCCATACAAAGGCTTTAATTAGCTGTCTCTTTCTTCCATCTCTGTAAATACTATTCTTGCACAAGTTAACAAATAAAAAATCTTTTTCCACATGCCCCCCCCCCCTATTTTCCTATCTACCATTCCCAACCAAAAAAAAAAAAAAAAAAATCTCTGCTATGAAAGATATTCCAATATTCAGGTCTGTTTTCAAAACTTTGTATATTTCTAATATGTGGATAATATGGGTTTTAAACAACAGAAGAAATAATAATATTTTGATTGACGGAGTTCAGTTGACAGTTGGAAGTTGGCTGTTGGAACTGTCGCTTGGCTGAGAGCTATGGTTTATTATTGCGACTGCGGTTTATTGTTGTGTGGATTAAGTTTGGGGCTGCGAAGCAGACTTTGAAGCTGGTTATACATCAGAGGAGTGATGCTGAATTATTTTGTATATATTTTATAATTGAAGATAAAAGCCTCCAGGAACTTTGGATGAAACCAACTGTCTGTGATTATTTTCTTTTCAGATATTCAGCACAATTTTAAAAGCTTGTGTAAATCATTTCTGAAAATGATATACAAAAATATGAAATTCCTAGCTTACTTAAGTTTTATCTGCAGTTATTTTACATCACATAACCATAATAACAGCTTTACACAACACTTCCCTCATTGCTCTGACAAGTACCTTTGATTTTTATCAAAATATCACTCCACTTTTGTCTCCCCCCCCCCTTTAGTTATCTAAAAGATTCCCTCAGTTTTTGTGCAAACATTAAAAGTCAAATGATTTTTTTTCCTATATACATTTAATCCTATCTTATTCCCCACCATGATAACTTTTTTTTTATTGACACCTTCTTTTGCAAACGTCTGTTATGAGAGACCGTTCTTAAGCAGTCAGTGCTGGGAGTTTGCTTTTATGCTCTGCTTGTGGACATTGTTTTTGGCTGTATGGGGGTGGTTTTTACCCAGACTTGCTCAGATTACTACTCCTGGCCGACATTGCATTCCTTGCGATGTTCACACAGCCCTCTGCACATGCTCTGGAGTGCGTGGAATCTGTTGCAAGGCATGAAAGGCATGAAATCCATCCTCTTGCAATGAACAATACTTGACAGATTTACAAAGATTTGCAGATTTACAAGGCCAATGCATTACTGGGCATGACTTTGAAAGTAGGCAAGCAATCAGCAGTGACTATTTTCTTAACATTTCCAATCGAACCACCAACTTCAGCACATAAACAGCATATTATAGGGTTAAGGTGGGATGATGGGGAGGTTGGTATCCTGAAAATGAAAAGATGGTAGATTGGGTCTTCTAGGACCCCAGACCCCAGCATTAAATGCAGTCCCTTTGGATAAATTTCATCAACAGGGGCTGACCACAATATTCAAATCAAATTGCTTCAATTCAGACTACTAGAATCAGCACCAGTGCAAACCAACATATGTCAACAGATATAGGAAACAGAGAGGGAAATTGAGTCAGTTCAGAGGGAGTTGTCTAAGAAGTTTGTGCTTAAGGATTTGGGAAATCTCAAGAATTACTTAGGGATTGAAGTACAGTGGACTGAGGATGGCAGATGTCTGTTGAGCCAACACAAAAAGATTGAGAGATTGATTGAAAAGTGTGGCTTGCAAAGTGCAAAAGTTGTAAAAAGTCCAATGACTTCTGGAAGTTCTAGTGCAGAGCCATCAAAGGAATTTGAGAATCCAGAATTGTTCAGAAGTGTAGTAGGTAGCTTGATGTTCATTGCAAACAACGCTAGGCCAGACATTTCGTTTGCAGTTGGAGTGCCTAGCAGAAAAGTGAGTGTTCCAAAAATAGAAGACTGGACTAGAGTGAAACATGTGCTGAGGTACTTGAAAGGAACCAAAGAAAGAAAGTTGGTGATACAGGGCAGTGAACAACAGCTGGATTGTTATGTGGACAGTTCATTTGCATCAGAATTGCACGACAGAAAGTCAGTGTCAGGTTTGCTTGTAAGATTTGCTGGTAGTCCAATAATTTGGCGCAGCAGGAAACAGAATTGTGTTGCTTTAAGTACTACAGAAGCAGAATTTGCAGCATTGTCTGAAATTGCAGGAGAGATCCAGTGGATAAGGCAATTGCTAGTGGATTTGGGAGAAAAGTGTGAAGAGCCTACTGTAGTTCATGAGGATTCACAATCATGTATTGCAATGTCTGAAGCTGAGAACTTGAAATGTAGAACAAAGTACATTGGTGTGAGGTATCAGAATGTGAGAGAGATGGTTCAGAACAGAATCATAAGTCTGGAATACATTGACATCAGAGAGAACATTGCTGATGTTCTCACAAAAGTTTTGCCATTTGAAAGGCATGAACAGCTATCGTGTTTGATAGGCATGGCACCATAAACACAGATTTTGGTTGTTCAACAAGTGTGTAAATATCAGAAGATGGCAAACACAAATTTGGATAAAAACACCCAACTGTTTGAAAAATGGATGTTAAAACTAAACGATTTGTCAGTAATTGACAAAATAACAGTGACTATACACTGTAAAACAGAACAGCAATTCCAAAAGAAATGGGAAAGAACTGGTGTGCTGTGGGCTTGAGAAAAAATAACCATTTAATAAAAACATGTATATACAAAGATATATAAAGATGAAAATATATTCGAAGACAACATTTAATAACAGCAAATAGGAAACATGCCTTTAAATAGATGGGAATGGTAAAATGGAATATTATGCTGTTAAAATGATGTATGTAATGCTTAATAGCAGAGGTTTTGCTTTTAATAAACACTGTTGGGAGAGTATAGGATAATTAAAAAAAAAAGGGGGGGGGCAGAATAGTTAAGACTCTTAATAGTTAAAAGCCCAGCATAATAGTTGAAATGAAAAGGTATTTAAAATACCCAAACTGAAAGTGCTTTATTTTTCTTACTTCTACTTCAAAAATGTACAGTCCCATTGATTTATATGAGGTCAGCTTCAGCTTTGTGAATTAGTGGTTAAAACACGAACTGGCTTTTCTGAGAGCACTCATATGGATGTACTCAAATACGTACACTTAATACGCCCTTATCCCTAGCAGGTTTATAGTAACCATAAAGATATTCTAAATTAAATTTTATTTATTCTCAACCATGGAAAAAAGGGCACAGCTAGGGTTTACAGGGAAGACTTGTTCTATGGGGGTTGCCTTTGAGTCCTTTGGGGCTGAGAGATTGTGACTTGCCCAAGAGAGCCAAGAGTACTCTCACTTCTGTGAGACCTGGAACATGTTTTATGGTTATGCTGATGAAAATGCAAAGCTAATTGCCTCTCCATCCTCAAAGTGCTGACTTTTAGGAAGATATTCTATTTTAATACTTGTCCGTTCAGCTGGACGTTTCTTGTTTAGAGACTCAGTAAACATCAGTTCACTGTACTGAACCTGAGATAAACGATGGATGCTGGCCATGAAAGTGTTAAGGAAAACAAAGGGTCAATTAACCCATTCACAACCAATTATGCAAATGAGGCGTTTGTGAAAATTTCCAACCAGACCCATTTATTCCAAACAGTCTTAGTCTGCTAGCAGTGCTTCAATCAAGGGTCATCCCATGACTGAACAACTTAAAAATGGCGTTTCCAGTTTTTATCAATCCATGAAATATTCATTGAGCATGCGTAGTTTAACATTCATCTATCTATCTATCTATCTATGTGGGTTGTCTCATGGCTGGCTCTCAGCTAGCCTAATTCTCTCTTTAAGCAAAGCAATTTCAACACAAAGAATGTCACTATCAGCTTGGCAGTGACCTTGAGAGAGGCCCATCTTTCTTAGTGAAGAGAAGTTCCCCCTCCTTCCTCAGCCCACAACTCAAGCCTAATTCAAAGTACAAGTTTTTCCTTTAGCTCTATGGCTGAACTATTGATCATTAATGGCAGAGATTATTGGTTATCAGTTGGTTATCAATGGCTTTATTAGTTTTCACCTTAACATTTTCCTCCCTTTTCTTCTGCTGACAAATCAAGCCTTTGATTTGTCTGCATTTATTCCAATAAAGCCATTGATTGCCATAGATGACATACATTATGATGCAAAACAGTTTATGTATCAATAACAGCAATTAACTCTTTTCATCATTTCATTTTTTTGTCCCCCAAACCCAATTGAACCATGAATAGGTTTTTGATAGCTGTGAATAAGAATTTCAACACAATTTCAGCACATTCCATTGGCTAAGTCCATTTTCCTCTTCCTCCTAGGGACTTTGGCCACAAAAGATTAATGAAAATTGTAAAACCAACAAGTCTCTTGGCATCCACTGTCTGTGTGGATTTGCAGCTCCTTCTTCCACTGTCACTTCTCTGCAAAAGTGAAACACAAATTCTTACCAACATCAGGAATCTGGAAAGGTTTTCTTCTTTTTCCAAAACTCAGAGAAGGAGGTGTATCTGGTACTTCTGAGACAGAATAATCCCAAACAGTCACTTAACAAGTTCTTACCATCAATTCCCATTTCACAGTTCACTGTTTGGTCTCACTATCTGTGTGTATTGGAACTCTGTGTAACTTAGCATCACTGGACTCTTTCATATGGGGCTAAATTGGAAGTTTAATGTAAGGTGAATTCGAATGCAATCATGGGTTTTACGTTATTGTGAATTAACTCTTCACATGCAAATTCGGGCAGGAGGGGGTTATTTTCGGGTAATGGGAAGTGAATTCGAATGCCTTCCGAACGGAGCAGAGGTTCATGTAAATTCGCTTAACTAGTGAATTTACATGAATCCGCATTGGCTCCATTCGAAGTTGGGAGAAATTCCTCCCGTTTGAAAGAGCAGAGTGTCTATTGTCCCCAAGTTCTAACAATGTCAATTCTGTGGACTGACACAATCAGTATTGGGCCTTCTGGGTGTCCCATGGCGTGTGTATTGTTTGTAAGCGAGTAGGCTTTTTGCCCCTCTGAATTTCCTCAGTTTGGCCATTTTGCAAATGCTCAGTGCTTCAATGGTTCTCCCTGGCATGGGGAACCCCACCTTAACTCTTGACAATGAGATTCCATTGCCATGAACATATGTGCCTGCAAATACCCTGGACTGGTTTTCCTGCAGGACCTTAGCAAGTGTTTTTTCTCTAGTTCTTGACATGTTGAGTTATATGATGTTGTGAAAGGCCAATTGTATACTAGTGCATGAGTGTTTATTCTGATAAACCCATGTTTGCCCAATTTTGTTTCCTGTTCTCACTGTTTTGATGCAATCTTGGCATGGATTACCTTTTCCCATCTCAGATAGTGAACCAAAACCCCCACAATAACTATAATCAACAACAATATTATGACCAAATGAAACAGTTTAAAACAAAGCCTTTTGGCTGAAGTAGGTGAATCTTCAGGCGGTGACCACTCCTCTCTCCAGGTAGGGAATGGTTGCAGCACCCTCCAGAACTTCGCTAACTCGGTTTCCCTGGTCCCAAGTTAGTCTTCTCCCAATCGCGTCCTGTTGACTTCGCTGCCTTGAACCCAGATCCAAGGAGGCTTCGATGGGCGACTGGTGTTGGCCTTTGTCTCCAGGGTCATCTGGAACTCTCTGGTTGGTAACAGATCAGGTTACTGAAATCAGCTCTGCAGTAGGTTGCTTCAATGGGTGCAAACAGGATTCCCATTAACTTTCAAGGAAGTGGGAGTAGTCAACAAAACAGCAGAGTCTTTTTCCATGTCTTCTTTGTAGCCTTTAATCCAAACTATGTCTTCAGGGCTGAACTCTTGAGCAGGTATTATTTGGTCAAGTTGCTTGCTTCTTTAGTATCAGAGTCTCTACTATGACAGGCAAAATAGCAAGGACCTTTTCACAAGGAGTTGGCCCCTTGGCTTCAGGAATGTCTCTCTAGGTCCAATGGAGTTTTCAATTAAACTTGAGTGCTGCACTCCATCTCTCTGTGAGTTTGGAATGAGGCATCATTGTCATTATAAGTTTCATAGAATCATAGAATCATAGAATCATAGAGTTGGAAGAGACCACAAGGGCCATCCAGTCCAACCCCCTGCCATGCAGGAACTCCAAGTCAAAGCATCCCTGACAGATGGCCATCCAGCCTCTGCTTAAAGACCCCTAAGGAAGGAGACTCCACCACACTCCGAGGGAGTGTGTTCCACTGTCGAACAGCCCTTACTGTCAGGAAGTTCCTCCTAATGTTGAGGTGGAATCTCTTTTCCTGCAGTTTGCATCCATTGTTCCGCGTTCTAGTCTCTGCAGCAGCAGAAAACAAGCTTGCTCCCTCCTCAATATGACATCCCTTCAAATATTTAAACAGGGCTATCATATCACCTCTTAGCCTTCTCTTCTCCAGGCTAAACATCCCCAGCTCCCTAAGGCGTTCTTCATAGGGCAAGGTTTCCAGACCCTTCACCATCTTAGTTGCCCTCCTTTGGACATGCTCCAGTTTCTCCACATCCTTTTTGAATTGTGGTGCCCAGAACTGGACACAGTATTCCAGGTGGGGCCTGACCAAAGCAGAATAGAGTGGCACTATAACTTCCCTTGATCTAGAAACTATACTTCTATTGATGCAGCCTAAAATTGCATTGGCTTTTTTAGCTGCCGCATCACACTGTTGACTCATGTTCAGCTTATGGTCTACTTGGACTCCTAGATCCCTTTCACATGTGGTCTCGTTCAGCCAGGTGTCCCCCATCCTATATCTGTGCACTTCATTTTTCCGCCCTAAGTGCAGAACCTTACATTTCTCCGTATTGAATTTCATTTTGTTAGCACTGGCCCAGCTTTCTAGTCTATTCAGGTCATTTTGAATTTTGATCCTGTCCTCTGGGGTATTAGCTACTCCTCCCAGTTTAGTGTCATCTGCAAATTTGATAAGTATGCCCCCAATTCTGTCATCCAAATCGTTAATAAAGATGTTGAATAGCACTGGGCCCAGGACAGAGCCCTGTGGGACCCCACTGGTCACTTCTCTCCAGGATGAAAAGGAGCCATTGTTGAGCACCCTTTGAGTTCGGCCAGTCAACCAATTACAAATCCATGTAACAGTTAACTTGTCTATCCCACATTTTGCAAGCTTGTTTGCAAGAATGTCATGGGGAACCTTGTCAAAGGCCTTACTGAAATCGAGGTATACTATATCCACAGCATTCCCTTCATCTACCAAGCTGGTAATTTTATCAAAAAAAGAGATCAGGTTCGTTTGGCATGACTTCTTTTTCTGAAACCCATGTTGGCTTTTTGTGATTATGGCATTGGCTTCTAAATGTTCGCAGACTCTCTGCTTAATGATCTGCTCTAGCACCTTTCCTGGAATTGATGTCAGACTAACTGGACGATAATTGTTGGGATCCTCTTTTTTTCCCTTTTTGAAGATGGGGACAACGTTTGCCCTCCTCCAGTCTTCTGGGACTTCTCCTGTTCTCCAAGATTTCTCAAAGATTATTGCCAATGGCTCTGATATTACATTTGCTAGTTCTTTTAATACTCTAGGATGTAGTTCATCTGGTCCTGGAGATTTATATTCATTTAGGTTAACCAAGTATTCCTGTACTATCTCTTTACTTATTCTGTGCTGAAATTCCCCTATTCTGTCTTCTGCTCCATTATCCTTCGGTTGAGCACCTTTTGCCTTTTCTGAGAAGACTGAAGCAAAGAAGGTGTTGAGTAATTCTGCCTTTTCTCTGTCCCCTGTTAGCATTTTGCCATCTTCTGCACGCAGTGGCCCTACTGTTTCCTTCTTCTTCCTTTTACTGCGGACATATCCAAAAAAGCCCTTTTTATTGTTCTTAACCTCTCTAGCAAGCCTGAGTTCATTCTGCGCTTTAGCTTTTCTGACTTTACCCCTACATGTGCTGGCTATTTGTTTGAATTCCTCTTTCGTGATTTCTCCATTTTTCCATTTCTTATACATGTTCCGTTTAAAACTTAGCTCATTTGAAAGTTCCTTAGTCATCCATCCTGGCTTCTTGAGACATCTACCATTTTTCTTCCTCACTGGAACTGTTTGAAATTGTGCCTTCAATATCTCCCTTTTGAGAAACTCCCATCTGTCTTGAACTCCCTTTTCTTTTAGTATTCCTGACCATGGGATCACTCCCAGTATTTCTCTAAGTTTATTGAAATCAGCTCTCCTAAAGTCTAGAGTGTGTGTCTGACTATGCCTAGCTTCTCCCTTCCACTGCATAACAAACTCCAGGAGAACATGGTCACTTCCACCTAACGTTCCAACCACTTGCACCCCATCAACTAGGTCTTCCCTGTTGGTTAAGATCAGATCTAAAATGGCTGATCCCCTTGTTGCCTCTTCCACCTTTTGGACGATGAAATTGTCTTCCAGGCAAGTGAGGAATTTGCTAGACCTTGAGGATTTGGCTGAGTTTGACTTCCAGCAAACATCTGGATAGTTGAAGTCCCCCATCACTACTACATCTCTCTTTTCTGAGTGTGTGGTCATCTGTTCTAGAAAGGCATCATCCAATTCCTCTGCCTGAGTCGGGGGTCTGTAGTAGACTCCCACAGTAACATCCCTGTTATTTCCCTCTCCTTTAATTTTTATCCAGATGCTCTCCACCTGGCTTCCAGTATTGATGTCCTGGATCTCTTCACTGGTGTAAATATCCCTGACATATAATGCTATTCCTCCTCCTTTCCTGTTTGGCCTGTTTCTCTTAAAAAGGTTATACCCCTCTATTTCTACATTCCAATCATGAGACTCATCCCACCAGGTTTCAGTGATGCCTATTATATCATATTTCCCTTGTTGTGCTAGGAGTTCAAGTTCATCCTGCTTATTTCCCATACTCTGTGCATTAGTGTAGAGACATTTAAGACCATGTGTCCTCTTTACTTGCTGCTTTTGCACATTTTTTTGCCTCCTACTGTTGGGTCCTTGCACTGTTTGCCTTGTTCCCTCTATGCCACTTGGACTATTCTCTCCATCCCTTTTGTCTTCCAGTATAATGTCTCCCTCCCCCACATAACTCAGTTTAAAGCCCTCCTGATCAGATTCTTCAGACTGTTGGCAAAAACGTTTTTGCCAACTGGCGTGAGATGCAGTCCATCCCTTGCCAGAAGTCCCTCCTCATGGAACCGCAGCCCATGATCCAAGAATCCAAACTGTTCTTGGCGGCACCATCTACGGAGCCAGTTATTCACCTCTGCTATTTTCCTCTCCCTTCCTGGACCATGCCCTTCTACCGGGAGAAGAGATGAGATGACAACCTGTGCATCCATCTCTTTCAGCTTCCTTCCCAGAGCCTCATAATCCCTTTTGATATTCTGAAGGCTGTGCCTTGCAGTATCATTGGTTCCCACATGAACCAAAAGAAGGGGATAACGGTCAGTAGGCTTGACAAGTCTTGTCAGCCTCTCCGTCACATGATGGATCTTTGCCCCAGGGAGACAACACACCTCCCGAGACATCTTGTCAGGCCCACAAACCACTGCTTCTGTACCCCTCAGCAAGGAGTCCCCCACCACGACCACACGCCTCCTCCGAGGCTTAGCAGTGGCTGTTCCTTTTCGTGATACTCTCAGGCTCCCCTGCTCTGTCCCTGATGTCTGTCCCTGCTGCTTTTCCTCATCATCTCTGACAACAGAGAGAGATTCAAAGCGATTCTGCAGCTGCAAGCCACTCACAGAACGTTCCCTGGTTTCCTTACTTCTGTGTGTGACCTCCCTCCAAGCATCTACCTCTGTTGTATGTGGAGTGACCTCCTCCACCCCAACAACTTCCTCTGTCTGTTTCCCACCCAAGACATTCTGGCCTGTTCTGTTCAGGAGATTCTCCTGCTCTCTATGATGCTGGAGTGCAGATATCTGCTCCTCTAGCTGCTGTACTTTCTCTTCCAAGAGGACTACCAACTTGCACTTGTGGCAGGTGTAGTTCCCCACCTCTGTAGGCAAGAAGACAAACATCCCACAGGTGTTGCAGGTGACTGCTGCAGGGCCTTCAGTGTCCATACTGAGAAGTCTTAAGGAGGCACTGAAACAAGACTGTGGGCTTCCCTTGCTAGACTTGGCCTTTATTCCCAAGCTCTGTCACTGAGTTCAAGTCACGGGGCCTATAGTTATGTAGAGAGCTCCTGGCTGAAAGCTCCTTCCAAAGGCAAGTCTCTGATTCACTTCCTCTGATGCTTCAGGCCGGCTCCTCTTCTATTCTCTAAACACCTCCTTGACTAGATAAAAAAAAAAAAAATCCAAAATTCGCGCGCCGTTAGGCGCGCGCTTCTGCTAGCCTTGAGTAGCCTTAAGTAGCCTCCCAGCACTGGCTCCCAGAATGCAATGGCTCAAGTGTAAATTAAATTAGATCTCACCCAAGCACATGGACTAGAACCTCCTCCTTTTCTTTCTCCTCCTTAAAGGAAATGAAGCTTCTGCTAGCCTTGAGTAGCCTTAAGTAGCCTCCCAGCACTGGCTCCCAGAATGCAATGGCTCAAGTGTAAATTAAATTAGATCTCACCCAAGCACATGGACTAGAACCTCCTCCTTTTCTTTCTCCTCCTTAAAGGAAATGCAGCTTCTGCTAGCCTTGAGTAGCCTTAAGTAGCCTCCCAGCACTGGCTCCCAGAATGCAATGGCTCAAGTGTAAATTAAATTAGATCTCACCCAAGCACATGGACTACAGCCTCCTCCTTTTCTTTCTCCTCCTTAAAGGAAATGCAGCTTCTGCTAGCCTTGAGTAGCCTTAAGTAGCCTCCCAGCACTGGCTCCCAGAATGCAATGGCTCAAGTGTAAATTAAATTAGATCTCACCCAAGCACATGGACTACAGCCTCCTCCTTTTCTTTCTCCTCCTTAAAGGAAATGCAGCTTCTGCTAGCCTTGAGTAGCCTTAAGTAGCCTCCCAGCACTGGCTCCCAGAATGCAATGGCTCAAGTGTAAATTAAATTAGATCTCACCCAAGCACATGGACTAGAACCTCCTCCTTTTCTTTCTCCTCCTTAAAGGAAATGAAGCTTCTGCTAGCCTTGAGTAGCCTTAAGTAGCCTCCCAGCACTGGCTCCCAGAATGCAATGGCTCAAGTGTAAATTAAATTAGATCTCACCCAAGCACATGGACTAGAACCTCCTCCTTTTCTTTCTCCTCCTTAAAGGAAATGCAGCTTCTGCTAGCCTTGAGTAGCCTTAAGTAGCCTCCCAGCACTGGCTCCCAGAATGCAATGGCTCAAGTGTAAATTAAATTAGATCTCACCCAAGCACATGGACTACAGCCTCCTCCTTTTCTTTCTCCTCCTTAAAGGAAATGCAGCTTCTGCTAGCCTTGAGTAGCCTTAAGTAGCCTCCCAGCACTGGCTCCCAGAATGCAATGGCTCAAGTGTAAATTAAATTAGATCTCACCCAAGCACATGGACTACAGCCTCCTCCTTTTCTTTCTCCTCCTTAAAGGAAATGCAGCTTCTGCTAGCCTTGAGTAGCCTTAAGTAGCCTCCCAGCACTGGCTCCCAGAATGCAATGGCTCAAGTGTAAATTAAATTAGATCTCACCCAAGCACATGGACTAGAACCTCCTCCTTTTCTTTCTCCTCCTTAAAGGAAATGAAGCTTCTGCTAGCCTTGAGTAGCCTTAAGTAGCCTCCCAGCACTGGCTCCCAGAATGCAATGGCTCAAGTGTAAATTAAATTAGATCTCACCCAAGCACATGGACTAGAACCTCCTCCTTTTCTTTCTCCTCCTTAAAGGAAATGAAGCTTCTGCTAGCCTTGAGTAGCCTTAAGTAGCCTCCCAGCACTGGCTCCCAGAATGCAATGGCTCAAGTGTAAATTAAATTAGATCTCACCCAAGCACATGGACTAGAACCTCCTCCTTTTCTTTCTCCTCCTTAAAGGAAATGCAGCTTCTGCTAGCCTTGAGTAGCCTTAAGTAGCCTCCCAGCACTGGCTCCCAGAATGCAATGGCTCAAGTGTAAATTAAATTAGATCTCACCCAAGCACATGGACTACAGCCTCCTCCTTTTCTTTCTCCTCCTTAAAGGAAATGCAGCTTCTGCTAGCCTTGAGTAGCCTTAAGTAGCCTCCCAGCACTGGCTCCCAGAATGCAATGGCTCAAGTGTAAATTAAATTAGATCTCACCCAAGCACATGGACTAGAACCTCCTCCTTTTCTTTCTCCTCCTTAAAGGAAATGAAGCTTCTGCTAGCCTTGAGTAGCCTTAAGTAGCCTCCCAGCACTGGCTCCCAGAATGCAATGGCTCAAGTGTAAATTAAATTAGATCTCACCCAAGCACATGGACTAGAACCTCCTCCTTTTCTTTCTCCTCCTTAAAGGAAATGAAGCTTCTGCTAGCCTTGAGTAGCCTTAAGTAGCCTCCCAGCACTGGCTCCCAGAATGCAATGGCTCAAGTGTAAATTAAATTAGATCTCACCCAAGCACATGGACTACAGCCTCCTCCTTTTCTTTCTCCTCCTTAAAGGAAATGCAGCTTCTGCTAGCCTTGAGTAGCCTTAAGTAGCCTCCCAGCACTGGCTCCCAGAATGCAATGGCTCAAGTGTAAATTAAATTAGATCTCACCCAAGCACATGGACTACAGCCTCCTCCTTTTCTTTCTCCTCCTTAAAGGAAATGCAGCTTCTGCTAGCCTTGAGTAGCCTTAAGTAGCCTCCCAGCACTGGCTCCCAGAATGCAATGGCTCAAGTGTAAATTAAATTAGATCTCACCCAAGCACATGGACTACAGCCTCCTCCTTTTCTTTCTCCTCCTTAAAGGAAATGCAGCTTCTGCTAGCCTTGAGTAGCCTTAAGTAGCCTCCCAGCACTGGCTCCCAGAATGCAATGGCTCAAGTGAAAATTAAATTAGATCTCACCCAAGCACATGGACTACAGCCTCCTCCTTTTCTTTCTCCTCCTTAAAGGAAATGCAGCTTCTGCTAGCCTTGAGTAGCCTTAAGTAGCCTCCCAGCACTGGCTCCCAGAATGCAATGGCTCAAGTGTAAATTAAATTAGATCTCACCCAAGCACATGGACTAGAACCTCCTCCTTTTCTTTCTCCTCCTTAAAGGAAATGAAGCTTCTGCTAGCCTTGAGTAGCCTTAAGTAGCCTCCCAGCACTGGCTCCCAGAATGCAATGGCTCAAGTGTAAATTAAATTAGATCTCACCCAAGCACATGGACTAGAACCTCCTCCTTTTCTTTCTCCTCCTTAAAGGAAATGAAGCTTCTGCTAGCCTTGAGTAGCCTTAAGTAGCCTCCCAGCACTGGCTCCCAGAATGCAATGGCTCAAGTGTAAATTAAATTAGATCTCACCCAAGCACATGGACTACAGCCTCCTCCTTTTCTTTCTCCTCCTTAAAGGAAATGCAGCTTCTGCTAGCCTTGAGTAGCCTTAAGTAGCCTCCCAGCACTGGCTCCCAGAATGCAATGGCTCAAGTGTAAATTAAATTAGATCTCACCCAAGCACATGGACTACAGCCTCCTCCTTTTCTTTCTCCTCCTTAAAGGAAATGCAGCTTCTGCTAGCCTTGAGTAGCCTTAAGTAGCCTCCCAGCACTGGCTCCCAGAATGCAATGGCTCAAGTGAAAATTAAATTAGATCTCACCCAAGCACATGGACTACAGCCTCCTCCTTTTCTTTCTCCTCCTTAAAGGAAATGCAGCTTCTGCTAGCCTTGAGTAGCCTTAAGTAGCCTCCCAGCACTGGCTCCCAGAATGCAATGGCTCAAGTGTAAATTAAATTAGATCTCACCCAAGCACATGGACTACAGCCTCCTCCTTTTCTTTCTCCTCCTTAAAGGAAATGCAGCTTCTGCTAGCCTTGAGTAGCCTTAAGTAGCCTCCCAGCACTGGCTCCCAGAATGCAATGGCTCAAGTGAAAATTAAATTAGATCTCACCCAAGCACATGGACTACAGCCTCCTCCTTTTCTTTCTCCTCCTTAAAGGAAATGCAGCTTCTGCTAGCCTTGAGTAGCCTTAAGTAGCCTCCCAGCACTGGCTCCCAGAATGCAATGGCTCAAGTGAAAATTAAATTAGATCTCACCCAAGCACATGGACTACAGCCTCCTCCTTTTCTTTCTCCTCCTTAAAGGAAATGCAGCTTCTGCTAGCCTTGAGTAGCCTTAAGTAGCCTCCCAGCACTGGCTCCCAGAATGCAATGGCTCAAGTGTAAATTAAATTAGATCTCACCCAAGCACATGGACTACAGCCTCCTCCTTTTCTTTCTCCTCCTTAAAGGAAATGCAGCTTCTGCTAGCCTTGAGTAGCCTTAAGTAGCCTCCCAGCACTGGCTCCCAGAATGCAATGGCTCAAGTGAAAATTAAATTAGATCTCACCCAAGCACATGGACTACAGCCTCCTCCTTTTCTTTCTCCTCCTTAAAGGAAATGCAGCTTCTGCTAGCCTTGAGTAGCCTTAAGTAGCCTCCCAGCACTGGCTCCCAGAATGCAATGGCTCAAGTGAAAATTAAATTAGATCTCACCCAAGCACATGGACTACAGCCTCCTCCTTTTCTTTCTCCTCCTTAAAGGAAATGCAGCTTCTGCTAGCCTTGAGTAGCCTTAAGTAGCCTCCCAGCACTGGCTCCCAGAATGCAATGGCTCAAGTGTAAATTAAATTAGATCTCACCCAAGCACATGGACTACAGCCTCCTCCTTTTCTTTCTCCTCCTTAAAGGAAATGCAGCTTCTGCTAGCCTTGAGTAGCCTTAAGTAGCCTCCCAGCACTGGCTCCCAGAATGCAATGGCTCAAGTGAAAATTAAATTAGATCTCACCCAAGCACATGGACTACAGCCTCCTCCTTTTCTTTCTCCTCCTTAAAGGAAATGAAGCTTCTGCTAGCCTTGAGTAGCCTTAAGTAGCCTCCCAGCACTGGCTCCCAGAATGCAATGGCTCAAGTGTAAATTAAATTAGATCTCACCCAAGCACATGGACTACAGCCTCCTCCTTTTCTTTCTCCTCCTTAAAGGAAATGCAGCTTCTGCTAGCCTGCTAGCCTTGGCTCAAGTGTAAATTAAATTAGATCTCACCCAAGCACATGGACTACAGCCTCCTCCTTTTCTTTCTCCTCCTTAAAGGAAATGCAGCTTCTGCTAGCCTGCTAGCCTTGGCTCAAGTGTAAATTAAATTAGATCTCACCCAAGCAGATTGCCCAAGTTTGTTGGGGCAATCCATATCTGGAGATGATGTCTCCAAGGGAATGTTAGAATCATAGAATCATAGAATCATAGAGTTGGAAGAGACCACAAGGGCCATCCAGTCCAACCCCCTGCCATGCAGGAACTCCAAGTCAAAGCATCCCTGACAGATGGCCATCCAGCCTCTGCTTAAAGACCCCTAAGGAAGGAGACTCCACCACACTCCGAGGGAGTGTGTTCCACTGTCGAACAGCCCTTACTGTCAGGAAGTTCCTCCTAATGTTGAGGTGGAATCTCTTTTCCTGCAGCTTGCATCCATTATTCCGCATTCTAGTCTCTGGAGCAGCAGAAAACAAGCTTCCTTCCTCCTCAATATGACAGCCTTTCAAATATTTGAACAGGGCTATCATATCACCTCTCAACCTTCTCTTCTCCAGGCTAAACATCCCCAGCTCCCTAAGGCGTTCCTCATAGGGCATGGCTTCCAGACCCTTCACCATCTTAGTTGCCCTCCTTTGGACACGCTGCAGTTACTCCACATCCTTTTTGAATTGTGGTGCCCAGAACTGAACACAGTATTCCAGGTGGGGCCTGACCAAAGCAGAATAGAATGTTATTCTCTGACTATACTTTTCGCTCAGCTGAAAAGGGTACATATGGCTACTAAAACAATCTTTTAGCCATCTACAGGTGGCATGTGGGTAAAGTCTACTTGGATACTTGCCACGTGCTTTAAGTAAAGTTTGACTTCTGCATCATGTCTTTTTGTAGCCCATTTTAATGCTCTGATGAGGGCTATCAGTCTCTGATTTTTACTTCAGCAGTTAAGCTAATGTCATTATTTGCATATCTTTGCACGTGTTGCTATTGTTATTATCTCACATAAGCTGTGATTCTGCTTTTTCCTTCATCATGTTTTCCCCACATATTGCACAGTCTATTTGGGTGGTTTTGAACCACTCTAACATCCATTCCTTAATTTTCTGCTTTTTTTAGATATTCCAGGCTTTTATCTCTCTTCCTTCTCCTTCTCAATCTTCGCCTAGCTCCCTTTTCTAAATTTGAAACACAGTCTTTGGAGCAAGCACACATAGGCATTTCCAAATTTCTCATCTCAAGTCTCTGATTTAAGTCAATTTCTTTTCAAAGAGTAGTAGCATCCAGGAGCACTTTACATATCCCATCAGTATAAATCTTACTGCAATGCTTTCATTAAGGCAATTAGCTCAATGGTTTTGAATTAAGGTCCCTCCTGGAAGGGGACCAGCTTCTCATCTTCCTGAACCACAGCGTAACCAGCTTGTGGGTTCTTTAAGGTGGGAAGCCACAATCTCAATGTCTCGTCTATGGGTGAATTTGATTGCTTTCTCTAATAGGACCAAGCTAGATCCATATTCTCGCTGGACAATTTCATGTTCCAAGCTTCTTGGCATTGGAAGGATTTGCTCACATCTGGTAGCCCCTGGGCTGGTCTTTTTTCTTTTTAGCATATCATATGAGTGCTTGACCATGGAATTTAACTTGAATTCTGCTTGCTTTCTAAGATGTTGATGTCTTTGGAGATTGCCTTCAACAGAGTGGGAGAATCCATTAGTCCCCGAGGCAAGCATGCTTATGAGAACTATCTTCTCCTCCCATTATAAGGGTTGTCTCAGGTGAAAGCAAGGATAAGTATCTGTGTTGGGCTTCAGTTTGCCATGCAGTCATGGGTAAGGGGTATTGAGCTTGCTTCATCTCATTGCTGGCCTCACTCTCCAAGTTTCTCTCAAGGGGCAGGTGATGGATAAAGTTTGTCCACCTGCAGTGCTTGAGGCTGTGCCTTCAGGATGAAAGGGCAGGATTGCTTGCACTTTGCAAAGTGAGTCTTTATTACTCAATAGCATAGGCAAATTGGAATTAAAATGAACTCATGTCCTGTTTGAACTTATGCTGTATTTTACAGTAACCAATTTGCAGCTTTGGCCTGAGAACACTGTATATTTCTTATCAAAAGCGGCTGTGTCCTTCAGAAGAAGGGACCCACTGGAGTGAAATGTTTCCCTTTGTTTTACTGGAGGGAAGCGCTCCCCCTCCCATCTGAAATTGTGGGCTGCGGCCCCTCCTTTCTTAAGCTGAATTCAAAATGCACTTTTTTCCTTCTATAGCACAGGCAACTGGGGCTAATTATTCTTGATCTCTGCATGGGGGCGAGTGGCACCATCTTCCTTCATTAACATCTCTCCTACTTCATTAACATCTCTCCTGCAGGCTGTAGTGGAAAGGTGGAGCCAGCCTTCCCATCTATATTCACATCTACTCCCATCTCTGGCAGCTTTTTTTCCCTCTCTCTCTCTTTCTTGATCCTAAGTTGCAGCTGTCAGTAACTTGCTTTATGTCTCCTTCATTCTCACTTGCTTCATTTCTCTCCTTGTATCTACTTCACTGGGCCCTCAACTGGACTGAAAACATTCTCTTCTAAAGCCTTCTGTCTTTTGTGGTTCCTTCTAACATCAAGGGCATTTTGGGAAACATCTGCCTTGGGTCTTCAGGGTTCACATCTCGGGCCTTTTCCAGGTTTATCTTGTGTCTCTATCCTTTCTTTATTGCCTGAGCGAAACCATCTTGGTTTCCTACAGGGCATCTGGACATATCTGACCAGGTAACATGTATGCCCAGTTATTGTTATTATTCTTTTATATTATTCATTATTATTGTTATTATCTTATCCAAATGCATCTGAGGAAGTGGACTTCAGCTAGGAAGCTCATGCTGCCCACTTTTTCTTTCAGTCTTTCTCTTATTATTATTGTTGTTATTATTATTTTATGCATCTGCTCATGTTCAGTGGTCCATAATCAATTGTAATGTATCAAGTCTGGACCTTGGCTTCAAAGCTGAGCCTTAGCTGGCTAAAGTTCCTTTGTTCGTTGTTCTAACTTCTCAATGGTTCATGTGAATGTGAACATTCATTTTTATTTCTTTTTATTTCTTTTTTTTTTCTTCCTTAGCTTTTGGGCTTCTTTTTGGAAGCGTGGCTTACTTAAAATCCATTCTCTGAACACTTCAAGCTTTCTTATCATCACATTCCTGTGGTGGGAGGTGGCGGGGAACTAGAGTTGAGCCATCTTCAAAAAAGACCTGTTTCAGACTTTTTGGCTCTATGCCAAAGGGAAAGGGTTTCGTGCACCATCGCCATTTTCTTCTGCCTTCTACAGATTTCTATGGCGTTGCATCCCTAAATTCAAAAAAGGGTAAAAAGAGAGGACCTCCCACCCAATCCCTCTTTCCTACCTACCTATCCTAATTGAATCTACAAGGATAGATCACAGACACAAAAGGGAATTTTGACCGGGGATCGAGCCAACTATAGGAATTGGGGGAGTTGACTCTTGAGGGGGTCAGGAATTCACTCATTCACTGCAATGCAATGCCTCCCAGAAAAATTTACCCAGGGCCGCCCCCAGGCACCAAATGGTTGGCAAGCATGCAGCCACACACACAGGGATTCTAAGGCTGTTTGGAACTGAATCCCTCAAAGGTCACTTTGCTAATATGTGGGCTTCTCCAGCGTCTCCAGCTTAACAGGCACCAGAAATAGTCTGGCGGTGGCCACATTCCTGATAAGATTGATAACGCCGGAGTCCTGCATATTTCAAAGTGATGCGAGGTGGAAACCTCCCTGTTTTGGATCTCTTCACAAAGCCGGGGTCAGGGGCAGAGGTGGAAACCTCTTAAGTCCCTGTTCGGGCACCAAATGTTAAGGAAAACAAAGGGTCAATTAACCTATTCACAACCAATTATGCAAATGAGGCGTTTGTGAAAATTTCCAACCAGACCCATTTATTCCAAACAGTCTTAGTCTGCTAGCAGTTCTCCAATCAAGGGTCATCCCATGACTGAACAACTTAAAAATGGCATTTCCAGTTTTTATCAATCCATGAAATATTCATTGAGCATGCATAGTTTAACATTCATCTATCTATCTATCTATCTATCTGTGGGTTGTCTCATGGCTGGCTCTCAGCTAGCCTAATTCTCTCTTTAAGCAAAGCAATTGCAACACAAAGAATGTCACTATCAGCTTGGCAGTGACCTTGAGAGAGGCCCATCTTTCTTAGTGAAGAGAAGTTCCCCCTCCTTCCTCAGCCCACAACTCAAGCCTAATTCAAAGTACAAGCTTTTCCTTTAGCTCTATGGCTGAACTATTGATCATTAATGGCAGAGATTATTGGTTATCAGTTGGTTATCAATGGCTTTATTAGTTTTACCTTAACAAAAGCACTCGACTTCACAGTGAGATGCACTGTTTGCTGTTTTGGTGTCTTTCAGTTAAATATTTTAAAACAGCCACATCATACGCCAATACACATGATAAAAAATAATACACAAAAGTTTAGAAAATTGTGAGGAAAAGGTGATTTCTGAGGTAAAATCTGAGGTATAGTAGGAAATCACCTTATTGAGAAGGAGCAACTATAAATAATGGAGAGGTTATTGTCCCTGTATGAATTCAAGTTATTTGCAGTTTATGATGACCCTAAAGTAAATCCAACTATAAAGAAAAGTTCTTTAGTTATTTTAAAAACATTTCCTGAAGTAAACTTTTTGGGTAAAGATAAGGAAATCCCAGTTCTATGCCTCACAAGAAAGTAAAATTAAGTTTGCAAATCCCAGTTGAAAAGGAACAACATGTATGCCTTCAAGTAATTTCCAATTTATGATGACCCTAAAGTAAACACATCATGGAGTTTTCTCTGCAAGTTTCTTCAGAGGGGAGTTTGCCATTGCCATCCTCTGAGGCTGAGAGAGTGTGACTTGCCCAAGTTGGCCAAGAGTACTCTAAATTCTGTGAGACCAGTAACACGTTTAATGGTTCTGCTGATGGAAATGCAAGGCTAATTGCCTCTCCTTCCTCAGGTGCTGGTTTTTGGATAGATACTCTTTTCTCTATTTTAATACTTGTCCTGTCATTGGAAATTTCTTATTTGGAGACCCAGGAAACATCAGTTCAGTATACTTCACTGTACTGAACCTGAGATGCGCTGTTTGCTGTTTGTCTCAGTAAAAGAGGTGAGTTTGATTCTCCTAGTGGTAGAAGACCCTGCAGAACGCATAGCTGTGCTTGGCGTCTCCATCTTGCCGGCGCAGAGCGTGTCTGGGCATGCATAAAATGGCAGCTTCTCGCTATGGATAGGCCTTTCTTCAGCCGGTCGTCTGATTGGCTAGCGCGGATCACATGGGACTCAAGAGGGGTCATGTGGCCCGGAAGTCCCGGGGGCCAAAGGGTCATAAATTCTTCGAGGGGTGGGGCTTAAGGGTCATAAATCATTTTTTGACAGGAACTATGCCTATATACTCCTCCTCAAAACTCTCTGGCTCTTCAGCCACCACTGAACAAGCTCTTGCACCCTGCACTACAAATCTATCTGGAGGCCTCCTCACCCTCTGAGTTCTCCTTGGCACAATCACTTTTGTTCTGCCTCTTTCGTCCTCACTGTCAGAACTAGTTCGCACCTCTGTGTCTTTCATGGACACCTTTTCAAACTTCTATGTAGTGACCGGTGAGTGCAATGTTGCATGTGTTTGTGTGTGATGTTCTGCAGAAGTACTAGGTTCACACTCAATAGATGCTTCTTGTTTTGGCACCCCTCCATTTCCAGTGCCTACGTCCCTCTGCCCCAGCTTGAGAAAAACCTCTTTGTTGGCATGGAGCTTTTCCCAACCTGAATGTTTTTCAAAGTTGGCACTTCTGGACAGCAAGATTTCCCCATGACCTACATAAAATCTATAGCTGTTCCCAGAATACCCCACAAACATCAACCTTCTCCATTTAGGATCCGCCTTTTTCCTGAAGTTTGCAGGCACATACACATTTGCATACTGCCCAAAAACTCTCAGGTATTTGAGATTTGGTGGTCTCCCATACAGCATGTGATATGGTGTTTTCTTTTCAAAAGAATTCCAAGTGTGGTTGGCAACATGGTTTGCTGTCAAAATTGCTTCTCCCCAAAGCTGCTCAGGTCCTTCTGCATCAAGCATCATGCAATCTTTCATTTGCTTTAGGACCCCAATACGTCTCTCTGCTATACCATTCTCGCTCGGAACAGCAGGGTTCGTCGTGTTGTATGAATGAATGAATTTTTATTTACGGTCTTTGACCAAAATGTCATAGAATTATATAAAAATTATATAAAAATATAAAAGTTAGCACGTAAAATCACACTTACAGTTGCTAAACTATTAAAAACTAAATAAAATAAAATCAAGTCAAAACAAGACAATAATACAATGTAATCCAAAGACATTACATATCAGCATAGAAGGAGAGAAGTCTTTAGGCATTCCATTTCTCTCACTTCAGACATTTAAAAGATGTTGTGCTCCTTGACAATTTGTTTGCATGTAGCAATAACTGCTGCACAAAATCGAGCCATATTCTCCGTTATTTGTGGATTTACATCCTCAAGTAATAATAACATATAATGATTAGCTGTTTGCCCTGGGAATTTTTGTAAGATTGGATGAATTAGAGTGGAGCGCACACCTTGATAGAAAGGGCAGTATAGTACAATATGCTGGAGTGATTCAACTAAAGTATCAGAGCACAAACATATCCTATTCTCATAAGGGATCTTCTTGTATTTTCCTTCCAGGACTGCAGAGGGAAGGACATTACAGCGGGCTGCAGTGAAAGCTGCTCTAAGTCTGGGTATTGTTAGTTTGGTCAGATAAGATGGCCTTACAAAAGACATTTCCATAGTTTCCATGGGATGTTCTTAATTTTGCCCCTGTGATTCTGTAGTTCTATATCCCAGATTTGTTGTTTAAAGGCTAATTTTGCTCTTTCATAGCCCATTTGTATCAAAATAGTTTGTGAAAATCCACAATTACCCAAAATAAAGTTAATCATTATTTTCCAGGAAGAAAGGAAGTTATCAGAAAGAGTCAAAGGGGCCAGCCCTCTTGGTAAGAACATAAGTTTAAGCCAAAAATTAATTATCAAAATCCAGACTCTTGCCCTGATAGGGATCAATCCTGCCTCCAGGCACATTATTACATTTGACACTGAGCAAAGTACTGAGAAAATACTTCTTGTGAATTTTGTCTGTACTGTCTCAAAGTTAACAAAATTATTGTAGGTACATATTTGTGCTCGATATAATAAAACTGAAATAATTTTAGCTTCAAACACTTGTATAGCGGCTGGTATATAATGACCTCCTTTGGTGTAAAAGAAAGTTCTCAGCACTAACATGCTCCTATACGCGTTTTTAATTGCCAGTTCTGCCTGGAGTTTCCATGCTCCCGAGGCTTGAAACACTACCCCTAAATATTTAAAGCTGTTTACCTGCTCAATAGGTATTCCATTTATTTGCCATTTATGGGTGCTTCTTTTTTTTGGAAAAGACTAATATCTTTGTTTTATTATAATTTAACGTTAAAGCTTCATTATGACAGTAAATAGATAATTGTCTAAGAAGTCTTCTCAGGCCGATTTCAGTATAAGATATCAGAGCAGCATCGTCTGCATAAAGCAGAATAGATATAGGATGAGAGGCTAATTGTGATGAATGGAAATGTTTTCCTTTTAAAAATTCTATTATAGAATTGATATACAAATTCAATAACAAAGGGGCTAAAATACATCCCTGCTTGACACCTCTGTGAGTAGGAATAGTATTTGTGAGGTTTCCTTTATTATTATACTTAACTTTAAGGCTCGTGTGGATGTACAGGCCCTTAATGAGTATTAGCAACCTTTTGTCTATAGCTAGATCCTGCAATTTTTTTCCATAATAAGTCTCTATCAATTAAATCAAAGGCAGATTTAAAGTCTACGAATGCTACATAGAGTTCTCCTGTGCCTGAGGCCATGTATTTCTCAGAGAGATGTTTCAAGATGAGCCCCTGATCCATAGTTGAACGGCCAGGTAAAAAGCCTGCTTGTTCTTCTAACAGTATGTTATCTAGTTCTATCCAGTCTAGTAACTTAAAGTACAAATGTCTGGCGTATAGTTTACTGATGACACTCAGTAGGCTAATTGGCCTATAGTTCGCTGGATCTGAGTGGTCTCCTTTCCTATAAATGGGGATCACTATTGCTGCTGCCCAGTCTTTAGGGAAAATAGCTGTTCGATCTATCCAAGTGAACAGATGTGCTAATATTGGTGCCCACCATTTTAGATTTTTCTTTAGAAGCTCAGGAGGAATTTTATCACATCCTGCAGCCTTACCTGGCTTTAGTAGAGCAATTAGTTTTGATATCTCAGTTTCTGTGACAGGAGGCCATTCTGATATATCGCTGTTAAGGTTCAAGTTATCATAATTGGTAATTTGTTCTTTAGTAAAAATCTTTCTAAAAAACATTTCCCATGATGTTGCTGAGATATAACAATCAGCCCTGAGGTTATTTCTTTTTGAATTACCTGTCACTATTTTCCAAAAAGCAGAAGTGTCATGGGACTTACAGGCACAGATTAAGCGTTGCCAAGTTGTTCTTAGGGCCTGCTCTTTTTTTTGTTTTTATTAGGGCCTTATATTTCTTTTTTAATATATACCACTCTTCTGGGATGGAGGGCATGTTATTCTCTCTATACCTTTTATAACATTTGATAAGTAACTCTTTCAAATCAATACATTCTTGGTCAAACCAGGAATTTGGTCTATGATTTGATATTTGGGGTTTGTATGATGCATTATTCAGCAGTATCTTTTCCAAAGAGGTTGTTAATTTTTGGTATTCCTCTATAACCTTCCCCATATCATTTGCTGTTAAGAGATCATTACGGTTTTCCAAGAGAGGTTGAGATTGCAAAGCTTTATCAATTATAGTCTCGATTTTAAATGACCATCTGATAGGAAAGCCCCTTGAATCCGACGCCACTTCTATAGGAGCACTTTTGTTTATATGGAAGAAGGTATTTTTATATATCATATTCAAAATCAATGGGAAATGATCACTGCCAAGTTGGTCTACAACCCTTAATTCAATTATATGTTCCAGGAAATTATGAGAAACCAAAAAACAGTCAATAATAGAGGCTCCTTTAGAAGTTAGATGGGTAAATTCTCCTGCGATATCTCCATCAATGTTGCTGTTCAGGATAGCCAGATTGTATTTATTAGTCAAAATTGAAAACATAGTTCCTGCATGGTCAATTCCCATGTCTTTAAAGCATCTAGATGAAATAAGTTGAGGTTCAGCAACTATTGAAGATGTTTTGTGCATATGGGAAAACAAAACATTATCATTTGGTCCCATCCGAGCATTAAAGTCGCCCCCCATCAAAAAAACAACAACAGCTTTTGAATTCTGAGAAATTAACTGATCTATATATTCCTCTAATCTTACCCAATCCTGTATTACTTCTGATTTTGTCCGGTGCGGGGGGAGATATACATTGGTAACAAGTATAGAGAGCCCATTACAATTAACCAGTACTGCCATAGCCAGTGGTAGTAAAGGGGGTAGTTCGATAGTTTTAGCCTGTAGTTTTGTGCTTATTAGAACTGCTAGTCCACCATGTGCTCTACCATGTTTGTTGCTAGGTGAGGCTGTAATGGAATATGAAATAAAGTCATTCAGTCGTAGATTCTCAGTATGCCATGTCTCTTGCAGGAGAAGTATATCTGCCTTGGTTATAAAATTTATGAAAGAGTCGTCTTGGTGTTTGTTACTCCATCCAGCTATATTCCAGCAGAGTATATTGAGGTGATAGTCATGCTGGGGTATTTCCCGTCATGTTGTAAAAGAAGGGGAAGGAGCCACATCATCTGCCGATCTTATGTTTTGTATACTTGGGAGATGTTCTGTTAAAATTTGAGGAGTGAGTTGTTCCTGTGAAGATATCAGCTGTCCAGTCTGATTAAGTGTTAACAATGTCTGGCTTTCCTTAGCAGGTTTAGAAATTTTATGAGAAGGTAAAATTCTTGGCTGAGGTACAGAAATTAGCATCTGATCCAATAAAAGTTCATTGGAATCTGTGGGTAACTTTGCTGTATTGATTAATTGGTCATCAGTTGATGATGACCTGATCACCGGAAGGGCGGTATATAAATAAAGTTATTATTATTATTATTATTTGCGGTTTCCGAGGAACAAGATAGTTCCAGCTTGTGCTCTGAATCCAAGTCTATGAGCATAGAGCTCTGATCTATTTGAATGGTCTCTTCATGTTGATTTGAATGTTTGCTTACCATAGCATTGTTATGAGAAATATATGGAGATAAAAGATTATGGTCCTTTATTTTTAAGGGTAGCACCACCCAGGGGTTGCCATAAGTCACATAAGGGTCTGGCACCGATTTCAACAGAGCGGCCCAGAGTCTTCAAAGTTTTTAGTTTGTTATATATATCTGATTGTATTGAGTTTAGCTGTTGAGTGTTATTTTCTGAGTGATCTTTAGGTAGAAAAAGCTCCTCTTTCCCCTTTGTTGCCGTACCGTTAAGATTGTCAGGGTTGTTTTCTTTTCCCTTTACTGGAGGTATTGGAAGATGTATTTTATCAGAGAAGGAAATCGCAGTACCAGCATTTTGTGTAGTAGATATAGGTGATGAGGGTGGGTCCGTTTTATTGCGTGGGATGAGTGGGAGTATCACCGGGTTTTTAAAGACCCTAATTGGTATTATTTGTAGAGAGGTGAGGAAATTTTTCATTTTTAGCAACATAGTTGGAATAATGGGAGTTTGAAAAGTTAAAAGAATTCTTTTATTTCCTCCTACATACGGTAGCCATTCTACATCGACGATGTCAGTGGCAAATGTGTTAATCCTCAGAATCGTACTAAGTGTGTGCCTTACTGAACTTAGAGAGCTCCAGCGTCTTTGAATGATCTTGTCAGTTTTGATTAATAGCATGATTTTATTTTGTAACAAAAACTGCATAGAGCATTCGAGTGGGATTCTATGTTGTGAATGATGTTTTTGTTGCTGAGGTTGATGATAGATCTTTTCCTTGATAATTTTGTCAGCTGACTCGTCTATTGGTCTTTCAAAGCTCTTTCCACTTCTAGGATCTTTGCTCTTTAAGCTTGGATAAGGAGTCTCTCTAGAGGATAGATTTTTTAGTTCTTTATTATGTTTCTCCATAAATTCAACAAACATATGTTCTAGCTTTCCAATGTGTGGATTGATTTTGGCCAACTGCTCAAATATTGATACCGTGTATAACTGTGTGAGCCGTCAACAAACATTGAGATGCCATCAACTCTAGTGAGGGGTCCTGTTGAAGATGTGCTTGTTGATTTTTACTCTTTTCCAAAGAATGCTTAGGATTGATTGTAAATGACAGGTCTACTAATGATGCTAAACACGTCTCATTTCTTTCATTTTCAAGGGAATATTGGAGTTGTGAAACTAACTCCAGAAATGAGGAAGAAGGTCTACTGTTAGTAGGAGTAGAAGCGTGGAGCAAATTACTCTCAGAATTCCTAAAATTATTTTCAGGTTCTTTCTGATTAATTAGTTGATCAATCTTTAGTTGTTTTGGTGCTCTATTGCTTTGAAGTGACCCAGAATTTATTCTTGTTCGTTTTCTCCTCCCCGTTTTAAGTTTGGACAGTCCTCTTTTTAATAGAAAGGCTTGGCTTCCAATAACAGTGAGAAGGGTAGGGGCCTATGTCTTATGGGTTTCCCTCTCTCACCTTTCTCTCTGCTGCTCGGCTATTGTGGAATATATGGCGGCTCCTCCACCTCGGATCGCTTCCTCCCGTCGGGAGGGAATTGATGCTGGGGACTTAAAAGCCTCGCCGCTGCTTTTCCTCCTCTTTATCACGCTGTCGCCGCCGCCGCTGCTCTCGTCGTGTTGCAGCATATTCCTTTCCTTCTCAACCAGTTTTTCTGGTTATTAGATTGAAATTCTCCACCTCTATCCATAACCAAGGACTCCACCTTGTATTCAAACTCCCTTTCAATCATATTGACCCAATCTTTGATGTGCTCAACAGCTTCACTTTTTTCCTTCATGAGCATCACATACGAAAACCGTGTGTGACGATCCACAATGACCGTGAAGTACTGATTTTTGCCCATGGTTTTGGCCAAAGGACCAGCCAAATCAGCATGCACTACCTGAAAAGGTCTTTGTGTGGTGCATTTGCTGCGTTTGGCCAGAGGAAAAGCCTTCAGCTTTATCCTGCTGCAAACTGAACAATCCAGGTGTTTGAACAAGAAGACATTTTACATTCTGGACACACTTCCCCCAGCTTCCCCAAACTCGTAAAGCCTGCATGTCCCATGACTCTATGGGTTTTTTGGGGTTTTTTTTTTAATTATAAATTACATAAACACTAGACAATACATAATTACAAATAACACAAACAATGTGATTAAATTAACAATTCATTTCTTGACGCACATCATTGTAATTTATATACACACTACCTAATATCTATAACAGACAGTCCTACATATACATACAACAACAGACAAACAAACAAACAACAAACTCCTCTAGTTTATACCCGTATGTTCCTCTTCCTATATCTGAGATTTGTACTGCAAAATACTGTTTATTGTGAAATAAAGACTAGTATGTATTTTATGTACCTATATTCCCAAACCCAGTCGTAATTTATTTTATCTTATCTTGCTTCTTCTTTTTATAGTGTAATGTAGATATCGTATTGGTTTGTCTAATTAATTAGTTGTTTACTGTCTATTTTATATAAGTCTCACAAGTTGTTAAGAAAGTTTCCCAATCTGTATCCGGTTTAGTATCGTATATTTGATTTGAAAGTTTATCTAGTTCCGTTATCTCTGTCATATCTATGAGCCAATCTTCTAAGTTTGGTGATATTGAAAGCTTCCATTTTTTTTGCTATTAGAATTCTTGCTACCGAAATCATGTGTATAATAATTCGTTGATGCTTGTTTTCGTTTGTATTTTACATTTGTTGATCATATTCAATAAAAATGTCTCAGGGATCATTTCTAAATCTATCTTGAGCATTTCCTTTATAAAATCATGTATTTGGTTCCAGAATTTGTTAATTAGTGGACAAGACCACCACATGTGTAACCACGTACCCTGCTCTTTTTGGCATCTCCAGCATTTGGCACTTTGCGATTTATAGAACGGCGGCGGGCGTTTGGTGCAGTTAGGATTAAGATTCCTGGTCAATTTCAGTACAATAATAATAACCTGATATCATTGATAACACCTCTCCAACTTAAATTGAAATACCAACGATATAATAGGAAATACCATTACATAATATACAAGTAAAGTTGGTTAGGTAAATTAAGAAAGGACGTTTCTTTTTCACTCCTTTGGGTGACTTGTCAGAAATTGATTATATTAACTATACTTTCTGCTAAAGGAACTGATTCTGAGAGTTTGTATTCCATCTTAACTCTCCGGGGTATCTATTGAGATATCTTTGGGGCTCTTTAAAGGCAGCCACTCTGGATGCCATATGAGCAACCATATCTTTTCCTTTGGAAGCTTCAGTTATGGTAACTAGAAGCTCTTTACCTTTACTTTAATATTCGATTTTTGTTGTATGGTATTGAACCTATTTAGATATGTGTATTTAAAACCTTTTGATAAACTCTCTAATAGTGACCAGGGTGACAAGATAAATACTGATCTACTATCTATATTCCAAAAGATCAATTTATAATCGTTTGCTGTCTGATAAGTCTAAGTGGATGTGAATAAATATTGAGGGACAGGAATAATTAAATTAATTAATTAATTGGCTTTAGGATCAATTTAAACGTAAATATATAATTTTTGGGAAAAGTTAACACGGTAAGTACTACGAAACATAAAACTATGGCTTCAGGAACAAGAATTCAATTAGCAAAATCCATTGAAAGCAAGTCAAATAAAGGTGATCTGGTAGACATGCCACCTAAACATCAAGAAACTACACAAATATTAATGGAAGAATTTAGGAGCTTTAAAGAAGAGATTAAACAAGATCTTAAAGAGCATAGGAAAGAGGTTAATGATAATATTAATACCAGTCTGGGTAAACTTGAGAAAAATTTAGATACAATATCTAATGAAATAACCACTCTTTAAAAAGAGATGTTGGACAACAAACTTAAAACACAAAATTTAGAAACCAAAATCAATGTCTTGGAAGGGAAACATGAATTAAGAGAGAACTCTTTCCTACTGCAAGAACTTAGATACAGAGAGAGATGCCTCCGTTTAAGAGGCATACCAGAATCAACTGATGAAAATTTATATGACAAAGTAATACCAGGGTTATCAGATCTATTGGAAATTACAGAGGATTTAATTGAATTCGAAATTGATAAATTATTCAGAATAAATTCCAAAACTGCTAAAGATAAACAACTCCCAAGAGATGTGATACTCTGTTTAACAAGAGTAAAAATTAGAGACGAAATCATTCAAAAGAGCTATAATAGCAGATTGCAAATAGAAGGGACTTCAGTTAAGATATTTAGAGACATCCCCCAAACTATTCTGAGGAGAAGACAAGAATATAAAAACTTAGCACAATATTTATTTCAAAACAATATACGATATTCCTGGGATAAACTTGAAGGTTTAATAATAACCTATAAGCAAAAAAGACATAGAATTGATTCAAAAGAAAAGGCAGAGGAATTTTTGATTTTCCTTAAAAAAGAAAAAGAAGCATCTAATTAAATAAGGTAGATAACTTAATAAACTGGGAATAAGTATATCAATAAGTATTTTCTTTTCTTTTCTCTTTTCTGTAGACATATGTGATTGTTTGAAAATGGAAAATATAATTACATTTTATTATTGGAATGTGAAAGGAATAAATTCAATATTCAAAAGAAAAAAGATTCATCAGTTCTTTATGAAAAAACATTGTGATATTTTATGTCTGCAGGAAATCAAAATCAAGAAAGAAGAGGCAAAATATCTTATTAACACCAAATTGGGGAAGCTTTATTACTTGTTAAATGAAAAAAGGAAACAAGGAGTGGCACTTTATATAAACACAAAACTAACTAGTAAAGAAATTTTCAAGGATGATAATGGAAACTATATAGGGGTAGAACTACAATTGGATAATATTAAAACTTTAATTGTAGGAATATATGCCCCCTTACAAAATAAAAGATCTTTTTTCAAAACATTAAAAGATCAGATTGAAAAAAGTAATTGTAGAAAAATTATTATAATGGGAGATTGGAACGGGGTCATAGAACCACTTAGAGACTGAAAATCAAATAAAAAAATTAAAAATAATCAAGGGAAACTTCCAAGCTCCTTCTTTAAGTTAAAAGAAGATCTTAACCTGAAAGATGCTTGGACAAACCTCTATAGCGAAAGTGGATATACATATTTCTCTCAACAAAACAACTCATTTTCCTGAATAGATATGTTTTTACTATCGGAATCTCTCACATACAAAATAAAAGATATGACCATTCTCCCTAAGATCGATTCAGACCATAGAATCATAGAATCATTGAGTTGGAAGAGACCACAAGGGCCATCTAGTCCAACCCCCTGCCATGCAGGACCTCCAAATCAAAGCATCCCCGACAGATGGCCATCCAGCCTCTGCTTAAAGACCTCCAAGGAAGGAGACTCCACCACGCTCCGAGGGAGTGTGTTCCACTGTCGAACAGCCCTTACTGTCAGGAAGTTCCTCCTAATGTTGAGGTGGAATCTCTTTTCCTGCAGTTTGCATCCATTGTTCCGCGTTCTAGTCTCTGCAGCAGCAGAAAACAAGCTTGCTCCCTCCTCAATATGACCACAATCTGATATGTCTAAAATTAAATATCGGAAGAAAACACACCCAATGGAGACTGAATACAAACCTAATAACAGATACCAACTTTAACAAAAATATAAAAGAAGAAATTAATAACTTCTTTAAAGAAAATAAAACTGAAGGAATGCCAATGAAAATAATTTGGGATACACATAAAGCTGTTATTAGAGGCTTACTCATCAAAAGAGGGACTGAACAAAAGAAAAAACAACTAGAAATATTACAACTGGAAAATAAAATCAGCAAGAAGGAGAAAGAAATACAAAGTAACTCTTCTAACAAAAAATTGATGACACAATTAAAGATATTACAAAAACAATTAGATGTCATAACAGCTCGAGAATTAGAATGGAAAATTAAGAGAGCTAAATTAAATAATTTTCAATTTTCGAATAAATCTGGCAAATGGCTGGCGATTCGACTGAAAAAAGAAAAAGATAAAAAATATATCGAAAAACTGAAAGTCAATGATAAAGTTATGACATCCTCAAAAGAGATACAAGATGAATTTGTTAAATACTATACTAACCTATTTGGGCAAAATAAAGAAAGAGCAACCTAAAAAATGTAGATCAAGTTATGGATGAATTTCAAATACTAAAAATTTCAGAATCAGATAGTCAATTATTAAATGAGGAAATATCAAGTATGGAGATATCTGAAGCAATTAAAAATCTAAAGAATGATAAAACACCTGGACCTGATGGGTTCCCTGCAGAATATTACAAAGAATTCGAAAAGGAATTAAATACTCCATTGAAAGAAACTATGAATGAAATTCTAAAAAATGGAATCCCTGAATCATGGGAAAATGCAAATATTATACTTATACCAAAAGATGGCAAAGATAGAACTCTGGTCAACAATTACCGACCGATCGCCCTTCTTAATGTTGATTACAAAATCTTTACGTTTATACTAGCTAATAGACTTTAAAAAATACTTAATTATCTGATCCACGATGACCAAGTAGGATTTCTCCCCAAAAGAAATATGAAAAATAACGTAAGAACGGTAATTAACATGTTTGATTTCTTTGATAATAATAAAAATAGAAAATTGGCCACACTTTTCATTGATGCAGAAAAAGCATTCGATTCCTTAAAGTGGAATAGCATAATTGACATCATGGATAAAATAAAAGCAGGAAAAAACTTCACTGACTGGATCTGCAGTATATATAACAAACAATCTGCCCAATTCATTATTAATAGTCAACTATCTAAAAGATTTAACATCACTAAAGGAGTCAGGCAAGGGTGTCCGTTATCCCCTCTACTTTTTATTTTAGTTTTAGAACTGCTTAATAACAAAATCAGAAATGCTGAAACTGCAAAGGGTCCCAAAATCAAAAAATATAGTTACAATTTGAGAGCATATGCTGACGATCTCGTAATTTTTGTCGAGAACCCTATAAATAGCATAACCTCGGTCCTTTCGAATATAGAAAAATTCAGAAATTATGCAGGTTTCAAAATGAATAAACAAAAAACAAATATTATAACAAAGAACATGACTAAAGAAGAGGAAAAAAGATTAGAGGAAACAACTCAGTGTAAAGTAGTCAATAAAGTAAAGTATTTAGGTATCTGGATTACCAAAAACAACTCAGATCTCTTCAACCAAAATTATAAAAAAACATGGAAAGGAATCCAAAGTGAACTAATAAAATGGTCTAAACTAAATTTATCAATCACTGGGAAAATCGCAGCAATGAAAATGTGTGTATTGCCAAAATTTAATTTTCTCTTTGCCAATCTTCCCATCATCATAAATAAAAATTCATTTATAAATTGGAATAGGGAGATCAGAGAATTTCTCGGGGGGGGGGGGGGGAGAAGACCAAGAATACGTTGGAAAACCTTGATAAATTCCAAAGAACAAGGAGGGTTTAATCTCCCGGATCTTGAAACATATTATCAAGCAAATATTCTTTCGTTACTCTCAGATTGGATCAAACTTAAAGACCATAAACTTCTTAATATTGAAAGAGCTAATCTGCAATTTGGGCTTCACGCGTATATCTGGTATAAAAAAGATAAAATAGATCCAAACTTTCAAAAACATCTTATAAGGAAATCTATAGTAGTAACTTAGCAAAAAATTAAAAATAATTTTTATGAAAAAATACCATCATGGCTCTCACCACAAGAAGCATTAACAAAAAACCCTCTCCCAAAAAATCATTGGATCAGATATCAAGACATAATAATAAAAGATCAACATACAGGAGAAATAAGACTGAAAAAAATTGAAGAAATACCAAAATTAAATCAAAGAACACACTGGTTAATATTTCACCAGCTTACAAATAGATTTCATATAGATCAAAGACAAGAAGGTATAAATTTAGAAGAAAATGAATTAGATAAAATACTATTAGATGAGAAACCAAAACAAGTTTCAAGGTTATATAAAATGCTGATCAAAAGAAAACTAGAAACCGAGATTGTCAAAGAAAACATGTTAAAATGGGCAAAAGAGATTAAAAGAACAATAGAATTGGAAAGTTGGCAATATGCCAGAAATATTACATACAAATGTATTAAAAATCAAAATATTAGAGATAATTATCATAAAATGGAGCACTGTTGGCATTTGACACCCGTCAAACTACAAAAGATCTATGACTCTATGGTTTTAATGAGCACAGTCTAAGTGCAAAGGCACACTGTTGACTATTGCACATTCTGCCTTGTCAACCATATAGTACATTTTGTTTCTTTTGATTGCTTTAGCACAAACCTGGTCATTCATGCTAATAATACAATCATCCCCTTGAAACTTAAGGCATACCCACTAGTAGTTAATGCAGACACACTAACCAAACAGGTTTGCAACTTAGGAACACACAATACATTTGACAAGTCCTTTCCAAAACTTGGGATGAACACAGTTCCCATCTCTTTTGCCTCCCTTGATGTACCATCAGCCAAATCAACTGAATGTACATTAGAGGGCACCTTATTTCTCAGTAACGTACTAGAATTAACCATATGCCCAGAGGCCACCGAGTCGAGCAACCAATAATGTTTAGGGGTTACAGCCTGATGGGCTTTATAGTCATTGTTCTTTACCACAGCAACAACACCTTTCCTGGTCACAAGATCTTTAGGCTGTTGTTTTCTTGTTGCTGCCAGCTTCCTGCAGTCCTTCTTGAGATGGCCTGGCTTCAGACAGCGGAAACACTTTCCCTGGACACAGCCGCCTTCTCTGATTGCAGCTCCTTGAAATCCCCGCTTGGATATGTTTGTTTTGGTTCTGCATGCTGCCTCTGGAGCCCTGCCTCATACTGCTGACGTTGGCTCTCTTCCAAGACACGTGCAGCCACCAGCTCCGCAGTAATATCTGCCTTATTAAAATTTTGAAAACTCCAAAGAATATTTTCAAAATCTTCAGAAAGACTCCCAAGCAGGATGTATGCTTTCTGCTCAGATGCTAGGACAACACCTCTCATCTGCACCTGGCTGAACAAATCAGACATGATCTCCAGATGCTTCTCTGGTGACTGTCCTTTCTGCATTTTCCAGGCATACAGTCTCCTACACCAAATCATTCGTGACAAAGCTGTACTAGATTGGTGAATCTCCTTCAAAGCATCCCAAACTTATTATTATTATTATTATTATTATTATTATTATTTCTATACCGCCCTTCCGAAGATCAGGGCGGTGTACAACATGTATAAACATTAAAACATCAAGAATATAAGTTAAAATCTAGCCAAATACAATAAAAACGTTAAAACAGTAAAACAGTAAAAAACAATATCCTCCCAACGTGGAGATACGATGGAATACAATAAGCGGCTTACTGACAGGGCAATCGCAGAAAAGGTCCATTCAAAGGTATGCCTGCTTAAATAAATAAGTCTTTAAATCCTTCTTATATTGGGTGAGGGAGGGGGACAAGCGGAGCTCGGTAGGTAGAGAGTTCCAGAGACCGGGGGCAGAGATGGAAAATGCCCTCTTCGTTGTACTCACTAATCTGGTCTCCGGAACTCTCAAGAACCGCTGTCCAGAAGATCTTAGTGTGCGGGGCGGATTATGTGGAGAGAGACGGTCCTTCAGGTACCCTGGGCCCAAGCCATATAGGGCTTTATAGGTAATAACCAGCACTTTGTACTGGGCCCGGAAGCGAATCGGCAGCCAATGAAGATCTTTCAAAATTGGTGTTATATGGGCCGCCCTGGGAGCACCAGTGACCACCCGTGCTGCCATATTTTGCACTAGTTGTAGCTTCCGAGTGTGATACAAAGGCTGCCCCATGTAAAGCGCATTACAGAAATCCAACCGAGAGGTTACCAGAGCATGTACTACGGTTTCAAGGTCCCTCCGGTCCAGATAGGGGCGCAGCTGGCGAATCAGCCGAAGCTGATAACAGGTGCTCCTGACTGTCGCATCCACTTGAGAAGTTAGGTGGAGCGATGAGTCAAGGAGCACCCCCAGACTGCGTACAGAGTCCTTGACAGGGAGCGTGACCCCGTCCAGGACAGGTGGAACCACCTCCATACCAGGACCCGGGGAACCTATCACGAGTACTTCCGTTTTCTCTGGATTCAGACTGAGTCTGTTTTCCCTCATCCAGTCCATTACCGGTTCCAGACAGGCCACGAGAGAAGCGACGCCATCCCTGGTCACTGCATCAGTCGGAGACATAGAGAAGACTATTTGGGTGTCATCAGCGTACTGATAACCCCGCGCCCAATGCCTCCGGATGATCTCTCCCAGCGGTTTCATGTAAATGTTAAAGAGCATGGGGGACAGAATGGCTCCTTGAGGGACCCCAGAGGTGAGGGCCCTCTTTTCGGAGCACACATCCCCCAGCTGCACCATCTGGAACCTCCCAGAGGCGCTCCAGAAGGATACCATGGTCGATGGTATCGAAAGCCGCTGAGATGTCCAAGAGCACCAACAGGGACACGCTACCCCTGTCGATGCCCAGACGGAGATCATCGACCAGGGCGACCATGGCAGTCTCAACTCCGTAGCCCGTCCGAAAACCGGTTTCAAATGGATCTAGAAAATCCGTTTCATCCAAGATCAATTGAAGCTGGATTGCAACCGCCCTCTCGATCACCTTCCCCAAGAATGGCAGCAGCGAAACTGGCGTATAATTATTATGAATCAGGGGGTCGAGGGAGGGCTTTTTGAGTATAGGTTTTATTGTGGCCAATTTAAGGATGTCTGGAAACTGCCCATCCCTCAACGATGAATTGTTAATCCAGTGTAACAATCGAGTTACAACCGGTCCCCCCTGTGCCACAAGCCATGAGGGGCAGGGATCGAGGGAGCAGGTCGTCTTCCTAACACTTCTAAGGATCTTGTCCACATCCTCGGTACTGACAGACTCAAACTGATCCAGTACAACCGAGTCCACGGAAGCTCAGGATGCCTCTATTCTGGTTTCTGTGCCAACCCTGGCGTCCAGACCTTCGTTTATCCGAGAGATTTTATCCGCGAAGAAGTTGTTAAACTGGTCACAGCAGGCCTTGGTGGGTTCAAGGATCTGGTTCGGGGCAGGAGGGAGCTGAGTTAGCTCCCTCACTACCCTGAACAACTCTGCTGGCCGCGACTCCGCGGATGCGACACGAGCAGCATAGAACGAATTCTTAGCTGCTTGTATCGCCTCTCCATAGTCCTCCAAAAGGAGGTCTAGGAGAGCCTTGTCGGATAAACGCTGGTGTTTCCACCAGACGTGCTCTAGCCGTCGCAGAGCCCGCTTCCTGGCCCGGAGATCTTCTGTATACCAGGGCTTCTTTTTGGAAGCAGGTCTGAGAGGGCGCTTGGGAGCGATACTGTGTATAGCCCTGGAGAGATCCGTGTCCCAGGTGTTAACTAGGGCATCAACAGTGTCGCCGTCACTTCCAACCATATACCCCTCTAGGGCTTCTTGGAACCTATCAGGTTCCATCAGCCTTCGAGGGTGGACCATTCTAATAGGTCCGCCACCCCCGGAGGGGATCTGGGTTGATGCCTTAATGCACGCCTCCACCAGGAAATGATCCGTCCATGACAAGGCGGAAATATTAATAATTTCCGCCCACAGATTCTCCATGTCCGTACAGAAAACCAAATCAAGAGTATTCCCCGCAGAATGCATAGGACCCGTAACTAGCTGAGACAGGCCCATGGCTGTCATGGTATCCATGAATTCCCGAGCCGCACCAGATAGAATTGCGTTGGCCGCGAAGGGAATGTTGAAGTCTCCCAGGACTAAAAGCCTGGGGGACTCCAACATCAGCTCCGAGACCAACTGTGTCAGCTTGTTAAGGGAGTCTGTTAGCGCACGGGGTGGCCGGTAGACCAACAGAATCCCTAGACTGTCTCTAGCCTTCAGGGTCAGGTAAATACACTCGATATAGGAAGTCTGATGGACTTGGTTCCTGTGTAGAGACAAGGTGTTTTTATGCACCAAGGCAACACCCCCCCCGCCCACCTAACCTGCTCTGGTCCTTCACCGAGTACCCGGAAGGGAGGACCTGAGCCCACACAGCGTCCCCTTCAGGCCCGAGCCAGGTCTCGGTTATGCACGCCAGGTCGCAGTTGTTGTTCTCAATCAAATCATGCAGAACGTGGGACTTGTTCTTAATGGACCTGGCGTTGCACAGGAGCAGAGACAGGGTTTGTGGTACGGCTGGAGTGACCCTCAGGTCCCTTTGGTTAGGAGAAGGACTGGAAGGAGAGATAGATATTAGGCATCGATCTCGCCTTCCCCTGCAATGCCTGTCCTTTCTCCTACCGTCATACTTCCCCTTGCCCCACACAACTTGGATAGGAGCTCCGCTTACATCAAGAAGGTTACCCTCTCCCTCCCCAAATAGTTCACCCCTTCCTCCCGTATTAAAGTTCTCCATCTCCTCCACAGCATAACAGTATAATAGAGAGGAGGGTAAGAGGAAACCAGAATTACCCACAGCAGTATAACAACCAAGCAGGATTCAATGGTGTTAAAGGGGACAGTAATAACTCAGAGGGGCAGGTGTTCTTTGGCTGTTTTATATAGCCCTTGAGCGTCCGCGCTTCTCCCACTACCACCTGGGCTCTCTGAGAGAAGCAGTTAGTGGGTGGGTCTCCTGGCTGGCCCCGGACGTCCGCACTTCCTCCTTCTGCCACCGGTGCCGCCTCCCTTACATCACTCTGCACTATCAACGGATGTTTGATACTTCCTTTGAGGTTCTCTTCTCCCAGACATGGTTGATTTGCGACAGCTTGATTGTAAACAAAATTGTAGCTCTGGCTCTCTTATCACAGTCAAGAGTATCAGCTGTGGGTCCTCTCTCAACAACACCCCACAGTCCTTCTCTAACCAGCAGAGCCTCACAATATGAACTCCACGCTGCATAATTAGTTTCATCTAGTTTGGGAAATTTAGCTGCCTCCATCATTAAACAGTGTAAAGATAGAGTCCTGGCAGTTTTCCCAGCTTCTACTATCAATAGTGATAAGACACAGACAACAGTCCAAAAAAATCTTACTACGCAGCCTTCCGGCATGGACAACACATCAACAGCAACTAACAGAGATGCCTGAGTAGATAACATCTGGGCCCCTTGTTGATGTAAACAACCAGATGTGCACAGTTCAAGCAATCTAGTGAAGGCCTTAGACTGCTACTGCTGCTGGCCTGCCACAAGAGACTGAAACCTTACCATCCAGCCAGCTCTGCTGTTCCAGGCCTACTTGTGAGTAGCAGCAGAAGCCCCATTCCATCTGGGTGTGACTCAGCAACCTCCAAGGAGGGAGCTACTATAAAAGCTGAGTTGCACCAAGCCTTGCAAGGCCTCAGACGGCTACTGCTGCTGCTCTGCCACAAGAGACTGAAATCTCACCCTCACCATCCAGCTCTGCTGTTCCAGGACTACTTGATACAGCGACGGAGGAGGAGCCGGATCATCACAGGGCCTCAAATAGGCCCCAGCGTCCTCCTTTTCCGGCAGCAGCATGGAGGAGCGGTGGGAGGGACTAGGCCGGACCACCTGGGCTCCCTAGGCCCAAAAGCCATCCCCCCCCCCAGCAAGGCCCTGTGCGAGTGACGGAGGAGGAGCCGGGTCATCCCAGGGCCTCAAATAGGCCCCAGTGTCCTTTTCCGGCGGTGGAGGAGCAGTGAGAGGGACTGGGCTAGACCACCTGGGCTCTGTAGGCCCCAAGGCCACTCTCCCCTTCAGCAGTGCTCCACAGCAGCAATGGTTTCTAGCACCCTGTGCACTTCTACAAACGGCTGCACAGCAATTATGGGACCTCGGGGTTTGACGGGAACAGTACATAACCTATTAGGTACAGCTGGCTTGCTCTCAGCTTTCTTTTGAACATGGAGCTGGGAATAGCCTGGGAGCGGATATTAAGGTTGTGTGGGGGCAGGGAAGGTACGGCAGCAACAGAGTGAACGCATGTTACAAAAGAAGTAGGGATTGATGTTTGGTATCTATCCCCTCTTCAGTTCACTCTGTTTCCCAGGATAATGTGGAGAGCTTACCAACCGTTCCACAATCCCTTAACTTGCTCCTTTGCAATAATAATAATAATAATAATATGATTTATTTCTATACCGCCCTTCCATAGATCAGGGCGGTGTACAGCATATAAAAAACAGTAGGACATAAAAACCATTAAAACAAGCCGGTAACAATAAAACAATAAAAGCAGTAAAACCAGTAAGACAATAAAATCACAATAAAATCACAATTCTCCATATAAGTGCTAGTGCATATGCCGCAGCAGAACAGTGGGTGGCATTACAACAGGCAGGTAAATAAAAGTCCATTCAGCGGTAAGCCTGGTTAAATAAATAGGTCTTTAAGTCCTTTTTAAATTGAGCAAGGGAGGGGGACAAGCGGAGATCGATAGGTAGAGAGTTCCAGAGACAGGGGGCAGAGATGGAATATGCCCTCTTCGTCGTACTCGCCAATCTAGTCTCCGGAACTCTCAGTAACCGCTGACCAGATGACCTAAGTGTGCGGGGCGGATTGTATGGGGAGAGACGGTCCTTCAGGTACCCTGGACCCAAGCCATATAGGGCTTTATAGGTAATAACCAGCACTTTGTACTGAGCCCGGAAGCGAATCGGCAGCCAGTGAAGGTCAGGTCGGCCAAGAGCAAGACCCATATCATCCACGATCTCCTTGTGGATGAGCAAGCTGTCCTGACATGCTTCCCAGCTGGTTACACGGTCAGTGAGCAGGTAAGGGGAAATGGGAGGGGAGGCGGCGTGGCTTAGTCCACAAGACCAACCTGACCTTGATCAGGAAACCTGTCCGGAAAACAGTCCACATCGAGTGTATGTACCTTAGCTTGAAGACCAGGGATAGTCTGGGGATTCTGTTAGTCTACCAGCCACCCCGTTGTCTAGCAGACTCCCCAACCGAGCTGACTCAGCTGGTCTCTGAGTTGTTGTTGGAGACGCCCAGACTTTTGGTCTTGGGCGACTTCAACATTCCTCTTGAGACCAGCCCATTTGAGTTATCTGGAGCAGCTTGGGAGTTCATGGATTCCATGACAGGCATGAATCTATCCCAACTGGTCAACGAGCCAGCCCATTGCGCAGGTCATACACTCGATGGGATTTTCAATACCGAACAGGAATGTCCGTGGGCAGAGGTAACTAAAACCTCTGCCTTGTCATGGACGGACCATTTCCTGATCAAGTTGGAACTAAAAGCCGCAATCCGCCCCCCCCGGGGTGGCGGACACATTAGATCGATCCGCCCTCGAAGGCTGATGGAACCAATTGGTTTCCAGAAGGCCCTAGAGGGTTTAATGGTTGGTAATGCCGGTGATCCCATTGAAACCTTAGTTACCACCTGGAATACTGATCTTCCCAAGGCTCTTGACGCGATTGCCCCCGAGCGTCCTCTCCAACCCGCTCCTAACCATAAGCCCTGGTTCACAGAGGAACTTAGGGAGATGAAGCGGGTTGGACAACGACTAGAGCGCAAGTGGTGGAAAACCCGGCTCTTATCCGACAGAACTCGCCATAGGCAGCATCTTTGTGCCTATCGGGAGGTTTTGCATGCAGCGCGGAGAGCCTTCTGCTCTGCACGCATTGCGTCTGCAGAGTCCCGCCCAGCAGAGCTATTTAAGGTGGTGGGGGAGCTAACACAGGTCCCTCCTGTGTTGAATCCCCAACTTGACCCTACGACGGCCTGCTGTGACGTGTTTAATACCTACTTTGCGGATAAAATCTCTCGGATAAGGGCCGACTTAGATGTCAATTTTCCAATAGAACCAATAGATGAGGTGTCCAACAACTCCGTTGATGTCACTTTGCTGGATGAGTTCCAACCTGTGAGTACTGATGACATGGACAAGCTTCTTGGAAGTATGAAAAAGACGACCTGCTCCCTCGATCCCTGTCCATCTTGGCTTGTCGTCCAGGGAGGGGACGCACCTAGGGTATTCCTTCGGGATACAATCAATGCGTCCCTCAGAGAAGGCTGTTTACCATCCTGTCTGAAGGAGGCAGCTGTTAAGCCCCTCCTGAAGAAGCCTTCTCTTGACCCCCTGGACAGGAACAACTACAGGCCAGTATCCTTGCTCCCTTTCTTGAGCAAGGTGATCGAGAGAGCAGTCGCCTCTCAACTCCAGGTTGTCTTGGATGAAACCGATTATCTTAATCCATTTCAAACTGGCTTCAGGACAGGACATGGAGTTGAGATTGCAATGGTCGTTCTGACTGAAGACCTCCGCTTGAGTATCCACAGGGGTAGTGTGACCCTGCTAGTGCTCTTGGATCTCTCAGTGACTTTTGACACCAGAGACCATTCCATCCTTTTAGATCGACTGAGGGAGTTAGGGATCGGAGGCACCATTCTTCAGTGGTTCTGATCCATTTTTCCGGAAGATCCCAAAGGCTGAGGCTCGGGGACAGTTGCTCGTCTAAAATTGAACTTAATTGTGGCGTCCCTCAGGGTGCCATTCTGTCCCCAATGCTATTCAATATTTATATGAAACCGCTGGGTAAGGTCATTTGGAGGCATGGAGCTCAGTGTCTTCAGTACGCTGATGACACTCAGATATACCTCTCCATGTCCAGATCGTCGGCTCAGACTTCAGATGGCGTCTCTCCTCTCAATGGCTGTCTTGCAGTGGTAATAGATTGGATGAGGGAAAACAGGTTGAAACTTAATCCAGACAAAACGGAGGTACTAGCTGTTACAGGACCGAAACCAGGTTCGGGAATACAATTTCCAGTCCTTGATGGAGCCACACTCTCCTCGAAGGACTCTGTTCACAGTCTGGGGTGCTCCTTGATTCGTCGCTTCACATGACGAGTCAGGTGAATGCGGTGGTCAGGAGTGCCTGTTATCAGCTTCGGCTGATACGCCAGCTGCGGCCCTATCTGGATTTAAGGGACCTGGAAACAGTGGTGCACGCTTTGGTAACCTCGCGTTTGGATTTCTGCAACGCACTCTACATGGGGCTACCCTTGTGCCTAACTCGGAAACTTCAATTAGTCCAAAACATGGCAGCCAGGCTTGTCAGTGGAACATCCAGGAGAGAGCACCTGTGCTTAAAGCTATCCACTGGCTTCCAATTAGTTTCTGGGCGCAGTACAAGGTGTTGGTTTTAACCTTTAAAGCCCTGCATGGCTTGGGTCCATCTTATCTCAGGGACCGCCTCTCCCCATATGAACCGCCCCACACACTCCGGTCCTCTGGGAGGAACCTTTTGCAGCCTACGAAGACCAGGTTAGCGCAGACCTCCCAGAAGGCCTTCTCAGCTTCTGCTCCCAGGCTATGGAATGGCCTGCCAGATGAGATACGTCTTATTACAACATTAGACTGTTTCAAAACAGCTTTAAAGACGTATCTCTTCCGGCAGGCCTTCCCAGAAAGTGTATAACCTACCTGGCTTCTACTATCTACAATCCTCCCAGCCTATTCTCTGTCCCCTCCCCCCCTTACTTTGTTGTTACTCATGCTGTGGCCAGCATTGTGGTGTCATGTGCATAACATATTGGTGTTTTATTGTTGGAATCTAATTTTAAACTCAGCTAGTTTAATTCTATTTTAAGGGCTGGGAGGTTTGGAAAGGATCGTTGAATTATTTTAATTGTAATCGTTTTTTAATCTTGTTGTACCCTGCCTCGAGTGTTTTTACAGAGGGGCGGGTAAGAAATAATAATAATAATAATAATAATAATAATAATCTCCAATACCTTCAGAATTACTGACGACCCTGAAGTTTCAGCTTTATCAGGAATCTTCCTCCCAGTTGATGAAACAGACTCGAGCCAAAACTCTCTCTTGAGAGGTTTTATTCTTAAGTTGCTGTATTTACAACTATACATACATGCTCGTCCGACAAATCTCTTCAACCAGCCATCCACTACTCCACCCAACCTCTTCTGGTGATTCTTCTTCCTTGTGTTACCTACAATGTTGTCCCCCCAGTCAGGAAGACTCTTGCTGTTTACATTAGGCCTACGTGCGAGCAAGCACATACTGACCTTGAGCAGTGTGTTTTCCAGCCTTCAGCTGCAGACAGCTCCAGCCACAATTCCTGTTTTTACCTTTTGTGCACATCTGTACATTTCATATTCAGGCCTCAAAGCCTAACAGTTCATCCTAAAGTTGAGAAGGAATCCCTTTTCCTGTTGTTTGAACCCATTGCTCCAGGAAATATTCTCTGGAGTTTCAAAAATCAAAATTACTCCATCTTCACAATGCAAAGAGATCTCTCATGAATGCCTGCACTAGGGCTCTCTACCTAGCAGCCATTTCTAAGCACCAAGACTCTGTAGGATGGGATCACAGCAGCTAACATGGCATCAAACTGCTACAATTGGGTCATATGAACAGGCCTTGGTTTTCAACTTTCTGGTGTCCCTCAGAGTTGGGGCCCCCAAAATGGAGAAGAGACACCCTCATCTCCTGCCTGAAGATGATCCATGAAAATGGAAAGCTCAGTGCCAGGCCCTGATGTATGGCACCCCTACAGCCCCATGTAAAAAAGGCAAGAAAGGAGAAGAACTGCAATAAAACATGATCATTTCTAGCCCATGTTTGGGTCCTGAGGACAGAAGGGGAAATCAGGATTTGACTTAGGAGTCAGCCCATGTTGTGCGTCAATGCAGGGCTGCAAAGGAGACAGAAATGCATTTTCAGCATCCTCCTTCATAGAATCAGAGTTGGAAGAGACCCCAAGGGCCATCCAATCCAACCCCATTTTGCCATGCAGGAACTCCAAATCAAAGCATCCCTGACAGATGGCCATCCAGCCTCTGTTTAAAGACCTCCAAGGAAGGAGACTCTGCCAAAATCTCTGAGGGAGTGTGTTCCACGGTCGAACAGCCCTTACTGTCAGGAAGTTCTTCCTAATGTTGAGATGGAATCTCTTTTCCTGCAGCTTGCATCCATTAGTCCGGGTCCTGTTCTCTGGAGCAGCAGAAAGCAAGCTTGCTCCCTCATTCCCAGCTCCTTCATGGCCAGAAGCAGTTGAATTTTAGGAGAACCTCACTGATACTAATGTTGATACTCTATAATTGATGTTATCTCTCACAGATCCTAGACAGACAATAAAGAATACAGAATGCTCCAAATAATTCAAAGGTTTATTTAACAAGGACAAGATACTTTAATATCAAATACGTTGTGGCAGAAATAGAAGAAAATAATATTAGAGTTTTCCAAAATACAATAAAAATGTATGACAGCTGCCTCACCAAAAAAAACCCTTTTCAACTGCTCAGATTTCTACACTTTCTCTGTAGTGTTGATTTTATGATGCCTCAAAAGGAGTGAATTCTTAGAAAAACATTTCCTGCAGCCCAAGCATATCTAGAGCTTTTCTCCTAGAGCCATTCCACAGATCCCTTTCCTCTTGCCTGGAGTTGGGCCCCAAAAATGTAGAAGAGACACCCTCATCTCCTGCCTGAAGATGATCTATGAAAATGGAAAGGTCACTGGCAGGCCCTGATGTATGGCACCCCTACAGCCCCATGTAAAAAGGGTAAGAAAAACCATTTCATCTTACAGGAGAAGACCCGAAATAAAACATGATCCTTTGTAGCCCAGGTTTGGGTCCTCAGGACAGAGGGGGAAATCAGGATTTCACCTGGGAGTCAAGGCATGTTGTGTGTGTCAATGCAGGGCTAGAAAGGAGACAGAAATGCCTTCTCAGCATCCTTCTTCATGGCCACAACCAGCTAAATTCTAGCAGAACCTCACTGATACTAATACTGGTGCTCTATAATTGATGTTATCTCTCAAAGATTCTAGAAAGACAATAAAGAACACAGATTGCTCCAAATAATTCAAGGATTTACTTAACATGGGCAAGTTACTATAATACCAATTACGTTGTGGCAGAAATAGAATAAAAGAAGATTTTATTAGAGTTTTCCAAAAAAAAAAAAATGTATGAAGGCTCCCTCACCAAAAAAGCCTTTTCAGCTGGTCACATTTTTACACTTTCTCTCTAGTGTAGGTTTTATGGTGCCACAAAAGGTGTGAATTCTTAGAAAAACATGTCCTGCAGCCCAAGATTGTCTACAGCCTCTCACCTGTATGAATGCTATGATGCTTTGTAAGGCTGGCACCTGAAGTAAAGCATTTCCCACACTCCTGGCATTTGAATGGTTTCTCTCCTGTGTGGACTCTCTCATGGACCACAAGCTGTGACTTCTGAGCAAAGCCCTTCCCACACTGCTGGCATCTGTAAGGTTTCTCTCCTGTGTGGACTCTCTCATGGACCAGAAGGCCTGACTTCTTGGCAAAGCATTTTCCACACTGCTGGCATTTGTTAGGTTTCTCTCCTGTGTGGCTTCTCTGATGGACCAAAAGATGTGACGTGTGAGCAAAGCCTTTCCCACACTGCTGGCATCTGTAAGCTTTCTCTCCTGTGTGGACTCTCTGGTGTCTTTTAAACCATGACTTACAAGCAAAGCATTTTCCACACTGCTGGCATTTGTGTGGTTTCTCTCCAGTGTCAATTCTCAGATGTGTCCCAAGTTCTTCTATAAAGAAGGACAACAAGAGATGAGACGGATCTCAGTGTTAAGAGGGGAAGGGGACAATGGAACTAAGCAAACTCAACTAGGAAAAGAAACAAAAAGGGGTTTTTGTGTCCCCTTTCTCTCCCTTCCTAGACTTATGACTTATAATTGCTTAATGGAACACCATTAAGTGTCTGAAAAGAACAACTTGAGCAGGTTTGCACCAGTTTACTTAAACCTGTTGTTAAATTTTTCAGGTTTGCAACTGCTTCACAATATTCAAGACACCTCTTCTGGCTCTTTTCTGGACTTTCCGTGAGTTCCCTTCCTGTCCAAAGAGAGCTAGACTTTATTTGCTTTGCTCCTGCCCTGCCCTCCTCGCTTCCACATCCCTGATGCTCTTCCATTTCGTCCCATTTGCTCTCATGTCCATCTGTCCTCCTTCAGCATATCACCTTCAGCATCTCTCCCCTGTCATTCTATTTTTCACATTCTCTCTCAGGACCTTATCACACTAGAGGAATCCAGCTCCAAAATGGGATTTAAATTAGATTTAAAATAGAATTAATCCGCAAATGTGGGATGTTTTTCACACGACATTCATTAGGGTGGAAAAATGAAATGCACAGATACAAAATGGGGGAAACTTGGCTGAATGAAACTACGTGTGAAAGGGATCTAGGAGTCCAAATGACCATAAGCTGAACATGAGTCAACAATGCGATGCGGCAGCTAAAAAGGCCAATGCAATTTTAGGCTGCATCAATAGAAGTATAGCAAAACAAAACAAAACAAAACAGCTTCATTTATATACCGCTTCATACTGCCTAAGGAGTGTCTAAGCAGTTTACAACTGTAAGCTACTTGCCCCCAACAATCTGGGTACTCATTTTAGCGACCTCCTCGGAAGGATGCAAGCCTGAGTCAAGCTTAAGCCCTCTTGCTGGTCTTGAACTCGCAACCTTATGGTTTTCGGTGAGTGGCTGCAGTACAGGCATTTAACCACTGTGCCACCAGGGCTCCTAGATCTTCTACCGTCTAGATCAAGGGAAGTAATAGTGCCACTCTATTCTGCTTTGGTCAGACCCCACCTGGAATAATGCTGTGTCCAGTTCTGGGCACCACAATTCAAAAAGGATGTGGAGAAACTGGAGCCATGTGTCCAAAGGAGGGCAACTAAGATGGTGAAGGGTCTGGAAACCCTGGGGATGTTTAGCCTGGAAAAGAGAAGGTTAAGAGGTGATATGATAGCCCTGTTTAAATATTTGGAGGGGTGTCACATTGAGGAAGGAGCAAGCTTGTTTTCTGCTGCTCCAGAGAACAGGACCTGTAACAATGGATGCAAGCTCCAGGAAAAGAGATTCCACCTCAACATTAGGAGGAACTTCCTGACAGTAAGGGCTGTTCGAAAGTGGAACACACTCCTTCCTCGGAGTGTAGTAGAGTCTCCATCCTTGGAGGTCTTTAAGCAGAGGCTGGATGGCCATCTGCCAATGGGGATGCTTTGAAGGAGAGTTCCTGCATGGCAGGGGGTTGGACTGGATGGCCCTTGTGGTCTCTTCCAACTCTATGATTCTATGATTCTACAATGTTTCTGCAAAACAGAAATAATGCAAAAATAAAGCAAATGCAAATGGAACAAAAATGAAAGCTTTTTTGCTTTCGGGAGCTTCTAATAGGAAAAAAGTATAGTTTTTATCCTTTTTACATTTTGCATTATTTCTGTTTTGCAGAAGAGTGTGTGAAAAACCTCCCGAAACTTCTGAAATCCCTTTTCTGAGAGAAAGGCGAGATAAAAATAAATAAACAAACAAATAAAGAGTAATAAATATGAAAATCAATCCATAGAGAAAGGTAGGATAATTTGTCTCCTTCTTTGGAGGTTTTTAAACAGAGGCTGTCTTTTCAAAGCCATCTGTCAATTGGCTTTGATTGTGATTTCCTGAATGGCAGAATGGGGTTGGATTGAATAGCACTTGCGGTCTGATATATATATATATATATATATATATAGGCTTAAAAAGAGTTATTTACAATCCTCAACTAAGGAGCTCGAGTGCCTCACTAAACTACAAATTCCAAGATTCCACCCGAGGTTGTTGTGAAAATGAAAGTGGAAAGATAGTGCTATGACTGTGTAACGTGAAAGGAAGGACTCTCAGTCTTTATAGGAAGGGCCATGGATTCAGGTTCCTTACCCAAGGAGGACACGTTCTCATAGTTCTCCATCATGACCGCTTCATACAAGGCTCTCTGCTTCGGGTCCAGCAGTTGCCATTCCTCTTTGCTGAAGTACACTGCCACATCTTTAAAAGTCACCTGCAAGACAAAGAAGCCCTCATCCAGAGAAGGACTAAGCAAAAGGGAAGGAAACCACATAGAGCATCCCAAATATTATTTCATCCCTTCAGAATAAAGATGGAAGGTGGTATGTCTGAATATTCAAGAGATTTTGAATATCTCTTTTCCCATACTCAGGGGCCATTCAGACTACCATATGAACCGGTTTGTAAACTGGCTTAAAATTGAGAGGTTCATACTGGCACCGGTTTTAACACTATGGAATCAGGATCTTGCACACCCGTTGAGGGGCAAATCCCTCTAAACCCGGTTTTTTCCAAAGAGGTGTATTTACCGTTTCTTTTGGGAAAAACCGGTTCGAGGGAATGTGAACTTGGCTCCGATCATGATCGGGTCAAGTTAAGGGAAAAGGCCAGGGGGTGGAACATGCCTCCTCTCCCAGCAAAATTGGGCACTCCTGCATTTTTAATATTTTTATTTATTTTATTTTAAAGTATTCTATTTATTATTTATTTCATTTCATTTATTATTCATTTTATTTTATTGATGATGATGATGATGATTTTATTTATTATTATTTTTATTTCATTTTTACAATTTGACAGCTCACGCACATTCTACACGAGACTCTTTAAACCGGAGGTTCCCTTTCAATTCGTGAGCTTATGAATGGGGATTTTTAAACCGAAGGGGAAACCAACTATCCATATATGGATTGGGAGTTTCCCCTCCAGTTTAAATAGCCCCATTGAGCTCACTATGAATGGGCCTCCGAACGGAGAGGGAACGTCCGGTTTAAAGACCCTCTTGTAGAATGCACATGAGCTGTCAAATAATAATAATAATAATAATAATAATAATAATATAAATACTAAAATATAATAAAAAATAAAAAAATGCAAGAGTGCCCGATGAAGAACTGGGTGCTGATAAAAACGGAGGAGGAGGATGGGAGGTGGGGAAAGGAACCCCACAAGCTGCACCGCTCCATGCGCATAAGCTGTCAAATATTTAAAAGTATTTAAAAAACCCAAGCAGCTCGCGCGGCCAGTGGCTGCATCAGACGTCACCATTTGATTGACAACCCAGAGGCTCCATTTTGAATTGTTACTTTTTCATGTATGAACTTCAGTGAGGTAAAATGCACCAGGAAGCATCGATAGGAGCAAAAGGTAGTATGAACTTCTTTCTGGAGAGATTCGGTAATGGCATGCACAATCTCATCCGGATCTAACCAGGGCAAATGGGCTAGTATGAATGGGGCCTCAGTGAATCCTGAGGTGTTTTACATAGGGAAAAATAAAGTAAAGCCTGGATTCCTAATGAACTGGATTTCTTATGTGAAAGGATATTCTCTTCAGCACATGGATATTATCCCACGTTGGCCTTCCTAATCTGCATTACCAACCAGTATAAATTTATGGCAGACTCACCCAAACTGTCAGATGTTTTGGAGTCCCAATCTCTATGGTCAAATTATTTTAGCACATAAGTCAGAAAAGCGCACAATACTCTCTTCCCATTCTTCAAAATAAAAATATGCGAACCATAAATGAAATCATTAGGAATTGCTTGCTTTCATGATTCCTCAAAACTAGCTGCCAGAGTCAGGCGTCTCCCTCCCCCAAAATGGTGGCCAAACCCTGCCTTATATCCCTGAATTTAAGGCAAATGGAGGCATAGAGAAGGTGTTCCTGACAGACTCTGAGGGAGACTCTGAGGGGCCATCTTTGGAAGGAAGCACCAGGCCTGGCCCTGATTCCCTGGAAGGAAAACAAGGACAAGATGGCCGGAAAAAGGGGTCAACTGAGCCACAACCACAGTATAGTTTTGTATGGCCCCAATATCGACCAGATATTTTGTGACTTTTATATCACGTTTCTTTGCTTTCCTGTACCTTAAGGAAGCAATGACATAGTCAGAAGAATGGTATAGAAAGGAACACTGGGTCTTACCTGTGATATGTTCATTTTCAGCGATGTAGGTGGGAACATCCTATATCCTGGGTTGATTCCGTCTCATTGCTCCAAGTAGGCAGGGCTAACAGACTTGAAGGAGTCACCACCAGAGGGAGCAACCCCCACCATCCCTCAGTCTTTTTCCTGCCTCGGATCCGAGTAGGCTGTGTTTTTCCTTCTCTCCTTCCTTTACTTTGTCTAAAGACTTTAATATTTCTCTAATATTTCTTCTGTTCTTCCTATACAGAAACTAATTAACAATTAACAACCACCCTTGCAGAGCCAAGGGAAAAGCCTCCTCAGTTCTGGGTGGGGAGGATATTCCCACCTACATCGCTGAAAACGAACACATCACAGGTAAGATCCAATGTTCCTTTTTCCAGCGATGGAGGTGGGACTATCCTATATCCTGGGACTTACCAAAGTTTCCCGACCAACGGGTGGGTGAACTGAGGCATATCACCTATGTAAGAACTACAAGATGTGTCTTCCAAAGGAAGCCTATTTTGATTCAAGGCAACCCAACAGTGGTGGCATGTAAATGTGGAAAATGAAGGCCATGTCACTGTCCTACATTTATCTAAATGGATGGGATTGTTGCTAGTGCAGAGGAAGTAGCTCCACTGTAATGGAGTGATCAACAACTGATCACCACAGAGATACCACAATTTTGTTGTAGCATGTTAAAAATGCATCCAAGACAGCCACAATTTAATCAACTCCATTTTTTTTTAATTCGACTATGACAAAAGATGATGAAATCATTTCTTGAATCAAGTTATTAGAAATGTTGGTTTTGTCATCAGTGACCTGGATTGGGTCAGCCCTTGATTAACATGACACTTTAATGTTAATTTGAATCAGATTTCAGCTGTTAGTAGTTGTGGTGAAAACAACACCATTGGTGGTAGCCCAAGGCAGTGTATAATGTGGAGGTGATCCTATATATATATATATATATATATATTGTTTATTGGGAACTTTAGCAAGGTCTAAATCAGACAGTCCTCTTCAATTGGCAGCAACAACCACCATTCAAAGAGGTTTGAAATATTTGGTGTATGTCAGGTCAGAACAGGTGATTTATCTGTCCCGTCTGTTGTTGTTACACTAGAGGAACCACTGTAGGCTCCTGGCATGAAATGGTGTTCATGCTAAACTATTAACTGAAGCAGATCAGGCACTGTAGTGCACCAGTGACACTAGGTCCAATAACTGCAAACGACCTACCTGCTGAGGGTGTTCTTCATGGATCTTACCCTTTGCTTGGTCAGGTAGACTCTGGTCAGCAACGTGTCTACAACTGCTCCAAATTGATGTAGGTTCTCAAATGGAACTAGGTTGTTCTTTTCGTAAGTTACCAGAAAACCATGTCTGGATAGGAAGGAAAGCACAACTCGACATCTTATATATCCTATGGGAGAGAATCAGATCTGATCAAGACATTGTGAAATTATGGGTCTATATGAAGGTCCCACTATTTCCAAGGTGTGTCTATCAGTGTAGTGAGTGTCACTGAAGAAAACAACAGACAATGTAAGAGCCTTGTATGGAAAAGTTTTCTCCTGGTAAGATATTTGTGATGAAGTGGTGGATTGGGCTGTGGAAACAAACTACAACCAAAAACAGGTACACACAAAAAACTTGGAGGTGAAGTGCCTCCAGAATTGTCTGGAGAGTCTCCAGTCAGAACCTGTGATTATTATAACCCATTATTGACCCATTTGAGCTCTAGCCCCACACTCTAAAACTGTTTTTGTTATTAGAAAGATAGTATAGTTGTTTCATGTACAACAAGTACCATAATTGTATCTATGGGGAAAAAGGAGGACTGTCCCTGATGAAGGGACCTCTTTTTTATTTTTATGTGAAAAAAGCAAATGCTTTCCCTTTCATTAATCTCTAAGAATAATGGATCTAGTGGTAGCTGAACAAGTTTGTCATCAATCAAATTATCAAATTTTTGTTTAAAACAGGCATCCACATGCCAGTTGGCTTGTTTATTTTATTGTTTTTATTTAAAATCTGCCTCTTGACCAATGTAGAGGCTGACTGTTTGCCAAACTGCAATTCATCTGGCCTGGCATCCACTGAAAAAGCGGTCATTTGAGTGACTTGAAGATTGTCTTGATATAATTTTATGTTAACCTGATTATGATGAGGGTTTCTCATAAAATCTTTAGCCGACAAAAGGTAGGCCCTTAAGATAACGAAATAGCTGAAGCAGCCCTAATTGCCAAGGAGGAAGCTGTTTATGACCTTTGAAGCACCACATCTGATCTTTCCTTAGTGCATGTATATATACATGTATATATGTATGTGTGTGAAAGAGAGAGGAAATGTGTGTCTTCTCCAATTTAAGTATAAATGGGAGAGAAACTAGGGTTTATATTGAGTCATCTATCTATTAGATTTGTAGTTTTGCTATTACCTATCAAGGTAATTGATGAAGCTTATTAACAGACATAGAATTTAGGTGTAATGTGGCAGGTTTAACCCACTGTATTCTGACACCTTCGGAAGACAGCTCTGGAGAGCATCTCTAGTACTGAAGGCCCTGGTCTAAGAAAGGCCACCTTTGTCTTGTGGCAAATCAGGACCGTCCCTAGTAGACTCATTGGAGTGGACGAGTGGCCTCAAAAATATTATTCCAAGATCTTAACCGCATTGTGTAGTAACACTGAGTAATGGTCAGCCAGAAGTAGCCTGTCAGCAGATGGATTCCCTGCATCAGAGCTCTCTTTGTCTCCAAAGACTCCCCAGTGTCATAGTTAGACAATATAGGAAGGCTGGGACCCTGTTGTCATTCTGCATTTGAGGAATGTATTGTAGAAAATAGCCCTTTCTTTCATTCTTTCTTTCTTTTAATAAAATATGGTAAGGTCTTCTTATTGTTAGTCTCAGTCAAGAGGCTTTATTCCAAACAATTTGTCCCCAGTAAGAGGTGGGAATATTAGGTTTTGTTTGTAATGGGCATTTATGTGTCAGTTCAGTTCTTAGTCAAGTCTGTCCTTGAACTGGAACTGTACCTGATGTGGCCTTGGATTACATCCAGTCTCATTTAGGCTAATGTCTCCAGAAATAGGCCACTACCTTTAACCATTGTTCATGCCCTGGCAGAACTTTTATTTTGACTTCAAGTGTTTGTTTTTTAAACCAGTGGTCTAAGTCACACACATTTACCTCTAGCAAAAATGGAAATAGCAGAGACACCTCTCATTGAGCATAAACTCTGGCAGCCACAAGTGGGATCTGTTAATTCCCATGACAAATTGAGGAGAGTTGGAACTAAATACATTATGGAGGCCTTATTTACTGTATATGTACAGCACTGTGTAAACCTACAGCGCTATGTTAATAAAATATGCATGAAATGGTGTATCTGGTGTTGAAGGCCCAGGCTTGGAGGGGGAGGAGAATCCCTCCCTTAAGGAAGATCAGGATAAATCATCATCTAGCTAGTCAGAGTTGACATTAAACTCCAATGTATAAATTGCTTTATACAATAATACGATAAAACAAGTACAATTATAATAAACAAATACAATAATAATGAAAGATCATCAGTCCCCAAAGGTCTAACAGATTTCAGGAGCTTTCAGGAGGTACTGAAAGGCCCTCATTTTTATTATTTATTTATTTATTTAAAACTCTTTATTTCTTTCTTTTTCAGATCCCATTCCTCTTCTGAGGAAGGAATTATAAGTATTATTTTTCTTTGTTTTACAAAAGGCATATTAGTTAGCAGAAGCAGCAGCAGGTCTTTCCTCTTCTAAGTTCTGCCTTGCTGATGCCCTTAACCAAAATGGCTGCCGCACCTTCAGTTCCAGCTTTGCCTCTTATTTAAAAAAGGCAAGCAGAATAAATAAATGTCTTGGCCAAATTCTCCCCAAGGGCTGGGTGAAACCTCCAGACCAGGAGAAGGCAGTTGGTTTTGGAGGGAAACTCTCCATTTGAATTTCTGGAGCAACTGAAGCCTCCTTCAAAGCTGGCAATGCAAATCAGAAGCAAACCTCTGGGGTAAAGATTAACCCACCAACATAGGATTAAGGACTGAATCCTCACTCACCTCTTGAAGTCTGCCTCCTCTCTCTCTCTCTGCCACTGTCCAAACTTCTTGCCGGGTTTGATGTCTGCAGTGGGGCGCAATCTGGCCAGGGACAGGTCCTCCAGCCGCACCAAGGTCTGTCTGGGTCTCCATCTCACCACCCAAAACCCCTTCTGGGGCTGGTGTCTGCGTGTGGCGCCTATTGGGTAAGGACTAGGGATATCCTTCCTCCACTGCGCCAATTCCTTTTGGGATCTCCATCTCGCTGCCCAGACCCTTTGCTGGTTGAAGTCTGCTGCGGAGCACATCTGGTCAAGGACAGAGGGATCTCCCTCCTCCTGCCACACCTGGGCTCTCTGGCCTTTCTGCCCCTTCAGCCAGACATAGCTGGACTTGGACTGTCTTCTTCTTTAATGCTGGAGTTGGGCCTAGTTGCCTCATGGCACAGCAGCTTCTGAACTGTCTCTCCCTGCCTGGCTTTGCTTTAGAAAATTAGAAGTTAGAAAAGCAAAGGAATAAAGCAAAGACTAAAGAAACATGGTTGTGAAGGCAGGAGAGAATAGAAGCAATATTATGGAAATATTAAAATCCTTAAGACAAAGTAAAGGAAGGAGAGAAGGAAAACACAGCCTACTCGGATCCGAGGCAGGAAAAAGACTGAGGGATGGTGGGGGTTGCTCCCTCTGGTGGTGACTCCTTCAAGTCTGTCAGCCCTGCCTACTTGGAGCAATGAGACGGAATCAACCCAGGATATAGGATGCTCCCACCTCCATCGCTGGAAAAAGTATATCAAAGCATCTTTTTAAAGAGTTGAGAAGATCCATAGGTCAGCTGAATTTTTTTAGCAAAGTCTTCTTATCACCCTTTACCACCAACCAGCCAGGATTTGGGTTAATTCTATCATTGTTTTGACAAGATAGGTATTGCCACTGACATTGCTGTTATTTGGTCAGGTGAAACAGTGCCTGAGACTCCTGCTGAGGTTGGTCATTAAAATCAGACCACTGTCTGCCAAATCTATTGCCTCATGTACCACAAGTACCATAATTATATCTATGAGGGGGGGGGGGGAGCAGGACTGTCCCTGATGAAGGGACCTCTTTTCTATTTTTATTGAAAAAAGCAAATACTTTTCCTTTATCATGCTCTTTGGACTTTTACTTTCTCCACGCTCTTGGAGTGTGTCCAAAGGAGGGCAACTAAGATGGTGAAGGGTCTGGAAACTGTGCCGTATGTGGAAAGACTTAGGGAGCTGGGATTGTCTAGCCTGGAGAAGAGAAGGTTAAGAGGTGATATGATGATAGTCCTGTTTAAATATCTGAAGGGATGTCACATTGAGGAGGGAGCAAGCTTGTTTTCTGCTGCTCCAGAGACTAGAACAATGGGTGCAAACTGCAGGAAAAGAGATTCCACCTCAACATTAGGAGGAACTTCCTGACAGTAAGGGCTGTTTGACAGTGGAACACACTTCTTCCTTGGAGATTGTGGTGGAGTCTCCTTCCTTGGAGGTCTTTAAAGAGAGGCTGGATGGCCATCTGTCAATGGGGATGCTTTGATCGGGAGTTCCTGCATGGCTGAATGTGGTTGGACTGCATGGCCCTTGTGGTCTCTTCCAACTCTTTGGTTCTATGATTCTATTATCATTAATTGACATCTGAAGGAAGGGAAAAAGTTCTGCCCTTGGTATCAGCCTTTAGGGATCCTATGTTGAGAGTCCTCCCAATGGCTGAATTGCAAAGGAGGGAGTGAATGTTCACCTTCTTCAAGGTAATCTCTCCTGTGGTCCCCTCCAGAGCTTCACCTTTCCTCTCACTTTTGGAGGCCATCTTGGAGAGATGTACTCCTGCAGAAAGAACAAATGGAGGGGTTTTTACATGTACACACATTTACACAGTCATCCATGGACAGCCAAAAGGAAAAATCAATGGCGCAGAGACAAAATCAAAGCTGAGACAAAATCAAAGAAAAAAAAATAACTAAATTGAGGCTGTCGTACTTTGCAGACATTAGGAGATGACAGGACTCCTTGGAAAAATGGAAAGCGGGAGGAAAAGAGAAAGACCGCACTGCAGGTGGATTGACTCAAACAAGTCCAAAGGCTGAGCTTGCAAGACCTGATTGAACCTTTGAATAACAGTCGCTCTTGGGGGTCTCTCATTCTTAAGGTTCCCTTAGGCTGAAGCCAACCTGACAGCACAGAAGAAGAACGAAAGGCTGTTCCATCATCATCAGAAAAATAAAATTCCCTCTAGCTGGGATTATGCACAAGATTTAGCCCCAAAGAAAGGAAGGAAATCCTGCAGCCTTCCAGGTCTTGGACTACAACTCTCAGCACCTCTCATTTATTTCTCATGATGTCCAAGGGCTGTTTGGGAGCTGCGGTTTATCAATACCTGGAGGTCCAGAGCATGTTAAATCCAGTCCAAAGAAAATAAACAGCATGTGCTGAAGGAAATAGAAGTAGGATCCCCCTCTCCCTCCCTGGGTTTCAGAGGAAGCCTGGGGCAAAGCATGTAAAAGTGTTCTAGTGCCAGAACTGGAGTCCTTTTCAGCCCCCAAGGATCCCTCCCCATGGAAGACCCCTCAGACCCCCTTCATTGACTCCAAAAGGAGGGCTCTTCCCCATTCTTCCTTCACACACATGGACCCCATTGGGCTGCCCCCCCCATCTCCATCCTTCTTCTCCCCAGCTGCCTCTGGGCTCCCACCTTCCCTTCACCACCAAGAAAACCAGAAGGAACCGTTCTTCCTAACTGGCCAACAGTCAAACCCAACAGCCTTCTAGAATAATCCCATTCAAACAGCCACTCTCTCCCAGCATCCCATGCTTTCACCCCTCCCAACAGATGACTGACATATTACATAGTTTTTGGATGGGGTGCAAGGGGCCATCCTCTGACCCTCTGAGCCTCCTCCAGCAGCAAGGGCCCATTGCAGGATTCCCTGCCTGAAGGCTTCCCCATTCGCCCCCTGCTTCTGCCTGGCTGCTTCCCATTTGGGCAGAGAAAGAACCAAAGGCTTTCATGGCTGGCATCCATAGTTTTTTGTGGAGCTTTTGGGCTATGTGGCCATGTTCTAGAAGAGTTCCTTTCTGACGTTTCGCCAGCATCTGTGGCTGGCATCTTCCGAGACGATGCTGGCGAAACGTCAGAAAGGAACTCTTCTAGAACATGGCCACATAGCATGAAAGCTCTACAAAAAAACTATAGCAGGGAAGGAGCTCAGAGGTTGAGGAAGGGTCTGGACTTGGGGGGGGGGAGGAGATGGGGGTCCGCACTCAGACCAAAGGCATCCTCCCTTCCCCTCCCGGCCGCATCGCTTCAACTGAAGCTGCCTTAGATGACCAGATGAACTTCATCCAACGGTAGTAAAAGAACTGGAAGGAGTAATCTCAGAACCACTGTCCGGACTCTTTGAGAATTCCTGGAAAACTGGAGAAGTCCCAGCAGACTGGAGGAGGGCAAATGTTTTCCCCATCTTTTAAAAAAGGGGGAAAATGTGGATTGAAATAATGACTGTCCAGTCAGCTTGGCTTCACTCCTAGCTATCAGGGTGCCACGGAGGGAGTCTGCCTGATCTTCCATAGCTAGACTGGGTGGGACTGGGAGGGAAAGCCGGAATGGCTGCCGATGACAGTTGACAGAGTGGGAGCACAAAATGGCCACTGCCACCATTTTCCTTAATATCCGCTGCCTTAGTCCCTCTAATGGCAGGCACTTAGTCTCTTCTCTTTCTCAAGAAAGGCGCCACGGGGCTCCTTTGATGCCAGAAGAAACTGGGCCTCCCGATATGGAATAAGTGGTTGGACCCCAGATAGACGTCTCTGGATTTACAAGGTCTAGAGAACCACCACACTTTGGGTGTGTCTACACTGTAGAAGTAATACAGTCTCAAACCACTCCAGGTGCTGTAGCTCTGTCCTGTGGGATCCCGGGATGTGTGGCTTTACAAGGTGTTTAAAACAAACAGCTTCATTTATATACAAGGTATTTAGCCTTCTCAGCCCAAGAATGCTGGTCAATAATAAAACTAAAAATCCCAGGACAGTGTAAAACGGAGCCATGGCAGGTTGCTTTTGCACTGCAGAAATAATCCAGTTTGATGCCAATTTAACTGCCATCGCTCAATGCTATGTAATCCTGGGAATTGTAGTTTGTTGGGGCACAAGAGCTCTCTGACAGAAAACATACTGTGCCTCTTACCAAACTACAGATCCTACAAATTCCATAGCATGAAGCCATGGCACTTAAAGTGCTGTCAAACTGGATTATCTCTACAGTGCAGATGCGCCAGAAAGACAGACAGAGAAGGCATCTGGAATTGGCAGCTAAGCGTGGTGAGTCCTATTCCTGAAGGATGCACCTTGGAGAGTCTCTGCAAAGCTCAGACTAAAACACAGAGGGGCCCCCCACCACCATTTTGGACCTGGGACAGTCTAGTTCTGTGAAATATAAGACAATAATAGAAGGAGGGTGGGTCTTTCCATCCCTGGAGGCCTCCGGAAACGGTCCTCCTCAGATCCCCCAAATGCTGCCAAGAGTGAAAACAGTGCTCAGATCCCCCTCTGCTTTCCATGGCCAGGGAGAGTCTGGAGAGAGGCCTTGGAGCCCCTTGGGGACTGACCAGTCCAAATGGCTGCCCAGACCAGCCCTTAATAAAGGTCATGCAAATCATATACACCTTTGTCATACTGAGGACGTGTGCCTTGAAAGGTCCAGCTACTGTGGCAATAAGTGGTTAGATTTTATTTTGTTTAAAAGAAGAACACCATTTCTACGTCAAAAGCAGAGGGGGGAAAAACACTCACCATTATATTGAAGAAATGGATGAGACTAATAAGGGACAGAATAGGAAAGGAGGAAAAGAATCAGGAGGAGAAGAGCACCAGAGAAGAATTCTGATAAACATCTGAAAACTTTCTCTTCTCCATGTTTTTTCTCTTTTTTGAACACAACTGTTGATTATTGTATCACTAACTCCACAATAAAAATATGAAGCCTGAAAAAATCATTATACCCAAAATCTATACTTTTCACTCTCTACATTACGCATCATTCTCACAAATTGACATGTTCCTAGTATCTTCTTTATACCCCAAAATTTAAAAAAGGTCAGTATTTCCCAAAATTGATTCAGATCATAATCCCATTACATTAGAAATTAAAGTTGGAAACAGTCGGCTCAACCGGAGATTAAATTCAGGTTTACTCGTAGATGATGATTTTCAGATAATTTGAAGAATAATATTAAATTGTATTTCTAAGAGAAAAAAAATCAGAATATATTCAATCAAGAACTTTATGGGACCCACATGAAACCATGGTAAAAGCCATAATATGAAAACACATAAAAGCCGTGGTCCTTTTATGAACGGAAAAAAGCCCAGATAAAAGATCCCAAAGAAACAGAAATCAAATTAAAAGAGATGGAAGGAAAACTTTAAAACGCCAAAGGCTTCAAAATAATCATTGATAACATATATACAAAAGAAAAGGGAAACCATATTTACCGAAGAAATATAGCAGAATATAAAGAAGGCAAGGCAATGTATTTCGAATCTGGGAACAAACCAGGAAAATGGCTAACCAAGAAGCTGAAAAAAGAGAGAGAAAAGAGATCCATTACAGAATTAGTAGACAAAGAGGGAACTGCCACAAATAAAAAAGAAATTAAACACAGAAATTCATAAATTTTATTCAAAACTATATAAGAAAGAATCAGTCAAAACAACAGAGGCATATTTACTAAAATGTTTCTTAGATAATGAAGCATATATGTCTTTGAGCTCAAAGGCCTCAAACACTTTTGCACTTACACAAAATGGCCCCCAGAGCAGAACAAAGTGGCCTCACACACATTTGCACTTACACAAAATGGCCCCAGATAAAAGAAAGTGGCTTCACACACATTTGCACTTACACAAAATGGCCCCCAGAGAAAAACAAAGTGGCCTCACACACATTTGCACTTACACAAAATGGCCCCCAGAGAAAAACAAAGTGGCCTCACATCCTCTTGTGGGATGTTTCTCTTCTTGCCTACAGAAGTGGAGAACTTCACATGCACCAAGTGCAAGTTGGTAGCACTCTTGGAGGAGAAAGTGCAGCAGCTGGAGGCCAGAGTAGCTACCCTTCACCAGATTAGGGAACAAGGGGATTTCCTGGACACAATAGAACTAACCATCTTGGATGAGTACCATGCAGAGGAAGATGCTAGGGTGGAAGAGGTCACTTGCCAAACAGAGGAGGCAGACAGCTGAAGGAATGTCACAAAGAGAAGTAAACCAAGAAGGAATGGTTCGGGGAGCTTGCAGCTAGAGAATCGATTCGAAGCTCTTTCCCTTATCAAGGAGGATGAAGAAGAGCAGCATGGACAGACTTCAGGGACGGAGCAGGGGAGCCTGAGAGTCCCACCCGAGGAAACAGTCGCTGCTAAGCCTCGGAGGAGGCGTGTGGTCGTAGTGGGGGACTCCTTGCTGAGGGGTACAGAAGCAGTGATTTGTAGGCCTGACAAGATGTCTCGAGAGGTGTGTTGTCTTCCAGGTGCAAAGATCCGGGATGTGACAGAGAGGCTGACAAGACTGGTCAAGCCTACTCACCAATACCCCTTCCTTTTGGTCCACGTGGGAACTAATGATACTGCAAGACACAGCATTCAGAACATCAAAAGGGATTACGAGGCGCTTGGTAGGAAGCTGAAAGGAATGGATGTACAGGTTGTCATCTCGTCTCTTCTGCCAGTTGAAGGGCATGGTCCAGGAAGGGAGAGGAAAATAGCAGATGTGAATAACTGGCTTCGCAGATGGTGCCGCCGAGAAGGATTTGGATTCTTGGATCATGGGCTGCGGTTCCATGAGGAGGGACTTCTTGCAACAGACGGGTTGCACCTCACGCCAGTTGGAAGAAATGTTTTTGCCAACAGTCTCAAGAACTTGATCAGGAGAGCTTTAAACTGAGTTCCGAGGGGAAGGGAGACAATATTAAGGAAGGCAAAAGGGATGGCGAAAATAGTCAAACTGACATAGAGGAAACAAGGCAAACAGTGCAAGGACCCAACAGTGGGAAGCAAAAAAACTTGCATAGGCAGCAAGTAAAAGGGAACCACGGTCTGCGATGTCTCTACACTAATGCACAGAGCATGGGAAATAAGCAAGATGAACTCGAACTCCTAGTACAACAAAGCGAATATGATATAATAGGCATCACTGAAACCTGGTGGGATGAGTCTCATGATTGGAATGTGGAAATAGAGGGGTATAACCTTATTAAGAGAAATAGGCCAAACAGGAAAGGAGGAGGAATAGCACTAAATGTCAGAGATATTTACACCACTGAAGAGATCCTGGACATCAATCATGGAAGCCAGGTGGAGAGCATCTGGATAAGAATCAAAGGGGAGGGAAACAACAAGGGTGTTACGGTGGGAGTCTACTACAGACCCCCAAGTCAGACTGAGGAATTGGATGATATCTTTCTAGAACAAATGACCACACAGTCAGAAAAGAGAGATGTAGTAGTGATAGGCGACTTCAACTATCCTGATATTTGCTGGAAGTCAAACTCAGCAAAATCCTCAAGGTCTAGCAAATTCCTCACTTGCCTGGAAGACAATTTCATGGTCCAAAAGGTGGAAGAGGCAACAAGGGGGTCAGCTATTTTAGATCTGATCCTAACCAACAAGGAGGACTTGGTTAATGGGGTGCAAGTGGTGGGATCATTAGGTGGAAGTGACCATGTTCTCCTGGAGTTTGTATTACAGTGGAAAGGAGAAGCCAGGCAGAGTCAGACACGCATCCTAGACTTTAGGAGAGCGGATTTCAGTAAACTTAGAGAAGTACTGAGGTCGATTCCATGGTCAGAAATACTAAAAGATAAAAGAGTTCAGGACGGATGGGACTTTCTCAAAAGGGAGATACTGAAGGCACAATTTCAAACAGTTCCAGTGAGAAAGAAAAACGGGAGGTGTCTCAAGAAACCAGGATGGATGACTAAGGAACTTTCAACCGAGCTAAGTTTGAAACGGAACATGTATAAGAAATGGAAAAAGGGGGAAATCACGAAAAAGGAATTCAAAGAAATAGCAGGCATGTGTAGGGGTAAAGTCAGAAAAGCTAAAGCGCAGAATGAACTCAGGCTTGCTAGAGAGGTTAAGAACAATAAAAAGGGCTTTTTTGGATATGTCCGCAGCAAGAGGAAGAAGAAGGAAACGGTAGGGCCACTGCGTGGAGAAGATGGCAAAATGCTAACAGGACATAGAGAAAAGGCAGAATTACTCAACACCTTCTTTGCCTCAGTCTTCTCAGAAAAGGCAAAAGGTGCTCAACCTGAGGATAATGGAGCAGAGAACAGAATAGGGGAATTTCAGCACAGAATAAGTAAAGAGATAGTAGAGGAACACCTTGTTAATCTAAATGAATTTAAGTCTCCGGGACCAGATGAACTCCATCCAAGGGTATTAAAAGAACTGGCAAAAGTAATATCGGAGCCATTGGCAATCATATTTGAAAACTCCTGGAGAACAGGAGAGATCCCAGCAGACTGGCGAAGGGCAAACGTTGTCCCTATCTTCAAAAAGGGAAAAAAAGAGGATCCCAACAATTATCGTCCAGTTAGTATGACATCAGTTCTAGGAAAGATTCTGGAGCAGATCATTAAGCAGAGAGTCTGTGAACATTTAGAGGCTAATGCCATAATCACAAAAACTCAACATGGGTTTCAGAGAAACAAGTCTTGCAAGACAAATCTGATCTCTTTTTTTGATAAAATTACGAGTTTGGTAGATGAAGGGAATGCTGTGGATATAGTATACCTCGATTTCAGTAAGGCCTTTGACAAGGTTCCCCATGACATTCTTGCAAACAAGCTTGCAAAATGTGGGATAGACAAGTTAACTGTTACATGGATTTGTAACTGGTTGACTGGCCGAACTCAAAGGGTGCTCAACAATGGTTCCTTTTCGTCCTGGAGAGAAGTGACCAGTGGGGTGCCACAGGGTTCTGTACTGGGCCCAGTGCTATTCAACATCTTTATCAATGACCTAGATGACAGAATTGGGAGCATACTTATCAAATTTGCAGATGACACCAAATTAGGGGGAATAGCTAATACCCCAGAGGACAGGATCAAGATTCAAAATGACCTGAATAGACTAGAAAGCTGGGCCAAAGCTAACAAAATGAAATTCAACACAGAGAAATGTAAGGTATTGCACTTAGGGCGGAAAAATAAAAAGCACAGATATAGGATGGGTGACACCTGGCTGAATGAAACTACGTGTGAAAGGGATCTAGGAGTCCAAGTAGACCACAAGTTGAACATGAGTCAACAGTGTGATGCGGCAGCTAAAAAGGCCAATGCTATTTTGGGCTGCATTAATAGAAGTATAGTGTCTAGATCAAGAGAAGTAATAGTGCCACTGTATTCTGCTTTGGTCAGGCCCCACCTAGAATATTGTGTCCAGTTCTGGGCGCCACAATTCAGAAAGGACATTGAGAAACTGGAGCGTGTCCAAAGGAGGGCGACAAAAATGGTGAAGGGTTTGGAAACCATGCCCTATGAGGAACGACTTAGGGAGCTGGGGATGTTTAGCCTGGAGAAGAGAAGGTTAACAGGTGATATGATAGCCCTGTTTAAATATTTGAAAGGATGTCATATTGAGGAGGGAGCAAGCTTGTTTTCTGCTGCTCCAGAGAACAGGACCAGGAACAATGGATGCAAGATACAGGAAAAGAGATTCCACCTGAACATTAGGAAGAACTTCCTGACAGTAAGGGCTGTTCGACAGTGGAATGCACTTCCTCGGAAGGTGATAGAGTCTCCTTCCTTGGAGGTCTTTAAACAGAGGCTGGATGGCCATCTGCCAGGGATGCTTTGACTTGGAGTTCCTGCATGGCAGGGGGTTGGACTAGATGGCCCTAGTGGTCTCTTCCAACTCTACGATTCTATGATTCTATGATTCTGTGATTCTATACATTTGCACTTACACAAAATGGCCCCCAGAGAAAAACAAAGTGGCCTCTCACACATTTGCACTTACACAAAAAGGTCCCCAAAAGAAAAACAAAGTGGCCTCACACACATTTGCCCTTACACAAAATGGCTCCCAGAGAAAAACAAAGTGGCCTCACACACATTTGCACTTACACGAAATGGCCCCCAGAGAAAAACAAAGTGGCCTCACACACATTTGCACTTACACAAAATGGCTCCCAGAGAAAAACAAAGTGGCCTCACACACATTTGCACTTATACAAAATGGCCCCCAGAGAAAAACAAAGTGGCCTCACATACATTTGCACTTACACAAAATGGCCCCAGATAAAAGAAAGTGGCTTCACACACATTTGCACTTATACAAAATGGCCCCCAGAGAAAAACAAAGTGGCCTCTCACACATTTGCACTTACACAAAATGGCCCCCAGAGAAAAACAAAGTGGCCTCACATACATTTGCACTTACACAAAATGGCCCCCAGAAAAAAACAAAGTGGCCTCACACACATTTGCACTTACACAAAATGGCCCCCAGAGAAAAACAAAGTAGCCTCTCACACATTTGCACTTACACAAAATGGCCCCCAGAGAAAAACAAAGTGGCCTCTCACACATTTGCACTTACACAAAAAGGTCCCCTAAAGAAAAACAAAGTGGCCTCACACACATTTGCACTTACACAAAATGGCCCCCAGAGAAAAACAAAGTAGCCTCTCACACATTTGCACTTACACAAAATGGCTCCCAGAGAAAAACAAAGTGGCCTCACACACATTTGCACTTACACAAAATGGCCCCCAGAGAAAAACAAAGTAGCCTCACACACATTTGCACTTACACAAAATGGCCCCCAGAGAAAAACAAAGTGGCCTCACACACATTTGCACTTACACAAAATGGCTCCCAGAGAAAAACAAAGTGGCCTCACACACATTTGCACTTACACAAAATGGCCCCCAGAGGAAAACAAAGTAGCCTCTCATACATTTGCACTTACGCAAAATGGCCCCCAGAGAAAAACAAAGTGGCCTCTCACACATTTGCACTTACACAAAATGGCCCCCAGGGAAAAACAAAGTGGCCTCACACACATTTGCACTCACACAAAATGGCCCCCAGGGAAAAACAAAGTGGCCTCACACACATTTGCACTTACACAAAATGGCCCCCAGAGGAAAACAAAGTAGCCTCTCATACATTTGCACTTACGCAAAATGGCCCCCAGAGAAAAACAAAGTGGCCTCTCACACATTTGCACTTACACAAACTGGCCCCCAGAGATAAACAAAATGGCCTCTCACACATTTGCACTTACACAAAATGGCCCCCAGAGAAAAACAAAGTGGCCTCTCACACATTTGCACTTACACAAAATGGCCCCCAGGGAAAAACAAAGTGGCCTCACACACATTTGCACTTACACAAAATGGCTCCCAGAGAAGAACAAGGTGGCCTCACAAACATTTGCACTTACACAAAATGGCCCCCAGAGAAAAACAAAGTGGCCTCACACACATTTGCACTTACACAAAATGGCCCCCAGAGAAAAACAAAGTAGCCTCTCACACATTTGCACTTACACAAAATGGCCCCCAGAGAAAAACAAAGTGGCCTCACACACATTTGCACTTACACAAAATGGCCCCCAGAGAAAAACAAAGTAGCCTCTCACACATTTGCACTTACACAAAATGGCCCCCAGGGAAAAACAAAGTGGCCTCACACACATTTGCACTTACACAAAATGGCTCCCAGAGAAAAATAAAGTAGCCTCTCACACATTTGCACTTACACAAAATGGCCCCCAGGGAAAAACAAAGTGGCCTCACACACATTTGCACTTACACAAAATGGCCCCCAGAGAAAAACAAAGTAGCCTCTCACACATTTGCACTTACACAAAATGGCCCCCAGAGAAAAACAAAATGGCCTCCCACACATTTGCACTTACACAAAATGGCTCCCAGAGAAGAACAAAGTGGCCTCTCACACATTTGCACTTACACAAAATGGCTCCCAGGGAAAAACAAAGTGGCCTCAGCTCATACACATTTGCACTTACACAAAATGGCTCCCAGAGAAGAACAAAGTGACCTCTCACACATTTGCACTTACACAAAATGGCCCCCAGAGAAAAACAAAATGGCCTCACACACATTTGCACTTACACAAAATGGCTCCCAGAGAAAAACAAAGTGGCCTCACACACATTTGCACTTACACAAAATGGCCCCCAGAGGAAAACAAAGTGGCCCTCACATACATTTGCACTTACACAAAAAGGTCCCCAAAAGTAAAACAAAGTGGCCTCACTCACATTTGCACTTACACAAAATGGCCCCCAGAGAAAAACAAAATGGCCTCACACACATTTGCACTTACACAAAATGGCCCCCAGAGAAAAACAAAATGGCCTCACACACATTTGCACTTACACAAAATGGCTCCCAGAGAAGAACAAAGTGGACTCTCACACATTTGCACTTACACAAAATGGCTCCCAGGGAAAAACAAAGTGGCCTCAGCTCACACACATTTGCACTTACACAAAATGGCCCCCAAAAGAAAAACAAAGTGGCCTCACACACATTTGCACTTAAAGAAAATGGCCCCCAGAGAAAAACAAAATGGCCTCACAAACATTTGCACTTACACAAAATGGCCCCCAGAGATAAACAAAATGGCCTCTCACACATTTGCACTTACACAAAATGGCCCCCAGAGAAAAACAAAGTGGCCTCTCACACATTTGCACTTACACAAAATGACTCCCAGAGAAGAACAAAGTGGCCTCACAAACATTTGCACTTACACAAAATGGCCCCCAGAGAAAAACAAAGTGGCCTCTCACACATTTGCACTTACACAAAATGGCCGCCAGAGAAAAACAAAGTGGCCTCTCACACATTTGCACTTACACAAACTGGGCCCCAGAGAAAAACAAAGTGGCCTCTCACACATTTGCACTTACACAAAATGGCCCCCAGAGAAAAACAAAGTGGCCTCTCACACATTTGCACTTACACAAAATGGCCCCCAGGGAAAAACAAAGTGGCCTCACACACATTTGCACTTACACAAAATGGCTCCCAGAGAAGAACAAAGTAGCCTCTCACACATTTGCACTTACACAAAATGGCCCCCAGGGAAAAACAAAGTGGCCTCACACACATTTGCACTTACACAAAATGGCCCCCAGAGAAAAACAAAGTAGCCTCTCACACATTTGCACTTACACAAAATGGCCCCCAGAGAAAAACAAAATGGCCTCCCACACATTTGCACTTACACAAAATGGCTCCCAGAGAAGAACAAAGTGGCCTCTCACACATTTGCACTTACACAAAATGGCTCCCAGGGAAAAACAAAGTGGCCTCAGCTCATACACATTTGCACTTACACAAAATGGCTCCCAGAGAAGAACAAAGTGACCTCTCACACATTTGCACTTACACAAAATGGCCCCCAGAGAAAAACAAAATGGCCTCACACACATTTGCACTTACACAAAATGGCTCCCAGAGAAAAACAAAGTGGCCTCACACACATTTGCACTTACACAAAATGGCCCCCAGAGGAAAACAAAGTGGCCCTCACATACATTTGCACTTACACAAAAAGGTCCCCAAAAGTAAAACAAAGTGGCCTCACTCACATTTGCACTTACACAAAATGGCCCCCAGAGAAAAACAAAATGGCCTCACACACATTTGCACTTACACAAAATGGCCCCCAGAGAAAAACAAAATGGCCTCACACACATTTGCACTTACACAAAATGGCTCCCAGAGAAGAACAAAGTGGACTCTCACACATTTGCACTTACACAAAATGGCTCCCAGGGAAAAACAAAGTGGCCTCAGCTCACACACATTTGCACTTACACAAAATGGCCCCCAAAAGAAAAACAAAGTGGCCTCACACACATTTGCACTTAAAGAAAATGGCCCCCAGAGAAAAACAAAATGGCCTCACAAACATTTGCCCTTACACAAAAAGGTCCCCAAAAGAAAAACAAAGTGGCCCTCACATACATTTGCACTTACACAAAATGGCCCCCAGAGAAAAACAAAATGGCCTCACACACATTTGCACTTACACAAAATGGCCCCCAGAGAAAAACAAAGTGGCCCTCACATACATTTGCACTTAAACAAAATGGCCCCCAAAAGAAAAACAAAGTGGCCTCACACACATTTGCACTTAAAGAAAATGGCCCCCAGAGAAAAACAAAATGGCCTCACAAACATTTGCACTTACACAAAATGGCCCCCAGAGAAAAACAAAGTGGCCTCTCACACATTTGCACTTAAAGAAAATGGCCCCCAGAGAAAAACAAAGTGGCCTCTCACACATTTGCACTTACACAAAATGACTCCCAGAGAAGAACAAAGTAGCCTCTCACACATTTGCACTTACACAAACTGGGCCCCAGGGAAAAACAAAGTGGCCTCTCACACATTTGCACTTACACAAAATGACTCCCAGAGAAGAACAAAGTAGCCTCTCACACATTTGCACTTACACAAACTGGGCCCCAGAGAAAAACAAAGTGGCCTCTCACACATTTGCACTTACACAAACTGGGCCCCAGAGAAAAACAAAGTGGCCTCACACACATTTGCACTTAAAGAAAATGGCCCCCAGAGAAAAACAAAATGGCCTCACAAACATTTGCACTTACACAAAATGGCCCCCAGAGAAAAACAAAGTGGCCTCTCACACATTTGCACTTACACAAAATGGCTCCCAGAGAAGAACAAAGTGGACTCTCACACATTTGCACTTACACAAAATGACTCCCAGAGAAGAACAAAGTAGCCTCTCACACATTTGCACTTACACAAACTGGGCCCCAGGGAAAAACAAAGTGGCCTCTCACACATTTGCACTTACACAAAATGGCCCCCAGGGAAAAACAAAGTGGCCTCTCACACATTTGCACTTACACAAAATGGCCCCCAGGGAAAAACAAAGTGGCCTCACACACATTTGCACTTACACAAAATGGCCCCCAGAGAAAAACAAAGTGGCCTCTCACACATTTGCACTTACACAAAATGGCTCCCAGCGAAAAACAAAATGGCCTCACAAACATTTGCACTTACACAAAATGGCCCCCAGGGAAAAACAAAGTGGCCTCTCACACATTTGCACTTACACAAACTGGGCCCCAGAGAAAAACAAAGTAGCCTCTCACACATTTGCACTTACACAAAATGGCTCCCAGAGAAGAACAAAGAGGCCTCACAAACATTTGCATTTACACAAAATGGCCCCCAGAGAAAAACAAAGTGGCCTCTCACACATTTGCACTTACACAAAATGGCCCCCAGAGAAAAACAAAGTGGCCTCTCACACATTTGCACTTACACAAAATGGCCCCCAGAGAAAAACAAAGTGGCCTCTCACACATTTGCACTTACACAAAATGGCTCCCAGAGAAAAATAAAGTGGCCTCACACACATTTGCACTTACACAAAATGGCCCCCAGAGAAAAACAAAGTAGCCTCTCACACATTTGCACTTACACAAAATGGCCCCCAGAGAAAAACAAAGTAGCCTCTCACACATTTGCACTTACACAAAATGGCCCCCAGGGAAAAACAAAATGGCCTCTCACACATTTGCACTTACACAAAATGGCCCCCAGAGAAAAACAAAGTGGCCTCACCCTCAAAGCACCCCTTGAAGACACCCTCAAAGCACCCCAAAAAAGGACCCAGAGGGTCTTCCCTGGACCTCAGGGCAAAGCGGAGGAATCATAGGGTGAGGGGATCACCTTGAAAATTACCTATTTACAGTATACCCCTCCCCCCTCTGTGTCTATGGCCAAGATTTGACAGACGTTATGCCAATTAGTTTCTGGGCGAAGTCCAAAGTGTTGGTTCTTCCCTTGAAAGCCCTACATGATTTGGGTCCAGATTCCCAACAGGACCCCCTTCTCCTGTATAATCCGCCCCAAACATTCAGGTCCTCTGCCGGACATGCTGGGTATGTTTAGCCTGGAGAGTAGGATATAGGGGTAGCTCCTGTCAAAAAATGATTGATGGCTTTTTGATGGGTGTCAAGGAAAGACTGATGACCTATCAAGAATGATTGATGACCTGTCAAATTGGATTGATGAGTGACCTGTCAAACTGAGGGGCATGTCCTTCCCCCAGAAATGCTAGGGCGGGACTTCCAGGCCATGTGACCGACCCCAATTCTTAGAGGGTGTGGTTTGACCCTCCCTCCCTCCCTGCTGCCCCCCAGGTGTTCCCATTAGCCCCCTTGAGGCCATGTGACCCTCCTATAAGACCCGCCTCACCATTCCCTGACCAATGGTTTAGTCCGGACGAGAATCCCGTGGTCCGCGCTAGCCAACCGGAAGTCTGGCTGAAGAGAGATCCATCCCGTAGCGAGAAGCAGCCATTTACTGCATGCTCAGACACGTTCTTCGGAAGCAATGTCACTGAGCACACCTATGCCTTCTGCAGGGTCTTCTACAACTAGGAGGATAAAACCCACTCTGATAACATTGTGGCCAAATTATCACAGCCTTGTGCGCTTTAGTAACCCACCCATACCCTTCAATATTAATCCTAAAAAGGAATCTAAAGAAAAGACACAGAACATTGTGGATTTCATTGACATCGAGTGTGATTGCGATTGCAATTTAAAACCCATTCTTCGGAAGAGGAAGAAGAAGGAAGTGCCTGAGACTCCACAGAGTCCGGATGAATCGGATGGCGCAAGCCTTTTGAAATCTGCCACTCAGCTGGAAGAGGCCTTGGAAGAGGCGATGGAAGAGGGAGATCGTCACCCACCACAGCCCTTGCATGTGGAAGAACCTATGGATGAAATAACGGATACTGATTCAGGCTACCATAGTGCAACAGCAAGTTTATATAATCTCAGAAAATATTAGGGGATGAGTGTGTTGTTTTCCAAAAGAAAAAGAATTTCTTATATCTGTTTTTATTGTCTTAGGAGGAAGACCTGCAGGCAGATGGTGATGAAAACCATGCTAGAAAGAGCCTACAGCCCCTAAATCTTTCCCCCATCCCTAAGATGTAGATATGTTTCTACCAATAAAAAGTTGTTTGTTTTACATGCGTGTGTTCATACTTACATTAGAGCTGAAAATGGCAGGGCATGAAAACATTATGAGTGATATTCACTGGGTAAGGCTGGGAGCTTTGGGGGTGTGAATGCCCTGCTTCAGGAGGCCAAAATACACACCAAAAATCTGAAAAGAGAGGAGGTGTCCCGGTGGCTTTCTGGCCAAAATGCCTGTACACTACACAGGCCTGCCAACTTGCATTTTAAAAGGAACAAGACACTTGTATCTAATGTGGATTCTCAATGGCAGGCTGATCTGGTTGATATTCAACAGTTTTCTAAGTATAACAGAGGCTACAAGTACATTTTAACAGTAATAGATATTCTATCTAAATTTGCCTGGGTTGTGGCTTTAAAGGACAAAACTGGTAGCGAAGTGGCCGGGGCTTTTAACACTACTTTTACCCAAAATGGAAGAAAACCTGTCAAATTACAAAGGAATTAGGGCCGTGAATTTCTTAACAAATCTGTGAGTAGCCTCTTAAAACATCATGGGATTCACCATTTTGTCACCAGTAATGAAGTCAAAGCAGGTGTTGCTGAGCGATTTAACAGAACTTTAAAAACAAAAATGTGGAGGTATTTCATAGCTAAAAATACCTTTATCACCACTGAATTTCACCACTGAAGTATTTATTTTTGACCGGGTCATCCTAACTGCAAAGAGGCCTGTGTTCCTGCTGAAAGATTATCTCAGAGGGGCTGTTGTTGGAAGATTTTACCCCGAAGAGTTACAAGAGGATCAAGTGTACAGGATTGAAAAACTCTAGACACTAAAGGCCAGGGTAGGAGAAAAAAATACCTCGTTGAATGGTTAGGTTGGCCTAGCAAATTCAACAGTTGGATGTTTGCTTCTGAAGTTGGTGAAGCTGTGTAGAGGTGGGAAAATAGGGGATCGTCGATTTTATATCACGCTCCCTAGTAACAGCAGTGCGTCCATTTTTCCACAGAATACAATTCCAGTCTTTACTGTCTCTTTAGCAAGAGCTCTGGATCTTCCAGGGGAGTGGGAAGTAGGGCTCGCCGAGATACAATACCCACACAATTGGAATAATATCATTATTTCGCTCCCACATAAAGACGGATTGTTCCCGGCAGGCCTTTCCTGAATGGCAGAGACATTTTCATTGAATCATAGACTTGAAGAGACCCCAATTGCACCTTGTAGAGGGGCGAGATACAAATAAATTTTATCATTATTATTATTTTCTTTTAAGAAGTGGAGGGTTGTATGAAAAGTCTGTCTCCAGGGTCCCTTAAAAGCATTGCTCAGCCTCCCTGATGGCTTTGGGTCTCCTGTGCTTTTCCTCCCCTGAAAGCTCTCTCCTTCGCCACGTTTTTCCCTACTTTTGACAACGGAGGTTGGGAAACCCTTCCCAGGTTTGGGCATTGGGCAGTGCTTCCATGGACTATATCACACGGGGGAAATCGGGGTTTAAACAGTGATTATCCCGTGACAATTAAGATTTCTACCCCGGGAAAAATTGGCAATAAACACCAACAAGTCATTCATGGGGAAATCCCATCAATGATTTGTTGCTATTTATTGCTTGGTAATCCCCAGGATAATGACTCTTTAATCTCTATGTGACTGAAGATCTCAATTGTGTTTGTTTGCATTTCTTGGGATAATCACTGTTTAAACCTTAAATTTCCCCCTTGTGATGAAGTCCTATGGCTTAGAGCGGTGCCATTTTCATAGAATCATAGACTTGGAAGAGACCTCAAGGACCATCCAGTCCAACCCACTTCTGCCATGCAGGAACTCTTAATCCAAGCCCTCCGTGCGACAGATGACCATCCAAAGTCCATTTGAAATCCTACAAAGATGGAGACGCCACCACTCTCCAAGGCAGCAGCGTCTTCCATGGTCAATTTGGCTCTTACTCTCAGGACGTTCATCCAAAAGTTGAGAAGAAATCCCTTTTCCTGTAGTTTGAACCCATTGCTCCAGGAAATATTCTCTGGAGATTCAAAAATCAAAATTACTCCATCTTCACAATGCAAAGAGGTATCTCATGAATGCCTGCACTAGAGCTCTCTACCTAGCAGCCATTTCTAAGCACCAAGACTCTGTAGGATGGGATCACAGCAGCTAACATGGCATCAAACTGCTACAATTGGGTCGTACGAACAGACCTTTGGTTTTCAACTTTCTGGTGTCCCTCAGTCTCTCAAGTAGGGATGTGAATTCAGGATTGTCCAAGGCCTTGAGGTTTGACAGCCAAAAGGTAGGACCTGGGCAAGGGACACTGATTTCATAAGGCATGATGCATTAAGTAACAAAAAAAAAAAAAAAAAAATGCCAAATGCCTTGTGAATCAGAATAAGATACTGCTCTCCCTGCTGAGCTGGATATTTGCACAGATCCCTTTCCTCTTGCCTGGAGTTGGGGCCCCAAAAATGGAGAAGAGACACCCTCATCTCCTGCCTGAAGATGATCTATGAAAACGGAAAGCTCAGTGCCAGGCCCTGATGTATGGCACTTCTACAGCCCAAGGTAAAAAGGGTAAGAAAAAACATTTCATCTTACAGGAGAAGACCCGAAATAAAACATGATCCTTTCTAGCCCAGGTTTGAGTCCTGAGGACAGAGGGGGAAATCAGGATTTCACCTGGGAGTCAATGCATGTTGTGTGTGTCAATGCAGGGCTAGAAAGGAGACAGAAATGCCTTCTCAGCATCCTTCTTCATGGCCACAACCAGTTAAATTCTATCAGAACCTCACTGATACTAATACTGGTGCTATACAATTGATGTTATCTCTCATAGATTCTAGACATACAATAAAGAATACAGAATGCTACAAATAATTTAAAGGTTAAGGGGCAAGACACTTTAATACCAACTGCGTTGTGGCATTAATAGAATAAAAGATTATAACAGAGTTTTAAAAAGACAATAACAATGTATGATGGCTGCCTCACCAAAAATGTCTTTTAACTGCACTCATTTCTCCATTTTCTCTCTAGTGTAGATTTTATAATGCCTCAAACGATGTGAATTCTTATAAAAACATTTCCTGCAGCCCTAGCATGTCTACAGCTTCTCTCCTGTATGAATGCTATGATGCTTTGTAAGGCTGGCACCTGAAGAAAAGCCTTTCCCACACTGTTGGCATTTGTAAGGTTTCTCTCCTGTGTGGACTCTCTCATGGATTACAAACCCTGACTTGCGAGCAAAGCCTATCCCACACTGCTGGCATCTGTAAGGTTTCTCTCCTGTGTGGATTCTCTCATGGACTACAAACCCTGACTTGTCAGCAAAGCCTTTCCCACACTGCTGGCATCTGTAAGGTTTCTCTCCTGTGTGGCTTCTCTCATGGACCAAAAGATGTGACTTGCGAGCAAAGCCTTTCCCACACTGCTGGCATCTGTAAGGTTTCTCTCCTGTGTGGCTTCTCTGATGGACCACAAGGTCTGACTTGTGAGCAAAGCCTTTCCCACACTGCTGGCATCTGTAAGGTTTCTCTCCTGTGTGGCTTCTCTCATGGACCAAAAGATGTGACTTGTGAGCAAAGCCTTTCCCGCACTGCTGGCATATGTAAGGTTTCTCTCCTGTGTGGACTCTCTCATGGACCACAAGCTGTGACTTGCGAGCAAAGCCTTTCCCACACTGCTGGCATATGTAAGGTTTCTCTCCTGTGTGGACTCTCTCATGGACCACAAGCTGTGATTTCTGAGCAAAGCCTTTCCCACACTCATGGCATTTGTAAGGTTTCTCTCCTGTGTGGCTTCTCTGATGGACCACAAGGACTGACTTGTGAGCAAAGCCTTTCCCACACTGCTGGCATTTGTAAGGTTTCTCTCCTGTGTGGCTTCTATGATGGACCAAAAGATATGACTTCTCAGAAAAGCCTTTCCCACACTGCTGGCATTTGTAAGGTTTCTCTCCTGTGTGGCTTCTCTCATGAACCACAAGGGCTGACTTGCAACCAAAGCCTTTCCCACACTGCTGGCATCTGTAAGGTTTCTCTCCTGTGTGGCTTCTCTCATGAACCACAAGGGCTGACTTGCAACCAAAGCCTTTCCCACACTGCTGGCATCTGTAAGGTTTCTCTCCTGTGTGGCTTCTGTGATGGACCACAAGGGCTGACTTGCGAGCAAAGCCTTTCCCACACTGCTGGCATCTGTAAGGTTTCTCTCCTGAGTGGCTTCTGTGATGGACCACAAGGACTGACTTGTGAGCAAAGCCTTTCCCACACTGCTGGCATCTGTAAGGTTTCTCTCCTGAGTGGCTTCTGTGATGGACCAAAAGATGTGACTTCCGAGCAAAGCCTTTCCCACACTGCTGGCATCTGTGAGGTTTCTCTCCTGTGTGGTTTCTCCGATGCCTCAAAAGTTCAGATGTCTGAGAAAAGCCTTTCTCACACTGCTGGCATCTGTAAGGTTTCTCTCCTGTGTGGCTTCTCTGATGGACCAAAAGATGTGACTTGCAAGCAAAGCCTTTCCCACACTTCTGGCATCTGTAAGGTTTCTCTCCTGTGTGGACTCTCTCATGGACCAGTAGGCCTGAATTCTGGGCAAAGCCTTTCCCACAGTGTTGGCATCTGTAAGGTTTCTCTCCTGTCTGGCTTCTCTGATGGACCAAAAGATGTGACTTGCGAGCAAAGCCTTTCCCACACTGCTGGCATATGTAAGGTTTCTCTCCTGTGTGGCTTCTATGATGGACCAAAAGATATGACTTCTCAGAAAAGGCTTTCTCACACTGCTGGCATCTGTAAGGTTTCTCTCCTGTGTGGCTTTTCTGATGAAGCACAAGGAGTGACTTGCGAGCAAAGCCTTTCCCACACTGCTGGCATTTGTAAGGTTTCTCTCCTGTGTGGTTTCTCCGATGCCTCAAAAGGTCAGATGTCTGAGAAAAGCCTTTCTCACACTGCTGGCATCTGTAAGGTTTCTCTCCTGTGTGGCTTCTCTGATGGACCAAAAGATGTGACTTGCAAGCAAAGCCTTTCCCACACTTCTGGCATCTGTAAGGTTTCTCTCCTGTGTGGACTCTCTCATGGACCAGTAGGCCTGAATTCTGGGCAAAGCCTTTCCCACAGTGTTGGCATCTGTAAGGTTTCTCTCCTGTCTGGCTTCTCTGATGGACCAAAAGATGTGACTTGCGAGCAAAGCCTTTCCCACACTGCTGGCATATGTAAGGTTTCTCTCCTGTGTGGCTTCTATGATGGACCAAAAGATATGACTTCTCAGAAAAGGCTTTCTCACACTGCTGGCATCTGTAAGGTTTCTCTCCTGTGTGGCTTTTCTGATGAAGCACAAGGAGTGACTTGCGAGCAAAGCCTTTCCCACACTGCTGGCATTTGTAAGGTTTCTCTCCTGTGTGGCTTCTCTGATGGACCACAAGGGCTGACTTGTGAGCAAAGCCTTTCCCACACTGCTGGCATTTGTAAGGTTTCTCTCCTGTGTGGTTTCTCTGATGGACCACAAGGACTGACTTGCAAGCAAAGCCTTTCCCACACTGCTGGCATCTGTAAGGTTTCTCTCCTGTGTGGACTCTCTCATGGACCACAAGCTGTGACTTCTGAGCAAAGCCTTTCCCACACTCATGGCATTTGTAAGGTTTCTCTCCTGTGTGGCTTCTCTCATGGACCACAAGGTCTGACTTGTGAGCAAAGCCTTTCTCACACTGCTGGCATCTGTAAGGTTTCTCTCCTGTGTGGACACTCTGGTGTCTTCTAAAGTTGGACTTGCGAGCAAAGCCTTTCCCACACTGCTGGCATCTGTAAGGTTTCTCTCCTGTGTGGCTTCTCTGATGGACCAAAAGACCTGACTTGTGAGCAAAGCCTTTCCCACACTGCTGGCATCTGTAAGGTTTCTCTCCTGTGTGGACTCTCTCGTGGACAAGAAGTTGTGATTTCTGAGCAAAGCCTTTCCCACACTCATGGCATTTGTAAGGTTTCTCTCCTGTGTGGAGTCTCTTGTGTTTTTTAAAGTTGGACTTGTGAGCAAAACCTTTCCCACACTGCTGGCATCTGTAAGGTTTCTCTCCTGTGTGGACTCTTTGGTGCCTTCTAAAGTTGGACTTTTCAGCAAAGCCTTTCCCACACTCCTGGCACTTGTGTGGTTTCTCTCCACTGTCGATTCTCAGATGTGTCTCAAGTTCTTCTGTAAAGAAAGACAAAGACAGACAAGACTGATCTCAGTGTTTAGAGAAGAGGGGCCTCTGGAATTAATAATGGAACTAAGGAAACTCGACTAGGAAAAGAAACAGAAGAGATATAGTGGTTTCTATGTCCCCTTTCTCTCCTTTCATAGACTTATGACTAATTATTGCTAAATAGAACATCATTAAATGTCTGAAAAGAACAACTTGAGCTGATTTGCACCGTTTACTTGAACCAGTTGTTAAATTTTTCAGGTTTGTGGTGGCCTCATAGTACTCAAGGCACCTCCTCTGGCTCTCTTCTGGACTTTCCCACAGTTCCCTTCCTTTCCAAAGAGAGCTAGACTCTCTTTGCTTTGCTCCTGCTCTTCTTTCCTCGCATCCACATCCCTGATCCCCTTCCTTTTCTTCCTATTTGCTCTCATCTCCTTCTGCACTGCTTCACCATTTCACCTTCAGCATCTCTTCCCTGCCATTCTGTTTTTCACATTCTCTCTCAGGATCTTATCACGCTAGAGGAATCCAGTTCCAAAACAGGATTTATATTAGATATAAAGTAGAATTAATCTGCAAATGTGAGATATTTTTCACAAGACATTTCTGCAAAACAGAAATAATGTAAAAATAAACAAACGCACCGGGGACAAAAATGAAAGCTTTTTACTTTCAGGAAGTTCTAAAAGGAAAAAGATATAGTTTTTATACTTTTTACATTTTGCATTATTTCTGTTTTGCAGAAAACCTCCCAAATGTGCATGTTTTTTTTTACTTCTGAAATCCTTTTTATGAGAGACATGTGAGATATAAATAAATAAATAGTAATAAATATGAAAAACAACCCATAGAGAAAGGTAGGATAATCTGTCTCCTTCTTTGGAGATCTTTAAAGAGAGGCTGTCTCTTCCAAGCCATGTGTCAATTGGGATGCTTTGATTGTGATTTCCTGCATGGCAGAATGGGGTTGGATTGAATAGCACTTGTGGTCTCATATAAATGTAGAAATATTTAAATATATAAATATATGAATATATAAGGCTTAAGAAGGGGTATTTACAATCCTCAACTAAGGAGCTCAAGTGCCTCACTAAACTACAAATTCCAAGATTCCACCGGAGGTTGTTGTGAAAATGAAAGTGGAATGATAGTGCTATGATTGTGTAAGATGAAAGGAAGTACTCTCAGTCTTTATAGGAAGGGCCATGGATTCAGGTTCCTTACCCAAGGAGGACACATTCTCATAGTTCTCCATCATGACCGCTTCATACAAGGCTCTCTGTTTCGGGTCCAGCAATTGCCATTCCTCTTTGGTGAAGTACACCGCAACATCTTTAAAAGTCACCTGCAAGACAAAGAAGCCTTCATCCAGAGAAGGACCAAGCAAAAGGGAAAGAAAGCACATGATGCATCCCAAATATTATTTCATCCCTTCAGAATACAAATGGAAGGTGGTATGACTGAATAGGCAAAAGATAATGAATATCTCTTTTCCTAAACTCAGTGAATCCTGTAGTGTTTTACATGGGGAAAAATGAAGTAAAGCCTGGATTCCTGATGAACCGGATTTCTTATGTGAACGGATATTAAAAATAAATAAATAAATAAATAAATTTATCTATATCCCGCTCCATCTGCACTCAGGCAATGGGGACAGCTCACAACATTAAAATGTATACATAACATAAACCCCAACCCTCCCTCCCTCAAAATAGAATTAAACACTTTGGCCTGATCTAGATTGGCAAAAAGAAGTGTGTTCATGGCTGCATGAAAGTCTAGCCTTTAGATGAGAAAAAGGGAAAGTGTGCCATGAAAACGCTTTTTTGGCGTTTTAAGGGAGAAGAGGTGCCTTTAAAAAGATGCTGGTTTTCCCAGCTTCTTTTTTAAAAACGGTGGAACATCGCAGCTGCATCTAAAGGCTGCAGTGCAGCTGCGCAGTTAAAGGGGCCGCTGAATCTTTAAAGCGCCCATTTAAAGGCAGCAATACAGGTTGCCTGTATCATAATGGATCGTGAGTTGGGAGCATGCGTGGTGTGGAGTTCACTTCTAATTAAAACGCTCAATGCCCTGCAGGTGTAAAAGCTGGGGTTTAACTGCGCAGTTTTTAAAGCTCCCAAACACTAGCTCCAGCCCTAATCCGAACCCTAGACATGCGCAGTAGGGACTCTGGGACGCTGTAACTGTTATTGTACTTCGCAGAAAGTGTCAATTCATTCACAAAATAAAGGGATTAATTCATGATGCACCAGTGCAACTGCACAGTTTAAAAAAAGCATTGAAACCGCAATGATAATTTGACAGATTCTCATAACTGTACAATTTTCTGTACGCTGTTCCTGCGCAACTGCACAGCTGCGCAGCTACGCAGTTCGCAGCCGGCAAACCAGCACAGCTGCGCAGTTCGCAGCTGGCAAGGGAAAAAAATTTAAAGGTTCACCGCGGCTAAAAGCCGCGTTCATTGCCGCTGGTGCAGCTGCTCCGCCTGTGTTTGTAGCATTCTGACAGCTTCCTATGTAGTTGCTGAGCCACAGAAAAGACTTCAGATAAGTCGTTCCCACACCCCTCAGTCTAGCTGCTCTGTATCTTTTAAATGCACACCTGGGGCTTGCAGTGCAGCTGCCAAGCATTAAGGAAAAGGCAACTTCATGTCGCCCTCTCCTGCCAATCTAGAAAGCCCCTTTATTTTCTTCAGCACATGGAAATTATCCCACGTTGGTCTTTCTAATGTGCATTACCAACCAGTGTAAATCTAGTGCAGACTCATCCAAACTGTTAGATGTTTGGGAGTCCCAACCTCTATAGTCAAATTATTTTAGCACATAAGTCAGAGAAGCCCACAATACTCTTTTCCTATTCTTCACAATAAAAACATGAGAACCAGAAATGAGATCATCAGGAATTGCTTCCTTTCATGATTCCTCAAAACTAGCTGCCAGAGTCAGGGGTCTCCTCCCCAAAATAGTGGACAGACATATCCATGAGTTTTGTTCAAACGTAGGCCTAGATAAGGTCTTCCTGACAGACTCTGAGGGGCCATCATTGGCAAAAAGCACCATCCGTGGCCCTGATTCCCTGGGATTGAAAGCAAGGACAAGATGGACAGAAGCAGGGGTCAATTGAGCCACAGAAGAATGGAGAAGTAAGGGGAAAAGTTCTGCCCTTGGTATCAACTGTTGGGGATCCGAGGTTGAGAGCCCTCCCGATGGTTGAATTGCAAAGCAGGGAGTGAATGTTCACCTTCTTCAAGGTAATCTCTCTTGTGGTTTCCTCCAGAGCTTCACCTTTCCTCCTACTTTTGGGAGCCATCTTGGAGAGGTGCACTCCTGCTGAAGGAACAAATGGCAGGGTTTTACATGTCCACACATTTGCACAGTCTGCCACAGACCGGCACAAGGAATAATCAATGTTGCTCTGACAAAAATCAAACCTGAAACCTGTTCCTACAAGGCAAAATAATTAATAATAATAATAATAATTTTTATTTATAGCCCACCTCTCTGAACAAGCAATCGACGTGGGGTACAACAAATTAAAACAACAACAGTTAAAATAGATCAATCCCATCCCAGCCTCCCTCCCCTTAAAATAAGATTAAATTAGCAATAAGTTAAAAACATGGAACACAGTACAAAACAATATGAAAGTCTAAAAATTGAGCTATATGGGTAGAGCTGAAATCATACGGGAGAGAGCTGGAAAGATTCTAGATCTTGAGTTTGGAGCCGGGAGATGTTAAACACTGTCTGGGAAGGCTTGCCGGAAGAGATGCGGCTTTAAGGCTTTTTAAAAGCCATCGATGGATGCAATGAGACGCTCTCATCCGGCAGGTCATTCCACAGCTTGGGGGCTATAGCTGAAATGGGCTGTAGCAGATTCCTCCCAGAGGACCGAAGCGTGCGGGGGTTTCATACCGGAAGAGGTGGTCCCTAAGATAGGATGGACCCAAGCCACGTAGGGTTTTAAAGGTTAACACCGACCCCTTGTACTGTGCCCGGAAACTGACCGTCAGCCTTTAATTGAGGCTGTCTTTGGACACATTGGGAGATGACAGGACTCCTTGGAAAAGTGGAAGTTGGCAGGAAAAGACAAAGAACGCACTGCAAGTGGATTGACTCAATGAAGCCCAATTGCTGAGCTTGGAAGACCTGGTTTAGCCTCTTAATAACTGTGGCTCTTGAAGGTCTCTCATTCTTAGGGTTCCCTTAAGCTGAAGCCAAGCTGACATCACAGAAGAGCAACGAAAGGCTCTTCCTTCATCAGCAGAAAAACAAAATCTCCTCTAGCTGGGATTATGGACAAGATTTAGCCCTTAAAAAGGTAGGAAGTCCTGTAGCTTTCCAGAATCTCTCATTTATTTGTTATGCTGCCCAAAGGGCTGTTGGGAGCTGCAGTTTATCAATACCTGGAGGTCCACAGGATGCCCACTCCAGTCAAAAGAAAACAAACTGCATGAAATAAAGGAAACGGAAGCAGAACCTCCCCTAAACCATCTAGGATTTCAGATGTAGCCTGGGGAAAGGAGTGCAGAAAGAGCTTTAGTGCCAGAGCTGGACTTCTTTTGCTTCGAAAAAGAGCCCTATCTATTCACCCCTTTCCCAAGAGCCATGACTATGGACGTTATCAGACAACAGAAATTGGAAGCATAAACCAATGGCAGACCCAACGCAATCATGGGGTTTCACGTTATGGCGTGAGAGACTACCACATGCATTTTCGGGCAATGGGAAGTCTTTCTGAATGCAATGCAGCATCAATACGCAAGAATTCACTCATTTCTGAAATGGCCCCACTTTCATTTCAGAATTGAAAGAAATTCCTCCCATGTGTTAACGTCCTATGTTTAGCCTCTCCTCAAGACTCCCAAGGGGCAGATGAGGCCTTGCAGCCACGGAAGCCCCATGCCTCTTGGAGGGAGAGAAGGGGCCTTCCTTGCTTTCAGCCCCCAAGGCTCCCTTCCCATGGAAGACCCCTCAGACCCCCATCATTGACCCCAAAAGGGGGGCTCTTCCCCATTCTTCTTTCCCAGACATGGACCACATTGGGCTGCCCCCCATCCCCATCCTTCTTCTCCCCAGCTGCCTCTGGGCTCCCGCCTTCCCTTCACCACCAAGAAATCCAGAAGGGATGGTTCTTCCTAACTGGCCAACAGTCAAACCCAACAGCCTTCTAGAATAATCCCACTCAAACACTCAGTCACTCTCTCCAAGCTTTCCATGCTTTCACCCCTCCCAACAGATGACTGACATATTACAGTGGTCCCCCGGGTTACGAAGGTAATCCGTTCCGGATTACGTTTCGTAACCCGGAAGCATTCGTTTCCCGGGGGACCGCTATTTTCAAGGACCACGCGGCCGATTTAAAGGGGCCGCGCAGTTTATTTTCGTATCCCGGGGATCTTTCGGATCCCGGGGGATATTTTAGCGGTCCCGCCGGTTTCGTACCCTGGGGTTTTCGTACCCCGGGGGATTTGTAAACCGGGGGACCACTGTACTTAGTTTTTGGAAGGGGTGCAGGAGGCCATCCTCTTGCCCTCTGAGCCTCTTCCAGCAGCAAGGGGCCATTGCTGGGGCCTGGTGGTGCAGTGGTTAAATGCCTGTACTGCAGTCACTCACTCAAAACCATAAGGTGGCGAATTCAAGACCAGCAAAAGGACTCAAGCTCGACTCAGGCTTGCATCCTTCCGATATTGCTAAAATGAGTACCCAGATTGTTGGGGGCAAGTAGCTTACAGTTGTAAACCGCTTAGACACTCCTTAGGTGGTATGAAGTGGTATAGAAATGAAGCTGTTTGTTTGGTTTGTTTGTTTTGCCTGAAGGCTTCCCCATTCGCCCCTGCTTCTGCCTGGATGCTTCCCATTTGGGCAGAGAAAGGGCATGAAAGGAGCTCAGAGGTTGAGGAAGGGTCTGGACTTGGAGGGGAAGGAGATGGGGGTCCACACACAGACCAAACGCATCCTCCCTTCCCTTCCCGGCCGCATTGCTTCAACTGAAGCTGCTTTAGATGACCAGATGAACTTCATCCAAAGGTATTAAAAGAGGGTTTTAGGTCTGTCAGGACTCCTGGAGAATTCCTGGAAAACTGGAGAAGTCCCAGCAGACTGGAGGAGGGCAAATGTTTTCCCCATCTTTTAAAAAAGGGAAAAAGAGAACCCAAATACTGACTGCCCAGTCAACCTGGCTTCAATATCGGAAAAGGTCTTAGAGCGGATCATGAAAAAACATGCTTTTTTGCGGAGCTTTCGGGCTATGTGGCCATGTTCTAGAAGAGTTGCTTTCTGATGTTTCGCCAGCAATGTCAAAAGGAACTCTTTTAGAACATGGCCACATAGTCCGAAAGCTCCGCAAAAAAGTATGGAGGCTGGCCATAAAAGCCTTTGATTCCACAATGAAAAAAACAGTCTGTAAGAAAGGGATCACTAAAAGTCAACATGAGTTTCTCAAAAAGAAGTCATGCCAAAAGGAGTTTGAAAAGTGAATAAAATACGGGCTAGTCAATGCAACTGTTGGATGACTTTGCAATTGTTTGACCGATGAAACCCAGAGGGTCTCAGCAATGGCTCCTCTTCATTCCGGAGAGAGGCGGTTAGCAGGGTGCCACAAGGTTCTCTCTATTCCACATCTTTATCAATGCCCTGGATATAGGAAGAGGGGGCATGCTTGGAAATCTGCAGTTTCCACCCAATTTGGAGGAGTAGCCCTCCAGAGTACAGGATCAACATTCAAAATGGCCTTAATGGTTTAGAAAGCTGGGCCAAAATGAATTTCAGCAAGGGAAAATGCAAGGTACTGCTCTTAGGTGGAAAAAATGAAATGCACAGATATAGGATGGAGGACACCTGGCTGAACAAAAGTATGTGCAAAAGGGATCTAGGTGTCCTAGAAGACCACAAGTTGAACATGGGTCAACAGCGTGATACAGGAGCCAAAAAATATATCCAGACTTCCAGAGGAGCTTCCTGAGAGTGGAGTGGCCAATGCCCAGGAGAGGAACCCATGCCTTTAGGTCCAGCAAAGGCAGAAGCTCTCTTGGAGGCTGTCTCTCCCTCTTCAAAGTCCCCCATAGACTTCTTGGCCAGTCCCTTCTTGCTCTATTCCCAAAGAGACCGAGCCACACAAATGTAGATTTAAGTGTAAAGGTACAAGGATATCTGGTAAGGTTTTCTTTCTGTTGGTAATTGTGAGAAAAATTGCTCATCCTAAAGGTAAAGAAACCAATAATATTTGAAGAGGATGACTAGAAAAGGGAATCTAAAAAGAGGAGGAAGAAGAAGATAATACAAGCCTATGGGAAGGAAACTAAAAAAATTAAATTTGTAACACAAGTGAGAAATAAGTAAAGTCTATACCAAGAAATAGGAAGAAGGAAGTCATGAAAGGGATAAGAGTGAAAGGAAAAGTATGTAAGATGTTACATGTGTTGTAAATTGTGTTGTGGTTTTTTGTGTTTGGTTGTCAGGGTTGTTGTTGTTTTAATTGGTTCATGAATAAAAAGAATTGAAAAAGAAGAAATACTGACCTGTTTGACCTCAATTATGGAGAGATCTGGAAAGAAATGAAAGAGAATATGGTTAAATGGCCCAGATGTTAACTGTCCTTTTATGGTAGATTTACATTGATTAAAATGTCTGTAACTCCTAGGTTAAACTTTTTATTCTCTAATTTGCCTATAATACACAACAACAAACCTTTCCTAACAGAGAATAAAGAGATAAAAAAGTTTATCTGGGAAGGGAAAAAGCCAGGGACTAGATGGAAACCTCTAACTGACCAAAAGGAAAACGGCGGTTGTAATTTTCCAGACTTGGAAATGGCGCCTCCCGCCCTGAGCGGGCAGGCGCAGTTGCTGCGGGGCCGGGGGAGCCCCAAGCCAGCCTTTTTTGGCCCGCTGCACTTCCCGCCGGCGGGAAGGCAGGCGCACGCGCGCTCTGCTGGGGTGCGCCCGCTCAGCCCTGGAGCCCAGGTGCCTGAGCGGGCGCAACAGGGATTGGCCTGGCCGTCCCTCCTCCTCCTCCCTTGGTGGCTTGCCTCGGGAGGAGGAATGCTTCTGTTGGGCCTCCAGCAGCGGAGGCAGTCTGGGCCGGCGCGGTGGGCGTCGTGCCCTGGCCTTGCTCGGCTCGAGCAACCAAAGGGCCTTTATCTGGGGACATGCTGGCATGCCCACCACTTGTGGTTTGTTTATTTTGCCTGTTTTTGTTTGGCAGTACTTCTTTCCAGGAGGGATTATGCAGACTGTTGCAGACTTCTGTAGTGTGCAAGTTTTGGTATTTTGTTTGTTTGTTTGTTTTTGTTCAGAGGGAATCATGTGTGTCCCCCAATTTGAGCATAAATAAATAAACTAAAACTTCCTTCTCATTACAGGTGGACAGGTCATGCCATTTGATCTCGGTAGCAGATCTGGCACCTTTTCCATTGCTCAGGGGCCTGTTTGATATTATCGTTGATCGTTGTCAGGCTGGACATCCCTTGCATCGGGGGCTCAATTCCACTTTCCAGGCTTGGAGCATGCCAAGCTTTTCTCCTTTCGCAGCTACTAATGCCCTGCTTTCAGCCTTCTGTTTTTTAATATACCGTATATACTCGTCTGTAAGTCGAAAAATTTATGCCCCAAAAGTGGCTCTAAAAATCAGGAGTCGACTTATGGCTCAGAAAAATGGGAGCCGCGCCTGTTTTGGGAGAGTGGGGGCTGACCGGCAATGTGCCTTTAGTGCAGGGAGACTGCCTTGAAAAGAAAAATGCTGCCTTCCCTCCCTCCCTCCCTCGCTGCCGTCCTGCTTGCCTGAGTGAAAGAACTGCTGCAGAGCCATCCCTGCTTCTTCCTTCCCTCCATTGCTGGGAGAGCAAAAAGAGACACCCTTCTCCTCTCCTGGACTCTGTAGCTGCCCTCCAGGATGAGGCACTGGGACTAGCTGCCTTCTTCTTCTTCCCCTTTTCCTGGGAGCCTGGCTTGCAGAGGAGGGGCTGGGAGATTTCATCCCCAGATCGGCTGCTTCAGGGAAGGAGGAAAGGGGTTTGCAAAAACACAAACCCTTTCATGATCCTGGAGTGGCGCCTGGGTTTGTGCTTTTGCAAACCCCTTTCCTCCTTCCCTGAAGCAGCCGATCTGGGGATGGAGGACACTGGCTGGAACCACTGGCTCTCTCAGTGGAAGGGAACTTTGCTCTTGCTTTTAAAGGGGAAGCGACCCTTAACCCTCATGCAAGAGTCCAGAGAGGGAGAGGAAAAGAGGCAGAGGAGGATGTTTCTTTTTTGCTCTCATGGAGCAAGCGAGGAGAAGGAGAGAAATAGCCAGGGATACTGTCTGCCTCCCCAGCAGCCAGCAATTCTTTCATGGAGACAAGGCAAGCAGGGCAAGGGCAGGGAGGGAGCATTTCTTTTAAGGGCAGTCTTTCTGGAGAAAAGCAAGAAAGGGCTGTTGATTTGCTCACTTTTTAAAGTAGAAAAAAACTCTGCCTGATTTTGCTAGCAGAAACAGACAGGAAGAGAGCCTCTCTGTCAGTGTTTGCTGCTCTGTCTGTTCTTAAAGGGGCAGAATCCTAGTAGCTAGCAAGGGGCTGGAGAGCCCAAACTGAAAGGGAGGGGGAAGAAGGAGCCTCTCTTTAACTCTTTCCTTTCCAAACAAACCTGAGCAGCAACTCTTTGAGTCAGAGAGCCCCAAGAGAGAGGCACAGGAGAGAGAGGAGGAAGGGGAAGAGAGAGGGAACCGGGGGGGGGGGGGGGATGTGGCAGTAGCAGCAGCAGCAGAGATGGCTCTGTTTTTGGTGCTTTGCCCATGAAGCACCCAAAAGGCAGGCAGGCAGGCAGAGCAGAACAGCAGGGATGGGGTCTCTGGGGCAGCAGCAGCCGCTCAAAGGAGCCCCAAGAGGCAAATGGAGCAGAGGGCCAGGGACTCCATCCTCGACTTATCCACGGGTCATGGTAAAATCCATAATGTTGGCCCCAAAATCCCCCCTCGACTTATACATGAGGTCGACTTGTACATGAGTATATACGGTAATTGCAGTTTTGGTCAGAATGACAGAGCGGCTCTACCCCCGGCCAAGCTGGCACGTAGCTGTTTCAACCTTCTTTATGCCAGTAGGGTGCCAGGCGTTGACTTTCTTCCAGGGCAAGCAAGCCCCTAAAAGGTTTCGAGGAGAACTTCTGTGGTCGGCAAGATGCTGGGCATCTCATCTATGTCAGGTTGTGGGCCTTGTCAGCTATGAGGCCATTGGTTAAAACAGCCTCTGTCATTGTCTCGTTTGGGGCTCTCAAGATTAGTATCTCGGTGCATCAACTTTTATGCGTCGAGGGTTTTTCAGGTTGGTAATTGTTTCTCACTTACCATGCTGTTTTGTTTAGTTACGCAGGTCCAAGTGCGATCAACATGGTCAGTAATCATCCGTCTCCTCAGGCGTTGCCGTGAATCTCGCCTTGGCTGGTATGAATTGCGCCTACTTGGACTCACGCTGCAACTGCTGGGCCTTCCCCCTCCTGTTTGGTATCTGGATGGCACACTGATACACGATTCCTGTCTTTTTTGTTGTGCTCCGCTTGGCATTTCGGCATGTGAGCCTTCTTCTTGAGACCTGGTGTCCATGCTTTCGGTATGGCGCAACAAAACTTGTTTCCTGTTATTTGCTGTGCTCCGTATGGCATTTTGGCACATGGACCTCCTACGTGAGACTTGAGGTCAATTCAAAAACTAGGCATCCCTGCTTTGGGTGTGGCACATTGATTGCTATGTTGCCTGGTTATTGCTGTGCTCTGCCGGCGTCCTGCGTGTGGGCCTTCTCTGGAACCTGGTGTCCACCTTTCAGTCTGGGGATTCATACTTCGGTCTCAGAGCTGTCACTCCTGCTGCACACATTTTTTGCTGGATGCAGGAGCGAGCAAAGCGAATGGCAAGTGGAGTCCAGAGCTTTTGCTTGGCAATGTTTGTCCAATGAAGGACTCGTGCTTTGGTCATCCTTTTGCGGGTAGGGTTGGCGGCAGGCCGTTTTCGGCCTTTTGTGGCGGCAGCATAGGTACTGGATCTGGCGGGCTGGTTTCCGTGCTCGGTAGCACTGGATCGGGAGTCCCTTGGGACCCGGGAAACATCACGGTCAGATGTGGCCAACGGTGGGTCACATGGAGTTTATCCCGGTGACGAGAGGCTTTCCTCTGGTAGCTGCATAATTGTGTAATTGCGCAAGGGCGTTTTGTTGCCTCAAACGTCATCCCGATGCTTGGCGTACAAGCAACCTCACATCAGTCCAGCCTCGGTGTTGGTGATGTGCAGATCCAGACCTGATGCTTTGGACCAACCCTACCTTTGGTTTTGCTTAAATAAAGTTGTGGCCTTTTCCAATGCCAACCTGCTTCTTGTTTTTCTTGGGGTGTACCCGCTTACGCTGCAAATGGCGCCTCCCGCCCTGAGTGGGCAGGCGCAGTTGCTGCGGGGCCAGGGGAGCCCCAAGCCAGCCTTTTTTGGCGCGCTGCACTTCCCGCCGGCGGGAAGGCAGGCGCACGCGCACTCTGCTGGGTGTGTGCCCACTCAGCCCTGGAGCCCAGGTGCCTGAGCGGGTGCAGCAGGGATTGGCCTGGCTGTCCCTCCTCCTCCTCCCCCCTTGGTGGCTTGCCTCGGGAGGAGGAATGCTTCTGTTGGGCCTCCAGCAGGGGAGGCAGTCTGGGCCGGCGCGGTGGGCGTCGTGCCCTGGGCTTGCTCGGCTCCCCACCCTGCCTCCCTGGGATTGGTGTTTCTTGTCACAACTTGTTTGTTGGGGCGGCAGCATAGGTACTGGATCTGGTGGGCTGGTTTCCGTGCTCGGTAGCACTGGATCGGGAGTCCCTTGGGACCCGGGAAAAATCACGGTGCGATGTGGCCAACGGTGGGTCACATGGAGTTTATCCCGGTGACGAGAGGCTTTCCTCCGGTAGCTGCGTAATTGCGCAAGGGCGTTTCATTGCCTCAAACGTCATCCCGATGCTTGCCATAGAAGCAACCTCACATCAGTCCAGCCTCGGTGTTGATGATGTGCAGATCCAGACCTGATGCTTTGGGCCAACCCTACCTTTGGTTTTGCTTAAATAAAGTTGTGGCCTTTTCCAATGCCAACCTGCTTCTTGTTTTTCTTGGGGCGTACCTGCTTACGCTGCAATTATATTTCGAAGCCAGTGCTATAACTTGGCTCCAGGACTGAATAAAGCTCAATAAACAACAGATTACTTGATTTGGAGAACTTTAATCTCAAGGATGGTTGGCATGCGTACTTTTTGTTTGAAAAAGCGAAACTTCATCAAGACTTTGAACACCAAATATGGAGAAAATCCCTACTAAGAGTCTGGGTTAAAATAAAGGTAGTTTCCTATAGAGGTATCTCAGGAGGGATGTCACCCCAGGAAGCATTCTTAAGTAGATATAAATCTACAAGAATAAGGTTAAGATATGAAAACATAATTAAACCAAAGACACGTAACGGAAGCCTTGAGTTAAAAGACATAAAGGATATTCAAACTCTAGAAGAAAAGAAACATTGGCTTCTACGGAGCTTATCACATGGGGAAGTACAGGACCATTCCAAAAGAGGGAGAAAGTGAGGTCAGTTTGGAAATGCACGTGATTATGCACACGTTCATCACACACAAGACCAGAGCAGCATCTACACAAAAAGAAAATGCAGAGTCAATACGAAAGAATTCATCACATCAGCTTTCTGTTGCGAATTCAGGCATCTTGGGAAATGGTAGCAAAGGCTCATGGGAGTTGTTGTCTGTGTCCTGTCAGAGCGGTATATTGACCTGCCTTGAGGTTTCAGTTTTCTGTCCAGGAGGGATTGCCAAAGGTCCTCCATTCTTAAGAAGAGGTCACCCAGGCACGCCCTCCTTTGCCAGGACACCGACTACTTTTCCAGCCTTGTCGAGGAGGAAGCAAGAGGGCCAGGCGCGCTCTGGCCAGGCTCCAGGGGTCAATCCTGGCTCCTGCCCTCCCTCCCCGCTGCCTTCCTCCTCCCTTTGGCTGAGAGAGTGTGACTTGCAGGGAGGAAGGGCAGCAGCGGTGCTCCAGGTCCTCCTGAAGCTGGGCCAGGGCAAGCTGGAAACAGGAGGAGGAGGAGGAGAGGGACATGGGGCGCCTCTGCTGCCCTGCCTCCCTGCAAGTCGCACTCTCTCAGCCGAAGGGGGGAAGCAGCAGGGAGGGAAGGAGCCAGGAGAGAACCCTGGAGCCTGGCCAGAGCGCACCTGGGCCTTCCTGCCTTCCTTCTCCTCCTCTCTGGTTGAGAGAGTGTGACTTGCAGCGAGGCAGGGTAGCAGAGGCGCCCCATGTCCTCCTCCTCCTCCTGCCAGCTGCCCTGGTGCAAGTCACACTCTCTCAGCCGCAGGGAGGAGGAGAAGGAAGGCGCAGGCACGCTCTGGCCAGGCTCCAGGGCTCTCTCCTGGCTCCTTCCCTCCCTGCTGCTTCCCCCCTTTGGCTCAGAGAGTGTGACTTGCAGGGAGGCAGGGCAGTGGAGGTGCTCATGTCCTGAAGCCAGGGCAGGGCAAGCTGGCAACAGGAGGAGGAGAAGGAGAGGGACATGGAGCACCTTTGCTGCCCTGTCTCCCTGCAAGTCACACTCTCTCAGCCAAAGGTGGAGGAGAAGCCATCCCTCTAAGGGGCCCCGCTGCCTTCCTCCCCCCTTGGCTGAGAGAGTGTGACTTGCAGGGAAGCAGGGCAGCGGAGGTGCTCCATGTCCTCCTGGCGCCGGGACCATGGCAAGCTGGCAACAGGAGGAGGAGGGCCAGGCGCGCTCTGGCCGGGCTCCCTTCAAGGGTCTCTTCTTGGCACCTTCCCTCCCTCCCTTCTCCTCTCCTTCCTTACCCCGGGCCTGGAGCCCAAAGGATCTTGGGAACTGTAGTGGGCTTTTCCACCAAAGGGAATCCCACCGCAATCCACACATGCTTTCCACACCAGGTAAATGTGAATTGACTTCGTATTTGGAGGGGAAAGGGATTTCTAAATTTTGATTGGACTCTTTCAGACGTCGGAAATTGGAAGTATAATTTAATGTCAATTCAAATGCAATCATGGGTTTTACGTTATTGCGAATTGGAGCTTCTCACGCAATTTCGGGCAAAAGGGAAGCCATTCCGAATGCAATCATGGGTTTTACGTTATTGCGAATTAAAGCTTCACATGCAATTTTGGGCAGGAGGGGGTTATTTTCGGGTAATGGGAAGTCAATCCGAATGCCTTCCGAATACAACAGGGGTTCATGTAAATTCACTTAACTAGCGAATTTACGTGAATCCGCATTGGCTCCATTTGGAGTTGGGAGAAATTCCTCCCGTTTGAAAGAGTCCGTTGTTTAGCAAATTTGACTTCTGCAAACTGACTCCTCACTGCGTTCGGATGGATGCTGAAATGGGTTCGACGTCATATGATAGCCTCTTGCGAAATTATGTGCAACCCCATGATTGCCTTCACATTGACCTGGAATAACCTTCCAATTTCCTCCGTGTGATAAACTCCTACATTACCAATGACAAGAAACACTCAAAATCGATCAAACAAATCAAGGTCTTTACATCCAAAAAAATGAGATGGATATAAGAAAGGAACATTGGGTCTTACCTGTGATATGTTCATTTTCAGCGATGTAGGTGGGAACATCCTATATCCTGGGTTGATACCGTCTCATTGACCCAAGTAGGCAGGGCTAACAGACTTGAAGGAGTCACCACCAGAGGGAGCAACCCCCACCATCCCTCAGTCAATATTACAGCCGAGGATAGATAACAAACTCAGAGAGCATTAAATGTAAATATAAGCATGATAACTAGAAACTATCACAAACTCAAACTAACAGAAACTAATTAACAACCACCCTTGCAGAGCCAAGGGAAAAAGCCTCCTCAGTTCTGGGTGGGGAGGATATTCCCACCTACATCGCTGAAAATGAACATATCACAGGTAAGACCCAATGTTCCTTTTTCCAGCGATGGAGGTGGGAACATCCTATATCCTGGGACTTACCAAAGCTTCCCGACCAACGGGTGAACTGAGGCATATCACCTATGTGAGAACCACAACCTGTGTCTCCCAAAGGAAGCCTATTTTGATTCATGGCAACCCAACAGTGGTGGCATGTAAATGTGGAAAATGAAAGCTATGTCACTATCCTATATTTATCTAAATGGATGGGATTGTTGCTAGTGCAGAGGAAATATCTCCACTGTAATGGAGTGATCAACAACTGATCACCACAGAGATACCACAATTTTCTTGTACCATGTTTAGAATACATCCAAGACAGCCACAATTTAATTAACTCCATTTTTTTTTAATTGGACTATGACAAAAAGATGATTAAATCATTTCTTGAATCAAGTTATTAGAAATGTTGGTTTTGTCATCAGTGACCTGGATTGGGTCAGCCCTTGATTAACATGACACTTTAATGTTAATTTGAATAGATTTCAGCTGTTAGTAGTTGTGGTGAAAACAACACCACTGGTGGTAGCCCAAGGCAGTGTATAATGTGGAGGTGATCCCATATATATATATATATATATATTGCGTATTGGGAACCAAAAATGCTCCCCATCGCTCCAAGCTGACAACCAACATTATTTGGAACTTTAGCAGGGTCTAACTCAGACAATCCTCTTCAATTGGCAGCAACAACCACCATTCAAAGAGGTTTGACCTATTTGGTGTATGTCAGAACAGGTGATTTATCTGTACCGTCTGTTGTTGTTACACTAGAGGAACCACTGTAGGCTCCTGGCATGAAATGGTGTTCATGCCAAACTATTAACTGAAGCAGATGAGGCAGTGTAGTGCACCAGTGACACTAGGTCCAATAACTGCAAACGACCTACCTGCTGAGGGTGTTCTTCATGGATCTTACCCTTTGCTTGGTCAGGTAGACTCTGGTCAGCAACGTTGTCTACAACTGCTCCAAATTGATGTAAGTTCTGAAATGGAACTAGGTTGTTCTTTTTGTAAGTTACCAGAAAACCATGTCTGGATAGGAAGGAAAGCACAACTCGACATCTTATATATCCTATGGGAGAGAATCAGATCTGATCAAGACATTGTGAAATTATGGGTCTATATGAAGGTCCCACTGTTTCCAAGGTGTGTCTATCAGTGTAGTGAGTGTCACTGAAGAAAACAACAGACTGAATGGTAGAGCCTTGTATGGAAAAGGTTTCTCATAGAATCATAGAGTTGGAAGAGACCACTTGGGCCATCTGTCAAAGAACAGCCCTTACTGTCAGGAAGTTCTTCCTAATGTTCAGGTGGAATCTCTTTTCCTGTATCTTGCATCCATTGTTCCGGGTCCTGTTCTCTGGAGCAGCAGAAAACAAGCTTGCTCCCTCCTCAATATGACATCCTTTCAAATATTTAAACAGGGCTATCATATCACCTCTTAGCCTTCTTTTCTCCAGGCTAAACATCCCCAGCTCCCTAAGTCGTTCCTCATAGGGCATGGTTTCCAGACCCTTCACCATTTTTGTCGCCCTCCTTTGGACACGCTCCAGTAAGATATTTACCACTTCTCCTGGTAAGATATTTGTGATGAAGTGGTGGAGTGGGCTGTGGAAACAAACTACAACCAAAAACAGGTACACACAAAAAACTTGGAAGTGAAGTGCCTCCAGAATTGTCTGGAGAGTCTCCAGTCAGAACCTGTGATTATTATAACCCATTATTGACCCATTTGAGCTCTAGCCCCACACTCTAAAACTGCTTTTGTTATTAGAAAGATAGTATAGTTTTTTATGGCCCCAATATTGATCAGACTTGTGACTTTTATATCAGCTTATGTTTCTTTGCCTTCCTGTACCTTAAGGAAGCAATGAAATAGTCAAGCGAATGGTATAGAAAAATATACCAAAGTATCTTTGTAAAGACTTGAGAAGACCCATAGGTCAGTTCAATTTTTTAGCAAGTCTTCTTATCACCCTTTATCACCAATCAGCCAGGATTTAGGATATTGTTTCATCTACAACAGGTACCAAAATTGTATCTATGGGGGAAAAGGAGGACTGTCCCTGATGAAGGGACCTCTTTTTTATTTTTATGTGAAAAAAGCAAATGCTTTCCCTTTCATTAATCTCTAAGAATAATGGATCTAGTGGTAGCTGAACAAGTTTGTCATCAATCAAATTATCAAATTTTTGTTTAAAACAGGCATCCACATGCCAGTTGGCTTGTTTATTTTATTGTTTTTATTTAAAATCTGCCTCTTGACCAATGTAGAGGCTGACTGTTTGCCAAACTGCAATTCATCTGGCCTGGCATCCACTGAAAAAGCGGTCATTTGAGTGACTTGAAGATTGTCTTGATATAATTTTATGTTAACCTGATTATGATGAGGGTTTCTCATAAAATCTTTAGCCGACAAAAGGTAGGCCCTTAAGATAACGAAATAGCTGAAGCAGCCCTAATTGCCAAGGAGGAAGCTGTTTATGACCTTTGAAGCACCACATCTGATCTTTCCTTAGTGCATGTATATATACATGTATATATGTATGTGTGTGAAAGAGAGAGGAAATGTGTGTCTTCTCCAATTTAAGTATAAATGGGAGAGAAACTAGGGTTTATATTGAGTCATCTATCTATTAGATTTGTAGTTTTGCTATTACCTATCAAGGTAATTGATGAAGCTTATTAACAGACATAGAATTTAGGTGTAATGTGGCAGGTTTAACCCACTGTATTCTGACACCTTCGGAAGACAGCTCTGGAGAGCATCTCTAGTACTGAAGGCCCTGGTCTAAGAAAGGCCACCTTTGTCTTGTGGCAAATCAGGACCGTCCCTAGTAGACTCATTGGAGTGGAGGAGTGGCCTCAAAAATATTATTCCAAGATCTTAACCGCATAGTGTAGTAACACTGAATAATGGTCAGCCAGAAGTAGCCTGTCAGCAGATGGATTCCCTGCATCAGAGCTCTATTTGTCTCCAAAGACTCCCCAGTGTCATAGTTAGACAATATAGGAAGGCTGGGACCCTGTTGTCATTCTGCATTTGAGGAATGTACTGTAGAAAATAGCCCTTTCTTTCTTTCTTTCTTTCTTTCTTTCTTTCTTTTAATAAAATATGGTAAGGTCTTCTTATTGCTAGTCTCAGTCAAGAGGCTTTATTCCAAACAATTTGTCCCCAGTAAGAGGTGGGAATATTAGGTTTTGTTTGTAATGGGCATTTATGTGTCAGTTCAGTTCTTAGTCAAGTCTGTCCTTGAACTGGAACTGTACCTGATGTGGCCTTGGATTACATCCAGTCTCATTTAGGCTAATGTCTCCAGAAATAGGCCACTACCTTTAACCATTGTTCATGCCCTGGCAGAACTTTTATTTTGACTTCAAGTGTTTGTTTTTTAAACCAGTGGTCTAAGTCACACACATTTACCTCTAGCAAAAATGGAAATAGCAGAGACACCTCTCATTGAGCATAAACTCTGGCAGCCACAAGTGGGATCTGTTAATTCCCATGACAAATTGAGGAGAGTTGGAACTAAATACATTATGGAGGCCTTATTTACTGTATATGTACAGCACTGTGTAAACCTACAGCGCTATGTTAATAAAATATGCATGAAATGGTGTATCTGGTGTTGAAGGCCCAGGCTTGGAGGGGGAGGAGAATCCCTCCCTTAAGGAAGATCAGGATAAATCATCATCTAGCTAGTCAGAGTTGACATTAAACTCCAATGTATAAATTGCTTTATACAATAATACGATAAAACAAGTACAATTATAATAAACAAATACAATAATAATGAAAGATCATCAGTCCCCAAAGGTCTAACAGATTTCAGGAGCTTTCAGGAGGTACTGAAAGGCCCTCATTTTTATTATTTATTTATTTATTTAAAACTCTTTATTTCTTTCTTTTTCAGATCCCATTCCTCTTCTGAGGAAGGAATTATAAGTATTATTTTTCTTTGTTTTACAAAAGGCATATTAGTTAGCAGAAGCAGCAGCAGGTCTTTCCTCTTCTAAGTTCTGCCTTGCTGATGCCCTTAACCAAAATGGCTGCCGCACCTTCAGTTCCAGCTTTGCCTCTTATTTAAAAAAGGCAAGCAGAATAAATAAATGTCTTGGCCAAATTCTCCCCAAGGGCTGGGTGAAACCTCCAGACCAGGAGAAGGCAGTTGGTTTTGGAGGGAAACTCTCCATTTGAATTTCTGGAGCAACTGAAGCCTCCTTCAAAGCTGGCAATGCAAATCAGAAGCAAACCTCTGGGGTAAAGATTAACCCACCAACATAGGATTAAGGACTGAATCCTCACTCACCTCTTGAAGTCTGCCTCCTCTCTCTCTCTCTGCCACTGTCCAAACTTCTTGCCGGGTTTGATGTCTGCAGTGGGGCGCAATCTGGCCAGGGACAGGTCCTCCAGCCGCACCAAGGTCTGTCTGGGTCTCCATCTCACCACCCAAAACCCCTTCTGGGGCTGGTGTCTGCGTGTGGCGCCTATTGGGTAAGGACTAGGGATATCCTTCCTCCACTGCGCCAATTCCTTTTGGGATCTCCATCTCGCTGCCCAGACCCTTTGCTGGTTGAAGTCTGCTGCGGAGCACATCTGGTCAAGGACAGAGGGATCTCCCTCCTCCTGCCACACCTGGGCTCTCTGGCCTTTCTGCCCCTTCAGCCAGACATAGCTGGACTTGGACTGTCTTCTTCTTTAATGCTGGAGTTGGGCCTAGTTGCCTCATGGCACAGCAGCTTCTGAACTGTCTCTCCCTGCCTGGCTTTGCTTGAGAAGTTAGAAAAGCAAAGGAATAGAGCAAAGACTAAAGAAACATGGTTCTGAAGGCAGGAGAGAATAGAAGCAATATTATGGAAATATTAAAGTCCTTAAGACAAAGTAAAGGAAGGAGAGAAGGAAAACACAGCCTACTCGGATCCGAGGCAGGAAAAAGACTGAGGGATGGTGGGGGTTGCTCCCTCTGGTGGTGACTCCTTCAAGTCTGTCAGCCCTGCCTACTTGGAGCAATGAGACGGAATCAACCCAGGATATAGGATGCTCCCACCTCCATCGCTGGAAAAAGTATATCAAAGCATCTTTTTAAAGAGTTGAGAAGATCCATAGGTCAGCTGAATTTTTTTAGCAAAGTCTTCTTATCACCCTTTACCACCAACCAGCCAGGATTTGGGTTAATTCTATCATTGTTTTGACAAGATAGGTATTGCCACTGACATTGCTGTTATTTGGTCAGGTGAAACAGTGCCTGAGACTCCTGCTGAGGTTGGTCATTAAAATCAGACCACTGTCTGCCAAATCTATTGCCTCATGTACCACAAGTACCATAATTATATCTATGGGGGGGGGGGGAGCAGGACTGTCCCTGATGAAGGGACCTCTTTTCTATTTTTATTGAAAAAAGCAAATACTTTTCCTTTATCATGCTCTTTGGACTTTTCCTTTCTCCACGCTCTTGGAGTGTGTCCAAAGGAGGGAAACTAAGATGGTGAAGGGTCTGGAAACTGTGCCGTATGTGGAAAGACTTAGGGAGCTGGGGATGTCTAGCCTGGAGAAGAGAAGGTTAAGAGGTGATATGATGATAGTCCTGTTTAAATATCTGAAGGGATGTCACATTGAGGAGGGAGCAAGCTTGTTTTCTGCTGCTCCAGAGACTAGAACATAGAGCAATGGGTGCAAACTGCAGGAAAAGAGATTCCACCTCAACATTAGGAGGAACTTCCTGACAGTAAGGGCTGTTCGACAGTGGAACACACTCCTTCCTTGAAGATTGTGGTGGAGTCTCCTTCCTTGGAGGTCTTTAAAGAGAGGCTGGATGGCCATCTGTCAATGGGGATGCTTTGATCGGGAGTTCCTGCATGGCTGAATGTGGTTGGACTGCATTGTTGGTGTAAACAAGCAGATGCACAGGTAAAGCAATCTCCGATGCCTTTGGAACTACCGGCGACCTTGGAGCTGTTCGGCTTTATCAGGAATTCCTCCTGCCCACTGCTGATGAAACAGACTGGAGCCAAATCTCTCTCCTCAGAGGTGTTTATTCTTAAAGTTGCTATATTTACAAGTATATACACGCCCGTCCAACAAAACTCTCCAACCATCTATCCACTCCGACTACCCAACAACCCACACTGCGGTGTGCAGGCTATTTATAGATCTGTGCCATGCGGTCACAAACCCATCCTCTTCTGGTGACTCTTTTTCCTTGTGCCACCAACAATGTTGTCCCTTCACTCAGGAAGACTTTTGATGTTATCCAGGCTTACGTGCAATCAAGCACATATCTGACCTTGAACACTGTCTGCTGTTCCAGCCTTCAGCTGCAGACAATTATGCCCATGATTCCTGGTTTCCTGTGCACATCTGTACATTTCATAGTTCAGCCTCAATGCCTAACATGCCCCTCCAAAATGTACAGATGTGTATCTTTTTGCCACATATGTGTTTGCCATCTTCCGATGTTTACATTCGTTGAACAGCCAAATTCTGTGTTTATTGTGCCATGCCTATCAAACATGATAGTTGTTCATGCCTTTCAATTGGCAAAGCTTTTGTGAGAACATCAGCAATGTTGTCCCTGGTGTCAATGTACTCCAGATTTATGATTCTGTTTTGAACCATCTCTCTCACATTCTGATACCTCACACCAATGTACTTTGTCCTACACTTCAAGTTCTCAGCTTCAGACATTGCAATACATGATTGTGAATCCTCATGGACTACAGTAGGCTCTTCACACTTTTCTCCCAAATCCACAAGCAATTGCCTTATCCACTGGATCTCTCCTGCAATTTCAGACAATGCTGCAAATTCTGCTTCTGTAGTACTTAAAGCCACACAGTTTTGCTTCCTGCTGCGCCAAATTATTGGACTACCAGCAAATCTTACAAGCAAACCTGACACTGACTTTCTGTCGTGCAATTCTGATGCGAATGAACTGTCCACATAACAATCCAGCTGTTGTTCACTGCCCTGTATCACCAACTTTCTTTCTTTGGTTCCTTTCAAGTATCTCAGCACATGTTTCACTCTAGTCCAGTCTTCTACTTTTGGAACACTTACTTTTCTGCTAAGTACTCCAACAGCAAACGAAATGTCTGGCCTAGTGTTGTTTGCAATGAACATCAAGCTACCTACTACACTTCTGAACAATTCTGGATTCTCAAATTCCTTTGATGATTCTGCACTAGAAGTTCCAGAAGTCATTGGACTCTTTACAACTTTTGCATTCTGCAAGCCACATTTTTCAATCAGTCTTTCAATCTTTTTCTGTTGGCTCAACAAACACTTGCCATCCTCAGTCCACTGAACTTCAATCCCTAAGTAAGTCTTGAGATTTCCCAAATCCTTGAGCTTAAACCTCTTAGACAACTCTTTCTGAACTGATGTAATTTCCCTCACTGACTTCGCTGCGACACACAAGTCATCAACGTAAATCACAACGGTCACATCACCTTTTGTATACACGCACGCATCCGCAATGCTGCGTTTGTATCCCAATTTTACCAACTCTTCATGAATGCAAAGGTTCCAGCAACGTGCACTCTGTTTCAAACCGTACAATGCCTTTTTCAACTTGTAAACCTTTCCATCTCTGTCCTTGTCAAAACCTAAAGGTTGTTCCATAAAAACCTCCTCATTAAGATGAGCATTCAAATATGCAGTTTCAAAATCAAAGTGTCTCACTACTTGATTCTTCCTAGCTGCTAAAGCTAATACCAGCCTTAAACTTTCTGGCTTTGCAGTAGGTGAAAAAGTTTTGTCAAAATTTTCAAACCTCTGCTGCGAAAAACCTTTTGCAACCAGTCTCGCCTTGTATCTATGGGTTCCATCCGGCATTTCCTTCCTCTTGAAAACCCATTTGCAACCTACAACCTTGTGGTTCTTAGGCCTCTCCACAATCTCAAACACTTCCTTATCTAGTAAAGACAAGTACTCCTGATCCATGGCAGAAAACCATTTCTCCTGCTCCTCCTTAGGATATGACTGCAATTCCTCAAAACTCTCTGGCTCATCTGCCATCACTGAACAAGCTCTTGCACCCTGCACTACGAATCTATCTGGAGGTCTCCTCACCCTCTGAGTTCTCCTTGGCACAATCACTTTTGTTCTGCCTTTTTCATCCTCACTCTCAGAACTAGTTTGCACCTCTGTGTCTTTCATGGACACCTTTTCAAACTTTTGTGTAGTGACTGGTGAGTGCAAAGTTGGATGTGTTTGTGTGTGATGGTGTGCAGAAGTACTGGGTTCACTTTCAGTAGATGCTTCTTGTTTTAGCACCCCTCCATTTCCAGTACCTATGTCACTCTGCCCCAGCTTGAGAAAAACCTCTTTGTTGGCATGGAGCTTTTCCCAACCTGAATGTTTTTCAAAGTTGGCACTTCTGGACAGCAAGATTTCCCCATGACCTACATAAAATCTATAGCTGTTCCCAGAATACCCCACAAACATCAACCTTCTCCATTTAGGATCCCCCTTTTTCCTGAAGTTTGCAGGCACATACACATTTGCATACTGCCCAAAAACTCTCAGATATTTGAGATTTGGTGGTCTCCCATACAGCATGTGATATGGAGTTTTCTTTACAAAAGAATTCCAAGTGCGATTGGCAACATGGTTTGCTGTCAAAATTGCTTCCCCCCAAAGCTGCTCTGGTGCTTCTGCATCGAGCATCATACAATCTTTTATTTGCTTTAAGACTCCAATGTGTCTCTCCGCTAAGCCATTCTCCTGGGGAACAGCCGCGTTCGTCGTGTTGTGGCGGATCCCTTTCCTCCTCAACCAATTTTTCAGGTTATTAGATAGAAATTCTCCACCTCTATCTGTAACCAAAGATCCTACTTTGTATTCAAACTCCCTTTCAATCATATTGACCCAATTTTTGATGTGTTCAGCAGCTTCACTCTTTTCCTTCATGAGCATCACATACGAAAACCGTGTGTGACGATCTACAATGACCATGAAGTACTGATTTTTGCCCATGGTTTTGGCCAAAGGACCAGCCAAATCAGCATGCACAACCTGAAAAGGTCTTTGTGTGGTGCATTTGCTGCGTTTGGCCACAGGAAAAGCCTTCAGCTTTATCCTGCTGCAAACTGAACAATCCAGGTGGTTTGAACAAGTGGACATTTTAAATTCTGGACACACTTCCCCCAGCTTCCCCAAACTTGTGAAGCTTGTATGTCCCATGACTCTATGGTAGTAATGAGCACAGTCTAAGTGCAAAGGCACATTGTTGACTACTGAACATTCTGCCTTGTCAACCATATAGTACATTTTGTCTCTTTTGATTGCTTTAGCACAAACTTGGTCATTTATGCTAATAGTACAATCATCCCCTTTGAAACTCAATGCATACCCACTGGTGGTTAATTCAGACACACTAACCAAACAGTTTTGCAACTTAGGAACACACAAAACATTTGAAAAGTCCTTTCCAAAACTTGGGATGAACACAGTTCCCATCACTTTTGCCTCCCTTGATGCACCATCAGCCAAAGCAACTGAATGTACATTAGATGGCACCTTATCTTTCAGGAGCCTATCACAATTAATCATATGCGACGATGCTCCGGAATCTAATAACCAAATGGGGTCTACAGCCTGATGGGCTTTATAGTCATTGTTCTTTACCACAGCAACAACACCTTTCCTGCTCACAGGATCTTTAGGCTGTTGTTTCCTTGCTGCTGCCAGCTTTCTACAGTCCTTCTTGAGATGGCCTGGCTTCCCACAGTGGAAACACTTTCTCTCCCTGGACACAGCTGCCTTCTCCGGTTGCAGCTCCTTGAAAGCCTCGGTTGGGTGTGTTTGTCTTGGTACTGCATGCTGCCTCTGGAGCCCTGCCTCGTACTGCCGACGTTGGCTCTCTTCCAAGACACGTGCAGCCACCAGCTCCGCAGTAATCTGTGATTCATCAAAACACTGAAGACTCCACAGAATATTCTCAAAATCATCAGAAAGACTCCCAAGCAGGATGTATGCTTTCTGCTCAGATGCAAGGACGACACCTCTCATCTGCACCTGGCTGAACAAATCAGCCATGATCTCCAGATGCTTCTCTGGTGATTGTCCTTTCTGCATTTTGCAGGCATACAGTCTCCTACACCAAATCATTCTTGACAGAGCTGTTTTAGATTGGTGAATCTCCCTCAAAGCATCCCAAACTGCCTTTGAGGTTCTTTTCTCCCGGACATGGTTGATCTGCGACGGCGTGATTCTAAGCAAAATTGTAGCTCTTGCTCTCTTATCTCGGTCAAGAGTATCTGCTGTGGGTCCTCTCTCAACAACATCCCACAGTCCTTCTCTGACCAGCAAAGCCTCACAATAGGAACTCCAAGCTGCATAATTAGTTTCGTCTAGTTTGGGAAATTTAGCTGCCTCCATCATTAAGCAGTGTAAAGATAGAGTCCTGGCAGTTTTCCCAGCTTCTACTGTCAATTGTGATAAGACACAGACAACAGTCCAAAAATCTTACCATCCAGCCTTCCGGCACTGACAGCACAACACAGCAACAAAGTACCTCTCTCACACAGCCAGTTGAACTCTTCAGCACAAACGGAGATGCCTTATCAGATAACGATCTGGGCCCGTAACCCTTGTTGGTGTAAACAAGCAGATGCACAGGTAAAGCAATCTCCGATGCCTTTGGAACTACCGGCGACCTTGGAGCTGTTCGGCTTTATCAGGAATTCCTCCTGCCCACTGCTGATGAAACAGACTGGAGCCAAATCTCTCTCCTCAGAGGTGTTTATTCTTAAAGTTGCTATATTTACAAGTATATACACGCCCGTCCAACAAAACTCTCCAACCATCTATCCACTCCGACTACCCAACAACCCACACTGCGGTGTGCAGGCTATTTATAGATCTGTGCCATGCGGTCACAAACCCATCCTCTTCTGGTGACTCTTTTTCCTTGTGCCACCAACAATGTTGTCCCTTCACTCAGGAAGACTTTTGATGTTATCCAGGCTTACGTGCAATCAAGCACATATCTGACCTTGAACACTGTCTGCTGTTCCAGCCTTCAGCTGCAGACAATTATGCCCATGATTCCTGGTTTCCTGTGCACATCTGTACATTTCATAGTTCAGCCTCAATGCCTAACATGCATGGCCCTTGTGGTCTCTTCCAACTCTTTGGTTCTATGATTCTATTATCATTAATTGACATCTGAAGGAAGGGAAAAAGTTCTGCCCTTGGTATCAGCCTTTAGGGATCCTATGTTGAGAGTCCTCCCAATGGCTGAATTGCAAAGGAGGGAGTGAATGTTCACCTTCTTCAAGGTAATCTCTCCTGTGGTCCCCTCCAGAGCTTCACCTTTCCTCTCACTTTTGGAGGCCATCTTGGAGAGATGTACTCCTGCAGAAAGAACAAATGGAGGGGGTTTTACATGTACACACATTTACAGTCATCCATGGACCGCCAAAAGGAAAAATCAATGGCGCAGAGACAAAATCAAAGCTGAGACAAAATCAAAGAAAAAAAAACTAAATTTAGGCTGTCATACTTTGCAGACATTAGGAGATGACAGGACTCCTTGGAAAAGTGGAAGTTGGCAGGAAAAGAGAAAGACCGCACTGCAGGTGGATTGACTCAAACAAGTCCAAAGGCTGAGCTTGCAAGACCTGATTGAACCTTTGAATAACAGTCGCTCTTGGGGGTCTCTCATTCTTAAGGTTCCCTTAGGCTGAAGCCAACCTGACAGCACAGAAGAAGAACGAAAGGCTGTTCCATCATCATCAGAAAAATAAAATTCCCTCTAGCTGGGATTATGCACAAGATTTAGCCCCAAAGAAAGGAAGGAAATCCTGCAGCCTTCCAGGTCTTGGACTACAACTCTCAGCACCTCTCATTTATTTCTCATGATGTCCAAGGGCTGTTTGGGAGCTGCGGTTTATCAATACCTGGAGGTCCAGAGCATGTTAAATCCAGTCCAAAGAAAATAAACAGCATGTGCTGAAGGAAATAGAAGTAGGATCCCCCTCTCCCTCCCTGGGTTTCAGAGGAAGCCTGGGGCAAAGCATGTAAAAGTGTTCTAGTGCCAGAACTGGAGTCCTTTTCAGCCCCCAAGGATCCCTCCCCATGGAAGACCCCTCAGACCCCCTTCATTGACTCCAAAAGGAGGGCTCTTCCCCATTCTTCCTTCACACACATGGACCCCATTGGGCTGCCCCCCCCCCCCATCTCCATCCTTCTTCTCCCCAGCTGCCTCTGGGCTCCCACCTTCCTTTCACCACCAAGAAAACCAGAAGGAACCGTTCTTCCTAACTGGCCAACAGTCAAACCCAACAGCCTTCTAGAATAATCCCATTCAAACAGCCACTCTCTCCCAGCATCCCATGCTTTCACCCCTCCCAACAGATGACTGACATATTACATAGTTTTTGGATGGGGTGCAAGGGGCCATCCTCTGACCCTCTGAGCCTCCTCCAGCAGCAAGGGCCCATTGCAGGATTCCCTGCCTGAAGGCTTCCCCATTCGCCCCCTGCTTCTGCTAGGCTGCTTCCCATTTGGGCAGAGAAAGAACCAAAGGCTTTCATGGCTGGCATCCATAGTTTTTTGTGGAGCTTTTGGGCTATGTGGCCATGTTCTAGAAGAGTTCCTTTCTGACGTTTCGCCAGCATCTGTGGCTGGTATCTTCCGAGACAATGCTGGCGAAACGTCAGAAAGGAACTCTTCTGGAACATGGCCACATAGCATGAAAGCTCTACAAAAAAACTATAGCAGGGAAGGAGCTCAGAGGTTGAGGAAGGGTCTGGACTTGGGGGGGGGAGGAGATGGGGGTCCGCACTCAGACCAAAGGCATCCTCCCTTCCCCTCCCGGCCGCATCGCTTCAACTGAAGCTGCCTTAGATGACCAGATGAACTTCATCCAACGGTAGTAAAAGAACTGGAAGGAGTAATCTCAGAACCACTGTCCGGACTCTTTGAGAATTCCTGGAAAACTGGAGAAGTCCCAGCAGACTGGAGGAGGGCAAATGTTTTCCCCATCTTTTAAAAAAGGGGGAAAATGTGGATTGAAATAATGACTGTCCAGTCAGCCTGGCTTCACTCCTAGCTATCAGGGTGCCATGGAGGGAGTCTGCCTGATCTTCCATAGCTAGACTGGGTGGGACTGGGAGGGAAAGCCGGAATGGCTGCCGATGACAGTTGACAGAGTGGGAGCACAAAATGGCCACTGCCACCATTTTCCTTAATATCCGCTGCCTTAGTCCCTCTAATGGCAGGCACTTAGTCTCTTCTCTTTCTCAAGAAAGGCGCCACGGGGCTCCTTTGATGCCAGAAGAAACTGGGCCTCCCGATATGGAATAAGTGGTTGGACCCCAGATAGACGTCTCTGGATTTACAAGGTCTAGAGAACCACCACACTTTGGGTGTGTCTACACTGTAGAAGTAATACAGTCTCAAACCACTCCAGGTGCTGTAGCTCTGTCCTGTGGGATCCCGGGATGTGTGGCTTTACAAGGTGTTTAAAACAAACAGCTTCATTTATATACAAGGTATTTAGCCTTCTCAGCCCAAGAATGCTGGTCAATAATAAAACTAAAAATCCCAGGACAGTGTAAAACAGAGCCATGACAGGTTGCTTTTGCACTGCAGAAATAATCCAATTTGATGCCAATTTAACTGCCATCGCTCAATGCTATGTAATCCTGGGAATTGTAGTTTGTTGGGGCACAAGAGCTCTCTGACAGAAAACATACTGTGCCTCTTACCAAACTACAGATCCTACAAATTCCATAGCATGGAGCCATGGCACTTAAAGTGCTGTCAAACTGGATTATCTCTACAGTGCAGATGCGCCAGAAAGACAGACAGAGAAGGCATCTGGAATTGGCAGCTAAGCGTGGTGAGTCCTATTCCTGAAGGATGCACCTTGGAGAGTCTCTGCAAAGCTCAGACTAAAACACAGAGGGCCCCCCCCCCCACCATTTTGGACCTGGGACAGTCTAGTTCTGTGAAATATAAGACAATAATAGAAGGAGGGTGGGTCTTTCCATCCCTGGAGGCCTCCGGAAACGGTCCTCCTCAGATCCCCCAAATGCTGCCAAGAGTGAAAACAGTGCTCAGATCCCCCTCTGCTTTCCATGGCCAGGGAGAGTCTGGAGAGAGGCCTTGGAGCCCCTTGGGGACTGACCAGTCCAAATGGCTGCCCAGACCAGCCCTTAATAAAGGTCATGCAAATCATATACACCTTTGTCATACTGAGGACGTGTGCCTTGAAAGGTCCAGCTACTGTGGCAATAAGTGGTTAGATTTTATTTTGTTTAAAAGAAGAACACCATTTCTACGTCAAAAGCAGAGGGGGAAAAACACTCACCATTATATTGAAGAAATGGATGAGACTAATAAGGGACAGAATAGGAAAGGAGGAAAAGAATCAGGAGGAGAAGAGCACCAGAGAAGAATTCTGATAAACATCTGAAAACTTTCTCTTCTCCATGTTTTTTCTCTTTTTTGAACACAACTGTTGATTATTGTATCACTAACTCCACAATAAAAATATGAAGCCTGAAAAAATCATTATACCCAAAATCTATACTTTTCACTCTCTACATTACGCATCATTCTCACAAATTGACATGTTCTTAGTATTTTCTTCTTTATACCCCAAAATTTAAAAAAGGTCAGTATTTCCCAAAATTGATTCAGATCATAATCCCATTACATTAGAAATTAAAGTTGGAAACAGTCGGCTCAACCGGAGATTAAATTCAGGTTTACTCGTAGATGATGATTTTCAGATAATTTGAAGAATAATATTAAATTGTATTTCTAAGAGAAAAAAAATCAGAATATATTCAATCAAGAACTTTATGGGACCCACATGAAACCATGGTAAAAGCCATAATATGAAAACACATAAAAGCCGTGGTCCTTTTATGAACGGAAAAAAGCCCAGATAAAAGATCCCAAAGAAACAGAAATCAAATTAAAAGAGATGGAAGGAAAACTTTAAAACGCCAAAGGCTTCAAAATAATCATTGATAACATATCTACAAAAGAAAAGGGAAACCATATTTACCGAAGAAATATAGCAGAATATAAAGAAGGCAAGGCAATGTATTTCGAATCTGGGAACAAACCGGGAAAATGGCTAACCAAGAAGCTGAAAAAAGAGAGAGAAAAGAGATCCATTACAGAATTAGTAGACAAAGAGGGAACTGCCACAAATAAAGAAGAAATGTAAAACAGAAATTCATAAATTTTATTCAAAACTATATAAGAAAGAATCAGTCAAAACAACAGAGGCATATTTACTAAAATGTTTCTTAGAAAATGAAGCATATATGTCTTTGAGCTCAAAGGCCTGACACACATTTGCACTTACACAAAATGGCCCCAGATAAAAGAAAGTGGCTTCACACACATTTGCACTTACACAAACTGGCCCCCAGAGATAAACAAAATGGCCTCTCACACATTTGCACTTACACAAACTGGCCCCCAGAGATAAACAAAATGGCCTCTCACACATTTGCACTTACACAAAAAGGTCCCCAAAAGAAAAACAAAGTGGCCTCACACACATTTGCACTTACACAAAATGGCTCCCAGGGAAAAACAAAGTGGCCTCACATACATTTGCACTTACACAAAATGGCCCCAGATAAAAGAAAGTGGCTTCACACACATTTGCACTTACACAAAATGGCCCCCAGAGAAAAACAAAGTGGCCTCACACACATTTGCACTTACACAAACTGGCCCCCAGAGATAAACAAAATGGCCTCTCACACATTTGCACTTACACAAAAAGGTCCCCAAAAGAAAAACAAAGTGGCCTCACACACATTTGCACTTACACAAAATGGCCCCCAGAGAAAAACAAAGTGGCCTCTCACACATTTGCACTTACACAAAATGGCTCCCAGAGAAAAACAAAGTGGCCTCACACACATTTGCACTTACACAAAATGGCCCCCAGAGAAAAACAAAGTGGCCTCTCACACATTTGCACTTACACAAAATGGCCCCCAGAGAAAAACAAAGTAGCCTCTCACACATTTGCACTTACACAAAATGGCCCCCAGAGAAAAACAAAGTGGCCTCTCACACATTTGCACTTACACAAAATGGCTCCCAGAGAAAAACAAAGTGGCCTCACACACATTTGCACTTACACAAAATGGCCCCCAGAGAAAAACAAAGTGGCCTCTCACACATTTGCACTTACACAAAATGGCCCCCAGAGAAAAACAAAGTGGCCTCTCACACATTTGCACTTACACAAAATGGCTCCCAGAGAAAAATAAAGTGGCCTCACACACATTTGCACTTACACAAAATGGCCCCCAGAGAAAAACAAAGTGGCCTCTCACACATTTGCACTTACACAAAATGGCCCCCAGAGAAAAATAAAGTGGCCTCTCACACATTTGCACTTACACAAAATGGCCCCCAGAGAAAAACAAAGTAGCCTCTCACACATTTGCACTTACACAAAATGGCCCCCAGAGAAAAATAAAGTGGCCTCACACACATTTGCACTTACACAAAATGGCTCCCAGAGAAAAATAAAGTGGCCTCACACACATTTGCACTTACACAAAATGGCCCCCAGAGAAAAATAAAGTGGCCTCTCACACATTTGCACTTACACAAAATGGCCCCCAGAGAAAAACAAAGTGGCCTCTCACACATTTGCACTTACACAAAATGGCCCCCAGAGAAAAATAAAGTGGCCTCACACACATTTGCACTTACACAAAATGGCCCCCAGAGAAAAATAAAGTGGCCTCTCACACATTTGCACTTACACAAAATGGCTCCCAGAGAAAAATAAAGTGGCCTCACACACATTTGCACTTACACAAAATGGCCCCCAGAGAAAAACAAAGTGGCCTCACACACATTTGCACTTACACAAAATGGCTCCCAGAGAAAAATAAAGTGGCCTCACACACATTTGCACTTACACAAAATGGCCCCCAGAGAAAAACAAAGTGGCCTCTCACACATTTGCACTTACACAAAATGGCTCCCAGAGAAAAATAAAGTGGCCTCACACACATTTGCACTTACACAAAATGGCCCCCAGAGAAAAACAAAGTAGCCTCTCACACATTTGCACTTACACAAAATGGCCCCCAGAGAAAAACAAAGTGGCCTCTCACACATTTGCACTTACACAAAATGGCTCCCAGAGAAGAACAAAGTGACCTCTCACACATTTGCACTTACACAAAATGGCCCCCAGAGAAAAACAAAGTGGCCTCACACACATTTGCACTTACACAAAATGGCCCCCAGAGAAAAACAAAGTGGCCTCTCACACATTTGCACTTACACAAAATGGCCCCCAGAGAAAAACAAAATGGCCTCTCACACATTTGCACTTACACAAAATGGCCCCCAGAGAAAAACAAAGTGGCCTCACCCTCAAAGCACCCCAAAAAAGGACCCAGAGAGTCTTCCCTGGTCCTCAGGGCAAAGCGGAGGAATCATAGGGTGAGGGGATCACCTTGAAAATTACCTATTTACAGTATACCCCTCCCCCCTCTGTGTCTATGGCCAAGATTTGACAGACGTTATGCCAATTAGTTTCTGGGCGAAGTCCAAAGTGTTGGTTCTTCCCTTGAAAGCTCTACATGGTTTGGGTCCAGATTCCCAACAGGACCCCCTTCTCCTGTACAATCCGCCCCAAACATTCAGGTCCTCTGCCGGACATGCTGGGTATGTTTAGCCTGGAGAGTAGGATATAGGGGTAGCTCCTGTCAAAAAATGATTGATGGCTTTTTGATGGGTGTCAAGGAAAGACTGATGACCTATCAAGAATGATTGATGACCTGTCAAATTGGATTGATGGGTGACCTGTCAAACTGAGGGGCATGTCCTTCCCCCAGAAATGCTAGGGCGGGACTTCCAGGCCATGTGACCGACCCCAATTCTTAGAGGGTGTGGTTTGACCCTCCCTCCCTCCCTGCTGCCCCCCAGGTGTTCCCATTAGCCCCCTTGAGGCCATGTGACCCTCCTATAAGACCCGCCTCACCATTCCCTGACCAATGGTTTAGTCCGGACGAGAATCCCGTGGTCCGCGCTAGCCAACCGGAAGTCTGGCTGAAGAGAGATCCATCCCGTAGCGAGAAGCAGCCATTTACTGCATGCTCAGACACGTTCTTCGGAAGCAATGTCACTGAGCACACCTATGCCTTCTGCAGGGTCTTCTACAACTAGGAGGATAAAACCCACTCTGATAACATTGTGGCCAAATTATCACAGCCTTGTGCGCTTTAGTAACCCACCCATACCCTTCAATATTAATCCTAAAAAGGAATCTAAAGAAAAGACACAGAACATTGTGGATTTCATTGACATCGAGTGTGATTGCGATTGCAATTTAAAACCCATTCTTCGGAAGAGGAAGAAGAAGGAAGTGCCTGAGACTCCACAGAGTCCGGATGAATCGGATGGCGCAAGCCTTTTGAAATCTGCCACTCAGCTGGAAGAGGCCTTGGAAGAGGCGATGGAAGAGGGAGATCGTCACCCACCACAGCCCTCACATGTGGAAGAACCTATGGATGAAATAACGGATACTGATTCAGGCTACCATACTGCAACGGCAAGTTTATATAATCTCAGAAAATATTAGGGGATGGGTGTGTTGTTTTCCAAAAGAAAAAGAATTAAGTGTTTAATATATCTAATAATAATAATATTTAATATCTTATTCTTATTCTTATTTCTTGCATTGGAAGAGGTGATGGAAGAAGGAGATTGTGACCCACCACAGCCCTCACATGTATTGTTTTCCAAAAGAAAAAGAATTAAGTGTTTACTATATCTAATAATAATAATATTTAATATATTATTATTATTATTATTATTATTTGCATTGGAAGAGGCGATGGAAGAGGGAGATTGTGACCCACCACAGCCCTCACATGTGGAAGAATCTATGGATGAAAGAACGTATACTGATTCATGCTACCATACTGCAATGGTAAGTTTATATAATCTCAGAAAATATTAGGGGATGGGTGTGTTGTTTTCCAAAAGAAAAAGAATTAAGTGTTTACTATATCTAATAATAATAATATTTAATATCTTCTTCTTCTTCTTATTTCTTGCATTGGAAGAGGCGATGGAAGAGGGAGATTGTGACCCACCACAGCCCTCACATGTGGAAGAACCTATGGATGAAAGAACGTATACTGATTCATGCTACCATACTGCAATGGTAAGTTTATATAATCTCAGAAAATATTAGGGGATGAGTGTGTTGTTTTCCAAAAGAAAAAGAATTTCTTATATCTGTTTTTATTGTCTTAGGAGGAAGACCTGCAGGCAGATGGTGATGAAAACCATGCTAGAAAGAGCCTACAGCCCCTAAATCTTTCCCCCATCCCTAAGATGTAGATATGTTTCTACCAATAAAAAGTTGTTTGTTTTACATGCGTGTGTTCATACTTACATTAGAGCTGAAAATGGCAGGGCATGAAAACATTATGAGTGATATTCACTGGGTAAGGCTGGGAGCTTTGGGGGTGTGAATGCCCTGCTTCAGGAGGCCAAAATACACACCAAAAACCTGAAAAGAGAGGAGGTGTCCCGGTGGCTTTCTGGCCAAAATGCCTGTACACTACACAGGCCTGCCAAATTGCATTTTAAAAGGAACAAGACACTTGTATCTAATGTGGATTCTCAATGGCAGGCTGATCTGGTTGATATTCAACAGTTTTCTAAGTATAAAAGAGGCTACAAGTACATTTTAACAGTAATAGATATTCTATCTAAATTTGCCTGGGTTGTGGCTTTAAAGGACAAAATTGGTAGCGAAGTGGCCGGGGCTTTTAACACTATTTTTACCCAAAATGGAAGAAAACCTGTCAAATTACAAAGGAATTAGGGCCGTGAATTTCTTAACAAATCTGTGAGTAGCCTCTTAAAACATCATGGGATTCACCGTTTTGTCACCAGTAATGAAGTCAAAGCAGGTGTTGCTGAGCGATTTAACAGAACTTTAAAAACAAAAATGTGGAGGTATTTCATAGCTAAAAATACCTTTATCACCACTGAATTTCACCACGGAAGTATTTATTTTTGACCGGGTCATCCTAACTGCAAAGAGGCCTGTGTTCCTGCTGAAAGATTATCTCGGAGGGGCTGTTGTTGGAAGATTTTACCCCGAAGAGTTACAAGAGGATCAAGTGTACAGGATTGAAAAAATTCTAGACCCTAAAGGCCAGGGTAGGAGAAAAAAATACCTCGTTGAATGGTTAGGTTGGCCTAGCAAATTCAACAGTTGGATGTTTGCTTCTGAAGTTGGTGAAGCTGTGTAGAGGTGGGAAAATGGGGGATCGTCGATTTTATATCACGCTCCCTAGTAACAGCAGTGCGTCCATTTTTCCACAGAATACAATTCCAGTCTTTACTGTCTCTTTAGCAAGAGCTCTGGATCTTCCAGGGGAGTGGGAAGTAGGGCTCGCCGAGATACAATACCCACACAATTGGAATAATATCATTATTTCGCTCCCACATAAAGACGGATTGTTCCCGGCAGGCCTTTCCTGAATGGCAGAGACATTTTCATTGAATCATAGACTTGAAGAGACCCCAATTGCACCTTGTAGAGGGGCGAGATACAAATAAATTTTATCATTATTATTATTTTCTTTTAAGAAGTGGAGGGTTGTATGAAAAGTCTGTCTCCAGGGTCCCTTAAAAGCATTGCTCAGCCTCCCTGATGGCTTTGGGTCTCCTGTGCTTTTCCTCCCCTGAAAGCTCTCTCCTTCGCCACCTTTTTCCCTACTTTTGACAACGGAGGTTGGGAAACCCTTGCCAGGTTTGGGCATTGGGCAGTGCTTCCATGGACTATATCACACGGGGGAAATCGGGGTTTAAACAGTGATTATCCCGTGACAATTAAGATTTCTACCCCGGGAAAAATTGGCAATAAACACCAATAAGTCATTCATGGGGAAATCCCATCAATGATTTGTTGCTATTTATTGCTTGGTAATCCCCAGGATAATGACTCTTTAATCTCTATGGGACTGAAGATCTCAATTGTGTTTGTTTGCATTTCTTGGGATAATCACTGTTTAAACCTTAAATTTCCCCCTTGTGATGAAGTCCTATGGCTTAGAGCGGTGCCATTTTCATAGAATCATAGACTTGGAAGAGACCTCAAGGACCATCCAGTCCAACCCACTTCTGCCATGCAGGAACTCTTAATCCAAGCCCTCCGTGCGACAGATGACCATCCAAAGTCCATTTGAAATCCTACAAAGATGGAGACGCCACCACTCTCCAAGGCAGCAGCGTCTTCCATGGTCAATTTGGCTCTTACTCTCAGGACGTTCATCCAAAAGTTGAGAAGAAATCCCTTTTCCTGTAGTTTGAACCCATTGCTCCAGGAAATATTCTCTGGAGATTCAAAAATCAAAATTACTCCATCTTCACAATGCAAAGAGGTATCTCATGAATGCCTGCACTAGAGCTCTCTACCTAGCAGCCATTTCTAAGCACCAAGACTCTGTAGGATGGGATCACAGCAGCTAACATGGCATCAAACTGCTACAATTGGGTCGTACGAACAGACCTTTGGTTTTCAACTTTCTGGTGTCCCTCAGTCTCTCAAGTAGGGATGTGAATTCAGGATTGTCCAAGGCCTTGAGGTTTGACAGCCAAAAGGTAGGACCTGGGCAAGGGACACTGATTTCATAAGGCATGATGCATTAAGTAACAAAAAAAAAAAAAAAAAATGCCAAATGCCTTGTGAATCAGAATAAGATACTGCTCTCCCTGCTGAGCTGGATATTTGCACAGATCCCTTTCCTCTTGCCTGGAGTTGGGGCCCCAAAAATGGAGAAGAGACACCCTCATCTCCTGCCTGAAGATGATCTATGAAAACGGAAAGCTCAGTGCCAGGCCCTGATGTATGGCACTTCTACAGCCCAAGGTAAAAAGGGTAAGAAAAAACATTTCATCTTACAGGAGAAGACCCGAAATAAAACATGATCCTTTCTAGCCCAGGTTTGAGTCCTGAGGACAGAGGGGGAAATCAGGATTTCACCTGGGAGTCAATGCATGTTGTGTGTGTCAATGCAGGGCTAGAAAGGAGACAGAAATGCCTTCTCAGCATCCTTCTTCATGGCCACAACCAGTTAAATTCTATCAGAACCTCACTGATACTAATACTGGTGCTATACAATTGATGTTATCTCTCATAGATTCTAGACATACAATAAAGAATACAGAATGCTACAAATAATTTAAAGGTTAAGGGGCAAGACACTTTAATACCAACTGCGTTGTGGCATTAATAGAATAAAAGATTATAACAGAGTTTTAAAAAGACAATAACAATGTATGATGGCTGCCTCACCAAAAATGTCTTTTAACTGCACTCATTTCTCCATTTTCTCTCTAGTGTAGATTTTATAATGCCTCAAACGATGTGAATTCTTATAAAAACATTTCCTGCAGCCCTAGCATGTCTACAGCTTCTCTCCTGTATGAATGCTATGATGCTTTGTAAGGCTGGCACCTGAAGAAAAGCCTTTCCCACACTGTTGGCATTTGTAAGGTTTCTCTCCTGTGTGGACTCTCTCATGGATTACAAACCCTGACTTGCGAGCAAAGCAATGATCAATGAGACGGTATCACCCCAGGATATAGGATATTCCCACCTACATCGCTGAAAATGAACATATCACAGGTAAGACCCAATGTTCCTTTCTTATATCCATCTCAATTTTTTGGATGTAAAGACCTTGATTTGTTTGATCGATTTTGAGTGTTTCTTGTCATTGGTAATGTAGGAGTTTATCACACGGAGGAAATTGGAAGGTTATTCCAGGTCAATGCGAAGGCAATCATGGGGTTGCACATAATTTCGCAAGAGGCTATCATATGACGTCGAACCCATTTCAGCATCCATCCGAACGCAGTGAGGAGTCAGTTTGCAGAAGTCAAATTTGCTAAACAATGGACTCTTTCAAACGGGAGGAATTTCTCCCAACTCCAAATGGAGCCAATGCGGATTCACGTAAATTCGCTAGTTAAGTGAATTTACATGAACCCCTGTTGTGATCGGAAGGCATTCGGATTGACTTCCCATTACCCGAAAATAACCCCCTCCTGCCCAAAATTGCATGTGAAGCTTTAATTCGCAATAACGTAAAACCCATGATTGCATTCGGAATGGCTTCCCTTTTGCCTGAAATTGCGCGAGAAGCTCCAATTCGCAATAACGTAAAACCCATGATTGCATTCGAATTGACATTAAATTATACTTCCAATTTCCGACGTCTGAAAGAGTCCAATCAAAATTTAGAAATCCCTTTCCCCTCCAAATATGAAGTCAATTCACATTTACCTGGAAAGCATGTGTGGATCGCGGTGGGATTCCCTTTGGTGGAAAAGCCCACTACAATTCCCAAGATCCTTTGGGCTCCAGGCCCGGGGTAAGGAAGGAGAGGAGAAGGGAGGGAGGGAAGGTGCCAAGAAGAGACCCTCAGAGGGAGCCCGGCCAGAGCGCGCCTGGCCCTCCTCCTCCTGTTGCCAGCTTGCCTTGGTCCCGGCGCCAGGAGGACATGGAGCACCTCCGCTGCCCTGCTTCCCTGCAAGTCACACTCTCTCAGCCAAGGGGGGAGGAAGGCAGCGGGGCCCCTTAGAGGGATGGCTTCTCCTCCACCTTTGGCTGAGAGAGTGTGACTTGCAGGGAGACAGGGCAGCAAAGGTGCTCCATGTCCCTCTCCTTCTCCTCCTCCTGTTGCCAGCTTGCCCTGCCCTGGCTTCAGGACATGAGCACCTCCACTGCCCTGCCTCCCTGCAAGTCACACTCTCTCAGCCAAAGGGGGGAAGCAGCAGGGAGGGAAGGAGCCAGGAGAGAGCCCTGGAACCTGGCCAGAGCGTGCCTGCGCCTTCCTTCTCCTCCCTGCGGCTGAGAGAGTGTGACTTGCACCAGGGCAGCTGGCAGGAGGAGGAGGAGGACATGGGGCGCCTCTGCTACCCTGCCTCGCTGCAAGTCACACTCTCTCAACCAGAGAGGAGGAGAAGGAAGGCAGGAAGGCCCAGGTGCGCTCTGGCCAGGCTCCAGGGTTCTCTCCTGGCTCCCTCCCTCCCTGCTGCTTCCCCCCTTCGGCTGAGAGAGTGCGACTTGCAGGGAGGCAGGGCAGCAGAGGCGCCCCATGTCCCTCTCCTCCTCCTCCTCCTGTTTCCAGCTTGCCCTGGCCCAGCTTCAGGAGGACCTGGAGCACCGCTGCTGCCCTTCCTCCCTGCAAGTCACACTCTCTCAGCCAAAGGGAGGAGGAAGGCAGCGGGGAGGGAGGGCAGGAGCCAGGATTGACCCCTGGAGCCTGGCCAGAGCGCGCCTGGCCCTCTTGCTTCCTCCTCGACAAGGCTGGAAAAGTAGTCGGTGTCCTGGCAAAGGAGGGCGTGCCTGGGGGACCTCTTCTTAAGAATGGAGGACCTTTGGCAATCCTTCCTGGACAGAAAACTGAAACCTCAAGGCAGGTCAATATAACGCTCTGACAACAACTCCCATGAGCCTTTGCTACCATTTCCCAAGATGCCTGAATTCGCAACAGAAAGCTGATGTGATGAATTCTTTCGTATTGACTCTGCATTTTCTTTTTGTGTAGATGCTGCTCTGGTCTTGTGTGTGATGAACGTGTGCATAATCACGTGCATTTCCAAACTGACCTCACTTTCTCCCTCTTTTGGAATGGTCCTGTACTTCCCCATGTGATAAGCTCCGTAGAAGCCAATGTTTCTTTTCTTCTAGAGTTTGAATATCCTTTATGTCTTTTAACTCAAGGCTTCCGTTACGTGTCTTTGGTTTAATTATGTTTTCATATCTTAACCTTATTCTTGTAGATTTATATCTACTTAAGAATGCTTCCTGGGGTGACATCCCTCCTGAGATACCTCTATAGGAAACTACCTTTATTTTAACCCAGACTCTTAGTAGGGATTTTCTCCATATTTGGTGTTCAAAGTCTTGATGGAGTTTCGCTTTTTCAAACAAAAAGTACGCATGCCAACCATACCTGAGATTAAAGTCCTCCAAATCAAGTAATCTGTTGTTTATTGAGCTTTATTCAGTCCTGGAGCCAAGTTATAGCACTGGCTTCGAAATATAATTGCAGCGTAAGCGGGTACGCCCCAAGAAAAACAAGAAGCAGGTTGGCATTGGAAAAGCCCACAACTTTATTTAAGCAAAACCAAAGGTAGGGTTGGCCCAAAGCATCAGGTCTGGATCTGCACATCATCAACACCGAGGCTGGACTGATGTGAGGTTGCTTCTATGCCAAGCATCGGGATGACGTTTGAGGCAATGAAACGCCCTTGCGCAATTACGCAGCTACCGGAGGAAAGCCTCTCGTCACCGGGATAAACTCCATGTGACCCACCGTTGGCCACATCTCACCGTGATTTTTCCCGGGTCCCAAGGGACTCCCGATCCAGTGCTACCGAGCACGGAAACCAGCCCGCCAGATCCAGTACCTATGCTGCCGCCACAAAAGGCCGAAAACGGCCTGCCGCCAACCCTACCCGCAAAAGGATGACCAAAGCACGAGTCCTTCATTGGACAAACATTGCCAAGCAAAAGCTCTGGACTCCACTTGCCATTCGCTTTGCTCGCTCCTGCATCCAGCAAAAAATGTGTGCAGCAGGAGTGACAGCTCTGAGACCGAAGCATGAATCCCCAGACTGAAAGGTGGACACCAGGTTCCGGAGAAGGCCCACACGCAGGACGCCGGCAGAGCACAGCAATAACCAGGCAACATAGCAATCAATGTGCCACACCCAAAGCAGGGATGCCTAGTTTTTGAATTGACCTCGAGTCTCACGTAGGAGGTCCATGTGCCAAAATGCCATACGGAGCACAGCAAATAACAGGAAACAAGTTTTGTTGCGCCATACCGAAAGCATGGACACCAGGTCTCAAGAAGAAGGCTCACACGCCGAAATGCCAAGCGGAGCACAACAAAAAAGACAGGAATCGTGTATCAGTGTGCCATCCAGATACCAAACAGGAGGGGGAAGGCCCAGCAGTTGCAGCGTGAGTCCAAGTAGGCGCAATTCATACCAGCCAAGGCGAGATTCACGGCAACGCCTGAGGAGACGGATGATTACTGACCATGTTGATCGCACTTGGACCTGCGTAACTAAACAAAACAGCATGGTAAGCGAGAAACAATTACCAACCTGAAAAACCCTCGACGCATAAAAGTTGATGCACCGAGATACTAATCTTGAGAGCCCCAAACGAGACAATGACAGAGGCTGTTTTAACCAATGGCCTCATAGCTGACAAGGCCCACAACCTGACATAGATGAGATGCCCAGCATCTTGCTGACCACAGAAGTTCTCCTCGAAACCTTTTAGGGGCTTGCTTGCCCTGGAAGAAAGTCAACGCCTGGCACCCTACTGGCATAAAGAAGGTTGAAACAGCTACGTGCCAGCTTGGCCGGGGGTAGAGCCGCTCTGTCATTCTGACCAAAACTGCAATTACCGTATATACTCATGTACAAGTCGACCTCATGTATAAGTCGAGGGGGGATTTTGGGGCCAACATTATGGATTTTACCATGACCCGTGGATAAGTCGAGGATGGAGTCCCTGGCCCTCTGCTCCATTTGCCTCTTGGGGCTCCTTTGAGCGGCTGCTGCTGCCCCAGAGACCCCATCCCTGCTGTTCTGCTCTGCCTGCCTGCCTGCCTTTTGGGTGCTTCATGGGCAAAGCACCAAAAACAGAGCCATCTCTGCTGCTGCTGCTACTGCCACATCCCCCCCCCCCCCGTTCCCTCTCTCTTCCCCTTCCTCCTCTCTCTCCTGTGCCTCTCTCTTGGGGCTCTCTGACTCAAAGAGTTGCTGCTCAGGTTTGTTTGGAAAGGAAAGAGTTAAAGAGAGGCTCCTTCTTCCCCCTCCCTTTCAGTTTGGGCTCTCCAGCCCCTTGCTAGCTACTAGGATTCTGCCCCTTTAAGAACAGACAGAGCAGCAAACACTGACAGAAGACTCTTTCAAACGGGGAGGAATTTCTCCCAACTCCGAATGGAGCCAATGCGGATTTATGTAAATTCGCTTGTTTAGCGAATTTACATGAACCCCTGCTCTGTTCGGAATTACTTCCCATTACCCGAAATTAACCCCCTCCTGCCCGAATTTGCATGCGAAGCTTTAATTCGGAATAAGGTAAAACCCATGATTGCATTCGAATTGGCTTCCCTCCTGCCCGAATTTGCATGTGAAGAGTTAATTTGCAATAACGTAAAACCCATGATTGCATTCGAATTGACCTTAAATTATACTTCCAATTTATCCCTGTATGAAAGAGTCCACAGAGGCTCTCTTCCTGTCTGTTTCTGCTAGCAAAATCAGGCAGAGTTTTTTTCTACTTTAAAAAGTGAGCAAATCAACAGCCCTTTCTTGCTTTTCTCCAGAAAGACTGCCCTTAAAAGAAATGCTCCCTCCCTCCTTCCTTCCCTCGCCCTGCTTGCATTGTAGCCATGAAAGAATTGCTGGGGAGGCAGTGTCCCTGGCTATTTCTCTCCTTCTTCCCTCCTCACTTGCTCCATTAGAGCAAAAAAGAAAGATCCTCCATTCCTCCTCTGCCCCTTTTCCTCTTCCTTTGGACTCTGTAGCGTGAGGATTAAGGGTCCCTTCCCCTTGAAAAGCAAGAGCAAAGTTCCCTCTTTTCCTGAGAGGCTGGGAGGGAGTCGACTCCACAGCAGAGAAGCAGAACTTGCTGCAACTTGCTTCCATGAGTGTCCTCCAGGATCAGGCATTGGAGACCTGCCTTCTTTCCCCTTTTCTTGAGAGAGCTGGGCTTGCAGCCGCTTCAGGGAAGGAGGAAAGGCGTTTGCAAAAGCACAAAGCTTTTCACGATCCTGGCGTGGCACCTGGGTTTGTGCTTTTGCAAACCAAGCCCAGCTCTCTCAGGAAAAGGGGAAAGAAGGCAGGTCTCCAATGCCTGATCCTGGAGGACACTCAGTCATCATGGCACAGAGTCCAGGAGAGGAGAAGGATGTGTCTCTTTTGGGCTCTCCCGGCAAGGGAGGGATTCAAGGAAGAAGCAGGGATGGCTCTGCTCTGCAGCAGCAGTTCTTTACTCAGGCAAGGAAGGGAAGGCAGGCAGGCAGGCAGTCTTTCTCTTTAAGGGCAGTCTCCCTGCACTGGAAAGGCATGCCAAAACAGGCGTGCCTCCCATTTTTCTGAGCCACGTTACTGTATAGACCCGTCTATAAGTCGACTCCTGATTTTTTAAACCACTTTTGGGGTATAAATTTTTCAACTTATAGACGAGTATATACGGGTATACACCAAGAAATACGAAGAAGGAAGTTATGAAAGGGATAAGAGTGAAAGGAAAAGTATGTAAGATGTTACATGCGTTGGAAATTGTGTTGTGGTTTTTGTGTTTGGTTGTCAGGGTTGTTGTTTTTTAATTGCTTTGGGTATAAAAAGAATTTAAAAAGAAGAAATACTGACCTGTTTTGTAAGGGAATTAGGCGTTCCCAAACATATCCCGGGAACCGAAGGTACGGGGAACAAAGACCAGACCAACTGTTGATTCCAACCAAGGTAGGTTTATTAACCAGCTGGGGTGACAGTCACCTAGCGGTGAGAGAACTGCCACCCCCTTTCTTTGTTTCCAACCAACTTTTATACATTTTCTAACCAATCATATTGCTGTTTCTTTAATCTCTACCCAGCAACAAGCTTCTTCTGATATCTAACTTGGCTAAGTCTTCTACTTGCGTAAGCATTTCCTTTTGTTCCTCTTGTGCCAGTATATTCTGGTTTCTTGCGGTCTGCCCAAACCATATCTTATCTACACACGTACAGGCCTCGTAAATAACTTACAGAAGCCGTTCTGCCACGTACATACTTTCCACACAGCTGTTGTTCCTCTAACTGATCTAAGTATGCCCTGGCTCAAGGGGACACCCTTGGATCAGTTAGACTGACCCTCTCAGTTTGACCTCAATTATGGAGAGATCTGGAAAGAAATTAAAGAGAATATGGCTAAATGGCCTAGACGTAAACTGTCCTTTTATGGTAGATTTACATTGATTAAAACGTCTGTACTTCCAAGGTTAAACTTTTTATTCTCTAATTTGCCTATAATGCACAACAACAAACCTTTCCTAACAGGGAATAAAGAGATAAAAACGTTTATCTGGGAAGGGAAAAAGCCAGGGACTAGATGGAAACCTCTAACTGACCAAAAGGAAAACGGTGGTTGTGATTTTCCAGACTTGGGATTATATTTCGAAGCCAGTGCTATACCTTGGCTCCAGGACTGAATAAAGCTCAATAAACAAGAGATTACTTGATTTGGAGGGCTTTAATCTCAGGGACGGTTGGCATGCGTACTTTTGGTTTGAAAAAGCGAAACTCCATCAAGACTTTGAACACAATACACTGAATCATAGAACCATAGAGTTGGAAGAGACCCCAAGGGCCCTGATCCAGTCCAACCCCATCCTGCCATGCAGGAACTCCCAGTCAAAGCATCCCCATTGACAGATATGGGCCACCCAGCCTCTGCTTAAACACCTCCAAGGAAGGAGAATCCACCACAATCTCCGAAGAAAGAGTGTGTTCCACTCTCGAACAACGCCTGAGAAAAGTCCTACTAAGAGTCTGGATTAAAATAAAGGTAGTTTCCTATAGAGGTATCTCAGGAGGAATGTCACTCCGGGAAGCATTCTTAAGGAGATATAAATCAACAAGAATAAGGTTAAGATATGAAAACATAATTAAACCAAAGACACATAACGGACGCCTTGAGTTAAAAGACATATATTCAAACTCTAGAACAAAAGAAACATTGGCTTCTAAATTACTGTTAAGGTAATCAAGGTCAATAAACCCATTCACAGTCAATTGTGCAAGGTGGGAAGAATTCCAAAAACAAATTCAGCATTTTATTCTCCAAAGAGCTTATTTGCATTCAAAGAATCTCCCGGGATGTGTCCTCTGAGAGATTCCCTCCTCCCATTGGAGAGAGAGTTTTTATAACTTCACAGATTTATGACATGTGCAGAAAACATCTCTTACAAATTTAAGTTTCCTTACTCTATTGCCACATGGTACCGCCAGTTCCAACCAGACAGCAATTTGTTGGCACGAATCTCCTTTCTAGCTAGCGAAATGCAACATTATGAATAGACTACATACAGAGGTGCTATCTCTGGTCGGCTAGATGTGACCTTGAGCTTAGAAAGCTCTTTGTGTAAAGAAATGCTGTGTCTGCTGGAACAAGACAAGGGTGGGGGTTGCTGATTGCCCACAGTCAGGCCAATTTCAAAGTGTGCACTAACTGGACAATTCTATTATATGTAAACTATTGATTATTAATATGGTTATCAATGGCGTTATTGGCTTTTTACCTTTTCAGTTTCAAACTGCGTTGTTTCTGCAGTGCAGATGCTGCGTCAGTCATTCCCCTCAAGGCTTGGTTTTTAGACCTTTGCTCCTCTTGGTTGCTCTTCTCTGGACCAAGATGGACCAAGGTCTGGAAACCCAGCCCTGCTGTTGGTCCGAGTATCTTGGTCCAGAGAAGAGCTCCTCATCATTCAACCCTTGGTTCAAGGGGTCTGATTTAGTAGGGAGTGACTCACACAATCTCGGATCTTCTGCACAGAAAAGAGAAAAGCTCATGCATTTCAGCCCAGACAAAGACAAGCTGCAAATAATCTCACTGCAAGACCTTGGACGGCTTGCATTTTTCCGGATGGGTTTTTCAGAGTATGCCTTGATCATTTCAAAACAAAGGGCACATGATTACTATACTTTCCCTTCCAAATTACATCCTAATATCACTTGACTTCTACCAAGATCCACTTCCCTGGTGAAGCGATGATCCTGGGAAGGAATTAAATTTCTACCTAGATTTCCCCCCAGGATTAGGAGTCAAGGCAACTTAAAAATTAAAGGAATTCTAATGAAATACAGTAACTGCTGCACACAGGAATTCATTAGGTAGGAGATTCAAAGAAGAGCAAGAACCGGGTATTACAACTTAAATTGAAGATATCATATAGACACATGCCTACAGAATAATGATGGACAAGTTGTTTACCTGTAACGGTATTTCTTCGAGTGGTCATCTGCGAATACATACAAATGGGTTCTCTGCGCCTGCGCAGTTGAATTCGGAACTCTCTGGAATCACTGGGCCGAAAAGCGGTTTGCAACTTTTTGCAACTTTTTGGCGGTAGCTCCTCCCCTCCTCTATATAAGCCCTGTTCCCGCTCTTTTCCCCAGTTCCGAAATTTTTCCGCCGCAAGCAACGGAGGAGCAGAACAACGTTGAGCAGGACACTGAGGGGAGGAAGGGCTGGATTTGTATGTATTCGCAGATGACCACTTGAAGAAATACTGTTACAGGTAAGCAACCTGTCCTTCTTCTTCGTGGTCTCTGCGAATCATACAAATGGGTTAGACTAGCAAGCTTAGGTAAGCGGCGGAGGGAGTGTCATGACAACAGTTGTAAGATGAACCAAAAAAACCTTTATTGGTCCACAAGAAAAATTGTCAAACTGAACTAACCCTTGTGTGGTTCTTGTGTCAAGCATAGAAACCCAACAACAATAGTGCAATGCTGCTCACAGAGCAGAAATATGAACCAAGTACTCAAAGAGTAAACTATATACATGGTGCATGAATGCAATCAGACATACACCAAAACACCCAATCCTGGATGCAAAGCAAGGTCAAGTAAATAGGCAAACAGTGCAACCAATAATGCAATGTGTCATATGCAACAACAATGCAATGTATCATCAACATGGCACAGTACACAACATGGCAAAGTAGAGAACTTGACATTAGTGTAAACGTGATAGTAGCACTGCTCTGCCAAAGGCTGCATCGGTCCTTGCCCTGGTGTCCAACCGGTAATGTTTTATGAAAGTCATTGGTTGGGACCAGACAGCAGCCTTACAGACATCCTCCAGCGGGATCCCAGTCAAAAAGGCGGAGGATGTCGCTACTGCCCTAGTTGCATGTGCCCTGACCCTGGCAGGAAGAGTTCTACCCGACAGTTCATAGCAGAGGTGGATGGTTCCAGCCACCCATTTAGAAAACCTCTGAGCAGTCACAGGTAGTCCTTTCTTAGGTTCCGAGTAGCACTGGAACAGTCTGTCGGAGCGGCTCGAACCCAAAGTCCTGTCCAAGTAGAAGGCCAAAGCCCTCCGAACGTCCAAAGAGTGCAAACTGCGTTCGGTATCGGTGGTCGGGTTTGGGGCCAGGGTCGGGAGCACAAAGTCTTGGCACATGTGAAAAGCAGACACTACCTTAGGCAAGAAGGTAATGTCGGTACGGAGGACAACCTTCTCCTTATGGAACCAAAGGAAAGGCTGGTCCCTCCGTAAGGCACAAAGCTCGCCAGCACAGCGGGCTGAAGTGATGGCTACCAAAAAGGCTGTCTTCCAAGTAACCAGCCTCAGGTCAGCAGTAGCCATGGGTTCAAAGGGCTTGGTACCAAGAAAAGCCAAGACAACCTCGAGGCTCCACACCAGTGCCGGTAGTGAGGCTGGCGGATGGAGGTTGTTAAAGCCCTTCAAGAACCCCTTCACCAAAGGGTCCTTGAAAAAGGAAGGTTTCCCATCAAATTGAAAATGGGAACAAATAGCAGACAAATAACACTTGATGGAGTTAAGGCACAGCCCCAACTCCACCAGCATCACCAGGAACTCCAGCACCGTCAGTGTCGACATCCTGGATGGACAGAGCCCTCTCGAATCCAGGAAACATAGGAACCTCTGCCACTTGCCGGAGTAGGACCTCTCGGTTGCAGGCTTGTGGGCTGCCAGGATCACATGCCTCACCGCCACCGGAAGGTCTGCTAAGGCCAGAGTCTCCACGCCACGAGAGGAAGGTCCTCGATGTCCGGATGCTGAACTCGGCCCTCCTGAAGAGTGAGAAGATCTGGCCTCGGTTTGATCCTCAGGAACCGGTTCCGAGACAGGTGAAGCAGGGACGGAAACCATGGCCGCCTGGGCCACCAGGGGGTGATCAGGATGGCGTCCATCCGGTCTCTCAACATCTTGGAGATGACCCTCGTGATGAGTGGGAATGGAGGGAAGGCATACAGGAATTCCCCCGTCCAGCTGTGGAGGAAGGCATCCCCCAGCGAGCGTCGGGACCGGTCCCGGGAACAAAACCGGCCACAGTGAGCATTGGTTTCTGACGCAAACAGGTCTATTCAAGGGGTGCCCCATCTCGAGAACAAGTCTGCGACAGTCTCGGGATGGAGAGTCCACTCGTGGCACTGCGAATCTGACCTGCTGAGCTGGTCGGCCAGGACGTTCTCTTCTCCAGGGAGATGAACTGCCTGGAGGAAGATGTTTCTCGGGATGCACCAGTGCCAAATCCGAAGAGTTATCTCCAGCAAGGTTGGGGACCTGGTGCCGCCTTGTTTGTTGATGTAGTACATGACGGTGGTGTTGTCTGTCAGGAGCTGCACTACCTTTCCACGGAGCTCGGGTTCGAAGGCCTTCAGAGCCTTCTCGATGGCCAGCATCTCCAGAGCATTGATGTGGAGATCTTGGTGACATAGCTGCTATCTGTCCTTTATGGTGAGCCCCATAGTGTGGGCTCCCCAGCCGTCCATGGATGCGTCCGTGGTGAGGACCACCTGTGGGTCCGGCGAGACGAAGGGCATGCCGGCGCAGACGTTCCAGGAGTCTAGCCACCAGGACAGGGACCGAACGACAAGCCTCGGTACCGTGAGCCACTTGTTTGGAGGGTCGACCAACGTGTCTGGGAAAGCTGCCAACACGTGGCAAGGAGATCCCTTGCAAAGGGAAGCCTGGTGATTCTCTGTCTCCATTTGGATTGGGTGAGAGCTTAAAATTTAAAAGGGGGGCCATTTCCTGTGGCTCACAAGGGAGGAGGAAGTAGCTCTTTCTATACACTGCTTGCAACGGCACGCGAATTTTTCTTTCTAATTCATTTTTATTTTTTTAGTAGTGAAGGAGGGGTGTGAATACAGAGGTGAAGGTAACCTAGGCACAGTGTTAGAAAGCAACTTATTCAATTTTAACATTTGTCTGTTCACTTTCCCCCTTCAGGGGTTGTGGATACTCAGAGGAAGTGCCTCTGGAAGGAGCTAGCAACCAGGAGCTCTCTAGATAACTATAGGCCCAGTTGACTGAGCTCACTAAGAGCCACACAGGGATTCTTTACGCTGGTGTTTAACAGAAGAAGCCCACAGTCTTCTTTCAGTGCCTTCTTAAGACTTCTCACTATGGACACTGAGGGACCTGCTGCAGTCACCTGCAACACTTTGGGATGTTTGTCTTCTTGCCTATAGATGTGGGGAACTTCACCTGCACCAAGTGCAAGTTGGTAGCCCTCTTAGAAGAGAGAGTTCAGCAGTTGGAGGCCCAGGTGTCTACACTTCAGCATCACAGAGAGCAGGAGGTTCTCCTGAAGAGAAAGGACGGGACTGTCTTGGACAGGAAACACACAGAGAAAGTTGCTGGGGAAGAAGAGGTCACTTCACACACAACAGAAGCAGATGGTTGGAGGAATGTCACACACAGAAGTAGGGAAACCACAGTTCGTTCTGTGAGCTTGCAGCTACAGAATCGCTTTGAATCTCTCTCTGTTATCAGAGATGAAGAGGAAAAGCAGCAGGGACAGACATCAGGGACAGAGCAGGACAGCCCAAGAATAGCACCAAAGGGAACAGCCACTGCAAAGCTTCGGAGGAGGCGTGTTGTGGTCGTGGGGGACTCCTTGCTGAGGGGTACAGAAGCAGTGGTTTGTGGGCCTGACAAGATGTCTCGGGAGGTGTGTTGTCTCCCTGGGGCAAAGATCCATCATGTGACTGAGAGGCTGACAAGACTTGTCAAGCCTACTGATCAACACCCCTTTCTTTTGGTTCATGTGGGAACCAATGATACTGCAAGGCACAGCCTTCAGAATATCATAAGGGATTATGAGGCTCTGGGAAGGAAGCTGAAAGAGATGGATGCACAGGTTGTCATCTCATCTCTTCTCCCAGTAGAAGGGCACGGTCCAGGAAGGGAGAAGAAAATAGCAGAGGTGAATAACTGGCTCCGTAGATGGTGCCGCCAAGAACAGTTTGGATTCTTGGATCATGGGCTGCGGTTCCATGAGGAGGGACTTCTGGCAAAGGATGGGCTGCATCTCACGCCAGTTGGCAAAAACATTTTTGCCAGTAGTCTCAAAAATCTGATCAGGAGGGCTTTAAACTGAGTTATATGGGGGAGGGAGACATTATTCTGGAAGGCAAAAGGGCTGGAGGAAATAGTCAAACTGACATAGAGGGAACAAGGCAAACAGTGCAAGGACCCAATACTGGGAAGCAAAAAAATTTGCACAGGCAGCAAGTAAAGGGAACACACGTTCTTAGATGTCTCTATACTAATGCACAGAGTATGGGAAATAAACAGGATGAACTTGAACTCCTAGCACAGCAAAGCAAATATGATATAATAGGCATTACTGAAACTTGGTGGGATGAGTCTCATGATTGGAATGTAGAAATAAAGGGGTATAACCTTTTTAAGAGAAACAGGCCAAACAGGAAAGGAGGAGGAATAGCCTTATATGTCAGGGATATTTACACCAGTGAAGAGATCCAGGACATCAGTACTGGAAGCCAAGTGGAGAGCATCTGGATAAAAATTAAAGGAGAGGGAAACAACAGGGATGTTACTGTGGGAGTCTACTACAGACCCCCGACTCAGGCAGAGGAATTGGATGATGCCTTTCTAGAACAGATGACCACACAATCAGGAAGGAGAGATGTAGTAGTGATGGGGGACTTCAACTATCCGGATATTTGCTGGAACTCAAACTCAGCCAAATCCTCAAGGTCGAGCAAATTCCTCACTTGCCTGGAAGACAATTTCATTGTCCAAAAGGTGGAAGAGGCAACAAGGGGATCAGCCATTTTAGATCTGATCTTAACCAACAGGGAAGACCTAGTTGATGGGGTGCAAGTGGTTGGATCCTTAGGTGGAAGTGACCATGTTCTCCTGGAGTTTGTTATGCAGTGGAAGGGAGAAGCTAGGCATAGTCAGACACGCACTCTAGACTTTAGGAGAGCTGATTTCAATAAACTTAGAGAAATACTGGGGGTGATCCCATGGTCAGGAATACTAAAAGAGAAGGGAGTTCAAGATGGATGGGAGTTTCTCAAAAGGGAGATACTGAAGGCGCAATTTCAAACAGTCCCAATGAGGAAGAAAAATGGGAGGTGTCTCAAGAAGCCAGGATGGATGACTAAGGAACTTTTAAGTGAGATAAGCCTTAAACAGAACATGTATAAGAAATGGAAACATGGGGAAATCACCAAAGAGGAATTCAAACAGATAGCCAGCACATGCAGAGGTAAAGTCAGAAAAGCTAAAGTGCAGAATGAACTCAGGCTTGCTAGAGAGGTTAAGAACAATAAAAAGGGCTTTTTTGGGTATGTCCGCAGTAAAAGGAAGAAGAAGGAAACAGTAGGGCCACTGCGTGCAGAAGATGGCAAAATGCTAACAGGGGACAGAGAAAAGGCAGAATTACTCAACACCTTCTTTGCTTCAGTCTTCTCAGATAAGGCAAAGGGTGCTGAACCTAAGGATAATAGGGAAGAAGACAGAATAGGGGAATTTCAGCACGGAATAAGTAAAGAGATAGTACAGGACTACTTGGTTAACCTAAATGAATATAAGTCTCCAGGACCAGATGAACTACATCCAAGGGTATTAAAAGAACTGGCAAGTGTAATATCGGAACCATTGGCAATAATCTTTGAGAAATCTTGGAGAACAAGAGAAGTCCCAGAAGACTGGAGGAGGGCAAACGTTGTCCCCATCTTCAAAAAGGGAAAAAAAGAGGATCCCAACAATTATCGTCCAGTTAGTCTGACATCAATTCCAGGAAAGATTCTAGAGCAGATAATCAAACAAAGAGTCTGTGAACATTTAGAGGGGAATGCCATAATCACAAAAAGCCAACATGGGTTTCAGAGAAACAAGTCTTGCCAGACAAATCTGATCTCTTTCTTTGATAAAATTACCAGCTTGGTAGATGAAGGGAATGCTGTGGATATAGTATATCTTGATTTCAGTAAGGCCTTTGACAAGGTTCCCCATGACATTCTTGCAAACAAGCTTGCAAAATGCAGACTGGACAAGGTAACCGTTACATGGATTTGTAACTGGTTGACTGGTCGCACCCAAAGGGTGCTCAACAATGGCTCCTTTTCATCCTGGAAAGAAGTGACCAGTGGGGTCCCACAGGGTTCTGTCCTGGGCCCAGTGCTATTCAATATCTTTATTAATGACCTGGATGACAGAATTGGGGGCATACTTATCAAATTTGCCGATGACACCAAACTAGGAGGAGTAGCCAATACTCCAGAAGATAGGATCAAAATTCAAAATGACCTGAATAGATTAGAAAGCTGGGCCAACGCTAACAAAATGAAATTCAATGCAGAGAAATGCAAGGTACTGCACTTAGGGCGCAAAAACGAAATGCACAGATATAGGATGGGGGACATCTGGCTGAATGAAACTATGTGTGAAAGGGATCTAGGAGTTCAAGTAGACCATAAGTTGAACATGAGTCAACAGTGCGATGCAGCAGCTAAAAAGGCCAATGCTATTCTAGGCTGCATCAATAGAAGTATAGCATCTAGATCAAGGGAAGTAATAGTGCCACTCTATTCTGCTTTGGTCAGGCCCCACCTGGAATACTGTGTTCAGTTCTGGGCACCACAGTTCAAAAAGGATGTGGAGAAACTGGAGCGTGTCCAAAGGAGGGCAACTAAGATGGTGAAGGGACTGGAAACCATGCCCTATGAGGACCGCCTTAGGGAACTGGGGATGTTTAGCCTGGAGAAGAGAAGGTTAAGAGGTGATATGATAGCCCTGTTCAAATATTTGAAAGGCTGTCATATTGAGGAGGGAGCAAGCTTGTTTTCTGCTGCTGCAGAGACTAGAACGCGGAGTAATGGATGCAAGCTGCAGGAAAAGAGATTCCACCTCAACATTAGGAGGAACTTTCTGACAGTAAGGGCTGTTCGACAGTGGAACACACTCCCTCAGAGTGTAGTGGAGTCTCCATCCTTGGAGGTCTTTAAGCAGAGGCTGGATGGCCATCTGTCGGGGATGCTTTGACTGGGAGATCCTGCATGGCAGGGGGTTGGACTGGATGGCCCTTGTGGTCTCTTCCAACTCTATGATTCTATGATTCTATAAAGGAGTTTTTAATGAAACACAAATATAATGAAACAAAATACCAGTAATGGCTGGCCGTTGTCAAATACACAGTCCGTAAGGCAAAAGGCAAAGTCAATGGGCGTTCCAAGGTCGAGGGTTTTCGCAGACAGAGATTCCAAAGCCGTTCCGAAGGTCACAGGTAATGAGTAGTCTGAAGTCACGCCGAGAGTCAATGAGTAGTCTGAAGTCAAGCCGAGAGTCAAAAGCTTTCGCCGGGAAACCAAGATAAGCTTTGACAAAAGTTTGTCTTCCCTGATCTCTTATATAGTCCCCAGCTCCTCCCCTCACAGCTGTTTCAACTTGGCTTTCTCTAGCAATCTCTGAGAGCGTCTCAGCCCCTCCCGATCTGCTCTCCTTTGAGCAAAGGAAGGGATTTCTGTCTCTTGCTCCTGTGTGTCTTCCAGGCCTGCAACCTCTGCTGGGGAAAGGCTTTCTTCTGAGGAAACCCTAGGCTGCTGAGGTAGGGCCTGTGCCTCACTGTGTCCTATAGAACTAGGTCCAGGTTCACCTAAGTCTCCAGGATCTGGCAGCACTATGCTAGGACCTGCCTCAGCATATTCTTCCTCAGAATCCTCCATGTCCTCCACCTGGCTGTCCCTGACACAACGGGTCGAAGATGGAGAGGAACCAAGATTGCAGGGGCCGGAAGCGAAGCCTGGACCATGGAGTGACAAAGGTGGTCGAGGCCATGTGTCCGAGTGCCACCTGGACCTCTCAGGCCCGAACCCGTCTGCTGGCACTGCAATGGCGGACAGCCCTGGAGAGGGACTGGAAACGATCCTCTGGCAGGTATGCGGTGCAACCTTCTGAGTCGAGGATAGCCCCGATGAACTTGATCCTGGTGACCGGGGTCAAGTGGGACTTCTCGAGGTTTAACACCAGGCTGAGAGACTGCAGCAATGAGACGGCGAAGGAGATGTCCTGGCAGAGGCCCTCTTTGGAGTCTGCCGCGAAGAGCCAGTCTTCTAGGTAGGGGAAGACTCTTGACCCTCGCTGGTGCAGGTAGGTGACCACCGGAGCCATGCATTTGGTGAAGACCCTCGGTGCTGTGACCATGCCGAAAGGTAGGACGTTGTAGTGGTACATCTCCGTCCCAATGGCGAAGGAGAGGAACCTTCTGTGACCCTCTCGAATGGCGACTTGAAAGTAGGCGTCCCTGAGGTCTATCGTGGCAAACCACAGGCCCTGATGCAAAAGAGGCAAAATGCAGGCAAGAGTCACCATCCTAAACTTCTTGTAAGCCAAGAAGGAGTTTAAGTTCCGGAGGTCTAAGATGGGGCGCAGTCCTCCATCAGGCTTTGGTACCGTGAAGTACCGAGAGAAGAAGGCTCAGTGCATCTGTGATTGGTCCAGCACAGAAATCGCCCCTTTCTTTAATAGGGTGCATACTTCATCAAGGAGGGTAGGTGAGGGAGGGGTGGAAACTAGAGATCCCGTGGGAGGGAGCTCTTCGAACTCGAGAGCGTAACCCCTGTCTACGATGGATAGGACCCAGGAGTCGGTGGTGATTTGGGCCCAGATGTTCCGAAAGGACCTCAACAAGTTTAAGAAGAAGGGGCAGGCGACAGAGACAACGGAGTACGTGGGAACACATTTCCCCTTCTTACCAGGCTCGGTGTTCTTGGAGAACGGCCTTCGGTACCAGGGCTGCATCTGCCGCCCAGAGGAAGATGAAGACGAAGAGGAGAAACGCTGCCGGGTGTCCTGGCGTCAGTACTGTCTCTCCTGACCGAAGGGCCTATGAGATTGCCCGCCAGGGGACCTGGAGCCTCCAAAGCGCCTTCTGGAGAAAGAGGGCTGCGAAGTGGACATGCCATGCTTCCGAGCGGCTGACTTCATACGGTACTTGAAGTTCAACAGCTCATCAGTTTCTTTGGCAAAGAGCCCCTCGCCATCAAATGGCATGTCCTCGATAGCCGCCTTGGCCTGAGGGTTGAGGTCCGATGCACGGAGCCAGGCGTGTCGCCGGAGGGCAATCGCGGAGGCCATGGACTTCGCCGAGCAGTCCGCAGTGTGCCTGGCGGAGGTGATCATGAGACCCGCCACTGTGTGGGCCTCGTTCCTCAGCTGGAGGGCCTCTGGGCTCTTGTCCTCGGGGAGGTCCGACAGCAAGGGGGACAGTCTCTCCATAAGGTACTGGACGTAGGCCCCCATGCACGCGTTGTAATTGGACACCCGTAGACACAACGCAGATGCCTCAAAAGTCTTTTTGGCCAGTCCATCCACCTTCTTCGAGTCCCGATCCGAAGGCGAGGGAGAAGTCTTGGGAGTGAAGGACTTCTGGGATCCTTCGACAATGGCCAAATTCTGAGGTGGGTGTGAATTGAGCCACTCAGCTGAAGAAGAGGAAACATGGTAAAGCGCGTCGATTTTCCTCGAGGTTGAGGGGACTGACACCGGGTTCTGCCTCCCAACTCCAAGCTGTCTTGGATGAAACCGATTATCTTAATCCATTTCAAACTGGCTTCAGGACAGGACATGGAGTTGAGACTGCCATGGTTGCTCTGACCGATGACCTCCGCTTGAGCATCGACAGGGGTAGTGTGACCCTGCTCGTGCTCTTGGATCTCTCAGCGGCTTTTGACACTATTGATCACTCCATCCTTTTGGACCGGCTGAGGGAGTTGGGGATTGGAGGCACCGCATTCCGGTGGTTCCGGTCCTTTCTCTCTGGCAGATCCCAAAGGGTGAGGCTCGGGGACAGCTGCTCTTCTAAGATCGAGCTTAATTGTGGTGTCCCTCAGGGTGCCATCCTGTCCCCGATGCTGTTTAATATTTATATGAAGCCCCTGGGTGAGATCATTCGGAGGCATGGAGCTCAGTGTCTTCAGTACGCTGATGACACTCAGATATACCTCTCCATGACAAGATCATCGGCTCAGACTTCAGATGGCGTCTCCCCTCTTAATGACTGTCTTGCGGCAGTAATGGATTGGATGAGGGAAAACAGATTGAAGCTCAATCCAGACAAAACGGAGGTACTCACAGTCACAGGACCAAAGCCAGGTCTGGGAATACATCTTCCGGTCCTAGATGGAGTCACACTCTCCTCGACGGACCCTGTTCGCAGTCTGGGGGTACTCCTAGACTCGTCGCTTCACATGACTAGTCAGGTGAATGCGACAGTCAGGAGTGCTTGCTATCAGCTTCGGCTGATATGCCAGCTGCGCCCTTTCCTGGATCAGAAGGACCTAGAGTCTGTGGTACACGCTTTGGTAACCTCACGATTGGATTTCTGCAATGCGCTCTACTTGGGGCTACCCTTGTGCCTAACTCGGAAACTTCAACTAGTCCAAAACATGGCAGCCAGGCTTATTACTGGTACAGCGAGGTGCGAGCACATAACACCAGTGCTTAAGTCCCTCCACTGGCTACCAATTAATTTCCGGGCGCAGTACAAGGTGTTGGTCTTAACCTTTAAAGCCCTACAGGGCTCGGGTCCATCTTATCTTAGGGACCGCCTCTCCCCGTACAATCCCCCCCGCACACTCCGGTCCTCCGGGAGAAATTTATTACAGCCTGTGAAAACGAGGCTGTCGCGGACCTCCCGGGGGACTTTCTCTGCTGCCGCTCCCAGGCTATGGAATGACCTGCCGGATGAGATGCGTCTTATTACATCCCTTGATAGCTTTAAAAAAGCCTTAAAGACACATCTCTTCCGGCAGGCCTTCCCTGAAACATCTTAACTCCTGGCCCTGACACTGGTTTACTCCTACCAGCTCCCAGCACTTTATTTAGGAAGTTTATATCTACAGTGTCTATAGAATTGAATTGCTGCTTTTAAATTCTATGTTGTATGTATGTTATTTTTCTTGGATTTTAATCTGATACTAGTTTAATTTAATTTTAAGGGGTGGGAGGTGGGGCTATGGGTTATTGGGATTGTTTTATCTTGATGTCTTTTAATCATTGTAACCCGCTCCGATTGATGACAGAGGAGCGGGCTATAAATAAAATTATTATTATTATTATTATTAAGACCTCTTGGCGATCTTTTTCATAGACGGGAGTAAAGGAATCGATGCCAAGGTGGGTGCCGAACCTTGGACACGCTGTTCCACCGGGTCCAGCACCTCTTGCTCCAAGCGGATAACATTGAGCTCGAGGGCATTGGCCATTTTAATCAAATGCTCCCCAAAATTAACCACATTGTCCGTGAGGGAGACCGGGCTGGGCTGGTAGAATCCCTGGCGAGGCCGGGGTCTGTCCTCCTCACCCTCGGAGTCGAGGGGCGATGGTACCGAGCCCTCTTGCTCCATGATCTCCTGATCCGAATCAGAGTCGAGCACCGAGCTGGAAGGGGAATAAGCCGTTTGGGTGGGGGCATCTCCCTGATGAGCCTCCTCCTGCTCCACGGCAGCGGCCTCCACGGCCTCTTGGCCAACAGTGGCGGACACTTCCAGCGGACGCCACCGCTTGCCCCGAGGTTTATCTAGGGTCGACGGGTCCAGGGCCACAAAATACCTCCCCGACTCGCAGTCGTAGAAGTATTCAGCATCCTCATCAGACTCCGCCATCGGGGTCGGTGACCTCTGAGACCTGTGGCTCCGTTGAGGCGAGCGCTGTGCAGGGGTCAGGCTGCGCGACACGGACATCTCCTGGTGCGGGGGCTGGGCCTGGGCCTGAGGAGACACCTCCCTCGGGACGGAGGTGCTCGGTACGGAGACGGCGCTCTCGGTGGAATGCTTCCTCTTGGCAGAGGCTTTGGAGCTGGATTTCTTCAGAGAGGAAGAGCCATCTGCCATGCCCTGAGAAGGAATTTTAACCTTCTTTCTCTGACCCTCATCCCTGTGGTCCTTCCCCAGCCTGGGCTTGTCCTTAGAGTCCTTTTTGGAGGACTTGGACCTCTCACCCGCCTTCTTAGCCGATTTCTCGGCAGGGTGAGCCTCCGTCTCCCGGGGGGACTTGGAGGGACCAACAGGGGGAATCAAAAGTCGCCTTCTCCTGGGACTCATGTGACATCTTGGAAGCCAGGACGGATGCCTTGGAAGTCGAAACCGGAGCGGAGGTCGAAAGAAGGATCTCCTGCGGGGCCAAAGCTCGGTCCAGGAGGTATGACTTGAGCCGGGAAGCGTGGTTCTTCCTCGCCTGCGGAGTCAGGGATCTGCAAAGGGCACAGCTCTGGGTGTCGTGAGCTTCGCCCAAACAGATCAGGCACTTGCTGTGGAGGTTCGTGTGAGGGACCTTGGCCCCACAAACAGCACAATGCTTAAATGGAGCCGGAGACATCAAGTCCAAAAAACGCAATCCAAAATCGAGGTCTAGCAAGCCGAGAGGTCGAAAACAGGAGCCGAGTCACAGACGAGGGAGAGTAGTCAAAAAACAAGCCGAAGATCCGAAATACCAAGAGAGACAAGCCAAGCGATTCCAGCACTGTTCCTTTCGAGTAGCCTACGCGACGGAAAAAAAGGAACTGGGGAAAAGAGCAGGAACTGGGGTTATATATACAGGAAGGGCGGAGCTACCGCCAAAAAGTTGCAAGCCGCTTTTCTGCCTAGTGATTCCAGAAAGTTCCGAATTCGACTGCGCAGGTGCAGCAGAACCCATTTGTATGATTTGCAGAGACCACGAAGAAGAAATATGGTTACTTATCTGATAAAAGGATTAGACCACTATGATATATAAGACCAAGAACTATATATACAGAAATGCCACTCAGTTGTAATAGGTATAAAAGGAAAAAAAATTATTGCAAAGAGGTGGAATGTATGATAAATACAACATCAGAAGAAGAAAAATTAAAATAATTACAATATAGTTTAAGACATGCAAAAAGTCAATATTAAAATAGAATTAAACTATTTGCAATACTGAAACACTTTAAATATGAACTTTAAAAAGGATAAAATGCAGATAAAACACAGTCCCTTCTGCAAGCCCTTTCCTTAAGAGCCTTCCTTTCTAAAATCCTGTCTCCTTTTATTTTTAAAAAGTCTTTGCCTGCCGGAGGAAGGACAACGGACAGATAGCAGGATCCTACTCTCCTGGGAGAATGAGGAGAGAGGGTCCACGCTGGACAACCCCTTCCTTTTTCCTAAAAGAAATGGCACCCAAAAAGCCCAGAGTCTCCGGTCGCAGAGGGAGCCATCTTCTGATCATGGCGGTCTGCAGGGGCCTGGCTTCCTTCCAGCAGATCAGTTCAGGGCCAGGAAAGAGGACTCCGGAGCAGGTCCAATCCAGCCATGCAAGGACCCTTAGGCTCCAGGCATGGAGAAGCCGAGCTCTTTCAGACCGAGAGCCATTTCCCTGGCTGGCATCTGATTCAGGCCTTGGGAAGAAAGACAGGAGCCACTACAGTTCCCAGAGAGAAGCACCGAAGCTGAACGTTGGAAGGGACCTCGATGGCCATCCAGTCCAACCCAATCCTGCCATGCAGGAAGACACAATCATAGAATCATAGAATCATAGAATCTCTCTCTCGCTCCAACTGGCCTGTAACTGGCTCTGAGAGGAGTTCTATGTAGCTGGTCTCCTAGCTCCTCCCACTAGTGACTCACAGATTTGACTCACAGAAGCTCCTCCTCCTCCTCCTCTTTCTCTGCAGCAGAGACACACCTAAAACGGCCGCCGAGAAGTTGTTTTTCCCTCTTCTCTCTCTCGCTCCAACTGGCCCTCAAAGCACCCCAAAAAAGGACCCAGAGGGTCTTCCCTGGACCTCAGGGCAAAGCGGAGGAATCATAGGGTGAGGGGATCACCTTGAAAATTACCTATTTACAGTATACCCCTCCCCCCTCTGTGTCTATGGCCAAGATTTGACAGACGTTATGCCAATTAGTTTCTGGGCGAAGTCCAAAGTGTTGGTTCTTCCCTTGAAAGCCCTACATGATTTGGGTCCAGATTCCCAACAGGACCCCCTTCTCCTGTACAATCCGCCCCAAACATTCAGGTCCTCTGCCGGACATGCTGGGTATGTTTAGCCTGGAGAGTAGGATATAGGGGTAGCTCCTGTCAAAAAATGATTGATGGCTTTTTGATGGGTGTCAAGGAAAGACTGATGACCTATCAAGAATGATTGATGACCTGTCAAATTGGATTGATGGGTGACCTGTCAAACTGAGGGGCATGTCCTTCCCCCAGAAATGCTAGGGCGGGACTTCCAGGCCATGTGACCGACCCCAATTCTTAGAGGGTGTGGTTTGACCCTCCCTCCCTCCCTGCTGCCCCCCAGGTGTTCCCATTAGCCCCCTTGAGGCCATGTGACCCTCCTATAAGACCCGCCTCACCATTCCCTGACCAATGGTTTAGTCCGGACGAGAATCCCGTGGTCCGCGCTAGCCAACCGGAAGTCTGGCTGAAGAGAGATCCATCCCGTAGCGAGAAGCAGCCATTTACTGCATGCTCAGACACGTTCTTCGGAAGCAATGTCACTGAGCACACCTATGCCTTCTGCAGGGTCTTCTACAACTAGGAGGATAAAACCCACTCTGATAACATTGTGGCCAAATTATCACAGCCTTGTGCGCTTTAGTAACCCACCCATACCCTTCAATATTAATCCTAAAAAGGAATCTAAAGAAAAGACACAGAACATTGTGGATTTCATTGACATCGAGTGTGATTGCGATTGCAATTTAAAACCCATTCTTCGGAAGAGGAAGAAGAAGGAAGTGCCTGAGACTCCACAGAGTCCGGATGAATCGGATGGCGCAAGCCTTTTGAAATCTGCCACTCAGCTGGAAGAGGCCTTGGAAGAGGCGATGGAAGAGGGAGATCGTCACCCACCACAGCCCTCACATGTGGAAGAACCTATGGATGAAATAACGGATACTGATTCAGGCTACCATACTGCAACGGCAAGTTTATATAATCTCAGAAAATATTAGGGGATGGGTGTGTTGTTTTCCAAAAGAAAAAGAATTAAGTGTTTAATATATCTAATAATAATAATATTTAATATCTTATTCTTATTCTTATTTCTTGCATTGGAAGAGGTGATGGAAGAAGGAGATTGTGACCCACCACAGCCCTCACATGTATTGTTTTCCAAAAGAAAAAGAATTAAGTGTTTACTATATCTAATAATAATAATATTTAATATATTATTATTATTATTATTATTATTTGCATTGGAAGAGGCGATGGAAGAGGGAGATTGTGACCCACCACAGCCCTCACATGTGGAAGAATCTATGGATGAAAGAACGTATACTGATTCATGCTACCATACTGCAATGGTAAGTTTATATAATCTCAGAAAATATTAGGGGATGGGTGTGTTGTTTTCCAAAAGAAAAAGAATTAAGTGTTTACTATATCTAATAATAATAATATTTAATATCTTCTTCTTCTTCTTATTTCTTGCATTGGAAGAGGCGATGGAAGAGGGAGATTGTGACCCACCACAGCCCTCACATGTGGAAGAACCTATGGATGAAAGAACGTATACTGATTCATGCTACCATACTGCAATGGTAAGTTTATATAATCTCAGAAAATATTAGGGGATGAGTGTGTTGTTTTCCAAAAGAAAAAGAATTTCTTATATCTGTTTTTATTGTCTTAGGAGGAAGACCTGCAGGCAGATGGTGATGAAAACCATGCTAGAAAGAGCCTACAGCCCCTAAATCTTTCCCCCATCCCTAAGATGTAGATATGTTTCTACCAATAAAAAGTTGTTTGTTTTACATGCGTGTGTTCATACTTACATTAGAGCTGAAAATGGCAGGGCATGAAAACATTATGAGTGATATTCACTGGGTAAGGCTGGGAGCTTTGGGGGTGTGAATGCCCTGCTTCAGGAGGCCAAAATACACACCAAAAACCTGAAAAGAGAGGAGGTGTCCCGGTGGCTTTCTGGCCAAAATGCCTGTACACTACACAGGCCTGCCAAATTGCATTTTAAAAGGAACAAGACACTTGTATCTAATGTGGATTCTCAATGGCAGGCTGATCTGGTTGATATTCAACAGTTTTCTAAGTATAAAAGAGGCTACAAGTACATTTTAACAGTAATAGATATTCTATCTAAATTTGCCTGGGTTGTGGCTTTAAAGGACAAAATTGGTAGCGAAGTGGCCGGGGCTTTTAACACTATTTTTACCCAAAATGGAAGAAAACCTGTCAAATTACAAAGGAATTAGGGCCGTGAATTTCTTAACAAATCTGTGAGTAGCCTCTTAAAACATCATGGGATTCACCGTTTTGTCACCAGTAATGAAGTCAAAGCAGGTGTTGCTGAGCGATTTAACAGAACTTTAAAAACAAAAATGTGGAGGTATTTCATAGCTAAAAATACCTTTATCACCACTGAATTTCACCACGGAAGTATTTATTTTTGACCGGGTCATCCTAACTGCAAAGAGGCCTGTGTTCCTGCTGAAAGATTATCTCGGAGGGGCTGTTGTTGGAAGATTTTACCCCGAAGAGTTACAAGAGGATCAAGTGTACAGGATTGAAAAAATTCTAGACCCTAAAGGCCAGGGTAGGAGAAAAAAATACCTCGTTGAATGGTTAGGTTGGCCTAGCAAATTCAACAGTTGGATGTTTGCTTCTGAAGTTGGTGAAGCTGTGTAGAGGTGGGAAAATGGGGGATCGTCGATTTTATATCACGCTCCCTAGTAACAGCAGTGCGTCCATTTTTCCACAGAATACAATTCCAGTCTTTACTGTCTCTTTAGCAAGAGCTCTGGATCTTCCAGGGGAGTGGGAAGTAGGGCTCGCCGAGATACAATACCCACACAATTGGAATAATATCATTATTTCGCTCCCACATAAAGACGGATTGTTCCCGGCAGGCCTTTCCTGAATGGCAGAGACATTTTCATTGAATCATAGACTTGAAGAGACCCCAATTGCACCTTGTAGAGGGGCGAGATACAAATAAATTTTATCATTATTATTATTTTCTTTTAAGAAGTGGAGGGTTGTATGAAAAGTCTGTCTCCAGGGTCCCTTAAAAGCATTGCTCAGCCTCCCTGATGGCTTTGGGTCTCCTGTGCTTTTCCTCCCCTGAAAGCTCTCTCCTTCGCCACCTTTTTCCCTACTTTTGACAACGGAGGTTGGGAAACCCTTGCCAGGTTTGGGCATTGGGCAGTGCTTCCATGGACTATATCACACGGGGGAAATCGGGGTTTAAACAGTGATTATCCCGTGACAATTAAGATTTCTACCCCGGGAAAAATTGGCAATAAACACCAATAAGTCATTCATGGGGAAATCCCATCAATGATTTGTTGCTATTTATTGCTTGGTAATCCCCAGGATAATGACTCTTTAATCTCTATGGGACTGAAGATCTCAATTGTGTTTGTTTGCATTTCTTGGGATAATCACTGTTTAAACCTTAAATTTCCCCCTTGTGATGAAGTCCTATGGCTTAGAGCGGTGCCATTTTCATAGAATCATAGACTTGGAAGAGACCTCAAGGACCATCCAGTCCAACCCACTTCTGCCATGCAGGAACTCTTAATCCAAGCCCTCCGTGCGACAGATGACCATCCAAAGTCCATTTGAAATCCTACAAAGATGGAGACGCCACCACTCTCCAAGGCAGCAGCGTCTTCCATGGTCAATTTGGCTCTTACTCTCAGGACGTTCATCCAAAAGTTGAGAAGAAATCCCTTTTCCTGTAGTTTGAACCCATTGCTCCAGGAAATATTCTCTGGAGATTCAAAAATCAAAATTACTCCATCTTCACAATGCAAAGAGGTATCTCATGAATGCCTGCACTAGAGCTCTCTACCTAGCAGCCATTTCTAAGCACCAAGACTCTGTAGGATGGGATCACAGCAGCTAACATGGCATCAAACTGCTACAATTGGGTCGTACGAACAGACCTTTGGTTTTCAACTTTCTGGTGTCCCTCAGTCTCTCAAGTAGGGATGTGAATTCAGGATTGTCCAAGGCCTTGAGGTTTGACAGCCAAAAGGTAGGACCTGGGCAAGGGACACTGATTTCATAAGGCATGATGCATTAAGTAACCAAAAAAAAAAAAAAAAAAATGCCAAATGCCTTGTGAATCAGAATAAGATACTGCTCTCCCTGCTGAGCTGGATATTTGCACAGATCCCTTTCCTCTTGCCTGGAGTTGGGGCCCCAAAAATGGAGAAGAGACACCCTCATCTCCTGCCTGAAGATGATCTATGAAAACGGAAAGCTCAGTGCCAGGCCCTGATGTATGGCACTTCTACAGCCCAAGGTAAAAAGGGTAAGAAAAAACATTTCATCTTACAGGAGAAGACCCGAAATAAAACATGATCCTTTCTAGCCCAGGTTTGAGTCCTGAGGACAGAGGGGGAAATCAGGATTTCACCTGGGAGTCAATGCATGTTGTGTGTGTCAATGCAGGGCTAGAAAGGAGACAGAAATGCCTTCTCAGCATCCTTCTTCATGGCCACAACCAGTTAAATTCTATCAGAACCTCACTGATACTAATACTGGTGCTATACAATTGATGTTATCTCTCATAGATTCTAGACATACAATAAAGAATACAGAATGCTACAAATAATTTAAAGGTTAAGGGGCAAGACACTTTAATACCAACTGCGTTGTGGCATTAATAGAATAAAAGATTATAACAGAGTTTTAAAAAGACAATAACAATGTATGATGGCTGCCTCACCAAAAATGTCTTTTAACTGCACTCATTTCTCCATTTTCTCTCTAGTGTAGATTTTATAATGCCTCAAACGATGTGAATTCTTATAAAAACATTTCCTGCAGCCCTAGCATGTCTACAGCTTCTCTCCTGTATGAATGCTATGATGCTTTGTAAGGCTGGCACCTGAAGAAAAGCCTTTCCCACACTGTTGGCATTTGTAAGGTTTCTCTCCTGTGTGGACTCTCTCATGGATTACAAACCCTGACTTGCGAGCAAAGCAATGATCAATGAGACGGTATCACCCCAGGATATAGGATATTCCCACCTACATCGCTGAAAATGAACATATCACAGGTAAGACCCAATGTTCCTTTCTTATATCCATCTCAATTTTTTGGATGTAAAGACCTTGATTTGTTTGATCGATTTTGAGTGTTTCTTGTCATTGGTAATGTAGGAGTTTATCACACGGAGGAAATTGGAAGGTTATTCCAGGTCAATGCGAAGGCAATCATGGGGTTGCACATAATTTCGCAAGAGGCTATCATATGACGTCGAACCCATTTCAGCATCCATCCGAACGCAGTGAGGAGTCAGTTTGCAGAAGTCAAATTTGCTAAACAATGGACTCTTTCAAACGGGAGGAATTTCTCCCAACTCCAAATGGAGCCAATGCGGATTCACGTAAATTCGCTAGTTAAGTGAATTTACATGAACCCCTGTTGTGATCGGAAGGCATTCGGATTGACTTCCCATTACCCGAAAATAACCCCCTCCTGCCCAAAATTGCATGTGAAGCTTTAATTCGCAATAACGTAAAACCCATGATTGCATTCGGAATGGCTTCCCTTTTGCCTGAAATTGCGCGAGAAGCTCCAATTCGCAATAACGTAAAACCCATGATTGCATTCGAATTGACATTAAATTATACTTCCAATTTCCGACGTCTGAAAGAGTCCAATCAAAATTTAGAAATCCCTTTCCCCTCCAAATATGAAGTCAATTCACATTTACCTGGTGTGGAAAGCATGTGTGGATCGCGGTGGGATTCCCTTTGGTGGAAAAGCCCACTACAATTCCCAAGATCCTTTGGGCTCCAGGCCCGGGGTAAGGAAGGAGAGGAGAAGGGAGGGAGGGAAGGTGCCAAGAAGAGACCCTCAGAGGGAGCCCGGCCAGAGCGCGCCTGGCCCTCCTCCTCCTGTTGCCAGCTTGCCTTGGTCCCGGCGCCAGGAGGACATGGAGCACCTCCGCTGCCCTGCTTCCCTGCAAGTCACACTCTCTCAGCCAAGGGGGGAGGAAGGCAGCGGGGCCCCTTAGAGGGATGGCTTCTCCTCCACCTTTGGCTGAGAGAGTGTGACTTGCAGGGAGACAGGGCAGCAAAGGTGCTCCATGTCCCTCTCCTTCTCCTCCTCCTGTTGCCAGCTTGCCCTGCCCTGGCTTCAGGACATGAGCACCTCCACTGCCCTGCCTCCCTGCAAGTCACACTCTCTCAGCCAAAGGGGGGAAGCAGCAGGGAGGGAAGGAGCCAGGAGAGAGCCCTGGAGCCTGGCCAGAGCGTGCCTGCGCCTTCCTTCTCCTCCCTGCGGCTGAGAGAGTGTGACTTGCACCAGGGCAGCTGGCAGGAGGAGGAGGAGGACATGGGGCGCCTCTGCTACCCTGCCTCGCTGCAAGTCACACTCTCTCAACCAGAGAGGAGGAGAAGGAAGGCAGGAAGGCCCAGGTGCGCTCTGGCCAGGCTCCAGGGTTCTCTCCTGGCTCCCTCCCTCCCTGCTGCTTCCCCCCTTCGGCTGAGAGAGTGCGACTTGCAGGGAGGCAGGGCAGCAGAGGCGCCCCATGTCCCTCTCCTCCTCCTCCTCCTGTTTCCAGCTTGCCCTGGCCCAGCTTCAGGAGGACCTGGAGCACCGCTGCTGCCCTTCCTCCCTGCAAGTCACACTCTCTCAGCCAAAGGGAGGAGGAAGGCAGCGGGGAGGGAGGGCAGGAGCCAGGATTGACCCCTGGAGCCTGGCCAGAGCGCGCCTGGCCCTCTTGCTTCCTCCTCGACAAGGCTGGAAAAGTAGTCGGTGTCCTGGCAAAGGAGGGCGTGCCTGGGGGACCTCTTCTTAAGAATGGAGGACCTTTGGCAATCCTTCCTGGACAGAAAACTGAAACCTCAAGGCAGGTCAATATAACGCTCTGACAACAACTCCCATGAGCCTTTGCTACCATTTCCCAAGATGCCTGAATTCGCAACAGAAAGCTGATGTGATGAATTCTTTCGTATTGACTCTGCATTTTCTTTTTGTGTAGATGCTGCTCTGGTCTTGTGTGTGATGAACGTGTGCATAATCACGTGCATTTCCAAACTGACCTCACTTTCTCCCTCTTTTGGAATGGTCCTGTACTTCCCCATGTGATAAGCTCCGTAGAAGCCAATGTTTCTTTTCTTCTAGAGTTTGAATATCCTTTATGTCTTTTAACTCAAGGCTTCCGTTACGTGTCTTTGGTTTAATTATGTTTTCATATCTTAACCTTATTCTTGTAGATTTATATCTACTTAAGAATGCTTCCTGGGGTGACATCCCTCCTGAGATACCTCTATAGGAAACTACCTTTATTTTAACCCAGACTCTTAGTAGGGATTTTCTCCATATTTGGTGTTCAAAGTCTTGATGGAGTTTCGCTTTTTCAAACAAAAAGTACGCATGCCAACCATCCCTGAGATTAAAGTCCTCCAAATCAAGTAATCTGTTGTTTATTGAGCTTTATTCAGTCCTGGAGCCAAGTTATAGCACTGGCTTCGAAATATAATTGCAGCGTAAGCGGGTACGCCCCAAGAAAAACAAGAAGCAGGTTGGCATTGGAAAAGCCCACAACTTTATTTAAGCAAAACCAAAGGTAGGGTTGGCCCAAAGCATCAGGTCTGGATCTGCACATCATCAACACCGAGGCTGGACTGATGTGAGGTTGCTTCTATGCCAAGCATCGGGATGACGTTTGAGGCAATGAAACGCCCTTGCGCAATTACGCAGCTACCGGAGGAAAGCCTCTCGTCACCGGGATAAACTCCATGTGACCCACCGTTGGCCACATCTCACCGTGATTTTTCCCGGGTCCCAAGGGACTCCCGATCCAGTGCTACCGAGCACGGAAACCAGCCCGCCAGATCCAGTACCTATGCTGCCGCCACAAAAGGCCGAAAACGGCCTGCCGCCAACCCTACCCGCAAAAGGATGACCAAAGCACGAGTCCTTCATTGGACAAACATTGCCAAGCAAAAGCTCTGGACTCCACTTGCCATTCGCTTTGCTCGCTCCTGCATCCAGCAAAAAATGTGTGCAGCAGGAGTGACAGCTCTGAGACCGAAGCATGAATCCCCAGACTGAAAGGTGGACACCAGGTTCCGGAGAAGGCCCACACGCAGGACGCCGGCAGAGCACAGCAATAACCAGGCAACATAGCAATCAATGTGCCACACCCAAAGCAGGGATGCCTAGTTTTTGAATTGACCTCGAGTCTCACGTAGGAGGTCCATGTGCCAAAATGCCATACGGAGCACAGCAAATAACAGGAAACAAGTTTTGTTGCGCCATACCGAAAGCATGGACACCAGGTCTCAAGAAGAAGGCTCACACGCCGAAATGCCAAGCGGAGCACAACAAAAAAGACAGGAATCGTGTATCAGTGTGCCATCCAGATACCAAACAGGAGGGGGAAGGCCCAGCAGTTGCAGCGTGAGTCCAAGTAGGCGCAATTCATACCAGCCAAGGCGAGATTCACGGCAACGCCTGAGGAGACGGATGATTACTGACCATGTTGATCGCACTTGGACCTGCGTAACTAAACAAAACAGCATGGTAAGCGAGAAACAATTACCAACCTGAAAAACCCTCGACGCATAAAAGTTGATGCACCGAGATACTAATCTTGAGAGCCCCAAACGAGACAATGACAGAGGCTGTTTTAACCAATGGCCTCATAGCTGACAAGGCCCACAACCTGACATAGATGAGATGCCCAGCATCTTGCTGACCACAGAAGTTCTCCTCGAAACCTTTTAGGGGCTTGCTTGCCCTGGAAGAAAGTCAACGCCTGGCACCCTACTGGCATAAAGAAGGTTGAAACAGCTACGTGCCAGCTTGGCCGGGGGTAGAGCCGCTCTGTCATTCTGACCAAAACTGCAATTACCGTATATACTCATGTACAAGTCGACCTCATGTATAAGTCGAGGGGGGATTTTGGGGCCAACATTATGGATTTTACCATGACCCGTGGATAAGTCGAGGATGGAGTCCCTGGCCCTCTGCTCCATTTGCCTCTTGGGGCTCCTTTGAGCGGCTGCTGCTGCCCCAGAGACCCCATCCCTGCTGTTCTGCTCTGCCTGCCTGCCTGCCTTTTGGGTGCTTCATGGGCAAAGCACCAAAAACAGAGCCATCTCTGCTGCTGCTGCTACTGCCACATCCCCCCCCCCCCGTTCCCTCTCTCTTCCCCTTCCTCCTCTCTCTCCTGTGCCTCTCTCTTGGGGCTCTCTGACTCAAAGAGTTGCTGCTCAGGTTTGTTTGGAAAGGAAAGAGTTAAAGAGAGGCTCCTTCTTCCCCCTCCCTTTCAGTTTGGGCTCTCCAGCCCCTTGCTAGCTACTAGGATTCTGCCCCTTTAAGAACAGACAGAGCAGCAAACACTGACAGAGAGGCTCTCTTCCTGTCTGTTTCTGCTAGCAAAATCAGGCAGAGTTTTTTTCTACTTTAAAAAGTGAGCAAATCAACAGCCCTTTCTTGCTTTTCTCCAGAAAGACTGCCCTTAAAAGAAATGCTCCCTCCCTCCTTCCTTCCCTCGCCCTGCTTGCATTGTAGCCATGAAAGAATTGCTGGGGAGGCAGTGTCCCTGGCTATTTCTCTCCTTCTTCCCTCCTCACTTGCTCCATTAGAGCAAAAAAGAAAGATCCTCCATTCCTCCTCTGCCCCTTTTCCTCTTCCTTTGGACTCTGTAGCGTGAGGATTAAGGGTCCCTTCCCCTTGAAAAGCAAGAGCAAAGTTCCCTCTTTTCCTGAGAGGCTGGGAGGGAGTCGACTCCACAGCAGAGAAGCAGAACTTGCTGCAACTTGCTTCCATGAGTGTCCTCCAGGATCAGGCATTGGAGACCTGCCTTCTTTCCCCTTTTCTTGAGAGAGCTGGGCTTGCAGCCGCTTCAGGGAAGGAGGAAAGGCGTTTGCAAAAGCACAAAGCTTTTCACGATCCTGGCGTGGCACCTGGGTTTGTGCTTTTGCAAACCAAGCCCAGCTCTCTCAGGAAAAGGGGAAAGAAGGCAGGTCTCCAATGCCTGATCCTGGAGGACACTCAGTCATCATGGCACAGAGTCCAGGAGAGGAGAAGGATGTGTCTCTTTTGGGCTCTCCCGGCAAGGGAGGGATTCAAGGAAGAAGCAGGGATGGCTCTGCTCTGCAGCAGCAGTTCTTTACTCAGGCAAGGAAGGGAAGGCAGGCAGGCAGGCAGTCTTTCTCTTTAAGGGCAGTCTCCCTGCACTGGAAAGGCATGCCAAAACAGGCGTGCCTCCCATTTTTCTGAGCCACGTTACTGTATAGACCCGTCTATAAGTCGACTCCTGATTTTTTAAACCACTTTTGGGGTATAAATTTTTCAACTTATAGACGAGTATATACGGGTATACACCAAGAAATACGAAGAAGGAAGTTATGAAAGGGATAAGAGTGAAAGGAAAAGTATGTAAGATGTTACATGCGTTGGAAATTGTGTTGTGGTTTTTGTGTTTGGTTGTCAGGGTTGTTGTTTTTTAATTGCTTTGGGTATAAAAAGAATTTAAAAAGAAGAAATACTGACCTGTTTTGTAAGGGAATTAGGCGTTCCCAAACATATCCCGGGAACCGAAGGTACGGGGAACAAAGACCAGACCAACTGTTGATTCCAACCAAGGTAGGTTTATTAACCAGCTGGGGTGACAGTCACCTAGCGGTGAGAGAACTGCCACCCCCTTTCTTTGTTTCCAACCAACTTTTATACATTTTCTAACCAATCATATTGCTGTTTCTTTAATCTCTACCCAGCAACAAGCTTCTTCTGATATCTAACTTGGCTAAGTCTTCTACTTGCGTAAGCATTTCCTTTTGTTCCTCTTGTGCCAGTATATTCTGGTTTCTTGCGGTCTGCCCAAACCATATCTTATCTACACACGTACAGGCCTCGTAAATAACTTACAGAAGCCGTTCTGCCACGTACATACTTTCCACACAGCTGTTGTTCCTCTAACTGATCTAAGTATGCCCTGGCTCAAGGGGACACCCTTGGATCAGTTAGACTGACCCTCTCAGTTTGACCTCAATTATGGAGAGATCTGGAAAGAAATTAAAGAGAATATGGCTAAATGGCCTAGACGTAAACTGTCCTTTTATGGTAGATTTACATTGATTAAAACGTCTGTACTTCCAAGGTTAAACTTTTTATTCTCTAATTTGCCTATAATGCACAACAACAAACCTTTCCTAACAGGGAATAAAGAGATAAAAACGTTTATCTGGGAAGGGAAAAAGCCAGGGACTAGATGGAAACCTCTAACTGACCAAAAGGAAAACGGTGGTTGTGATTTTCCAGACTTGGGATTATATTTCGAAGCCAGTGCTATACCTTGGCTCCAGGACTGAATAAAGCTCAATAAACAAGAGATTACTTGATTTGGAGGGCTTTAATCTCAGGGACGGTTGGCATGCGTACTTTTGGTTTGAAAAAGCGAAACTCCATCAAGACTTTGAACACAATACACTGAATCATAGAACCATAGAGTTGGAAGAGACCCCAAGGGCCCTGATCCAGTCCAACCCCATCCTGCCATGCAGGAACTCCCAGTCAAAGCATCCCCATTGACAGATATGGGCCACCCAGCCTCTGCTTAAACACCTCCAAGGAAGGAGAATCCACCACAATCTCCGAAGAAAGAGTGTGTTCCACTCTCGAACAACGCCTGAGAAAAGTCCTACTAAGAGTCTGGATTAAAATAAAGGTAGTTTCCTATAGAGGTATCTCAGGAGGAATGTCACTCCGGGAAGCATTCTTAAGGAGATATAAATCAACAAGAATAAGGTTAAGATATGAAAACATAATTAAACCAAAGACACATAACGGACGCCTTGAGTTAAAAGACATATATTCAAACTCTAGAACAAAAGAAACATTGGCTTCTAAATTACTGTTAAGGTAATCAAGGTCAATAAACCCATTCACAGTCAATTGTGCAAGGTGGGAAGAATTCCAAAAACAAATTCAGCATTTTATTCTCCAAAGAGCTTATTTGCATTCAAAGAATCTCCCGGGATGTGTCCTCTGAGAGATTCCCTCCTCCCATTGGAGAGAGAGTTTTTATAACTTCACAGATTTATGACATGTGCAGAAAACATCTCTTACAAATTTAAGTTTCCTTACTCTATTGCCACATGGTACCCGCCAGTTCCAACCAGACAGCAATTTGTTGGCACGAATCTCCTTTCTAGCTAGCGAAATGCAACATTATGAATAGACTACATACAGAGGTGCTATCTCTGGTCGGCTAGATGTGACCTTGAGCTTAGAAAGCTCTTTGTGTAAAGAAATGCTGTGTCTGCTGGAACAAGACAAGGGTGGGGGTTGCTGATTGCCCACAGTCAGGCCAATTTCAAAGTGTGCACTAACTGGACAATTCTATTATATGTAAACTATTGATTATTAATATGGTTATCAATGGCGTTATTGGCTTTTTACCTTTTCAGTTTCAAACTGCGTTGTTTCTGCAGTGCAGATGCTGCGTCAGTCATTCCCCTCAAGGCTTGGTTTTTAGACCTTTGCTCCTCTTGGTTGCTCTTCTCTGGACCAAGATGGACCAAGGTCTGGAAACCCAGCCCTGCTGTTGGTCCGAGTATCTTGGTCCAGAGAAGAGCTCCTCATCATTCAACCCTTGGTTCAAGGGGTCTGATTTAGTAGGGAGTGACTCACACAATCTCGGATCTTCTGCACAGAAAAGAGAAAAGCTCATGCATTTCAGCCCAGACAAAGACAAGCTGCAAATAATCTCACTGCAAGACCTTGGACGGCTTGCATTTTTCCGGATGGGTTTTTCAGAGTATGCCTTGATCATTTCAAAACAAAGGGCACATGATTACTATACTTTCCCTTCCAAATTACATCCTAATATCACTTGACTTCTACCAAGATCCACTTCCCTGGTGAAGCGATGATCCTGGGAAGGAATTAAATTTCTACCTAGATTTCCCCCCAGGATTAGGAGTCAAGGCAACTTAAAAATTAAAGGAATTCTAATGAAATACAGTAACTGCTGCACACAGGAATTCATTAGGTAGGAGATTCAAAGAAGAGCAAGAACCGGGTATTACAACTTAAATTGAAGATATCATATAGACACATGCCTACAGAATAATGATGGACAAGTTGTTTACCTGTAACGGTATTTCTTCGAGTGGTCATCTGCGAATACATACAAATGGGTTCTCTGCGCCTGCGCAGTTGAATTCGGAACTCTCTGGAATCACTGGGCCGAAAAGCGGTTTGCAACTTTTTGCAACTTTTTGGCGGTAGCTCCTCCCCTCCTCTATATAAGCCCTGTTCCCGCTCTTTTCCCCAGTTCCGAAATTTTTCCGCCGCAAGCAACGGAGGAGCAGAACAACGTTGAGCAGGACACTGAGGGGAGGAAGGGCTGGATTTGTATGTATTCGCAGATGACCACTTGAAGAAATACTGTTACAGGTAAGCAACCTGTCCTTCTTCTTCGTGGTCTCTGCGAATCATACAAATGGGTTAGACTAGCAAGCTTAGGTAAGCGGCGGAGGGAGTGTCATGACAACAGTTGTAAGATGAACCAAAAAAACCTTTATTGGTCCACAAGAAAAATTGTCAAACTGAACTAACCCTTGTGTGGTTCTTGTGTCAAGCATAGAAACCCAACAACAATAGTGCAATGCTGCTCACAGAGCAGAAATATGAACCAAGTACTCAAAGAGTAAACTATATACATGGTGCATGAATGCAATCAGACATACACCAAAACACCCAATCCTGGATGCAAAGCAAGGTCAAGTAAATAGGCAAACAGTGCAACCAATAATGCAATGTGTCATATGCAACAACAATGCAATGTATCATCAACATGGCACAGTACACAACATGGCAAAGTAGAGAACTTGACATTAGTGTAAACGTGATAGTAGCACTGCTCTGCCAAAGGCTGCATCGGTCCTTGCCCTGGTGTCCAACCGGTAATGTTTTATGAAAGTCATTGGTTGGGACCAGACAGCAGCCTTACAGACATCCTCCAGCGGGATCCCAGTCAAAAAGGCGGAGGATGTCGCTACTGCCCTAGTTGCATGTGCCCTGACCCTGGCAGGAAGAGTTCTACCCGACAGTTCATAGCAGAGGTGGATGGTTCCAGCCACCCATTTAGAAAACCTCTGAGCAGTCACAGGTAGTCCTTTCTTAGGTTCCGAGTAGCACTGGAACAGTCTGTCGGAGCGGCTCGAACCCAAAGTCCTGTCCAAGTAGAAGGCCAAAGCCCTCCGAACGTCCAAAGAGTGCAAACTGCGTTCGGTATCGGTGGTCGGGTTTGGGGCCAGGGTCGGGAGCACAAAGTCTTGGCACATGTGAAAAGCAGACACTACCTTAGGCAAGAAGGTAATGTCGGTACGGAGGACAACCTTCTCCTTATGGAACCAAAGGAAAGGCTGGTCCCTCCGTAAGGCACAAAGCTCGCCAGCACAGCGGGCTGAAGTGATGGCTACCAAAAAGGCTGTCTTCCAAGTAACCAGCCTCAGGTCAGCAGTAGCCATGGGTTCAAAGGGCTTGGTACCAAGAAAAGCCAAGACAACCTCGAGGCTCCACACCAGTGCCGGTAGTGAGGCTGGCGGATGGAGGTTGTTAAAGCCCTTCAAGAACCCCTTCACCAAAGGGTCCTTGAAAAAGGAAGGTTTCCCATCAAATTGAAAATGGGAACAAATAGCAGACAAATAACACTTGATGGAGTTAAGGCACAGCCCCAACTCCACCAGCATCACCAGGAACTCCAGCACCGTCAGTGTCGACATCCTGGATGGACAGAGCCCTCTCGAATCCAGGAAACATAGGAACCTCTGCCACTTGCCGGAGTAGGACCTCTCGGTTGCAGGCTTGTGGGCTGCCAGGATCACATGCCTCACCGCCACCGGAAGGTCTGCTAAGGCCAGAGTCTCCACGCCACGAGAGGAAGGTCCTCGATGTCCGGATGCTGAACTCGGCCCTCCTGAAGAGTGAGAAGATCTGGCCTCGGTTTGATCCTCAGGAACCGGTTCCGAGACAGGTGAAGCAGGGACGGAAACCATGGCCGCCTGGGCCACCAGGGGGTGATCAGGATGGCGTCCATCCGGTCTCTCAACATCTTGGAGATGACCCTCGTGATGAGTGGGAATGGAGGGAAGGCATACAGGAATTCCCCCGTCCAGCTGTGGAGGAAGGCATCCCCCAGCGAGCGTCGGGACCGGTCCCGGGAACAAAACCGGCCACAGTGAGCATTGGTTTCTGACGCAAACAGGTCTATTCAAGGGGTGCCCCATCTCGAGAACAAGTCTGCGACAGTCTCGGGATGGAGAGTCCACTCGTGGCACTGCGAATCTGACCTGCTGAGCTGGTCGGCCAGGACGTTCTCTTCTCCAGGGAGATGAACTGCCTGGAGGAAGATGTTTCTCGGGATGCACCAGTGCCAAATCCGAAGAGTTATCTCCAGCAAGGTTGGGGACCTGGTGCCGCCTTGTTTGTTGATGTAGTACATGACGGTGGTGTTGTCTGTCAGGAGCTGCACTACCTTTCCACGGAGCTCGGGTTCGAAGGCCTTCAGAGCCTTCTCGATGGCCAGCATCTCCAGAGCATTGATGTGGAGATCTTGGTGACATAGCTGCTATCTGTCCTTTATGGTGAGCCCCATAGTGTGGGCTCCCCAGCCGTCCATGGATGCGTCCGTGGTGAGGACCACCTGTGGGTCCGGCGAGACGAAGGGCATGCCGGCGCAGACGTTCCAGGAGTCTAGCCACCAGGACAGGGACCGAACGACAAGCCTCGGTACCGTGAGCCACTTGTTTGGAGGGTCGACCAACGTGTCTGGGAAAGCTGCCAACACGTGGCAAGGAGATCCCTTGCAAAGGGAAGCCTGGTGATTCTCTGTCTCCATTTGGATTGGGTGAGAGCTTAAAATTTAAAAGGGGGGCCATTTCCTGTGGCTCACAAGGGAGGAGGAAGTAGCTCTTTCTATACACTGCTTGCAGAGCCACTCTGGGAGATCCCTTGCAAAGGGAAGCCTGGTGATTCTCTGTCTCCATTTGGATTGGGTGAGAGCTTAAAATTTAAAAGGGGGGCCATTTCCTGTGGCTCACAAGGGAGGAGGAAGTAGCTCTTTCTATACACTGCTTGCAACGGCACGCGAATTTTTCTTTCTAATTCATTTTTATTTTTTTAGTAGTGAAGGAGGGGTGTGAATACAGAGGTGAAGGTAACCTAGGCACAGTGTTAGAAAGCAACTTATTCAATTTTAACATTTGTCTGTTCACTTTCCCCCTTCAGGGGTTGTGGATACTCAGAGGAAGTGCCTCTGGAAGGAGCTAGCAACCAGGAGCTCTCTAGATAACTATAGGCCCAGTTGACTGAGCTCACTAAGAGCCACACAGGGATTCTTTACGCTGGTGTTTAACAGAAGAAGCCCACAGTCTTCTTTCAGTGCCTTCTTAAGACTTCTCACTATGGACACTGAGGGACCTGCTGCAGTCACCTGCAACACTTTGGGATGTTTGTCTTCTTGCCTATAGATGTGGGGAACTTCACCTGCACCAAGTGCAAGTTGGTAGCCCTCTTAGAAGAGAGAGTTCAGCAGTTGGAGGCCCAGGTGTCTACACTTCAGCATCACAGAGAGCAGGAGGTTCTCCTGAAGAGAAAGGACGGGACTGTCTTGGACAGGAAACACACAGAGAAAGTTGCTGGGGAAGAAGAGGTCACTTCACACACAACAGAAGCAGATGGTTGGAGGAATGTCACACACAGAAGTAGGGAAACCACAGTTCGTTCTGTGAGCTTGCAGCTACAGAATCGCTTTGAATCTCTCTCTGTTATCAGAGATGAAGAGGAAAAGCAGCAGGGACAGACATCAGGGACAGAGCAGGACAGCCCAAGAATAGCACCAAAGGGAACAGCCACTGCAAAGCTTCGGAGGAGGCGTGTTGTGGTCGTGGGGGACTCCTTGCTGAGGGGTACAGAAGCAGTGGTTTGTGGGCCTGACAAGATGTCTCGGGAGGTGTGTTGTCTCCCTGGGGCAAAGATCCATCATGTGACTGAGAGGCTGACAAGACTTGTCAAGCCTACTGATCAACACCCCTTTCTTTTGGTTCATGTGGGAACCAATGATACTGCAAGGCACAGCCTTCAGAATATCATAAGGGATTATGAGGCTCTGGGAAGGAAGCTGAAAGAGATGGATGCACAGGTTGTCATCTCATCTCTTCTCCCAGTAGAAGGGCACGGTCCAGGAAGGGAGAAGAAAATAGCAGAGGTGAATAACTGGCTCCGTAGATGGTGCCGCCAAGAACAGTTTGGATTCTTGGATCATGGGCTGCGGTTCCATGAGGAGGGACTTCTGGCAAAGGATGGGCTGCATCTCACGCCAGTTGGCAAAAACATTTTTGCCAGTAGTCTCAAAAATCTGATCAGGAGGGCTTTAAACTGAGTTATATGGGGGAGGGAGACATTATTCTGGAAGGCAAAAGGGCTGGAGGAAATAGTCAAACTGACATAGAGGGAACAAGGCAAACAGTGCAAGGACCCAATACTGGGAAGCAAAAAAATTTGCACAGGCAGCAAGTAAAGGGAACACACGTTCTTAGATGTCTCTATACTAATGCACAGAGTATGGGAAATAAACAGGATGAACTTGAACTCCTAGCACAGCAAAGCAAATATGATATAATAGGCATTACTGAAACTTGGTGGGATGAGTCTCATGATTGGAATGTAGAAATAAAGGGGTATAACCTTTTTAAGAGAAACAGGCCAAACAGGAAAGGAGGAGGAATAGCCTTATATGTCAGGGATATTTACACCAGTGAAGAGATCCAGGACATCAGTACTGGAAGCCAAGTGGAGAGCATCTGGATAAAAATTAAAGGAGAGGGAAACAACAGGGATGTTACTGTGGGAGTCTACTACAGACCCCCGACTCAGGCAGAGGAATTGGATGATGCCTTTCTAGAACAGATGACCACACAATCAGGAAGGAGAGATGTAGTAGTGATGGGGGACTTCAACTATCCGGATATTTGCTGGAACTCAAACTCAGCCAAATCCTCAAGGTCGAGCAAATTCCTCACTTGCCTGGAAGACAATTTCATTGTCCAAAAGGTGGAAGAGGCAACAAGGGGATCAGCCATTTTAGATCTGATCTTAACCAACAGGGAAGACCTAGTTGATGGGGTGCAAGTGGTTGGATCCTTAGGTGGAAGTGACCATGTTCTCCTGGAGTTTGTTATGCAGTGGAAGGGAGAAGCTAGGCATAGTCAGACACGCACTCTAGACTTTAGGAGAGCTGATTTCAATAAACTTAGAGAAATACTGGGGGTGATCCCATGGTCAGGAATACTAAAAGAGAAGGGAGTTCAAGATGGATGGGAGTTTCTCAAAAGGGAGATACTGAAGGCGCAATTTCAAACAGTCCCAATGAGGAAGAAAAATGGGAGGTGTCTCAAGAAGCCAGGATGGATGACTAAGGAACTTTTAAGTGAGATAAGCCTTAAACAGAACATGTATAAGAAATGGAAACATGGGGAAATCACCAAAGAGGAATTCAAACAGATAGCCAGCACATGCAGAGGTAAAGTCAGAAAAGCTAAAGTGCAGAATGAACTCAGGCTTGCTAGAGAGGTTAAGAACAATAAAAAGGGCTTTTTTGGGTATGTCCGCAGTAAAAGGAAGAAGAAGGAAACAGTAGGGCCACTGCGTGCAGAAGATGGCAAAATGCTAACAGGGGACAGAGAAAAGGCAGAATTACTCAACACCTTCTTTGCTTCAGTCTTCTCAGATAAGGCAAAGGGTGCTGAACCTAAGGATAATAGGGAAGAAGACAGAATAGGGGAATTTCAGCACGGAATAAGTAAAGAGATAGTACAGGACTACTTGGTTAACCTAAATGAATATAAGTCTCCAGGACCAGATGAACTACATCCAAGGGTATTAAAAGAACTGGCAAGTGTAATATCGGAACCATTGGCAATAATCTTTGAGAAATCTTGGAGAACAAGAGAAGTCCCAGAAGACTGGAGGAGGGCAAACGTTGTCCCCATCTTCAAAAAGGGAAAAAAAGAGGATCCCAACAATTATCGTCCAGTTAGTCTGACATCAATTCCAGGAAAGATTCTAGAGCAGATAATCAAACAAAGAGTCTGTGAACATTTAGAGGGGAATGCCATAATCACAAAAAGCCAACATGGGTTTCAGAGAAACAAGTCTTGCCAGACAAATCTGATCTCTTTCTTTGATAAAATTACCAGCTTGGTAGATGAAGGGAATGCTGTGGATATAGTATATCTTGATTTCAGTAAGGCCTTTGACAAGGTTCCCCATGACATTCTTGCAAACAAGCTTGCAAAATGCAGACTGGACAAGGTAACCGTTACATGGATTTGTAACTGGTTGACTGGTCGCACCCAAAGGGTGCTCAACAATGGCTCCTTTTCATCCTGGAAAGAAGTGACCAGTGGGGTCCCACAGGGTTCTGTCCTGGGCCCAGTGCTATTCAATATCTTTATTAATGACCTGGATGACAGAATTGGGGGCATACTTATCAAATTTGCCGATGACACCAAACTAGGAGGAGTAGCCAATACTCCAGAAGATAGGATCAAAATTCAAAATGACCTGAATAGATTAGAAAGCTGGGCCAACGCTAACAAAATGAAATTCAATGCAGAGAAATGCAAGGTACTGCACTTAGGGCGCAAAAACGAAATGCACAGATATAGGATGGGGGACATCTGGCTGAATGAAACTATGTGTGAAAGGGATCTAGGAGTTCAAGTAGACCATAAGTTGAACATGAGTCAACAGTGCGATGCAGCAGCTAAAAAGGCCAATGCTATTCTAGGCTGCATCAATAGAAGTATAGCATCTAGATCAAGGGAAGTAATAGTGCCACTCTATTCTGCTTTGGTCAGGCCCCACCTGGAATACTGTGTTCAGTTCTGGGCACCACAGTTCAAAAAGGATGTGGAGAAACTGGAGCGTGTCCAAAGGAGGGCAACTAAGATGGTGAAGGGACTGGAAACCATGCCCTATGAGGACCGCCTTAGGGAACTGGGGATGTTTAGCCTGGAGAAGAGAAGGTTAAGAGGTGATATGATAGCCCTGTTCAAATATTTGAAAGGCTGTCATATTGAGGAGGGAGCAAGCTTGTTTTCTGCTGCTGCAGAGACTAGAACGCGGAGTAATGGATGCAAGCTGCAGGAAAAGAGATTCCACCTCAACATTAGGAGGAACTTTCTGACAGTAAGGGCTGTTCGACAGTGGAACACACTCCCTCAGAGTGTAGTGGAGTCTCCATCCTTGGAGGTCTTTAAGCAGAGGCTGGATGGCCATCTGTCGGGGATGCTTTGACTGGGAGATCCTGCATGGCAGGGGGTTGGACTGGATGGCCCTTGTGGTCTCTTCCAACTCTATGATTCTATGATTCTATAAAGGAGTTTTTAATGAAACACAAATATAATGAAACAAAATACCAGTAATGGCTGGCCGTTGTCAAATACACAGTCCGTAAGGCAAAAGGCAAAGTCAATGGGCGTTCCAAGGTCGAGGGTTTTCGCAGACAGAGATTCCAAAGCCGTTCCGAAGGTCACAGGTAATGAGTAGTCTGAAGTCACGCCGAGAGTCAATGAGTAGTCTGAAGTCAAGCCGAGAGTCAAAAGCTTTCGCCGGGAAACCAAGATAAGCTTTGACAAAAGTTTGTCTTCCCTGATCTCTTATATAGTCCCCAGCTCCTCCCCTCACAGCTGTTTCAACTTGGCTTTCTCTAGCAATCTCTGAGAGCGTCTCAGCCCCTCCCGATCTGCTCTCCTTTGAGCAAAGGAAGGGATTTCTGTCTCTTGCTCCTGTGTGTCTTCCAGGCCTGCAACCTCTGCTGGGGAAAGGCTTTCTTCTGAGGAAACCCTAGGCTGCTGAGGTAGGGCCTGTGCCTCACTGTGTCCTATAGAACTAGGTCCAGGTTCACCTAAGTCTCCAGGATCTGGCAGCACTATGCTAGGACCTGCCTCAGCATATTCTTCCTCAGAATCCTCCATGTCCTCCACCTGGCTGTCCCTGACACAACGGGTCGAAGATGGAGAGGAACCAAGATTGCAGGGGCCGGAAGCGAAGCCTGGACCATGGAGTGACAAAGGTGGTCGAGGCCATGTGTCCGAGTGCCACCTGGACCTCTCAGGCCCGAACCCGTCTGCTGGCACTGCAATGGCGGACAGCCCTGGAGAGGGACTGGAAACGATCCTCTGGCAGGTATGCGGTGCAACCTTCTGAGTCGAGGATAGCCCCGATGAACTTGATCCTGGTGACCGGGGTCAAGTGGGACTTCTCGAGGTTTAACACCAGGCTGAGAGACTGCAGCAATGAGACGGCGAAGGAGATGTCCTGGCAGAGGCCCTCTTTGGAGTCTGCCGCGAAGAGCCAGTCTTCTAGGTAGGGGAAGACTCTTGACCCTCGCTGGTGCAGGTAGGTGACCACCGGAGCCATGCATTTGGTGAAGACCCTCGGTGCTGTGACCATGCCGAAAGGTAGGACGTTGTAGTGGTACATCTCCGTCCCAATGGCGAAGGAGAGGAACCTTCTGTGACCCTCTCGAATGGCGACTTGAAAGTAGGCGTCCCTGAGGTCTATCGTGGCAAACCACAGGCCCTGATGCAAAAGAGGCAAAATGCAGGCAAGAGTCACCATCCTAAACTTCTTGTAAGCCAAGAAGGAGTTTAAGTTCCGGAGGTCTAAGATGGGGCGCAGTCCTCCATCAGGCTTTGGTACCGTGAAGTACCGAGAGAAGAAGGCTCAGTGCATCTGTGATTGGTCCAGCACAGAAATCGCCCCTTTCTTTAATAGGGTGCATACTTCATCAAGGAGGGTAGGTGAGGGAGGGGTGGAAACTAGAGATCCCGTGGGAGGGAGCTCTTCGAACTCGAGAGCGTAACCCCTGTCTACGATGGATAGGACCCAGGAGTCGGTGGTGATTTGGGCCCAGATGTTCCGAAAGGACCTCAACAAGTTTAAGAAGAAGGGGCAGGCGACAGAGACAACGGAGTACGTGGGAACACATTTCCCCTTCTTACCAGGCTCGGTGTTCTTGGAGAACGGCCTTCGGTACCAGGGCTGCATCTGCCGCCCAGAGGAAGATGAAGACGAAGAGGAGAAACGCTGCCGGGTGTCCTGGCGTCAGTACTGTCTCTCCTGACCGAAGGGCCTATGAGATTGCCCGCCAGGGGACCTGGAGCCTCCAAAGCGCCTTCTGGAGAAAGAGGGCTGCGAAGTGGACATGCCATGCTTCCGAGCGGCTGACTTCATACGGTACTTGAAGTTCAACAGCTCATCAGTTTCTTTGGCAAAGAGCCCCTCGCCATCAAATGGCATGTCCTCGATAGCCGCCTTGGCCTGAGGGTTGAGGTCCGATGCACGGAGCCAGGCGTGTCGCCGGAGGGCAATCGCGGAGGCCATGGACTTCGCCGAGCAGTCCGCAGTGTGCCTGGCGGAGGTGATCATGAGACCCGCCACTGTGTGGGCCTCGTTCCTCAGCTGGAGGGCCTCTGGGCTCTTGTCCTCGGGGAGGTCCGACAGCAAGGGGGACAGTCTCTCCATAAGGTACTGGACGTAGGCCCCCATGCACGCGTTGTAATTGGACACCCGTAGACACAACGCAGATGCCTCAAAAGTCTTTTTGGCCAGTCCATCCACCTTCTTCGAGTCCCGATCCGAAGGCGAGGGAGAAGTCTTGGGAGTGAAGGACTTCTGGGATCCTTCGACAATGGCCAAATTCTGAGGTGGGTGTGAATTGAGCCACTCAGCTGAAGAAGAGGAAACATGGTAAAGCGCGTCGATTTTCCTCGAGGTTGAGGGGACTGACACCGGGTTCTGCCTCCCAACTCCAAGCTGTCTTGGATGAAACCGATTATCTTAATCCATTTCAAACTGGCTTCAGGACAGGACATGGAGTTGAGACTGCCATGGTTGCTCTGACCGATGACCTCCGCTTGAGCATCGACAGGGGTAGTGTGACCCTGCTCGTGCTCTTGGATCTCTCAGCGGCTTTTGACACTATTGATCACTCCATCCTTTTGGACCGGCTGAGGGAGTTGGGGATTGGAGGCACCGCATTCCGGTGGTTCCGGTCCTTTCTCTCTGGCAGATCCCAAAGGGTGAGGCTCGGGGACAGCTGCTCTTCTAAGATCGAGCTTAATTGTGGTGTCCCTCAGGGTGCCATCCTGTCCCCGATGCTGTTTAATATTTATATGAAGCCCCTGGGTGAGATCATTCGGAGGCATGGAGCTCAGTGTCTTCAGTACGCTGATGACACTCAGATATACCTCTCCATGACAAGATCATCGGCTCAGACTTCAGATGGCGTCTCCCCTCTTAATGACTGTCTTGCGGCAGTAATGGATTGGATGAGGGAAAACAGATTGAAGCTCAATCCAGACAAAACGGAGGTACTCACAGTCACAGGACCAAAGCCAGGTCTGGGAATACATCTTCCGGTCCTAGATGGAGTCACACTCTCCTCGACGGACCCTGTTCGCAGTCTGGGGGTACTCCTAGACTCGTCGCTTCACATGACTAGTCAGGTGAATGCGACAGTCAGGAGTGCTTGCTATCAGCTTCGGCTGATATGCCAGCTGCGCCCTTTCCTGGATCAGAAGGACCTAGAGTCTGTGGTACACGCTTTGGTAACCTCACGATTGGATTTCTGCAATGCGCTCTACTTGGGGCTACCCTTGTGCCTAACTCGGAAACTTCAACTAGTCCAAAACATGGCAGCCAGGCTTATTACTGGTACAGCGAGGTGCGAGCACATAACACCAGTGCTTAAGTCCCTCCACTGGCTACCAATTAGTTTCCGGGCGCAGTACAAGGTGTTGGTCTTAACCTTTAAAGCCCTACAGGGCTCGGGTCCATCTTATCTTAGGGACCGCCTCTCCCCGTACAATCCCCCCCGCACACTCCGGTCCTCCGGGAGAAATTTATTACAGCCTGTGAAAACGAGGCTGTCGCGGACCTCCCGGGGGACTTTCTCTGCTGCCGCTCCCAGGCTATGGAATGACCTGCCGGATGAGATGCGTCTTATTACATCCCTTGATAGCTTTAAAAAAGCCTTAAAGACACATCTCTTCCGGCAGGCCTTCCCTGAAACATCTTAACTCCTGGCCCTGACACTGGTTTACTCCTACCAGCTCCCAGCACTTTATTTAGGAAGTTTATATCTACAGTGTCTATAGAATTGAATTGCTGCTTTTAAATTCTATGTTGTATGTATGTTATTTTTCTTGGATTTTAATCTGATACTAGTTTAATTTAATTTTAAGGGGTGGGAGGTGGGGCTATGGGTTATTGGGATTGTTTTATCTTGATGTCTTTTAATCATTGTAACCCGCTCCGATTGATGACAGAGGAGCGGGCTATAAATAAAATTATTATTATTATTATTATTAAGACCTCTTGGCGATCTTTTTCATAGACGGGAGTAAAGGAATCGATGCCAAGGTGGGTGCCGAACCTTGGACACGCTGTTCCACCGGGTCCAGCACCTCTTGCTCCAAGCGGATAACATTGAGCTCGAGGGCATTGGCCATTTTAATCAAATGCTCCCCAAAATTAACCACATTGTCCGTGAGGGAGACCGGGCTGGGCTGGTAGAATCCCTGGCGAGGCCGGGGTCTGTCCTCCTCACCCTCGGAGTCGAGGGGCGATGGTACCGAGCCCTCTTGCTCCATGATCTCCTGATCCGAATCAGAGTCGAGCACCGAGCTGGAAGGGGAATAAGCCGTTTGGGTGGGGGCATCTCCCTGATGAGCCTCCTCCTGCTCCACGGCAGCGGCCTCCACGGCCTCTTGGCCAACAGTGGCGGACACTTCCAGCGGACGCCACCGCTTGCCCCGAGGTTTATCTAGGGTCGACGGGTCCAGGGCCACAAAATACCTCCCCGACTCGCAGTCGTAGAAGTATTCAGCATCCTCATCAGACTCCGCCATCGGGGTCGGTGACCTCTGAGACCTGTGGCTCCGTTGAGGCGAGCGCTGTGCAGGGGTCAGGCTGCGCGACACGGACATCTCCTGGTGCGGGGGCTGGGCCTGGGCCTGAGGAGACACCTCCCTCGGGACGGAGGTGCTCGGTACGGAGACGGCGCTCTCGGTGGAATGCTTCCTCTTGGCAGAGGCTTTGGAGCTGGATTTCTTCAGAGAGGAAGAGCCATCTGCCATGCCCTGAGAAGGAATTTTAACCTTCTTTCTCTGACCCTCATCCCTGTGGTCCTTCCCCAGCCTGGGCTTGTCCTTAGAGTCCTTTTTGGAGGACTTGGACCTCTCACCCGCCTTCTTAGCCGATTTCTCGGCAGGGTGAGCCTCCGTCTCCCGGGGGGACTTGGAGGGACCAACAGGGGGAATCAAAAGTCGCCTTCTCCTGGGACTCATGTGACATCTTGGAAGCCAGGACGGATGCCTTGGAAGTCGAAACCGGAGCGGAGGTCGAAAGAAGGATCTCCTGCGGGGCCAAAGCTCGGTCCAGGAGGTATGACTTGAGCCGGGAAGCGTGGTTCTTCCTCGCCTGCGGAGTCAGGGATCTGCAAAGGGCACAGCTCTGGGTGTCGTGAGCTTCGCCCAAACAGATCAGGCACTTGCTGTGGAGGTTCGTGTGAGGGACCTTGGCCCCACAAACAGCACAATGCTTAAATGGAGCCGGAGACATCAAGTCCAAAAAACGCAATCCAAAATCGAGGTCTAGCAAGCCGAGAGGTCGAAAACAGGAGCCGAGTCACAGACGAGGGAGAGTAGTCAAAAAACAAGCCGAAGATCCGAAATACCAAGAGAGACAAGCCAAGCGATTCCAGCACTGTTCCTTTCGAGTAGCCTACGCGACGGAAAAAAAGGAACTGGGGAAAAGAGCAGGAACTGGGGTTATATATACAGGAAGGGCGGAGCTACCGCCAAAAAGTTGCAAGCCGCTTTTCTGCCTAGTGATTCCAGAAAGTTCCGAATTCGACTGCGCAGGTGCAGCAGAACCCATTTGTATGATTTGCAGAGACCACGAAGAAGAAATATGGTTACTTATCTGATAAAAGGATTAGACCACTATGATATATAAGACCAAGAACTATATATACAGAAATGCCACTCAGTTGTAATAGGTATAAAAGGAAAAAAAATTATTGCAAAGAGGTGGAATGTATGATAAATACAACATCAGAAGAAGAAAAATTAAAATAATTACAATATAGTTTAAGACATGCAAAAAGTCAATATTAAAATAGAATTAAACTATTTGCAATACTGAAACACTTTAAATATGAACTTTAAAAAGGATAAAATGCAGATAAAACACAGTCCCTTCTGCAAGCCCTTTCCTTAAGAGCCTTCCTTTCTAAAATCCTGTCTCCTTTTATTTTTAAAAAGTCTTTGCCTGCCGGAGGAAGGACAACGGACAGATAGCAGGATCCTACTCTCCTGGGAGAATGAGGAGAGAGGGTCCACGCTGGACAACCCCTTCCTTTTTCCTAAAAGAAATGGCACCCAAAAAGCCCAGAGTCTCCGGTCGCAGAGGGAGCCATCTTCTGATCATGGCGGTCTGCAGGGGCCTGGCTTCCTTCCAGCAGATCAGTTCAGGGCCAGGAAAGAGGACTCCGGAGCAGGTCCAATCCAGCCATGCAAGGACCCTTAGGCTCCAGGCATGGAGAAGCCGAGCTCTTTCAGACCGAGAGCCATTTCCCTGGCTGGCATCTGATTCAGGCCTTGGGAAGAAAGACAGGAGCCACTACAGTTCCCAGAGAGAAGCACCGAAGCTGAACGTTGGAAGGGACCTCGATGGCCATCCAGTCCAACCCAATCCTGCCATGCAGGAAGACACAATCATAGAATCATAGAATCATAGAATCTCTCTCTCGCTCCAACTGGCCTGTAACTGGCTCTGAGAGGAGTTCTATGTAGCTGGTCTCCTAGCTCCTCCCACTAGTGACTCACAGATTTGACTCACAGAAGCTCCTCCTCCTCCTCCTCTTTCTCTGCAGCAGAGACACACCTAAAACGGCCGCCGAGAAGTTGTTTTTCCCTCTTCTCTCTCTCGCTCCAACTGGCCCTCAAAGCACCCCAAAAAAGGACCCAGAGGGTCTTCCCTGGACCTCAGGGCAAAGCGGAGGAATCATAGGGTGAGGGGATCACCTTGAAAATTACCTATTTACAGTATACCCCTCCCCCCTCTGTGTCTATGGCCAAGATTTGACAGACGTTATGCCAATTAGTTTCTGGGCGAAGTCCAAAGTGTTGGTTCTTCCCTTGAAAGCCCTACATGATTTGGGTCCAGATTCCCAACAGGACCCCCTTCTCCTGTACAATCCGCCCCAAACATTCAGGTCCTCTGCCGGACATGCTGGGTATGTTTAGCCTGGAGAGTAGGATATAGGGGTAGCTCCTGTCAAAAAATGATTGATGGCTTTTTGATGGGTGTCAAGGAAAGACTGATGACCTATCAAGAATGATTGATGACCTGTCAAATTGGATTGATGGGTGACCTGTCAAACTGAGGGGCATGTCCTTCCCCCAGAAATGCTAGGGCGGGACTTCCAGGCCATGTGACCGACCCCAATTCTTAGAGGGTGTGGTTTGACCCTCCCTCCCTCCCTGCTGCCCCCCAGGTGTTCCCATTAGCCCCCTTGAGGCCATGTGACCCTCCTATAAGACCCGCCTCACCATTCCCTGACCAATGGTTTAGTCCGGACGAGAATCCCGTGGTCCGCGCTAGCCAACCGGAAGTCTGGCTGAAGAGAGATCCATCCCGTAGCGAGAAGCAGCCATTTACTGCATGCTCAGACACGTTCTTCGGAAGCAATGTCACTGAGCACACCTATGCCTTCTGCAGGGTCTTCTACAACTAGGAGGATAAAACAATGTATTTTGGACCATAGTTACACACTATATAAATAAAAAACAACATTTTCATTTCACATTTTTCATGCTTTAAATTATGTTCTGTATGTATACTTTTACATATACATCTTAGCTATGGTTATGTCTTTGCTGTCTGTTACTTTATCAATATTAATTACTGTAAGGTCCAAAACACACTGCAAAAACAATCGAGTCTAAGCTCATTTTAACTGCCCTGGTTCAATGTTAGGGAATTCTGGGAACTGTAGTTATGTGAGACATTTAGCCCTCTCTGTCAGGATTCCTTAGCAGTGAGCCAAGGCAGTAAAAATGGTCTCACACTAGAGTATTCAGTTTTAGGTTGTTTTAACTGCCCTGGTTCAATGCTAGGGGATTCTGGGAACTGTAGTTCTGTGAGACACTTAGCCTTCTCTGTCAGAGAGCTCTTGTGTCAAAATAAACTACAATGCCCAGGATTCCTTAGCACTGAGCAAGGCAGTTAAAATGGTCTCACACTAGAGTATTTCGGTAGTTTTGGACGTAAGTAATATAAATAACAGTAATCTCTGCGTATGTGTTTTGCGAAATTAGTTTGCCCTTCCCTTCTTTCAGTCAATTTGTTGCAAGTATTTCCTTTCTCTTTGACCATTTTTCTTTCGTGAATGATCCTGGTCTTACTTCAGATATTATTTCAGTTTTGTCTTTTCCTTTAAGAAGTGGAGGGTTGGATGAAAAGTCTGTCTCCAGGGTCCCTTAAAAGCATTGCTCAGCCTCCCTGATGGCTTTGGGTCTCTGTGCTTCTTCTCCCCTGAAAGCTCTCTCCTTCGCCACCTTTTTCCCTACTTTTGACAACGGAGGTTGGGAAACCCTTGCCAGGTTTGGACATTGGGCAGGGCTTCCATGGACTGTATCACACGGGGAAAATCGGGGCTTAAACAGTCATTATCCCGTGACAATTGTGCAAACACGATTGAGATTTCTACCCCGGGAATAATTGGGCAATGAACACAAACAAGTCATTCTTGGGGAAATCCCATCATTGATTTGTTACTGTTTATTGCTTGGTAATCCCCAGGATAATGACTCTTTAATCTCGATGGGATTTAAGATCTCAATTCTGTTTGTGTGTTTTTCTTGGGATAATCACTGTTTAAACATTAAATTTCACCCTTGTGATGAAGTCTTATGGCTTGGACGGGGCCATTTTCATAGAATCAGACTTGGAAGAGGCCTCAAGGGCCATCCAGTCCAACCCACTTCTGCCATGCAGGAACTCTCAATCCAAGCCCTCTGTGCGACAGATGACCATCCAACCTCCGTTTGAAGTCCTCCAAATATGGAGACTCCACCACTCTCCAAGGCGGCAGCGTCTTCCATGGTCAATATGGCTCTTACTCTCAAGACTTTCATCCAAAAGTTGAGAAGGAATCCCTTTTCCTGTAGTTTGAACCCATTGCTCCAGGAAATATTCTCTGGAGATTCAAAAATCAAAATTACTCCATCTTCACAATGCAAAGAGGTATCTCATGAATGCCTGCACTAGAGCTCTCTACCTAGCAGCCATTTCTAAGCACCAAGACTCTGTAGGATGGGATCACAGCAGCTAACATGGCATCAAACTGCTACAATTGGGTCGTATGAACAGACCTTTGGTTTTCAACTTTCTGGTGTCCCTCAGTCTCTCAAGTAGGGATGTGAATTCAGGAATGTCTGAGACTTTGAGGTTTGAGGGCCAAAAGGTAGGACCTGGACAAGGGACACTGATTTCATAAAGCATGATGCATTAAGTAACAAAAAAATTGCCAATTGCCTTGTGAATCATAATAAGATACTGCTCTCCCAGCTGAGCTGGATATTTGCACAGATCCCTTTCCTCTTGCCTGGAGTTGGGGCCCCAAAAATGGAGAAGAGACACCCTCATCTCCTGCCTGAAGATGATCTATGAAAATGGAAAGGTCACTGGCAGGCCCAGATGTATGGCAGCCCTACAGCCCCATGTAAAAAAGGCAAGAAAGAAGAACCGCAATAAAACATGATCCTTTCTAGCCCAGGTTTCAGTCCTGAGGACAGAGGGAGAAATCAGGATTTCACCTGGGAGTCAATGCATGTTGTGTGTGTCAATGCAGGGCTAGAAAGGAGACAGAAATGCCTTCTCAGCATCTCAGCATCGGAAGGTGATAGAGTCTCCTTCCTTGGAGGTCTTTAAGCAGAGGCTGGATGGCCATCTGTCAGGGATGCTTTGATTTGGATTTCCTGCATGGCAGGGGGTTGGACTGGATGGCCCTAGTGGTCTCTTCCAACTCTACGATTCTATGATTCTATGATTCTATGATCCTTCTTCATGGCCACAACCAGTTGAATTCTAGCAGAACCTCACTGATACTAATAGTGGTGCTCTATAATTGATGTTATCTCTCATCGATTCTAGACATACAATAAAGGACACAGAATGCTCCAAATAATTCAAGGATTTATTTAACAAAGGCAAGTTACTTTAATACCAATTATGCTGTGGCAGAAATAGAATAAAAGAAGATTTTATTAGAGTTTTCCAAAAGAAAATAAAAATGTATGAAGGCTCCCTCACCAAAAAAACCTTTTCAGCTGGTCACATTTTTCCACATTCTCTTTAGTGTAGGTTTTATGGTGCCACAAAAGGTGTGAATTGTTAGAAAAACATTTCCTGCAGCCCAAGCATGTCTACAGCTTCTCTCCTGTATGAATGCTATGATGGTTTGTAAGGCTGGCACCTGAAGTAAAACATTTCCCACACTCCTGGCATTTGAATGGCTTCTCTCCTGTGTGGACTCTCTCATGGACCAAAAAATGTGACTTCTGAGCAAAGCCTTTCCCACACTGCTGGCATCTGCAAGGTTTCTCTCCTGTGTGGACTCTCTTATGAACCACAAGGACTGACTTGTCAGCAAAGCCCTTCCCACACTGCTGGCATCTGTAAGGTTTCTCTCCTGTGTGGCTTTTCTGATGGACCAAAAGATATGACTTCTGAGCAAAGCCTTTCCCACACTCCTGGCATTTGTAAGGTTTCTCTCCTGTGTGGCTTTTCTGATGGAGCACAAGCTGTGACTTCTGAGCAAAGCCTTTCCCACACTGCCAGCATATGTAAGGTTTCTCTCCTGTGTGGCTTCTATGATGGACCAAAAGATATGACTTCTCAGAAAAGGCTTTCCCACACTGCTGGCATCTGTATGGTTTCTCTCCTGTGTGGCTTCTCTGGTGGACCAAAAGGTATGACTTCTGGGCAAAGCCTTTCCCACACTGCTGGCATCTGTATGGTTTCTCTCCTGTGTGGACTCTCTGGTGTCTTCTAAAGTTGGACTTGTGAGCAAAACCTTTCCCACACTGCTGGCACTTGTGTGGTTTCTTTCCGCTGTCGATTCTCAGATGTGTCTCAAGTTCTTCTATAAAGAAAGACAAAGACAGACAAGACTGATCTCAGCGTTTAGAGAGGAGAGGCCTCTGGAATTAACAATGGAACTAAGCAAACTTAATCAGGACAAGAAACAGAAGAGATAAAGGGGTTTCTGTGTCCCCTTTCTCTCACTTCATAGACTTGTCACTAATAATTCCTAAATGGAACACCTTTAAAAGTCTGAAAAGAACAACCTGAGCTGGTTTGCATTAGTTTACATGAACCAGTTGTTAAATTTTTCAGGTTCGTGGCTCCTTCACAAGATTCAAGGCATCTTTTTTGGCTGTTTTCTGGACTTCCCCAGAATTCCCTTCCTCTCCAAAGAGAGCTAGACTCTCTTTTTGTTGGTCCTGCTCTTCCCTCATCGCTTCCACATCCCTGATCCCCTTCCATTTCTTCCCATTTGCTCTCATCTCCTTCTGCATGCTTCACCATTTCACCTTCAGCATCTCTTCCCTACCATTCTCTTTTACACATTCTCTCTCAGGACCTTATCACACTGGAGGAATCCAGCTCAGAAATGGGTTTGAAGTAGAATTAACCCACAAATGTGGGATATTTTTCACACTATATTTCTGCAAAACAGAAATAAAGCAAACGCACATGGGACAAAAATGAAAACTTTTTACTTTCAGGAAGTTCTAAAAGGAAAAAGGTATTGGTTTTATCCCTTTTACATTTTGAATTATTTCTATTTTGCAGAAAGGTGTGTGAAAACCTCCCGAATTTGCATGGTTTTTTAAACTTCTGAAATCCTTTTTCTGAGAGAAAGGTGATATAATAAATAAACAAATAATATAATGTAAATATAAATAAATAGTGATGGATTGATTTTCATATTTATTACTACTTTTTATTTATATTTATATTTATTAATATATATATATATATATATATATATATATCTTTTATAAGAAAGGCAGGGAAATCTGTCTCCTTCTTTGGAGGTCTTTAAACAGAGGCTGTCTTTTCAAAACCATCTGTCAATTGGGATGCTTTGATTGTGATTTCCTCCATGGCAGAATTGGGTTGGATTGAATAGCACTTGTGGTCTCTTATAAATATTTAAATATATATAAATATATTAGGCTTAAGAAGGGGTATTTAAAATCCTCAACTAAGGAGCTTGAGTGCCTCACTAAACTACAAATTCCAAGATTCCACCGGAGGTTGTTGTGAAAATGAAAGTGGAATGATAGTGCTATGACTGTGTAACATGAAAGGAAGGACTCTCAGTTTTATAGGAAGGGCCATGGATTCAGGTTCCTTACCCAAGGAGGACACATTCTCATAGTTCTCCATCATTACCACTTCATACAAGGCTCTCTGCTTTGGGTCCAGCAGCTGCCATTCCTCTTTGGTGAAGTACACCACAACATCTTTAAAAGTCACCTGCAAGACAAAGAAATCCTCATCCAGAGAAGGACCAAGCAAAAGGGGGGAAAGCACATGGTGGATTCTGAATATTATTTCATCCCTTCAGAATACAGATGGAGGGTGGTATGACTGAATACTCAAGAGATACTGAATATCTCTTTCCTAAGCTCAGTGAATCCTGAAGTGTTTTACATGGTGAAAAATAAAGTAAAGCCTGGATTCCTTCTTCTTTGCAGATAAAATCTCTCAGATAAAAGCCGACTTGGACGCCACCTTTTCTCCAGATCCTATAAGTGAGGTGTCTAGCGACTCCGTTGTTGCCACATTACTGGGTGAGTTTCAATCTGTAAGTACAGATGACGGGGACAAGCTACTTGGAAGTATGACGAAGACGACTTGCCCCCTCGATCCTTGTCCATCCTGGCTGGTCGTCCAGGGTGGGGACGCATTGAGAGTGTTTCTCCGGAACACGATCAATGCGTCCCTCAGGGAGGGCCCTTTACCATCGTGCCTCAAGGAGGCGGAGGTTAAGCCCCTCCTGAAAAAGCCCTCCCTTTATCCCCTGGATAGAAATCACTACAGACCAGTGTCCTTGCTACCATTTTAAAGCAAGGTGATCGAGAGGGCAGTCTTGGACGAAGCTGACTATCTTGATCCATTTCAAACCGGCTTCAGGACAGGACATGGAGTGGAAACCGCCATGGTTGCTCTGACCAATGACCTCCGCTTGAGCATTGACAGGGGTAGTGGGACCCTGTTAGTGCTCTTGGATCTCTCAGCGGCCTTTGATACAGTACATCATTCCATCCTTTTGGGTCGGCTAAGGGAGTTGAGAATTGGAGGCACTGCTCTTCAGTGGTTCCGATCCTTTCTCTCTGACAGATCCCAAAGGGTGAGGCTCGGGGACAGCTGCTCCTCCAAAATCGAGCTTAATTGTGGTGTCCCTCAGGGTGCCAGCCTGTCCCCAATGCTATTCAATATCTATTATTATTATTATTATTATTTATATAGTGCTGTAAATTTACACAGTGCTGTACATAAAATCATAAATTAGACGGATCCCTGCCCTTAGGCTTACAGTCTAAACACAAAAGGAAGAGGGGAAGGTGGTGGGAAGGGGATGAGGTCCAGTGGATCTTCTCTCCCTCCAGGGCCAGGACCAAGGCAGACGGACTAGAGGGAGGGCTTGACTTCTTAATACATCTATATGAAGCTTAATACATCAGAGGCATGGAGCTCAGTGTCTTCAGTACACTGATGACTAGATCATCGATTCAGTCCTCAGATGGCATCTCCCCTCTTAACACTGGACTCTTTCACACGGGGCTGAATTGGAAGGTTAAAATAGTGCCAATTTGGTATTGTCATCCGAATTCGCGTTATTACGCAAAAGACGTTCATACGTGATTGCTGGCAATGTGGGGCCAATATGAAGGCATCTATGGGTCATTCTGGGTTTAGGTAAATTCGGGCAACCATTGAAGTTACAAATCTGTTTTCTGTGCGTATTTGGGGTCCATTTGAATTAGCAATTGGTGTGGAACGCATTTTCCTTCCTGCCCTGGGATTCTCCTCCCCGTCAGTGAAAAAGTACTGGTTTCCTAGAGACTTCTCTGGAGGGGAGGGACTAATGGCAGAGGGGTGTTTACCATCCCTCCTCATTTTTTGGAGATGTCATCCCGCCTGGGATGCCTAAATCGGGAGATCTAGGCATCCCAGGGCTTGGAGGAGGGAGGGCCCTGAGATGCCTAGTTTGGGAGATCTAGGCATCCCAGGGGCTTGGAGGAGGGAGGGCCCTGGGATACCTAGTTTGGGAGATCTAGGCATCCCAGGGCTTGGAGGAGGGAGGGCCCTGGGATGCCTAGATTGGGAGATCTAGGCATCCCAGGGGCTTGGAGGAGGGAGGGCCCTGGGATGCCTAGTTTGGGTGATCTAGGCATCCCAGGGCTTGGAGGAGGGAGGGCCCTGGGATGCCTAGATTGGGAGATCTAGGCATACCAGGGGCTTGGAGGAGGGAGGGCCCTGGGATACCTAGTTTGGGAGATCTAGGCATCCCAGGGGCTTGGAGGAGGGGGGCCCTGGGATGCTTAGATTGGGAGATCTAGGCATCCCAGGGGCTTGGAGGAGGGAGGGCCCTGGGATACCTAGTTTGGGAGATCTAGGCATCCCAGGGGCTTGGAGGAGGGAGGGCCCTGGGATACCTAGTTTGGGAGATCTAGGCATCCCAGGGGCTTGGAGGAGGGAGGGCCCTGGGATATCTAGTTTGGGAGATCTAGGCATCCCAGGGGCTTGGAGGAGGGAGGGCCCTGGGATACCTAGTTTGGGAGATCTAGGCATCCCAGGGGCTTGGAGGAGGGGGGCCCTGGGATGCTTAGATTGGGAGATCTAGGCATCCCAGGGGCTTGGAGGAGGGAGGGCCCTGGGATACCTAGTTTGGGAGATCTAGGCATCCCAGGGGCTTGGAGGAGGGAGGGCCCTGGGATACCTAGTTTGGGAGATCTAGGCATCCCAGGGGCTTGGAGGAGGGGGGCCCTGGGATGCTTAGATTGGGAGATCTAGGCATCCCAGGGGCTTGGAGGAGGGAGGGCCCTGGGATACCTAGTTTGGGAGATCTAGGCATCCCAGGGGCTTGGAGGAGGGAGGGCCCTGGGATACCTAGTTTGGGAGATCTAGGCATCCCAGGGGCTTGGAGGAAGGGGGCCCTGGGATGCCTAGTTTGGGAGATCTAGGCATCCCAGGGGCTTGGAGGAGGGGGGCCCTGGGATGCTTAGATTGGGAGATCTAGGCATCCCAGGGGCTTGGAGGAGGGAGGGCCCTGGGATACCTAGTTTGGGAGATCTAGGCATCCCAGGGGCTTGGAGGAAGGGGGCCCTGGGATGCCTAGTTCGGGAGATTTAGGCATCCCAGGGGCTTGGAGGAGGGGGCCCTGGGATGCTTAGATTGGGAGATCTAGGCATCCCAGGGGCTTGGAGGAGGGGGGCTGGGGTGCCTAGATCAGGAGATCTAGGCATCCCAGGGCTTGGAGGAAGGGGGCCCTGGGATGCCTAGTTTGGGAGATCTAGGTATCCCAGGGGCTTGGAGGAAGGGGGCTGGGGTGCCTACATCAGGAGATCTAGGAATCCCAGGGGTTGGAGGAGTGGGCCCTGGGATGCTTAGTTTGGGAGATCTAGGCATCCCAGGGGCTTGGAGGAGGGGGGCTGGGGTGCCTAGATCAGGAAATCTAGGCATCCCAGGGCTTGGAGGAAGGGGGCCCTGGGATGCCTAGATCGGGAGATCTAGGTATCCCAGGGGCTTGGAGGAAGGGGGCTGGGGTGCCTAGATCGGGAAATCTAGGCATCCCAGGGGCTTGGAGGAGTGGGCCCTGGGATGCCTAGTTTGGGAGATCTAGGCATCCCAGGGCTTGGAGGAAGGGGGCCCTGGGATGCCTACTTTGGGAGATCTAGGTATCCCAGGGGCTTGGAGGAAGGGCGCTGGGGTGCCTAGATCAGGAGATCTAGGCATCCCAGGGCTTGGAGGAAGGGGGCCCTGGGATGCCTACTTTGGGAGATCTAGGTATCCCAGGGGCTTGGAGGAAGGGGGCTGGGGTGCCTAGATCGGGAGATCTAGGTATCCCAGGGACTTGGAGGAAGGGGGCTGGGGTGCCTAGATCAGGGAGATCTAGAAATCCCAGGGGCTTGGAGGAAGGGGGGCCCCTGGGATGCCTAGTTTGGGAGATCTAGGCATCCCAGGGGCTTGGAGGAAGGGGGCTGGGGTGCCTAGATCAGGAGATCTAGGAATCCAGGGGCTTGGAGGAAGGGGGCCCTGGATGCCTAGTTTGGGAGATCTAGGTATCCCAGGGACTTGGAGGAAGGGGGCTGGGGTGCCTAGATCAGGAGATCTAGGAATCCCAGGGGCTTGGAGGAAGGGGGCCCCTGGGATGCCTAGTTTGGGAGATCTAGGCATCCCAGGGGCTTGGAGGAAGGGGGCTGGGGTGCCTAGATCAGGAGATCTAGGAATCCCAGGGGCTTGGAGGAAGGGGGCCCTGGGATGCCTAGTTTGGGAGATCTAGGTATCCCAGGGACTTGGAGGAAGGGGGCTGGGGTGCCTAGATCAGGAGATCTAGGAATCCCAGGGGCTTGGAGGAAGGGGGGCCTGGGATGCCTAGATTGGGAGATCTAGGCATCTCAGGGTCTGAAGGAAGGAGGCTGGGGAGCCTAGATCAGGAGATCTGTGCATCCCAGGGGGTTGGAGGAGGGAGGGCACTGGGGTGCCTAGATCAGGAGACCTGGGTATCCCAGGGGCTTGAGGGAAGGGGGCTGGGGTGCCTAGATCAGGAGATCTAGGAATCCCAGGGGCTTGGAGGAAGGGGGCCCTGGGATGCCTAGATTGGGAGATCTAGGCATCTCAGGGGCTTGGAGGAAGGGGGCTGGGGTGCCTAGATCAGGAGATCTGTGCATCCCAGGGGGTTGGAGGAGGGGAGGGCACTGGGGTGCCTAGATCAGGAGACCTGGGTATCCCAGGGGCTTGGAGGAAGGGGGCTGGGGTGCCTAGATCAGGAGATCTAGGCATCCCAGGGGCTTGGAGGAAAAGGGCTGGGGCGCCTAGATCAGGAGATCTAGGCATCCCAGGGGCTTGGAGGAAGGGGGCCCTGGGACGCCTAGATCAGGAGATCTAGGTATCCCAGGGGCTTGGAGGAAGGGGGCTGGGGCGCCTAGATCAGGAGATCTAGGCATCCCAGGGGCTTGGAGGAAGGGGGCGCTGGGGTGCCTAGATCAGGAGATCTAGGCATCCCAGGGGCTGGGAGGAGGGGGGCTGGGGTGCCCAGATCAGGGGTTTGCAGGAGGGAGGCCCCTGGGATGCCTAGATCAGGACATCTAGGCATCCCAAGGGCTTGCAGGGGCCCTGTCAAATTTGTCAAACGCTATAACGTGAAACAATGGAGAAGAAGGAAGGGAGTTGTCACCCAGAAGTGTACAGAGGTTGGGACACGCCTCTGGGCTCTCTGCACATGCTCAAAATTGTTAATTCGAAGTCTGGAAAGCGTGGGGAAGGAAATCATATGAAGGTTTCCTGCAAACCTGCCCTGGATTACCTTCTCAGGGGCTGCTGTTTAAGGGTTTGCGTATGATCAGTAATCACGTTATAACGCTAAATTTCAAATTGACCTCACTTTTCCCTTCATTCGGGATTGAGGGATATTCTCCGTGTGAAAGAGTCCATTGTCTTGTGGCGGTAATGGATTGGATGAGGGAAAACAGATTGCAGCTAAATCCAGACAGAACGGAGGTACTAACAGTTACCGGTCCGAAACCAGGCTTGGGAATACATTCACCAGTCCTAGGCAGAGTCACACTCTCCTCTAGACTCTGGCCTGATCTAGATTGGCAAAAAGAGGTGTGTTCATGGCTGCATGAAAGTGTAGCCTTTAGATGAGAAAAAAGGAAAGTGTGCCATGAAAACGCTTTTTTTTTTTTTTTTGCGTTTTAGGGGAGAAGAAGCGCCTTTAAAAAGGTGCTGCTTTTCCCAGCTTCTTTTTTAAAAACGGTGAAACAGCGCAGCTGCATCTAAAGGCTGCGGTGTAGCTGCTAAGCATTAAGGAAAAGGCAACTTCATGTCACACTTTCCTGCCAATCTAGAAAGCCCCTCTGTTTGCAGTCTGGGGGTACTTCTGGACTCGTCGCTTCACATGTGAATGCGATGGTCAGGAGTGCCTGTTATCAGCTATTGCGGATTTGCACCTGCACTGTCCATGAGATCATAGCTGTTTTAATTGTTGCTGATTTTAACTTTAACTGTTGTTAATTTTAATAAGCCTTGGTTTAATTTAATTTTAAGCAGGGGGGTGGGTGGGAAGAGAGATGATTGTCATTTTACTCTGTATTTTTAAACTCCTGCTGTACCCCGCTCCAATTATTTCATTAGAGAAGCGGGTTATAAATAAACTTTATTATTATTATTATTCCTGATGAACCGGATTTCTTATGTGAACGGATAATAATAATAATAATAATAATAAAAAAAATTTATCTATATCCCGCCCCATCCGCACTCAGGCAATGGAGACAGCTTACAACATTAAAATTTATACATAAAACCCCAATTCTCCCTCCCTTAAAAGAGAAGTAAACATTTTATTCTCTTTAGCACATAGAAATTATCCCACGTTGGTCTTCCTATCTTTATTACCAACCAGTATAAATCTAGGGCAGGCTCACCCAAACTGTCAGGTGTTTTGGTGTCTCAACCTCTATGGTCAAATTAGTTTAGCACATAAGTCAGAGAACCCCACAATAATCTTTTCCCACTCTTCACAAGAAAAACATGAGAACCAGAAATGAAGTCATCAGGAATTGCTTCCCTTCATTATTCCTGAAAACCAGCTGCCAGAGTCAGGCATCTCCCTCCCTCAAAATGGTGGACCGACATATCCCTGGGTTTAATTGAAACGTAGGCCTAGACAAGGTCGTCTTGACAGATTCTAAGGGAGACTCTGAAGGGTCTTCATTGGCAGGAAGCACCAGCCCTGGCCCTAATTCCCTGGGATTGAAAGCAAGGACAAGATGGACAGAAGCAAGGGTCAACTGAGCCACTGAAGGACGGAGGAAGACTTCTAAAGGAAGGGAAAAAGTTCTGCCTTTGGTATCAACTGTTGGGGATCCTATGTTGAGACTCCTCCCGACGGCTGAATTGCAAAGGAGGGAGTGAATGTTCACCTTCTTCAAGGTAATCTCTCCTGTGGTTCCCTCCAGAGCTTCACCTTTCCTCCTACTTTTGGGAGCCATCTTGGAGAGGTGCACTCCTGCTGAAGGAACAAATGGCAGGGTTTTACATGTCCACACATTTGCACAATTTTCCATAGACCGCCAAAAGGAATAATCAATGGTGCTGAGACAAAATCAAACCTGAAGCCTGTTCCTATAAGACAAAATAACTAAATTGAGGCTGTCTTACTTTGGACACATTGGTAGATGACAGCACTCCTTGGAAAAATGGAAAGCGGGAGGAAAAGAGAAAGAACACACTGCAGGTGGATTGAGTCAAGGAAGGCCAAATGCTGACTTTGCAAGACCTGGTTAAGCCTTTCAATAAAAATTGCTCTTGAAGGTCTCTCAGAGGAGTTTATCAGACAGGAGGAATTAATCTCAATTTCCTTGCCCCCTTCAAGGGTCTTTCTCAAAATGGGTCTGGGATCTGGAGGTCATTGGGAAAGGAAGCTCCTTGGATCCCACCAGAAGACAAAGTCAGGGGTCTTGAGGATTATCCATCCTTTTCTGTGGGATTCAGAGGGGCATTATCCTTTTGCCAGGGCTGGAGGAAGACTGAAAGAGAAGATGGGAATGACAAATCTTCTTCCCTTTGGCCTCAGGCAGAAAGGAGAGGTGGGTCTGCCCTCTTTCTCCTCTGCATTCATGGAAAGAGTCTGCCTGCCCTCCTCCCCCCACAGAGAAAATGGAGGTCGTTTTTGGATGAGGTGCAAGGGGCCATCCTCTGACCCTCTGAGCCTCCTCCAGCAGCAAGGGCCCATTGCAGGATTCCCTGCCTGAAGGCTTCCCCATTTGCCCCTGCTTCCGGCAGGCTGCTTCCCATTTGGGCAGAGAAAGGGCATGAAAGGAGCTCAGAGGTTGGGGAAGGGTCTGGACTTGGAGGGGAAGGAGATGGGGGTCCGCACTCAGACCAAAGGCATCCTCCCTTCCCTTCCCTGGCCGCATTGCTTCAACTGAAGCTGCCTTAGATGACCAGATGAACTTCATCCAAAGGTATTAAAAGAAGGTTTTAGGTCTGTCAGGACTCCTGGAGAACTCCTGGAAAACTGGAGAAGTCCCAGAAGACTGGAGGAGGGCAAATGTTTTCCCCATCTTTTAAAAAAGGGAAAATGAGACTCAAATTCTGACTGCCCAGTCAACCTGGCTTCAATATCGGGAAAGAGTTTAAAGCGGATCATGAAAAAAAAAAAAAAAAAACAGTCTGGAAGCACTTAGTAAGGAATCACTAAGGCACGATTTAGACGGGCACAATGAGGGCTAAAAAGGGCGATTTTAGGGTTAGGGAGGGCGCAGTGTCCGAACTCAGCTGCACGTATTATCACATCCGCTCGCTGCTTTGACCGTGTTTCTCCTCTTTTATCCTCCCTTCATTGGCTCCCCTTCCCCTTCCGCATCTAGTACAAGCTTTTGTTGTTGACTTTCACGGACTGAACCCTCCTTACTTGTCTGAACTTCTTTCTCCTCACACTCCTTCTCGTACCCTCCGTTCTGGTAGTCAAGATCTAATGTCCCAGCCTAGGATTTCCATTGCCCTGTCCCGGATTCGTCCCTTCTCACTTGCTGCCCCTCACTCCTGGAAACTTCTTCCCCCACATGTCCACCTCTTCACTTCTCTAACCAGTTTCAAAACTGAATTAAAGACTATATTGTTTATGAAAGCGTTCCCAGGATTATGCCGTCTGCCCCAGGATGCCTCATTTTAATTATGTATTAAGAAGCCATGACCTACCTCCAGTCCATCTGCTTGGTCCAGGCGCCAGAGGGAGAAAGAAACATTGGGTCTTACCTGTGATATGTTCATTTTCAGCGATGTAGGTGGGAATATCCTATATCCTGGGTTGATTCTACAGTGTGGCGCCTATTGGTTAAGGACTAGGGATATCCCTCCTCCACCGCGCCAATTCCTTTGAGGATCTCCATCTCGCTGTCCAGACCCTTTGCTGATTGAAGTCTGCTGCGGAGCACATCTAGTGGTCAAGGACAGAGGGATCTCCCTCCTCTGCCACACCTGGGCTCTCTGGCCTTTCAGCCCCTTCAGCCAGACATGGCTGGACTTGGACTGTCTTCTTCTTCTTTAATGCTGGAGTTGGGCCTAGTTGCCTCATGGCACAGCAGCTTCTGAATTGTCTCTCCCTGCCTGGCTTTGCTTTAGAAAATTAGAAGTTAGAAAAGCAAAGGAATAGAGCAAAGACTAAAGAAACATGGTTGTGAAGGCAGGAGAGAACAGAACATGAATATAGGAAGAACAGAAGAAATATTAGAGAAATATTAAAGTCTTTAGACAAAGTAAAGGAAGGAGAGAAGGAAAAACACAGCCTACTCGGATCCGAGGCAGGAAAAAGACTGAGGGATGGTGGGGGTTGCTCCCTCTGGTGGTGACTCCTTCAAGTCTGTCAGCCCTGCCTACTTGGAGCAATGAGACGGAATCAACCCAGGATATAGGATGCTCCCACCTCCATCAATGGAAAAAAGAACCACTGGACCTCATTCCCTTCCCACCACCTTTCCCTTCTCATTTTGTGTTGTCTCTTTTAGATTGTAAGCCTGAGGTCAGGGAACCGTCTAATTTTAAGATTGTATATACAGCACTGTGTAAATTTACAGCACTACATAAATAAAGGTTAATAATGATAATAATAATATAATAATAATAATAATAATAATAATATTCAGACAATTGAGAGAGAGATAACTGTAGGATAATAAAATGGTGGGGATCTAATGATCAAATTAGTAATTGGAAACTTGCTAATTACAGGGGGGAAATCATTGGTATCTATCCTTTCTAAAACAATGATAAAGTTTGAAATGGAACCTGAAAACAGTAAGCAATACTGTTGGTTTTAGAATCAATAGAAATGGACAAATTAACAAGACGTTTCTAGAATCAGAAAAAAGGAAAATAACCCTCCTAATTTTTGGAATTCAGTTTCGTCTGATGAACTACATCAATTGATTCTCAAATTAAAATCTGGAAAGTCCCCTGGATATGATGGCCTCCAAGTAGAAATTTTGAAATGTTGCCTTGAACTATGGACAAAGGCTTTGGTCAATTTATTTACTTTTGTAACCAACTCTGGTGAGATTCCAGCTGATTGGAAAGATTCCGTCATAATTCCAATCTTTAAAAAAGGAGATAGAGAGGATCCTGGCAACTATCGCCCAATAAGTCTTCTCTCGGTAGTGGGCAAACTTTATGCCAGTCATTTGGCTGTGAAATTACAGAGTTGGATGAATGCACAAGCTTTGATAGGCCCGGAAGCTGGTTTTAGAAGTCATATGTTCACTTTAGATCATATAACAGTCCTTTCATTTCTCATAAACAAATACTGTATTTGTCACGCCCTATAGGTAAATTATATGCAGCTTTCATTGATCTGAAGGCAGCTTTTGACTCAATTCATCGACCTTCATTTTGGGACAAGTTGAGCAGGCTTAATATAGATCCCCAATTGTTGTTTCTTTTGAGCCAATTGCATACAAACAATCATTGTAGAGTGAGATTTTCAGAATCGGGCCAATTAAGAGATTCTATCTATTCTGGCATTGGAGTATGACAGGGTTGCATGCTGGCTCTGCACTTGTTTAATTTATTTGTGGTGGATTTACCAGCCTTTATGACCTCAGTGGATTCCCACCCGCCTTCGCTGGGAAATCGATTACTTTTTGTACTCCAATATGATGACGATACTGTATTGCTCTCTTTGGCCCCATTCACACTACATTTTGATTCGAAGTGTGACACGGGCTATATGACCCTCATTCACACTCGAATCAACTTCCTATCCTCATTGGACCGATTAGTGGAGGAAAGGACCGGGTTAAAAGCAAAAAGCCTGGCCTTTCCTGACACTACTTTTAAAGTGGTCTTTTTCGGAAAACACGATTCTGAAGCGTTTCCAATAAGCGGGAACGCTGGTCAGAATCTTTTTTTTGGGGGGGAGGGGGGTATTGATCGCAAAATCAATCTTGTGCATTTAAAATCTTGTGCATTTGCAATCTTGTGCATTTGTGATCAGTATAATGAAGAAAAAGAAAACACACACACACACACATTTGCTCCTGGGGGGGTCCTTCCTCCTTCCTTCCTTCCCCCCTTACTTCCTTTTTTTTCTCTTTTTCTTCATTATACTGATCACGAATGCACAAGATCACAAATGCACAAGATTGATTTTGGAATCAATACCTGCTACCCAATAAAAAACATTCCCCTGCACGAAGGGGATGGGGCGTTAAGGGCTGTCATCTTACATGGCAGCTCCAGTTGGAACGACAAGCGTTCCTGGCTAAGAATGCGGTTCCAAACAAGGTCCTTTTTCATAGTGTGAATGAGGGGTCTTTTGGAATCGCTTTCATGAGCGGAGCACAACCCAGTTCCAATGCGGGTTTTTCTGCAAGTAGGAATGGACCCTGTATCTCAAGTGGGCATGACAAGAGCCCTGAAAATATTCTCTGAATAACCAGGCAATAAGCAGCAACAAATCATTCTTGGGATTTCCTGTGAATCAGAACATTGTGTGAAAATCTTCATCATGATCGTGGTGTTGCAGATGATAGGTAGGAGGCAGAGTCTTGTCGCAATACAAAAGTAAGACTAGATACAGCAAAAGAGATTAGTTTCTGTTCGTGTGAGCCAGATATATAAAGGGCTCCAACTTGAACCTGCAGGACTTCATCCAAGCGTATGCTTTCTGTTTACCTCCCTACTTCCATTATTTCTTCAGAGGGAGACTGTCATCAAAGTGTGCCTTTTGCCAAATGATTTTTTCCAATGTGACAGAAAAGATGCCTTTACGACCATCTCCATTGGGAATAGAATGGAAGTGCTTGGAGGGCATGCAGAGATGTAAACAGAAAGCCGCTTCTCGATTGCTGTGCCGTGGCTTGTTTTTGTAATGCGAAAAGGCCGGTAACTGGTAGAAGACTGCAACTGTTTCCAAATCCTAAATGTTTAAGTATAGAAACAGTAAAAAATGGAATGCCGTCCAGATTACACTACAGAAATAATGAACATTGGGTGCAGATCAAGGAGCTCATTTATATTTGAAAAAAACAAACTGTCAGATGAGTTGAGACATTGGACTCTTTCAGATGTGGGAAATTGGAAGTACAATCCAAGGGCAATACAGATGCAATCATGGGGTTTCACGTTATTGCGAATTAGAGCTTCTCACGCAATTTCGGGCAAAAGGGAAGTCACTCCGAATGCAATCATGGGGTTTCATGTTATTGCGAATTAAAGCTTCTCACGCAATTTCGGGCAAGGGAGGGTTATTTTCGGGTAATGGGAGGTCATTCTGAACGCCTTCCAAACACAATGGGGATTCACGTCAATTCGCTAAACTAGCGAATTCACATGAATTCACATTGGCTGCATCCGGAGTTGGGAGAAATTCCTCCCGTTTGAAAGAGTCCACAGAAAACAAATGTTTGGTTTCAACCTTGAACTAATAGATTTGCTCATTCAGAGGAAGGGATGACCATTTCATTTCATTATAATTTCACTATAGTTGGACCTCTATATCCATAGATTTTTTTTATACTTGGATTCAATCCCAGAGCTTCAAAATATATATATTTTTAAAAAATAACCCTTCCAAAAAGCAAATCTGGATTTTATCATTTTATATAAGGAATACTTGCTACAACATTGTATGCAATTGGACTTGAGCATCCTACTGGGAAACTTTGAGAAATCCAAAATATTGGTTTTTTCCAAAAGATTTGTTCCAAGAGTGTGGAAGGTTGGTAACCAAATCATTGAGGAGGTTAAAAAGTATGTCTATCTTGATGCTCTTTTTCACTTTAATGGGCAATGGAGTAAACAGAGGGAGAAAGTAATACAAACAGGGAAAAGATCACTGGCGGTTATACAATCCTTTTATTATAAAAAAGGCAACCACGATATTCTTGCGGCCTTAAAAATTTATGAAGCTAAATTAAGAAAGCAATTACTATATGGCATATTTGCCTGGTTTCCTGCCTTTAATAAGGAGATTGAAAGTCTACACATACCTTTTTTTACAGGAGATTATTATCTGTGCCTCCGTGTGTGCACCATCTGACTCTTTGTGCAGAATTAGGATTGAATTCCCTTGAAACTGTGGCCTGGCTGATGGTTTATAGATTTTGGTTTAAAATTCATTTCAGGCCTAACAGATCTAGTCTTTTATGGTTTTAATAATAATACTATCAGCACACATTGTACTAGTTGGGATAAAAGCTATGAAAATAAAGTAAATTTGGTGGGTTTAAATTTTGTTTCTCATAGAATCCTAGAGTTGGAAGAGACCACAAGGGCAATCCAGTCCAACCCCATTCTGCCATGCAGGAACTCTCCATCAAAGCTTCCCCGACAGATGGCCATCCAGCCTCTGTTTAAAGACTAACTGAAAAGGAGTGCTTAGAGTCTATAAAGGTTTGTCTTGTAGAAAGAGAACATCAGTTGACATATCCAGCTCCTCCCAGAGTGTTTTCTGAACCCCCCCTTGCAGAGTAGGATTCCTGATTATTTTCAATCTCTTTCTTTGCGGGTGTCAAGGAAGGCTTTCCTATTTGCAAGGCTCAATATTCACCCCTCAAATGTTACCAGAGGTAGATATTTAAAGACCTCTTTTCCATCGTGTGTGTCACTGTGAACAAGCTCCTCATGTTTGCTTTGTCTTTTGTATAAAAATCCGGGGGGAAAATTGTTAAGAAGGTTATTGAAAATGAATATCTGTTTGGTTGGACTATCAGTGGAATACTTATTGGAAGATAGGAACCCGCAGGTCACAAGCTTAATGGCAAATTTTCTGATAGACACAACAAAAATATGGTCTAAATTTAATTAATTAATTAATGTACAGTATTTTACTAATGATTTTATTATTATTGTAATGTGTGCTGTTGTATATTTGTTTTATGCCTAATAAAGGTTGGTATTGGTATTGGTTGGAAAAGAATAAATGAATGGAATGATGTGTTAAATTTAAAAGGAAAAATGGGGAAATTTACTTTTGATAGATTAAGAATAGAATATAAATTGTGAATTGTGTTCAGATAACTTGTCTTTTCTGGGATACACACACACACAAATGTAGATTTCGGTGTAAAGGTACAAGGATATCTGGTAAGGTTTTCTTTCTGTTGGTAATTGTGAGGAAAAATGGTTCATCCTAAAGGTAAAGAAACTAATAATATATTTCATTTGAAGAGGATGACTAGAAAAGGGAATGTACGTAAAAAGAGGAGGAAGAAGAAAATACAAGCCTATGGGAAAGAAACTAATCAAATTAAATTTGTAACACAAGTGAAAAATAAGTAATGTATATACCAAAAATTAGGAAAAAGGAAGTCGTGAAAGGGATAAGAGTGAAAGGAAAAGTATGTAAGATGTTACATGTGTTGGAAATTGTGTTGTGGTTTTTTGTGTTTGGTTGTCAGGGTTGTTGTTGTTTTAATTGCTTTGTGAATAAAAAGAATTAAAAAAGAAGAAATACTGACGTGTTTGACCTCAATTATGGAGAGATCTGGAAAGAAATTAAAGAGAATATGGTTAAATGGCCCAGATGTTAACTGTCCTTTTATGGTAGATTTACATTGATTAAAATGTCTGTACTTCCTAGGTTAAACTTTTTATTCTCTAATTTGCCTATAATGCACAACAACAAACCTTTCCTTACAAGGAATAAAGAGATAAAAACATTTATCTGGGAAGGGAAAAAGCCGGGGACCAGATGGAAACCTCTAACTTTCCAGATGGAAAACGGCGGTTGTGATTTTCCAGATTTGGAATTATATTTTGAAGCCAGTGCTCTAACTTGGCTCCAGGACTGAATAAAGCTCAATAAACAAGAGATTACTTGATTTGGAGGGCTTTAATCTCAGGGACGGTTGGCATGTGTACTTTTGGTTTGAAAAAGCGAAACTCCATCAAGACTTTGAACACAATACACTGAATCATAGAACCATAGAGTTGGAAGAGACCCCAAGAAGGGCCCTGATCCAGTCCAACCCCATCCTGCCGTGCAGGAACTCCCAATCAAAGCATGCCCATTGACAGATGGCCATCCATCCTCTGCTTAAAGACCTCCAAGGAAGGAGACTCTGTAAGGATAACTACTCAAATTTGGGGGGGTATTAATTAGCTCAAATACACCAATCTTGGCTCCTTACAAAGACCATACAAGGACCGGATTCCCGAATTGTTTACGGAGGTTCGAGAAATCCCAGAACTGACACCAAAAGCAGAGTTTTGGATTTTAACGCTAGTTTATTGATGTACAGGGGACACACTCATACACCATTCAGACATGCAATCACACAAGGCTAATAGAAGGAAAAGAAGAGGCCTTCTAAGGATGACATACTTGCCTGAGATGGCTCTTCCAGGATCCAGGCTGGTGCAGCAATGCAATGGAGGGGAATAGGGGAAAGGGTGTGTGTAGGACTTAGGGAAAGGGAAAGGTGAGAGGAAAAAGGGGGGGGGGGGTTGGAACTGCAGAGAGCCCCAAACGACCAGAGGTCTGTCTGAGATCCCAAGGCAGAACAAGTTAACAAAGAAATGGCAGAGTTTAAGTACCCTTCTGGTCACGTCCACAGTAGAGGCTTTTGTCCCACTTCAAAGAAAGCCACATTTACATATCACTTGATCCAGGAAGCCTCTTCCGTGGGAAAAGCATTGATACCGGAATAGCTGGCATCTGTTAAGTGTCACAAAGTCATAAAGCTACCCCAAGGTGTGAAGCATCTTTTTCCTGTTTGCAACTCCCAACTAGGCTATGCTGTATACGTGATCTCCTCGCCTTGAGGCCATGGAGGACTGGGGGACATCTCCCATGATGCCTTTCCATTAGGGTCATAAGGAAACATGCCTTCACTTTAGGGATGCAGCTTCTCCTTAGAGGTTTCCATGATCAAGCAATGCAAGAGTTGAAAAACATCCAGTTGCCTGTTCTGCAGATGCATTCTGGGTTGTGGGGTGTCTTTGCATCGTTGCAATATGGGTAACAACAACTCCGCCACAATCTCCGAGGAAGGAGCGTGTTCTTCCACTGTCGAAGAACGCCTGAGTAAAGTCCGACTAAGAGTCTGGGTTGAAATAAAGGTAGGAGTTTGCCACATGAGAGCCTACGTGCCCCCCATGCGCTCCCAATCCGAAATTGGTCAAAAGTGGTGGCATTCCAAGGCTGTGTTCACACTGGAGAAATAAACTGGTTTAAGTGCCATGGCAGCTCAATGCTGTGAAATTCTGGGAATTGTAGTTTGTTGTGGGGCCTTCCTTCCTTAAGCTCCGCTCCGCTCTGGGCCCACAACAAACTACAATTCCCAGAATTTCACGGCATTGAGCCGCCATGGCACTTAAACCGGTTTGTTTCTCCAGTGCGAACGCAGACATAAAAAACAAATCCGATTGGGGATGGTTGTCACACACGAGCACAACAAGGATTGAAAAGAAGAGTACAGAGGGCCCAATTCACATTGTGTTATCAAATGGGGGAGGGCAAATCCCCATGGCCACCAGTTCCCAAACACCTTCCATGCGCGTGTGCCTGCTCCGGCTGCCATTTCTCCGAGGCTGAGAGAGTGTGACTGTGCGCTGCAGCCATGAGAGGGAGAGCCAGGCCCAAACTCAACAAACTCCAACTCCCAGAATTCCATAGCAAGTGACTCCAGGCAACAAACTGGGACTATTCCTCCAGTGTGGATGCAGCCTTCGTTTGACCCTGCCATATCCTGGTTTGGGGCTGCTTGAACTGCCTTGAGGATCAACGCTTGTGTGATTATTCTCTAGGATTGGTACTTTTGTGAGGCATTTTAACCTTCTCTCTGTCAGAGAGGAAAAAACTACAAATCCCAGGGTTCCACAGGACTGGAGCCATAACTTGTGAGGAAGAGGCGTGGCTGACTATTATTGACTGACTGACTGAGGGGGCGGGGCTTAACAGTAAGAGTGATGACGCTGAGGAACAAAAAAAAAAAGAGAGAGACTTAGTGCGCATGCGCAGCCAGGCTATTCTCTGCTGCTGCTGCTGCTGCTGCTGCTCCCGCGCGTCACGTGACCCTGATCCGTTGCCTCTCAGTGCGCATGCGCGCCCGGGCCAAGCTACGTCAGAGACAGAAGAAGAATATTCCCCGGATGCTGAGACCGGAAGTGCGTCGGGGAAGGGGGGTCAGGTGTCCGGAAGCGGGTCGGGAGGTGGGATCACGTGCCCGGAAGTGGAGGCCGTAAGTGGGATCACGTGCCCGGAAGTGCCTGGGGTGTGAGGAGAATAGATCGGAGAAGGGAAGGGGCCGCCGCCGCCGCCGCTATGGGCTGCTGCTACAGCAGCGAGAACGAAGCCTCCGACCAGGTCTCTGCCTCCAATCCGGGAAGGAAGGAAGGGGAAAAGGATCAGGGACCCGCTTTAACTCTTTGTTTGAGTCACTGGCTATGGAATTCTGGGAGTTGGAGTTTGTTGTGGGGCCTTAAGGCCCCACAACAAACTCCAACTCCCAGAATTCCATAGCGACTGACCCAAACAACGAGCCCTGGGCCCCACAACAAACTCCAACTCCCAGAATTCTTCATGGATGCAGCCTCCTACATCGACTTGGAACTATGGGAAGTGTAGTATATGTGGAGCCGAAGGGTTTCGTGGCGGGAGCCCATAGTTTTTTTGCGGCTCTGCGGCCGTGAAAGAGTTCCTTTCTGACGTTTCGCCGGCATCTGTGGCATCTTCAGAGAATTACAGACTGGAAAAGGATATATATCTCCTGTGTGACCCTGGGAAGGAAGGAGTCGTTTGCAAATGTATAGTTCTGTGGCTAATGGTAGTCCTCAGGGTGGGAGGATATGCGGACTTATCCTCCCACCCCTGAGGACTGCCATTAGCACCAGTTAGCAGACATTAATCCTTGTTTGCATATCCTCCCACCCTGAGGACTGCCATTAGCAACAGAACCATACGTTTGCAAATTACTCCTCCCTTCCCAGGGTCACACAGGATATATATCTCCATCCTTTTCCCAGGCAAACACTCTCTGAAGATGCAACCACAGATGCTGACGAAACGTCAGAAAGGAACTTGTCATAGCCAGGAAGCTCCACAAAAAACTATCAGAACAGTGGCATTTCCAAGTTCTGTTTCCAACTACAGGTGACAGTCCTTCCTGGGATCCCAGCGCGCACCGTCCGGGTGCAGCCCAGCAGAGCCAGTTTTGCTGCTTTTTTAGCTTCCCAGCCCACACCGTTGTAGGTAAACAAGAGTCAGGCGGTCTTCTTCAGTTCCCTCTTCTGATTAATGCAGCTTAGAAAATAGGGAAGGCCCTTGGCAGGGCCTCTCTTCTTATTTTGGAGCCTCTTATTTTTTGGTCCATCCACCCCATTGTCTCAAAGTAGAACATCCCTAAGCCTTTTTTGCAAAGAAATGAGTGGCTTCTTCCATTCTCACCAAAGTGCAACAAAGTACGTCTGGGGAAAAAAACGTTTTGCGAAATTGGGATGGGTCAGCTCTCGGCCATTGCTTGCCCATCGGTCCCAATTGCTATCTTCCACCTTGGAATTTATTTTTAAGTCTCATTTTCTCCCCAAAATGGTGTTTGAAGCAATTTGGTGGGACTGTGTTCCTATCTTGGTTCTGTTTTGGGAAAGGAAAAAAAAAAAAAGATCTCTGCAAAGGTTTTCCACTGTGGTTTCCTGGAGGCAATGCTTGTTTGTTGCAAGTGACCAAGGCAAGTAACTGGCTTAAAGGGCTGTTTGTATATCTGGTGCCTAAAAAGACACATAAAAGGACGGACTCTATTAAGGAGGCCATGGCTATGAATTTGCAGGACCTAAGCAAAGGAGGTCAGGGAGCCTTGGAAATGACTCTTCCGCAGGGTCTCCCTGAAGGCGGTCGACAACAACAACGTTGAAGCATAGCAAGGCAGCCTGGTGTAATGGTTTGAGTGTTGAATATGACTCTGGAGACCAGAGTTTGATTCCCAGCTCAGCAATAAGATCTAGAGCAAGTTACATACTCTCAACCTCAGGGGAAAGCAGTGGCAAACCAACCTCTGTGATAGTTGCCATAAGTCAGAAATGACACGAAGACATACCGGTACAACAACAACAACTAAGTTGAAGCATAGACACAAGAGTGTTGCTGCCTACTTGATGGACCTATAACCTGTACTGGGAGGAAGGCAGGATATAAACACACATAATAATAATAGGAGTGGTAGTAGTAGTAATTGACTCTCCACACAGTAGTAGTAGAGAGCCCTCTTTGCTCTGGGAAGGGTTTCTTTGTTGATTTGCCCTCTCAGAAGCCTTGTTCTGGTTCTTTTTGGGGTGCATGGGTTGGAAGGGGGGGGAGAAAGGGTGCCGAAATCCCTCTGGCCTTTGTCCGTGGCTAAACTCCTCTCTCTTAACTCTGTAATCCCAACCCAGTCAGTTGTGCTGAGCTGTCAGTCTTTTTGACTTTTCCTTCTCTTCTGCTGCTCTTCCTGACAGAAACGGTCCCCACATGGGTAAAACTCATCAGAAGCAGCCATTCAAAATCTTAACACATCAACTCCCATCATCCCCAGCCTGCAGAGCAAATGAGAGTTGCAATCTAGAATCTCCGGAGGACACTGGGTTGGGAAAGGCTGCTGTGAAGGGCTGAAAATATATGGCCATGGGACATTTCGGGGTTTGTTGTGGGTTTATCCCAGCATTTCTAGTAGTGTTTTCCTATAAACATAGAAGCTGCTTGCTTCGAGATAAGTCCAAGTGCTTCCTTGCTCCTGGAATGACTGCTTGCCCTGGTCACACTTGGCAGCCACTTGGAGCCCTTACGTTTTAAAGGACTCTGCGTCCTTCAGTTCCTCCACCCAAACTCTTTGCAACATGTGGAATATGTAGTAGTAGTAGTAGTAGTAGTAAATTTTATTTCTTGGTAGTTTGTAGTGGTTTGAGCGCTGGATGACTAGGGATTGAATTCCCATTGCTCACTCACACTCTCTCAGCCTCAGGCAAAGGCAATAGCAAAGCTCCCTTGAACAAGTCTTGCCAAGAAAACCTCATGATAGGTTCATCTTAGGATGCCATAAGTCAGTGCTGTCTTGAAGGCACAAAGCATGCCACCTCCTGGGTGTCCTGCCTGGAGTAGAGATGTTTCCACAATTTTGGACCTCTGGAGAAAAACTGTTTATATGCGCATGTGTGTATGTGTATGTACACACACACACACATGTAAAGAAACAGAACGTTTTGGAAAATCTGAAAAACCGTCAATGTTTCTCCCCTTTACTGACTGAAATGGGCTCCCCCCACCCCTGAGTCTTCAGCCTGGACTCCTCAGGCAAACATTGCTGAGTCCCAAGCAGCCTGCTTTCTTTTCAGGGATGCTGGCCATGCCTGCCAAGGCAGAGCAATCACGGGAATACCTTTTGGTGGCCTCATCTTCCCTGGGAGCTGCTTCCAGAGCCATGGCTCCGTCACCTTAGTTTTGGCCCAGCTCTTTCCAGGTGTTTTCTACCACCCGAAGCAGCCCCCAGCCTGGTTCCTAAGGAGGGGCATGGCCGAGTAGGGGTGCCTTGGAGGCATGGGGAGAAGCCCCAGGGAAGGACATGGCCCTAAACCTCGCTATTGGTCCCAGCTAAAGTAAATCGATGCAACTGTGTAAGTATTGACTTATAAAGTTCCCATCGATACAGTGGAAAAGAGATTTTCAACTAAATATTAGGAAGAACTTTCTGAGGGTAAGAGCTGTTCTATGGTGGAAAACTTTCCCTCCAAGAGTGGAGGAGTCTCTTCCTTTGGAAAATTTAAAGCAGAGGCTGTATAGCCATATTGTGGGAGTGATTTAGTTGTGTCCTGTCTTGCTTGGCAGGGGTCAGACCAGATGACCCTTGAGGTCCCTTCCGGCTCTGATGGTGTGAATTTGGGAAATCCCGCAAATGCTTCTTGGCAGTTTGAGATACATTCAGGAGCCTGGACACTAGTGTCCCACTGCAGCACTGTGTCTCTTCCAAAGTCCTCAGCTTGATTTTGTGTTTTTTCCTCTCCCCTTTCTTTCCAGGGGGAGGAGTCGAAGCCCCTTCTGCCCCCGGCCTCCAGTCCCCCCAACAAATCCTTAAATGGAACGGAGCCCAGCTGGAACAGCCTGCCTTCAGCCCGGACGGATGAACAGGCCTTGCTTTCCTCCATCCTTGCCAAGACAGCCATGTAAGTGCCCTTTCTCTGATTCAAAGGGAGGGTTGGTGGATCGGTGGGTGAAAACCTCAACATCGAAACCCTTTGGGGCCTGTGTGTTCCTGTAGCTTCCTGCGCAAAACAGCACAGTCTGTTGGTCATCTCTGGTTGGGATCCCGTCCTGTTCTCTTTTGCAGACCCAGGAAAGTAAAATTTAACATCCATGATCAAGAGCAGTCTGCCTCTGAATGCCATGTCTTGTGGGCAAGAGTTGTTGCTTTTATGTCCTGCACATGAAGTTCTGATGTTGCATTTGAGGTTCATTGCAGGTAGTAGGATGCTGGAGTAAGTCTTTTCTCCAGACGCACTGTTGTTTGGTTCTTCTGGAAGCTTCTAGGGAGGAAGATTCACTCCGGCAGTACTAATGATAATCGTGATCCTTTTATACATCTCCTGAAGAGAGTCTCAAAATATCTACAGACCAAAGCACTTTGAAGTTTTTTTAACAATTAAGTATCCTTCTTTAGAGGAGGAGTGCCATTTCCTTTCCTAACCTTGAGCCTCTCCTTTCTTGCAGCAACATCATTGACGTTTCAGCTGCAGATCAGCAGCAGATGGAACAACATGAGTACATGGACCGAGCCCGGCAGTACAGGTAGGAGCAGGAATTGAGAACGTTAATGCTCCTGAGAACTGGGGCCTTGCAAGTCTCTTCCCTACACCAGATGGTGGGCCGTGGGGAGGAGGAGTTAACCTGGGAAGAGACCCATTACTTACACTTGCTTTAAGGACTACTGTTCTTATTGATTCATTTATACATTCGTCTAGGAACGGCCAGCTTACAGAAATTAAATCCAGTTAAATACAAGTTTTATTTTTGAAACCATCTGCTGAAATATTTGCTAAGGGCTCTCAAAAATTTGGGTCGGCAGTGGGTTAGACTAGATGACCTTTGGGCCACCATCCAATTCTATAGCAAAGAATTGTAGAGTTTGCTGGTGGCCTGAAGGTCATCTAGTCTAATCCACTGCCATCTATTTTTATTTTGTTTATTAGAGTATTTATACTCTGCCATTCAGCCTTAAAGGCTATCAGAGCGGCTTACAATTATTATTTTAATTAGACGGTTCCCTGTCCTCAGGCTTACAATCTAAAAAGACACAACACAAAAGGAGAAGGGAATGGTGGGGGGGGGGGGAGGGGGTCAGGTCCAAAGTACTCATGGAAGTTGCTTGCCCAGCTTTCACAGTGAAGAGGTTCTTCCTCATGTTTAGGTGGAATCTCTTTTCTTATAATATGAATCCACTGGTTCGTATTCTAGTCTCGAGCAGCAGAAAACAAGCTGGCCAAATTGTCTACATGACATCCATTCAAATATTTAAAGATAAAGAGATTGGTTTATTTATTTATTTCAAGGATTTCGATCCTGCCTTCGTCCCACAAGGGGATTCATTGTTTAAATGAGTCTTCTGCTCTGCTTTCACTCTCCTCCAAGCAGAACTTACTCAAATCCCTGAACCACTTCTGATAGGGCTTGGTGGTTTCCAGATCTTTAACCATCTTGGTTACCTTTCTCTGGACACGCTCCAGCTTGCCAAATTCCCCTCTCGCTGGAATTTCCAAAGAGATTTAGGATGGAGAGTTTGCAGGCCAAGCAACAGATGAAAAACGGGAATCTGGCCGTGTCTTTTACACGAGCATGTTCCTTTATGGAGGCATTTGGACATTCCCCCCCCCTTTCAAAATGGCCACACTCTTTTTAAGGCTGCAGGAGCAGAATTGCACAGTGAGTGCTGCTGTGCACACAGATGTACATGTGCATGAATATTTAGCTGAACATCTGGGGGCACAGTCAGTTGTGCAGCCTTGTGCTTCAGAACCCTACTGCTTATTGCCAGTTAGTGTGTAATGCCACACATGGAGGTTCCTATTACAAAACCAAAAGGGAAAGGTAGGGTATGTAAGGTCTCTAAATTGAGTAACAAAAAAACCACTAACCGTGAAAATCAGGAAAAGTACTTGTGAATACTTGTATAAATCTAGAAATTTTAGTCAAAAAATTGACCGAAAAAACCTGAGTCGGCTTATCCATGAGTCAGTGTAAGTACTTTAACTCTTATTTAAAAAGGAACCAAACCATCCCCTGGTGAAAGGCAAGAGCACAGTCTGTCCTGATAGCACTGACCCCTTCTTCATTCTCTCATTCATCCAACCTTTAGTATGAGCAGAAAGAGTTATTCCTGCTGGAATTTTTTACATTCTTTGGCATTGCTTTCCTTTGCTTCATCTGTTAGATCCTTTGTTACACGCAGCTAGGTTTTACCCTCCACTGATCCACAGGTCATATCAAAATCTCTCTTTTCTCCTCCAGCACCAGGCTGGCCATGCTCAGCAACAACCTGATGCACTGGAAGAAGCTGCCGCCTCTGCCCTCGCTGACCAACCAGCCGCATCAAGTCCTTGCCAGCGACCCTGTGCCCTTCGCAGACCTACAACAGGTGGGCAGCTGAGCAGAGCAGGCCTCGCTTTTCCTCTCTGATGGCGCCTGAGGCTCCCTGGGGGGGGGGGGCATCTTGGGGATAGTGGGCATTTTTTGGCTCTCAGCATTTGAGTGGAACAGCATGTCCCTTGCTGCAATTGAAGAAGGGGATGAAACGAGTGAGCTGAAGGTGTATTCACTAGTTTAGACCCCATTAGAAGCCTGGCTAGAGATGGAAAACTCCCAGAAAGTTTGATGCCATGGGGAAAAAGACAGAGTCCTCTTGCTCCCTGCCCCACAGCATCCACAGGTTTTGGTATTCTTCAAAAGATCCAGGAACCAAACCCCAGCGGAAATCAAGGGATCATTGTATATATATGTATGTGTGTGTGTGTGCGTATCTGGATTTGGCATAAAGTTAACATTTTTGACTTATTGGAAGCACAGATTAATTGGAAAATACTCAAAATTGAAATTAATTTTACTATTTATTTATTTGCTGGAAATGGACATTCAAGGTCCTGCTCTATAAAGGACTTCTTTGGTTATGCCTGTGTAAGTGGAACAGGTACCCTCCTAAAAAAAAAAAAAACCCTAAAACAAATGAAAGCTAGTGTAACTCTAGTAAATGAAAGGAAATTACTCCTCTCCTCTCATTCTTCATAGTGGTAGGGAGAGAGAATGCACTCGTTCCTGTAAAAAGAACAGAAAAGAAAACCAAGAGCAGGAATTGTAATAATCTGATATTGTAGATAGTTTTACATGTAAGCCTTCCTCTTACATAGTTTTTAGGAATGATTTTGGTGCTGGAAAACTTGCGGACACCTTGTCTTAAACATTTTATTCATCATTCTGAAAGAAAATATTATATAATCTATTTTCTCCATTTTTCCCATAGGGGAAAAAAAAGACAAATCCTATAGTTTGGGGGGATATACCTCCTTGCAACTAGGCTTGTGGGTGGCTGCACCGTTAAATTTATGTTTTTTAAAAATGTGAATGTACGAGGTTCTCTCCCTAAACCAGAGATCATTTGTCCTTTTGGGAAAACAGCTGTCCTCTCAGCCTGAAAGAGCTCAAGAGGGAAGGGAACATGGAGACATTACCTGCATCTGCACTGTAGAAATAACCCAGACATGGCTCAATGCTGTGGAATTCTGGGAGCTGTAGTTTGTTGTGGCACCAGAGCACTCTGGTAAAGAAAGCTGAATATCTCACAAAATTACAAATCCCAGAATTCCATAGCATTGAGCCTTAGCAGTCAAAGTGGTGGTGGGATTATTTCTGAATTTTTTTAATTTGTTATTTAAGGAGGCATTTTAATATATAATCATTCTAGGGCAATTTTGCCTGTATGTTGGGTGCTTGTTTGTGTGGATCATGCCTTTCGGCTTTTGTATATTTTTATGTGGTTTTATATGGTTTAAAGATTATTTTAAATGTTTTATTCTTTCATTGTAATATTTTTTGAAATGCTTTTTACCTGTGAGCTGCCTTGGGTCCCTTGTAGCATATAAATGGAAATAATAATAGTAATAATAATAATAATAATAACAACAATAATAATAGATGCAGTTCCTAAAGGCTGCATAAGGGAAGGGTTTTTCCCATTAGAAACAAGAAAATAGGGAGAGAATGGGAGCTGTGTGCACTGACCCTGCTGTATTAAACATAAGTATTAAACTTTCAATTTTAATAATGTAATGTTTTTAACTGTTTGAATTGTTTTTTAAACTTGTATTTTACATGTTTTATAGTGTTTTGGCTTGGACTGTTTTAGATTTGTAAACTGTCTTGAGTCCCAGTACTGGGAGGAAGACAGGATATACAATAATTAAACGCGGTGATAATTATGATGATGATGGCTGGGGTTCCCTAGTTGGTCTGTTTAACATCCTGTTTAGAAGGCAGGGAAGGGTTGATACTGGCTCCAGAGAGGCTTATGGGTGCCCTTCCGGGAGGCATTTTTGGGCCCTCTCTGCTTTTTTTTAGGAAAGGGGACTTGAATGGCTAGAACGCTTTGGGAGATGGGGCTTCCTGAGCCCACCTTGAGGATCTTCTTTCCCATTCATGGGGCAGCTGTGGGCCACCTTACCCTGCCAGAAGGTGTGGGTGTCCAAAGGGGGGCACTGCGTGAAGCTCCCTATCCGGGTGGCCACTCATTTCTTTCTTACGCTCACCCTGCAGGTCTCCCGGATAGCTGCGTATGCCTACAGTGCCCTCTCCCAAATCCGAGTGGATGCGAAAGAAGAACTGGTTGTACAGTTTGGGATCCCTTGAAGCCCGCCGCCCCTCTTCCTCATCCTCGGCCTCCGTTCTGTTCTTTCCACCCCCCTGCACTCCCTGCACTTCTTGGTTTTCTTCCTCTCCACGAATGGCTTGTCGCTGCAGCGGAACTCGTACAGAGAAAGACGCACTAAATTTTTCTACTTCCCGCCACAGAGACAGTTAACTTGTGGATGGCCAGCTGCTCCAGAGGTTGAGCATACCCCCCCCCCACGTTTGCTCTTTTTTTCTCCCTGCTCCCATGTTTGTCATCTTCCCACTTTTGCTCTCCCTTGTGGGTGTGTTGGCAACGCCAGGCGAGCCAAAATACATGCTGGATTGGACAAGGGCCCCAGGGTACGGCGCTTGCTTTGCGTGCCCCCCGAGAATTTCAAGTTGCGCACCACTGCGACCAACACACCCGAGAGGCGTGAAGGGAAGGTGGCTGCAGGCAGGCGGCTGACATGATTTCCCTTTCACTTGCTCAGGTTCTGAATTTCTGATTTCTGGGGTGAGGAGAAGGAGAGGAATGGGTCAGCAGGGGAGGCCCGAGCGCCAGTCACTTCCCATTCGGTTGGCCTGAAATTGTTTTGCATTTGCTGCCTTCTCATTTAAGCTTGGGAGCTGGGGGTGCAGGTGGAAAGGAGTTAGATATTTTTTAAACAAAAGCAAAAACCCCAAAATCACTGCACAACTGCTGAAGAAGAGATTTGTGTCCCTCTTTCTACTTGGTGTGTAGCCCTCCACCCTTTTACATAGCTTAAAATGTCATTTTGTTTTAATTCTGTTTTGGCTAAACTAGATTAAAATATACATACATTCATCCAGGCAGAAGGCTCTCTTTCTTTCTTCCCTGCTTGTAAATTGAAGGTTTGTTGACAAGGGAGGAGAGAGTAGTGAGGCTCTTTTGGGATGCAGCTGCCCCTGTAAGAATGGCCCTGAAAACACAGCAACTTCCAAACGATGTTGGAAGTCCAAGCGGCCAGCATCAGAGGAAGTACCAGCCCCATAGAATGCTCCTGGACTGCCCCTGGTTTAAACTGGGGGAGGAGAAGCTGTTAGGCTTTTGGCTGTCTTCAAGTCACCTTTGATTTCTGACAACCCCTCCAACTCATCCACAGCCCTGCTCAGGTCTTGCAAACTCCTCAATGAAGTCCACCCACCTGTACTGAATATGAGTCAGCCATGTGATGTGGCAGCTAAAAAAGCCAATGTGATGCTTAGGTGCCTAAAACCACATTGCCCTTTTTAGCTGCTGCATCGCACTGTTGACTCATGTTCAACTTGTGGTCTACTAGGACTCCTAGATTCTTTTCACATGTATAAATCTCCTTAAGCCAGGTGTCCCCCATCCTATCTCTCTGCATTTCATTTTTTTCTACCATTTCTACCTATTAAAATTCACGTTGGCCCAGCCTTTTAATCTATTCAAAGGAAAGGTATTTTTTACCATACATCAAAGCGGTCAGAGACATAATAGGGAAAGTGGTGATGAAACACAACCTCTGAGTGATCTACAAACCGACCGAGAAAATCCAGCAAATGCTTCACTCAGCGAAGGACAGGAGGGACCTTTCCATGGTTGCAGGAGTTGACTGCATACAGTGCAGCTGCAGACAAGTCTCCATAGGGGCCACCAAACGCAGTGTCCAAACATGAATCAAGGAACATGAGAGGCACTGCAGACTTGGTTAGCCAGAAAAATCGGCAGTAGCAGAACACATTATAAACATTGCACATTTGTTTGTGGAAGATCATAATTCAGTGCTTGGCCATGTTGCGCCACCACCAGCTCAACTCTGCAAGTGGACAACGTCCTTCAGAGACGTTGCCATGTTACTCAGGAATATCAGTACGCAAAGGGACCTTGCAGCACTTTTAGCCATGAGCTTAGGTAGACTCAAGTCTTCTTCCTCAGGTGCACAGAGTGGAAGGACCTTTACGATATGACTCTATGAAGAGCCATAAAAATACAAAACTTCTGAGTACGGTGATGAGGTGGCACTGGAAACGGATCTGAGATGAGTTAAAGCCGGAGTGAGACTTGGGCATCACTAAGAGATGGCCGTACTGCAACTCCCATAACGCCCAGCCAGCATGGTCAATGGGTAAGGAGCGTTGGCAGTCAGCTGTCCTATAGTTCCTGGAAGGCAACATGATTCCCAACCTGATTTAGGGCCAGCAGTGCTCTCTGCAGGGACACATCCAAGAGCATGGCTCCCTGGGCATTCCCCTCTCCCTCGCTGCACCCTTTCCTCCAGTCGCTATCCATCATCTGCCGGACAAAGCTGCTCTATGGCTTTATTTCTAAATGGGGTGCAGACTTCTACTCTTCCTCCCAAGCCAGCAGCCCCGCTGCTGTTCCCGCCAACCCCAAGCAGAGCAGAGCAATGTGGCGGTCAGTAGTTGTCCCGTCTCTTCCGGACCACCTTGGGCTTGATGTTCATGCGCCTCCAGACGGTGGCTGTCGAGCGGTCAAGCTTTGTGACGCCGCTGAAGTCAAAGGTCTTCAAGTTGGGCAAGGTGGAGATGACGTAGCTCCTGCAACGGAACACAAAGCAGAGGTCATTTTGGCCCTAGCTTTTAAACTGTGCCAGCATGGAAATGTTATTTTATTCTTCTCACTATATGTTTATCACCTCCCAACCTGCCAAGAGTCCTGAGGTGATATGCAACAGGAAGAAGCAGACCAGACAAGTACAAACCTCGGGTGGCATCCAGTCAAGCAATTGGCAACATGTGAGCTATGTATTCCTTAACTGAATCATATATTCATAGAGTTGGAATGGACCTCTGCTGCTCTGCTTAATTTCTGCAACCCCATAAAACCCATAGTGACCTCCTTATAGAGCCCATCCTCAATCTGGTCTGTGGCCTTCCTCTCTTCCTCCTTCCCTTTTCCAGTGAATCCTTCCTTCTCATGAAAGGAGTCCCAAGTATGACAGCCTCACTTTTGTCATCTTGGCTTCTTCCAGGGATGTTTCGGCTTCATCTGCTCTAGGACCCATTTGTTGATTCTTTTGGCTGCTGTTCATGGCATCCTCAGCATTCTTCTCCAGCCCCACATCATCTCTAATGAGTTGATTCTCTTCCTGTCTTCTTTCTTAACTGCCCAACTATCACATCCCTCCATAGTCTTGTTTTACTGCTGTAACGCGCTTGGATTCCTCAAGATTAAGCGGAATATAAATAAATAATATGGTAATAGAGAATACAATGGTTTGGATGATTCTCACTTTTTGCTCAGTTGTATATCTTTGCATTTTAGGATCTTCTCTGGTTCTTTCATAGCCACCCTCCCCATTCTTAATTTTCTTCTGATTGCCTGACTGCAGTCGCCATTTCTATCAATGTTTGATCCCAGGAATGGGAAGTCTTTGACTATTTCTATTTCTTCAGTGTCTAGGCTGAACTTGTGAAGGTCCTCGGCAGTCATTAGTTTTGTTTTCTTTATGTTCAAGAGTAAGCCTGCCTTTGCACTTTCTTATTTGATCTTTCTTAGTAGTTGTTCCAGGTCTGTGAGGTTTTCTGCTAGTATTATGCTGGTATCATCTGCATATCTCACATTGTTGGTATTCCTTCCTCCTATTTTCACTCTTCCTCCTTCTGTATCCAGTCCTGCTTTTCATATAATATGTTCTGCATACAATTTGAATAGATAGGGTGAAAGGACACACAGCCTAGTCTGACCCCTTTGCTAACTGGGAACCATTCTGTTTCTCTGTATTCTGTTCTAACCATTTCTTCCTGTCCTGAGTACAGATTCCTCATCAAGACTAACAGATGTCTTAGTACTTCCATGTCCTTAAGGCATGGCCTTAAAGCATTTCATGATCTATGCAGTCAAAGGCTTTGCTATAGTCTATATAGTACATGCTGATTTTCTTTAGGAATTCTGTCTCCATCCTTCCTAAAATGAGGCAATCAGAACTGAACTCAGGACTTCCAGTGATGCCTGACCAGTGCATAACAGAGTGGGACTATTCATAGAATCACAGAGTTGGAAGAGACCCCAAGGGCCATCCAGTCCAACCCCATTCTGCCATGCAGGAACTCCCAATCAAAGCATCCCCATTGACAGATGGCCATCCAGCCTCTGCCTAAAGACCTCCAAGGAAGGAGACTCCAGTACGCTCTGAGGGAGTCTGTTCCACTGTCAAACAGTCCTTATTGTCAGGAGGTTCTTCCTAATGTTGAGCTGGAATCTCTTTTCCTGGAGCTTGCATCCATTGTTCCGGGTCCTGTTCTCTGAAGCAGCAGGAAACAAGCTTGCTCCCTTCTCAATGTGACATCCCTTCAAATATTTGAGCAGGGCTGTCATATCACCTCTTAACCTTCTCTTCTCCAGGCTAAACATCCCCAGCTCCCTAAGGCGTTCCTCATAAGGCATGGTTTCCAGACCCTTCACCATCTTAGTCACCCTCCTTTGGACACATGGCTCCAGTTTCTCCACATCCTTTTTGAATTGTGGTGCCCAGAACTGGACACAGTATTCCAGGTGGGGCCTGATCAAAGCAGAATAGAGTGGCACTATTACTTCCCTTGATCTAGACACTATACTTCTATTGATGCAGCCTAAAATTGCATTGGCCTTTTTAGCTGCTGCATCACACTGTTGACTCGTATTCAACTTGTGGTCTACTTGGACTCCTAAATCCCTTCCACATGTGGTCTCATTTAGCCAGGTGTCTCCTATCCTATATCTGTGGGAGATATAGGATCTATTATTCCCCTTGACTTTATCTTGGCTCAACTCAAGCAAAATGGACCAACCACCATTTTTTTCACCAGGCAGCTGCCCAAAGCAGATCGCCCAACACTCACTTGTGTGTCCCAGCTGTTTGTCCCTCCGTCCCTTCCTTTTCCTGAGAGCTCAGGGCCCATTACCTGTACCCCTTCTCTTCTTCTATGGGGTTGCCGTGCAGAGTCAGGCTCCGCAAGTGGGGCAGGACGGCCAGTTTGTCCACCTCTGACAGATGCTGGATGCTGTTCCCATGGAGGTTGAGGTTTCGGAGGTTGTAGTAGGTGGTCAGTATCTGGGGTTAGCAGGGACATAAACCTCCATTAATTTCACTCATTGCTGGAAGAATAAATACAGTTGGCCCTCCTGATCTGTATCTTTGACTATTGCAGATTTGATTATTTATGGATTTTGGTTAATGTGTTCTCTATAGGAATCTCTAGTTCCCCCAGAACAACTCTGCCAGAAGTTGGCCACAGAGTTGCAATGGAAGAAGTGGAGATTTCTAGGGAAAACACAATGGCAACCTCACACCATGGCCCCGGAAGGCATCTCCTTCTTGCGCCCTCCAAAGGGTGCCATAGCCGCGGCAGTGCAGCTATATGGTGCCCCTTTGGTGCTGCATCATCTGGATGCAGTCCTGGAGGTGCACCATGATGCCACGCACCATCTGAAATGGCATGTGGCATCATGGCACCCTGGGGATGGAGTCAGGGCATCCATCATCAAGACGCTGTGCCCTGATTCTGCCCACAGGCTGGCCTTTCAGGCCAATCTGTATAGGGTCTGATTTGCAGTTTATCCATTGATCCTGGTTTCTCTCACAGGTTGGGGCACAAAGCCCCCACTTTCGTTGCCCCAAAGCCAGCATTACATACACAGAAAATCATTTCTGCATCTGCACATCACAATTAGTGCAGTTTGACATCACTTTAACTGCCACAGCTCCATGTAAGCTCCATCCTCAATGTGACACACCTTCAAATACCTAAACAGGGCTATCATATAACCTCTCAAACTTCCCTTCTCCAGGGAAAACATGACCAGTTCCCTAAGTCTCTCATAGGGCATGGTTTCCAGACACTTCACCATTTTACTTGCCCTCCTTTGAAAACGTTCCAGTTTCTCCACATCCTTTTTGAATTGTGGTGCCCAGAACTGGACACAGTCTTATTCCAGGCAAGGCCTGACCAAAGCAGAATAGAGTGGCACTATTACTTCCCTTGATCTAGACACTATACTTCCATTGATACAGCCTAAAATTGCCTTGGCCTTTTTGGCTGCCACATCACACTGCTGACTCATGTTCAACTTGTGGCCTAATTGGACTCATAGATCATACCGGATCGATGATGGACAGGTCGTTGAAGGAGAGGTCGATCCAATAGATGTCTTCAGGATATTCCAGCAGCTTCCCCATGATCTCTTGGAAGTCTGTCAGGTCGTTGAGGGTGTTGTTGTTGAGCCAGACGGCCTGAGTCAGGAGCCGGCCTTCTTCGGACACCTTGATGGGCTTGAGGCCCGGACGAGGCTCCTCCGTCAGCAGGTCTGAGAAGGGGCGAAGGGGAGAGAGTGAAGAACTGGAGAGCAGCCATTATGGACTGGACCAAAACAGGCCTCTTTCCCAAAGTGACCGGCCAGGTGCCCCCGGGAGGATTAAGCCCAACTGCAGGACGACCACACACCCCAGGGGCTGAGACGGACCAAAACACATGATAACCGGATGTGACATGCAGACATCTGGAGTAGCAGCCACTGATGGCCCAGCCCAAGGGTGGGCAACTGAAAAGCAAACGGAGGTCATTTCTCCACCCATTCGCATCTGGTTTTGCTGGCTTTCAGAGAAAAACAATCATCTGAAACTTTAACAATTTTGTTGGGGGTCCTGTGGGCTTAGGGTCACATACATTCCTCAGGCATTACTTTGCCCATCCTTGCTGCAGCCAATATGGATTCCTCCAGTCCCCCATTTAAAGCCATCCAAATTGAAAGCGACCTGAATATCCTGGGGCAGAGAGTTGCACAGTCAAGAATGTAATAATAAGTAAATAGTAAATAATAATTAATAATTATCATCATAATACTTATCAGCACAGTACTGATAATGTATTATTATTATATACTGATAATACAGTTGGCCTTCCTCATCCACAGATTTTTTTATCCACGGATTTAAGCATACACAGCTTGAAAATATTCCCCAAAAGTATAAATTCCAAATAGCACACCTTGATTTTCCAATTTATATACGGGGCACCATTTTGTTGTGTGTGCCATTGTATTTAATGGGACTTGAGCATCCATGGATTTTGTTATCCACGGAGGGTCCTGGAACCAAAGCCCAGCGGATAACAAGGGCCCACTGTAATTATCAGTATGTAATAATAATTACTGTATATACTCGACTATAAGTCAACATCACATATAAGTCGAGGGCAAGATTTGGGGCCACAATTACAGATTTTCTATGAACCGTGGATAAGTTGAGGGTAAATCTTAGGGTTATATAACAAAGGATCTAAAGGATGAAGCAAAGGAAAACAATGTCAAAGAACTTTCAAAATTCCAGCAGACTTAACTCTTTGTGCTCACTCTTAAGGCTGGATGGATGAGAGAGTAATGGGGGGTCAGTGCTTCCAGGACAGACTATACTCTTGCTTTTCACCAGCGGATGGTTCCTTCTTTTAAATAAGAGTCAAGATACAGTACTTACATTGTTTTTTGGGTCAATTTTTTTGACCTAAATTTCTAGACTTATACATGACTATATACAGTATTAATATTATTATGATTACTTTCCCGTCTCTCCTTAAGGCTTGTTAAAATACAAAACTCAATTTAAAAACATACACACATAAAACCAACACTTAACTATTAAAATACAGTGCACCCATGTCGTACAAAAGTGTGCCAAACACGGCTTTCAGCTTACACTGAAGCCACGTACCAGAAGAGTCAATGAAGTGTGCACCTGTGGCATGCATGCATGCCATGTGCATGAGCTCCATTGTTTTCAATGGGGCTCAAGCATATGTGGTGTTTTCCTTACATGGGGGAGGGGGTCCTTAACGGATCCCCCGTGTGAGGGAAGGGCCCATTGTACACTCTTATAATATATTATTTGAAATATACTAATTAAAAGGTCATGTTTTAAAATGGAACTGGGTAGGCCTGATGGAAAAGATGTGTCTTTAATGCTGTTTTAAAAGCAGCATTTCTAGTTGTATCTCCTCCAGCAGGTCCTTTTACAATTTGAGGGGCAGCAAAGAAATCCTTCCCTTCCATCTGACCCAGATCTCCTGCCATTCAGTTTCAATGGATGTTGACCTATTCAAGAAGGCAGCGGGCAAAACACTTGCTCATCTGCACTTCTCCCAGAACGTGAACAATTCCATAGATCCCTGTCCCGTCTCCTCTGTTCTGTTCTTTTCCTAAGCTAAACAGCCCCAAACGCTTTCTTTGCAGTTCCTCCAGCCCTTGGATCATTTGGCTTGCCGTTTTATGAAAAGCGACCAAGAGATTGGCCGGTGACGGTGGAGAAACAGGAATTCAGCCCTACCTTGCATGAAGTTGATGCCCCGGAAGGAGTAATCCAGCGGAGGAGCCTGGACAGAGGTCTTACTGTAATTCCACCGCGTGCACATCTTTCCCGCTGTGCTACCATAAACATAACCAGGGATACACAAAATAACACACTGACTTAATTACGTTATATACTTGTTATAATACGCCTCTCCTTCTTGTCCTTCCATTGGGAATCTAAGATATTTTTATTCAGAAAGGCTTTTAAAAACACAAAATGTTTAAAGAAGAGGCTGGGGGATTCTGTATTGCTTTAATTGTATTGTTTTTAATCACTATTGTTGTTGTTGTTATATTTATTTATATCCCACCCTTCTCTCAGGGCTGGGACTCAGGGTGGCTTAAAAAACACCATACAGTTAAAAACATACAAAAATATTATATTAAAATAGAATTAAATTACTACAATAATTACAACAAATTCCAATGTAAAATCAAGTACTTTAAAAGATTAAAATGCTTAAAATACAACAACAACAACAACAACAATAATAATAACAATAATAATAATAATAAATTTTATTTGTATCCCACCTCTCCCTACAGATTGAGGTGGGTTACAATAGCACAAATATGTCAATAAAATACATAACACATACATAACCAACACTATATAATCCCCTATCCCCCTGTTTTAAAACAAAAACAGCAACATTATAAAGTACAGATTAAAATTAGCTAAAATAGACATAACTGAAGCGAGACATCTTGGGGCAGACAGAGGCTATCCATATCAACATTTTATTCTTTTAACAAGTAATGTGTTTTAATACTCTTTATCAGTTTCATCCTATTTTTATGTTCATTTTTTAAATGTTTTTAATTGTATTTCTTAAATATTGTATTCAAGGGGACTTGAGCATCCACAGATTTTGGTATCCATGAGGGAGCCTAGTCTGGAACCGAACCCCAGTGGATACCAAGGGTAATAATAATAATATTAATACCACCCCATTGTATTTAACAGGACTTTAGTATCCATGTATTTTGGTATTCCCGGGGTCCTGCAACCAAACCACAGCAGATATCAAGGGCCCATTGTATTTTATTTACAGATCTATATCCAAGAATCGCAGGCTCGCGTTCAACAAGATCAACTCAAAAAGGTTAAAGAAACTGAAACCAGTAAAAGAATTAATTCAAACACATCAAGCAATCTGACATGTTCAAATTAGATGGGTTTAAAAAACAGTTTAAAAGCCATGTACAACTAAACACAGGTGGAGATTTGGAAGTACAGTTTTAATTTTTTAGCTGATCGGTTTTAACTCTGTTTTTCAAAACAAATTCTGCCGACGGCTTAAGTGCATTTCTCTGCTGCAAACTGACCATAGAGTTGAGCCGGAGGATCTAGAGATTACTAAATAAAACACTTCTCTAGGCATCTGTGGGTCCTCCAGCATGATCAATTTCTGGCAGATGTGGACCATAGAGTTGTGCTGGAGGACCTAGAGATTCGTAGAGAGGCCACTTAAAAAAGAAGTGGGTTTTTTTTATTTGCGTTTTTCCCATTTTCTTGGGAGTCCTGTGCCCTTAACCCTAGCAAATGTGGAGGGGCCACTCTAAAGTAATTTGGGACCTGCTTCTGGATTTCTTTGGGATCCAGAACCGGTATACAAAGGTATAAGGTCCTCGCTTTATGTTACCAAAGCCACGTGGCAATTCCCTATTCAATTAAATAAATTTCCCCGTTGATTGCAATTTGTGGGTGCCTTCTTGGGATCCCCTTCAATTTAGGAAAGACCCGGAAGGCGGCATGTGGCCTCTGGGCGGCATCCTTCGCACCCGCGGCCTGGACCCAAAAAGGAGGTGTATGCAAGAGGCATCGTCAGCAGCAAATAATGTGGCACCAGGAATTATCGGGCGAGGAATCGACCTTAGAAAGAGAGTTGGCGGAGCCAGCGCGGTCCTGCAGATCCGGAGCGCAACTGCTGGGAAAAGATGGCTACCCACCTGGGAAAAGACACAGCAGAACTGGCCTGGAAAGAAGAAGGAGGAGAAAACGAAGAAGCATGAAAATCCAGATTTAGTGCTTTAGTGAAAGTATATCCTGCCTTCCTACCACCATAAACAACGTGTGTCAGGGGGAGGTTTAACAAACAAGCCACAGTTTGCGGCTTTGACTTTTGCGGATGTGATTATTTGCGGGTTTGATTCATACGTTCTCTCTAGGAATCTCTGCCAGAGGTTGACCACAGAGTTTCGCTGGAGGACCTAGATATTCCTAGAGAGAACGTATTAACAAAATCCGTGAATAACGAAATCCACACAAATGTGGAGGGACGAGTGTGTATACGTTGTTGTTGTCATTTATTCCCAAGTCATTTATGCTTTATGGTGGCCCTAAGGCGAACTCTGGGCTTTGCAGTTTTGTGGGGCTGCCAGAAGTCGACCACAGAGTTGTGTTTGGAGAACTTAGAAGTCCCTAGAGAGAACGTGCCTCTCTAGGCATTTGTAGGTCCTCCAATGTGTCTCTATGGTCAATTTCTGGCGGAGTTTTTTGGCCGCAGAGTTGCTCCGTTTTCCTTTTACGTCCCACTTTTCGGGCTACGTTTTTGATGCGCGTGGGCTTTTTGCGGACTGCCACACCCATCATGCGTATTGTGTTCGGTTTTTTAAAAATGTATTAACGTTCTTTTGGCTTTTGGTCAGCCGCGTCCTCCGTTCTTCTTGAAATCTTTCCTGAAATCTTGTCCCCCGACATTTTGTCCTGGTTTTGTGGTAGAGGATTAGGGGACTACAACACCCATAATCCCCCCCACACACACATTCAATGGAGTTTAGGCACAGGGAAAGCCTGAAAAGTAACTTCCCTTCGGTCTTTCTGAAGAAGAAGAGCCCTGGGAAAATTACAAGCCTGGGCTTCCTTTCCCAGAATTGGGCTGGATGGGGATGATGGGAGCTGCAGTCCAAAAAGCAAACAAACATAGTTTTGAGGATATTTGGAGACCATTCCCCCATCCCTCTCTGGTGGGCCTTTGAGGACTACAACACCCACAATTCCCCAGAAAAAGTAACTTCTTGAAGAGACCTGGGGAAGTTACCAGCCTGGGCCTCCTGGATGAGGATGCTGGGAGCTGCAGTCCAAAAGCAAACCCAAGGTAATCTTAACCAAGCCCTGGCTGTGGGGATATTTGGAGTCCCATCATCCCCCTCTGGTGAGCCTTTGAGGATTACAACACCCATAATCCAACAGAAAAAAAAGTAACTTCCAGAAGAGGCCTAGGAAAATTACTAGCTTGGGCTTCCTGGATGAGGATGCTGGGAGCTGCAGTCCAAAAAGGAAAGAAAACAGACACCATCCTGAAACCCAGACTGAGAGGACATTTGGAGTCCCATCATCCCCCTCTGGTCAGCCTTTGAGGACTACAACACCCATAATCCCCCAGAAAAAAGTAACTTCCTGAAGAGCCCTGGGGAAGTTACTAGCCTGGGCCTCCTGGATGGGGATGCTGGGAGTTGTAGTCCAAAAACAAACCCAAGGTAATCTTCACCAAGCCCTGGCTGTGGGGATATTTGGTGGCCTTTTGGGGACTACAACTCCCACAATCCCCCTCGTTTGCGACAGAAAGGACCCTCTTCTCCTCACCATCTTTGCTGCTCCTGACTGACAGACAGACTCTGACTCACAGTCGCTCCGAGGGGCGTGGCTTGGCGTTGCCTGGCAACAAAAACACAAGGAAGCCACGCCCCTCCCCTCGCGCAAGGGGCGCTGGGAAACGTAGTCCTGGAGGGCCTTAATAGAGAGGCAAACAGCCGCGCAAGGGACGCTGGGAAGCGTAGTTCTCCGCCTTCGCTGCGCCACAGAAGAGAGGACCCTGGGCGCCATAATAATAAATAAACCTCCGCGAGAAGACGACGAAGAGGAGGCCTCGGACGGGAGCCAATCGGGAGGGGCGCCCCCGGAGGGGAGGCGGCGTTTGAATCCGCAGGAAAACCGCGGAAGACGCGGAGGAGGAGGAAGGCCCGACTAGGCCTCAAAGCCCGAATCTGCCACCACCAGGCCTCGGCCTGCCTCAGCAGCAGCAGCGGCGGCGGCTCCCAGGTGCGTCTGTCACGGAGAGGAAGAGGGACCAAAGTCACCTCAGTCTTGCGGCCCAAACTTTGCCTCAGGACGAAAAAGATTTACCTCAGGAAAAGCGGCCTAAATTTTATCTCAGGATTGAGGCGGAAATTTTACCTCAGCTCTCAAAATTTACCTCAGGAAAGTGGCCCAAACTTTACCTCAGGCTGTAAAAATTTACCTCAGGAAAGCGGCCTAAATTTTACCTCAGATCGTAAAAAGTTACCTCAGGAAAGCGGCCTAAATTTTAGCTCAAGAACGGAGGTGGAAATTTTACCTCAGGTCTCAAAATTTACCTCAGGAAAGTGGCCCAAAACTTTACCTCAGGCTGTAAAAATTTATCTCAGGAAAGCAGCCTGAATTTTACCTCAGGCCGTAAAAAGTTACTTCAAGAAAGCGGCCTAAATTTTACCTCATCTCGAAAAAGAAATTTCCTCAGGACTGGAGGGAGGCGGAAATTTTACCTCAGACCGTAAAAAGTTACCTCAGGAAAGTGGCCCAAACTTTACGTCATCTTAAAAAAGAAATTACCTCAGGACTGGAGGGGAGGCGGAAATTTTACCTAGTCAGACCGTAAAAAGTTACCTCAGGAAAGCGGCCTAAATTTTAGCTCAAGAACGGAGGTGGTAATTTTATCTCAGGTCTCAAAATTTACCTCAGGAAAGACGGGCGACGCTTTGCCACAGGCTGTAAAAAGTTACCTCTGGAAAGCAGCCCAAACTTTACCTCAGGTTGTAAAAAGTTACTTCAGGAAAGAGGGCAAATTTTACCTCATGCCGTAAAAAGTTACCTCAGGAAAGAGGGTGAAATTTTACCTCATGCCAAGAAAATTTAGAAGCGGACTAAATTTTATCTCAAGCCGTAAAAATTTAGCTCAGGAAAGTGGCCTAAATTTTACCTCAGGCCGTAAAAATTTAGCTCAGGAAAGTGGCCTAAATTTTACCTCAGACCGTACAATTTTACTTCAAGAGTGAGGTGGATATTTTACCTTAAGTCTCAAATTTTACCTCAGGAAAGTGGCCCAAACTTTACCTCAGGTCTAAAAATATACCTCAGGGAGGTGGTTGAAATTTTACCTCAGGTCTCAAAATTTACCCCAAGAAAATGTCCCAAGCTTTACTTCAGGGTTGTAAAAACTTACCTCAGAGAAGCTGGTGAAATTTTACCTCAGACCGTTAAAATTTACCTCAGGGAAGCAGCCTAAATTTTACCTCAGGTCTCAAATTTTACCTCAGGAAAGTGGCTCAAAGATTACCTCACTCTGTAAAAATTTACCTTGGGGAAGCGGCCTAAATTTTACCTCAGTCCGTAATAAGTTTTCTCAAGAAAGTGGGTGAAATTTTACCTCAGGTTGAAAAAATTTACCTCAGGGGGGAGGCGGAAATTTTATTCTCAGAAAATATGCCTGTCAGAAAAATTTGCCTCAGGCAGGAGGCTGAAAATATACTTTTAGCTGAAAAGTTTGCCTTAGCGAGGCGGCTGAGAATTTATTATTTGATATTTCGCTGTCATTGTATCCGAAAAATTTACTTTAGCATGAAAAAAAATGACCTCAGATTGGTTGAAAATTTATCTCAGGCTGAAAAATTTTCTTGAGAGGGCAGCTAAATGTTTCTTGAGGTTTTTTTCTTCTCTCCTGGTTCTATTTTTCTTCTCTCCTTTTTCCTCTTTTTTTCCCTTAGAAGTAATTTTATTATATTACTGTTTTTCTCATTTTTTGAGGTGCCCGTTTTGTCAGTAAGGAATTAAAGTGATGCGAAATGGCTAGAAGTTTACTTGCTACACAGCCTTTAGCAATAAAGTGTGGATGTACATATAATAACATATCATTTGAACTACACTCGTCCCTCCACATTTGCGGGTTTGGCTTTCGCGGATTTGATTATTCACAAGTTTTATTAGTATGTTCTCTCTAGGAATATCTAGGTCCTCCAGCGCAACTCTGTGGTCAACTTTAACCAAAAGTTGCCATGGAGGACCTAGATATTCCTAAAGAGGACACTCCGCTAGGCATTTGTAGCTGCTCCAGTGCAACCCTATGGTCAGTGTCTGGCAGATGTTGACCATAGAGTTGCCCTGGAGGACCTAGAGATTCCTAGAGAGGCGTTTTTTTTGTTATTTGTGGTTTTCCCACATTCACGGGGGTCCTGTGTCTCTAACCCCAGCGAATGTGGAGGGACGAGTGTGTTTTATTCACCATTCTAAAAGGAAAAAATGAATACACTGCAATCCATTTTCCCCAGAAAAAGGGCTTTGGGAGCATAATGTTCTCTGATGTTTCCCTCCCAGGTTTTACTCTGCGCTTTCTCTGTTGGCGTCATCAGCTGAAAACCCCCCGGACACCACTCTCTTGCTCCTGTTTTGCTCCTCGGAGTCTGCTGTGAGGTAAGTTAACCTAAGAAAAACAAAGAGGCCGCTGGACTGATCATGACTGTAAGCCAAGATTTGAATTCGCATCCCCACACACTTCAGGTTGTGAATTCTTGCCTTGCCGCACACCATCACTCAGCTGAAAGACTTTAGTCCGAAACACACCGCAGGAATAGTAACCCAGTTTGAGAGCGCTTTAACTGCCCTGGCTTAGTGCTAGGGGACCCTGGGAATTGTAGTTTATTATGGCACCAACGCTCTTTGAAAGATAAAGTGAAATGTCTCACGAAACTACAGTTCCCTTACAGAATTCCTTAGCATTGAGCCATCGCTGATAAAGCGGTCTCAAATTGGATTATTTCTGCAGTGTGTTTTGTACAAAATAATTGAAATTGATGAAATGGATTAGGATGGAAATAGCCCATTAATCAAAACACTACTCTGCTTCCTCACTGCAGAAATAATCCAGTTTGACACCACTTTAACTGCCACGGTTCAATGCTGTGGAGGTCTGGGAATTGTAGTTTTGTGAGACATTTAGCCTTCTCTGTCAGAGATATCTGGTGCCACAATAAACTATAAATCCCAAGATACCATAGCGTTTAGCCATGGCAGTTAAAGTGGCTTCAAACTGGGTTATTTTTGCAGTGCAGATGAAGCCTGCCATGCTAGGGATTTCTGGGAGCTGTAGTTTTGGCATCAGAAAGAGCAGGCTAAATGTCTTGCAAAACTAGAAATCCCAGAACTGTCGTTTGCATCCACACCGCAGAAATAATCCAGACTGACACTACTTTAATAGCCATGGCCCCATCCTGTCGAATCCTGGTTTTTAATAGCGGGGTGTTGTGTGTCAGTTATGTTTTCAGTCTGCCTTTGAAACACCTTTTAACTTGCATTTTTAACTTGTGCTTTTTCTAAAAATAGAATTTAAGTTCAGCTGTCTTTCAGCAGTAAAGGTCTTTCTTTAATAGTTGTATTTGGATCCTGGATTGGATTTGGGACTGGGAGAAATCTGGAATATAAATAAAATAAATAAAAAGTTGTTCTTAAAATGTAATCAAACTGTTTGGAGTGTTAAAGAATTTAAGACAAATTCCATTTTAAAAAGATGAAATTCAGTAAAACATTATACTGTTGGAAGCCCTTGTGGTCAGTTTGTAAAAGCCAGTTGGAAAAGAAAGGTTTTTCTCTTATTTATTATTAGATGGCATGTGAATGTAAGATATGAATACGATTGTTGCTGCCGGACTGCTAGCGAAAGAGTTTTTCTTCTTCTGACGATTCTGCATATTTCTTGGCATCATCCACTTTGAAATGTGGCGGTCTGTATATGTGGAGAGGGCTGCTTGCTTGGTCTTATTTAAAAATAAAGTTCTGATCAAAGTTCAGCAAGTATTCATAGGACAGTCATGTCTTTTGCAATTGGTTCCTTTCTAGGAGTGTTTCTACAGTGCAGAATGAAGGCAGTTTGATGCCACTTTCACTGCCGTGAATCTATCTGAGAGAATCCTGGGATTTGTAGTTTGGTGAGGTATTCAGCCTGGTCCGTCAGAGCTCTGGTGCCTCATAAAATGATAGAGTCAGAAGAGATCACAAGGGCCATCCAGTCCAACCCCATTCTGCCATGCAGGAACTCCCCATCAAAGCATCCCCTAAAATGGCCATCCAGCCTCTGCTTAAAGACCTCCAAGGAAGGAGACTCCACTACACTCCAAGGGAGTGTGTTCCACTGTCGAACAGCCCTTACTGTCAGGAAGTTCCTCCTAATGTTGAGGTGGAATCTTTTTTCCTGCAATTTGCCTCCATTGTTCTGGGTCCTAGTCTCTGCAGCAGCAGAAAACAAGCTTGCTCCCTCCTTAATGTGACATCCCTTCAAATACTTAAACGGGGCTATCATATCACCTCTTAACTTTCTCTTCTCCAGGCTAAGAGAAGGCTAAGAGGCGATATGACACCCCTCTTGGATGTGTTAACAGGTGTTATGATTGTTTGATATGTTAAGAGGCGATATTATAGCCTCATCAAACTACAGATCCCAGGATTCTGTAGGACAGATCCAGGACAGTTCAGCTGGTGTCAAACTGCTTTGCTTCTGGTGTGTGGACACACTCCAGCCAGGACTCTTGAGAGCCATCTTACTATTTTGGAGTTGGAATGGCTCTCAGCAATATCCCAAAGAGCTTAGTTTAGGTTTATTCACAAATAAACTCCTTCGCCTTCCGGCTCCCTCTCAAAAGCCACCTCTCCCACTAAGCCTTTGGCTTAACTCCTTGGCCCTTTCTGAAACGTACTTGGGAATACTGTTGCTGCTGCCTTTCCTTTCTGTCCCCCCCCCCCCCACATCCCTCCATCTGTGTTGCATCTTCTCTGTATGGGACATACATCACCCTTTAAAACAGAGGTGTGCATCATATGTTGTTGAACTGCAGCACCCAACATTCTTTGTTGACTCTTCTGGCTAGAGATGCTGGGAGCTGCAGTCCACACAAGTCCTTCCTCTGGAAAGTCGCACAAATTCCACCTCTGTTACAAAGTGACACTGATTTCCAGAGGGATAACACTGTCACCAATCACAACATAGATAAGGTAAATGTTTAGTAGCATTTTCAAGATTTGTTTCAAGTTTTGTTTGGCACAAGGTTTTCTGGACTGCTGCCCACTTCAGCAGCTGCACAGGAGTGTTGCTGCACTTGACAGAGGTTTATGGACATGCTTTGGTGGGTGTGAGATGTGGGAATCAAAAAGCAAAAAGTGCAAAAACTGGTGACTACCTTAACAATATTCAAAGCAAAAGTGGAATGGACGGAAGAGAGAAATGCAGCACCACCTTTGAGACTAACAGATATGTTTTGGCATAAGCTTTTTAAAAAAATAAACACATTTACAGATTGGATGCATCTGATGTATCCTAAAATCTTAGATTTGGAAGAGGCTGCGAGGGTCGGTTCAACCCCATTCTGCCTTGCGGGAGAACGCAACTAAAGCACTCCTGAAAGATGCCATCTAACCTCTGCTTAAAGGCCTCCAGAGGAGATTGAGGCAGCCTCTTCTGCTGTAAAACAGTGAAATACAGTCAAGTCTGAGAGTTTTGGGGTTTTTGGATGGGAGGCCTGCAGTCAAGTACATGTTTTGCACGCAAAGAAAGAATCCCTGAAGTTCTCCAGAGAGAGCTGGGAAGGAAAACAACACAAAGCTGGGTGGACTGGCGTTCCAACTTGGTTTAGGACAGGTTTCCATGTGTGAAGGTTCCTGTTTTCCCGGTGGGCAGAAGAGCCTGTAGCAAATAACTGTTGTCACCAGTGAAAGAAGAAAAGGGGGGAAAGAGATACCTGTGTCTTAGTGCTGAGTGTTTTCATTAGGACAGTGTTTTCTAGGTTCTTAATTCCTTGTAAACTGACTTGCAGTCCTGGTTGGCTCACTTAGTTGGATTGTCTTTTTTATATATGTAATGAGATACTGCCATTTGTTCACAGACTTTTCTTGATTCACAATGCTGTCATCCTTAGTATTTCCAGTCTGTAACATTTCTACTATGGAATGTGTATTAAGTCCTTCGTTCCCTAATGATGTGCTCCTTACATATCAAGCATGTGGTCTGTGGCTGGGTTCTGCCTCCATTTCTAGGCTTTACTTTGGGCTTGGGAGAGTCTGAATTGTTAGGCTTGCAAGCCTTAGCTGTACCTTTTAAATCAGGGTGAGCAAATCCTATCTCTCTAGATCAGGGTTTTTCAACCAGGGGTCAGTGGAATCCTGCAATTTCCCAAGAGGCTGCTAAGGATTCCACAAGAGATCATTGCTGCAAAAAGAATAAACGATTTTGACCGTTGGATATAATCCCCCCCACCCCCCACACAGGGGTTCCCTGAGACTCTGCTTTCCCCAGAGCAAAGAGGTCGAGAAAGACTGCTCTAGACTCCTCTCTCATCCTCGGCCTAGAGGACTTTGCTAGCCAGAGCTCATGGGAGTTGTAGTTTAGAAACATCTGGAGAGCCTGGTCCCTCCTGCAGTTGCATTGAGCATTCTCTGCATAAATATGAGGGGAGCTGCCTGTCACTTGTATGCATTTCTTGTTGTGCTATCAAGAGTACTGTGTTCTCTGCAAATGTGTCAGTTTCTGGTCAGTTATTTGTTCAGTGAATATGTTTACCATGCCTACAAATTGTACTTGGTATATGACCAGGTTATCTGAAAGACATGAGTGTACAAACTTACATGGGCTTTGAGATTTACAAGAGAAGCCTTTAGAGTACCTTCAGAGGCATGTTTGGTAAGGATGCAGGAGATGTAGGGAGAGGCGGGATATGAGTTATTATTACCCTGTATGATGATGATGATATTGATGATGTCCTGCTCTGGTCTGTGGAAGTCCCTTGAGTGGGAGCCTTCCTTGATGTCCGCCTGTCCATAAATTCAATGAGCTAGATTTTATTTATTATTACTGAGAAGCCTTAGTCTATTTTGACATGATCTGTTTGTATTTTGATATGTTAAAATTCTAGTGTTTTCATAGATTCTATTATTATTATTACTGTAAGTTGGAAGCTTCTATGCATCCCAGTACTGGGATGAATGCAGGATATAAATCCAATAAATAAATGAAGCGGTCCCTTCCTCCAGGCATCTCCCTTTGCTCCTGCTGCTCTGTTCCTTTTAAAAGGAAAGAGCAACTACTGCTGATGTTCCTCTCTTCCCTCTGATTTTAATTGACTGCTAGAGAAATGGGGTAGAACAGAGAGAAATAACCAACAAGAATTTTCCATTTCCAAAATGCTTCCCACGTCCCCTCCCCCAGGTGGTTTTAAAAAGGCTGAGCCTTTTTAAAAAGCATTCTAGTTATGATACTGTTAGGAGAAAAAGCATTTCTTGTGCCTCATCCCAACACCTGGCAGCTAGTCAACCCCCCCCCCCCTCCGCCCCTTTAAGCCTCATTCTGTGCAGCTTTGGGCATTGAATAAGTTAAAAGTATGAGGTGATTTTTTTATGTGACATGACATGGAAAATAAGTCAAGATCCCTTTAGTGCTCAAGTAATTTTATAAAAGCCTTGCTGCTGTAGTTAACTACCTTGAAGTCAACCTTGACTCAAAGCGACATCTCCAAGACTTCTGTCCTCAACTGCTTTGCTCGGGCCTGTGAGCTCCATGATTGAATCTGACCATCAGGCATGTGGGTTTTCCTCTCTTTCTACTGCCCATTACCTTCCCCAGCATTATTGTATTTTCTAGTTAACCCCCTTTTTTTGTGACATGACCAAAGTATGGCAGCCTCAATTTAGTCATCTGGGCTTCCAGGGAGATTTCCAGCTTTATCTGTTCAGGACCCATTTGTTGGTCTTTTTGGTTGTCCATGGGATCCTCAGGACTCTTCTCCAGCACCACATAGTCTCAAATCCATTGATCTTCTTCCTTCACTGTCCAGCTCTCACATCTATGCATGGTGATGGGGAATAGGATGGCTTGGATGATTCTAATGAGTTGCATATCTGTATTCTTTAGGATCTTCTCCAGTCCTTTCATTGCTGCCCTTCCCATTGTCTGAACAATGTTTCCTCCAAGTTATGAGAAATCTTTGACTATTTTGATTCCCTCTTCATCTAGAATGAATTAATGTAGATGTTCTGTGGTTATTATTTTTGTTTTCTTAATGTTCAACATTAAACCTGCTTTAACATTTTCTTCTTTGACTTACGTTAGTAATTGTTCCAAGTCTTTTTTCATTTTCTGATGTTTTCTTGTAAACTAAGGCATTTCATTCATTTGGCATACTGTAACATCAGGTGGTAGCAAATGCTATGTGGAACATGAATCCAAATGATGTGTTATCTATTTTTTCGATGTACTGTCCCAAAGAAACACTAATGACAAAGGTGGAAGGGGCAGAAAGGGCCACATAAAGAAATAACAAAGAGCATGGAGGAATCTGGCAGCTGAAGAGGGGGCATTGCTGTTCACAGAAATCACAAAGGCTGGATGGCCATCTGTCAATGGGGATGCTTGTGAGTTTCTGCGTGGCAGAAGGGGGCTGGATGGGATGGCCCTTTTTGGGGTCTCTTCCAACTCTAGGATTCTGTGAACCTCTGGGGCTTGAGGGAGGGTTTGAGAATTGAAGGGACCTAAAGGGCAAAGGACAGAAGGTTGTAGCTGGTCGGTCAGTGGGTGGGCAATTGCTGAAAGACGTTTCTAAAGCAGAAGTATTAATGTCTCACCAGCAACATTCCTCTAAAGGGAGTGATGGAGAGCCTTTGCCTGAGTGGTGGTTGCTGAATCCAGGGCTGGAAGACGTCCAAGCCCTAAAACCTCCATGTTATGCTGAGGAACGTTTTGGCATTTTTCCCCATCCTAGCATACAGTCAGCTCTTAAACATTTTGTCCTGGCTTGCATTTAGGGATTGGAGCCCTTCCCTCTTCCAGCTCTGTCTCAGTCCAAGTTAACATGAAGGAGGTATTTTCTATGTGCTGCGAGGTGGAAGCTGAGATAGGGGGGAAAGGGGTTGCATCCAGTTGTGTTAATGGGCTTAGCAGGAACATGATGGTTCTCAGCTCTTATTTTGTAGGTGGGTACCATAGAATCCTAGAGTTGGAAGAGACCCCAAAAGCCATCCAGTCCAACCCCTTTCTGCCATGCAGGAAGTCACCATCCAAGCTCTCCCTGTGAGCGATGGTCAGCCAGCCTGTGCTTAGAAACAGTCTCCAAAGAAGGAGATCCACAACACTCCAAAGGAGCATTGTATCATGTCGCCTCTTAACTGTCTCTTCCTCAGGCTAAATATACCCAGCCCTTATATGGCATGGTTTCTTTATGGTAAATATATATATATATTTATATAGCTAAGTTTTATATCACCTGCCCAGCACTGAAATCTGTAGTTAACTCAGTGAAAGCTACTTACAGTTGTCCAAATTTAAATCCATTCCTTACAGCTGTCCAGTTTAATTCCATATCCTCTAATTTATCATATTCAATTGAAAAGCCAAAAGATACCAAGTGTGAACTTTTGTGATCAGTTTTTGATTCTCCATCTCAGCTTTTTGATTCAGAAATCTAAGGCAGTTTAAATAATACAGCATTCCCATCTTCCCCTTTAAAATACATCTGGAAATCATGAAAGATGCTGCAGTTTAATACTCTTGGATTTCTTATCAGTTAGTGTGGCATAGTGGTTTGAATGCTGGACTTCCATTCTGGAGACCAGGGTTCCGTTTCCCACTTGGCCACGGAAACCCGCCGGCTGACCTTGGGTGAGTCACACACTCTCAGAAATTACTTGAAGGCATACAACAACAAAAACAACAAGAATACATCTTTAGAGAAAGTCAGAAGTGAAGTTACTGAGTACTCAAATACAGTTTTTGAAAGTTAAGCTGGGGAGACTATTGCGTAATTTCTGCACTGTCTTAATTCCTAACCTATTGAAAACACTTAGTACAGTGGGCCCTCCCCATTCGATGGGTTGAGGGACATAAGACCCCTGTGAATTTGGAAAAACTGCAAATGATTTTTTTAAACCTGAGAGAACACCTCTCTAGGCACCTCTAGGCCTTCCAGCACAACTCTGTGGTCAACAGCTGTCAGATAGGGCCTACAAATGGCTAGAGAAGTGTTCTCTCTAGTTTTCTCTAGATTCCCCAGAGCAACTCTATGGTCAGTTTCCAGCACAGTTGCATTGACAAGTCTAGATATTCCTAGACAGAACATATTAATCAAATCCACAAATAAACCCTCAGAGGTCAAAGCTGCAAATATGGAGGTCTGACTGTATATTGCATTATTCTTGCTTTAATAGAAAGGTCAAATTCACATTCCATGTACTTTGGCAGAAGGTTGAAAGTGCCACTGTTCCACCTTCCCTGGAGATACATAAAGAAAGACCTGGCTTCCCCAGGATGAACATACCCAACTCCCTGAGTTTCCAGTCCTTCTACCATTTTGGTCACCATCCTCTATGAATTGGATTATGAATGTCGAAGCATGAATCTGGAGATGAGGGTTCAAATCCTCACGCAGCCTGGTGGATGGGTTAGTCACACTCTCTCAGCCTCACAGAAGAGCAACATCAAACCACCTCTGAACAAAACATGCCAAGAAAATCCTGTGATAGGTTCACCTTAGAATCTCCATAAGTCTGAAACGACTTGGAAGATACACCACTACAACAAAAAATTTAAACTGTAAACCAATTTGAAAATATGATGAGATAAAAGAGGCATGGCAAAAAATTAAGCAGACTCTTTATGAAGGATTAAACAGACTCTTCATGAAGAGCAAGGTCATCACTTGTGTCAGTGCCCTAAGAATTAAAGAAATGTTTCTGACAGAAGCAGTGGGTATGTTAGCTGGTAAATCCAGCTGCGTTGGCTGTCCTGTGAGTGAGTAAATACCATGAGCACATGTGACAAACCTGATATTAGTTTTTGTAGGTTTTTAGGCGATGTGGACGTGTTCTGGAAGAGCTTCTTCCTGAGGTTTTGCCAGCACACACACACACATATATATACATACACGCACACTGTGTGACCCTTGTTGAGAGGAAGCGATTTGCATGTTGATCTGTGTATTGTTCTGTTGTTGAATGGCAAGGCTTCAGGGTGTCCATTTACTTGGTCCGTTGTCTGCTGGGCTATCCTCTGATCCTGTGTGGTTTTCACTTGCTGGGTCTTGATTTTGGTGTTTTTCGGGACTCAGAGCCAGACATTGTTTGATATCGGAGTGTGGTAGAGTCTCCTTCCTTGGAGGTCTTTGAACAGAGGCTGGATGGCCGTCTGTTGGGGATGCTTTGAGTTCCTGCATGGCAGAATAGGGTTGGACTGGATGTCCCTTGGGGTCTCATCCAACTCTCTGATTCTATGATATTGCTGAGTCTTCCCAATCAGATCATGCTGATGGCTTATGCACGTGCCCTTATGCGTCTTAAGATCAGCTCGAGTTGTGATTTTGAGTGTCAGGAAGACTTCCCTTTTAATAGGCATATAATTCCTCTTTAGGTTACTCCTCAAAAGTAACATCAAACAATTTCAACAACAGTTCAGGACCTCTTCTACACAAAATTCACACCTGGCTGTTTTGCGCCAAAAACAGCATTATCCGCACAGGAAACATTGATTACAAAAGTTAAAAGAGAATTAAACAACATTATATGAGAGAAATAGTCAAACAGGTTGAGTTTTCCTTATCTGGAATCTCGAAATCCGAAATACTCCTTTTTTTGTGGGTGGCTGAGACAGTGACCTCTTTGCTTTCTGATAGTTCACTGTACGCACAGGCTACACAAACTTTGCTTCATGCACAAAATTATTAAAAATACTATATACAATTACTTTCAGTATTGTATATACAGTATAGAACATAAATGAATTTTTTGTTTGGCTCCCATCTGTAAGATCCCTCACTATGTGTGTATATTCAAATACAGGTATTCCAAAATCCAAAGCACTTCTGGTCCCAAGCATTTTGGATAAGAAAGGTTCAATCTGTAGAGAGAAATCTTGTGCCTTTGAAACTCACTGAGCTTTTCGTGAAGGCTGGGACAGCATCCACAGAGGGGTCTTGTCTCTGTATCTGTGGCCATGAGCGCAATCTCTTTTCCAGAGAGGCTTCTGCAAGAGCTGTTCTGAGCCAGAAAACTGATTCCCGGACCTCCTGATGGGGCCTCTTCCTAAAAAGCTCAAAATCGGCTGTTGCTTGGTGACAGTAACTAAAGAGGTTTGCAAAACACCAGCATCACAACCTTTAAAACGTACTTTCTTAAGCACATTTCAGACTATTTGATTTCCTCACGCTTTTGCTGTGGAACTAGGCTTAACCTTCCCAGTTTTCCTTTCAAAGCTCTTCTTCTGTTTCTTTCTTAGTGTTTCATGGGTTACTGACATGCCTGCAGCTTATTTGATTACGGGAATCCACTCACTGTAAATACTCATGTATAAGTCTAGAAATATAGGTCAAAAAATTGACCCAAAAACATCTGAGTCGACTTATCCATGAGTCAATGTAAATACTGTATCTTAACTCTTATTTAAAAGATCCCCTGGTGAATCATAGAATCACAGAGTTGGAAGAGACCACAAGGGCCATCCAGTCCAACCCCATTCTGCCATGCAGGAACTCTCCATCAAAGCCTCTGCTTAAAGACCCCTAAGGAAGGAGACTCCACCACACTCCGCGGGAGTGTATTCCACTGTCGAACAGCCCTTACTGTCAGGAAGTTCCTCCTAATGTTGAGGTGGAATCTTTTTTCCTGCAGCTTGCATCCATTGTTCCGTGTTCTAGTCTCTGCAGCAGCAGAAAACAAGCTTGCTCCCTCCTCAATATGACATACCTTCAAATACTTAAACCAGGCTCTCATATCACCTCTTAACCTTCTCTTCTCCAGGCTAAACATCCCCAGTTCCCTAAGGCATTCCTCATAGGGCATTGATTCCAGACCCTTCACCATCTCAGTTGCCCTCCTTTGGACATGCTCCAGTTTTTCCACATCCTTTTTGAATTATGGTGCCCAGAAAAAAAGCAAGAGTAGAATCTGTCCTGGAAACCCTGACCCCCATTACTCTCTCATCCATCAAGCCTTAAGAGTAAGCTCAAAGTGTTATGTCTGCTGGAATTTTGAAATTTATTTATTTATTTACTGAAATTTCTCTGACATTGTTTTACTTTGCTTCATTCTTTAGATCCTTAGATCCCTGTGTTGTTTTATTCATATCCTGCCTTTCTCACAATATCTGGACAAATGTTTGCAGCCCTCAAGAGAGGCGCTGTGTGTACTCAAGCTATGATTTGCACTTAAAAATATGATTAAGTTTCCCAAGGTCATAATTATTTATTCCACACCCTAAAGAAAGAAGGTGCAACAAAGCATTATTTTTAATCCCTTTAAAAATACATCCCTTTTAAGGAATGTAGGTTAATATTAAATCTGAATAACAGCATCTGGGCCTACAGTTAATCTCTTAATGGAAGCAATGCCCTTTTTTGATTGAAGGAGGCTTTGCTATGTGAACGGTCACTTAACAAATATCAGTATTTGCCCTCTCCCTGCACGATAGAGGCATTTGAAAACTTCTTCAAAATGCATCCAAGGATGGGTTTTATTTTTACCAGGCTCCATTTTAGTTCACATTCCCATTTTGGTGGCTAAAGGTATCAGTCTATAGTTCTTTAACATGCTGGAGGTAGCTGTGAAGGCAGGCTTTTTTGTTCTCTCCTCTTCTCTCTTCCTGTTTATTTTTGCTCAGCAAAGGGCTCTGGAGGCAGCTGCTGTTTTCCTTCCCTGCTGGAGGCAGATGCACACGGCTATTGTAGGATCAGCTGGAGTAGGATCCTGTTCTTTTCCCAGCTCAGGCTTTATTGCATTGTTTACTGTGGATATGCTGCTGCAACGATACACCAGAACGGTGTTTCTCCAGCCTTCTTTCATCCTCTTCCCAATACTGATGCTGCTAAAAGAAACTTTCAGCTAGATAAAGGAGAAGGGGGCTGAGTAGGTCTAAAAAGACTTTATAAAAAGGATCCATACTCTCAAGAAGGTCTGTTAACTGAGGTATGCCTGTACACTTGTCCCTCCCTGTTTGCTACGGTTAGGGGCACAAGACCTCCATGGATATGGAAAAACCATAACAAAAATACCATATTTTTACCTGAGAGGACACCACTCTAGGAATCTCTAGGTCCTCCAGTGCAACTCTGTGGTCAATGTCCAACAGACACTGACCATAGAACTGCACTGGAGTAGCTACAAAGGCCTAATAGGTATTCTCTCTAGGAATCTCTAGGTCTTTCAGTGCAAAAGTTGACCATAGAGTTGCACTGGAGGACCTAGATATTCCTATAGAGAACATTAATCAAATCCGTGAATAATCAGATCTGCAAATATCAAAGCTGCAAATATGGAGAGATGGACTGGGCCAGAGTGAAGGAAAAGGGACAACATAGAGGTGAGGTAGGCGAAGAAAAATGATCCACTGCAGAGTTCCCTGTACTTCCATAGTCATCCCCACAATATATCATCACTGCTGGTTGTCAGAGAGACCCTTCTTACATTTCCTCTAAAGGTCACAAATGGATGGCTCTTTGCATACCACTCTGGTGCCCTAAGCTGGGAATGTTTAGTCTGATGGAAAGAAGGTCCAGAGAGGACATGATAGTCAACAGAGGCTGGATGGCCATCTGTTAGAACTGCTTTGATTGAGAGTTCCTGCATGGCAGAATGGGGTTGGACTGGATGGCCCTTTTTGGGGTCTCTTCCAACTCTAGGATTCTGTGATCTCTAGTGAAAAGGGTGTTATAAATAAATGATGCTGTTTCTGAATGGTGGAAGCTTCAGAACAAATAAAAGTGGAGCATAGCCTTATACCCACTGTCTCATCAAACTATGGAACTCTCTGCCACATGATGTAGCAATGCTTGCCAACTTAAAAAGTGATGGGATAAATTCATGGAGGTGAGGGCAATCAATGGCTACTAACTAGGATGGCAATATATTACCTCCAGTATCAGAGGCAGCATCCCTCTCTCTGGGTATCAGTTGCAGGGGAGGACAAGATGGAGGGTCTGGCTGCAGACTTACCGGGGTCTCTTGTAGGCAACTGGCCAGTTGCTGTCTGAAGAGTCTTTGGACTAGATAGCCTTTTGGTCTGATGAAGCATGGCTCATCATATATTCTTAAAAATATTTTGGATTTTAAAAGTAGGGAGACGTAAGTTCACATTTCCAGTTTACAATCACTAGGAGATATTTGGCAAATCATGCATTGTCTTTCTCATGGTTGCAAGATAGGACAGTCCAAAGTATTTTAAACGTAATTTGTCATATTCTAAAGCAAAATGCGTTTATTAGAATATGCAGAGAGAAACAAACAGAAATCATGCTGCAGAGGTCCATTTTAAAAAATGAATTATCAATAATTATGCAAAGGGATCTTGTAGCACCTTTGAGACTAACTGAAAGAAAGAAGTTGGTAGCATGAGCTTTTGCAGACTTGCTTCCTTCTTCAGATGATAGTAGCAACAAACAGAAAAATGTGAAGTTCACTTTGAGTAATAAAAGTATTTGAGATTTGGAATTGTACAAAAGATACGCTGCGGTGGAGCTGGAATATACTGTATAGTAAACCTGTGAGGAGGTGCTTATGAAGCTGTAGTCGAAATCAGCCCCCTACAAATGGTGGACGGATTTTCTGTAAAATCTGAGTGATGGCGAAGCAGTCACGCAGCAAGACACTTTGCGTGGATTATTTTGCACAGAAGCATCCCTTGATTGCTTTTCCATGGACCGTTGGTGCTGCTGCCAGATGGCATCCCTGTCTCTGTGCCATCTGACATAGTAGGGGTCAGTACTTTGCCCCTTGCCCTCTTTATCCGCTGGTCCCTTTGCCAACTCTCTTTTGTGCCACCTCTTTCTCCCTTCTCAGCCGACACAGCACACTGCCCTGTTTGGATTGGGCTCTGTACTTTTGGGGGAGGGAGAAAGTATCCTCACATCTGTTTTTAGTGTAACCTTCCCTGCCTTCCTGGGGCTTTGCATTGCCTTCAGTCGAGGTTTTAAAATCCTGTGCTGTGGAATAAGAAACATAGCTGAAGGGATTTTACTCCTCCAGCCTTGTACGCTGGTCTCATGCACACAGTATGTTTAACACGGAGTATAGTTTAACCCTTAGTTTCAAGCCAAAATTTATTGTTGTTGTTGTTAACTTCCCTTGAGTCGATCTTTACTGATAGCAACTCTATGGAAGAGACATCTCCAAGACCCCCCCCTCCTTCCCAGCTCTGCTTAATTCCTGCAACCCCATAAAACCCATTGTGACCTACTTAATAGAGTCCATCCTCTATCTGGCCTGTGGCCTTCCTCTCTTCCTCCTTTCCCAGCATCATTGTCTTTTCCAGTGAGTCCTTCCTTCTCATGATGTGTCCGAAGTGCAACAGCCTCAGTTGTCTTGGCTTCTTCCAGGAAGATTTCTGGCTTGACCCATTTGTTTGTTCTTTTGGCTGCTATCCCTGGGATCCTCAGCACTCTTCTCCAGCCCCACATCTCCAGTGAATGGATTTTCTTCCTATCTTCTTTCTTAACTCTCCAGCTCTCATATCCATCCATGGCAACAGGGAATATACAATGGCCTGTGTGATTCTGACTTTTGTGATTAGATGTGTATCTTTGCATTTTAGTATCTTTTCTAGTTCTTTCATAGCTGTCCTTCCCATTCTTAATCTTTTTCTGATTTCCTGACTGCAGTCCCCATTTCTATCAATGTCTGATCCCAGGTATGGGAATTCTTTTACTTCATGATGTAATTCAAATTTGTGTAGTTCTCTGTGGTCATTATATTTGTTTTCTTTATGTTCAACAATAGGCCTGCCTTTGCCTTTTCTTCCTTGATCTTTCTTAGTAGTTGTTCCAGGTCTTTGAGGTTTTCTCCTACTATTATGGTGTCATCCGCATATCTTAGAGTGTTGATATTCCTTCCTCCTGTTTTCACTCCTCATTCTTCCGCATCCAGGCCTGCTTTTCCTATCATATATTCTGCATACAAGTAGAACAAACAGGAAGCTGTGTGCTTCCCTGCTAGGAAAACAGTTGTCTCTTCCAACATGTGTCTTGTTGATGTGATTGTTGTCTCTTCCAGTGTGTGTCATAGTGATGTGATTGTGCGCCTGGCAGGTCAGGAGAGCAGACATTGTGATTGATCCCTATGGCAGCCTCAGAAGACGCCAGCGCATATTGATCTCTCCTCTTGGAGGGCAATCTTAGCAAAGAGAGGCAAAGCAGCCTCCTTTCATTGCTTGCCAGATTGGGCTCCTAAAGGAATTTCTGCCTCTTTCTGGTAGCTGTTTCTAATGAGGTGACTAAAGGGAAGAAGCCCATCGCTATTATTTCCAAAGAGGACTTCTCTGTATTTCATCTCTTTATTGGTTTTTTATTGTCTGAGCTCTTAGCAAGACATGTAGCAACCCGCTGCTGCTTTTTATTTGTGTTGACAGCATACTGAGCACAAAATGTGCTAGAAAGCTGTAGTTATCAAGTTCTTCATTTGAGTCCCTATGTTGGGAGAAAGGTGGGATATAAGAAAATCATCATCATCATCAGCTTTGCATTGCACTGTAATCTGTGCAAGGGTCTAGTGTGAGCATATAGAGGAGCCAGCATTATGGCATAATGCCCTAAGGGTCCCCAAACTGTGCCCTTTAAAAGATTTTGGACTTTGGTTCCCAGAAGCCTCTGCCACATTGGCCAATAGCCTGAGGTTCTGGGAGCTGTAGTCCAAAAGCCCTTAAAGGGCACAGCTTGGGGACCACTGGGGTGGTGGTTTGAGCATTGGACTGGGGCTCTGGAGACCAGTGTTGGCCATGTCAACCCACTGGGTAACCTTGGGCAAGTCACACTATCTCAGTGGCAAACCCCTTCTGAGGAAGCCTTAGGGTTGCTGTAAATTGGAAGTGACTGGCCTTGGGCCTTGGATGCTGAGGGAGATGGGCTTCTGGGAAGGAGGGAGGGAGGGCCAGGGGCCAAGTCCAATCTGGATCTGGCCACTTACATTTCAAAAAGGATGTGGAGAAACTGGAGCCATGTGTCCAGAGGAGGGCAACCAAAATGGTGAACTTTCTGGAAACCATGAAGCCCTAAGAGGAGAGCTTAGGGAGCTGGTTATTATGTTTATTCTGGAAAAGAGACAATTAAGAGGTAATATGAGAGCCCTGCTTAAGTATTTGAAGGGGTGTCACATTAACGATGGTGCAAGCTTGTTTTCTGCTGCTCCAGAGAATAAGGACAAGGAAGAATGGATGCAAGCTCCAGGAAAAGAGATTCTTTCCCCTCTGGCTCCAGGCTCTTAGTCCCCTTCCCTCAGCCAGGGCCAGGCCTCGCAGAGGAGGAGGAGGAGGCCCTTGTTCCTCCTAGTAGGCCGAATCCTGGGCCTGCAGTGGGCAAGCTCCCTCCCTGCGTGGCTGCCTGGCTGAGGGCCTCCTTGTCCCGGGCGTGACGTTGCCGTCATTCGGGGCGGAAGGCACTCAGGCAGGCCTCTCTCGGAATGCCAATGGCGGGTTGAAAAGCAGGCGATCTTGGCAAGGGCGGTAAGGCCCAGAGGGCAGGCCTTGGCTTCATCAGGGCAACAGCAGCGGGGGGGGGGGGTCCCTGGGAAGCAGCAGAGAGGAGGAACCTTAGCCTGCCTTCCCTGGGACCAGGCCTCTCTTGGCTGGCAAGGGGCCTGGGCAGGGAGGGAGGCTGGCCTGGGCCTGGCCTAGGGCCTTGCAGGAGGAGAGAGCCTCCCTCGATAGGCCCGGCTTTGTTCTCTCAGGCAACTCTCTCTGCCTGCTGCTCCTGACATCCTTGTTGTTGTTGTGAAGTGTGTCTGTGGTGCTGGACCCATGGCTCCCCAAAGAGAACAGCCTTCCTCTCTCGGCTCCCAGGAGCCGAAGGGGATCAAGGGCAGAAAGCAGCAACATCTGCAACACCCAGCTTTTGTCTGTAACACCCAGCTCTTCTCCAGTTTATACAGTATTACTTTTCTCAATAGGCTGTCTGGAGGCGATTCTTTGCACTGTTTTCAGTCAGATAAATGTCTGCCTACGAATCAGATTCAAAAGGCTTTCCTTCAGGAAAAGCTTTAAACAGAAACATTCCTTGTGGACCTGGTTTGGATGAGAGCCAAGGCATTCTGTCCATGACCCTCCAGCTAGGAAGCTGGTCTTCCCTGCCTCCTTTTAATGCCTTCCTTCTGCCCAGAAAGGTAGCAGGAGGGGACAGCTTCTGGGCCTGAGCCAGCAATGGGGGGGGGGGGGGTCTTCACTTGAGACCACAAGGCAGCCTTATGCTTAATTGGTTTGAATTACAGCATGGGGTTGAGCCAGCATTTCTTCCTTTTTATTGAAGTTGTGAGCTTAACATTAAAAAAAAAATGGTGCGAGTGCTTTGTATCCATAAAAAGGAGCATTTAGCCTTATGAAAGAGCTGGCAGCCCGCCAAATATTTATGACCAAAGAAAGCCAGCGAGCCCTGTCATTCCCAGTAAGTCATCTCCATTTCTGCTTTGAATGGAGAGGATGTTCCTCTGAACTGTAGAGCTCCCTTGTCTCTCACCAGTCTGCTTACCTCCAGGCCCTCTGGATACCTGTTTCAGGAGCAAGATGTCCATGCCCTTCCTGAGCTCGGGGATGACTGCTTTCTTGGGGTCATTTTGGCTGTGTATGTTGCAGAATCATTTTTGTCTCGCTTCTGAAAAATTGGATAAAGTCCCTTGGAGCAGATGTGCCATTCATGGCTGGAGGCCACAGGGTGCCCATCACATTTGCCTCTTGGGATTCTCCTCTGTCCCTGGCATAGTATATTATTTAGTATGCATATTGTGTATTCGTATTTCAACATTTGGTAAGGGAATAACATTGTTCAAATGAGAACAGTTTTATATAAGTAAATTCAATAATTAACCCAAGGCAAGTGTAAATTTTACACATGAAAATGTTTGGGAAGAGGAGGAGTGCCCCCCTTGAGCATCTCTTGTGCCTCCCCTTCAGTTTACTTCCTCAGATGCCTTTAGACATGGACTGTTCCTGGAAAGTACATAAGGGGCTGAAGAAATGTAATTATGTCTTTTGGCTTCATAGGAGTTTATTAGCAAAATAGAGAAGTTCCTTTGAAAAGCACTTGGTTTGATGTATATTGGCTTGTGGGCAGGTCCTTTTGACATCCATGCTACTAGTTTAGGATGGGTCTCTTACATTTTGTGGGATAGTCAACATGGAGCGGCCTTGAAGGTTGGCGGATTCAGTGTAAAACCTTGAAACAACAAGGGGAAAAGCCCTTTGCTGTTGTCTTCCTCATTGCTTGAAATTGAGGTATGTACCATATGGGTTTGTCATACCTAAACATGGCTGCTTAGCAGGGATTGAGAAGCCAGTGTGGAGGAAGAGGCTGGGAATTGGACTAGGACTCTAGGATACCAGGGTTTGAACCCCTGTTGGCCATGGAAACCCACTGGGTGACCTTGGGCAAGTTTCACTCTCTCAGCCTCAAAACAGTTCCTCTGAAGAACCCCTTCATAATAGTTTCACTTGGGAGCCACTATAAGTTGGGAAAATCTTGAAGGCACACAGCAGCCTCAACAACAAACTTGCTTTCTATGCAGAAAAGACAAAAGTATGCTCTTGAGTCAGACCCAGTTTAGGATGCACCAAACGCGGCGAGTATGAAATAAAAATATATGGAAGATCAGCCTTGTTAAGAGCTCCATCCAGAGTGGAACAAGAGTCTTGTGGCATGGTTTGGTATCTTCAGGAGATGCCTTTTCTTTTCATTTGCACTGTCTGAAGCTTCAACAGTTACACAATGGTAATGTGTTGAAAATCAGGATTTTTCCAAGGAAAAAAAACACCTTTGTTTTATGTCAGCTGATGCAAAATGCTACAGTGAAAATTCTGGGCTGGCTCTATGATACACATGTGATACCTTTGTTTCTCAATAGCAGCAGTGAATGATCCATTTTCAAATTCAATATATGGTGCTAGCTGTTACCTTTTAAAGCCACAAAAGCCAGGTTTGGAACATATTGCCCATGGAGGGTCTCTCACACTGAGAAAGTAAATGGGTGGGTGGGGGAATATTGGTTGTTGTGTGTTTGGAACAGAATCCGGCCCCAACAGCAACAGAAAAGAGGGTTATGGTGGCTTGAGTTGGATCCTTAGTTGAATGCTAGGCTCTAAGACTTGAAATGGTCCAGTCCTGTGCTATCCAAGAAAGGAATGCTTACTGGCAGACAGATGATGAAGATCACCTAAGAAAGGTATGCCTTTGGAAGACTGATAGAGAAGATCACCTGTTGAAAAGCCCTACGTGTTTTCCAGTGTTGAACAGTTCCTCCTGATATTGAGGTGAAATCTCTTTTCCTGGAGCTTGCTTCCATTGTTCTGGGTCCCGTTCTCTGGAGCAGCAGACAGCAAGCTTGCTCCCTCCACAATATGACATTGCTTCAAATATTTAAATATCATATAACCTCTTAACCTTCTCTTCTCCAGGCTAAACATCCCCAGCTCCCTAAGTCTTTCCTCATAAGGCAGGTTTTCCAGATCCTTCACCATTTTGGTAGCCCTCCTTTGGACACACTCCAGTTTCTTAGCATCCTTTTTGAATTGTGGGGCTCAGAACTGGTACTCCTAGCAGCTCTACAGTGAGGAGAACAAGAATGTTTTCTTTGTGTGTGCATATGGGGGGGGGGGGGGGAATGTTAAGTAATGTTTATGACTGTGTCACAAATCATTATTAAGTGTCTCCCTACAAGCCTTCCTATCTGATGGTGGCTGTGACTTAGGTTTGACATCCTCCCTGGATTGTGGGTGAATGGGTATCACACTGGCTCCCCTGGATTCATCTGGGATTGCATCTTGTGCTGCTGAAAAATAGTGATTTAAAGTTTGGTTGGTCTGTTGCTGCTGCTCTTTGAAAGCAGAACAAGAAAGTACAAATGGACCATCAGGCCAAGCTAGATTCCATGGTTTTAAGAGAGACCTGTGGCTATCTGTGGCTGTCTTTCTCCTGAGCAGCATGTCTCTGCAAGGTGCTTGACTGCCTCTTTGACAGCCACAAGGAGCAAAGGTGACTCTATGTGTGGCGATACTGTGAGAACAACCAATAGCATTGGTGTGTTTTTATGGCTTAGAGTTGCTCAGTAGACTTCTGTCCTTGTCCTCGTCTTGCTTTACTGTTTCTAAGGTATCAATCTGGCAGAGTAAGCCCTGAGATGTTTTTTGCTGATGTATTAATTTGGTGTTTGCCATGCATTTAAGTGTTATACGTTTTAAACTATAGAGTTTATATTAGAGTTTATATTTGATAATGATATAGCTGTGCATCTGAGGTTTATTATTATTATTATTATTATTAACCTTTATTTATATAGCACTGTAAATTTACACAGCACTGTACATACAATCATTTAATTAGATGGTTCCCTACCTTCATGCTTACAATCTAAAGAGACACAACACAGGAGGAGAAGGGAATGGTGGTGGGGAAGGGGATGGAATCCAGCAGTTCTTCACTCCCTCTGAGAGTGAAGAGTTGTTGAGAGTGATGAGAGTTGTAGTGGTGGATTAAAATTGCTGGAAACTGTTAGTTCCAGGGAAAGTAATTGCCTGGGTGAATGATACACAAATGCATGGGGGAGGATTTTCCCAGGGCAGTTTCATGGGAAAATAAAGACAAAGACAGAAGTGAAAGTGTAGGAGGGGGCCAGACACATAGTGGTGGACATAGGTGAAGTTTTAGTTTAGAATTGAATCAAGGTGTAAAGTCCGCAAAAGCAGACATTGCTTATGTTATGCTTGTGTTTGTGGATGATGGTAGTTCTGTCTGCAGATGTTCTACTGTTAACGTCTCCAGTGGTTGAAATAATAATAATAATTAATAATAATAATAATACGTTTTATTTCTAGCCCACCACTCTGAACGAGCAATCGGGGCAGGGTACAAAAGAGAATAACAATTAACAAAGCAAAAATACAGAACAGTTATAGCAACAACAAAAATACATAGTAATTATAACAAAAAATAAAATTAACAAAGCAAAATACATAACAATTAACATATCAAAACAAGTAAAAAGAAATTCTCCATTCTCAACCCCCATCCCATTCCTAAAACAATGTGAACTATACACAATCTAAAAAGAAAAGAAAAGAAAAAAGTGTGTGTGTGGGGAGACAAGACTCCTCCTTAAGTCCAGGAGCCAAGGCATGGGAGGAGCCCAGGTGGAGGTAGGGCAAACAAACACTCTCTCAGCCAAGTCTTCTTCACTGGCAGATGTTGGGGAGGACATAATAAAGTTTATAATAATAAAGTTTATTTATATCCTGCTCCTCTGTCACCACTCCTCTGTCACCATAAAGTTTTGCTGTTTGGTACAGAGGTCTGATTTACTGGACTGTGGGGAGTGGACAGTTCTGATACAAAACCCCTTTGCAGAGTTAAAATGGGAGCAGCAGGTGGGTTCTGTTGAAATCAGAAATTTGAATGTGAAGTCGAAGGCTTTCATGGCCTGTATCCATAATTTTTTGTAGGTTTTTCAGGCTACGTGGTTGTGTTGTAGAAGAGTTTACCGTATATACTCATGTACAAGTCGACCTCATGTATAAGTCGAGGGGGGATTTTGGGGCCAACATTATGGATTTTACCATGACCCGTGGATAAGTCGAGGATGGAGTCCCTGGCCCTCTGCTCCATTTGCCTCTTGGGGCTCCTTTGAGCGGCTGCTGCTGCCCCAGAGACCCCATCCCTGCTGTTCTGCTCTGCCTGCCTGCCTGCCTGCTTTTGGGTGCTTCATGGGCAAAGCACCAAAAACAGAGCCATCTCTGCTGCTGCTGCCACATCTCCCCCCCCCCTGCTCCCTCTCTCTCCCCTTCTCTCTCTCCTGTGCCTCTCTCTTGTGGCTCTTTGACTCAAAGAGTTGCTCAGGTTTGTTTGTTTGTTCCTGTGTCCAGTTCTGGGCACCATAATTCAAAAAGGATGTGGAGAAACTAGAGTGTGTCCAAAGGAGGGCAACTAAGATGGTGAAGGTCTGGAAACCATGCCCTATGAGGACTGCCTTAGGGAACTGGGGATGTTTAGCCTGGAGAAGAGAAGGTTAAGAGGTGATATGATAGCCCTGTTCAAATACTTGAAGGGATGTCATATTGAGGAGGGAGCAAGCTTGTTTTCTGCTGCTCCAGAGAACAGGACTCGGAACAATGGATGCTCGCTTGCTGCAGGAAAAGAGATTCCACCTCAACATTAGGAGGAACTTCCTGACAGTAAGGGCTATTTGTTAGTGGAACACACTTCCTCAGAGATTGGGATGGAGTCTCCCTCCTTGGAGGTCTTTAAACAGAGGCTGGATGGCCATCTGTCGGGGATGCTTTGATTGGGAGTTCCTGCATGGCTGAATAGGGTTGGACTGGATGGCTCTTGTGGTCTCTTCCAACTCTGTGATTCTATGATTCCTCTGCCTAATTTGGAAAGGAAAGAGTTAAAGAGAGGCACCTTCCCCCTCCCTTTCAGTCTGGGCTCTCCTCCAGCCCCTTGCTAGCTAGGATTCTGCCCCTTTAAGAACAGACAGAGCAGCAACAGAAACAGAGCTCTCCCTGACTGTTAGCTAGCAAAATCAGGCAGAGTTTTTTTCTACTTTAAAAAGTGAGCAAACCAACAGCCCTCTCTTGCTTTTCTCCAGAAAGACTGCCATAGAAAGAAATGCTCCCTCCTTCCCTCCCTGCCCTTGCCCTGCTTGCCTTGTCCCCACGAAAGAATTGCTGGCTGCTGGGGAGGCAGACAGTATTCCAGGCTATTTCTCTCCTTCTCCTCCCTTGCTCCATGAGAGCAAAAAAGAAACATCTTCCTCTGCCCCTTCTCCTCTCCCTCTGGACTCTTGCATGTGGATTAAGGGTCCCTTCCCCTTTAAAACCAAGAGCAAAGTTCCCCTGCTGAGAGAGCCTTAGCTGAGGGGCCGGGAGAAGAAGCAGAACTTGCTGCAACTTGCTTCCATCTGAGTGTCCTGCAGGATGAGGCATTGGGGCTGCCTTCTTCTTCTTCTTCCTTTTCCTGGGAGCCTGGTTTGCAGCCAAGGGGCTGGGAGATTTCATCCCCAGATCTGCTGCTTCAGGGAAGGAGGAAAGGGGTTTGCAAAAACACAAACCCAGGCGCCACTCCAGGATCATGAAAGGGTTTGTGCTTTTGCAAACCCCTTTCCTCCTTCCCTGAAGCAGCAGATCTGGGGATGAAATCTCCCAGCCCCTTGGCTGCAAACCAGGCTCCCAGGAAAAGGGGAAGAAGAAGGCAGCTCCAATGCCTCATCCTGGAGGGCAGCTACAGAGTCCAGGAGAGGAGAAGGGTGCCTTTTTTTGCCCTCTCAGCAAGGGAGGGAAGGAAGGAAGAAGCAGGGATGGCTCCTGCAGCAGCAGCAGCAGCAGCTCTTTCACTCAGGCAAGCAGGACAACAGCGACGGAGGGAGGGAGCCAGGGAAGGAAGGCAGCAGGCGGCGTTTTTCTTTTCAAGGCAGTCTCCCTGCACTAAAGGCACATTGCCGGTCAGCCCCCACTCTCCCAAAACAGGCGCGGCTCCCATTTTTCTGAGCCACGTTACCGTATAGACCCGTCTATAAGTCGACTCCTGATTTTTAGAACCACTTTTTGGGCATAAATTTTTCGACTTATAGATGAGTATATATGGTATTCCTGACATTTCGCCAGCATCTGTGACTGGCATCTTCAGAGAATGCTGGCATCTCTCTGCCGTGCCAGCATTCTCTGAAAATGCCAGCCACAGATGCTGGTGAGACATCAGGAATAAACGCTTCTAGAACATAGCCATAGGGCTTGAAAAACCTACAAAAAAACGAAGAAGTTTGAATCTTTTGGTGCTAAAGTGTTCAGGGCAAGGAGAGGGGAGATGGCTCTTGAAGGATGCAGGCTTTCATTAAACTGGCCTGGCTGCTTGCAAGAATGACGGTCTTGAGAGAGATCTTGTAGCACCTTTGAGACTAACTGAAAGAAAGAAGTTAGCAGTAATATTTGCATGTTACACAGATGTCCATATTAAAAGGTAACGGTAGTCCCTTGAGATGCATGTCTAGTCATAACTGACTGTGGGGGCCAGTGCATATCTCCGTTACTAAGCTGAAGGGCCAGCATTGTTCGAGGATTGCTATGGTGGCCATGTAGCCAGCATGATTTCACCGAACGTTGTTACCTTCCCACTGAGTAGTAGTACCTATTTATCTACTTGCATGTGCATCCTTTCAAACTGCTACGTTGGCAGAAGCTGGGACTAGTGACTGGCCAACGCTTGGGTCTCAAACTGCTGCCGTTGCAATAGTTAGCGTCTTAACCGCTGAGCCACTGTGTCCGGCTTATGTCCATAGTAGTAGTTATTGATTGGGAGGGAATATTTGTTTTATTGCCGGGGGGTGGGACATTCGTTTTACACATATGTCACATGTAGACTTAAGAATTTGTGAATAAACTTTGGGGGCTGTATGCATGATATGATTTGCACTTAAGATGAGTTTCTTAATTTCTGCTCTGCTTCTCAGTTTAGTGAGAGGAGAGGAATATACCATGGAGAGAAATATACCAAATGCAATTCTAAATGTAAGCTACTAAAAATCAAGGGCTCTGCCTAAAATCGAAGAGGTTGTTTTGTTGATGGCATTAAACTATTTGGAGACAGAGGCCCTTGCTCATTTGGGACAAATTGACCACCAATGTACCAATGTAGATCCATCTACATCCTGGCTATTTGCTAACTAGAGAACCAGCCCTTCTCTTCCCTTCATCTTGCTGGTTTATTTGGGTGTGGCTTGCTCTTGAATGCGGGCTAGCCCTTATTTGGAAGCCTTTGGACCGGGGCCAGCACAGCTCAAGCCAGAGTTCCTCTTGTGGACCTGACAGTATTGGTGTAGGACCTAGGAAAGAGCAATGCAAAATCAAGGTTTTGTTTACAGCTTTTAAAATTTACATTTGAAAGCTTATTCAGCCCACCTTCAGCACTGCTCTTTCCAGGAGGTTTGCTATATAAGTACATGGGATGGGTGTGTGGTGCCAGCAGAGAATTTTGTCAACAGCATCTGTTTGTTCCCCTCTGAATACAAATTGGGTAGGTAAGGATTCTAAAATGCAAAGATATACAACTGAGCACAAAAGTTAAAATCATACAAGCCATTGTAATCCCTATTACCATGTGTGGATGAGAGAGCTGGACAGTTAAGAAAGAAGATAGGAAGTCAATCCATTCATTGGAGATTATGTGGGGCTGGAGAAGAGAGCAGAGGATCCTACGGACAGCCAAAAGGACAAACAAATGGGTCTTAGATGAAGTCAGAAACCTCCCTGGAAGAAGCCAAGATGACCAAAATGAGGCTGTTGTACTTTGGACGCATAATGAGAAGGACAGATTCATTGGAAAAGACAATGGTACTGGGAAAGGTGGAGGGAAGGAGGAAGAGAGGAAGGCCACAGACCAGATAGAGGAGGGACTCTATGAAGGAGGTCACTATGGGTTTTATGGGGTTGAAGGAATTAAGCAGAGCTGGGGAGGACAGAGAGGGGGTCTTGGAGATGTCTCATCCATAGGGTCGCCATGAGTCGAGAGTGACTCAAGGGCAGTTAACAACAACAAAGGAAAGGTATACAGTATCTCCAAATAACAGACCAAGGTGGTCCTCTGTGGCATTTATGCCTCAGACACAAGTTGTCTCTTGGTAGGATGTTTGTTGGCCTTTCCTACTGCTTTATCACCTTATGGGGCAAACAGGATTTAAATGAGAGTTAAACAAGAGTTAAGCAGGAAGTGCCCTGTGTTTATCATAGAACATTTCCTGTTTAACTCTTGTTTAACTCTTGTTTAAATCCTGTTTGCCCCTTAGTGTGATAAAGCAGCTAGTGAAGTTTGCTGGTTTTGTATCTGAGAACCTGAGCCATGTAGTAAATTCCTTCTGGACGTTGTTGTTGTTGTTATGTGCCTTCACATGGCCCTAGACCAGTGGTTCCCAAACTGTGCTCTTTAATGGCTTTTGGACTTCAGCTCCCAGAATCCCAAACTATTGGCCAACGTGGCTGAGGTTTCTTGGAGCTGAAATCTCAAATTTCTTAAAGGGCACAGTTTGGGGACCACTTCCCTAGACTGACAGCAACCTTGTCGTAGGTTTTTGCTGCAAGAATTACTCTGAGGAAGTTTTCCATTGATTTCCTTTTAGGATGAGAGAATGGGTCTTGCTCCAGCTCATCTGGGAGTTTCCATGGCTGAGGGGGATTCGAACTCTGGTTTCCTGTGGGTTGTCTAGTGGTCTCTCAAGCTTTGGGGAGGATATATTTTATAAAAACCACCAGCAGCAGTAAAAGATGTGTGTGCATGAGAGTTGTTGTTGTCATATGCCTTTGCATCATTTCTGACTTGTGGTGACCCTAAGGAGAACGTATCACAGGTTTTCTCAGCAGAATTTGTTTAAAGGGGTTTTGCTGCCATTGCCTTCCTCTTAGACTGAGAGAGTGTAACATGCCTAAGGGCACCCAGTGGGTTTCCAATCAGACTATGGTCTCCCAGTGTCCTAGTCGGACACTCAAACCACTAAACTATGGGCTAAATTCCCCCTTCCTCTCTGGTAGCTCCAGGCGTTTTTCACATCCCATGGAGCTTCTTGAATTGGTTGGAGAGGTTCATTTCTAGGAGAAAATACCTAGATATAATAGTGATTGCACTTAGGAGCATTTAATTATAAAGGCTCCTAAGTATAATATTTAATAAATATAAAAAAGTAATAAGTTTAATAATGTTTGATGTCCCCCACCCTTGGACATACAGAGCATAACAAAAAAGTGCTTCAAATCATGCTTTTGAGTCTGGTTTGCTTGCATCCCTTTGTTGAGTTGTTTGGCTGCAGTGCCCAACAATAGTTGAGCTTCATTCTCTCTATTTATTTGACCAAGGCTGCTTCTGGGCTGAGCCTGTCTTTATCCAAGGTATTCTGTAGACTTCAAGGATCTTGCCATGCAGGAACTCACCATCAAAGCATCCCCAATCAAAGACCCAACCTGCAAGCCTGAGACTTCACCATGTCTCAGGCTTGCGGCTTGGGTCTTTTCCTCCTGGGCTCCCCTCTGAGCCTGGATGCCCAGGTCTCAAACGTGTCCAGGAATGCATTTGCACAGCTAAAAACAGTGCACCAGCTGCGCCTGTTCCTTGGGATGTCTGATCTGGCTACGGTGACACAGATCTGGATTGCATCCCATTTGGACTACTGTCATGCATTTTATGTGGGGCTGCCTTTGGAAACTGTTTGGAAATTTGCATGGGTCCAGAATGCTGACCGGAGCCAGTTACAAGGAGCATATAACTCCCTTGTTGAAACAGCTTCACTGGCTACTGGTTTGTTTCTGGGCACAATCCAAAGTGCTGGCCATGACCTATAAACCCCTACGCGGCTTAGGTCCAAACTCTTTGAGAGACCGCATCTCACCATACAAACCTGCTAGAGCCATAAGATCCTCAAGGCTTTCTCTCAATCCCAAGCCATCACGGTCTTGCATGGTGAGGACATGAGAGACAGGGCCTTCTCGCTGGCTGCTCCCAACTTCTGGAACTCCCTTCCACAGAAAACCAGAGTTGCCCCCTCCCTGCTGGTCTTTCGCAGCAAGCAGAAATTGCTTCATCCAGGCAAGCTTTTTAAAAATCAGAGGCTTGAATGGGGAGCGTGCATGCAGGGTGCATGCCACAGGTACGCGCCCCATTAAGGTTAATGACGATCACCTATCCACGGATTTTCAAGTCCACGGATTTGAGGGGCAACTGTATATTGTTTAACTAGGTTATTTTAATTGTGTTTTTGATAATGTTTTAAAAGTGTTTTTCTTTTGTGAGCTGTATTGGGTCCCTTTTTGGGAAAAAGGCGGCATAAAAATGAAATAAATACATAAATCCACTAATTAGTAAGGCACATTCCACCTGATCCCTTCAGCCCCCATGGTGTGTGCTGCTCTCTGTATCTCTGCAGGAACACAGAGCCAGCCATAGTGTAGTGCTTTGATCATTTGACTACAGCTCTGGAGACCGGGGTCCAATTCACTTCTCAGCCATGGAAAACCACTGGGTGACCCTGAGCGAATAATATGCTGGGATAGGTTTGCTTGGGGGGGGGCGGGCGGGGAATAAGTTGGAAATTACTTGAAGGCACACAACAACATCTGCAGGAACATGGAGAAAAATATTTATTTTTTCTTCTTTTTTCCCCCTTTGGTTCTTCCTCTTCTTCCTCTTCTTCAGTCAGTTTCTGTAGCACTTTGTATTTACTAATACCTTGAATCAGTGGACAAACTAGATTTAAAAAGAATTGATAAAATTGATGTTAAAATACAAAGCAGTAATTAATAAAATAAAACATCTAAAACCAGAGGCTAAAAGCCCAGTTCCCATCTGGGCAGGCCAGTCCACTCTGGAATATAATTGATTGAATGGGAGTGAAAACTTATTGATTTTGATTTCTCAGCGCTTAACTGTGTGTTCTTCTTTTCCCCTCTTGGCCTCTAGGTTAACCTGGCAAGCCACAGAGATGTCACTTCACAACACAAGAGCTTCAGCTCTCCTAGCTTGGGTAAAGTATCCCTTCCTTACTCTTGCTAGCCAAAGGTGATAACTACTGGGGTAGTAGGCATTTCTTTTGATTCTCCCCCTTAGATTGCTGCCTGACAGTCCAGCTACTCATAGAATCATAGAATTGGAAGAGACCCCAAGGGCCATGTAGTCCACCCCCTGCCATGCAGGAACTCTCCATCAAAGAATCCCCAACAGATGGCCATCCAGCCTCTGCTTAAAGACCTCCAAGGAAGGCACCCTCAATCAAAGCATCCCCTCAGTTATAAGAGAGCTAGTTGTTTTCATGGATAGTATGGAAGATATAGAGGTGAAATGGGAGATAAAGAGAAGTAAGCAGTGCAAGGGCCCACTAGTTTTATGCTCTGAAAATAATCAAGTTTATGTTTTTGATAAACTTACAAAGTCATGCAGATTTACTTTGGCAGATCCTGGGAGCAAAATCTGATCTGCTTTGCTGCATTTGGGTGATCTTGGACAAGGGATGGGGTGCACAGTGTGCCATAAATACTGGACAGGCATTAATAGAGTCAGACAGTCCTTTAGGTATCCCAGTCACAAATCCTGAAGACCTTTAAAAGGTGTCACATGCTGTCCCTGGGTGCAGCCTGGAAGGAGAAGAGTTAGTTGTGCAATCGGTCAATGGCTGCTCCCAGTGAGTACCAGACCTATGCTGACATTTCTGATTTCTCTTGAAAGGCAGCCCTGCTTCTAACATCTATTGTAGCGGGTCCTTATTATCCACTGGTATTTGGTTTCTGCCCCCCCCCCCCCCGTGGATAACAAAATCCATGAATGCTAAAGTCCCTTCAAATACAAAGGCATAGCAAAAAGGTGTCCTTTATATAAAATGGAAAATCAAGGTTTGCTCTTTGGAATTTTTAAAAAATATTTTAAAGTCATGGATGCTTGAATTCATTGATAAAAAGTCAGTGGAAAAGGAAGGTTGACTGTACAGTCTTTTAAGGTTAAATTTCTAAGAATCCAGACCATGGTCTTCCTGCGGTCGATAAGAATAGAAAACTGTAAGCTTCTGTATAAACAAGTAATAAAAATACCTCAAATAATCATCAATTTTAAAATAAGTAATTTAAAGTGGAATATTACCTTTTTTGTTAAAGCCAGAGAGAAACGGTGTGTTTTTAAAGCACTCCTTTGCAGATGGAGCCTGCTGTTTATCCCTTGGGAGGTACTCCTGTAGAATTGGAACCCTTTCCTCCTAGAAGGGCAAGCGCAGGCCAGAGCCTCATCTATGTTTTAGGGCTGGGCACACAAACAGAGCCAAACCAAGCATCGGCCTCCTTGGGCAGGAGATAAAAAGTAGGTAGCACAGGAGCCTCTGTGGCTTGCAGGCAAAGAGAGAGCTGGCATCTCTCCCGTCCCTCACTAGCTCTGCCCTGGAAAGGAATGGGGAGAACGGCTCTTGCTTCTCCATCTCCTGTGTTTCAGAAATGCCTGTAGGCCAGAAGCATGTCTTGGCAATAATACATTCTGGTTGGCCAGCAGGACCATCAAAATTTGCTGGCCCCATTACCAGGATGCATACCTGAACATAAGCATACCCTATAAATAAATAAGTCCACAAACATTGTTTGCCTCCTTAACCCCAAATGTGGGTGACAAGAGAAGCTGCATGTCTTTGTTAGTGGCTGAGGTGAAGTGCATCCATCCTCCAGCAGCCTGGCCCCACATCTGCCTGCAGCCCTATGCATTTCCTTGTATCAACATGTAGGATATAGGTAGCACCCTCCATTCCTTACGCTAACATAATATAAGCACAGTCAAACTAAATGAAACTGAATCACAGGACCTGCTGTTTAGCATCGGTTGTGTTTCTGACAGCATCCAGATGAAAGCAGGCTGGGAAAATGATTTGAAGTGTTTTGTCTTGATAAATGTGGCTGGACTGGCAAAGAAATGTGAATTGTAGTTTTTTGTGGCGCAGTGGTTAAATGCCTGTACTGCATCCACTCACTCAAAACCATAAGGTTGCGAGTTCAAGACCATCATAAGGGCTGAAGCTCGACTCAGGCTTGCATCCTTCCGAGGTCGCTAAAATGAGTACCCAGATTGTTGGGGGGCAAATAGCTTACAGTTGTAAACCGCTTAGACACTCCTTAAGGGTATGAAGCCATATATAAATGAAGCTGTTTGTTTGTTTGTTTTGTGAGTTTTTTGGGCTATGTGGCTGTGTTATTATTTATTATTATTAACCTGTATTTATATAGCGCTGTAAAGAGTTTATTTCTGATGTTTGCCAGCACCTGTCGCTGTGAATCGGTCTGGAAGAGGATCTTGGAAATCCCTTACTGACCTGGCCCTGTGGTCAGGGATGGGCTTTACCATTTCATGTGGATTTTTATAAAACTGGAGAAGAGCTGTAGTTCAGTGTTGGGCTCAGCATTCACCTTTCTGACAATTTCAGCTTCTAGGCTTTTCCACAGCTCTTATATATTCGTGCAGATAAGTTTAAAGCATCTGCAAGCCTCGTATAATGAAGTTACCGTATATACTCGACTATAAGTTGATCTCGTGTATAAGTCGAAGGCAGGTTTGGAGGCCAAAATTATGGATTTTAATATGACCTGTGGATAAGTCGAGGGTAAAACCTAGGGGCATGTAACAAGGGATGCAGAGGATGATGTAAAGGAAAATGATGCCAAAAACCTAAACCTAGAAAATTCCAGCAGACATTCACTGTTTGTGCTGATCCTAAAGGCTGCATAGATGAGAGAATAGAGGGGATCCATGTTTCTTTTTGGTGCTCTCAGGGTCAGCTAAGTTCTCATCTTTTACCACTCTATTCAGAAAAAGGGGATGCATTTGTATATATGAGAGTTAAAGTACAGTACTTACATTGGCCTGTGGATAAATCGACCCAGCTTTTTTGGGTCAATTTTTTGACTAAAATTTCTAGACTTCTAGATGAGCAAATGCATTGTACTGTTTTCATGGGCTGGGCTTTAGTAGCCTGCATGGCTCGTTGCCCTTCACCGTGAGTGACCGCAGGAGAATAAATTGCCCAAATTAAAGAAAAAAGGGGGTTATGTTCGACAGTCAAAATCGCTCCTTTGGAAAGTGGTGGAGTTTCTTTCTTTGGAGGTCTTTAAACAGAGGCTGGATGGCCATCTGTCTTTAGTGCTTTGATGGAGAGTTCCTGCATGGCAGAATGGGGTTGGCCTGGATGGCCTTTGGGGTCTCTTCCAACTCTTATTCTGTAATTCTGTGATTCTATAAAGTCCTGTGTGACTCAGGTCCAGGTTATCTGGAGCAAAGTATCTCCCAACATGAGCCTCCCATGTTGGGGAAGCCCTGCTCTTTATCTCACCCACAGGTATGTGGGTTGACCCACAGCTCTGGAACTCCCAGCCTAGCAAGGATAGACTGGTCCCTTCCTTATGATCCTTCTGTCAGCAGATGGAAACCTTTGGTTTCGGCAGGCCTTGGAAGGTTTGTCAAGAGGAAAAGGACTTTCGTAATGTGCAGTGTAGCCCATTGGTGGTTTCCTTTTAATGGTTATGTTTTTAACTGCCTTTAATTTTGTTGCTGTGTGCCTTCAAGTCACGTTTGACTTACAGCAACCCTGAGGCATGGGGTTTTCTTGGCAACTTCCTTCACAGGGGGCTTACCATTGCCTTCCGTTCACAGAGGAAGGCCTTTAAGTTACAAGGTTAATAATAATAATAATAATAATGATGATGATGATGATGTGGCTCAGTATCGGGACTGATACCTCTGGAACTTGTGATGGGAATAACCTGGGAGCGAACATTAATGTGATATGGGGGCAGGGAAGGTATGTCGGTAACAGAGTGAACACATGTTACAAAAGAAGTAGGGATCGATGTTTAATATCTATCCCTTCTTCAGTTCACTCTGTTTCCCAAGATAGGTTGGAGAGCATACCAACCATTCCACAGTCCCTTAATCTGCTCCTCTGCAATGTCAGGTCGGCCAAAGGTAAAACCCATATCATCCACGATCTCCTTGTGGATGAAAAGGCCGACCTGGCTTGCTTCACCGAGCCTTGGCTACGTGGGCACAGGCTCTCCCAGCTGATTATATGGTCAGTGAGCAGAGAAGAGAAAGTGGGCGGGGGGTGGTGGTATGGCTATAGTCCATAAAACCAACCTAACTTTGATCAGGAAACCTGTCCAGAAAACAGTCCACATCGAGCGTGTGTACCTTAGCCTGAATACCAGGGACAGTTTGGGGATTCTGTTGGTTTACCGGCCACCCCGTTGCTTAACACACTCCCTGACCGAGCTGACTCAGCTGGTCTCTGAGTTGCTGTTAGAGTCCCCCAGACTTTTGGTCTTGTACGACTTCAACATCCCTCTAGAGACCAGCCTTTCCGATTTACCTGGAGCAGCTTGGGAGTTCATGGAATCCATGACAAGCATGAACCTATCCCACTTGGTTAACGGGCCTACTCATGGTGTGGGTCACACTCGATGGGATTTTTGGTACGGAACAGGAATATCCGTGGGTGGAGGTAACCAAAACCTCAGCATTGTCATAGATGGATCATTTCCTCATCAAGATGGACCTTAAAGCCACGCCTCGCCCCCTCGGGGGTGCTGGGCCCATTTGAATGGTCCGCCCTCGAAAGCTAATGGAACAGATTGGTTTCCAGAAGGCCCTAGAGGGTTTAATGGTTGGTAATGCCGGCGATTCCATCGAAACCTTGGTGAATACGTGGAACACCGACCTTCCTAAGGCTCTTGACTCAGTCGCCTCTGAGCATCCTCCAACCCGCTCCTAACCGTAAGCCCTGGTTCACAGAAGAACTCAGGGAGGTGAAGTGGGCGGGACGACGACTAGAGCGCAGATGGCAGAAGACTCGTCTCTTATCCGACAGAACTTGCCATAGGCAGCACCTTCATGCCAATCAGGAGGCTTTGCGTGCAGCACGGAGATCCTTCTGCTCTGCATGCATTGCGTCTGCAGAGTCCTGTTCAGCAGAATTGTTTAAGGTGGTGGGGGAGATGACGCAGGTTCCTCCTCCGCCAAATCCCCTGCTTGACCCCACGATGATCTACCTATCTTAAGGGGTGGGAGGAGGGGTTGGGTTGCTGTATTTTAATTGTATCTGTATTTTATATGTCATACCCCACCCTGATTGCTCACCCATAGGGGCGGGATATAAATAAATATTTATTATTATTATTATTCCCCACCTGGTGCTTTCCGGGTGTGTTGTGGCACTACAAACCGCTGGCTGTGCTCCAAAGGAGTCAGAGTTGGTGACTTGATCCTGACCGTTTGTCATTCAGCTTCATAGCTGAGCAGGGAGTTGGATGGGGATCCTTTCCCTTTTAAGCATAACACTCGTTTTGAGACCAAAAAAGACCCCTTAATGCTTTGTATGTTGTGTCCTGCAAATTTCCTATGTGTTTCCCCAGTGGTTTCCATAAGGGCAAACACCGCAAACAAGAATAATGTCTCGCTGCAAATGTCAAATTTGGCATGTTAACACTTAACGTGAATGCTAGCGGAATGCTAGTCTCTGACTTGGTCCATTTCTCTTCCAGGTGAACAGCCTGAAGCTGGGTGATGCCCTGAATTCATTATCTCAGCTCCAGGACTGCAGCATCTTCCTCAAGATCATCCACAAAATGTAAGAAGCATTGCGCATAACCTTTTCCTGCCTTTTGTCCTACAACTTGTGGCCGCTATGCAAGCTGTTGCAATTTGATTTGGTTTTGTTTTTAAAATGTTGGAGTGAGGAGGATGAATACTACAACTTGCAAAACAAACAAAACCTCAAATAAATATATGCGTACAAATTTGATCTGGGTAATTCTGCTCTTCATGAAATGATGTTTATGCAGAGCAATGAAATTCCCTGGTGATAAGAAATCCCACCATTTTTTACTGAGCTGGGAGATGTCTTTTTGGCTGTCTTGGCCAATATGTAAATTTGTAACACATAGATTAGTTTCAAAACATCAGTTACCATATGTCCACAGATGTTTCAGCTTCTTGTGGCATTGAGCATTAGCTGCATTACAAGGAGGTATACCTTCCATCCTAAATTATTATAGTTGGTTTTTTTCATTCATTATTACTTAGTTATTCTGTTGTTGTGCAAATGGCTTTCTATTCATCCCCTTAGACCTGTTCATAGTTTTACACATTCTAACTGTATGAACCCCATGGTAGTTTCTCTTCTCTGAGTTAAAAAGCCAAGACTCCTTAGGGCTTTCCGTACTGGCATAAGAGATTATAAAAAGGCTTCTTGATCCTGAATTTCTTGTCGAATGGATTTCAGTATATTGAGCCTTTATTTGATGGCAGTTACTTTACATTGTGTTTTAGGCAAAGAACCATTTCTGTCTATCCTTTGGCTGTAGTTATTTCTTACACTGGAGAACTGGAATGCTTTATTTTAAAAAATAAAATCAGAAATGGCTTGTGATTGTGTTGGAGGTGGCAGAAAAGAGGCACGTTTGCAGAAGCTGTATTTAGCCAACCACGGCTTAATTCCCTTCCATCTGGTTTTGAGCTCAGGTTAACAGATTAGCCAAACAAGGAGCCAGACTAGACACAATGAAGTGGAATGGTTCCTTTATCATCTGGGTTCTGGTTGAGGAAATCTAAAAACACATGCTCCCTGTTGTCTGCACTTGAAATAGGAAATAGTGGTTAGTGGGAAACGGCCATATTACAGTAGTTTGTTGCAAGAGAAACAGTAAAGAATATTGGTATACTTTAAAGACTAACATATTTATCGTGGGAGAAATTTATGAGATAACTCTCTGGGCGTTTCCTGTAAGCTCCCTGCCATATTTCAGGAATTAGTGGTGTCTCTGCAGTAGCAGAGATCCCTGCAAACTTCAGCTTCCCAAGAAATGAAATGTTCTCTAGGACTCTTGCTGGAGTTCGACAACTGGTCAGGGTGGCCCTTGACATAAGGTACTGGTCCCCATGACATTCATCTCCCTGGCTTATCAGTTTGCTCATGTTGTAATCAATTGATTAGTTTTTGAGATGCCATGGGGCTTCTGATGGTCACTTTCAGGTGTGTTTTTCCCCCTGGAAGCTTCGAGGAAAGGAGCTCAGGGGCTGCTCCCGTCCAGCCTTTAAAAATGAGCACAACAGCTTGAGGAGCCCTATACTGTTGCGTCCCTCTCCTGGCTCAGGATTCACTATTGTGCAATGTTGGACTTGGCAGGCTTCAGGGATAATGCAGACAAGGAAGTAAACAGAGCTATAGTCGTTGTTCAGTTGTGTCAGGGGAGGGTTTTTTTAAATGTCATTTTATGCTAATAAAAACAACAGCAACCAGTAACAGCAACAAACAAACTGCAACATGACAAAAACAAACCGCACAAACACACAGAACAGAAATATTGTGACATTTCTTCCGCATATCTAGTATAGAATTCTTTATAATTTACCACTCCTTTTCTTTTTCAAATACTGTTACATCTGTCACTCTTATTCTTTTTATAAATAAATCTGTTTCAAAAGACATCTTGCCAAATATGAGTAACTTGGCTTGGTAGCCCTGCTATTTCTCTATTTGCATTTACATACTGAATAAATGAATGCTGTATTCCCTCAGATTTGTAATCTGTCCTGTTTTCTCTTATTGATTTAGCAGTGACTGTTAAATCATTTTTTTTATTAAAGCTACATGCCAAACTCAGCATAACCATTTGTTCATACATAAACCATTTGCAGTTTTCAAACAGCATATAAATTCTTGTCTTGCTGCTGTCAACAGTATGTTTATCAGCTCTGTTTTTAAATGTACGTTACCATTTATGAAGATTGAAAATGATAATCCTGTATGTACTCATGTATAAGTCTAGAAATTTTAGTCAAAACATTAACCTCCAAAACCCAGGGTCAGCTTATCTACAGGTTAGTGTAAGTGCTGTACCTAAATTATATATATATGTTTGTGTTTGTGTGTGTGTGTGAAAGGTGAGAGTTTAGTCCGTCCCAAGAGAACCTGAAAGAACCGTGGACCCACTTTACTCTCTCTGCCATGGCATTGCTTCAGATCTTTTCCAGTGCCTGGGTGCGAACATGGCAGCAATGGTTGCTCTTTGGCGCTTCCCCTCAAAGGACCACTGAGAGAGTAGACAGCTGCGCTTTTTCTTAGCCTCGTCTGTGCCTGGATCATTTAAAAATCTTGACCCCAAAACCTGCCCTCAGATTTAGACACTAGTACAGTTGGCCTTCTGTATCCACAGATTCTTTCTCCACGGAGTCAAGCATCCAAGGCTTGGAAATATTCTAAAAATTATACAAATTCCAAATAGCAAACCTTGATTTTATATAAGGGACTTCATGTTACTACCCCGCTGTATATAAAGGAGCATCCACGGATTTTGGTATCCATGGCAGATCCTGGAACCAAACCTCAGCAGATACCAATTAACTTTTATAAAGTAACTTTTCATGAGATCACTGTCTGCCCTACCATTTGTGTAATGAAGTTAATCACTTCTGATCAAAACGTTTAAAGTTTTCAGGTACAAAGTCCATATATGATAAGGAGTACCTAATGCATTGCTACTCCTCCAACAAAATGGAGTCACACTAGAATAAACTTAATTTTTCTTAGGAAATAGTGCCATCTATATATAATTTTCAATGTGAATTCTCTTATAGTTGCTGACATAGACTTCAGCAGGGCTAAAGAAGTCTTTCTAGACTGCTCTTTCCCTGATATTTCTTTTTCTATATATTAACCTTTATTAACTTTTATTTATATAGCACCGTAAATTTATATATCCAACTCCAGACTATTCTAGTCATTGATTCAATCTGATTTTTTTCCTCAGTTAACCAGCTATGAAGCTTCACCACTAAACCTTTAGTGCTGGGTTTTTCTGCCACATACTTTGTAATAGCCCTTGAATTTCCTGAAATTTTAATTGATACAGGTACTTGCTTTATAAGTAGTCAATTAGTAGCAACAGATTATATTTTAAATTTTAATTACCCCCTGTTTATAGATTTACCTCTGTATAGTAGATGCCTATCTCTAAAGATTTGCTTGGCTTTCTACTCTTTAAACTGCTCTATTTCTGGAGCTGTATCCATATTATATTTTAATTGTATACCTTACAAAGGAATTTGCTGTTTTGTTTTGTTTTCTATATTGTTAGTTTTATAAATGGTTGGCCCGTTTCTTTAAGTTGGTCTTTTTCCATCTCTATATCTATCCTTTTGGAGAGCCATCTTATAGAGCATTTACGATAGTGAAAAACCTTCAAAAATGTATATTAATGAGGTGCAGCTAATGCACCTTTTTTGTTAGACTAAAAATTGAATTGGCTGTGAAAATCCTATTTTCTTCTTTGCAGAAATATAACCATCAATGTCGATGATGATTTATTTATATAGGACCATCAGTGTACATGGAACTTTACATGTAAAACCGCAAAACAGTGGGAGCCCTGCCAAAGGCAAACAATCTGAAATATATACACAGGGAAGGGAAGGAGCAATACATATGTAAAATTAATACAATAGTACAAAAATTACCCAGATAAAATGCAAACAACACACCAAATATAATTGATTATTATTGTTTGGAATAAGAAGAGTAATCTCAGAAGTCTATTCATTTTAACTAAAGCAATTCTACTTAGTAAACTCAAGTTTCACTTGGGACCATTCCTTCAAATTCTCTTTAATCCATTTTATAATTAGACCATAGTTTCTAGGCATAATTTGTTAAGATCTTTTGTATGTGTGCATATCTCTTCAAGTCACCTGTTGATTTGTGGAGACCCCATGAATTTCACTGGGCTTTCTTAGGCAAAGAATGCCCAGAGGTGGTTTTGCTTGTTCCTCCCTCCGAAATATAGCCTACAGCACTTGGTATTGGTTGGCTGTGCCCCATACAAATACTAACCAGGGCTGACCCTGCTTAGCTTCCAAGATCAGGTGGGCTCTGATGCGTTTATGGTATTCAGGCCCTTGTAAAGAACTTCAATTGTTATCATTCTTAAATAGCGAAAGCAGGAAGACCCCACTCATTTGTTGCCATTTTTCTTTCTGTTGTTTTATATTTTTCAATTTTACATAATTTCCCACCAACCCTGTGGTTACGCCAAAACAAAAATAGGATCTGAGCGAGTTCAGGTATTGCTGCTTCTCTCTGTGTGAGCATATATATGTATGTATTAATCTTTTATAAAGATGTTGAGGAAAGGTTTTGAATTCTTGATTTATTTCTTTTACAAAGCTTACACGAACCATATTTTGAAATTGTGTTGACTATATTGCTTACCATTTGTTTCCTGTGGTCAATAATTTCAAACTTCTATTCCCCCTGCTTTATAATACTTCTGCTTAAGATACATTAGCAAGGTCCTAGTCATTTTATTATCAACCGCTTGCAGCTTACATCAATCCTTAATCTTATGTTTTGCATTAGTGTTTTTTTTACATTTTACTGCCTCGGTGAGTATCCATACTGAGAAATAAATCAGTTTGACACCACTTTGACAGCCACGATCCCACCCTGTGGAATCCTGGGGTTTGTAGTTTGTTAAGGCACCAGAACTCTCTTGATTTAGACCGAGCTACAAATCCCAGGATTCCCTAGGATAGAGCTATGCCAGTTAAAATGGTGTCAAACCACTTTTTTTCTGCAGTGTGGCAGTGCCCTCTGTGGCAGAGTCTCCTTCTTTGGGGGTTTTCAAGCAGAGGCTGGCTGGCCATCTGTCACAAGGAGGGCTTGGATGGTTTCTTCCTAAACGGCGGACAGTGGTTGGCCTGGATTGGATGGTCCCTGGGGTCTCCTCCAACTCTAGGATTCTATGGTTTTTATATTTATATTTAAACAGGTTGTTTTGCAATTGCGTTCTACAGGTTTAATAACTGAATTACTCCTTCCTTCCCTAGTATTTTTTTAAATTAGATTGTATGGCTCTGACACAACTGACTTTCTCCTGCAGTTTTTTTTTTCCTGTGAGCTGCCCTCTACATTGATGGCACTCTGTCAAAAAATGGTAATTGCCACCATCTTCCCAAAATGCTGAGGATCTGTGTAGCCGTTCCTGGTCTCTCCACTAATGAATTGCAAATGCTCCAACTATAGCTAACACTGTGGGATTGACCAAGAGCAGGCAATGGATACTGCTGTCTTCTTGCTAAGGAGGATTAGACAATTTTATGGTTCTGTAATTGCTCATTAAGAATCGCTGATAGCTCTGCTGAGTCTCTAGATTTAGAGGCTGTGAACCACTGTTAGCTGTAGGCTAGGGATGCTTTCTTTGCCTGCTTTCAGGGTGTTTAGCTATCTGCTTTTCATTGCAGAGCATTGAACTGGAGCTGATTTTATCTAGCAAGGCAGGTCTTTTTATACTAACATTCCTCTAGTTAGATTTCCTTTTAATAGTAATGGCCTAATACTGAATAATTCAAACTGTTTTCCTTCATGCAGTGCAGGGACACATTTATATCCTCCACCTTCGCAAAATGCAGCCATCTTCCATGCCCAACTACATAGTTTGACAAAGGCTGTATCAGAGTTAAGAGCATGAAGTGGTTCCCAACTAGCAAAGGGGTCAGCAAGGCTGCCTATTGTTGTATACCAAATTAAGTTATATAGCCCATTGTATGTTCCTAAAGTAAGTAAGTGATTTTCAGTCTGTAGAGGGTTCTAACATTGCATTTTTTCTATTTTCCTGAAAATATTGATTCCTCCCCCCCCCCCCCCCCGGTTCAAAGTTTTTAGAAATTTCTAGATATTTTGTGTCTTGTTTGCACCTCCTTTTCACTTATGTTTGAGTCTTAGCCTCTGTCACTCAGTTAGTTCTCACTAGGAATTAGTGCCTTTCTTCCCTTCCCCACTGAATTGAATGGTCTGGGGTTTTTTTCCAGCCATGGCACTGAAGAGGAACAGACCATTTTGCAGCAAAATATGCCAGATCGAGTTGCCTACATTGTCAGCTTTCTTGAAAGTAAGTGTTCCCACCGTTTGTTGTCACTTAGATGTTTGTGGAATAATTGATCACAAAATATCTGTTAATCTGTGGTCTGTTGTCCTCATGCACTTGCCTCATTCTCCTTCTGCCCAGCTCCACAGAAGGAGATGGAAAATTAAGTTGACATAATTACTCACTCCTCTGGTATTTGCATGTCATCCCTCCACCATTTCACAACAACAACAACAACAACAACAACAACAATAATAATAATAATACGAATAGTAATAGTTCTTCTTGTTGTTCGTGTATACGTTGCCTTCTTTCAACAATTGTACTTAAGGCAGCTAATGATATATCAAAAACAATACAGTTTAAAAATTAAAAATGTTTTGAAAAAAGTATACAGTTACATAAAAAGTAGTTAAATAATTTACCAGGTTGAAACAGGAAACATTTAAAATATTAACTTGCAAGTTTTGTGTTAATAAATAAAATTAAAAAAAATATTAACTTGCATTAAAAGATTAAAACAGGCCAGAAAACATTTTTAAAAGTGCAGCACATCAGTGAAAGCCCATTCCATTCAATTTCCAAACAGCTGATGACACAAGAATATTTTCTGTTGCCAATGGAAGGAGAACAAGGAGGGAGCCATCCTGGTCTCCCTGGGGAGAGCATTTCAAAGACTGGGAGCAGCCACTGAGAAAGTCTTGTCTCTGTTGTTCCCACCAATTAGGCCTGAGAGGGTGGCGGGACAGAGAAAAGGGGCCTCTCTTAATCTCTAATGGACTCATAAAGCAAGATATGGTCCTTCACATAGCCTGGACCCAAGCCACATAGGATTTTATAGGCCAGAACCAGCACTATGAATTGTACCTGGAAAGAGACCAGTGGAGCTGTTGTGTGCTCCCTGTAGCCAGCCCCAGTTAGCAACCTGGCTGCATCTCTTGGGACCAGTTGAAGTTTCTCAGCACAGCTGATGAGCCTCCCCTCTCCCCCATGCCCTTTGTCTGGGCTGATGCTGCACAAGACCCCAGGTGGAAAAAGAGGGACAGGCTGACCCCATCCAGCTCATCCCACCCGGGTCTCTGAAACATGTACCAGGTCAGCCATTCATGCACAACGAGGTCGTGGGTGATGGTTGTTTTATTACAGACTGAGCTGGCATTTAGCGCCAGCAGTACCAACACAGCAGAGGGTGGAGTGGCAGGGCAATTTGGAGCTTGAGGGATGCTGTTAGGGGAACAATAGCACCTTCACAGGAGTAAAGGATTTAAAGATGAATTGAGGTAGAAAGCAAGAGATTATAAGCCCACATTCCATAGCCTCTATCTTTCCTCGGAGACCATCTAATTGTTTATCCCAGGTAACTAGGTGGAAGACTCTTTGTAAGCCAGGCGGATAATGAACTCCAAAGGCAGTTATGAACCTCTGCCTGCCTGCCTGCCTGCTTTTTGACCAGCTGCTTTGAAAGTGTGTTATCTCATTGATATCTCTGTGCATTACACATACGGGTTTTGCACTTGCCTGGAATTTCACTTTGAAACGTGGTTTGTTCTAAAGACCTTAGAGATTTGGTGGGAGCTGCAGTCACCCCCCATTGTACAAGAAGTACTTCACCTGCTGCAGGCTATAACACATTCATACTTTTGTTGACTTGGGAAGGCTGGGAAGTGAGGTTTGGTTTTGAGGGGAGTTCCAGAATTGTCATCCAGACCCTTCTGTTGGGGCAGATGCTGTGTGGCTGCAGTACAGGCATTTGCCTAAAAAAGAAGAAGAGCCCTCCCTCCAGTCCATCTACCATGGTCCAGGCTTCTGAGGGAGAGAAGATATGCTGGACTTTCCCCCTTCCCCACCACCTCTCCCTTTTCCTTTTGTTTTGTGTCTTTTTAGAATGTAAGCCTGAGGGCAGGGAAATGTCTAAATATTAACAAATTGTAAGCTGCTTTGATAGCCTAAATGACTGAAAAGCGGGGTATAAATAAAAAGTATTATTATTATTATTATTAAACCAAAAATCTGTTTTCTTTTGCTGCACATCTTCTTTCAGAAAGCGGTAAGCACAAATCGACCACACAGAGCCTGGTGTCTGAGGAGAAGCTTCTGGCAGCTGATGAGCTGGAACTAGCCAAGGTATGGGTGTGAATTTGAAGTCTGCTACTCTCAGCATTTGGGGCTCACCCTTCCATGCATATTAACAGTTAACAGACCAGGGAAGGGAAGGTGTGACAGATAGGTTTTGCAGTCGTGCTTTCTTGAAGATCTGTAGTGATGGGCTGATAGGTGATATGAGCTATTCCTGGGCTTTAGAGGCCAGGGTCTGCTGAAAAGAAAGCAATCATTTCTGTACCCATCTTTTCTTTATAGTGAAAAGGTTCTTAGGACATCTGCAGGCCACTGCAACCCCAGCATGGGGCTTACATATTGTTTTAATTTTCTGGCTAGCAGAATGCTCAGCTGGAAGTGGTTCCTCTCCCTCCCTTTGTGCCTTTGTATGTGTGTATGACTTCCCTTTGCCTCTGCCTCTCTCCAGGTGGTTATGTTGCTGCTTTATTATGCTTCCATGAGTGATAAGATTCCAAGGGAATGGACCACCGTGGAATATGACCTCCAGGTAACACAAGCCCTCTGCCTACAGCCACAGATTTTTCTCCGTTTAGGTGGCTTGTTTGCCTTCTCTTAGACACACCCTTTAAAATAGGAATTTTTCTCCTTTGGAACCCACCAGCAGCAGAATAAGTATAGCAATGGCTGGAGTGAGCACTAACCCAACAAAAATTGCAGCCTCCTACCTGAGGGAAGGAGGAGGATGATGAAGTAATTAAACCATACCTTTGAGTTGAACCTATCTATCTTCACTGCATCTGAAGAAGCGGTTTGACATCCATGAGAGCTCATGCTAAAATAAAACAGTTTGAAGGTTCTGCAGCATTTCTTCATTCCCTCCTCCTCCTTTCCCAAATCATGAAGTATCCAAAGATGGCCAAGTTATCTTGGCATGAGAGGCAGAAAACCTCACAAATGCTCTTTTCTTTCCCTGGCAGTACAGATCCATAAAAATAATGATGAGGATGATGTAGTAAATAAGCAACCATTTCCTGCCTCTTTGTGGATCCCAAAATCTGCTGCCTGGGGCTGCCACTTCACTCTGCCTAACGGTAGCTCTGGTTTTGGTTGAAGACACAGGAAACATTTTCTAAGTGGTTACACATTCACAGTTCTGCCAAGGAGGGTGGGGGGCTTAGCTTATTTCGCCCCTCTTGCAACCTCACCCTGGCCTTCCCTGTGTGCCGCTCATGATGCCTGACTTCTCATCTTCCTCCTTTCCTTTCCCCAATTAGGCAGAGATGGCCAAATTCCTCAACTTCATGCTGTACAACGAAGATTGTCTTGGTGAGAATCTGGAGATCTTTCTTCAAAAGAAAAGTAAGTGCCGGGTGAGCATGCATGATTCAGTAGCGGGGGCCCAGGTGAGCCTGTTTCCACGGCCTGAGACCTATGAACATGTGCAGCTTGCTCTTACAGCTGCCCCACTGAGAATTTGTCAGTATACTAGGGGGCAGTGTGTCTGACAGACCCCAAAATGTGTCTCCCACAAACAGCAGTGGATCCCTGGCTTGTGAGCTTGTGAAGTCTGTCCTTCATGTATATGGCTGAAAAACTTTTAAAGGCTGACTGACCAGTACTGGGGAGAAATGGTCAGTTGAGAGTCTGCTGCCTGTTGAGGTGCAGGTTTTCTGGGTGAGGTCAAGGCATCGGGGTTCAGAAAGGGCTTTGTCAATGTTCTGCCTTTTAGACGTCGACAGTTACTCTTTCAACAAAGTGGAAACTTGGCATAGTATTAGTGTAAAAGAAGGCATAGAAGAGTGAGAGTGAAAGAAGCTGGTAACTGGGCATGCTTGTAGAGCATGCAGATAGTAAGCAGGAGTTTTAAAGACCAGAAATGTGTGTTGATGCAAAATATCAGAGGTTTAGGCTAACTGTAATGATGTGTCCCACACTTGAAGGCTGCCCACAAACACTTGCATGTGGAGGCACTCTGTCTGATAGGGGAACATCTGGCCTGTCCATGGTCTGTCCCCATAGGCATGGAGCATCTGCACACTTTTGCTGGCATTGACCACATGGCATGTTTGAATGTTGATCCACTGTATGGAAAATGTAGCAGAGTAGACATTGGCCGCCTCAGTGTGTGCTTGGTGGGGAGAAGGGGGTGAAATCTCAGAGACTGTGGAAGAGGAACAGTAGTCATTGTCAGAAGGGCCTCTGACACAGAGATTCCTACATGGATTTTTGTTGTATTTGCAGTATTGCCTTTTGTTTTGCCCTTGGACTTACTTCCTCTTGATGTCAGTGGATGTTCCTTTATATTTGGAGAATGATCTGCTTTCCCCTATTCATTCTCATATCTCCACTTCATTTGTTTTTTTTCTAAGTGTAGCTCGTGGGAATCGGAGATTTCTGCATTGGTGGAAACTTTTGAAGCCTTTTCCTCCTCAGCAAGTTGGTCTGTCCACCTGATACATACTCTAAATGGGTGGCTGCAATAGTTCCTTGCAGCAACCCCCCTCCAAAAAACAACAATAACAGAGAGGCCTGTGGCACCATGAAGGCTATTATATTTATTATGGCATGATCTTTCACGGATGGTAGCCCACTTTATCAGCTGCTTGAAGAGCTGTTCACTATTTCTAGTATATACAGTCATAATTCCAATCTTACCAAAGTAACAGGTTTTTATTACTCTAGGTATATTATCCAGCTTACCTAGTGTTAGAATGTCTGTGATAAGTGTAGTACTTGCCAGTACTAATAATGCAGTTGTCACTCTAGTTTCTGTTTCCCTTTGAATTCCCTGTATTTTTTTACCCCGACCACAAGTTTTGTGTGTGTGCACGTGTGTGTGTTTTCAAATTGTGGATAATGCTTCTGGCACCTTCTGAAGTGGCCTATTGTCAAAGGAACCTCACAGAATACATGGCTTAATCTTTAAGATGCACAAGACTCTTTATTGTCCCACCTGCTAAACTGAATTCTGGCATTTCTTCCACTGGTGTTGACTAAAAGTGATCCCTAGATAGGTTTGCTCCTCTTTGCCTTTTTGTGCTCTGACCTCTTGCCTGACCTCTTCTTCCTTAGTGCCTGAGTTGTCCAGCATCTCCAGCCCCAGCTTGGAAGAGACCACCCCACCAAAGCGAGAGGTGCACTTCTTGAAGCTACAGAAAGTTGCGTCTTCATCCAGTATCAATAAGTGAGTGACTCTTGCCTTCTCAAACCACTGTTGTGTTGACTTTTTATTGTCTTTCAAGCAATTTGAAATGGGTTTAACTGTGCTTCTTCGTGGTCTCTGTGCCTCACACAATAGGGTACCGTGCCTGCACAGAGACTCCATGTGGAAAGGATCTAGGCATCTTAGTATACCAGATGCTAAATATGAGTCTATAGTGTAATGCACTGGCAAAAAAGACCAAGGCAGTTCTTAAGGAAAAAGCACCCTGATGTCTCTTTAAATATCTGGATATCGTGGAGATGGAGCAAACTTGTTTTCTGATGCTCCAAAAACTAGAACCCGAAGGAGCAGCTTGCTTGTTCATTCATATCTTTCTCATATCTTAAGACCTGAGGGTGGCATAAAGATGAGGAATAATTTTAACTGAATATTTGTCACCCTGAAGCTTTGCAAAGACTTCTAAGGAAAACGTAGCATTTGTGGGCTTCTCAAGGTACACATAAAGTACTGCAAAATTCATCTATTTTCCTGGTCTTGGGCAGCTTGGTAAATATGGAGTCTTTGGGATGAAGGTTGTATTGGTAGACTCTGGCATTTTTGAGAAAACTTAATTAATTTGGAGCGGTAAAGAGTTTTAAAAAATGTTTCATCTTAGCTACTCAAGGTAAACCACTCTGCTTTTAAGAAATGTTTTATACAGCTGTCTTAAACTTCATAAAAAAAAACTAAGATAGAATTCATGGGCATATGTTTGGTTGTTTCTCTCCTCAGAATGCTCCCTGGCTCATCTACCTCTCCCATCGGTGATGTCATGCAGACGCCTCAGTTTCAATTGAGGAGGCTGAAGAAGCTTCTGGAAGCTGAGCGGGAAAACCGAGATGAACTGGAGCATGAGTTGGCAGAGAATCGCAAGCTCATTGATGAGAAAGGTGAGGGAGCCACTCACTGTAAACTTCAGCTAGAGTCAGTGCCTCGGTTTCCAGCAGAGCCTTGGGACGCACTGTCTCTCTCTGTCGGCAGAGGCACCGATTTATCATTCTGCAAAGATGATCATATCAGCCTTCAGACACCAGAGGAACAAAGGGGAAAGTACCCTGGTGTCTCTGGTGTACTACGAGCTGTTCATTTCTAGAGGGCCCACATGCATGTCCTGGTGCCACAAGTGTTCTAGCAATTCCTTGCAGCAGCAGTCTCTTAGAGGAAAATGACCTGCAAAGCAAACAGTTCAGGAGGATGTACATGTGAAATTTGAGCCAAGCTGTTTGCCACAGTCAGTCAGAGATCACTAGATCATCTGTTTTGAGAGAACATTCTTTCATAGCTGGAAGAGAGGACCATCAACCCTATTCTGCCAAGCAGAAAGACACAGTCAAAGCACCCCTAACATCCAGACTCTCTTTGAAAAACCTCCAAAGAAGGAGACCACACTTCAAGGATGTTTCCTAATATCCACGTAGTTTATTCTTCTGGGCAAAGCCCATTCATCAGTTTATCTCAATGAACCTTTATCAGTAGAACCCTGAATACTCCTCTGAAGTGGGCCTGCTGCTGGATCCATTCAGCAACTTCTTTGCTTTTGTTTTCCCATCCCACCCACCTGCAGTGTCTTTAGCCAAGATGGGCAAACAGACACAGGCATTCTTCCCTCGCATAAGTCAGAATTAATTTTTGCAAGCTGTTGGATTCATTCAGCTTCCACAGTTACTCTCCTTTCTTCCCCATCTCCTCATATCCAGTATGCAGTGGTGATGTTGGATTGTTTTGAGAAGAGTTACAGTTTTAGAACATGAGGATAATAGGCTCTGAGGATGGCACTTAGTTCTAGTGGTAAGTTAATTAGTAGCAAATTAATAGTTTTAAGTTTCAGTGGAATCATGAATAGTATATTCTGAAAAAGAATAGAAACAAGAATGAAGATAACTATATTATTTTTATTATTGATTTTATTAACAAATGGTTTAATGAGGATAAGATTTAGATAATATAATAAAATTATATATAACTAGTATGATTGTATAAGTAACACTGTGTATAAGAATTGTTCTTTTTTCCCTTTTCCTTCCTTTTATTTTATGTATGTTATATTATTAATAAAAATGGTTGTTATTATTTGTATCATGCTTTTCTCCCAAAATTGGGGCCCAAAGTGGTGTACAGTCTGAAAACACAGTATACTTTAAAACTTACAAAATTGACACTTAAAATGGAATTTAACTATCACAATATTAAGATCATTTACTAGTCTTAACTGATGCATTTTCTCTGTCTGCCTTCTTATTCCAGATACACGGATCCTGGTGATGAAGCAGCGGATCGACCGCCTCACTCTCCTCCACGAGAGACAAGCTGCTGAGCAACTGGAGCCCAAGGAGATGGAGGAGCTCCGAGAAAAGAACGAAAGGTCTGTCCCCCTCAACTGTTTTTGCTTGTACCCGTTGGGTCAGATGACAGGTGCTGGTGACTTTCTCCATTCCTTGCAGCACCACTGTCTTTCTAACTGCTTTCATCTTCCCCTCCTCCAGGCTGAATAAATCTATTGGCTGTAGTGAGTGTCTTGCACCATGGTAAAGGGCAGGGACTCCTCCCAACTTGGAGGCTAGGGAGAAATTGCTTAGGATAGCAGTAGTGAAGTGCTGTCCCCTCTTGTGCCCCCTCCCCCAGATTACCCATGCCCCCTCTTAAATGGGGTGAGAATTGAAACACCCCCACCAGCCTCTGAAAGATGCCATTTGGCATTTCTCCATATTTTGGGGGTGGTACTGTTTTCTTAGGCCTCTAGAGGCATTCATTCAGGTTTTACATGTTTGTCTTCAAAATAGGAAGTAACTGGAACAGGAAGTCTAGTCACTCCTTTCTTGGAAGATAAGAGACCTGTAAAGGTGAGATGGGGCTGAAAACACCTGGAAATGCAGCAAAATATCCTATAGCACTTCTCTTAATGGTTTGAGAGATTGCTGTTAGTCCCTCCAGATTTCAGGAGGGTTGTCAAGGGGAACAGTGTAGCCCATCATTCTCCAGCCCCTGGTAGTTGCCCAGACTTGGTCTAGGCGGTTGCCCAGCAGTTCAGGAGCTCTCGAGTTGGACGGACTGCTTGTCACCTGTGTGGCTAAGGTAGAAGGCTTCATAGAATCATAGAGGTGGAAGAGACCACAAGGGCCATCCAGTCCAACCCCCCTGCCATGCGGGAACTCCCAATCAAAGCATCCCTGATAGATGGCCATCCAGCCTCTGCTTAAAGACCTCCAAGGAAGGAGACTCCACCACAATCTCTGAGGAAGGAGTGTGTTCCACTGTCAAAGAGCCCTTACTGTCAGGAAGTTCCTCCTAATGTTGAGGTGGAATCTCTTTTCCTGGAGCTTGCATCCATTGTTTCGCGTCCTAGTCTCTAGAGCAGCAGAAAACAAGCTTGCTCCCTCCTCAATATGACATCCCTTCAAATATTTAAACAGGGCTTTACAGTTAGGCCTCCCTTCTTCAGGCTCCAGATGACCTGCCTTCCTTCAGAGGTGAGATCTGGAAAATAGCATGAAGGCTCCTGTTTCTCACTGACTCTGTCTTCTGGGCTTATGTACAGTGGTCCCCCGGCTTACGAATCCCCCGGGGTACGAAAACCCCGGGGTACGAAACTGGCGGGACCGCTACAATATCCCCCGGGATCCGAAAGATCCCCCGGGATACGAAAAAAACCGCGCGGCCCCTTTAAATCGGCCACGCGGTCCGTTGACAATAGCGATCCCCCGAGAAACGAAAGCTTCCGGGTTACGAAAGGTAATCCGGAACGGATTACCTTCGTAACCCGGGGGACGACTGTATTCAAATCATCAGTTTATCCCTTGGCAACATGTTTTGCTCCAGATGTTGGGCTGAGCTCTGAATCTTTGGCTTGTTGGTGCATCAGCACTAACAAGCCTTGTGTAGAAACAGCATTGCATTGGACTCTTGGTCCTTTCATAGTGTGTGAAGTGTGCTGTCACGCTAGTGTAAACATGGCTTTTCATGTAACAGCCACAACATCCACATTGCCTTTGTGAACTTTGGAAGTTGTAGAACAAGTCAGGCAACTGGTATGCTTCTTTCTCATTTCAAACTGGCAAACACATGGCCTTCTAGGGAAAGCTTGGAAATTACTTTTTCAGAAGAATAAATATAACATGCTGGAGCCATCTGGCTCCTAGAGTGTCTGTTAGAAAGCACTTCTCGCTTACAGGTTGTTTAAGCGTGTCTTTAGTGTTAAAAGTACTTCTCAGGCAGACTGAAGCCTTCACTTTCTTGCAATCCATACTTTGTTTCCCAAGCTAGTAGAACCAAGTGCTGACCGGAGCTGCAGATTTACTTAAACAGCATGGTATCATGCCCTGATGGCTCAGTGGTTAAATGCCTGTAGTGCAGCCACTCACTCAAAACCATAAGGTTGCGAGTTCAAGACCAGAAAAAGTCTTGAACTCGCAAAAGGGCTTAGGCTCGACTCAGGCTTGCATCCTTCTGAGGTCGCTAAAATGAGTACCCAGATTGTTGGGGGGTAAATAGCTTACAGTTGTAAACCACTTAGACACTCCTTAGGCAGTATGAAGCGGTTTATAAATGAAGCTGTTTGTTTTGTTTGTTTCCTCCTCGCTTTCATTTTTGCAGCCTCCTCATGCGCCTGCATGAAACACTCAAGCAGTGTCAAGATCTGAAGACTGAAAAGGGCCAGATGGACCGGAAGATCAACCAGCTCTCAGAGGAGAATGGAGATCTTACTTTCAGGGTACAGATGTTCCTGTTTTCTGCTGTGGCTCTATAGTCTTGAATCTAGGGAGGGCTGGGGAAGGAATTCTATATTAGATTCCTGCCTTTCACTTTGCTCTCAGGTTACAAACCCAGGTAAGACTTATCTTTTTCTAAGCTCCAGTGTATAAAGCCACAACAAACTTCCATAATTAGTTGTGTCACTATATCAAGAACATAAATGAACATGTGAAATCTTTGCACAGTCAAGACCACTGGTCCAGTTAGCCCAGTTTGGTCTGTTCTGGCAGCGGTTCTCTAGGAAATCAGGCAGAGAGAAGGTTTCCACATCAGTTTTTGTCTGAGATCCTGAGATCTGCCTAACCAGGCAGACACTTAGGACTGGAGCAATAAACTTCTGCATGCAAAGGATGTGCTATGCCACTCAGCCATGACTTATCCCTAAAAGCATGGCCCCTCTCTTCCCATGTCCTGCACCTGAATGCAAGCTTTCATACTGGTGAAGTATAATTTCCCTAGATCAGTGGTTCCCAATCTTTTTTGACTTTCAGAGCCCTTTTCAGAATCAGTTTCTGTGGTGGAGCCCTTAAGAGGCCTACTGTATGTCTAAGTTAATGGTATTTAGGAATAGTGTTACCAGGAGGTGGGGGAAATTTTTATTTCTTTCATTTTCCTGGTGCAGCTGTGGAGCAGCTGGGAAGTGCATGCAGAGCCCTAAGGGCTCAACAGAGAAAAGGTTGGGAACAGTTGTCTTAGACTAAGGGTAGAGAGGCTTATGCTGTTTTTCCCATCCCTGCTCTAGACCAGCAAGCCATATAGTCAAAATGTATTCCTCTTCTTGCCAAAGCCTGTTCTGTTTGTTTGGTTTCTTAAATGCAGCTTCGAGAATTTGCTCGCACACTTACAGAACTTCAGGAAGCTATGAATGAGGTCTCTGAAGAACACAATACAGCTCTGAGGGAATGGGAGGAAAGGAGAAGCCATTTGGAAACTGAGCTGCACAATGCCCTCCGTGAGAAGGTCAGTAAGTGAATGGGGGGGGGGGCTTAGTTTGTTATGGTGTGTGTGTGTGTGTGTTAGTGAAGAACAGAGTTGTGGCAACACAGCTTGAGTTCCTAAGGTCTCTACTTCTGATCAGGAATATTGCTTATAGAGTGAGGAGCTTCAGCACATCTTGAGGAACACTTCAGAACATCGTTAGGAGCAAGTTAAGTGATCAGTTTTATTTGTCTGTAGCACAGTGTCCATTACAGTAGAAGTCAAGCTATGCTTTAAATGTCACAAATGGCCTTGCACAGCACATTGTCTTCTGAGAAGAGCTATTTAAGAAGGTTGTGGCCACTTTGATGACTTTTTCAGTTGTACTGTAGATAGTCAGCACATGACTGGATGGCTGGACCACCTAGCAAGGCACACTAGCAAGCCCAGAGACGCTTAGCATTCCCTCCCTCCCTTGAGAGAGAAGGACACACCAGTTGCCTGAATGGGAAAGACTTCCTACCTTTACCATCTCCTCTGTTTTCCCTGGAGCAGAAGGGGTTCTGAGCATGTGGACTCCCCTCCAACAGCCAGATAACAGTACAGTGGTCCCCCGGGATCCGAATCCCCCGGGGAACGAAATCCCCGGGACCCAAAACTGCCAGGGGAGAAAAAAGCCCCCGGCCAACGAAAAAAAACCCGGGTTGTGAAAGAAATTCGCAACCCGGAAGTTTTAAAACAGCGCGCTTCTGGCGCGCTGTGCACCAAAAAAAGCGGTCCCCCGGGTTGCGAAAACTTCCGGGATACGAAGGTAATCCCAGAACGGATTACCTTCGTAACCCGGGGGACCACTGTATGGCCCTCTGGCGGGTGTGTATTAGGGACAGGAGTTGGCTTGCTGATTCTGTAACTTGATTACTTATCCCTGTATTCTTCCCTAGAGATGCTTAGAAGAGAAGGTGGAGATTCTGCAGGGGAAGATCTCCCTACTAGAGGATCAGCTGACAAAGCTGAAAGAGAGCAGCTCGCTGCCAGAGAAGGGAGAGGTCATGAGCGATGTTTTAAAGGTAGGAGTGTAGCCACCATGGGGCTTGTTCCAGGGGAGAGGGCTCCTGGGTAAGAAGTAGCCCCTGGAGGTTGTGGAGGGACAGTGGTGGGCCTGTTCTTTGAGACACTAGAGTACGTGTTGCTACAGTGCCAAATTCATTCTTGGAAGACCAAGCAATTATTGTCATTAGCATTGTTTCAAATAAAGAGATTTCTTCTCCGTGGTCTCTGCGAATCATACAAATGGGTTCTACTGCGCCTGCGCAGTCGAATTTCATACTTTCTGGAATCACTGGGCAAAGTAGAGTAGCAACTTTGTGCAACTTTTTGGTGGTAGCTCCGTCCCTTCTCTATATAAGCCCAGTTCCCGCTCTTTTCCCCAGTTCCTTCTTTTCCGCCACGTTGGTTGTTCGAGGAACTGCTTGGAATCACTGCTGGTTTGTCTCATATCGGTTTCTGATCTTCGGCTTGCTTCTTTGACCACTCCTCTCCTACTCCGTCTCAGCTCCTGTTCTGACTGCTCGGCTCATTTGACCTCGCTTTGGATTTCGGATTGGATTTGATGTCTCCGGCTCCGTTTAAGAACTGTGTTGTTTGTGGGGTGAAAGTCCCTCATACGGATGAACCAGGCTTCCAGAGTAAAGTCCTTCCTTCTTGACAAGGCTTTAGCCCCACAGGAGATTCTTCCTTTGACCTCGAAGTCGGCCTCAAGGATGTCGAGTGAGTCTGCAGCTAAGGCCCCTGAGGCCACTGTTTCCCCTACCGGTCCAACCTCTTCATCTCCCCGAGAGAAGGAGGCCCCTCCAACGGAGAAATCGAGTGAGAAGGTTAAGTCCAAGTCCTCAAAAAAGGACAAGCCCAAGTCGGACTCGGACCGGAGGGATGATGAGTGGAGGCAGAAGGTGAAACCTTCTAAGGGCTCTACAGATGGTGCTTCTTCCCAGGTGGAGACGGTTTCGAAGGCCACTTCAAAAAGGAAGCATTCCTCTGCGGTCGAATCCCCCCATAAAAAGGCCCGCTCTGGCTCTGACGAGGGATCCCATGCTCGCCATAGGAGTTCGAAGATTCCCGCCGTACCGAAGGCCTCCTTGGTACCAGCTGCGACCGCCTCTCCACATGATTTCCTGTCTACCGAGACTGTTGTGGAGCAGCGCCCCCTGCTGGAGAACATTTCCGTACCGAGGCTGACTCCAGAGCGTCATTTTTCTCCTGGTGACCGTCGCTCCTCGACCTCAATGGCGAGGTTGGTTTCCTCTCAGGAGCCTAAGCCTGAGCCAGACTACTACTACGACAGTGACACCAGCTGGTATTATGTCGCAGTGGACCCGTCCACACTTGAGAGGCGTCAGGACCCACCTGCCTTTGGGAGACGTCGGAAACGTTGTTGGGTTGCCTTGGATGTCTCGATTGCAGCCTTGGTACCGGCCAGAGAGACCGCTCCGAAGGGAGACATTGCCACCCAGATGCAATCTCCATCAGAGTCTGTCATCTTTCTTGAAGAGGAGGATTTACTGGAGGACTCTGACCAGTAAGGACAAGCCTCATCCTGTGATGGTGACCCGGACTTGGCACGGGAGATGTGTCATTCCCCGCAAGAGTTTTACCAACCAGGGCCCATCTCTCCATCTGACAATGCCCACTTCTTTGGGGAACATGTGATAAAGATGGCTAATGCCTTGGAGTTAGAGGTCACCCGCTCGGAGGACGAGGCTGTCGACCCAGTGGAACGATGGATCCAGAGTACGGCCCCTGCCTTGGCTGTGATTCCCTTTCTCCTATTGTTGGAGAGAATCCCCAAGCGCTCTTGACAGACACTGGCTTCCATCCCATCCACCTCGAGGAAGATAGATGGTCTGTAGTGGATTGCCCCTACATTGGCACCATGGCTCCACTCGCATCCGGTACAAAACTTGGTGATCGTTGAGGGCTCTCAATGAGTTTTCACTCTGAAGACCTCTACTTCCCCGACTGACCGAGAGGCCAAGAAGGTGGACTGGCTGGCAGAGAAGTTGTTTGAGGTTTTGGCACTCGGCCTCAAGATCGCCAACTACAACACCTGCATGGGGACCTATGTGCAGTATTTGATGGAGAGAATGTCTCCTCTCCTGGCTGAGCTCCCCAATGACAAGCTGAGGAGGCACACGCGATCAGAGGCCTCTTAATCACTTTGGCCAGGCATAGCACTGACTGCTCAGCGAAGTCGATGGCGGCTGCCATCGCCCTCAGAAGGCATGCTTGGCTTCGGGCGTCGGACCTGACCACGAATGCAAAGGCAGCCATTGAGGACATGCCCTTTGACACCGAGGGCCTCTTCATTAAGGAGACTGACGAGCGGCTCAACTACAAATATAGAATGAAATCCGCCACCAAGATGCATGGCATGTCCTCCCCCCAACAGGCCGCCTTACACTGGAGGTTCAGTGGTCATCTGTCCTTCTTCGGTTCTGGCCAGCATTCATTCTTTCAAGAGCGTCCATTCCAGCAACAGGATCAGAGGCAGAGGTTCCCATTGCAGTCCTTTTCTTCTTTCTCAGGCAGGTGCCAGCAGCCCCAGTATTGGAGACCCTTCACCAAGAAGCAGGATACCGATACCAGTAAGAAGAGGCAATGAAGCCTTCCTGCATGCTCCGTTGCCTCCATCACCTCCCCATTTTTCCTGGGCCTCCTAAGGCCCTTCCACAACATCTGGGCCCGAATCACCACCGACGCTTAGGCTCTGACTATCATCTCTAAGGGATATGCCCTCGAGTTTGAAGAGCTCCCGCCAACTGGAGCTGTTGTTTCTACCCCTCCCTCAACCACCTTTCTCGACAAAGTACGCACTCTCTTGAAAAAGGGGGCTATTTCCCCATTGGACTCTTCCCAGATTCCTTATGCCTTCTTCTCCCGGTACTTAACGGTACCGAAACCGGATAGAGGCCCCTGTCCGATATTGGACCTTTGACAGCTCAACTCCTTCTTATCCTATAAGACATTTGGGATGGTAACCCCTGCCTGTATTCTATCCTTGTTGTACCAGGGCTTGTGGTTCGTGACCATAGACTTGAAGTACGCTTACTTCCAAGTGGCCATCCGAGAGAAGCACTGAAGGTTCCTCTCCTTTGCCATCGGGACGGATGTGTACCACTGCAATGTCCTGCCTTTCGGTCTGGCCATGGCTCCGAGGGTCTTCACCAAGTGCATGGCCCCGGTGGTAGCCTATCTCCATCAGTGAGGGTCAAGTCTTCCCCTACCTAGACGACTGGCTCTTCGCCACAGACTCAAAGGAGGACCTCTTGCAGGACATCTCCTTTGTGGTATCCCTTCTGCAATCGCTCGGGCTGGTGTTGAACTTGGAGAAATCCCACTTAACCCCAGTCACCAAGATCAAGTTCATCGGTGCTGTCCTCGACTCTGACGACTGCATTGCATACCTGCCGGAGGATCATTTCCAGTCCCTTTCCAAGGCCGTCTGGCACTGCCATTCCAGCAGAAGGGTTCGGGCCCGAGACATCCAAGTGGCACTTGGTCACATGGCCTCAACAACCTTTGTTACTCCGTGGTTAAGGCTTCGGCCCCTGCAGTCCTGGTTCCTGTCGGTCTTTGATACGATGACAGTCTCTCTAAACAAGTGCCTCACGGTACCGAGACCAGTTGCCCGGTTCCTCCTGTGGTGGCTAGACTCCCGGAACGTCTGCGCCGGTATGCCCTTCGTGCCTCAAGAGCCTCAAGTCATCCTTACCACGGATGCCTCCTTGGAAGGTTGGGGGGCTCACACATTGGAGCTGGCTATATGGCAGCTTGTCATCAAGACCTCCACATCAATGCCCTAGAGATGCTAGCTGTGGAGAAATCCCTAAGGGCCTTCGAACTCGAGCTTCTTGGCAAGGTAGTACAGCTTCTGACGGACAACACCACCGTGATGTACTACATCAACAAGCAAGGAGGCACCAGATCACCAACCCTGCTGGAGGTAACTCTACGCATCTGGCACTAGTGCATACCAAGGGACATTGTCCTCCAGGCGATCCATCTCCCCGGAGAAGACAACGTCCTGGCCGACTAGCTCAACAGGTCAGGTTCACAATGCCATGAATGGACACTACATCTGGAGACGGTGGCGGACCTGTTCCTGAGATGGGGCACACCTTGGATTGACCTCTTTGCGTCGGAGACCAACTCCCACTGCACCCAGTTCTGCTCCCAGGACCGGTCCCGGTGCTCCCAGGGGGATGCCTTCCTCCACAGCTGGATGGGGGAATTCCTCTACGCCTTCCCACTGTTCCCACTCATCACAAGGGTCGTCTCCAAGATGTCGAGGGACCAAGCAGATGCCATCCTGATCACCCCCTGGTGGCCCAGGCAGCCGTGGTTTCCATCCCTTCTTCACCTGTCCCGGAGGCAGTTTCTTTGGCTCGAACAGAGGCCCGATATCCTCACTCTTCAGGGGGTCGAGTTCGACATCTGGATGTCGACCACCTGCCATTGGTGGCTTGGAGACTTCAGCCCTAGTGGCCCTTCTAGCTTCAGTACAGCAAGCGATCCTGGCAGCCCAAAAACCGGCTACCAAGAGGTCCTACTCCTGTAAGTGGAAGAGGTTTCTTCAGTTTCTGGCTTCGAGGAACCTCTCCCCATCCGGGGTGTCGACACCGATCGTGTTGGAGTTCCTGATGACACTGGTGAAAGCGGGGCTTTGCTTTAATTCCATCAAGTGTTACTTGTCTGCTGTTTGTTCCCATTTTCAGTTACAAGGGAAACCGTCCTTCTTCAAGGACCCTCTGGTGAAGGGTTTTTTGAAGGGCTTTAACAACTTGCACCTGCCGGTCTCAGTACCGACACCGGCCTGGAACCTTGAGGTTGTTTTGTCTTGTTTGGGATCCAAACCCTTTGAGCCCATGGCTACTGCTGATCTAAGGCTGGTTACTTGGAAGACAGCCTTTCTTGTAGCCATCACTTCTGTCCACCCTGCAGGCAAGATTTGTGCCTTGCAGAGGGACCAGCCTTTCCTTAGGTTCCATGAGGATAATGTTGTCCTCCATACCGACATTACTTTTTTACATTACCAGCTTGATAGATGAAGAGAATGCTGTGGAAATATTATCATTATTATTATTATTATTATTATTATTATCCTTTATTTATATAGCGCTGTAAATTTACACAGTGCTGTACATATAATCTTAAGTTAGACGGATCCCTGCCCTCAGGCTTACAGTCTAAAAGAGACAACACAAAAGGAAGAGGGGAAGGTGATGGGAAAGGGGGTGAGGTCCGGTGGTTCTTCTCTCCCTCTGGGGCCAGGTCCAAGGCAGATGGACTGGAGGGAGGGCATGGCTTCTTAATACAAAGTTAAAAGGAGGCATCCTGGGGTGGATGGCACAGTCCTCGGAAAGCTTCCCTAAATAATATAGTCTTTAACTCAGTTTTGAACCTGGTAAGAGAAGTATATCTTGATTTCAGTAAGGCGTTTGACAAGGTTCCCCATGACATTCTTGCAAACAAGCTTGTAAAATGTGGACTAGACAAGGTAACCGTTACATGGATTTGTAACTGGTTGACTGACCGAACCCAAAGGGTGCTCAACAATGGTTCCTTTTTATCCTGGAGAGAAGAGACCAGTGGGGTCCCACAGGGTTCTGGCCTGGGCCCAGTGCTATTCAATGTCTTTATTAATGATTTGGATGACAGAATTGGGGGCATACTTATCAAATTTGCAGATGACACTAAACTAGGAGGAGTAGCTAATACCCCAGAGGACAGGATCAAAATTCAAAATGACCTGAATAGACTAGATAGCTGGGCCAAAGCTAACAAAACAGAGAAATGTAAGGTTCTGCACTTAGGGAGGAAAAATGAAATGCACAGATATAGGATGGGGGATACTTGGTTGAATGAGACCACATGTGAAAGGGATGTAGGAGTCCAAGTAGACCACAAGTTGAACATGAGTCAACAGTGCGACGCAGCAGCTAAAAAGGCCAATGCAATTTTAGGCTGTATCAATAGAAGTATAGTTTCTAGATCAAGGGAAGTAATAATGCCACTCTATTCTGCTTTGGTCAGGCCCCACCTGGAATACTGTGTCCAGTTCTGGGCACCACAATTCAAAAAGGATGTGGAGAAACTGGAGCGGGTCCAAAGGAGGGCATATAATCCGCCCCGCACACTTAGATCTATTGGGCAACAGTTAATTAAAGTTCCAGAGGCTAAATTATCAACTACTATGAAGAGGGCATTCTCCATCTCGGCCCCTTGCCTCTGGAACTTGTTGCCCACTGAGCTCCGCTTAGCTCCCTCCCTTACTTTGTTTAAAAAGGGGCTAAAGACATACCTATTTGGACTAGCCTTCCCCTGAAACCCCCCCCTTCCCTACGGTGATTCCCCCCACTTCCCCGCATCCTGAGTTGGCTGACAGCACATTGCCTCTGTATGTTTATCGACATTAACGCTGTTCTGTCCTCTGTTGGAATGTTTTTAACTATGTATATCCTGTACACCGCCCTGATCGTTAAAAGGGCAGTATATAAATAAAGTTTTTATTATTATTATTATTTAACTAAAATGGTGAAAGTTCTGGAAACCATGCCCTATGAGGAACGACTTAGGGGGCTGGGAATGTTTAGCCTGGAGAAGAGAAGGTTAAGAGGTGATATGATAGCCCTGTTCAAATATTTGAAGGGATGTCATATTGAGGAGGGAGCAAGCTTGTTTTCTGCTGCTGCAGAGACTAGGATGCGGAACAATGGATATAAATTGCAGGAAAAGAGATTCCACCTCAACATTAGGAGGAACTTCCTGACAGTAAGGGCTGTTCGACAGTGGAACACACTCCCTTGGAGTGTGGTGGAGTCTCCGTCCTTGGAGGTCTTTAAGCAGAGGCTGGATGGCCATCTGTCGGGTATGCTTTGATTGGGAGTTCCTGCGTGGCAGGGGGTTGGGCTGGATGGCCCTTGTGGTCTCTTCCAACTCTATGATTCTAAGATTCTATGACCTTTTTGCCTAAGGTAGTGTCTGCCTTTCACATGTGCCAGGACATTGTGCTTGCAACCCTGGCTCAGAACCCCACCACCGATACCGAGCGTCGTTTTCACTCTTTGGACGTTTGGAGGGCCTTGGCCTTCTATTTGGACAGAACTTCCGGTTCGAGCCGCTCTGACACTGTTCCAGTGCTATTCAGAGCGAAAGAACGGACTACCTGTGACTGTTCAGAGGTTTTCCAAATGGGTGGCCGGTACCATCCACCTCTGTTATGAACTGTTAGGTAGAACTCTCCCTGCCAGGGTCAGGGCACATGCAACGAGGGCGGTAGCGACATCCTCCACTTTTCTGACTGGGTGCCTTTGGAGGATGTCTGTAAGGCTGCTGTCTGGTCCCAACCAATGACTTTTACCAAACATTACAGGTTGCACACCAGAGCAAGAGATGAAGCAGCCTTTGGGAGGGCAGTGTTACTGTCTGCTATTCATTATCGGTACCCATGTTTACTTTTCATTACTGTACTGAAGTTATTAACTGCTATGACATGCTATAGTCTGCTTGTCACACTATATGTTTGTTGCCTTTACACATTTTACCATGATATTCAATTGTTCCAGGTATATGCGGCTGTCTGGCCTGTTTTTACTTGAAGTGTCAGATGTGGAATACACCTGATGGTTTACCATAGCACCCAGGCCTGGTTGCAGTACTTCAGTTCAGGTGGTTGTTCACTGCTGTATCATGTTTGCAATGTTCACGCATAATGTTTCAAAAGTTTACTCGTTAGAGTATGTGTTGGTGGCGCAGTGGTTAAATGCCTGTACTGCAGCCACTCACTCAAAACCACAAGGTGGCGAGTTCAAGACCAGCAAAGGGCTGAAGCTCGACTCAGGCTTGCATCCTTCCGAGGTCGCTAAAATGAGTACCCAGATTGTTGGGGGGCAAATAGCTTACAATTGTAAACCGCTTAGACACTCCTTAAGGGTATGAAGCGGTATATAAATGAAGCTGTTTGTTTGTTTGTTTTTACTCAGTTGAGTATAATTGACAAAACAGTTTTTGAGTTTCTATATTAGAAACAAAAAGCACAAGCAGATGTTTGGTTCACTATGCCATTTTATTGTTGATCAATAAATGTCATTTGGTTCATCTTACAACTGTTGTCATGACACTCCATCCGCCGCTGACCTAAGCTTGTCAGTCTAACCCATTTGTATGATTCGCAGAGACCACGAAGAAGAAGGACAGGTTGCTTACCTGTAACAGTATTTCTTCGAGTGGTCATCTGCGAATACATACAAATCCCGCCCTACCTCCCCTCAGTGTCCTGCTGATGATTGGTTCTGCTCCTCCGTCGCTTTGCGGCGGAAAAATTCAGAACTGGGGAAAAGAGCAGGAACTGAGCTTATATAGAGGAGGGGCAGAGCTACCGCCAAAATTTGCAAAGAAAGTTGCAAGCTCTACTTTGCCCAGTGATTCCAGAAAGTTCCGAATTGGACTGCACAGGCACAGAAGAACCCATTTGTATGTATTCGCAGATGACCACTCGAAGAAATACTGTTACGGGTAAGCAACCTGTCCTTCCTTTTCTCTGTTACCCAAGAGCATTCCTTGGCTTTTTGTCCTGATTAACCCTGTAATATTACTGTAGTATGGTAAGCTTTAGGACAAATTCAAAACTCATGGCAGCAGCGAGAGAGAGAGAGAAAAGAATAAATAAATTGCAGCAGTTTCTCAAACTTTTAAAACCTTGACTTGCTGCCCAGAGAACTTTCTTACTTTTTGTATTCAATAAGCTATCTCTTCTTTGATAGAATTACAAGTGTGGTCGCTCAGGGGAATTCTGTGGTTGTAGTATATTTTGATTTCAGTAAGGCTTTTGACAGTCTGGCACACCCAAAGAGTGTTCACTGACAATTTTTTTTATCCTGGAGAAAAGGGTGCTGCGAGGCTCCTGTTCTTGGCCCAGTCATCATAAATAACTTGGATGAAAGAATAGTGGGCATGCTGACTAAATTTGCATATGACATTAAACTGGGAGAGTAGCTAATACCTTAGAAGGCAGAAACAGGATTCAGGACAACCTTAATAGACTGGAGAGCTGGGCCACCAGTGCCAAAATGAAATTCAGCAGGAATAAACGTAAAGTTTGGGCAGGAAAAATTGCACATGTGTACATTAGACAACTCCTGGCATGACAGCAGAATATGTGAAAATGATCGAAGGATATTAGTAAAGTCCCAAGAATGCCCATTCTCTGCAAAAATCTCCATTTGTCTATTTTAGCAGCAAAAATGCCAATGATGTTTTAGACTGCATCAATGGAAAATGATTGTCTGGAAGCCAACGCAGTTTGCTCAAACTGATTCCACTCCAAACTCTGGCGGCTGTATTTTGGGCCACTTGGTGTATCTGGGGTGCCTTTTAATGAACATGCCATGAGGAGCATCAGTTCCCGCTGTGCTGCCCTCCCTCAGTAATTAGAACAGATGCCTGCCTTTCCATTAACGGTGGCTAGCAATTATATTCAGAATTGCAACTAATAAAAACACACCAGTTAAAAGGTTCTTCTTAAAACATACCTCATTAGAACACCACCAACACACAGTTGTATATGCTTCCTAGAGTTGTGCTCCACAGACTTTGTTTTGCAATATGAACTGAGTCCATTCTCCCTTCAGAGTCCATGCTCTCATCTCTTTGAAATAGCCCTGTAACAAATTTGGATCTCCTCTCCCATGAATTTAATTGATTTGATTTATATTTTGTCTCTTTCCAAGGACAGAGTCCAAAGGAGACTCCCAATGTGATGTTTAAATACAAACAAAAGTTATATTACCAAAACAGGACTAAATAAGTTATAATATCAAAACACTATTCAATTAAAGTTAGTTTAAAAGCTGCTTTAATGCTAATTTAATTAATAATTTAATATTAATTAAAACGACGATTGTTATTTTACAGCATCACCTTTTTGTATGCTATATCCTTCACAACCAATCAGTTGCTGAAAACCATCTGTATGTAGAGAGATCTTCTAGCACCTTGGAGACTAATTGAAAGAAAGAAGTTGGCAGTATGAGCTTTCATAGACTTCAGTCTACTTTCTTAAATGCATCTGAGGAAATAGACTGAAGTCTACAAAAGCTCATTCTGCCAACTTTATTTTTATTTTATTTAGTCAAAGGTGCTACAAGACAGCATTAGCAAGCAATAGCAAGTACATTTCTAAACCGCTTCTCAGTGCACTTAAGCACTCCCTAAGCGGGTTACAAAGTGTAAGCTAATTGCCCCCAACAAGCTGGATCTCTCTACATACAGATTCTGCAGACTAAGATGGCTACATCTTTGAATGAAACCCACCTGAACAGGAAGGTCAGGTGTGGCCCAGCATAGTTTCCCGTGGGAAGGGACCTGTCACACAGGAGGCCCTAGATTGCATCACAGTGAAACTGCCACTGAGGGTTGACAGCTCCACAAGCTTGGGCCGGCTTGTATGGAAGAACAGGCTCTTTCTGGTAGCTGAGATGTAAAGAACTCTGTAGGTCATCGCCAGCATTTGATATTGTGCCTGGAAACAACCTAAGGTTTTCTCCTCTCCTTCCCAGTTGGCTTTATACCCCCAGAACCCCAGTCTCTGCACACAGGCAAGTTTCTAACAAGATGTTATTTTGTGCCTAGCATGCCTCTCCAGTCTTCAGTTTTACACCGCCAAACTCCAGAACAATTCCATCTTCTTCCCAGGCCAAGATTCCCCACTCACTTTTTGCCAACTGACCTGTAACAATAAGCAAAGCAAATATATGTGCATGCTTATAGCATGTCAGCAGGGGCCAGAGAGAAAGACAGGTGGGAACCACGCATGACATTGGCACTTTTGGTGTAAAATGAAGGTGGCTTTATAGCTGCCTTCTAATGCAGTTTTAGAGTTTTTACAACAGGACTTGAGAACAACTGAAGATGCTTCTTCACATCTGCTGATGACCACAGAGAATGGTGACACACACTTCTTAACTAGATGTTCTGTTTATGTGTCATGCTGGTCCCTTTCTTTCACTCTCTTTCCCCTGACAGGATTCCTGTCAACTGCAAGTTGAGCAAAGTGGGATATAAATAAAATAGTAGTAGTAGTGGTAGTAGTAGTAGTTATTGTTAATTTTGAAGGGATGGATAGAGGGATGGAGGCACAATTGTGGCTGTTCAGGAAAGAGTTGTGGAAGCTGGGCCAGCTAGAAGCATGTTAATAAGTCAGGCTGTTAAACAGAAGAGTGTGATGCACCTAATAGATCTGGGTAGTAAGCATTTGTGTGTGCACACTGTGTGACTGTCTTATGTAACCCACTTTGCCCCCCCCCCCCCGTCAAGGCTTACCCAGCCTTTCCAATCTTCTTGAAAGATGTTTATAATACTGTAATACTAATAAACTAGTCCTTGTCTGGCCTGGTGTTTAGTTACTGTTACCATATAAAAAATATTTATATCCTCCTGTATCACACAGTTTTGGGTCAATGGATACATAAAATCAATTTTAAAATATTAAAAAGTAAGAGATAATATGAGACTGAAAGCACAGTCAACCATTTAGCAGTTAAAACAGATTGAAACTATATATCACAACAGATTGTCAAAATTATTGCACACCTGAAGCTTTGATTTTTTAAAAAAAAATACAGCATGTTTTAACTAGGCACCAGAATGAAGCTGGTTTTCTTGCAGTGCATTCCCCTCCCCAATTGGATTCGAAACAGAATCAGCCAGCCCTGAAGGACCTTCCAGTCCTCAAGCTAGCAAGCATATTTTATCTCTTTTTTAAAAAAGTATGCTAAGTAGAAAAAGTGCTGCAGGAAGGAAGGGGCAGTGGGAGAAGCGACCTGTGGCATTTCATGGTCAGCCAATCCACTCTGTGTGGCCAGCGTCTGCTGCAAATGAGAAGAATGTGCATGAGTGTGAACCACAGAAAGGGTGAGCTTTCACAACAGGACTCAGTTTCACTGAAAAGTGAACACCACTCTAGAAGGTAGGGCAGCAGTCATTGTCACATTCCCCAGATGCATAACCCTTTTCATTCTTATCCCAACAGCTGGAAGACCTAAACCAACAAGTGACCAGTCTCAGCAGCAAGCAGGCAGAGCTTCAGGCGACTGTTCTTCGCCTCGAAGAGGAGAAGCACTTGCTTGAAGCCAACCTTCAGTCAGAAAGGAGAAGCTTTGAAGCAGAGAAGCTCCAGCTCACCAGCCTCCTCACTGACCTGCAGAATTCTGCCTCTGAGATCTCTCGAGCCAAAGAGAAGCTAGAGCAGGACTCTCAGGCCCAAGAGGCACACTTGGTGGCTCAGGTCAAAACCCTGACGGAAGAGATAGCAAATCTGACGGGTCGCCTTCGTCAGAAGGATGAGGAACTGTTTGCTCTGCACCAGCAGGTGGAAGAAGAGAGGATACAGAGAGGGCAGCTGGCAGAAGACATGCAGAGGAATGAGCAGGCATCTCAGGCAGCCCTCCAGGAGCTGAACCTCAGGGTGGATCACCTGAACAACTCTCTGAAGGAAAGCTGCGAGAAGGTGGCTCAGGTGGAAGCAGCGAGTCAGGAAGAGTACAACAAGGCTGCCCAGGAAAAGGAGCTGGCCCTGCAGCAGCTCCAGCAAAAGGAGGCAGAACTGTCTTCTCTACTGAAGCGGCTACAGTCTCTGGAACAGGCTCGGAACACCTCCGTGGCAGAGGCTCAGAGGGAGAAGACTGAGCTGAGCCAGAAGATCCAGGAATTGGAGGCCAAGATTTCGGCCCTCACTGCCCAATGCCAGCAGAGTGAGGCCCAAGTGGGAGTCGTGCCAGCCCTAAAAAGCCAATTGCGTGAAGCCCAGCAGAAACTGGTTGACAAGGAGAAGCTGGCTAAGGAGAACACACGCCTCCAGGAGCGGCTTCTGATTCTGGAGGAGTCTGTCCGCAACACGGAGGGCATCTTGGAGGATGAGAAGAGAAGGGCCGGCGAGTCCCTGGAAGGCAATCTTCGGCGGATCTCGGAGCTGGAGGAGCAGATCCAGGAGCTAAACAAGTATCGGGACCAGGCAGTACTGGAGAAGGAGGAGGAGAAGGCCAAGAGGCAAGTCCTGGAGGTCCAGGTGCAGCAGCTGGGGGAGGAATCCAGGACCAAAGTCCAGGAGCTTCAGCGACAGCTGGCAGAGGTGTCTTCTGCTGCCAAAGGTGACACCAGGGAGTATGGCCATCTGGAGGAGAAGGTGCAGGCCCTCAGCAAGGATCGGGAGCAGCTCCAGCAAAGGTTTCAGGCTGAACAAGAGAAGGTGGCCAAACTGGAAAGCCAGATGAGGCACCTGAACACCAAACACCAAGAAACTCTTACTAAGCTACAGGCCAGTTTGTCCCATGCACTTTCCCAGGCTGAAGCGAGAGAGGGTGCTGAGGAGAAACACAGGGCTGAGATGGCCTCTTTGCAGGAGGAGATGGCAGTCACTCGCCAAGAAGCAGCCCAGAGTGTGGCAAAAGCGAAAAAGGACAGGTGTGAAGCAGCACAGGCCCTTGAAGCTGCCACCAGAGACCTTGCTGAGGAGAAACTCAAGAGGGCAGAGTTGGAGGCCAAAGTAAAGCAGCTGGGAGAACAGAGCAAGAAAGACCTGACCACAGCAGAGTCTAGCCTCTCCAGCATCAGGTCTTCCCTGAAGGAAAAGGAGCATGAAGTAGAGCAGCTCTCTTCCCAGGTGAAGTCCCTTGAGGTCAAGCTGGAGGAGGCCACACAGCAGCAGAAAAGGGAGCTGGCTTCGCATGACGAGGAAGTGAAGCGACTGACAGGTGAAGAGGAGAAAGCCAAAGCAGAGCTAGCCGTGGAAAAGGCCAGCAAGGCAGCCTTGGAGGTCCAGCTGCAGAACCTCACCAACGAACACCACGTGGAGGTCACTGGCCTCCAGGAAGAGTTATCCAGAGCCCAGGAAGTGGCCAGTGAGAAAGAGCGGGAGCTAGAGGAGCTGCGCTTGAAAAACGTCTCTCGCAGTGAGGAGCTGAGGGACCTGCAGAAGACTGTCAGCAAGCTGAAGGGGGAGCTGGCCTCCGTGGAGGCACTGAAGGAGCGGCAAGCCAAAATGGAGAATGAGCTGCAGGGCTTTCTGGAAGTGGCTCGGACCCGGGAGGCAGAGATGGATAGCATCAAGGCCACGATTCACTCCAAGGACCTCACGCTGAAAAGCCTGGAAGAAGAGAAGCACCTCCGAGAGCAGGAGTGTGCATCCAGCCGGGAGCTCTATGAGAAGCAACTGAAGGAGTGTGAGGTTCTCCGTGGCCAGGTGGAAAACCTCGAGCAGCAACACAAAGAGCAACAGAGCACCATTGCCACACTGGAGGAGGCGATAGCAGCCTCAAGGCAGAAGCAGCAGAAGGAGGTGGAGGCTTTGAAGGAAGAGGTGGTGCAGCACCAGCAGAGAGCCTCTGAGCTGGAGAAGGTCTTGGAGGCATCCAAGGCCAGCCAAGAGAAGCTGAAGAAGGACCTTCTTGACCGGGGGGAGGAACTAGCCCGGAGCAGAGAGGCTGTGTCGAGAGCTGAGAAGGAGCTGGCTTCACTACGCGCCTCGGCTCAGGAGAAGGGCAAGTCTGAAGAGAACTGGAAGGAGCAAATGTCACGGTGCCTCCAAGACGGCGAAAGGAAGGCCAGCCTCATTAGCAGCCTGGAGCAGGAAATGTCCATCATGCACAGGCAGCTGCTTGAGAAGGAAGCTGAAAGCAAGGACCTGAGACGGCTGGTCATGGCCGAGTCGGAGAAGAGCAAGAAACTGGAGGAGCGGCTGCGACTCCTCCAATCTGAGATGGCCACTGCTGCTTCCCGAGCAGCTGAGAGGTGTTCAACCATGAAGGCCGAAGCACAGAACTCCCAGGAGCAGGCAGAGAAGTTGAGGATGTCTGTGGAGGCCCTGAGGAAGGAGCTGGGGGTGCTCTCCAAGAGAGAGGAAGATCTCTGCAAGGAGCTCAAGGCTTGGCAGGAGAAGGTCTTCCAGAAGGACCAGCTCCTCTCCAATCGGCAGCAGGAGCTTGCCAGTGCCCAGGCTTTGATTGGAGAGCTGATGCCCATCAAGCGCCTGTATCAGCAGCTGCAGGTGGAGCAGGCCTCTCAGGAGAGCAAGCATCGGGAAGAGGCAGAGCAGATGCAGAAGACCACCAGCATTCTCCAGGCAGAGCTGGCCAGGACCAAGCTGGAGCTCACAGAGCTGCTCGCCGCACAGGAGAGGTTCCTCCAGCAAGAGCGTTCTGTCCAGCAGCTGCAAGTGGAGAACAGCAGCTATGCGGAACAGCTTGCCACCCTCCAATGTGCCCATGCCCAGCTGGCAGAGGAGAACAGGGCACTGAGTGAACGATCCAGCCATGGGCTGCAGCGCCTGGATGCAGAGCTGGCGCAAGCCAAGCAAAAATATAGCCAGGAGCTGGAGGCTGCCAAGTTGGACTCTGAGAAAGTAGTGGCCATAAGCAAGCAGGAGGCTGAAGAGGCCCAGAAGAAGTTGGAGACCATGACTGTCAAGTATGAGGAAGCAAAGCAGAAGCTGCTGGCACAGGTAAGCTCCCCTCCCTGCCGTGCCATGGTTCAGGTAGCTGGCCTTGGAGAGAAAGCAAGGGAAAACTCCACTTGGGAGATGAAGTGCATTGCTGAGGAGGAAGCAGAACACCAGCTGTGTGCCACAAAGTGCTTCTGGGAGATACTCTCTGGCAGCTGTTCTGGAAGGTTGGTGGAGGGAGGGAGGGAGCGTCCCTTCTCATCCACCTCTCCTATAGTTTAATCTGATTAGAATGAAGCAGCATATAAATGAAACTATTGGTTTTGTTTTTTGTTTTCCCTTTTGCTCCTCCTGGAACGACCCTTTGGTGGGAGGCTGGGTAATAAGAGCTTAAGTTTGTTCCAGATTTGGCCAGCTTGATGAGGAGTTGGTCATTCACAGTTTTCCGTTCTACTCAGAAACATTGGTCCAGTTCACTTTAGGAAGAGGAATCTTCTGAGGCCACTCCTTAATGATTAAACATCCCACTTTGGGGTCAAGGCCTGGGTTAGGGCACCCAGCCACTTTCTGTGCCATGCCATCCTTCTTAAAGGAACATGCAGAAAGGGGAGGAAGCACGCTCTCTCTCTCTCTCTCTAGGACAGCACTGTTTCCAGACCCATCACTTGAGCTATGGATGAGGCACTGTCAGCCAGCCAAGGTGAATTGCAGGCTGTGTGTCCCTGTGGCTGCTCCTTCCCTAGGCCCAGTTTCCTTTAAAGATGCTGGTCTGAGCATCTCAGCTGCCTTGATTTAGGCCCATGAGGGGCATATTCATAGAATCATAGAATCCCGCAGCAGCCTGGATAGGGTTTTCCCTTCCACCTTTAGCCCTTGAAGTCCTTGGGGCTAGAACAGTGCTTCTTATGCTGTTAGGTGGGATGGGGGATGGCGTCACATCTGCCTGTTGGCTGGTTCTCTCTTCCTGGGAATTCTCCAAGGACTGGCAGCTTTTGGTTCATGGACTGGCACTGGTCCCTGGACTGCCACATGTGCTGGAGGACAGTGGGTGGTTGCACTTTATGAAGGGTTGAACATCCAAGACAACAAAGACAACAACATTGTCCTTCTTGAATGGGAGAGCTGGATGTTCTTCCACCGCTGCACACCTTGTGGCTCCCTATTTCTATGCAATGGCTCTCTGGCTTTGTCACTTTGGGGTTGGGGTTGGGGTTGGGGAGGGATGAGGACTCCAAAACTCATTCTGGATGTACAGTTGACTTTCCCTCCTCCTGTGGCCATCGGTTATCCCAGCTGGTTTTCAGTTGTGGTGTTTTCATGTCTCCCTCCGTTGCTTCCTCCCCTCCCTCCTTCCTCCCCACTCGCCCCCCCCCCACCAACCCTACAGGTGGAGCAGCTAGAGGTATATCAGAAAGAGCAAGCTAAGCAGGTAATGCATGCCAAGTGTCCACTGCTTAAGCGATGACAGTGCATGGCCGTAGCTGCTGTTGCTGCTGTTGCTGCTGCTTGCCCCCTCCATCCATCGGGGCTGCCCTCTCCTGTTGTGAACTGTTTGCAAAGGGGGGCTCGCAGAGAATGAGCCTGGAAAAATGCTGGTTTGCTCCCGGTCGTGAGGCCTCCACCAGCCTCCTTTTTGAGGTGTGTGGCAAAAAAGGGCTTCATAATCTCTTAACTAAATGCTGCACCTTTGGCCCAGCTGTCTCCTCACACAGGTCAGCAAAACTTTTGTTCTGTTATTAAGAAAAGGGGGGTGGGGAAAGAATTGGAAAAAGGACAGAAACAAACAGGCTAGCTAATCTAGTCCTTTAGTGCAAAGTCATAGGTGCAGCTGACACATAGATAAGCCTGGTAGCTTAGATCCAAATGGTACACTGAAGAACGCACTTGCAGACGAAACAGCAGAGTCATGAGCCCTGTGCAGAATCCTCTCAGTGGGCTTCTCCAGGTGCAGAATGGGGCTTGGTCTGGCAAAGAGAATTTGGGCAGGAGCATTGTAGGGAGCAAACGCCTCTTGGAAAGTGCTGTGCAGGATTCTGACCTCACAACATTCCTGCCTGAATGAAAGGGCAAGACATAAGTCCTAAAGCAAGGTGAGGTGGGAGTGTCCCTCCAAACACAGATATGGACCGCAGCTCCCAAAACCCCACACCAAAAGCAAGGCTGTTGGAAGTTACAGTCCAGTAACCTCTGGAGGGCCACACATTTCCCAGTGCTCTAAAGGACTGCACATCTTTCTCAGGCCACATCCTTATAAAATGTCTGCTTGGCACCGCTTTTCCTCATACTGCCGCAGCAGACATGCTGCTCTGAGTGTACGCTGCCATTGGGAACATCTCTTGTGCAGGTCCATCTCTGCTGCTTGCTAGGGTCCCTTTTTGAAAGGAAGCTTGGCTGGGGTGCTGCTAACTTTCCCTGTACAATTGCCCCATGCCACCTTAACCCTTGCCAGCAGGAGAGCGTGATTGCTCCGGTTTTGCTGAGGAGTTGAGCAGTACTCTGGTCTCTCTTTCTAGTTAGAGCATTTTCCCATTAGGTGAGGAGGCAGCCTTACCTCCAGAAGGTTCTGGGAGATGCAGAAGAAGGGAAGGCTGGTCACTGCCATTCTCTGGGTTGGTGAGAAGTAGCAAACTGCTCTGATGCTCATAGAATCATAGAGTTGGAAGAGACCACAAGGGCCATCCAGTCCAACCCCCTTCTGCCATGCAGGAACTCCCAGTCAAAACATCCCTGACAGATGGCCATCCAGCCCCTGCTTAAAGACCTCCAAGGAAGGAGACTCCACTACCCTCCGAGGAAAGAGTGTGTTCCATTGTCGAACAGACCTTACTGTCAGGAAGTTCCTCCTTATGTTGAGGTGGAATCTTTTTTCCTGCATGCTGTATGAAATTGACTGCTTAGGTACAGATTAACAACATTTTGGAAACAAATCAAAGAGTAGAAAGAGATGTTGCTGGCCAGTTCTTTACACCAAAGCTCAATTTTTCTCAAGTACTTCATACAATGCCCTCTATTGTTTTGTTAGGATAAAGGTTAAGTGGGGTCTAAAGGTAAAACAAAGGAGGAGATTGTGGGTTTGCCCTTTGAGGCTCGGAGAGAGGCTTCAGTTTGGACACACTTCTAAGGAAGCCATGAGGACAAGTAGCCCGGATGGCTTTTTTGCCAGCTCAAAGTGAGGAGCCTTTCATAACCTTAAGTTGCCGCTTTCCCTCCCTGACCCTGACCCCTGGCTTGTGCTGCTACAGAATGAGAGGAAAGAAGTTTAGGGGAGTTGGTTGGACAACCTGTCCCAGACCAGTGAAGCTCACACTCTGTTACTTCATCACTGCCTGCAGTGGCAGCTCTGTGAAGCCTATATTATTCCAAGAAGATGCTTGTGTGGTTGGAAATGGGGCTTGTGATGCCCTGGCCTAGCCCTTGCCCATGCTGGCTGGGGATGATGAGAGATACAGTCCAATACATTTGAAGGATGTCAAGTTAGGGGAAGCTTGCAGCATAAAAGGAGCAGCTGGGCTGCTGCTCAACTCATGTCAACCTAACTCTGTTTCCTCTGCATTTGCACACTCAGCTTCTCTTTGCTAACAAGTCTGACAGAGAGCCTGGATGTTGCTCTATGGTACAAACATAACCTGTTGGGGAGGGAGGGAGGGAGGGAGACAGTCTTTACAGAGTCCATCACATGAGGAGCCAAGCCCTCCTCACCCTTCAGGGTGAACATGAAGTAAATGCCCTCACTTGCTCTTTAAGCCATTGGGAAGTGTAGTTTTCCCTGGAGCCAGATTTTGGAACCTTGATCATAGCTTTTCAGGTGTTTTTAGTCTTTCAGAGCAAACCAGCTTGGAGTGGAATTAGGTGTCTTCCTTTAGAAACTGGGGTGGGGGGGTGACAGTTGATTCTAATCTAGAAAATCAAAATTCCCTGTGAGTATCACCCAGCTGTATGAGAGGCAAACAGTTGACAATGGAAAGCCTGCATTGGGATTGGCAGGAAGAAGTGGGCTCTGGGAAACTCACTGCCTGCATCAGCTTCGGACATTGTCATGGCTTAAGGGGTCTCTGCTTGCAGTATTTCACAGCTCTCTTGCTTGTAGGTGGCTTCTGCCCATTAGAGAAATGCTAACTCACTTGCACCATTTCTGCTTTGGAAGGCCACTGACACAACCCCGTTTACTGCCAGGCAGCCGTGCGTCGCATGTGGCAGGGCTGGGGATTCTGCTTTGATGCTGGTCCTTTCAGGAGGATTGTGTGAGTGAACGCTGTGGGAGAAGGATTGTCGTGATGTTTTCTCTGGCTTGAAGGAAACTTGTGGGATCATTGTAGTGCAGGTGGAACTGGGGATTCTTTCCATGTGCAGCACAACCTGGCCTTGGATCTGTTTTGTATTTCTGTGGCAACTCTGATGGTGAGGCATTTGCTCCCTCATCCAGAATGGAGAATCTCAAATGTCTAGCCTTTATGGCTGTATAAAGAAGCTTGAAAATTCATTCCATGCCAGGTGAAAATCTTAAGTCAGAGAGGCTGAGCAGATGTTGCAGTGAGGTGGGAGGATAGCATTAGATTTTTTCTTTGCACTCCCTATCTGAAAGTTAATTGCAGAGACACAAAGGGGATTTTCTTAATCTCAGTGGCCATGCATCATTCCCCCGGGATGTTGTTAAATGAAGGACCACCTTGAGCTCAAACTCCATTCCCCTGAAAATTTACAGAGAAGAGGGAAGTCACAGAATGTTTCTGGACAGTGCCTGGCACCTGACTGGCGCTGAGTCTTATGGCAGGCAGATTGAGCAAGGATGCTTGGGAAGGCAGAGTGAGAGAGCATGCAACCTGAAGGGTGCTGAAACTCGGAGTGGCAGAGCAGGGCTTCAAGCCAGAAGGAGAGGGGTTGGAATGACCGCTTTGTTCCCCTCCCCTTCTCCTTTCCAGATGGACGAGCTGAAGCAAAAACTGGCCCAGCAAGAGAAGGCTGGCCAAGCCCAGCAGCAGAAGGCTCAGGTAAGCCTCTGATTCTAATCTTGAAAATGCAAAATTCCCTGTGGGTGCCAGCAGGCACATTTGAGCAAGGAAGCTTGGGAAAACAGAGCGAGAGAGCATGCAACCTGAAGAGTGCTGAAATTCGGAGATGGGGCTTTCACCGCCAACCCTCTTAATATGAGACAGAGAAGATGCAGTTGAAATCACCACTCAGCCACAAGGCTCTTTGAGCAACCTTGGTCTACTTGTCCTTTTAGCCCCTGCATCGCCATGTATGTGAGGTGGGATGGGGCTGGGAATGGAAAAGGAGGTGGAGAACCTTGCCTGAGAAGCCAAGCTAACTGTGAATATGCTGACAAGAGCCCAAGGCAGGAACACAACATGATCAGAGTCATGGCCAGCCAGTCACTTCAGGGAGGTGTGGTAGTAAAGCCATGGAGAAATCACTCTGTGTTGAAGAATCGTATATTAGGGTTCTTTGCTGGAGCACATGGGAAATGCTGTGCCTGCAGCTCACCACAAATCACCTTGGCTTCTGTTTCTTTATTTGTTCATTGTACAAATCCTTGAAATCCTCAGTGCTGATCATGTTGTGTTCATGCCTTGGGCTCCTGTCAGTATATTCTCCCATAGGATTGAGCTTGGAAGAGGGTAGCTCTGGAGCAGATAGAGACATTAAGGACTTCCTCTAGACTCACTGAGAAAAATGCTTTCATTTCCTTTTAATTGGGGTGCTGTGACTTGGATTCAAATCAATGTTACTTACATTAGAATGTAAGATTTGGGCGCTCAGGGTATGGGACAAGTGCATTTCTTTCCCCTGGGATCTTTGTTTTTTTAATTTTAATTTTTGTTTTTATTTTATTAAACACATAGCAATATACAAAAATTACAGATATACAAACATGAAAGACACAAAACATCTATGTACAACTATCCTCCCCCCAAGAAAAAACAAACCACTTACCCACCTATCTCCCACTGAAAAAGTAGCACACTAATAAGTTTAAAACTCCAAATCTTCACCATCCTTTTTTTCAAGAGAAAAAAAATCAAATATTCTATATACTTAATTATGTTTAAATCAAGATCTCCATGCATAATCCAGTATTACATATTGTTCTCCATCCTTATTTTCTTCTTATTAACAGCCCTAGTGGCGCAGAGGTTAAATGCCTGTCCTGCAGCCACTCACTCAAAACCATAAGGTGGCGAGTTCAAGACCAGCAAAGGGCTGAAGCTCGACTCAGGCTTGCATCCTTCCGAGGTCGCTAAAATGAGTACCCAGATTGTTGGGGGGCAAATAGCTTACAATTGTAAACCGCTTAGACACTCCTTAAGGGTATGAAGCGGTATATAAATGAAGCTGTTTGTTTGTTTGTTTGTTTCTAGTTCTTTTATATTACAGTAAGGGCTGTTCGACAGTGGAACACACTCCCTCGGAGCGTAGTGGAGTCTCCTTCCTTGGAGGCCTTTAAACAGAGGCTGGATGGTCATCTGTCAGGGATGCTTTGATTTGGACGTCCTGCATGGCAGGGGGTTGGACTAGATGGCCCTTGTGGTCTCTTCCAACTCTATGATTCTATGATTCTATGATTCTAATCAGAAAAAAAACAAATCAAACTTTTATAATCTTCTCAAAATTCCATTATTTTATCCCCAGTATATAGTGAAGGAAAAGAAATATCAAGATGTCAAAACTCTTACTAACCATAATCTAAATCAGGTTATGTTTCAAAATAATTATATGAGAAATAGGTTTTGCATATGTCATTCAATTATATTTCTTCTACATTAAATCTTGAAATCTACAAGTTAATAACATACAATTAATTTTTCTTTAAAGTTACCCAGTAATCTTTAACTATTTTCCATTCTTTTTCAATATCTTCCTTAGGTTTCCCTTTAATCAATGCCGATAGTATATCCATATTCATTGCTTCTCTTAAATTTACAATCCAATCATCAATTAAGGGGATATTGCTCAATTTCCAGTTTTTTGCAAAAAGAATTCTTGCTGTAGTTAACATATATAATAAAATTCGATTGAATTGTTTTTCTTTAATCTCATATGTCATATTCAGCAAGAAAAATTGTGGTGTGAAAGGAATGTTAATCTGAACGATGTCCATCATTTTACTATGAATGTTAATCCAAAACTTCTTAGCTAACTTGCATTTCCACCAAACATGAAAAAAGTCTGCCTATGGTGTTGAACATTTCCAACAATTTGAGTTACCAGTCCTATATATGACATTTAATTTTTTAGGTGAAAGATAGCGATGTAACATCTTAATAAAATTTTCTCTATAATTTTGACAGAGCGTAAATTTATGTGAGTTCCTACAAGCTTGTTCCCAATGTTCTAATTCTATGATTTCTCCAATATCTTGTGACCATTTAATCATAGTGTGCTTTACTGTTTCTTGTTCCATATCTTTCTTTGAAAACTGTATAATATTTTGCTATATTTTGCTGTTTTACTTCTGTAATAATCTTATCAAGTCCATTATCTCCTTCTTTAACACCCATCATTTTCATATTTTGCTTAAATCTTTCTGTTAATTGGATATATAAAAAACAATTATTATTTATATTTTCCTTTTCAAATTGATCTCTTGATTTCATTGTACATTGTTTTCCCTTTTTATTGATTAATATATCTTTATATCTAATCCATGGTTCTTTGTCTCTAGCTTTACTAAAGAAAGCCTCTTGTGTAGAGACCCATAATGTTTTAATTTTCAGCCAAATTTTTAACAGAGCTCTTCTACAGATGTGGTGATCAAAATCTTTGTTATCTTTAAGTTTATCATACCACATAAATGCATGTCAGCCAAATCTCAATCTATCACTTTCCAGATTTAATAGCCTCTCATTTTTAAGATAAATCCAATCTTCTATCCATTTTAAGGCACATGCTTGAAAGTAAAGTTTAAGATTTGGTAGCATACATCCTTCTCTATCTTTTACATCAGTAAGATTTTTCCAGCTAATTCAAGCTTTTTTACTTTCCCATAGGAAATTGGATAGTTCTTTCTGCCAGCTATTGAAATGTTTATCACCTACAATAATTGGAATATTTTGAAATAGGTATAGCAGCCTAGGTAAAACATTCATTTTTATCACATTCATTCTTCCTGAAAAGGAAAGATGTAATTTTGTCCATCTTATCAGATCCTCTTTAATATCTTTCCAAATTTTCACATAATTATTTTGAAATAAGTCTAGATTCCTTTTGGTTAAATAAATTCCCAGATATCTTATCTTATTAGTTATCTTAGGTTTAGACTTTCTGATTATTTCATCCTCTTCTTTTCTTGTTAAATTTTTTGATATAATTGCTGATTTGCCATAATTGATTGTAAAGCCCGCAAGATTGCCAAATTCTTCTATCGTCTCCAATAAACATACAATATCCTGGACAGGTTCTTCCAAAAAACAAACCAGATCATCTGCGTATGCTAAAGTTTTATAAGTATGACCTCTAAGGTTTACTCCTCTAATATTTTGATTCTCCCTTATTCTGTTGTTCAGTACCTCCATTACTGTTATAAACAATAAGGGAGACAAGAAGCATCCCCGTCGTGTTCCTCTATTTATCCTTATGTAGTTTGTTTTCTCCTCATTTATCAACAACTGTGCCTGCTGTTCACTATAAATTTCCTGGATCCACATCCCAAAGTTATTACCCATATTCATTCTCTTCAAAACCTCTTCCATCTTGTCAAAAGCTTTCTGAGCGTCACATAGCTAATTTCTTTTCATTATGCTTTTCAGCAAACTCAATTATGTTTAATACATATCTTAAATTAGTTCTCAAATATCTATTGGGAAGAAATCCATTCTGGTCTTCATGGATCCCATCACCTGAGATCTTTGATTCACCAGGCCTGGTCTTCTGATTTCTCCTGGAGTGACCGTGGAAGGGAATTCCCTTTCACTGCCTTCCTCAGGCAATGTAGCTGTCTTGGGAGAGGAATTAAAAAAACAGTAGACCTTTTGGCATTAGAAGGAAATCCTGGTTCATTCTCTCTCTTTCTCTGAATAGATGCGTGAAGAAGAATTGAAGGCCATGGTGAAACAGGCCAAAGAAAAGGCAGACGAGCTCCAAGAGCAGCTTGCGCAGAAAGAAAAAGCCACGGAGCATTACAAGGCCCAGGTACAAAGGAACAGGCTTCCTCCTGCAGGACGGGGTGGGTTGATCCTCACCACTTCTTGTTCTTGACAGTTGCCCGTCTCTTTGCCCTTCAGATAGAGAAGGCCAAAACCCATTACAACGCAAAGAAGCAGGAAAACCAGGAGCTGCTGAAGAAGTTGAAAGGCCAGGAACAACTGGAGAAGGAGAATGCTGAGCTGAAGGCCGAGTCCGAGCGCCTTGCCAGAGAGTTGCAACACACAGCCATGCAAGCCAAGGAGTCTGAGCTCAGCTGCAAGAACCTCACCAGTCAGGTCCGCATCTTGGAGGCACAGGTGTGGCAGTAGCAGTGTGTTTGTGTCTTTGTGGGGGCTAATACTTGACAATTAAAAGGATGCCTCTGGGTACACTGCAGTATTAATTCCTTCTTTTATTCCAGACCCCTAAGAAAGGCCTGTAGCTCCCCATTCTTGACCCTGAGTACGAGAAGTAATTTTGTGTTTAGACAAATGAAGTGTGGCAGGCAGTTTAGAGAGAATTAGTTAGAGAAGGCCGTGGGGTGTACCCTAGCAGCGGGGCACTTGCTTCACAGAGAGTCCCCAGGTTAATTCTAACCACCCCAGACCTATTTTGTCAAGTAGCAGATGGTGGGGAAAGACCACCAGACCCTGGAGAGGTGCTTCCACATGTTGCCCGAGGAAGCAGGGCTGGTATGAAGCGGATTCCCATCTTCCATAGAAAGAGCAAGTGGGGAACATGACCGAATATCCCAACTCATGCATCTGTAAGAAGCAGAGGAGCATGGGCATTACACCTCAGTGTTTCCCAGGATCTAACCCAAGATAGGAGAGTTCCTAGGTCAATGAGGAAGTGCCCTTGGTGCTATAAAACAAAGTTGATTTGTAAAAGCTCCAGAGAATTTCGGAAGAGTTACATTTCACTTCAAAAGGAAGAAAATTTGACTAAAGTGACTAAAAACTGTCTTAAAATTTTTTGTCTAAATTGGTAAGAGGAAAGGTCAGGAGGTGGTGGGTTACTCAAAAACACAGGATGTAGGCTGGCCTAGAATGTGTATCACATAAATCTGTATTTCTTGTTGCTGACAGTATCTGACCAGGAAAGGGGTCTTGGGATTTGAGGCTGTCTGGGTTTTGAGGTCTTCAAGGAGGATCCTTCTGTCCATTCCACCACTTACATAGAAGGCACATGGAGGAGGACCTTCTCAATGGCTGCTCCATGCTCTGGAACAGCTTCTTTAGAAAGGCTAAATGGGCTTCCTGCATGGTGGTCCCTGGCAGGTGAAGACATGGTTGTTTCAACAGACCTTGGGGATTTCTGATTTCTTATTAAGAAAATTTCTTTTAATAATAGACTGTGCTGTTCATGTTGCCTTTTTAATGACATGTTTTTAATGGGATGTTTTTCTAACATTGGAGGAAAAACGTAGCTGGTTATGCTGGGGGAGGTCCATGTTTTGCTTCCGTCCTATTTCTGAGCCAAGGAAAGCACAGAATCATCATAAACCATGTTTAAAAATAGCAGTTGTGTTTTGGGGAAGTGTTGGCAGACCTTCTGTCGTCACTAAGAGTGTGCCAGCCATTGCCTCCTCACTTGGGAGCCCAGTCACTAGGTCTGGTCCCTTTGGGTTGTTAAAATGAAACTGAAGACAACCCTATGCCATCTTTCTGTCCACATTAACAGATGCTTTTTCCTTTTCCAGTGTATTTTCTTTTGGCTAAGATTACCTCACTCCAATCATAATCAATTCCATTATTGACATCATTATTATTCTCATCTGATTTGGCATTTCACAATATTAGGCTCATCTCAGAACTGAAATTGAAAAATGTTAATAGAATATTAAAGTCTATCCTGTATGTCACTGAAAAAAAATCTGGAGGCTTTTTAACCTCAGTGCCACAGTTAAGAAGGATGTGCAGTGTCAAATTACATTAATGTATGCAGCTATTAAATTCAAATTTGTTTTCTTGTTGGCCTAGAGCTCTCCCAATGTTGTCTGTAGCGCAGCGGCCAACTCTGTTTTTTTCTGTTTCACATCCCAACGTAGATGGAGTTTGCTGATCGGCAGTTGCGAGAGCAGGGCAAGTTCCAGGTGGCCACAGATGCATTAAAGAGCCGCGAAACTTTCAGGCAGAGCCCAGCTGACATCAGCACAGACAGTCTGGACCTGAGCGCCAGTGAAGAAACTCAGCCACTCAACTCCACCAGGTACCGGCCCAGAAAGGAGGCCAGCACAGCTGAGAAGTGGCACGCTTGGCACGGCCTTGTCAGCAGCTGTGGAGGATGTGTTTGGCTTGAGTGGAGCAGAGCATCTCCTGTAGTTTTACTTGCTCTCTGTTCCTCTTGCAGTGGTTTTTCTTCCAGGCCACGCAGCCTGATTTGTCATGGACCAGAGGCCATCCGCTCTGCAGTCCCTGCCCATGTGTGCCAGGCTTCTTTATTTGAAAACCGTGGCAGAGAAACAGCCTTATAGACCTGGGCTCTGAGTGCAGAGTAGGAATGGAGAGGGGCAGGTCTTTTCTGCTATGGTCTTCCAGGCATCCACAATCTTGAGCGCTCAGTGCAAAGCACTTGGGAGCAGTTGCGCTGACTCTCCTTGCCTCTCTTCCCACAGTAGGAGGACCCGCCGTTCCCTTTCCGAATCTGGGGCAGCAGAGTCATCTAAGGCATCTCAGCCGTTGCCTCGTAAGATGGAGTCTCTGGAGAGCCTCTACTTCACACCCATCCCCACTCGCTCCCGGTCCAAACTGGAGAACAGCAGGGGCTCCACAGGCGATGTTTCCTTTGAGTCGGGACGCAAGACACTCTCCAGTCGACGGCGCACCACACAGGTCATCAGCATCACCATGACCAAAGTAATGTGGGGTCTGCCTTGGGTGGGAGCAGAGGCGTGGTGGCAGCACTTGCGGGCTGCTAGTGTGCGGATTTTCTTTTCAGGAGCTAAATTAGCCCTTTGTCTTTGGCTTCCAGAGAAGGAATCCCTGTTGTCTGGTCAGGTGGGTGGGTGGGGGAACAGCAGGCATCACTAGATAGTTCTGGTGCCTCCAGCCAATCCCTAGGTCATAAATTGGAGGGAGTAGCTGTATGCTTGCAAATGCATCAGTGTGGCCAACCACAGGATGCCATTCCTTTTCTGGTGCAGAGTGCATGTAGCCCACTCTGAAACAGCAATGCGCCTGCAAAGGAGTCAGTCAAGAAGACCTGGGAAATGGAGGCAGGCCAGAACAAGAGCTCTCCTCTGCCATGTGCTCACCCTCTCCTACTTCTCTACAGAAACATGATGAGGCAGAAGCTCCCAGCAGTGCCAACGAGTCCTTCTTCAGTGTGCAGTCAGTTGGGTCCCAGGCCTCCAGCCAAGAGACAGTCAAGACTCGCCTGCGGTCTGCTGCCAGTTCCTCCATCCGTTCCCTCACCAGCCTCCCTTCCCAGGAATCGCTCCACCAGCTGAGCGCCTCCTCCCCCAATGACAGGGCCAGCAACACTGCTCTCATGAGCCTGCCTGGCTACCGGCCCGCCACCCGCAGCTCTCTGAGGCATTCCCAAGCCGGAGGGGCCAATACCGGTGAGTGCTGGAGATTGGAAATCGTGGCTAGAATGTGGGTCCAAGGAACGAGGGCTCACATTAATCCCTTTGAGATAAGAAGCCAACCTGCTGAGAGCCCTCACAAGGCCCTCTGGCAGTCTCGTGTGTCTCCATCTTGCCTCCCTGTCCATCACTGCTCTGATGGTTGGTAGCAAGAGCCCTTTCTTAGGATTGACAGGAGGAGACGTCTGTACACATTGCCCCATCACCCTCCAGAGACAGGCATGGAAGGCATATGATTTCAGAGTGAAACCTGATGGGTCTCAGTAACAGCCATTTTCCATGCCTAGGCCCACAGAAGAGCTTTCTCTTTTCCCATTCCTTAACCTTGCTGAGACTTTGTCTCCTTCATCTCTCTATTTTGCTGAGTTCTTCGTTATTATGTTCTTGTTATTTGTCACCTCCTTTGCTACCTAGTCATTTTTTCTCTGGTTTCGGCACCCAGGGAATAAGTAGACTGATGGTTTCCACACTGCCTTTCCCCTTCTCAGGCCGCCGCAGTAGCAGCTTCTATGTCGGTACCTGCCATGATGAACCTGAGCAGTTGAACGAATGGAACCGCATTGCCGAGCTCCAGCAGCGCAACAGAGTGTGTCCACCTCACCTCAAGACTTGCTACCCTCTGGAGTCCAGGGTGAGGGCATGTGCCACATAAACAGGGCCCTTCTAGGTCAAGATGTGTGTCCCATAGGTGGATAGCTTGGAAATCTGCATCAGGGAGAAGTAGGGAGGTGGGGCAGAATTGGTTGATGGGATTCCTCCACTTGCTTTGAGTTCGTCAAGGTCATGAGGATTCCTGAACTGAAAAGGACAGATCATCATAATGGATTTGGGGTCACTTGGTAGGATTTTTCGCCATGTGGAACCATGTGTCTTTGAAGTCTAGAATGCATAGCTTATGAAAAATATTAAATAATAAGTTGCACTTAAATTAAAAATGGGTTGTGGTAAAAACAACCTTTCTCCATCCTAGCCAAAAACATGCTAGACGGAATGAACTGTCTTCACGGCTTGGCCAAGGTTGCATACACATTTCTGTACCTTTTGGCTGCCTTCTGCCATTAAGTGTTCCGTGTATAAAAATTGTCTGTCATTTGGAGGCGAATTTTCCTTTTGTTTAACCCCAGTTAACAATAATGGTTGAAGTACTGTCCAAAGGCATTAGAAACTGCAGAATTACATCAGCCAGAGGCCTTGGACTTTAACCATTTAAGATTGTTAATGCTCTGCTGTTCACAACAGTTTACGAAATTTAAAAGTTACAAGTGACTGCTATTCCTCCCTCTATGTTGCTTCTCTGTAACACTCCTCTCCTTTCCCAGTTTTGCCTCACCCCCTAAATTTTAAGCAATGCAGCATTCCAGACAACTGTTTGCCATTTGTACAAAGTTGCAAAATTGTGCAGAATTCATACAGGTGCAAACTTTGAGTGTGGAGCAGGCCTCCAACATGGCCCTTCAACAGATGTGTGGTGTGTGCCTAGCTTGTCTTCCTTTTGTCTGAAGGGCCACTGCCTGATGGTCACTTCCATTTTCTCATCCCCTCTCTCCAGCCATCTCAGTCACTGACAACCATCACAGATGAAGAGATTATGACCGGCGATCCAAAGGAGACGCTCCGACGGGCCACCATGCTGCCTTCTCAAGTTGCTGAAAGACCCATCACCCGCCGCAGCACACTGAGCTCAACCTGGGCTGCAGGAGATGGCGTTGCTACCCGGCAGCAAAGGAAGCGCCTTTCAGATGAATCCCAGCATGGTCCAGGCACCCCAGAGGTGAGCAGCAGCTCTGGGATGCTGTGAATTGGCCTATGGCCCTTGGGCAGCTGGGCAGCACGAGGGAGGCTGTGGCTGCAAACACTTCAAATTGGCCTGGAATGACAGGTGCCAATTTGTTTGTCTTCTCCTCTAGAGTCCTTAAGCATCTCTGTGGCTTCTGTTGTGAAGAACTATAGCCTGGAGAGGGTTGATGGGCAAGGGGAGAGGCAGCCTGACTGTGATGGCCTCTTAGTCCCATAAATTTTTTCCCAAGACTCATTTGGACTAGACCAGGAATTGGATGTTCCTTTCCCCCTGTTCATTGCTCTTCTGTTCATTAACTGTCATACCCCATTTCTCAGTCTGTGAGGAACACCCCAAGGCTACTGTTCTAGAACAAAAGTCTTGCTCTATTGATTCTTTTGGGGGTTCTCAGAAGGCCTGATGGGGGGTTGGAGAGCCTCCCCTTCTCCCACCTTTTGCTGTTGCTAGGATAAAGATCTTCTCTGGGGTGGAGGAGAAAGAACAAAATCCTGTCTCACAATTTCTTTGAGCAGAAAGAACCATCATGAAACTCTCTTCTCTCTTGCTTCTCCTTAGCTTTTTCTTTTCTTTTCTTTTAGTATTTCTCAGGGCAAGGGAACGTTTCAGCAGTCGTCCCTTTCCTTAGACCACAGAGCTTTTGCCCAGTGTGGTCATAAAAGGGACTCCTTGCCCACAGAAGTGAGGCTGGCCCCATCTCTTTTAAGCTTCAGGTAGGCAGCCAAAACGGTGCTGCTCCACATGGCATTCGGGGTTTGAAAATGCTGTTTTAACTGTTTCAAAACTGGATTCTAGGATTGTTTTTCGACTGCTTTTAGGAGGTTTTAATTTTTAATGTAAATAAAATCCTTAACACCTCCTCTCTCACTTCTCGTTCTAGTCCAAGAAGTCTGCCAGCTGTTTCCCACGGCCTCAGACACCCAAAGGGCGGACCGAGGATCACAAGCACAGCAGTCATCTGGGAGGCAAGAAGGGCAAAAGCCAAGCATCTGACAAGCAGGTAAGAAAGCCCCACAGAAGCTACCACTGTCAACAAGAGAGTCAGAGGTGGTACCCCTCCTGTGAAGATGCAGGCAAGCGGTGCAGAGTCTTGAGAGCATCCTCTGTTTGTGGGCAGACTGTAATGGAACACATTGTTTCACATCTTCAGTGAGGTCCCTTGCCGTGGGGTGTGTGCAAGGAGTACAGAAGGGCAGAAGGATTGCTGAAGCCCCCAACCAACCTTGGTGCCTTTTTCTCCCCTGCAGTCTGAAAGGCGCCAGTCCTTGGCATTCAGCATTCTGAATACGCCAAAGAAGTTGGGCAACAGCCTTCTCCGCCGTGGGTCAAATCGTAAAGTGACTCCTAAAAACTCTCCCCGGAGTGGCAGTCGGAGATCCCCAAGGACATCCACATCTCCAAAGGGCAAGGTAGGAATGTACTTATTCCTCATCAATCCTTCTGAAGCAGGGAGTCAAGGAACAGATGGATCAGTTGGGCAAGAATTTTAATTTCGGGGTGGGGGGAAGGATTGGCAGCTGGGTGGAGGGGGCATGAAGTGGGACTGCCACGGTGGTGCCCATCCATTCTCAGCTCTTGTGGGAGGAGTGGTATTTGAAGGAAGGCAAAGGGAAAATGGTTTCCTAGCAGGGAGTAGCCTCTCTCATCCTTCCTGTTGATGCAGATGAAAGATGCTTCATTGCTCTCAGTGGGCTTGGTAGCTACTCCTGCGGCAGCGCAGCCACAGCAGCCCCCTGAGAGTGACACTTCTGCCTAATGATTGTGTGTGGCCTGTTTGGATGGCACCTGGTCTGCTCTGGGCTGGATTAGCAGCCGGTCTGCTGTTTTGTTTTGTCCATTCCAGGGCAGGACAAGGAGAGAGAGTTGTGACTCTCTTAGCACAGATGTGGGTAAAATTGTGGCCTTCCAGATGATGTTAACCTGGGACTCGCACCGTTCCTAAATGTTGGCTGTGCTGACTAGACCGGATGGGAGTTGCAGTCCAGCAACATTGAAAGGGCTGTGCTTGCCCCACTCAGAACACAGAAATAGGCATGCTGCCAGGTCTTGTCTGGCACCTCACCATAAGGCAGCTCTTATGTTAAGATGCCAAGCAGGAGACAAGACAGAACGGCACACCTGTTTCTGTGTTCTGGGTGGAGGAAGCGCAGCCCTTCCAATGTTGAGATGCTCTGAAGGCCAGGCATTGCTGAGGTATAGGAGAGCCATGCCCTCTGGCCGTTCCTGCAGGGTGCAATCTTGCTGAACGTTTTCCAAAGCATGCAGCATTTAAATGAGTGGAGGGGTGCCTGAGCAAGAGTGGAGTCATGTCCCTTGCTGCCATTTGTACTTGCACAGAGGATGGTGCCCTGGTAGGGGGGCTACCAAAGGTGTCATTCAGTTCTCTGCCGTCTCCCCTTGGGCCTCAAAATGCCACCTCTCTTGCTAGGCATCCCAAAGGGAACAATACTCACCACCCCTACTTGTGTGTACCTTTTTTTCTGTCCCAGGCTAACTCCAGGTCGCTGAGGAACACCAAGTTCTAACAACACCATCTTTCCTGGCTGGTCAAGAGCCCTCGTCACCCACCTGGAGCACTGTGTCTCCCCAAGTAGAGGGGGCCAGGTGCTTCCACCACCCCGTCACCGCTAGCGCCTGAGTCTCCTGCAGCCTTTCCCCCTGCTCTCCTCCCTTCCAGCTTCCACCAGGTGCAGGGTCCCTTTGCCCCCCCCCCCCCCATACGATGCCACCAATGCCTTGGCATCTGTCCGCTTCCATTTCTTACAATATATGGGGGGTGGTAGTTCAGAATTACTGGCAGGAGGAGCACTGTAAAGGTTGTACGCGTGCCTCTGTGCACATACTGGGGGAGGAGGGTTTTACCAGCGAAATGAGAAATTCTCCAAACCAGCCTATTCCAGAACCAGAAACATTTGGCAGAATTGGGCAAGGCAGCAGCATGGTCTGCGTGCCAAGAGGGAGTCGGAACAGGAATTGGGATTTACTCTTCTTTGCCAGAGTGTACCTAGAATCTTATGAACCCTCATGTGGAGCAAAGCTTCCCTGCTTCAAAGCAGTGGCACCCTTTTTTTCCTGGGTGGGGGCTTGGGCCCAGAAGGGGCCTATTAGCATGTAGAGTTGCAGCAGCTGACTTCCCATGGCATTGGGCAGAGGGGCGGCCCTCCATTCTTAGGTAATCCCCCCCCCCCCCCTTTTGCAAGACTATGGTAAAGCTGTCCCTTTCCCAGGTTCATTTCCTGCAAATCAAGAAGTCTGGACTGAAGGCTGAGCTAAAGATCTTCCAGCAGAGACATCGAGAGTCAGCAGTGGCTTGTCCTTGGCCAGAAGGAGAGAGAACTCCTTAGTCTCCTTCACAGAAGGCCAACGTCATTTGAGATCTGGGATGGCTTTGGACAAGTGGCAGCGTGGTCATTCTGCCTGGGAGAGTGGCCAAAGGACATCTTCTCAAGCCACTTGCTGGAGGGTGGGAGCCAAGGAAGCGCTTTGTACAGGCTGGGCATCCCCTTCCATTTATCCCACAGGCTTTACTTAACTGTGTTGCTTTGTATTGTACTCTGTAGGCACTGCTGTGGGAAAGACTTTGGCACAGTGTCCCTCTTGGAGTTGGCAGCAGACGGATTGGTTTCATGACTGTGCCAGGGGGCAGCTCACTGGGGCCCCTAGTTACAGAGGGGCAAGTGGCGGGCGGCTTTGGCCTTCCAGGAGTGGAAGAGAGACTGTGCACTGCTTCATTTTGGTGGGGCTGGTGCCAAGAACATGCCCTGCTCCCTGTAACTAGATGCCTTTGCCCAAAAAAGCAGGGCTGTGCGGAGGCGGGAGGGGGGGCTCTGTCCCCTGTGAGAGCATTTGCTTCCCCTCTTTTTGGAGGGGTCTCTCTCTCTCAGAGCCACCCCCCCCCCAACAAGTGGAAGAGAGCCAGAAGTCTGGTCCTGAGTGGGGTCCAGTCTGGAGGGAGGCTGGGCATCTCCTTTGAGCTGTTTCCTGGTCTGGGGAGGGGACACTGCCCGAGGGTGCCCCCCACATGCAGCCCTATAATACACTCACCTTTGTAGAGAGTTTAGCAATCAGATGTGTCATTTTAAATAAGATTTCTACTTGTAAATAAATTGTATTTTTCTCCCAGCTTTGTGGCTTTGTGAGCAGTGCTATAGCAGACTGCGGTCTTTTGCAGGCCTCCTTGGGTTCATGGGGGCTCACTGTATATACTCATGCATAAGTCTAGAAATTAAGGTCAAAAAAGTGACCCAAAAAGCCTGACTCAACTTACCCAGAGGTCAGTGTAAATACTGTACTTTAACTCATTTAAAAAAGGAACCATCCCCTGGTGAAAAGCAAGAGTATAATCTGTCCTGGAATCACTGAAACTCCTCTATTTTCTCATTCATCCAGCATTTAATATAAGCACAAACATTTATGCCTGCTGGAATTTGTTTTCCTTTGCTTCGTCCTTTATATCCTTTGCTATATGCCCCTAAATTTTACCCTCGACTTAGCCATGGGTCTTAGCAAAATCCTTAATTTTGGCCCCAAAACTTGCCCTCGACTTATACATGAGGTCAACTTATAGTTGAGTATATATAGTAACTCCTGGGCAGGTGAGAATGGGATTGCAACTTGCTTTCCAGGCAGGAGGGAATGCAGCTGAACCTGGCTTAACTTAAGGAAGGAGGGTATGTCTTCCATTCTCGCTTTAGGAGGAAAGGGAAGGCCCTTCTGGCCTTGGGCAAAAGGCATTTTCCACAGTGTCTGGCTTCCCACCTGCTCTCCAAGGGAAAAGTTGCCTATTTAAGCAAACCCTTGAACAGAACAAAGGCGGCACGGCCTCTCCCTGCTGTCAAGAAGGTGGAATATTTGTATCAGAAATACACTGCAGGACCTTGCGGACTGTGCCCTGCCTGTTTGCAGAAGGGGCTTTGCCCGCATTGTTCACAAATGCTGCTTCTTTCACACATTGCTTGTGCCCTACAATCAGTGTGAGCAGAATTGGGCCCACCTAGCTCTGCCTTTGGTCCATGAAGCCCTTTGGTCAGTCCCTGCCTCTTCCTTGGCCTGGCTTTAGGTTTTTCCTTGGCAAATTTCTGAGGCCTTCCTTTCCCAGTCCCTGACCCCTGAGATGCTGGGGGTCCTGGGAAATGTGGACCCTCCTGACCAGAGGATGGATCCTCTTCTTGCCCCTGAAAATATGGCTTGGGAGCCTTCCCAGTTTCAAAGCAAGACTGAGAGGAAGAGGGGCTGATGCACACAGCCTTCAGGGTTTCAAGATGGTTACAGCTTCCCCAGTAAAATCCTCAAACACCACACAGAGCACAGAAAGAGAAGCGGAGGCAGAGTGGCCCATGCATTCAAAAGACACTTGTCTGCAGATTTTATTTCAAAGCAGGGCATGGAAGGAGCTTATACTCCTGGGAAGGGCACTTCCCAAAGCCCTCTTGATGCTCCATCTTCATCCTTCTTTGAGGGCAGACCATGGCTTCCAGGCTGTTATGCTCAGCTATGTCTTCTTGGTCCCTTCCCTGAGGCTTTCAGGTAGCCCTTCTTTCTTGGGCCTCTGCTCCAGACTGGAAATGTAGAAATAGGGATGGTTGTTATTAGTAATTTGTATCCCACTCTTTTCCCAGAACTGGGACTCGGAGCGGCTTCACAACATTAAAAAAACAGTATGATTAAAAACTTAGAAAAAAAGTACAATGAAAAAGGAATCCAATTTCTACAATATTAAAACAACAGATAGTTATAAAAGAATACTAAGTCAGGACCTGGTTCAACAGATGCACCAAAAGAGTTGGATGCCATACGTGGGTATTAAAGTGCCATAGGTGCCAATTAAGGATGATGATGATGATGATGGTAATAATAATAATAATAATTGTCAATTTTGTATTAGTATTATTAATCGCAAAATCATCATTACTGTCCCACTCAAAGCTGCTTAAAAATATAATATAGTTAAAACATACAACAGGTCAGTGTTGTGGTGTACAAAAGGAAAAACCTGAGCTATTCCTTTATTTTTAAAGGGGTAAAAAGAGCAAACCAAAACCAAATAGTTAGAGGTGAGCTTGAAGCATCCCCAGAAGAGGCATGAGAGGCCAAGAGCCATTTGGTGGGGAGAGGACAGGTGTATCTCAGGTAAGGAAGGAGATGGAGTTCCTAGAACATTTGGTATATGGACACCCACTGGGTGACTTTGGGTGGTAAGTCACACTCTCTCAGCCTCAGAGGATGGTAATGGCAAACCCCCTCTGAACAAATCTTAGCAAGAAGACCCATGATAGGTTTGCTTTCGGGTCACCATAAATCAGACACCAAAAGTTCCTCTTTACCTGGCGGTGCCTGGGTCAGTGTCCCCGCTCCCGCTGGAGTCTGGGGTCTCCCAGGTGAGGGCTTTCCGGGCCGAACCGGACAGATCCAGAACGATGCATTCAAACTTGGTGCACAAGTCCTTTGGGGCAAAGGACCGGAAGACCAGCGTCCGCTTCAGGGAAAGGCCATTGCCGCTGGACTTCTCTCTGCAGGAAAGAAGGATGAGTCACAGGTGGAAAGTAGGAGGGCCCCATTCCTTTACAACATTCCTTTAAAAACACTCTAAAAGCACATTAAAGGCCCACTACTATTGTGGGCCCCTCGTGTCCGCTGGGGCCCGGTTTTAGGACTCCCCATCGATGATGCCAAAATCCATGGATGCTCAAGTCCCATTAAATACAAAAGGCCTAGTAAAATGGTATCCCTTACATAAAATATCAAAATCAAGGCACAGGTACATAGACTGAAGAAGATGGGTATATAGCTGTCTGGTAACTAAAGACAAATTAGGAATTAAATTGTGGTTTTGAGATTTAAGTAGCTCACTTGCCCATAGAAACCCATTGGGTGACCTTGGGTGAAAAGTTGTTGTTGGACTGCACCTCTCATCATCCTTAGCCATCCTAGCTAGCAATGAGGGATGATGGGAGCTGCAGTCCAATAGGACAGACTGTCTGTTGACCGCTTCTGCTCTAGGTCAAATACTGCGCATCCTTCGCTGGAAGAGTTTTAACTCCTAAAATGGTGGTCTAACAACTATTTCTTCTTCTTTTTTCTTTTTTTAATACATATTAATAAAATAATAAAACATATTCCATCAGTTATTTACAATACGGTATTACATGACATATAATCGCAACATGAATACAAATCGAAAATTATTTATATTCTGCCTCTTGATGGATCAAGGCGCTTACCATATGAATAAATAGATAGTAAAGAATAAGATAAAGTACTGATTAAAATCCATTAATTTCTTCAGTCCCTCTAATACATAGTCTCACATTCTTCTCCTTATTTCCCATTCCTTATTTCTAACTTTCATAAAGTTCATTCCTTACCCAGACAATCTTCATTAAATACTCTAAACCAATTATCATTCTTCTTGCACCTTTCAATAGCTTGCATTGCAATATAACCGTATTGGGGTACTGATACTAAACTACCTCCATCTCTTCAGGGTTTATGCGGCAAATTAATTTGTCCATTTCACACATCTTGAATAAGTTGGTCATCAACTTTAGGCATTTCTTGTCTCTTCCAGTATTGTGCACTATGCTGGCAGCCGTTATTAAGCACAACATTATAGATCCATGCTTCTTTTCAATCTGTACTGGAGGCAAATATTTCAAATAAAGAATTGGGGAGAGGAAGAGGGGTACCGTTGGGAAAGCATTTACTCACAGGGTGCGCTCCTCGCTCACTGCGTCTTCTGAGTACAAATCGTCCACGAAAGTCCCATTCGCCAGCCAGTAGATGATGCCGCTGTTTGGATAAGCCGAGTGACCCTCGCAAGAGACGATGAACTTTTGCCCTAAATAGGAAGAGGAAGAGGAAAGAGCATAAAAGATTAAATCATAGAAGCAGAGAGTTGGAATAGGCCCTTAACAAATCTCAACCTCCTTTTTGAATTGCGGTGCCCAAAACTGGACACAGGATTATTCCAGGTGGAGCCTGACCAAAGCAGAATAGAGCGGCACTATCACTTCTCTTGATCTAGACACTATACTCTTATTGATGCAGCTTAAAATTGCATTGGCCTTTTTAGCTGCTGCATCACACTGCTGACTCATGTTCAACTTGTGGTCTACTTAGACTCCTAGGTCTCTTTTGCATGTAGGATGGTGTCCCCCATCCTATATCTGTGCATTTCATTTTTCCAACTTGTGCAGTACCTTACATTTCTCCCTGTTGAATTTTGTTAGCTTTGTCCCAGGTTTCTAGTCTATTCAGATCATTTTGAATGTTGATCCTGTCCTTTGGGGTATTAGCTACTCCTCCTAATTTGGTGTCATCTGCAAATTTGATAAGCATGTCCTCTGTTCCTTCATCCGAGTCATTGATAAAGATGTTGAATAGCCCTAGGCCCAGGACACAACCCCACTGGACACTCCACCGGTCACTTCTCTCCAGGATGAAAAGGAGCCATTGTTGAGCACCCTTTGGGTTTGGCTGGCCAACCAGTTATAAATCCATTGAACAGTTGCCTTGTCTAGCCCACATTTTACAAGCTTGTTTGCAAGAATGTCATGGGGAACCTTGGCCCTCCCTTGGGTCTGGTTTGGTGATGGTGAGATCCTGATGAAGCCTCCCACATCATCCTCACCTGTGAGAGTCAAAATAATCCTTATTGCACTTGGCAGAAGAAATCTTTCTGGGCCCTTCCTCCGGTGCCAAGCCTGACTTGGGTGCATCTACACTATAAAAATAATGCAATTTGGTTCCACTTTAAGTGCTGTAGCTCCATCCTACGGGAACCAGGAATCTGTAATTTTACATAAGTCTTTAGCCTTTTGTAAAATTGCCAAAGAAGTGCTGGTGACTCTCTCACACACAAAAAGCCAAACTCCAGGATTCTGCAGGATGGAGCCAAGGCATTATTTCTCTGGTGCAAATGGATTTTTGGTTAGGTACCCCCACACACAGAACAATTTAATGTTTTGAACTGGTTGTTTCTGTAAAGGGCCATTATATTTATGGCCCTATACAAATAAATGATAGGGATAATGATAACTATATTAACAACAATAATAATTCCTCTACCTCACCTGGGGAGTAGATCGAACTTACCAAACAAGGGAGTGTAGACGAGGGGAGAGGAGATGCTCGGCCGCAGCTTTGCAACTGAATCTGGGGAGGGAAAAAATGGTATTTTTTGAGAATAATTTCCTCTTCCAGATAAGCTGAGGGCTGGACAGTACTTGAGATGACTTGGGTCCCTGGCAAACGGTTAAACAATGAAGGAAATTTTAATCTTTATCAATGACTTGGATGACAGTATTGGGGGCATAACTTTGGCTGCGTTCACACTGGAGAAATGAACCGGTTTAAGTGCCATGGCTCAATGCTGTGAAATTCTGGGAATTGTAGTTTGTTGTGGGGCCCAGAGCGGAGCAGAGCTCCGCTCTGGGCCCACAACAAACTACAATTCCCAGAATTTCACAGCATTGAGCCATGGCACTTAAACCGGTTCATTTCTCCAGTGTGAACGCAGCCTTTATATGATAACTGCTGCCCGTATAGTATATGGATACAAAGTACTGGAAATCAATAATACTATAACTACTATCCGGGCAGGCCTGCCGGAAGAGATGTGTCTTGGTCGCTTTCTTAAAGCCATCCAAGGCTGTAATAAGACGCATCTCAATACCATCAATGGATGAACGGATAATAAAATTAAATGACCTAGCTGTACAGATTACAAAACAGAAACAACAACAAAATACAAATTGCAAGAAAATCACATGTCTAGACAATCCCCTACCCCCACCGCCCTCCCAATCATAAAAATAACTAAAAAGGACAATAACAATATAAAATAATCAACAATATAAATGTATCAATGTATATATAAATAAAAAGACCACCCAGCAATATGAAAGAGAAATGGAGGGGGACAAAGATGAGAATATGAAATATGATAGGATTGGTATATAAGTATGATATCAATTATTAATTCAGACACAGAAGAAGTATATAAAAATATAAGAATGTAAGACGTTTAATTACAGTTTAACCAAATATGGAATTGAGGAGACAATGCAGAATCGAAAGATTATTTGTTTTATGTCAAATTAAAATTTAATTTAAAAAATTTAAAAAAAACTCTGCTATTTGGAAATGTATACCTTTTTTAAAAATACATTCAAGCCATGGATTCTTGAAACCATGGATTAAAAAAAAATCCGTGGATAAGCAGGACTGTCTAAAAAGTGTGAAACGCAGAAGTAAAAGCAAAGAAGAAGGCACCTAAGCAAAGGGACCTTTGTTGGGGACAGTCGGGGTTTTTTTTGGAGGGATCCTCCCCTGTTGCATCCCCAGCCCCCTAATAATAATAATAATACTTATTATTATTAACATTGTTGTTATTATTATTTCTATCCCGCCTCTTCAATAAGGTTGAGGCAGCTTATACTGTATCAATAAACACATCAATAAAAACAGTTTCCTTACCTGTTCCTTGGAAGCAGATGGAGCTGCAGAGGAGGGCCAGGAAGAGGCTGTGCCCCTTGCACCAAAATCCTGGAAGGAAAGCAGAGCAAGGAAGGGGTTAGAAGAGGTTGGACCCATTTGATGCTGGGCCCCTGTGGCCCCTAGGGACGCTTTCCCAGGGGTCCGGGGGTCTTGCAACTTAGGACTCAGGAACCCAAAACCTCCGTGCAAAACTGCAAGCTTTATTCAGAGGCCAAAGCAGTTCACAGCATGACAGTGTTGTCAGGACTGGAGCCATTCGGTTGCACAGTATAATAAAAGCACAAAGCAATCCAGACCATCAGAACAATGCAGGCCTATGAGTAACGTCTTCAGTTTTCTTTCTCCTGTTTGCCTGATGAAGAAACCAGCGTGACTTCAAAAGCTTACAACAGGTAATTGTGCCTTTTGGTTGGCCCAACCAAAGGTATCACTTTTTGGATGTTGTGGGATTTGCTATACGGCCAACACGGCTAGATGCTTGTTGGATTTCAAGACACTGCATTTTAGCTCTCACTGGGGAATTTTAAAGAGAGAGCCAGTGCACTGGGACCCTGCCATCTGAGGCTTTTGCCTCTAACAAAAGGAAAGCAATTTTGTCTAATATTGGCATGCTTTGCCTTTAGACCACCTAAATGGAAAACACGAAGACGTCTTGAGAAATCCAGTGTCCTCTTCCTACATAGGAGCCTCTGAATTCACAATGGTAGAAGACATGCTGGATCCCAAGGAAACATTTTCCTTGAATTGCAAATGGAGATTACATTTCCTTGACTTTGAAAACCTCCCAGTGACCGCAGGCCCAAAGGGAAAGGTGCCAGCCTGAAGATAGCCTTCCTTACCATCTGAACCAGGACCAGAAACAACAAAATGCTAGGCCTAGGACCAACATCTTAAATTTTCTTCTCCCGTTTCCTTGGCGAAGAAGCCAGCGTGACTTCAAAAGCTTGCAGCATGCAATTGTGTATTTTTGTTGATCTCATAAAGGTATCATTGCTTGGATGCTATTGGATTCGCTATATGGCCAACAGAGCTACCGCTAGATGTTCATCAGAACAACGAAACACTTATATTCCCAGATGGCCCAACCGCTCCTTAGCCATTGCCTTCAAGCAACCCAGGATGGAAAATATGCCAAAAGGATACACGTTCCAAAAAAGCAAACCTTGGTTTTGCCATTTTACATAAGGGTCACCACTTTGCTGTGCCATTGTATTCCATGGAGTCTCCTTCTTTGGAGGTCTTTAAACAGAGGCCAGATGGCCATCTTTTGGGGGGGTGCTTTGGTTGAGCTGTTTGTTGTTGTTTGTTGTTAACTGCCCTTGAATCATAGAAGCATTTGGACCCAAGGTATCTGGGCCATGACCCACACCTTCATCTGAGGCTGCGTTCGCACTGGAGAAATAAACCGGGTTAAGTGCCATGGCTCAATGCTGTGAAATTCTGGGAATTGTAGTTTGTTGTGGGGCCCAGAGCGGAGCAGAGCTCCGCTCTGGACCCCACAACAAACTACAATTCCCAGAATTTCACAGCATTGAGCCATGGCACTTAACCTGGTTTATTTCTCCAGTGCGAACGCAGCTTGAGATGGAAGGGGATGCTGCAGATTCCTTACCTGGAGAAGAAAGCATCGCTTTTGTCCTCTTGGCCGCAGGGATGAAGAGGCTGAGGAAGGAGGAAGGAGGCTCTTTATAGGCTTTATTTTCTGCTGTCATTTGTCTGACTCAGTGGGGGAAATCCCTCTAAAATCTGGCCACGAGGCTTCTCTAAATATATATATATATTTTAAAAAGGGCAACTTACTGGAAGGTCACCTGCAGAGATTTCCAACAAAGGCGCTGATTTATTTGAGTGTTCTTGGCAGAGATGTAGACTCCAGTCAATTGACTTGGACTTGAATCACTTCAGTGACTCGACTTGGGCTTGACTTGGCCAAAATGGCAATAGAAATGTGCAGTGATGGCTGCTGAGGAGACCTTAAGCCCATTGACAAATGCATTTGCTGTTCCTCTCTGAGAAACATGCCTCACATTAAAAGTTAGCTCCCAGACTTGACTTCAAAGTATCTTGCAAGGGCTTGAGACTTGACCTCAGACTTGAACTAAAGGGCTTGCATTCATCACTGCAAATGAAAACATGTAACTACACCACGGTTGTTGTACCCACATATATCTTTCTCCTTAATTCCAACATTGTTACATCTGCCAGTGTACCTGTTTCTTCCCCATCATTGCTCAACAATGGCTCCTTTTCATCCTGGAGAGAAGTGACCGGTGGAGTGTCCAGTGGGGTTGTGTCCTGGGCCTAGGGCTATTCAACATCTTTATCAATGACTCGGATGAAGGAACAGAGGACATGCTTATCAAATTTGCAGATGACACCAAATTAGAAGGAGTAGCTAACACCCCAGAGGACAGGATCAACATTCATAATGACCTGAATAGACTAGAAACCTGGGACAAAGCTAACAAAATTCAACATGGAGAAATGTAAGGTACTGCACTTACGTTGGAAAAATGAAACACAGATATAGGATGGGGGACACCTAGCTTAAGGAAAGTTATGTGTAAGATCCTGCACATAAGTGGAAAAAATGAAATGCATATAGAATGGGGGACACCTGGCTTAACAAGACCCTTTGAGGCTGGAGGGTAGGGTATAAATATTCTAATAACATAAATAAAATATGTGTGAAAAGGATCTAGAAGTCCTAACAGACCACAGATTGAACATGAGTCAACAGTGCGATGCAGCAGCTAAAAAGGCCAATGCAATTTTAGGTTGCATCAATAGAAGTATAGTGTCTAGATCAAGGGCAGAAAGGGGTTGGACTGGATGGCCCTTGGGGTCTCTTCCAACTCTATGATTCTATGATTCTTGGGTGTTCCTGCCTCAGCTTGTGGGGTGTGGAGAGCATTGGGGTGCGCAAAATGTGGGTCCCCTTTGAGGGAGCTGAGCCTGCAAACCCAAGGAAAGGGGAAATAGGAGCGGAGGCCCAGTTAGCCAAGGACGACTGATGGAACAGCTGGCCACCAGCAGCCAAAGAAGATGGGGCCTGGCCCAACTCTGTCAGGTGTCACAAGACCCTTTCTTGGGTTTTCTACAAACAGGCTAATACTGGAAAGGACCCCTCAAAACATCCAGTCAAACCCAGCATCAGTGCAAACAAACTCTGAGAGTGGCCGTCCAACCTCTTCTTAACAAATGAAGGAGAGTCCTCTGAGGCAGTCTGTTCCAATGCCAGGCAGCTTTTACCATCAAGAAATTCTTCCTAACCTCCTTTCTTGCAATATGAGTCTGTCAATTTATGTCCTACCTTTTGGGGCAAAAGGAAGCAAGGTCCCTCCACCTTCTACACAACATTCCTTCAAATATTTGAAGACAGTTATATCGTGCCACTTCTTCCCTTCTCCAGAGTAAACACGCCCAGCTCCCAGAGCCATTCTTCACCAAGGCTTGGAGGTCTCCAGACCTTTGACCATCTTGGTCACTCTCCTCTGGACATGTCTGCATCCTCCTTGATAAGAAATGAGATCAATCTGGCTATCTTCTCCCATAACATCTTTTTAGAGATTTAAAGCTCTCTCATGTCACCTCTCAGTCTTCTCCAAGCTAAACCTACCCATCTCCCCAAGTCTCTCCTCATAGAGCTTCATGGTTTCCAAATCCTTCACCATTTTGGTGTCCCTCTTTTGGACACGCTCCAGTTTTTCAACATCTTTCTTCAATTGTGGTTCCCAGAACTGGACACAATATTCCAGGTGAGCTTGCACCAAAGCAGAATAAAGTGGCAATACTTTTTCTGGACACATGATGAACCAGGCAGTGTGATTATATTCTGTAACTAATTCACATTAATACTCATTGGAGTTGCTGTTTTGCATAGGACTGTAGTATTCATTAACCTTAACCAGGAAAGATGTTGCCTTTCTTCCTGCTGAGCTGCATACATGGAGTCACTGGGCCAGTGTCCAGCTTCCTTATGACCAATTATTCAGCTTTAGGCCTTAACTTGGTGCACTTCACTGACTTTTACTGTTGCAATCTGGAGCTCTTGCAGAGTCCTACTCTGGTAGGAGTAGGAAAGTGTGCATCAGATTGCAGCCCATTTGATGTGAAGTCGCAGCAAAAAGAAATGAAACAGAATGTAAATGACTGCCGATACTAAACACATGGACCGCTTGCAAAGCCTGGCTCTTGTTGGTAGGGCAGCAGGAGACGCGGGTGACAAGACAGAGGAATTGGGTGGCTGTAAAAGCGGATTTGGCAAATTAGGGGGAAACTGGGTTATCAGTAAGTGGTTGGGAAGATGGCTATTTATCGCCTACGCTGTTGAAGGCAGCATGGGTCTGCATCCCAGCCCCAGAGGAATAGGGGGTGAGCAGGTGTCATAACCACAAAGGTGGTCCAGGAACCACAAAACGTAGATCACTCAAGAAAAATGTAGGACGTTACACAATAAATGCTGAAAACACTCCTGTAAATATATAGCGGGCCTTTGGTATCCGCTGGGGTTTGGTTACCAAAATCCGAGGACGCTCAAGTCACATTACCATATATACTTGACTATAAGTCGAGCTCATGTATAAGTCGAGGGCAGGTTTCGGAGGCAAAATTATGGATTTCGATATGACCCTTGGATAAGTTGAAAGTAAAACTTATGAGCATGTAATGAAGGATGTAAAGGACGAAGCAAAGGGAAACAATGCCAAAGGAAAAAAAATATGGCAAGCATAACAGTTATGGCTCACACTAAAGATTGGATGGAAATGAGAGTAGAGGACGGTTAGTGCTTCCAGGACAGATTGCACTCTTGCCTTTCACCAGAGGATGGTCCCCTTTTTAATAAGAGTTATAGTATTTACATTGACCCATGCATAAGTTGACCTAGGTTTTCAGGGTCAATTCTTTGACTAAAATTTCTAGACTTACACATGAGCATATACAGTATTTACAGTGGTGTAGTAAACCAATGTCCCTTATATAAAAAGGCAAAATAGAGCAAGCTTGTTTTCTGCTGCTCCAGAGACTAGAACGCGGAACAATGGATGCAAACTGCTGGAAAAGAGATTCCACCTCAACATTAGGAAGAACTTCCTGACAGTAAGGGCTGTTCGACAGTGGAACACACTCCTTCCTCGGAGATTGTGGTGGAGTCTCCTTCCTTGGAGGTCTTTAAGCAGAGGCTGGATGGCCATCTGTCAATGGGGATGCTTTGACTGGGAGTTCCTGCATGGCAGGGGGTTGGACTGGATGGCCCTTGTGGTCTCTTCCAACTCTGTGATTCTATGATTCTATAGGGTGTGTGTGTGTGTGTGTGTGGTTTTCAGGGGCTAAATGGCCGTGTTATTCCTGACATTTCCCCTGCATTTAGAATAGAATCATAGAATCATAGAGTTGGAAGAGACCACAAGGGCCATCCAGTCCAACCCCATCCTGCCATGCAGGAACTCCAAATCAAAGCATCCCTGACAGATGGCCATCCAGCCTCTGCTTAAAGACCTCCAAGGAAGGAGACCCTATTATGGGATTTTCTTGGCAAGTTTTGTTCATAGTGGATTTGCCATTGCTCCAACCTGCTCTGTGTGATTTGCCCAGGGTCACCCAACGGGTTTAGATGGTCCAGCCGTAGCTCTAACCTGCTCTCCAGAGTCATAGTCCAAGGCTCAAATCCATATACCACGTTGTCTATGATACTGTATTTTATTATGTACTCAGCCATACTGATGAACTTACCTTCCTTAAAATGCCTTGTTAGCTTGCAATATACTTAGAGAACTCTGAGCAACACAAGGCAATTGATGGTGAGTTCCTGCATGTCATAATGGGGTTGGACTGGATGGCCCTTGGGGTCTCTTCCAACTCCAGGATTCTAGGATTATATGACAGCCCTGTTTAAGTATTTGAAGAGGTGTCACATTGAGGATGGAACAAGCTTGTTTTCTGCTGCTCCAGAGAATAACAGACAATAGAGCAATGGATGGAAGCTCAGGAAAAAGCGATTCCACCTAATCCAAAATGGTGAAGGGCCTGGAAACCATGAAGCCCTATGAGGAAGGACTTGGGGAGCTGGGGATGTTTAGCCTGGAGAGGAGATGGTTAAGAGGTGATATGATGATAGCCCTGTTTAAATATTTGGAGTGATGTCACTTTGAGGACAGAGCAAGCTTGTTTTCTGCTGCTCCAGAGACTAGGACGCAGAACACGTCCAGCAGTTCTTTTGCTCCTGCATTTCCCATCATCCCCAATCAACCTGTAGCTACAGAAACCATTTCCAAAAAGTGTGGGAAATTCCTCCTTTCGAGGAACATTGTGTTCTCAAATTGCTGCTACGATGACTTCCCCCTTTTCTCCAGGAAAGAAGGACCACAATGAATGGCACACTTTGCCTTTTGCTTTTGCTTTCTGGGGTCTTCCTCTGCTGAGTCACAGGGACAAAGTTTTGCGGCCGAAATGTGGCCGGCCACAAGAATCCACAGAAACACCTGACTCAGATATTTGAGTTTTATCATCTGAAGGATCTCGAGAATTCAGCGTTATTGGGGACTGTGAGAAGAGACATGTGCAAAGACAGAGACAGACACATCCTGCTTCCCATGAGCCCCAAATGTCAATTTTGTGCTTCTAGGACACTTTCATTCTGACTGAAGCGGGTTTAACACAGATCTAACCAAGCACACCTTTTCATAATGAAATTACGTTTTAAAAAATAAAGCTTATCTCTCACGCTCCCTCTTTAAACAGAGGCTGGATGGCCATCTGTTAGAACTGCTTTGGTGGAGAGTTCCTGCATGGCAGAATGGGGTTGGGCTGGGTGGCCCTTTTTGGGGTCTCTTCCAACTCTATCATTCTATGGTTCTGTGTAACACGTTAAAAATATTTTGTTTTACTTTGCATTAAGTCTGTGTGTTTTTTAAATAGTATTTTAATATTGCCTTTACGTATTTTATATTATTGAATAGTTATAAATCTTTTGTAGCTGTTTTTGTAAAAGCACCATGTACATGAATGGCGCTATATAAATAATCGATAATCAATAATGATAAGACCTAGCCTAGTGTTGTGGTTTGAGTGCTGGGTTGCAACTTTTGAGACCAGGGTTCAAGTCTCAGCCCAGCCATGGAAACCCAATGGTTGACCTGGGCAAGTCACACTCTCTCAGCCTCCTCAGGGGAAAGCAATAGCAACCCTCCGCTCAACAAATCTTACCAAGAAAAGGATAGCTTAGCTTTAGAGTTGCCATAAAAGGGCAATGACTTGAAGGCACACAACAGGAGCAACAATAATGTCCATACTTGCCCAATGGGTTTCCATAGCTAAGTGTGGATTTGAACCCTGGTCCCCGAGTGTCCTAATCCAACACCAAACCACTCGGCTCTCTCTTTTGGCTCAGTCCCACAATTGTGGTTGTGTGCCTTCCAGTTGCTTATGACTTATGGCAACCCGAAGGCAAACCACAAAGTAATCCCTGGCCACTGCAGTAATGCCATGCCCTCTTCCTATTTCTCCAAAAGATGATGAAGCTGAAAGTGTCCCCAAAGGTCAGAAAACGGAGCCTGACCACAATTAAAACAGAAACAGGGCCACCGGCCGCCCACTCGGCATGAGACACTGACTGCCGCGTGGACGCGTCCAGTCCGGTCACTTTCACAAACCGGGTGAAGAGGGAATGGATGACCTTTGGGATTTCTGCCAAAAAGGCTGAGTCGGTGACGGGTGTGAATCCTGGAGGAGGAGACACATTTTCCCATGAAATGTCAGAAAGGTCATCTTAACGTTTGTGTCTTGCTTTCTTGTGACACCATGGAAACTACGGTAAGACATCTGTCAAACCACTACATCACCAAGGCTCTTCTCTGTCAATGGAGGGAGAAGAGAGCCTTGAGGGCCTTGGTCTCAGGCAGGTAATGGCCAGATTTTATGGAGCAAACCAAAAACATGTCCTTTTTATAAGTTCTTCTCATTCTCCTTTTCCTTGCCTACTACTACTACTACTACTTCTTCTTCCTCCTCCTCCTGTTTTTCTTTCTCCTCCTCTTCATTGTCCTCTTCCTCCGACACTACTACTACCAATTCCTCCTCCTCCTCTTCTTCCTTTTCTTTCTCCTCTTCTTCATCTTCCTCTTCCTTCCCCACTATTACTATACTACTACTCCTTCTTCAGGCACCTTCAGGAATACTGTGTCCAGTTCTGGGCACCATAATTCAAAAAGGATGTGGAGAAACGAGCCATGTGTCCAAAGGAGGGCAACTAAGATGGTGAAGGGTCTGGAAACCTTGCCCTATGAGAACCACCTTAGGGAGCTGGGGATGTTTAGCCTGGAGAAGAGAAGGTTAAGAGGAGATATGATAGCCCCGTTTAAGTATTTGAAGGGGAGTCACATTAAAGATGCTGCTCCAGAGAATAGGACACAATGGAGCAATGGATGCAAGCTACAGGAAAAGAGATTGCAGCTCAATGTTAGGAGCAACTTAGGATGGGATTGTTGACACATTTTAACTGTAACTGTTTTTTAACCTTGTTGTACCCTGCTCCCATTGCTCAGGCAGAGGGGCGGGTAAGAAATAAATAATAATAATAATAATAATAATAATAATCTTCTCCGTGTGGAAACCATCAAGCTCTATGAGGAGAAACTTAGGGAGCTGGGTATGTTTCACCTGCAAAAGAGACAGTTAAGGGGTGATATGATAGCCCTGTTTAAATGAAAAGATCCTGCCACTATTACCATATATCATATATCATAGCTCATGCCAATTGTTCCTGTCATATGTAATGGATGAATATGGTTATAAATTCTTTGCTATGAAATCACTTGGTTTAATCTAATCTAACATTGCACAAACATGTATTATCCTATATATCTTTTTCTGTTTATGCACCTGAGGAAGTAGACTGAAGTCTAGGAAAGCTCATGCTGCCAGCTTCTTCCTTTCAGCGAGTCTCAAAGGTGCTACAAGGTGCTCTCCACATCTCTAATTCTATAGACTGGCACGGCTGTATCTTTGAATTCTGTTTAGTATTTATTTATGGTGGGTTTTTTTGTGTGATATTTAAAGAGGGATGCCATGTCGCCCCTCCGTCTTCTCTCTGCCAGACTGAACATGTCTAGGTCCATCAGCCTTTCCTGATCTGTCCCCTTCTCCATCTCCTCTTATCATCCCTGCTGCCCTTTTAACGTGTGGGCCACCCTGACATCTTTTGATACAAGGAAGGATAGAAATGTTTAAACCGATCAATCAATCAGTCAATCAATGAACTAATATGGTCACTAAAACCAGAGTCTTGAAAAGTTACTTTTTCAGAGTACACTTTGGAGAGCAATCCGATCCCACCACAAATGAAGCCTCTAGGAAGGAAGAATGGAGAGTTGAGGAACAGAATAAATGCGACAGCTAAAAAGGCCAGTGAGATTCGAGGCTGCATCAACAGCGGTATAGTATTCTAGATCAAGTCATAATGCCACTTTATCCTGCTTTAGTCAAGCCTTACCTGGAATAATACTGTGTCCAGTTCTGGGCACCGCAATTCAAAAAGGATGTGGACAAATTGGAGCGTGTCCAAAGGAGAGCCACCAAAATGGTGAAGGGTCTGGACCACCATAAAGCCCTTTGAGGGGAGACTTAAGGAGCTTAGGGAACCCTGCAAGAGCCCACATTCACTCATGAGATGTTCGCACAAAATGACTTTGCAGCCCACAACACAATTCCATTAAATTGAGTAAACCCAAACAAACCAGCATGAATACAGAAACCACAGGATGCCATTTGTAACCTTTGAATCACTGGGAAAGTTTTGCTTTATTCCTTTATTTTTCTTCCAGGGAACTCTGAAATATTTTCAGAACACACGAGTACCATTTGAGAAAAGAAAGGTAACAACTTCAACCATTTCCTTACACCCAGCTCCCCTCACCCTGTAATTTTTGTCCGTTCTGTCGTACAATCCAGGCATACCTTTATTAAGATAACCCGCAAGTAACCCGGGTGGGAACCTAAACTGACTCTCAGCATTGCTCACCATGGGCCATGCTGGCTTGCAAGCTGATGGGAGTTGCAGTCCGACAGCCTCTGAAGGCACGGCTCCCAACTAAACAATCAGTGACCTCTCGTTTCAGAGAGACAATTCCATTTTCCTTTTTGGCATGAAAAATGCTGTTTTGGAAAAGGCGGGAAAGGGAACCTGCCGCAATGTGGAGTGACATCCCTCTGCTCTCAAATACTCTGTCGTATTTCCCTTGCCCAATTTTCCCCATTCTTCTGCAACACTCTGCTTTTGCTCAACATGCGTGGCCCATATGGACGGATTGGTTTGGGTCTGTGTCAGCTCAGGTTTGCGGTTCTCTTTTCCTAAAGTGCTCTTTTAAAAACAGATGCAGAATTGGGTGCCAAGCTCCCCAAAGGAGACGGCAATGGGTTCGGCCCGTCCCTGAATATCTCTGGAAGAAGGAACAGTGTCCGCCGTAAGAGGTCAGAAACAGGAGGTAAACAAATACATTGGTTTAGAAAACAGGTAATTAAGAAGAATTAAAACCAGAACACAAGCTATGTTGAGCTGAAATGGTGCCTTGGAAGAGCAGAAACTCTTTTTCCATGATGCCAGCAGAGGTGGAAAAATATATGTATTTAACAGCCCTTTGAGGCCACCTACTCCTCTTTCTGTTTGTAAAAGCGATCAAACATGCACGGTGCGTCCAGTCAACCAGGGAACGTTCGGAAAGAGAAGAGCAAGCAGTTCAGCAAAATGTATTACACTTTTGTTTTCTTTAGAAAAGATATTAAGACACACTATGACTTTTGAACAGGAAACCTCTCTGAAGTCAGTCATTTGTTTTGGGGACTAAAGAGCCCAGCTGTTAACAGTCCAAACCGTTTGAGAGCGTGCAAATGCACACACACAGTACACAAACTCCAGGGAAAATAAAAGGATGATTGAAAAATGGGTTCCCAGATGCCTCCCGGCCCTTTGCTCAGAGGCCTCATTCTCACATTCCTTGCTTGATGGACATCTCTCTACAATTGGTCTGCCAGCATGTCTTTGGCTCCTCTGTTGAACTGAATGCTCAATGGAGAACGATTTATGAATGGCTCAGACCAACCAAAATTGCAACCCCAGCGCCAAGAGTCCTTTGGAAAAAAACCACTGTGCCCTGAAAGCAAACAACACTGACACGCTCTGAGGATCAATGGGGATGCCATTGTTTTGAAGACATAACAACAAGGACACAGTCCTTGTTCAAAGTGAGATGTCTGCATTTACCTGGCGACTCCAGAATTGCCAGGCAGGGCTTGCAAGAACCTTCTGGAGAACTTGCTATTCATCTCGCCAATGGATTCCTAGCAGCGCCATACATCTCGAGGATACCAGGGGTGAGGACTGTTCTCGGATGTGGCCGAGGAGAGCCACTTCTGTGGTCCAAGGATAAAAGAGACTGTGGTGAAGCAGTCCTGCTGGCCCTCAAGGGCTCATCCATGTAACTGACTGGCTTTGCCTTCCGAGAGGTGATTCTCGCAACCAGGCCATTTCTTCTTCTATGGGATGGAGGTCTTCCCCCAAATGCACTTGGATAGGGTGGGAATGGATGGTTGTGGAACAAAATGTGGCAAGGCATCATGGCAACTGGCTGTTTTTCTGCAGGTTGAGCAACTGGAGTCTTGGGATTCATGGCTCACCAACTAACACTGAACCACAAAGCCTGCCTCTGGTTTCCTCATGAGAAACTGTTTGCTCACTGAAAACTTACCTAGGAAGGCAGGCAGGGTCCACCCGGATGGGACTTTGCACACACCAAGATGTGCGCTGGCTCACAGGGATGGTTGCTCACTGGTGAGTTACAGTCTGTTGCACAAGACAGGCTCAGCCATGTCTCTCATGGTGTGACACTTGCAAGCATCTAAGGAAGTTCAGCCCTTCTACAAACAGTCGTCCTCTTTCCTTAATACCTATTAAAATGAGCAAGTTTCTGGAACTACTGTCCAAACATAAGAAGTTAACCAAGGCAATGGCCAAAACCAGGTAGGGAAGGCAGGTTGTTCTGATGGTTGCTAGCTTGAAGAAGGACTATTGGATACCCAAGTACGGAGTCTGCAATAAGCTCTTCCTTTCAGTCAAACTGCAGACGGACAATCAGCTCTGCCCTGAGGATCAAAAGCATCTCACACAGGCCACTCTTGGATGGAAAACTGGCAAACCACACAATACGCACAGCCGGAGTACGCTTCGAGGAATGGTAGAGCATGTCTGATGTGCGGCAGGGTTTGGCATGTTTCTAGAAGAGAAGCAAGAGGAAGCAAAATCCAAAATGGCAAGCAGAAAGGATGCCAGGAGAGAACAGTGCAAAAATGCAAGACGAGGGATGCCAGGATCCTACATCTAAGCCAGAACAGGCAACGCATCATGTCTTCTGGCTGACACGCAGGAAATTGTGGTGACTCAGGTGTCTGTCCCTCCAAAGGGGCCATATACAGCTCTCCCTCTGGCAGTGCTTTGGCTTCTGGTCTCTCTTTTCTGTTGCTGGATGGAGAGATGTAAATGGGATCCAGATCCAGGCCCAGCGTGCCATGGCAAACATTGCATTCAGCACAAAAGCAGGCCCTTGCTTCTCCCTAGTGCTGATCCAGGGAGGCTAGAGGAGACCAGCTTAGCTGCAATGGGTCGCAGGCCAGACCGTGCTGGGAACAAAAGGGTCTCCCAAAACCAGGCTGAAGAAATGTTGCTGCAGAAATGCTTTCTTGTTTACGTTTCTCGTTCTAGAGCGAAAGGGCAACTAAGGAACAGCAGAGGGTTGAGGGGAAGGAGAAACTTACTCTCCATTTTACATCAGCAATAAAAAGACCTTAAATATGCTCATTAAAATAATTATTTTTTCTTTCTTTTTTTAAAAAAAGACTCTTCCCCCTCCTCCCAACCCCAGATGGCACAAGGTGCCTCGGAGGCATTTCCCTTGTGCCAAGTCCTTTCCGTTTTTGCCAGCGGAGCCGCGTTGGGCAAGAGGCCACGATCCTGAGAGTTAAGTGATTTTTAAAAACTGCGTCTCGGTTGGGTCTCCACGCTGTTCCTCTGCCACGCAGCTCAGTGGGCGCAGCTCCCCAGTCATGTGCTGGTGGAGGTGGGAGGAATTGGGAGTAGTCGGGGTGGCAGCGGCAAGGGCTACTCCAGTCCCAAGATGTAGTTAATGCCTTGTACCAGTCCTATGATGACCGGCTGCCAGGCCACCAGGTAGCGGAGCCAGTCCAGCAGCTGACCGTACATGACGTGGGGCCGTTCCCAGCTGGGAGAGAAAAGAGTTAAAGGAAGCCAAAGAAAGATCCAGGATGTCCGACACCCACTACCTCCCCAAATGATCCACAGGAGAGGCCCTTCTCTCAGGCCCACCACCTGCATAGGTAGGAACGCAGGACTGATGCTGGGACAGAGACAACTTTGGTCACCTTGGTGGATGATCTACACAGGGAACTGGACAGGGGAAGTGTTCCCTTCTCTCCTCCACCAGGCTGAATTTGGAAGAAAATGGCTCTTTCCTTTCGCAGCTAATGGGGCTATTAAGCACATTACTGATGGACACAAGAGGCAGCCAATCCACAGAGGCCTCTTTTTCAATTCTGGAACAGATTATTAAACAGAGAGTCTGCGGATATCTAGAAGATAATTCCATCATCACAAAAAGCCAAGATGGGTTTCAGAGAAACAAGTCATGCCAAACAAACCTCATCTCTTTTTTTTGGATAAAATCACCAGTTTGGTAGATGAAGGGAATGCTGTGGATATAGTATATCTTGATTTCAGTAAGGCCTTTGACAAGGTTCCCCATGACATTTTTGCAAACAAGCTTGCAAAATGTGGGATAGACAAGGTAACCGTTACATGGATTTGTAACTGGTTGACTGGCCGAACCCAAAGGGTGCTCAACAATGGTTCCTTTTCATCCTGGAAAGAAGTGACAAGTGGGGTCCCACAGGGTTCTGTCCTGGGCCCAGTGCTATTCAATATCTTTATTAATGACTTGGATGAAATTATTGAGAGCCTAGTTATCAAATTTGCAGATGACACCAAATTAGGAGGAGTAGCTAATACCCCAAAGGACAGGATCAAAATTTAAAATTAACTTAATAGACTAGAAAATTGGGCCAAAGCTAACAAAATGAAATTCAACACAGAGGAATGTAAGGTCCTGCACTTAGGGTGGAAACATGAAATGCACAGATATAGGATGGGGCCTATATGTGACCACATGTGAAAGGGATCTAGTTTGCTGCGATGCAGCAGCTAAAAAGGCCAATGCAATTTTAGGCTGCATCAATAAAACTATAGTGTCTAGATCAAGGGAAGTAATAGTGCCACTCTATTCTGCTTTGGTCAGGCCCCACCTGGAATACTGTGTCCAGTTCTGGGCACCACAATTCAAAAAGGATGTGGAGAAACTGGAGCCATGTGTCCAAAGGAGGCCAACTAAAATGGTGAAGGGTCTGGAAGCCATGAAGTCCTATGAGGACCGCCTTAGGGAGCTGGGGATGTTTAGCCTGGAGAAGAGAAGGTTAAGAGGTGATATGATAGCCCTGTTTAAGTATTTGAAGGAGTGTCACGTTGAGGATGGAGCAAGCTTGTTTTCTGCTGCTGCAGAGACTAGAACACGGAACAATGGATGCAAATTGCAGGAAAAAAGATTCCACCTCAACATTAGGAAGAACTTTCTGACAGTAAGGGCTGTTCGACAGTGGAACACACTCCCTCGGAGAGTGGTGGAGTCTCCTTCCTTGGAGGTTTTTAAGCAGAGGCTGGATGGCCATCTTTCAGGGATGCTTTGATTGGGAGTTCCTGCATGGCAGAATGGGGTTGGATTGGATGGCCCTTGTGGTCTCTTCCAACCCTAGGATTTTATGATTCTATGATCCTTCACCCTCCAGGGACAGCCATCCATCCATCCAGCTGGAGTACCTACCAGAGATGGCAGAAACCATCCACAGCATAGGAGCAGCCCATTTACCTGCAGGCTGGCTGCTACCTTTTCAGACCAGATGTCCCTGTCTGTTCTGGTTCTGATAGCCTCCTTATTTCCCCTCTAAACCACCAACCCAGGTATGAGTCCACCCCACCCCTCCCCACGGAGATGCTGGCGAGTCAAGGATACGGGTTGCTGAACATCCGCTTGAGGTCCACCTTCTCTTTGCAGTAGGGGCAGGTCTGCTTCTTCCCAACGATGCACCAGCCCCGGATGCAGAACTCATGGAAGCTGAATGGTTGCAGGGAGTTAAGGATCTGGAGATGGTAAGTAGTGAGGTGATAGAGGTACTATGAACAAATTCAAACTGTTGATAAATGACACATCAGGTACACTCTCTTTAGGAATGTGACTTTGAAAGCAAGAGTGTTGTTCAAAAGTTTTGAATATGTAATACAAAAACAAAAAATGCTAAGTCAGACAACTTTACTTACAGCAACGGAAAAAAAATTTCCAGACATTTTTCTGGTTCTATTTTTCCTAGAAAACTTACATCACTGCTGGCATCAGGAAGTACCTCTTGGCATGGAGAGGGACCATTTTAACTATTTCTACATTGTAAGGCTGGGAAAGTGACACTGGGAAAGTGTGTGCGTGCGTATTCCAGCAATGACAAGATGGTGATGCACAGAAGTCACAAGGCAGAAAGCCCTGCTGTGTCCACACCCCACAATCATCATTCACCCCCTAAGTGCTTGTGACGGCTACTCATCCACCACCATCACCCTGGCCTCTCCTTCTTTGAAATCTACTGACTGCTGCCTCTTTCTCAAGGCCATAATTATACAACAGAAAGAGCAAAACCTGGCTTGAGAAGAGTATATGCAAAAAAGATCTGGAAGTCTTAGCAAACCACAAGCTGAACATGAGTCAACAGTACAATGCAGCAGATAAAAAAGCCAGTATAATGATAGCCTGCATCAAGAGTAGCATCTAGATCGAGGACAGTAACAGCATCCCTGTAATCTGCTTTGGTCAGGCCTCACCTGGTATACTGTGTCCACTTCTGGACACAAGCCCTACAAGGAGTGGCTGAGAGAACTTGGTGTGTTTAGCCTGAAGAGAAGGTTAAGAGGTGATATGATAGCCCTGTTTAAGTATTTGAAGGGATGTCCTATTGAGGAGGGAGCAAGCTTGTTTTCTGCTGCTCCAGAGAATAGAACATGGAACAGTGGATGCAAGCTACAGAAAAAGAGATTCCAGCTCAACATTAGGAAGACCTCTCTGATGACTAGAGTTGTTGGACAGTGGAAGATGTTGCTCCTCAATGGAGGGTGGTGGGTTCTCCTTCTTTGGAGGCTGTTTTTAAACAGAGACTTGATGGCCATCTGTCCCAGGGAGGGCTTGGATTGTGTCTTCCTAAATAACAGAAGGAGCCTGGACTCTAGGAGTCTATGAGTGTCCAATGAGACCCACAAGAGCAGGAGAGGCACCCCTCAAGATCCTGGGAAGGCAGTCTTTTGTCAGCTGAGAAGCCCTGGTATATTCTTATGGGAAGAGGGGCCATTAAAATCAAAACCATTCTGCCAGTAAAAGTTCTTGGCTCAGGAATTTCTGCAGTTTTATTTTAAGTGATTCCCTGACAAAGGCCTTAAGATGCAAAGGAATCTTGTAGCACTTTTCGAGACTTACAGAGAAAGGTGGGAGCATAAGCTTTCATAGACTTAAGTCTAGCTCATCCGATGCAAGAACCTCAAAAGTATTTTTGACTAACAAAAAACAAATAAACAAAAAAAACTTTCCAGTACCTTGAGGCAAGTCTCTTTGTTCACTTTCACAATCATACAACCCCATTAATGAATTATATAAATAATAATAATTATTATTTCTAGCCCGCCCCTCTGAGCAAGCAATCGGGGTGGGTTACAACAAGAAGTAAAAACACAGCAGTTAAACCAATCCCATCCCCACCTCCCACCCCTAAAAAGGGATTAAATCAACTGTAGTTAAAACATAGTAAAATACAAACAGTATCATATATCAGCAGCAGGCCTAAGAGGTCTTGATCTGTGTGGAACAGGCCAAGGACATAGAGGAGAAAAACTGGGAAAACTCTAAGGTTTGGACTTGGAGCCGGAAGATGACTAAACAATATCTGGGAAGGCCTGCCGGAAGAGAAGCGTATTTAAGGTTTTTTTGAAGCCATCAATGGATGAAAAGAGACGCATCTCATCCGGCAGGTCGTTCCACAGCCTGGGGACGATAGCTGAGAATGCACAGTGCTGCCCCATCAATGATGAATCTGCTATGAAACCCAAAGTGCCCCATTGCCTTGGCACTACCTGGACCACCTTGTTATCTCCTGCCAATCACCCATGGAATGCGAGACCAAACCTGGGCAAAGTTCAGCCCACCAGACATCGCTGGATTGGTGGCGCAGTGGTTAAATGCCTGTCCTGCAGCCACTCACTCAAAACCAGAAGGTGGCGAGTTCAAGACCAGCAAAGGGCTGAAGCTTGACTCAGGCTTGCATCCTTCCGAGGAGGTCTATAAGTAAAGAGATAGTACAGGAATACCTGGTTAACCTAAATGAATATAAATCTCCAGGACCAGATGAACTACATCCCAGAGTATTAAAAGAACTGGCGAATGTAATATCGGAACCATTGGCAATAATCTTTGAGAACTCCTGGAGAACAGGAGAAGTCCCAGCAGACTGGAGGAGGGCAAACGTTGTGCCCATCTTCAAAAAGGGGAAAAAAGAGGATCCCAACAATTATCGTCCAGTTAGTCTGACATCAATTCCAGGAAAGATTCTAGAGCAGATCATTAAGCAGAGAGTCTGTGAACATTTAGAGGCCAATGCCATAATCACAAAAAGCCAACATGGGTTTCAGAGAAACAAGTCTTGCCAGACAAATCTGATCTCTTTTTTTGATAAAATTACCAGTTTGGTAGATGAAGGGAATGCTGTGGATATAGTATATCTTGATTTCAGTAAGGCCTTTGACAAGGTTCCCCATGACATTCTTGCAAACAAGCTCGTAAAATGTGGGCTAGACAAGGTAACCATTACATGGATTTGTAACTGGTTGACTGACCGAACTCAAAGGGTGCTCAACAATGGCTCCCTTTCATCCTGGAAAGAAGTGACCAGTGGGGTCCCACAGGGTTCTGTCCTGGGCCCAGTGCTATTCAATATCTTTATTAATGACTTGGATGACAGAATTGGGGGCATACTTATCAAATTTGCAGATGACACCAAATTAGGAGGAGTAGCCAATACTCCAGAAGACAGGATTGAAATTCAGAATGACCTGAATAGACTAGAAAGCTGGGCCAACGCTAACAAAATGAAATTCAATGCGGAGAAATGTAAGGTTCTGCACCTAGGGAGGAAAAATGAAATGCACAGATATAGGATGGGGGACATCTGGCTGAATGAAACTATGTGTGAAAGGGATCTAGGAGTCCAAGTAGACCATAAGTTGAACATGAGTCAGCAGTGTGATGCAGCAGCTAAAAAGGCCAATGCTATTTTAGGTTGCATCAATAGAAGTATAGTGTCTAGATCAAAGGAAGTAATAGTGCCTCTCTATTCTGCTTTGGTGAGGCCCCACCTGGAATACTGTGTCCAGTTCTGGGCACCACAATTCAAAAAGGATGTGGAGAAACTGGAGCGGGTCCAAAGGAGGGCAACTAAGATGGTGAAGGGTCTGGAAACCATGCCCTATGAGGAACGACTTAGAGAGCTGGGGATGTTTAGCCTGGAGAAGAGAAGGTTAAGAGGTGATATGATAGCCCTGTTCAAATATTTGAAGGGATGTCATATTGAGGAGGGAGCAGGCTTGTTTTCTGCTGCTCCAGAGACCAGAACGCGGAGCAATGGATGCAAGCTGCAGGAAAAGAGATTCCACCTCAACATTAGGAGGAACTTCCTGACAGTAAGGGCTGTTCGACGGTGGAACACACTCCCTCGGAGTGTGGTAGAGTCTCCATCCTTGGAGGTCTTTAAGCAGAGGCTGGATAGCCATCTGTCGGGGATGCTTTGACTGGGAGTTCCTGCATGGCAGGGGGTTGGACTGGATGGCCCTTGTGGTCTCTTCCAACTCTATGATTCTATGATTCTATGATTCTATGATTCTAGGTCGCTAAAATGAGTACCCAGGTTGTTGGGGGGCAAATAGCTTACAATTGTAAACCGCTTAGACACTCCTTAAGGGTATGAAGCGGTATATAAATGAAGCTGTTTGTTTTTGTTTTTTTGTTTGCAGCTCCCAGCATGCCTCTCCATCGGCTGGGCAGCCACAGTTTATGAGAACTGCAGTCCCACAACATTTGAAGGGCTGCACCTTCCTCACTCAATACAGAGGAAGAAGTATAACAGTAATAACACTACTGCCGGCAATTTTGGCAGTCCACTAGGCTTTCTAAATTTCCTTTACTGTCTAGTTCCAAATGGTAGCATTTTAATTCCAGAACAGGGGATAAAAAAGCTATTTATTCCCATGTTCCGAATCCTGTTTAATTGATTTCGGCCATATTCCAGTTGTCTTTTTTCCAGATTCTGCATTCTTAAGACCCAGGATGCAAGACAGAAGGAGCTATCTTAGACTTTAAGGAGAAAATGGGTCCATCGAAGTGATCAGCAGTTTCTCAAGGTGGGGAACAATTTCCCTCTCAGCCCCCGCAAAAGACCGAAGCCCCTCCTTGCTCAGTTCCCTGAGATTGTTACTTAGCCTCATGGGGTGTGTGAGTGTCATGGAAAGGAAGGAGAGATGTTTTCTCCCCTCGGGGACTGAAAATGATGAATGAAGAGCCATCACGTTCTTAGGACAAATGACCTGAGTAGGATGCCAAATGCTTTTGCGAAGTCTGGAGCATCAAAGCTTGAGAGCCTCTGACTTAGACCCATTCAGCCTAGCTGAAACTAGTGGAATGAATCACAGGTCGTGGCATTTCGGCCCAATGTCGCTGACTGCAGGGGAAAAGGAAGTCGGCAACTCATCTCTCTTGTTCAGCACACGTGTCGAAAGCCACAGGCTCAGCTGCGTCACAGGAGCCAGGCCAGGAAACCCAAGTGATTCTCAACGGATACCAGGGTATTTTTAGCTAGGTACCAAAACTTTTCCGAAAATGTCCTCTTATGCAAAGTCACAATTTAGGTGGGCAGGTTCTCTGTGTGTTTGCACCAAAACCGTGATGCAGCAAGGATGGGGACAGGGGCAGGGGTGCCTTCATTCCTGCAGAACCCTCAGCACCCCAGAACACAACCGGACTGCCCTTCCAAGGTGGATGGTGGGTGTACGTGCGTGCATGCACAACGATGAAGAGACATCCCATCCTTGGATGCTGAGGCCAAGGGAAAGAGCAACAGCTCTTCTGAAGAAGCGTTTCAAGGACAGTTACTAAGGAAGATCAAAGAAGAAAGTGCAAAGACAGGCTTAATGTTGAACATAAAGAAAACAAAAAAAGTTCAATCTAGATAATGAAGAAATAGAAATAGCAAAAGAATTCCCACATCTGGGATCAAACATTGACAGATATGGGGACTGCAATCAGGAAATCAGAAGAGGATTCAGAATAGGAAAGACAGCTATGAAAGAACTAGAAAAGATTCCAAAATGCAAAGATATACAACTGAGCACAAAAGTTAGAACCATACAAGCCATCGTATTCACTATTATCATGGATGGATGTGAGAGCTGAACAGTTAAGAAAGATGACAGGAAGAAAATCCATTCATTTGATATTATGTGAGGCTGGAGAAGAGTGCTGAGGATCCCATGGACAGCCAAAAAACCAAACAAACAAATGGGTCCTAGATGAAGCCAGAAACCTCCCTGGAAGAAGCCAAGAGGACTAAACTGAGACTGTTGTACTTTGGACACATAATGAGAAGGACGGATTCATTGGAAAAGACAATGATGCTGGGAAAGGTGGAGGGAAGGAGGAAGAGAGGAAGGCTATAGACCAGATGGAGGATGGGCTCTATGAAGGAGGTCACAATGGGTTTTATGGGGTTGAAGGAATTAAGCAGAGCTGGGGAGGACAGAGGGGGATCTTGGAGATGCTTCATCCAAAGGGTTGCAATGAGTTGAGACCGACTCAAGGGCAGTTAACAACAAATTATTTTGGCCCTCTTCACAATGAGCACCTGCTAGAGAAGAGCTGAAGAGAACTACTTTTTGAAGACCACAACTTCCAGAATCCCCCCCCCCCCCAGCTGTAGATTCTGGAAGATGCAATCCCAAAGAAGAGCTTTTTCAAGCCCAGATTGGCCTCAGCAGACAAGGTAGCCCTTTCCAAAGCAGACCAGATGTGCTTTTCTAATGAAAGGAAGGCAAACAAGAAGAGTCACCCAGCTGGACCAAGCCAAGACAGAACCACTTAGTCCACACTTGTTTCCAGTAGTAGATAGGTAGTCACCTAGCCACCTTTACATGCCTTTTCCTCCCTAAGCTAAATGGCTCCCAATGTAGTAACTTTTCCTCCTTAGAGAAGTTGCTTTGTCCCTTGATCATCTTGGCAGCCCTTTTCTGCACCTTTCCCAACTATGCAAAAGCCTTCTTTTCAAGGACTGTGGCCCCAACTGCATCCAAAAGGAAGACAAAAGTAGCTTTGTGGTGCCTTTAAGACTATTCAGTATTGTTCAGCGCAAGCTTCTTGGGGCAGGAGCTGACTTCTTCAGCAGGACATCTCAAGAAGGGGGCTGCAGGCCATGGAAGCTTATGGTGAACTAAGTAGTCTGGAAGGCACAAGACTGCTTTGATCTTTCCTTCTTATACCAAAACAAGACTAACCAGGCTTTTCCTTTGAAAACTGCCAGCACTGTAACCAGTATGCCAAATGTAGCAGCATCAGAGGTTTGTATAACGGCAGTTCAATGCTGGCAGTTCTATTTTATGATCTTCTTTCCCCCTAAATCATGCCTAAACGAGATCAGAAAGTGACCTAAGGCTTAAATGAGTCACAGTACTGTTGAAGAAAACATTTTGCTTAGAAACAGAAAGTGTCCTAAGTTCCTAGTGATTTCAAGTTAAGTTCATCATATACAAAATGTTCGGAGCCATGTTCCTAAACTTCTTCCATAAGTTCTGCTGATATGATAAGTGCTAGAAGACCAGAATAAGATACAAAGAACAAGTGTGACGTACATAGATTGGAAACAGGGCTTGCTTCTTATTGGGGAACTGGTATGCCTGCCATAGCCTTTGGTTGCTTCACTGCTGCCCCTGCATGGTTTCATAAGATCCTCCGACCCTGAGGACTGCCATTAGCAACAGAACAATACACTTGCAAATTACTCCTGCCTTCCCAGGGTCACACAGGATATATATCCAATTCTTTTCCAGGCAAACATTTTCTGAAAATGCCAACCACAGATGCTGGCGGAACGTCAGAAAGGAACTCTTCTAGAACATGGCCACATAGCCCGAAAGCTCCACAAAAAACTATAGGCCTGAAAAAGATTTTAAAATTCCCCTTCACAACCTGGGACTCTCTGCATGCCAAGCACTTATTCTGTTGCTGGTGGTTGCTTGCCCCCATTGCATCCCATCCAATTCTGTTAGCAGCAAGGAAACAATCCCAAACCAAAAAAACAGCTGGACAGTGTTAAGACTACCTCTCCCCACCACAAAGGATACACATGATTGCAGGACAGTCTGTAGGTGTTCTCTATGATCCCTTCTTCATTTACATCGACAAAGATCTGCTGGCCGCATACTGCACAGACGCTGTCCGAGAGGTGCTTCGTTGGCATTCCTGATGAACTATAAAACTGTAGAAGAGGGTGGGGAACAGGGAAGAGAAAAAGAGGCAGAGAGAGTTGTACACTCGGTCCTCCAGCTTTGCAGCCTTGACCTTTGCCGATTTGATTATTCACGGATTTTATTAATATGTTCTCTCTAGGAATCTCTAGGTCCTCCAGTGTGACGCGCTATGGCCAACCTTTACCAGAAGTTGTGCTGAAGAAACTCCTAGAGAGAACACCTCTTTAGGAATTTCTAGGTCCTCCATGACAATTCTACAGTCAGCTTCCAGTGGATGTTGACCATAAACTTGTGCTGAAGGACCGACAGATTCCTAGAGAGGTGTTCTCCCAGATAAAAGAAAATAGTGGTGTTTTTATCTGTGGTTTTTCCATTTTCACCAAGATCCTCCATCCCTCATCCCAGCAAATGGGGAAGGCCCAGTGTATAGTCCCAGCAAATGTAATAAATAACTTTTTCTTGAAGAAATAAATATCCTGTGAACGCCAGGCCCCAGTGTACCCAGTAGGGACTGGTGGTGGGAGGATAATAGACAGTGCCTGGCAACCTCCTTAAGATGCTGGCATGCTTATCTATGCCACCCAGCATTCGCTGTGCAAAAGGTGAGTTGTTAACTCTGCTGTTTTCTACAGCAGGTGTGTCAAATGGGGTTGCCTCCAATACACATTGTGCAACACCCATCACCCTTTGTGTCTGTGGCACAATCCACACTGTGGATTCCCCTATGCTGCTGCACCCCTGGCATGAGGCAGTGGCTTCTCCAAGGAAGAGTTCCAGCCCCAACTAGTGGCCAGAGTCTCCCTCTGCACCCAGGAGAGGCTGGCAAGGCCAAGACTGGTCTGCGGCCCACACTGTTTTGCCACCTACCGGTAGCTGTGCCACAAAACCCACAGACATCTCATACACTCATAGAAGGATGCCCACTAACTGCTTGGTCCTCCTAGACTCACAGGACTGGAAGGGATCCCAAAGGCCTCTAGTTCAAACCTCTGCTGGTTCAGTAGCAATGGCTACACTCCAACCTCTGTTTCAAAATCTGCAACTTAGCAGAGCCCACCGCCTTCCAAGGAAAATCTGTCCCACTGTCAAACAGCTCTTATGCTCAAGAGGTTCTTCTTAATGCTTACTGGCTGGAGGAGCTTCCTTGTCCAGGGGGCCAGAGTAAGTCATAAGCCTGGGGATGGCTTAGCCGACCTCATACTGGTCAGCAGCTCTGACGAGAAGGTCGTTCTCCCCACAAAGGGCAAAGCTGGACAAGGACAGACAACTCCTGGCCCTGTGTGTCTGTGAAGGAGGACAATGTCCATGGCCAGAGCAGGAACAGAAGAAGAAATCAGAGCTCAAGGGATGATAAAAAGAAAAAGAGATGCAGGCACAGCCAGGAAGGGAGGACAGGCTTGGGGAATGATTATGTTATATTTTTCCAGTCACAGAACATTGCCTCCTCAAGATCCAGGCAGATTTATTTCAGCTTTGTGCATTTCCCTTCTAAAAGGGTAACAGTAATCAAACAAAAAGAGAGAAAGGCAAGGGGAGAAAAATAAGGGAATGTGACACACCTTTAAGACTAACTGGTTCTCATTTTGGGGGGAGAGTTCGTGGATATCAACCCACATCTTCAGATGCAAGACTGTGGTATTAAGGTCTCAGGAATAAAGCATATTTACACAATTGTAAGAGGGAGTTGGAATGTGACAGGATCCAGAAAGATGCAAATCATGCCCCTTGTCCTATATTTTCAAAGGGCTGCACCAGGTGATACAGGTCTTTCAGATCAACTCACTGAGAGATGATGTCCAAAACTAAAACATCCACTTACCAAAAGTCAGTTTTCCTGGGTTCAAAACTCTCTGAGAAGATTTCTTTTGTAGTGGGACTTATTCTCTGCAGAATTTGCACAGGGGTTTTCTGTACAGAAAACATTTTCTACACGAGACACTGCATTTTCCATGCAGAAGGTGATATTTCTACACAGAAATAATATGTTCAGTACAGAATATGCTATTTTCTTCACAGAAAATGCTGTAGATGGGGCTTATTCTGGGCTAGATGGATTTCACAAGAGTCAGGATAAAACAACTACTTAAATTCACTGAAGGCGGATCCTGGATCCACAATTGTGTTGTGGGATGACCTGCAGACACTGGAAACATCCAGGAGACACTTAAGCATATACTGAAGCAAACTGTTTTGTGACATACATGCACACCCTCGCAGCTCCTTTTTTTGCTCTCTGGAGCGGGGAGATGGAAGATGGCTAATCTTTCATTCGGTGATTTAGGACACCAGATTACACTCCACCCCACCACCCCATAGGAATCTTACCCCTATAGTGGACGCCATGTAATCTGCACACATTTCTGCAAAATCCCGCTCCAGTACTCCATAGTAGAGGCCGTAGAACAGGAGAGAAATCCCAAAATCCATCCCATCTTCCGGCTTGATTCTGCCAAGAATAGAGGTTGCAGGAGTTGGCGGGGCAGGGGAGCAAATTTTCGTAATCTCTACATTTACAAATAGCTCAGAGTTTGCTTTGCACGGATCCCCGTAAAAATGAAGGGGCGACTGTATCTGCTGGACATGATCCCCTTCCCCACGGCCATTCCCTTCTCCTTTTGTATCAGGTCTTTTTAAATTGTAAGACTAAGGGCAAGGAACTGTCAAACTGGCAATCTGAAAGCAGCTCTGAGAGCCTTTGTGTATGAAAAGCAAGGTACAGATACTCTAAATAAAATAAATAAATACAAATGTACATTCAACACAACAGATAGACCTAAACCACCAATTTAGCTTTCTCTTGCTTTCTAGCTTACCAAGAAACCTAAACTGATTCCCTGGATCAGGATTTCTCCATCAGCATCCCTAGAACCCTAGGGTTCCATGAGAGGCTGCTAGGAATTCTTTGAGAGATTATGATTTTAAGAAAACAACCATTTTGGAGCTATAGATAAAATAATTTTTATGCAGGCGTTTCATGAGGTTGAAAAAGGCTGCTTGGGATGATAATGTGTTTGGAGACACACAGGGAGCATCACACATAATAAGTACAACAGACTAAAAAGTACAATAGAGGCCGAAATGCAACCTCAAAATCAGATGTTGTTAAATTTACAGGATCCTGGGGAACATCTCAGATTGTGTGCGGCAGCCAGCTTGGACAGGAGAAAGCAAACATTTTATATGGCCTCATCGCTTCCTTCTCCCTGCCATGTTTTTGTTGTCCCCGCTCCAAAATGACACTAACTTCTCAACTCACAAAGTATGATGAGCTCTAACAATTTATATGAGAGATGGATCTTCCTCACCTGAATAATAAGTTAAGTCCAAAGAGCGTGAACATGACGGCCATGTACCCCACAATTCCTGTGGCATAGCTGATCTTGTATATCAACAGGAACCACTTGTAAACCAACCTAGGTGTGAGGAAAGAAAACAGAATGAAAACTACACACAAGGCCCCAACAGAACCCACAAAGGCATTCAGAATTATAAAATGCTGCCTGCTGCTTCAAGATCAAGGACTGTGAACTTCCAATAGGTTAAATCTTTAAACTCACACACCTCAAGAATCTGATATAGGCAACTGGCAAATTCTTCCCCAATGTACCACGGAATGGCACCATATTTGTGCATCTTGGCTAGAACTGTTTTTTTTTAGGGGGGGCGGGTTGTACAAATTTACCAGGGCTTGAAAGACAATGGCTTGTGAACCACCACTTGCGTGTGTGTGCCTTCAAATTGCATGTCAACATGGCAACCCCATGAATTTTTCACAGGATTTTCTTGGGCAAGGAATCTTCAGAAATAGCTTTGCCTACAGCCCCTGGTATTCATTGGTGGTCTCGCATCCAAGTACTAACCAAGGTAGATTCTGCTTATCTTCAACGATCAGATGGGATTTGGTTTTGGGTATTTTGGCTTCCAGCACCACTTTGAGTAGCCCTGGTTTAAACCACAACTCTATTAGCCAAAGGAAGCCATAGTCTCACTGTATTCTACAGTGGTCGTCCTCATTTGGAGTCTTGAATTCAGATCTGCGAACCTTGTTCTAAAATGGAGAAGGTTAAGAGAAGAGCAACATTTGGAGTCCTGAATTCAGATCTGGGCACCTTATTTTAAGATGGAGAAGGCTCAGAGAAAGGCAACAAGGTTGATAAGAGGTATGGAGCTGGATATAGAATCATAGAATCATAGAATCATAGAGTTGGAAGAGACCACAAGGGCCATCCAGTCCAACCCCCTGCCATGCAGGAACTCCAAGTCAAAGCATCCCTGACAGATGGCCATCCAGCCTCTGCTTAAAGACCCCTAAGGAAGGAGACTCCACTACACTCCGAGGGAGTGTGTTCCACTGTCGAACAGCCCTTACTGTCAGGAAGTTCCTCCTAATGTTGAGGTGGAATCGCTTTTCCTGCAGTTTGCATCCATTGTTCCGCGTTCTAGTCTCTGCAGCAGCAGAAAACAAGCTTGCTCCCTCCTCAATATGACATCCCTTCAAATATTTAAACAGGGCTATCATATCACCTCTTAACCTTCTCTTCTCCAGGCTAAACATCCCCAGCTCCCTAAGGCGTTCTTCATAGGGCAAGGTTTCCAGACCCTTCACCATCTTAGTTGCCCTCCTTTGGACATGCTCCAGTTTCTCCACATCTTTTTTGAAATGTGGTGCCCAGAACTGGACACAGTATTCCAGGTGGGGCCTGACCAAAGCAGAATAGAGTGGCACTATAACTTCCCTTGATCTAGAAACTATACTTCTATTGATGCAGCCTAAAATTGCATTGGCTTTTTTAGCTGCCGCATCACACTGTTGACTCATGTTCAGCTTATGGTCTACTTGGACTCCTAGATCCCTTTCACATGTGGTCTCATTCAGCCAGGTGTCCCCCATCCTATATCTGTGCATTTCATTTTTCCGCCCTAGGTGCAGAACCTTACATTTCTCTGTGTTAAATTTCATTTTGTTAGCGCTGGCCCAGCTTTCTAGTCTATTCAGGTCATTTTGAATTTTGATCCTGTCCTCTGGGGTATTAGCTACTCCTCCCAGTTTAGTGTCATCTGCAAATTTGATAAGTATGCCCCCAATTCTGTCATCCAAATCGTTAATAAAGATGTTGAATAGCACTGGGCCCAGGACAGAACCCTGTGGGACCCCACTGGTCACTTCTCTCCAGGATGAAAAGGAGCCATTGCTGAGCACCCTTTGGGTTCGGTCAGTCAACCAATTACAAATCCATGTAACAGTTAACTTGTCTATCCCACATTTTGCAAGCTTGTTTGCAAGAATGTAATGGGGAACCTTGTCAAAGGCCTTACTGAAATCGAGGTATACTATATCCACAGCATTCCCTTCATCTACCAAGCTGGTAATTTTATCAAAAAAAGAGATCATATGTTCAGACTGGTGAAGAAAAGTAACTCAAGGGCTGCCCTAGAGGAAGGAACAGGCCTGTTCTCTGCTGCTCCAGAGAGGAAGACTAGGCCTTATGGCTTGATGTGACAGGTGGGTAGATTTTGACAGAATCAAAGAATCATAGAGTTGGAATAGACCACAAGGGCCATCCAGTCCAACCCCATTCTGCCATGCAGGAACTCTCCGTCAAAACATCCCTGAAAGATGGCCATCAGCCTCTGTTTAAAGACCTCCAAACAAGGAGACTCCATCAGTGTGTTCCACTGTCAAACAACCCTTACTGTCAAGAAGTTCCTCCTAATGTTGAAATGGAATCTCTTTTCCTGCAGTTTGCATCCATTGCTCCATTGTGTCCTATTCTCTGGAGCAGAAGAAAACAAGCTTGCTCCCTCCTCAATATGACAACCCTTCAAGTATTTAAACATGGCTATCATATCACCTCTTAACCTTCTCGTCTCCAGGCTAAACATCCCCAGCTCCCTAAGGCGGTCCTCACAGGGCATGGTTTCCAGACCCTTCACCATCTTAGTTGCCCTCCTTTGGACACGCTCCAGTTTCTTCATATCCTTTTTGAATTGTGGTGCCCAGAACTGGACACAATATTCCAGGTGAGGCCTGACCAAAGCAAAATAGAATGGCACTATTACTTCCCTTGATCTAGACACTATACTTGAGGTTGCCGCTCACCTGGGCGTTGTCTGGACGAGAGGTTTCCGAGTGGCTCTGAAAGTGACAAAGGCTGTCACAACTGAGAAAAAGACCCAGATGACCAGGAACCGCCACCAGTGCAGCTTCACTGTGAAGTAAAGGGGGACAACCCACATCTGGAAAAGGGTCACCATCTGCAAGGAGAGCAAGGAAATGTTTTAGGCAAAGGGCAGGCGTGGCGTGACAGAGAAGCCCAATGGGCACGGTTCTACATTGTTCCTGTCACGCACCAGATTTGAACCCATATCCCACAATTCCTTAAGTTTCCTCCCTCTCCTTTTAGCGCACGTCTGACAGGATGGTGCTGCTGTTTTATGTTTGGGACGTTATTTTACTACCCCACTTTATTTAATGGGACTCGAGTATCCACAGATTTTGGTATCCACTGCTGGCACGAAACACCAGCAGATACCAAGGGCCCACTGAATTACCATTTCCCCAGGAAGTCTATCTGCTCAAGCACTCCCCCCCCCCCCCCCATTTCCATGCTAGGAATCCAGCCAGTCTTTCCTCACCACCTTCCCTGCATTTCACAAAGGTTTGCCCTTCTCCAGCCTGGCTGGCCTCTCTTTACCCCTTCCCTTCCCAGGCCTTCCTCAGTCCTTCAACTCTCTTCTTCTTCCCTTTGCTGGTAGGACTTCTGTCTCACATGTCCTTCCCCCACATGCAAGTCAAGCACATCACACCTTTGCTGCAAATAGCTTACAATTGTAAATCGCTTAGACACTCCTTAAGGGTATGAAGCGATATATAAATGAAGCTGTTAAAATGTGCTCGGCTCTGTGCTAAATCTATATGAATACTGTTTAACCGCACAAAAACATGGGATTAGTTTTGAAGAGAAGCCATAATCCGACTGAGTGTGCACTTTGCCTTCTTCTCAGCAAACCACCTCTTAGTCAAGCAACTCTTTCTTTACCTTTATATTCCCTTAAATGCATAGATTCTCAGCCCTCAGCATTTCAGGAGAACCCTCTAACTTGCCGCCTTCCTGCTGTTGCCGGACTGCAGCTCCCATCTGCCTATAGCCAACGTAGCCAACAATGTAGCATGCTGGGAGCAGCAGTCTGACAATCCGCCACCCCCCATTTATGTAAAAAGGGATGTGATCACAGCTCCTTACTTGCTTTTGAAACCCAACTGAAGTTCTCTGAGAAAGGACGGGACAAAAATGAAATCAATTTCTGATAGTTACTGCCTTGAATACTATATCGAGCCATAAATTAAATAATTATGTATTTCCCTTTTCTCACCTCAAATTAAGGTCCACTAGAAGGTCCTTTTCTGTGTTCCACCAGTGGGAGGAACACACTTTGGGAGGCAATGGATGCAGGCTCTTCTCTGCTGCGACACCCTGATTGTGGAATAACCTCCCTTTGGAGGCACAATTTGACACTAAAATGTGCTTCGTGCCAGCTCCAAGTAAAAACAAAGCTGTTTGCTTCCACCTTTGGTGCCTAAATGATTCCATCCAAATCTGTCCCCATGTATGGTTTTAATGGTCTTAAAATTCTTTTAAACCGATTTTTTCTAAGTTATAACAAACAGTGTTTCTTTACAGTATGTTATTAGTCTCCTCCAACAGTTTAAAACCTGCTAAAACAGTTCAAGACCATTTAAATCATTCTCATGGGCAGATGTGGATGGAATTAGTTGCTCTAAATGTGCTGGCCTTAATGATAACTCCATGTGAATAACTTTTAATCTTACAAAGGCCTATGACTAGTTTGTCACCTTCTGGAAGAAATGCCATAACCTGACCTTTGACTGTGTACTTTGCTTTCTTCTCAGCCAAGTATTAGATAAGAAACTGTTTCTTTAACCTCCATATCACCTTAAATTCCTAGGGCCAAAACACATTGCAGAAATAATCCAGTTTGAGACCACTTTCACTGCCCTGGCTCAATGCTAGGGAATTCTGGGAACTGTAGTTTTGTGAGACATTTAGACTTCTCTATCAGGGAGGTCTGGTATCCCAACAAACTGCCATTCCCAGAATTCTATAGCATTAGCCATGGCAGTTAAAGTGGCGCTAAACCAGATTATTTCTGCAGGGCAGGGCAAGGGGATTCTGGGAGGCAGGGCAGGGCAGGGCAGGGCAGGGTCAGCATATACCTAGGGGCCAGCTTACGTTGTAGGAGCGAGGGTGCCTCTGCTTCCACTGCACCAGGAGGAGCTGGGCCACCACCAGGGTGGCGATGAGGATCAGGACCATCTCGGCGTGCATGGCCTCGTGGCCGCGGTGCTTGGCATGCATCCGGGCGTGCTCCACCCTGAAAGAAGGAAAAGGTGCCACTTGGGTAAGATTCTCCTTGTACCCTCCCTTGGCTTCCTTTCCTCATGCAGCCCATTACCCCTTGCAGCAGCCCTTTCGCTCATGCTCAGCTGGCGGAGCAGAGTCTGCACAGGCCGTGTGTGGCAGCAATCATGGCATTCAGAGTTATGGGAATCTCTAGAGCAGTGAATCTCAACCTTTGGGCCTCCAATTCCCAGAAGTCCCAGTCAGTATGCTCATCTTGACAATGAGAGCAGCTGAACTATGGAACCAACTGCCTAGAGAGGTGGTGGGGTCTCCTTCTCTGGACGTCTTCAGAAAGAGGTTTGATAGCTACCCACCGCTTTAGCTGGACATCCTGCACTGAGGATGCCCCTTCCAACTCTGTGATTCTATGACTGCAAAAGGAAGGCTGGAATCCTGTGGGCAGAACCTAGAAGTGGGTCTCCAGTACCAGCAACTGTCCATTGGGCAACCGGGTTTCACAGACCCATAGCAAGACAAGAAAAGCCCCACTTACAAACTCCAGGGACAGTTCAGTCAGGACCCCTACCTCCGTGGTCTACTCACCTCCATCTCTCCTCTGGGGCCAAGTGTGATAGTTCAACCTAGGAGAGACAAGAACCAGCAAAGCATCACCACTTGTGTACAGAGAACCATATGCCCAACCAACTCGACAGTCATGGCTTGGAAGAGAGCTGGGGAATTTTAAAGAAGGACCAGGGGGCAAACGTATTTATTTGCTTAATTTACATCCAACCTTTCTCCTGACATGGGACCCAGGTTCTGCCTTAGTGTGAGGGTCTCCTAAAATCATGCTCTCTGTACTTTTAAACCTGAGGCTGAACACTAAGCTGAAGATGTCATCTTGAGACCTGTGCAAGTTCAAAGGTGGGATAGACAGAGATGGATAGATAGCTAGGTACAGATCCCAGGACTCCACAGGATGTAACCATGACAGTTAAAATGGAATCATAGCTGTGTATAACTGTGAATGGACTCCTGGGCAAATGTTTTGATCCATCAGCCATCAAGTCAGCTTTGACTTATGGTAACTCCATGACCAAGAAGACCTCCAAATGACCCTGTCCTCAACCTCCCTTCTCAGGTCTTGCAGACTTGGGACAGCCTTGTGGCTTCCTTGATGGAGCCTATCCACTTGTAGCCAAACAATAGTTAGACACACAGCTTGAAAACATCAGAGACAACTTCTCAACCAGTTGTCCAGTTCCTTTACTTGTAAAAACTTTATAATGCAAAACAGAATACAAGAGGTAGAAATGTGAAGTTTTAAGCGTCACCAGTAAGAACAAATTTCATTGCAAGAATCCAAGGAATACATTTCTATGCAAGTATATTTCTTATCTAAATATATAAAGAATATAAGTATAACATATTTCTATGCAAATAGAACAACCAGATGTAACGGCAGGCTCAAGCACATATTTCTGGCAAAGAGAGCTGTGTCTCTGCTCCCCAGCTGGCCCCTTAGGTTGGATTTTGTCACCATTACAACGCAGGCCTTCAAAGACTCCAAACACTGAGTACCCTTTGCCTTTTGGCATTCTTTGAAGTTGCTACCAATAACTATTGTGCCATATCACAAATATCCCTTTCTTCCTTACAAGACAGGTTCTAAGCATGCAAAAGCATGGGGCATCTTTGAACCTTGCAGTTGAGCTTAATTTGCTGAAGGCGCCAGCTCCGCTTGGTGAACCTGCTGGTCAAGAAGCCAGCCTTACTGGGCTTAGAGCTCTGCACTTAGAGCTTACAGGCCTCCATTCGTTCCTTCTCTTGCAATACAGAGGGTGGTCCTCATTCTTTTACTCTGAAAGAAGCAAACTTTGTTCTAACACATTCCAGCTTGGCATCATTTCCCCATCAGTACTGTGGAAGAAAAGTCTGAGTATTGAACCAGGACTCTGGGAGATTAGGGTTTGGATCCCTGCTCAGTAATGGAAACACACTGGGTGACTTTGGGTGAGTCACAATCTCTCAGCCTTACAGGAAGGCAATGGCAGCCCCCGCTGAAAAAATCTGACCAAGTAAACTTTATGATAGAGTTACCATCAGTTAGAATCAATAGGAGACAGTGTTGTGTTTTGGCTGGAGTGTTAAACTAGGACACCAAGAGACCAAGGTTCAAATCCACACTCATCTAAAGAAACCCAATGGGGAATCCTGGACGAGTCACACTCTCTCAACCACAGAGAATGGCCATGATGGGAAATCTTCTCTTAAGAAATCTAGCTATGAAGAGCTCGCCAGAAATCAGAGACAAAAGCATCTAACATCGCAACAGATTTCCTCAAATGCATTTTGCAACCGTCTCTCTTGATCAGGAAAGAGAGGCAATTAGGCAATATCTGTCCCATGAAACTCACTCACTTGGCAAAACTGACTCTGGAGACTCTTGCATGCTGAAAACAGGGCCTTTCCTGGCGCCACTCCATCTTGGAGCCCAAACAAGCAGGAACCAGCCTGTTTGGCAACAAGGCGATTCACAGGGTTTTCTTGGCAAGACTTGCTTAGAGGCAGCTTGCTTTTTACTTTCCTCTGAGGCTGAGAGAGTGAGTGCTCAGGGTCACCCATTGAGTTCCCATGGCCAAATAGGGATTCGAACCCTGGAAACCAGAGTCACAGTCCAGTGCTGAAGCCACTGCACCACTCTGCCTCCACAGATCAATAGGGAGACACAAAAAGGAGAAAGAGAAACAAACAGGTAACATGCACCAGTGAGATTTCCACAGCCATCCAAGCACAGAAATGCTTTCACCTGGCAATTTGATACTAGTTAGAAAAGAATCGCTCTGTCAGGCTGTTAACCTCTTAGGCAGAGATCCTACCTGGGGCTGGCATTGCGGAAAGTTCCACTAATGTACTTTTGCTGGAGGTAGTGGTAGGAGAATGACAGCTGGAGGTCCGAGAAAGGGGGCAGAGGAATTCCTCTGCTGTGCCCTATTGCCAACGGTGGGCATTTGGGTCAGGAAAGAAGAGCTCTGCCCAGGCAGCATTGCATGGCTTGGCTGAAAGCGTTGTGTGAGGAGGAAGGGGCGGCTCATCCCATTACTTGGATCCCATCCTATGATGGGAAAGGCTGGGTACCAACTCAATAAATAAATAAATCTCCTGCCCCAACACCCAGCAATGGTACTTATGCTGGTGTAACCCCTCCCATCCACCCCCGTTTTCCCAACCTAAGTCACAAGAGGATACCGGCTGTTGTCTAGTGCAATGATTCCCAAACTTTGGTCCACCAAGTATTTTGGACTTCAACTCCCAAAAGCCCCAGCCAGCTTGGCCAATGATCAGGAAATCTGGGAGCTAAAGTCCAAAACATCTGGAGGACCAAACTTTGAGAACCGCTAGTTTAGTGTAAATTAGGGAACAGTTGTTGGGATAAATGTACAGTATTATGTTACAAATAACCAAATCCAACCTTACATCATTCAACTCCAAGTAATTATCGTTATCATCAGCCATCTCAGTGCTTCAAGGCAAAGGAGAGAGGTCCAGCTATTCTTCCACCTAGGAATAATCCCTCCCATTGGGCTTCCATGAAAGCCAGGTGCATCTTGATCCAGCACATTCCTGAGAAATCTACAGAACCTTCACAGCTCCATGCATTCCACCTTCATTTGTTATGTCACCTCCTGAGGGAGGGGTAGGAAAGATTCTCTAGGCTTTGAGAAATGGTCCCTGCAAATCCCCTTTTCAAGTGTCCCATGAATGTTTGCTCAACATACATTTGTTGTTATCTGCCCTCACATTGAGCTGAACCCACAGAGACACTATGGATGAGACATCTCCAAGACCCCCCCCCCAGCTCTGCTTAATTCCTGCAACCCCATAAAACCCATAATGATCTCCTTAATAGAGTCCTTCCTTCATCTGGTCTGTGACTTTCCTCTCTTCCTCCTTCCCTCCACCTTATCCAGCATTATTGTCTTTCCCAATGAGCCCTTCCTTCTCATGATGTGTCCCAAGTATGACAGCCTCAGTTTGGTCCTCTTGGTTTCTACCATGGAGGTTTCTGGCTTGATCTGCTCTAGGACCCATTTCTTTGTCCTTTTGGCTGTCCATGGGATCCTCAGCACTCTTCTCCAGCCCTACATAATCTTAAATGAATGGATTTTCTTCCTATCTTCTTTCTTAACTCTCCAGCTCTCATATACATACATAGGCAATAGGGGATATGATGGCTTGTATGATTCTAACTTTTGTGCTCAGTTGTATATCTTTACATTTTAAGATCTTCTCTAGTTCTTTCATAGCTGTCCTTCCCATTCTTAATCTTCTTCTGATTTCCTGGCTGCAGTCCCCATTTCTATCAATGTTTGATACCATATATGAGAACTCTTTTACTTTTTCTAGTTCCTCGTAGTTTAGGTTGAACTTGTGAAAGTCCTCGGTGGTCATTATTTTTGTTTTCTTTATGTTCAACAGTAAGGCTGCCTTTGCAGTTTCTTTGACCTTCCTTAGTAGTTGTCCCAGGTCTTTGAGGTTTTCTGTTGGTACTATTGTGTCATCTGCATATCTGAGATTGTTGATATTACTTTCTCCTATTTTTAGTCCTCCTTCTTCCGTGTCCAAACCTGCTTTTCTTATAATATGTTCTGTATATATGTTGAACAGATAGGGTGAAAGGACACAGCCTTATCTGACCCCTTTGCCAAATGGGAACCATTCCGTTTCTCCATGTTCTGTCCTGACAGCAGCCTCTGTTCTTGAGTACAAGAGCTTCCTCATCAGGACTATCAGAAGTGTTGGCACTCCCATCATGTCTTTAAGGGTGTTCCATAGCTTTTCATGATCTACGCAGTCAAAGGTTTTGCTATACTCTATGAAGCAAATGCTGATTTTATTTTGGAATTCCCTGGTGCACTCCATTAGCTATCTTATGTTTGCAGTGTGGTCCCTGGTGCCTCTTTCTTTCCTGAATCCTGCTTGGACCTCTGAGATTTCTCTCTCTATGTTTGGTTGGAGTTTATCTTGCAGAATTTGGAACAAGATTTTGCTTGCATGGGAGATCAGTGCTATGGTCCTATAGTTGTTGCAGTCTCTTGTGTCTCCCTTTTTGTGGATGACATACATAGTGCCATTTAAATTCATGCCCGGGCAAAGTAAACAAAACCACCACTGGGCCCTTCCTTGCAAAGAGATGCAACTGTCTCCTTTAACTAATTTCCAAAGTAACGAAGGATCGTGCATTTCTGTGCAGGCATGGTAGCAAGGCACTTGTGGGAAAGCAGAGGCAGTTGCTCCTTTGCAACACAGGAGCCGGGCTCTTTGGGAGTTGAGAATTTAAAATAAGAATGAATTTGGGACAGTATGTCTGGTAGTGAAAACTAAACAGTGAGGAAAGCTGAGAGGTAGAACATTGACCCCTCTGAAAAGTGGAGGAGAGCTCTCCAAATATCGCAGACTGCTGAAAAGACAAATGAATGTGTCCGAGAGCAAATCAAGCCTGAGCTCTTACTCATGACTAAACTAAGACTGTTGTACTTTGGACGCACCATGGGACAATGTGACTGATTAGAAAAGGAAAATAATGCTTAGTAAGATAGAAGGAGTGAGTAATTTGTATGCCTGCTGCCTTCCTTGGATATGGCAGCCCTTTCTCAGGTCTCCACTCCAGACCCAGGGCGGTCGTGATGGAAGAATAACAACACCGGACTCTTTCAAGGCCCTGTAATTGGAACGAGTAAAGGGCTAAATAGCCTAAAGTCACCAGATCCTGTGCAATTTTGGAAGCTCAGCAGGGTCAGCCCTGGTCACTGTTTGAATGCAAGACCGCCAATGAATTCCAGGTACTGTAGGCTAGGTTTCAAAGGAACTGGCAAAACCACCTCTGAAGAAAATTCTTGTGAACTTAATGGGGTTGCCATAAGTCAACAGGTGATTTAAAGGCACATGGACACACCTGCATAATCCTGTTTTTTTACATACATCGAATCAGAGTTGGAAGAAACCCCCAAGGGCCATACAGGAACTCACAATCAAAGCACTCCCTGTAACAGATGCCCATCCAGCCTCACTGTAACAGATGCCCATCCAGCCTCTGTTTAAATACCTCCAGAGGAACAGACTTACTCTCCAAGGGACTGTGTTCTACTGTTGAACAGCTCTTACTATCAGGAAGGTCTTCCTAATCTCTCTTCCTGTAGCTTGAATCCATTGCTGTGTCCCATTTTCTGGAGCAGCAGAAGAAAAGCATGCTTCATCTCTACTATGACATCTCTTCAAATACTTAAGCAGGGCTATCGTATCACCTCTTAACTGTCTCTTCTCCATGTTGAACATAACTAGCTCCCTAAGTCTCTCCTCATAGGGCTTTATGGTTTCCAGGCCCTTCACTATTTTGGTCGCCTTCCTCTGGACACAGTTGAGCTTGTCAACATCCTTTTTGAATTGTGGTATCCAGAAGTGGACACAGGATTATTCCCGAGCGGCCATATGACTTCTGCACAAGTAGGAAAAGAGGAAGACCACACTACAGGTGGATAGTCTGAATGTGAGATGCCACAACTGCCCTGAATTTGCAAGACCTGAGTAGGGCTGCTGACCACGGGGTGACTTTGGGAGGTCTCTCAGGGTCGCCATAAGTCAAAGATGACCTGATGGCAAATGACAGCGTAAGAACTGGACCAGAAGTCCAAGGATTTCTTTTCCTTGGGATCAGGGAGAGGAGCCAGCTCTAACAGGGCAATCTTACCCACCATGCCTGCTCGAAAGTCGAAACCTCCGAGTTCAAAAAGCGCTGGAGATGCATTCAGGTCTGCAGCCTTAAAGGGCCTCCTAAACATTCCCCTGAGGAAACAGGAGACTGAAGCAAAGGCTAAGCCAGAAGTTCCTAACAAGAGCCCTTTTATTACACATCTACGCTATTTTGCAGCCCATCTTTATAGTCCAACCATTTTTTTTTCTTTAAAAGAGAAAGCCATTGCCTATTCTTTGTTTGAAAGCTTCACCTGAAGAAACAAACAACTCCTCCTGCCCTTGTTTCAAATTCTCACTTGCAAAATGGGTTCTTTGGAACCACTGATCAAAAGCTACTTTGCTGTGAGGAATCACTCCAGAGGCAATTTTAAGTGAAGTTTTTCAAGAACAGAGGAAGCAGTGCAATCCACCGGCAGATGGACAACTGAGCCTATTTTGGGATTGTAGCAAGAAAAGTGGGTGCAGGGGACTTTAATCTAATCCGGCGCGTGCAAGTAAGCACACCCGCACGATCCCACAGGAGGGATGAGTCACACTGGGAGTGTCAGGAGACCCATAAAGCACCCTCAGGCTTTGCACATCTCAGATGCAACCGGTGGTGGGTTCCAGAGATCCTGTATCCAAAAGGAGGCCTTGTTGATGTTGTGTGCCTTCAAGTAATTTCCGACGTATGGCGACCCCATCACAGGGTTTTCTTGGAAGGGTTTATTCAAGGGGGCTTGCCCTTGCCACCCTCTGAGGCTAAGAGAATGTGATGTGGGTCTCCAGGGCTGAGTAGGGAGCTGAGACCTGGACTCCAGAGCTGTAGTCCAATGCTCAGACCACTGCATCCGAAAGCACAAGGTAAAGGGGGCTCCACCTGGAGCGTACGTGACAACAGGTGTAGCCCGACAGGAGCTTACCTTTCACAGCGAGAAAGGAAAAACGAAGAGAGCATACGGCAGCAATGAGAAATCAAGACCAGCCAAGTGGCTGCAACTCGATAGGGCAGGCAGAGCACGGCTTGTGCCAGGCCTCCTGTTTACAGTTTACATGGGGGAGAGAGAGAGAGAGGGCCAACTTTCTCAATTTTGACTCATGATTTGTTTCCTCATCCAGGGCTAGGCCACTGCAGTTACCTGAGAGGTACTAAACATGGCCAGCAGAGACCTTTGGAAGAGGGACCCCCAGTGAATGACACACTCCCAGGTAGTTTCACACACACAAAGGCCGCCCGTCTTGGCTAGGTGGCCCAATAGCACCCGACATTCACTATCAATAAGGCAGCCTCAGGGCTGTTCTTTCCATGTTGTCATTGTTCGCCATGTATGTGTTTCTATGTAGTGCCTGTTGTGGCCCTGCAAACATGTTTCCCACAGACCTCCAGACCTTTTGGGCTATAAGAAAAGCTCAGGAATTATTTATCTATCAGTAAATCTGTTTGGGAATTGAGATAAGGAAGTGGCCCAATCCCTGGCTGTTATGCTTTTTGTATCTAACCCCAACTACTATGACCCTGCTTTCATGGCTACTCCTTCCTCCCAAATGACTGGAATATCCAACCTTTGGCCAAAGGGCTAGGTATTGACCTGTTCAGAAATAATCAACTTCCCAAGTCTAGCAGTCTATGTATGCAACTTTGCACAGGAGATGCACACAAGCTCCAAGCATGATGAATGCTCTAGATGCCAAGAGAAAACCAAAGTCACTTGCAGTTGTTTCTGCTTCAGAAGATGGAAGAGATGGAATTCAAATCTCACCACTGATACATAAATACCAATTGGGGATCGCCAAGGAATCCCAAGTGTTGTAGGTTAAACTTCAGCATGAACAAGAACAGCAGCTCTGGAGCTCTCTGGATGAGACAGATTTCTCTCTAATCCCTGCTGTTGTTAACTGCTGTCAGGCTGACTTCAATTTATGGCAACCTTATGTATGTGAGATCTCCAAGTCACGTCTTACAAACAGCTGTGCTCAGGTCTTGCAAAAACACTCTCATCTCTCCCTTCCCTAAAAAAAATAAAGACTTTTTAAACTGGAGATACTGGGGCTTGGACCTGAGGCTTTCTCCATGCAAACTATGTCTTTTGCCAGTGACCTATGAATGACCGCTAGGAAATACCTGGGACTGTAAGTGGAAGGCAATGGCAAGTCACCTCTGAGTATTCCTCGCCTAAAGAAACCTCTCGTGAAATCCACAGAGTCTCCATACAATGGCAAACTATTAGAAAGCAGGCACACACTTATACTGTTCTAGCAGCCTCTTCAACGGTAAACCTTTTTGTACATTTAATGTGCTACTTCAAATGTGGCCCTCCAGCTCCCACAGTTTCTTGCCCCTGGTTTTGTTGGCGAAGTGCATTTGGAGAACATCCAGATGGCCATAGGTTGGTAGTTGTGAGCAAGGCACAGCTCCGGTTGCCAACCAAGGGCCTGCAATTTAGAACCACAGAGTTGGAGGAGACCACGGGGGCCACGGAGTCCAATCCCCTGCCATGCAGGGACCCCAATCAAAGCACCCCAATCCAGCCTCTCTTGGAAAAGCCCCAAAGAAGGTGCCAAGGAATCAGCACCTTCCGCTGTCAAATAGCTCTGACAGTTAGGACATTCCTCCTGAGATTGAGGTGGAATCTCTTTTCCTGAAGTTTGCAACCACTGCTCCGTCTCCTGGTCTCTGGAGCCATGGAAAACAAGACTGTTCCCTCTTCCATAGGACATCCCTTCCAATATTTAAATATGACTCTCTTCTCCAGGCCAAACATTTGCAGCTCAGAGGGCATGGCTTCCAGACCTTCCACCATTTTGGTCACCCTCATAGAACATCCAACCTCTGTTTAAAGACCTTCATGGATGGAGAGTCCATCACCCTCCAAGGCAATCTATTCCATTCATAGAACCAGAGCTGGAAGAGACCACAAGGGCCATTCAGGCCAAGCACCTGCCATGCAGGAACTCACAATCGACACATACCCCAAAGATGGCCATCCAGCCTCTGCTTAAAGACCCCTAAGGACGGAGACTCCACCACCCTCCGAGGGAGTGTGTTCCACTGTTGAACAGCCCTTACTCTCAGGAAGTTCCTCCTAATGTTTTTTCCTGCAGTTTGCATCCATTGTTCCGAGTCCTGTTCTCTGGGGCAGCAGAAAACAAGCTTGCTCCCTCCTCAATATGACATCCCTTCAAATATTTAAACAGGGCTATCATATCTCCTTTTAACCTTCTCTTCTCCAGGCTAAACATCCCCAGCTCCCTAAGGCGTTCCTCATAAGGCATGGTTTCCAGTCCCTTCACCATTTTAGTTGCCCTCCTTTGGACACGTGGCTCCAGTTTCTCCACATCCTTTTTGAATTGTGGTGCCCAGAACTGGACACAGTACTCCAGGTGGGGCCTGACCAAAGCAGAATAGAGTGGCACTATGACTTCCCTTGATCTAGACACTATATTTCTATTGATGCAACCTAGAATTGCATTGGCCTTTTTAGCTGCCGCATCGCACTGTTGACTCATGTTCTACTTCTATGGTCTACTTGGAGTCCCAGATCCCTTTCTCACACAGCCTTGTTAAGCAATGTATGCAAACTTTGTTTCATGAACAAAGGCATTATCTTCTGGCTCAGTGCACAAAGTGTATACGAAACAGAATAAAATGTGTGCTTAGACCTGGGTCCCATCCTCAAGATATCGCATCATGTGTATATAATATATGCTGATACGGTTATTCCAAAAGCCAAAATAATAAATAAATTAGACTCAAATCCAAAACACTTTTGGTCCTGTGCATTTTGGATAAGTGAAACTCAACTCGTAGTATGTACCTGGAAAATAAAAAGCACAGCTTGGAAACGTATAATGTGGAGCGGAAAACATGGGTGAGGACAAGATGCATTAAGTAAGTATTGCTTATTCATTTGGAGGCATTTATTAAGCTCTTAAGTGTCAGGTAATCAGGTGGAAAACAGGAAGTTCTTTCTTTGAGTGAGTCCCAAAGGTGCTACAAGATCTCTGTACCTATTATTATTATTGCATCCAAATGCATCTGAGGAAGTAGACTGAAGTCTAGGAAAGATCATGCTGCCAACCTCTTTCTTTCAGTGAGTCTCAAAGGGGCTACAAGATCTCTCTCCATATTATTATTAATATAATAATAATAATAATTAAAGCCTGGGAAAGCTCATGCTGCCAATTTCTTTCTTTCAGTGAGTATTTTGTGTATCTACGCATTACTGACCAGACCCATATTTTCCCCATAAACGGGGCCAGAAGCAGCCCTCAGACGCCACATCGATCCACAGATCGCAGGGGCATCATCCGCACGGAAGTCTTTAATGCGGTTTGACTCCGCTTTGACCGCGGTTGGAGTGCCGATTGTCCTGGGATTGGCGGTTTTCCCCCAACAGTTTCTGCCTCACGAAAACTACGAATCCCAGAAGTTCTGGAGGGCAGCCACTGACTACAACCTCGTTGTGGTCGTCGTTCTCGCTGCCTTTTAATATCTTGCCTTGTAATTTTAATATTTTTAACTTTTAATTATTTTAATTTTAATTTTTTAATTAAGAAATATGCCGCCTTTTAATTTTAATTTTCTTAGTTTTTAATTTTTAAACTAAGTTAATTGTTAACGTTAATTTAATTTCAATTTTTTAATTAAGAAATATGCTGCCTTTTAAATTTAATTTTTTAAATTTTCAATTAAACTAAATCAATTTTAATTTTAAATTAAGAAATATGCTGCCTTTTAAATTTAATTTTTTTAAACTTTTAAACTAAATTAATATTTAATTTTAATTTAATTTTAATTGTTTTGTTAAGAAATATGCCACCTTTTAATCTTAATTTTTTTAATTTTTAAACTAAATATTTAATTTTAATTTAATTTTAATTTGTTAAATTAAGAAATGTGCCACCTTTTAATTTTAATTTTTAAATTTTTAAACTAATTTAATTTTTAATTTTAATTTAATTTTTAAATTAAGAAGTATACCGCCTTTTTAATTTAACTAATTTAATTTTTTAATCTGATTTTAATTTTTTAAATTAAGAAATACGCTGCCCTTTATTTATTTTAATTTTTTTAAAAAAATAATTTAATTTTTAATTAAACTAAATTAATTTGTAATTATTTTTTTTTTAATTTTTAACATTTAATTTTGGTATTTTTATTTAAAAAAGAGCTATTCCGCCTTTCGATTTTAATCCTGGCTGCCTGGGCCATCAGAGCGCGTCGAGGGCGCATTAAACGCGCCCGTGTGTGGGCGGCCTGAGAGCGCTAAAGAGGCGCCGCTGACGAGGGCGAGGTCTCTATTACTATTCTGTCAATTAGAGAAGGCTCACCTCTCCTCCGGCGTCGCGCTCTTCCAGCGGAGCCCCAACCTCCAGCTCCACCACCGCCGCCATCTTGCCCTCCTCGCCAGCTGGGCACCAGCGACCTACTTCCGCCGAGCGACGCCCACCAATCACCGCCCGACGCCGGCCGACGCTCCACCAATCACCGCGCGGAGGGGTCCTCCTCCGCGGCTGCGATTGGTCGATCCGGATCCTGGGGCGGGGCCAAGCGCTGTGAGAGGGAGGCATGTCAGAGAGGCCGGTCAAAGCGGCTGAGGGAGCGTCGGGAAAGTGTAGGTCTCGTTAAAAGACGAAAAATGGAAATCGGAGCCTTTCCGGGGGGGTGGTTTATCCCAATCGTTTCCACAAACTGAGTGTGATACTCACGGAGGATGGATGTGGAGGAACCGGGTTCGCAGCGAAGAGTTGCCCTGTTTTGCGTTTTCTGACGAGGTTATGAATTTATGGATCGTCCCTCACTTTTCGCTCTGGAGTGAGGCTGAGGGAGACGCGAGGCGGGACGAGCGGAGGGACTACAACTCCCGGCACGCCCCGCGGCAGGTCCTGCCAGAGAAATATAACTAATAACAGCAGTAGTGGTAATAAACAACAATAATAATTTTAATAATAATAATAATAATTAATGATGTTCTCTTCTTACCAGCACAAATATATGTATTTTAAAATTTTCAAACTGGTCCTTTTTAATAAGAAGAGAAAAAGGAGGGATGCTATATAGGGAGCGTGACCTTGCTGACGTCAGAGTGAGGGGACAAGTAAGAGCCAATCAGGGCGGAGGAGGGTCAAAGGCCAGCCTGGGGTGGTTTTGGCGGGAGATTGGGAAGCTGAGGAGGAGGCTGGGCCTTTCTTTCCTCCTGAAGTGGGTTGGACTACAACTCCCATCACCTGCACTTGGGGATGATGGGAGCTGCACTCCAGGCAGAGACTGGGGAGGTTGGTGGGTTGCTGTTATCATTATTATTATTATCCACTTCCATCTTTTGTTTCTTTCCCCCAAACCAGTAGCACTACAGCTCCCATCATCTGCAGTTGGGGGGATGCTGGGCTCTGCAATCCAGGCAGGGATCAGGAGGGCCTGGGAGGCTGCTGTTGGGTTACACACTCCATATTTTGTCCTCCCCTCCCCATCCTTCCCAAATTGGCACCGTACAAATGGGTTGGACTACAACTCCCATCAAGTGGGGGATGATGGGAGCTGCAATCCAGGCAGAGACTGGGAGAGGGCCCAAGCTGGTGGGTAGCCTGGTTCATTTTTTTTGGCTTCCTCTCCCTCCTTCAGGTTGGCTCCTTCCAGCTGGGTTGGACTACAACTCCCATCGTCCATGCAGAGACTGACTACAACACCCATCACCTGCCTGTGGACATGGACTGACTTGGTGTGCCATTTCCCATCCATCATTAACCCTTCCCGACTAGCTGGGAATTATTAAAATTGAATTAAAATTAAATAAAATTAAAAGGCAGTATATTTCTAATTTTTTTTTAAAAAAATCAATATTAAATATTAAAAATTAAAAACAATTAAAATTAATTTAGTTTAAAAATTTAAAAATTAAAAGGCAGTATATTAATATTAAAAAAGTTAATTTAGTTTAATTTTTTTTAAAAAAATTAAAATTAAAGGGCAGTATATTTCCTGATTAAAAATTAAAATTAAAAATGGTTAAAAATAATTTAGTTTAATTAAAAATTAAAAATATTAAAAGGCAGTATGTTTCTTAAATATAAAATTAAATTAAACTTAAAAGTTAATTTGATTTAATTTAAAATTTAAAAAAAATAAAATTAAAGGGCAGTATGTTTCTTAATTAAAAATTAGAAATCAAATTAAAATTAAAAATTAATTTAGTTCAATTAAAAAAATTTAAAGGCAGTAAATTTCTTAGTTAAAAATTTAAAATTTAATTAAAATTATTTAAAAAGTGTTAAAAATAATTTAATAAATTAAACTTAAAAGTTAATTTAATTTAATTTTAAAAAATTTAAAAAATTAAATTTAAAACTCCAACTCCCAGAATTCCATAGCCTTGAGCCAAGGCAATTAAAGCGGGGCCAAACCAGGTTATTATTCCCCCCAGTCTGGAATATTTATGTATATCTAATATATCTCATTCCTTTCCTCTTCTTTTCTCCAGCATCAGGTAGAAGATTTCTGATGGGGAAGACCCATAAAAGCCAATGGATATTTGAGCCGGAGATGGAGAATCTGCAACGGCTTGAAGATGGCTCCTGTTAAAATTAAACACGTTGTGTCTTTCTCATCTCAGGTAACAAGAATGCTTTTTCAAGTGTATTTTTCTTAATTTTAAGGAAAAAATTATAACAATTTCTTCTATGAACTAAACTGGATTTGAAGCATCAAGTATATTATAGTAAATTTTAAGTGATGAGGATTGTTTTAATATGCGTATATCTTAATATGAGTACTGTATATCTTGTTATTATATCCCATGGATTCCCAAACTTTGGTCCTCCAGGATTTTTTGGATTTCAGCTCCCAGAAGCCCCAGCCAGTTTGGCCAACAGTCAAGGATTCTGGGAGCTGAAGTCCAAAACATCTGGTGGACCAATGCTTGGAGATTACTTTCACAGATGTGTTTTTAACTGATATCGTTGGTTTGTTAGTTGTTGTTTTTCTCCACCTTGATCCATAGGGAGAGGCAGGTAAGAAATTAATAATAATAATATTTATGAAATGTATCGCTTTATGTAATAAAGTGTATTAGTACAATATATGACAAAAATAGTAACAAAAGCTTTCTGAACATTAAAAATAGTAGTATACCAAATTCCTAACCGGTCTTCTTGTTGTGTGTTCCAGATTGTAACTAATTATTTTTATTTTTCCTTATCTTATTATTGTGAACAGCTTTGATTACCATTTTTAGGGCCAAAGCAGAATATAATGGTTCTTAAAAATAAGCGACCAGAGAAAGGCAGAGTTCAACATTGGACTTTTGCTCTGTTATTGTAATTCCACATCCTTGAATTCCTGGGATCTCACCAATTCTTGCTTGCGTATGTTCAGGCTTGTATTTGTAGGCTTAAGGGCTAGGAACTTTCTATTTTAAATCATAGAAACATAGAGTTGGAAAAGACCCCAAGGGCCATCCAGTCCAACCTCCCCTGCCATGCAGGAATTCCCAATCAAAGCATCCCTGACACTCTTCAAAGGCAACCCCAAATTGATCATGTCACTATTCAGAATCATAGAATCACAGAGTTGGAAGAGACCACAAGGGCCATCCAGTCCAACCCCATTCTGCCATGCAGGAACTCCCAGTCAAAGCATCCCCAACAGATGGCCATCCAGCCCCTGCTTAAAGACCTCCAAGGATGGAGACTCTACCACACTCCAAGGGAATGTCTTCCATTGTCGAACAGCCCTTACTGTCAGGAAGTTCCTCCTTGAGCACCATGTTCCTTCATTCTTTTCTGGGCCAGGATCCTAAGTATCCCGTGGAGAACCTGCTGCTGCAAGAAGGCCTTCGTCCTTGGCTCTGCGCCCCACGGGATCGGAGCCAGCAGCTGAGAGCCGAGTTGCAGCTGGAGCAAGCCAGCCACATTGGCTACGTGGATGTGGGTGAGTGTCGGCATGGGGGAAAGGACACCGATGTTATCTGGAAAGAAAAGGGATCCTGTTCAGACTTGTGATGCAAAGACTCTTGTATCATCTTAAACCCCCATGGTCCCATTCTGGACTTCAGAAGGTTCCCAGACTCCATACCCCTCCATAAAATGCAGTGGTTTCTCCCTGATACTTCTAACAGCAAAACAATTCCCAGAAAAAATAGCTGAAAAATAAACCTTCAGTTTCCGATCTGAGCTTGCCAATATGACCCCTGAGAAATGTGGGGTGGTGATGGAAAAGGACCCCTCCCGTTCCAAATTACCCATCCCTTTCTTAAGAACTAACAGGTTTTGTTTGGCACAAGGAGATTGGAGTCCAGGAGTATATCTTAAATCTTTAACATGCTACATGACTCTTAGCCCGCTGCCACATTGCAGAATTAATGTAGTTTAACCCTGTTTTAACTGCCATGGCTGCAATCTGTGAAATCCTGGGATTTGTACTTTGTTGTGGCACCAGAGCTCTCTGACACAAAACTAAATATCTCACAAAACTACAAATCCCAAGATCACATAGCCTAGCTGTATTTTTAAAAACTCTTGTCAGCCTCCTTAAGTGCCAGCTTTGGGGAACAGTCAGGGAATAGATAAAGGAACAGAAGAGAAAAAGCTGGCCTATGAGTTTGTGAGTAGTATCAATGTTTGTGATGTTTTTTGATTGCAAGACAGCTCAGACAAATTGAGGGAGCAAGGAAAAAAGTCTGCTAAAGGATTTTTAAAATAGAGATTGCGTAGCCACCTGCAAAGGATGTTTTGCCAGTGAATTCCTGTGGGTTGGCCTTTGGGATCCCTTCCAGCTCTACGATTTTAAGGTACAGCAGGCAAAAACTGTTACTTGAGTGTCGTATGACAGGATATTTGTTGCTGAACCTGCCTTGATGTTTCATGGCCTCCAGGAAACTGTGGCTCAGCCTTCCTTCAGATCGAGGTGGGGCGTTCCTCCTGGCCTCTGGACCAGAGTTACCTCACCCTGTTGCCCACCACCGCTTTGATGGCGCCAGCAGATGCCAAGCTGGACAAGAATCGTTCTGGGGTTCGGATGTTCAAAGAAGGTAAGGAAGAAAGGAGATGGACACTCTTTTCCCCACCACTTGGGAGACCCAGGAGTCTGGGTACCTTTAGGCTCCGGATCTGAATTCAAAGTGCTAGTGGTGTCCTTTAAAGACTTAAATAGTTTGGGACCTATTTCTCTCCATGTCCAGTGGGCCCTTTGTATACGCAGGGGATCCGTTTGGACCCCCTCCCCACGTATGGAAAAAACCACTGGCGTATGGGAAAAACTGTGCAGGCGCATGTACCGTTTTGCTCCTTTGGGCTTGCCATCCGCATAAGCTCATGTTTACGTACAGCAAGCCTACATATGGGGCGGACGGACTGTATACACTTGCCTGAGGATTGAGGTCTGTTGGAGGTGTCATCTTCTATGCCCCACCACTGGAAGGATGTGGGAACAAGGCCTGCCCTGCTTGTGTAATATCCTCCTCCCCAAAGGTGTGATTTGCCCCTATGCCGGCATTTTTCCAAGATCAAATGTAGACAAGACTATTTACTAAAGCCTTGGCATCCTAATTTTTACTTTCGAAATTGTTAACACGCTTCTGTTCTAGTCTAAACTTTTAACTTTTGTAAAAAAAACTGTTCAATTCTTTGTTTTTATTCTGTTTAATCTATTATTCTGATGTTACTTGCACACTGCCCTGAGATCCTATGATGCAGGGCAGTAATTTAAGAAATAACATACATGCCTGGGGTCTGCATTTATTCCATGTCTCTTTGGCTGCCTCTACAGGGGACTTCCTGGCTTCTGCACTGGCTGAGAAGTGGGATCGCATCCGACTCACGTGCAGCCAGCCTTTCAACCGACGTGCCCAGTTTGGTCTTGCCTTCATCCGGATCCGCACTCCACAGGACGCAGAGGAGGGCAAAGGGACTCCGGCTTCTTCTCCTAGTGAGGTAAAGACTTGTGGAGGAATCACTTTGGTTGGGCAGCTGTCCTGCCCTTTTCATTCACATCTGCCCAAAATGTGGCACCTAAAGGGTATTAAGACCAAGCTAGTCATTTAAGAGAGGTTCAAAAGAGAGGATCTTCTCTATGGTGGTGCCTGAACCGTGGAGCACACTTGCAACAGGATGTTCACCTGATGCCAATGCAGCAGGCTTTCATTACCAGGCAAGATCTTTCATTGCCAGGCCGTTTGGACAGGCTTTTTTTTATAAATAAATAGTCCTCATCCAATTAGTTGTCCCAACTAAGATACTTCTATTGAATCAATGAGATTTAGATTAGTGCTGATTTGCTGTTTAGAAGTTTATTTAGTGGGTCTACTCTAATTGGGAGTAATTGTTCCCGACGCCTCTCCTCTTTCCTTCTCCCCTCCACAGACTTCTTCTGCACTGCCAAGTAATCCATGGCTTTCCAATGCAGCCATCTGCAGGACTTTCTTTCCAGAAGAGCCAGCGTAAGTACTGGTACTCATCATGGTGGAACCACTGGGGCTGAGAAATGGTGATGCTTCAGTACAATTTCTCTGAAGGCCACTCAGTCAAACTTTGGTCAAGTAAGCGATGAACCTGAAGTGTTTGCTGTGTTGAGACAGTAGGTGAAATTACAGTCTTGGTGGATGTGTTGAGTGTGTATGTGTATGTATGTTATGTGTCATCAAGTCTGCTTTGACTAACGGTGTCCTTCTGAATGTGGGACATCCCAGAGTCCCGGTCATCATCATCTCTGCACAGATCTTGCAGGTTCGAGATCTTGCAGAATCAATCCATCTGTAATGGAGTCTTCCTTTTTTCCTGCTGATTTCTCCTTCCTTGTTGTTGTTATGAAATTGGCTTGGACTTAGAGCACCTCTTTGAATGAGACTTCTAAGATATACCTGTTATGGACAGCTCTGCTCAGGTCTTGCAAGCTGAGGCTTCCTTGATGGAGTCAATTCACCTGCCATGCAGTCTTCCTCTTTTCCTGCAGCTTTCTGCAGCTTCATCTTTCCTAATAGGTCATATCGTCTCATGATACAGTGGGTCCTTGATATCTGCTGAGGTTTCGTTCCAGGATTTCATGTGGATACCAAAAATGCATGGATGCTCAGGTCCCGTTAAATACAGTGGCATAATAAAATGGTGCCCCTTATATAAATGGCAAATCATGGTTTACTTTATTGAATATGTTGTTGTGTGCCTTCAAGTCACTTCCAGCTTATGGCAACTATCATGGGGGATTCTTGGCAAGATTTCAAAGGAGGTTGGCCATTGCCTTTCCCTGAGGCTGAGAGCATGTGACTTGCCAGTGGGTTTCATGGCCGAGCTGGGAATTGAGCCCTGGTCTCCAGAGTTGTATTTCAACCACTATGTCGCTCTCTTCTACTTTCTCTCTCTCTGAGTGTGTGTGTGAATATATATGTAATATTTTCAAACCATGATGGTTGGATCCATGGATAAAGAATTCATGGATACCAAGGTCCAATTATATGTCTGATAGCCTCATTTTCATTTCTGGGGAAAGTTCAGACTTGATTTGGTCCAGGACCCATTCATTTGTCTTTTTAGTCATCCGTGGCATCTGGAGAACTGTCCTCCAGAACTGCATTTCACATTCTTTGATCCTTTCCTTTCAGCTTTCTTCCCTGCTTAGCTTTCACACCTGTACATGAGGATTAGAAGTACCATGGTACTGGATGGTTCTAACTTTTTAAATTCAGTCTTACATATGAGGATATTGCCTAGTTCCTTGACAGCTACCCTTCCAAGTCCTACTCTTCTTCTGATTTCTTGTCTAGAGTCCCCATTTTGATGAAAGACCGAGCCTAGGCATGCTAAAACTTTCATTATTTTGATGTCTTTCGTGACCAATATAGAAGTTATGTAAATTTGCTCTGGTCTTAATATTGACCTGTAATGCTGTCTTTGCACATTCTTCCTGGAATTCTCTCTCTCGCTCTCTCTGCAGGAGCACTGAGGAAGAAGTGGCGCTGAAAAGCCGGCTGGTGCAGCTGGACCCCACTTCCCTCTCTGGAGCGTCCGCCCCGACCTGCCTGAGTCGCCCGGCCAGGATGGTGCTGAAAGCAGCCTCTGCTCGGAAGAGAGCCTTCCCCTTGGTGCCAGATTCTTCCCCTCTTCCGGCAAGGGGCAGAGAGGAGGGACAGAGCCAACAAGTGGCTCAGGAATTGTGTGAGTATTGGGTGGGGGCCTAACTGAGAGGGAGCATTGTATTGAGTCAGACCTAAAATAAGGTGTCATGATCGTAAATGGATGCAGCAGATGGCCAGCCTGCAATAGAGGAAAGCATCACGACCCTATGAGGAGTGACTTAGGGAGCTGAGTTTGTTTGGCCTGGAGAAGAGAAGGTTAAGAGGATATATGATAGCCCTGTTTAGGAATTTGAAGGGATATCATATTGAGGCTAGAGCAAGCTTGTTTTCTGCTGCTCCAGAGACTAGGACCCGGAACAATGAATGCAAACTACAGGAAAAAAGATTCCAGCTCAACATTAGGAGGAACTTCCTGACAGTAAGAGCTGTTCGACAATAGAACACACTCCTTCTGAGATTTTGGTGGAGGTCTTTAAATTGAGGCTGGGTGTCCATCTGTCGGGGATGCTTTGATTAGGAGTTCCTGCATGGCAGAACAGGGTTGGACTGGATGGCCCTTGGGGTCTCTCTCGACTCTAGGATTCTATGATTCTATGACCCTTTAGCTGATGGGACCCAGCATCCTCTCACACCAGTTGGAGGAATCAGGACTCTGAAGGCTATATTTCAGAGGAAGGAATTGGCGAAACCACCTCTGATGATTCCTTGCCTCAGAAAACCCTATGAAATTAGTGGGGTTGCTGTAACTCAAGGGTGACTTTAAGGCATAGCCTGCAGCACCTGGAATTCCTTGGTGTAATCCCACCCATGTACTAACCAGAGCTGACCATTCTTAGCTTCCAAGACCAGACAAGTTCTGATAGTGCCTTTAGGGCAGGCCAATGTATGTTTCTAAAAAATCAGCTTCATGGCGAACCAGACAGTTCCTCTAAGTTGAGAAGGAACAGCCTGGGAGAGAAGAGAACCTAGACTGTGCCACTCATTGACCACCACTAGAGGGTGAAATAGCCTTGTGTGTGTACAGCATCGTTTTGTTTTGACCTTCACAACAAACCTGTGAGGTCGGTTTGGCAGTGGCTGGGGTGCAGCTATGGCCGGAAGCAAAATGAGGAGCATTGGCCCACCCTAGATAAGAATTCAGACCCCCTAATGAACTTATCCATTAGTTCCCAAATTTATAGCATTGCAGAAAGCAAGACATTGGTCCAAAACACACTGCAGAAATAATCTAGTTTGAGACTACTTTAACTGCCCTGGCTCAGTGCTAGGGAATTCTGGGAGCTGTAGTTTTGTAAGACATTTAGCCTTCTCTGTCAGAAAACTCTGCTGCCACAATAATCTACAATTCCCAGGATTTCCTAGCACTGAGCCAGGACAGTTAAAGCAGTCTCAAACTGGATTATTTCTGCAGTGTGTTTTGAGCAGTTGAAAACTCCTGGGGATATAGAATAATCATGACTTAATTATGAGCGTTAGATAAAGATACACTTTTGATCCTGATGGCAAATCCTTTTGTTTCTTCCCATCTTTCTGTCTGTATGGTCTGTTGTTATGAGGCAGGTAAACCTATTTGTTTAGAATACTTCTTTCCTGCCTTGTATCCACGGATCTCAGAATGATATATGAACAAAATCATTTTTAACAATTGAAAACCACCTTAGGTTTATATTTCACCCTGTACCATGGGCCCTCGAGGCAATGTACAATAAAATCAGAGTTGGAAGAGACCCCAAGGACCATCCAGCGCATCCCCAAGAATTCACAAAGCGCTCCAGACAATCAATTTAACACAATGAAAACATACTAGAAGCATATTGAACAACCTGACAAGTTAGAACAGAATGGTTTAAAACCAGTTACAGGATGAAATCAATTGGGCCTGAAAGGTATTAATTTTTTAAAAAGCCATGTTTTTACTCCATGCTAGAATGAAACCAGTGTGGAGACCAGTTGAGCCTCTAAGGCAGGGATTCCCAAACTCTGGTCTTTCAGGTGTTTAGGACTTCGGCTCCCAGAAGCCGCAGCCATTTTGGCCAGTAGTTTAGGATTCTGGGAGCTGAAGTTGAAACACCTGGAAGACAAGAGTTTGGGAATCAGTGCTCTAAGGAAAGGGAATTCTGCTACTGGGGTGCCACTGTTGAAAAGGCCTTGCTCCCATGTGTTCCTACAAAGTATTGCCCCACTGGTGTATTGCCCCCCTCCAAGAGACTGATGTTGTTGGTTTATCCTGCAGGGTCCAAGCAAGAATCGTCTGGAAGAAGAGATCATAGGAAAACAAGCAGAAAAAGAGAGCCATGCAACAATGTAGGGAGGTAATTTGATTGTCTCAGGAATTTCCTTCTTCCCAGTTCAGTTCCAGCCATGTTGGCAAGGGCTGCTGGGAGCTGCAGTCTTACCACACTTGTAGCGCTGTGCAGTTGTTACTCCTGACCATGACCCAACCTGGACCTTCCAGATAGAAGAAAAACAACAAACAAACAAACAAACTTCATTTATATACCGCTTCATACCACCTAAGGAGTGTCGTAAGTGGTTTACAACTGTAAGCCAATTGCCCCCCAACAATCTGGGTACTCATTTTAGTGACCTCGGAAGGATGCAAGCCTGTGTCGGTCAAGCTTGAGCCCTTTTGCTGGTACTGAACTTGCAATCTTATGGTTTTGAGTGAGTGGCTGCAATACAAGCATTTAACCACTGCGCCACCAGGGCTCTTGTCTGCAAGTTTCTGGATTTTTTTTTCCTGACAGGCCCAGGGATGTTTCTCAAAGGAAGGGAAGAGTCCAAGACTGTAAGAGAAATCTGTTGAATGTGGAAAGAGAAGAAAAAGAAGAGGTGGACGAGAGAAAGGAAGGAGCGAACTGGCTAGAAGATGGAGGTGTGGGCACATGCCCCATATGTGATGGTAGGTTAAGCATAAAAGGGGCAGCCAAGAGAGCAAAACACAATAGGGGCCTTCAGTCCACTTTGCCTTTATGCAGTCAAACTGAAAACCCGCATAATGAACAGTTCAGAGTTGCTTTTTAAATTTCTGCTGGCCAGGTTTCTCAAAAATTGATGCTCTGGGTTGGCGAGAGAGGAGGAATCCACTGAATTTTGCTTCTATTAAGTATTCTTCAGCAATTTATTTCTTCCCACACTCTCTCCTCTCCATAGTGTTCGCCCCAGTTTCTGCTTCTGCCCCATAAGAAATTCTAAGCTCAGGTGGACAACTGTGTGAGAAGAGGCAGGGACGCTGGGTCATCCAGGCACACCTGAAGTGACCAAGGGCTTTGTTTCTGGCATTGCTGGAGGGATGGGTGGGGAAACTAAACCATCCGATTTGTGGCTGGATTTTTGGGGAGGGAGCATTTTGAGTCAAATCTGAGCAAAAAGTCACCTGCAAATCAGCCCACTTCTCGTTTTTTTAATTGTAGGGGTTTTTGGAAGGCCTTGGGGGACCAAGCTGGGGACTTTGAGGCCACAGACCTTTGACTCAGAGGCTGAAAGTGACCCATGAAAAAAACCTTTTCCCACCGGAGAACTTCTTGACTCCAGTTTTTATTATCTGCTCTTGACTCTTCTGATCTCATTGTTGCTGCCTTGGTTTTAGACTTTGTTAGCAGCTTTGGAAAGGACACAGAGTAATGTGTCAGACAAATAAATCTGATCCCCAGAGGGCTGCCTGTGACACTGTTCCTTCTATAGGCCTTAGTTGTCAAGCAGCATTTTAACCTCTCTGGGAGAAGGAAGAGCACAGGCTTTTGTCAACCTCCACTCTTTCCTTCCACAGTTCATTTCCCCACCAGCATCTTACCAGCGCATGCCTCCAGATGTGGGGAAGAGGATTTAGAATCCAGCTCTTCCTCATCTCCCTCATCGCTGTGGGAAGAGCCCAGGGAGACTTGGGTTCAGTGCCCCATCTGCCAGATCCGTTTCCGTGGTTCGGAAATAGAGAGTCACGCAAGCACCTGCGGAGATCAGAGCCAGCCTTTGGCCAGCAGCCCTTCCTGGCTCTGGGTGGAATAAGAGGAAGAAGTGGAGGCTGCAGCAGAGGAGTGGAATTGGCGCCCATCCACTGGCTGAAGCTCTAACCATTTGTTCATGCTGAGGACTTAAGCCCTGGGACAAAGACAGCTCCGCAAGGATCCTCAGTACGGATGTGGGGGGCAAAGGGTGACCTCTCCCTGTGTCTGAGGCCTTGCCAAATGGGGCCAGCAGTTGTGAGTGGGGAGAGTTAGGGCTGCAGCTCCTGGAATGGAATTTGGGGTTTGCATGCCGTACTGGCACCCCTTAATTTTCGTCTTGTCTTGCCCTTCTCTGTATCCTCATCTCCCACTTCTGCACTCAGGGGCCAGATTTTTGAGTCTCGTCCAGATGAAGACTTCTCTAATCATGACTCAGTGAGGTAAAAATTCAGGAACTGCTTTTGGAAAGACAGTGGTGTAGCTCCCTACCTGGAGTGAACATGCTGGCCCCTGTCCTCCATGTGGACTGGTGGCATGGGGAGACCCCCATCCACACCCCAGACTCTTTTCATCTAACAGTCCTGGATGATCCTTCCTTTTTTTTAATCCACAGAATCTGTGCGTAACTTTCTGATGAGGCTGCTTTGGAGTCAAATGCCTCCCTTGCCTTGGCTCTATTTTCTCACAGTAACAGGATCTTTATGATCCATAATCTTCGGTAAAAAAACATTTTTTTTTCATTAGTTCCAATAAACATGGCCATGGTTGAACAGGTGGTCGATTTTTCTGTCTGTCTGATATTTTTTGTTCCTTTTGGTGGATACTTTGGTGCTGGGAGATGCTGGGACAGAATATTGCTGGCGAGCGAGGGCTTTCAAACACAGAGGATGAAAGTCTCTTGGTACATCTAAGACCTAACAGCTCTTACCCTCATGATGTTCTTCCTAATGTTGAGGTGGAATTTCTTTTCCTGATGTTTGAATTCACTGCTCCGGGTCATATTCTCTGGAGCAACAGAAAACAAGCTTGTTCCCTCTTCAAAATGACATCCTTTCAAATGTTTAAATAGGACTATTATGTCCCATCTTAACTTTTTCTTCTCCAGGCTAAACCTTCCCAGCTTCTTAAGTCACTCCTCACAGGGCTTTATGGTTTCCACACTTTTCACCATTTTGGTGACCCTCCTTTGGACCCGCTCAAGTTTCTCAACATCTTTTTTGAATTGAGATGCCCAGAACTGGACACAGTATTCCGGGGGAGGCCTGACCAAGGCAGAATAGAGTGGCACTATAACTTCCCAAGATCAAGCATCAACTTTGAGACTGACTGAATGAATTTTTACTTAGGGCACCAGGCCAGCTCATAAAAAAACAACAACAGCAAAATACTCACATAAAACAGAAAACGTTAACACAAGGAATGCAAAAAATAAGGGTACGGATAATACATATACATATGTGTTCATGACTTAAACACCAAGATCTTAGTATGATCGTTTTTATAGCTGTCTCAGGGAAACAGATAGTATACTTGAGATGTTATCTTTAACTTAATTATTTAGAGACATATTCATTTAATAAACCCAGCCCTGCACCAGTATTGCAATACCTAAGGTGTCAGGTATAACAGAAATACATTTCAACATATTGTGTATAGAGTGAATATAAAGATAACTCAAGGAATCACTACAATCAAAGGGCAGCTCATAGCAGTCCAGAAAGACAGGCCAGATGCAGTATAAGCAGCATAATACAAGGGGATCAAATAAAGTCATATTTGATACATAAAGGAAATTATGTTAAAACCAGATATAAATATTAATCTACTATCCCTCTGGGAATTTTCAGTGATAGCTAATTGTGGCTGTGCAAAGTCTGGCAACCGATTTTGTCACCTGTTCATTGCAACTTTGAGACTAAGAAATTCTGCTTTGGTCAGGCCCCACCTGGAATAACTGTCCAGTTCTGGGCATCATAATTCAAAAAGGATGTTGACAAATTGGAGCGTGTCCAAAGGAGGGCCACCAAAATGGTGAAGGGCCTGGAAACCATGCCTTATGAGGAAAGACTTAGGGAGCAGGGGATGTTTTGCCTGGAGAAGAGACAGTTAAGAGATGATATGATAGCCCTGTTTAAATATTTAAAGGGATGTCGTACTGAGGAAGGAACAAACTTGTTTTCTGCTGCTGCAGAGACTAGAACACAACAATGGATGCAAGCTCCTGACAGTAAGAGCTGTTCAACAGTGGAACACACTCCCTTGGGCATTTTGGTGGTATCTCCTTCTTTGGAGGTGTTTAAACAGACGCTGGATGGCCATCTGTCAGGGATGCTTTGATTGGGAATTCCTGCATGGCAGAATGGGGTTGGACTGGATGGAACATTCAAAGAGTTATTGTTAAAATGGAATTAAGTTAACCATAGAATCATAGAATCATAGAATCATAGAATCATAGAGTTGGAAGAGACCACAAGGGCCATCCAGTCCAACCCCCTGCCATGCAGGAACTCCAAGTCAAAGCATCCCTGACAGATGGCCATCCAGCCTCTGCTTAAAGACCCCTAAGGAAGGAGACTCCACTACACTCCGAGGGAGTGCGTTCCACTGTCGAACAGCCCTTACTGTCAGGAAGTTCCTCCTAATGTTGAGGTGGAATCTCTTTTCCTGCAGTTTGCATCCATTGTTTCGAGTCCTGTTCTCTGCAGCAGCAGAAAACAAGCTTGCTCCCTCCTCAATGTGACATCCCTTCAAGTATTTAAACAGGGCTATCATATCACCTCTTAACCTTCTCTTCTCCAGGCTAAACATCCCCAGATCCCTAAGGCGTTCTTCATAGGGCAAGGTTTCCAGACCCTTCACCATCTTAGTTGCCCTCCTTTGGACATGCTCCAGTTTCTCCACATCTTTTTTGAATTGTGGTGCCCAGAACTGGACACAGTATTCCAGGTGGGGCCTGACCAAAGCAGAATAGAGTGGCACTATAACTTCCCTTGATCTAGAAACTATACTTCTATTGATGCAGCCTAAAATTGCATTGGCTTTTTTAGCTGCCGCATCACACTGTTGACTCATGTTCAGCTTATGGTCTACTTGGACTCCTAGATCCCTTTCACATGTGGTCTCATTCAGCCAGGTGTCCTCCATCCTATATCTGTGCATTTCATTTTTCCGCCCTAAGTGCAGAACCTTACATTTCTCCGTATTGAATTTCATTTTGTTAGCACTGGCCCAGCTTTCTAGTCTATTCAGGTCATTTTGAATTTTGATCCTGTCCTCTGGGGTATTAGCTACTCCTCCCAGTTTAGTGTCATCTGCAAATTTGATAAGTATGCCACCAATTCTGTCATCCAAATCATTAATAAAGATGTTGAATAGCACTGGGCCCAGGACAGAACCCTGTGGGACCCCACTGGTCACTTCTCTCCAGGATGAAAAGGAGCCATTGTTGAGCACCCTTTGAGTTCGGCCACTCAACCAATTACAAATCCATGTAACAGTTACCTTGTCTAGCCCACATTTTACAAGCTTGTTTGCAAGAATGTCATGGGGAACCTTGTCAAAGGCCTTACTGAAATCGAGGTATACTATATCCACAGCATTCCCTTCATCTACCAAGCTGGTAATTTTATCAAAAAAAGAGATCCGGTTCGTTTGGCATGACTTGGTTCTCTGAAACCCATGTTGACTTTTTGTGATTATGGCATTGGCTTCTAAATGTCCACAGACTCTCTGCTTAATGATCTGCTCTAGCACCTTTCCTGGAATTGATGTCAGACTAACTGGACGATAATTGTTGGGATCCTCTTTTTTTTCCCTTTTTGAAGATGGGGACATTTGTCCTCCTCCAGTCTGCTGGGACTTCTCCTGTTCTCCAGGAGTTCTCAAAGATTATTGCCAATGGCTCTGATATTACATTTGCCAGTTCTTTTAATACTCTAGGATGTAGTTCATCTGGTCCTGGAGATTTATATTCATTTAGGTTAACCAGGTATTCCTGTACTACCTCTTTACTTATTCTGTGCTGAATTTCCTCTATTCTGTCTCCTGTTCCATTATCCTTAGGTTGAGCACCCTTTGCCTTTTCTGAGAAGACTGAAGCAAAGAAGGTGTTGAGTAATTCTGCCTTTTCTCTGTCCCCTGTTAGCATTTTGCCATCTTCTGCACGCAGTGACCCAACCGTTTCCTTCTTCTTCCTTTTGCTGCAGACATATCCAAAAAAGCCCTTTTTATTGTTCTTAACCTCTCTAGCAAGCCTGAGTTCATTCTGCGCTTTAGCTTTTCTGACTTTACCCCTACATGTGCTGGCTATTTGTTTAAATTCCTCTTTCGTGATTTCTCCATTTTTCCATTTCTTATACATGTTCCGTTTAAAACTTAGCTCAGTTGAAAGTTCCTTAGTCATCCATCCTGGCTTCTTGAGACATCTTCCATTTTTCTTCCTCATTGGAACTGTTTGAAATTGTGCCTTCAATATCTCCCTTTTGAGAAACTCCCATCCGTCTTGAACTCCCTTTTCTTTTAGTATTCCTGACCATGGGATCACTCCCAGTATTTCTCTAAGTTTATTGAAATTAGCTCTCCTAAAGTCTAGGATGCGTGTCTGACTCTGCCTGGCTTCTCCTTTCCACTGTATTACAAACTCCAGGAGAACATGGTCACTTCCCCCTAAGGATCCCACCACTTGCACCCCATCAACTAGGTCTTCCCTGTTGGTTAAGATCAGATCTAAAATGGCTGATCCCCTTGTTGCCTCTTCCACCTTTTGGACAATGAAGTTGTCTTCCAGGCAAGTGAGAAATTTGCTAGACTTTGAGGATTTGGCTGAGTTTGACTTCCAGCAAATATCCGGATAGTTGAAGTCCCCCATCACTACTACATCTCTCCTTCCTGATTGTGTGCTCATCTGTTCTAGAAAGGCATCATCCAATTCCTCTGCCTGAGTCGGGGGTCTGTAGTAGACTCCCACAGTAACATCCCTGTTATTTCCCTCTCCTTTAATTTTTATCCAGATGCTCTCCACCTGGCTTCCCGTATTGACTTCCTGCATCTCTTCACTGGTGTATATATCCCTGACATATAATGCTATTCCTCCTCCTTTCCTGCTTGGCCTGTTTCTCTTTAAAAGGTTATATCCCTCTATTTCTACATTCCAATCATGAGACTCATCCCACCAGGTTTCAGTGATGCCTATTATATCATATTTGCTTTGTTGTGCTAGGAGTTCAAGTTCATCCTGCTTATTTCCCATGCTCTGTGCATTAGTGTAGAGAAATTTAAGACCATGTGTCCTCGTTACTTGCTGCTTTTGCACGTTTTTTTGCCTCCTACTGTTGGGTCCTTGCACTGTTTGCCTGGTTCCCTCTATGCCACTTGGACTATTCTCTCCATCCCTTTTGTCTTCCAGTATAATGTCTCCCTCCCCCACATAACTCAGTTTAAAGCCCTCCTGATCAGATTCTTCAGACTGTTGGCAAAAACGTTTTTGCCAACTGGCGTGAGATGCAGCCCATCCCTTGCCAGAAGTCCCTCCTCATGGAACCGCAGCCCATGATCCAAGAATCCAAACTGTTCTTGGCGGCACCATCTACGGAGCCAGTTATTCACCTCTGCTATTTTCCTCTCCCTTCCTGGACCATGCCCTTCTACCGGAACTACAAAGAATTAAAATGCATCTGTTACAAACCTTTAAGATCCACTCCAATCAGCAAAACAGCACATTTGGTAATAAGCAGGAAAGAAAAGCAAATGAGAGCATATGGGCCACCAACAAACATCGGTGGCTCCTGGGGGAGTTGGGTGATGCCTTCCTGGCTCTGGTGTTCATGTGGCAACCCAGCTCCCAGGGGGTTGCCACCTGGGTCCAGTTGCTCTTTTGCTTGCTGAAATCCCCATTGGGGGAAACACGTCTCATCCTTCTCCAGTTTCTTCCCAGGCAAAGGAGCTGAGATAAAAGCCACCGCCTTGGACGTGGGAACTGGTCTGGTGGGCCATTGCAGATTTGGGGTGTCCAGTTGGTGAGAGGAGGGAGCCAAAGCCTGGTCACACTGTCGGCCGGAGGTCCAAAGCCAGGGCTGGCACCTCTGCTGACCCAAGATGGCATCAGACTTCGAGGGCATCATGGTGAGTCTGTTCCCCTACTTGCTCTTGGATCATGTGCCTTGTGTGGGTCGTGGTGCCTTGCTGTTGGCTTCCCAAACCCTGCCTATTTTAAATTTAGTTTATTTTAAAACGGAATTTTAAGTTGTATTTATATTGTGGTTAGTTTAGTCTTTAATGTAATTATAATGTTATTATTTTAGTTTAGTTATGGTATAAGGGATATATGATTTTGATTATGTTGTATTATGTATCTTATCTATTTCATGTAACCTGCCTTGATCCTTGGTTTACCTTTGGTGGTATAGTATGTAACACACCGGTTGGAATTTCTTCACCACCATTAAATGCAGAATCCCTCTCCAGTTCTGACTCTGGCAACCTTGTGCCCCAGTTGCCTGCCTCCGCCATTGACAGTGTCTATGAGGGGGTATCCAAACGTTTTAATGATCACCTTGTTTTTAAATCGACAGAAAGTTTCTTTTGATTTGTAGTTGTTAACTTATCTCTATGTAGGGTTTATCTCTATCTAGATTTATACATTTTTCCCAGCGTATCTTGACCCTCTGAATACCTGATATTGTAGAAGTCTCTAGATTGCGCCTTACAAGGGGGTATCATAAAGTAATAATTATCACCCTGAAGTTATTATGGCATATTGATGAAATTTTGCCGGTGTCATCCTTGATCCCTAAGTGCACATTGCTGAGAAAATCAGCTCATTGCATCCTTTATTTTTGTGACTGGCTCTGCCAGAAGGGACTAAAGTGTAAAATCCTTGTCAGGCGCAATCCGCAGGCTTGGATCTGCCACCCCAGAAAAATGTTTCTATGGGGCTCCTGCTGTTTGGGGCTCCATGTTTACCCAATACAGCCTTCGTCGGCTCTGAAACCTCCTGGCAATGGAAAGAAGGGAGTCATCTCAGGTTGAGCCCAGCTGCTCCCTTCCCTTGAGCCCTGCAAAGCCATTCCCTGCTCAGCTGCAATTAAATCCCTGCCTTGCCCCGATGAACGCCTTTGCCTTTCTCCCACTCAATGCACACAGAAAGGAGTAGTAAACCAGAGGTGAAGTGGTCAAGAAGTCAAGTACAGCAGGTGGAAAGGGACCCAGAAGAAGCTCTCTGTGTCTCTCTCTCTGTCTGCATCCACACTGGAGCAATAACCTGGTATGGCACTGCTGTGAGTGTCCTGGCTCAAGGCTATGGGATTCTGGGAAATAAGTAAAGTAAGGCTGCATCCACACTGGGGAAATAACCCGGTTTGGCACCGCTTTAAGTGCCCTGGCTGAAGGCTATGGGATTCTGGGAGTTGGAGTATGTTGTGGGGTCCAGAGCGGAGCTCCGCTCTGGACCCCACAACATACTCCAACTCCCAGAATCCCATAGCCTTCAGCCAGGGCACTTAAAGCGGTGCCAAACCGGGTTATTTCTCTAGTGTGGATGACACATGAAAAAAAAATTAAGATAGCATATGTTGGATGAAGATATATTTTAAGATTTTCAACTTAAAGTATGTATATACCCACAGTGGGTAATGTATAGACATACGTGTACATTTAGAGATGTGACTAGAGTATGTAGGTTTATAAACTGGTATACACATATTACAGAGGTGTAGGACATATTTAGGTTTTCCTGAGTGTTATAAAGAGAAGAAAGGAAGTAACCAATATAAGAATACACAAAATATTTTTCCCCTTTTTTGGTAGAGATATTTAGAATTCTATAATTTAATGTCCTTGCAAAACAAAGGAGAGGTCAAAACCAAACAAAATGGCTGCATATTTAAAAATGCGACAGAAAAAAGTACTAGTCACACATTGCAAGGGTCATGATGATTTAGCTTCAAGATTTAAAGCGAGAGATATATCATCCCTCTTTGGTTTCAGTGAAATGGATTTCGAAGTCTTTAATTTTTGTTGTGGTATATTGGTATGTGTATTTGTATTTGTGTTTGTACATTTGTATTTGTATTGTCTTTTTAAACTTATTAAAACTTTAAAAGGTGTCCGCATCCCCCACACACCCCTTACTGTTTCTTGTGCATCACTTTGCAAGCCTTGATGCCCCTCTGCTTTTCTCTTTTCTCCCGGCAGCCCAACTGGAAGGAGATTGTCAACAAGAAGCTCAAGTTCCCTGAGGGCTTGCTGACCGCCATTCAAGATGGCCACCTGGTGCGGGTCCAGCAGCTTTTGCAGGTGAGCGACGGGATCCTGAGGCAGCTGGACGAAGCCGAGGACCGGTCGTGGCGGGAGGCGCTCAACCTGGCCATCCGGACGGGCGGCGAGGAGATCACCAAGACCTTGCTGCGGGTGGTCAAGTTTGACTTCCGCCAGGTCCATGAGGCCCTGCTGGTGGCCGTGGACACCAACCAGCCCCACGTGGTCAAGCTGCTGCTGGACCGGCTGGACCAGGAGAAGAGCCTCAAGATGGACATCAAGTCCTTCTCGCTGGCCTTCTTTGATAATGCCATCGACAACTCGCGCTTCGCTCCCGGTGTGACGCCCCTGACCCTGGCATGTGAGAAGGACCTCTACGAGATTGTGGACATGCTCCTGAAGAAGGGCCACGCCATCCCGCCGCCCCACAAGGTCTCCTGCGCATGCCTGGAGTGCTCCAACGGCCGCAAGTTCGACCTGCTCAAGTTCTCCCTCTCACGCATCAACACCTACAAGGGCATTGCCAGCCGGGCCCACCTCTCCATCGCTAGTGAGGACGCCATGCTGACCGCCTTCAAGCTCAGCCGGGAGCTCAAGCGCCTCTCCAAAAAGGAGCCCGAGTTCAAGGTCTGTCCGTCTCTCTTGCCAGCCACACCTGTGGCATAGAGGGTTGCCAGGTCTCAGGGCCTGCCTGGCCATGAGTCTTGGGGGTTGGCTGGATGTGCAGAAACAAAAACAAAACTCTTTGGCACACCAAAGATGCCAGCATAAAGCACTATCTCAGATATATACTCTCAGAAGTAACTAACAGTAGCAGAATGTAAAGAAATCAGTCCAAGACAGTCATCTCGTATGGACTGTTTAATTGATCCTGGTCAACGCAATTGACACTTGACCAATTCAATTGGCACTGTGGCCATATCAACTGACATTGTGGTCAATTCAGTTGACAATGAACTAGACAAGTTCATCCCTTTTTATAGACAGAGACAAACAAGTAGGAAATACATCTCTTCCGACAGACCTTCCCAGAAAGTCCTTAACCTCCCAGCTCTGTTTGGGTTAAGCTCTCCCATTAACACTTTAACATTTTGACCCTGATGTCTATGCAATGGGTTGCTGTTTTAAATGGTAATTTTTATTATGTCATTTTAATTGATGTTAGTTTAATTCAATTTTAAGGGGCGGGTGGTTGGGTATGGGTCGTGTATATTTTATCTTGTATTTTTTAATTGATGTAACCTGCTCTGATTGGATACAGAGGAGCGGGCTATAAAGAAAACATTATTATTATTATTATTATTATTATTATTATTATTATTATTACAGGATGGTTGGTTAATCATAGCATGGCTGGTTAACCATCTGTGCCTCGATCTTTGGATTTGTGTACTTGGTAATAGTTAAATGGTAATTTCCTAGAGGAAGAGCCAGATTAACTGTATGTCTAATTGGTAGATTCTCCCTGTTTAAGCCGAAAACAAATGCTTCCATGTTTTCACAGATGTGGGGTATGTCTTTCAGCACAAATGGACCCCCCCCCCCTCTCACAGCAGAGTACCCAGTTTGGTTTAAGTATTGGCAATGCACTGAGCACACCTGAATAAACTCACAGACACTTGTTGATATTTCCCAAGTCCTTGGAGGTTCTCTATCATATGTTGCAGTACATACAAATATGTACAAATATGTACAAAGATAGTGGTTTGGGGAGAATGGATTGTTGATAGTTGAAGCTATATTATAACATACAGCATACGTTGATGAGAGTCTTGAGTTCATCAACGTATGCTGTATGTTATAATATAGCTTCAACTATCAACAATCCATTCTCCCCAAACCACTATCTTCAATCCACACCTGCCCTGAGTCTCGGTGCACTTATAGAGAGAGTTGCCTAATGGTCGTCACCTGTTGCCACTTAGCATGGTGCAATCTCTATTGCAAGCCTTTGCATCATGCCAAGTGCTGCTATGTCTTAATAATTACAGCCATACAAAATATTTTACAACACTTTAAAGGAACATTGTTCCAGCAGACTCTTCTTCTCCAGTCCTTAGGGCAAGGGGAAGGAATTTCAGGGCAAAAGTGCTGCCTTGACAACTGTGGGTGCACATACATCCCTTCACATTTGCTGGGGTTAGGGGCACAGAACTCCTGCGAATGGGGAAAAACCGCAAATAACAAAAACACTATGTTTTTACCCGAGAGCATGTCTCCCTAGAAATCTCTAGGTTCTCCAGGGCAGCTCTGTGGTCGCTATCTGCCAGAGATTGACTATAGAATTGCACCGGAGGAGCTACAAATGCCTAGTTGAGTGTTCTCTCTAGGTCCTCCAGGGCAGAAAAATGAAATGCATAGATATAGGATGGGGACCATTTGGCTTAAAGAGACTTATACATGTGAAAGGGATGTAGGAGCCCAAGAAGACCACAAATTGAACATGAGTCAACAGTGCGATGCAGCAGCTAAAAAGGCCAATGCGATTCTAGGCTGCATCAATATAAGTATAGTGTGTAGATCCAGGGAAGTAATAGTGTTGTTCTATTCTGCTTTGGTCAGGCTTCACCTGGAGTATTCCTCTGTCCTGTTCTGGGCACCACAATTTCAAAAAGGATGTTGACAAATTGGATCTTTTCCAGGAGAGGATGACAAAAATGGTGAAAGTTCTAGAAACTATAAAACCCAATGAGGAGAGACTTAGGGAGCTAAGGTTAAGAAGTGATATGATAGCTTTGTTTCTGGTACCCCTCAAAGCCTGGGATTCTTCCTCCTGAATTGATGTCCTTCCTCTTCTCCTTCTTCTCCCTCTCTCTTCCCATCCAGCCAGAGTACTTGGCGCTGGAGCAGCTGTGCCAGGAGTTTGCCTTTGAGCTCTTGGGTATGTGCCGCAACCAGAGCGAAGTGACCGCTGTCCTGAACGACCTGGGAGACGATGCTGCAGATGAAGATGAGAATGAGAATGTGGTGGACGACCAGGCCTTTGAGGAGGGGATCCCCAACTTAGCAAGGCTCCGGCTGGCTGTCAACTATAACCAGAAACGGGTGAGCAGGAGCTGCGTATGCCTTTGCCCAGGCATAATGTAGTAATGTAGACTACAGTTTGATTCCCAGCTCAGCCATGAAGCCCACTGGGTGACCTTGGGCAAGTCACACTGTCTCAGACTCAGAGGAAGGCAAAGAGAAAATTCTCCCCTCTGAAAAGATCTTGCTGTGAAAACCTCGTGACAGGTTTGCCTTAGGGTTAGGAAATTGCTTGAAGGCACACAACAATAGCAAAGTTTACTGGCCGCTTTCTGACAATGAAAGTCAACAGGCTGGATCTGTAGCACTCTTAATAAAGGTTTCTGTGTCTTTACTACAGAAACAGAGTTTCTGAACATTGGCTATCATTGCTGGACTTGACACGTGGGTGACACACTTCTAGGAAAAAGGGATGCTTTGCCCTGAAATGTAATGGCACCAAGTACGGTCAGTTGTGGAGCATTTTGTGAATAATACACAACTCAGCAACTTTGAACATGGCCAGAATGTCTTTACTTCCCCTCTGGCTCAATGCAACTGGTCTGTTGCAACCATCACACACTCCGCTATTTCTCTGCAAGGTAACCAGTGGAAGCTGGTGGGTACCATGTCAGTGGGATGGTGCATCTGCTCTGGGTTCTCGTAGGTACTGAAACCCATTTCCCATCAAGTAGGTTCACAACTTTGGAGATCTCCATTGGGAGAAGATCCACATTCCCACCCTATCTGCAATTTCTCACGCTTGAAGTCATGTCCTTTCTACCTTTGCCGTGATGGACCCACTTAGTCTGTCTCCAAAGAACTTTGCCACGTTTGAACAAGTCCAGACCTTTTCTTTAATAATGCCACCATTCTTGCATTATAATCCTAGAACTTGGAGGAGTTGTCTGGGGGGGAAGACAAAAGCAGGAGATTCAAAGGGACAAAAACATGTCTTTCTTCACCTAATTCAAACTTGGTCCATGGAATTCATGGCCTCAAGGTACTGGGAAGGCCAACCAACTAGGATGCCTTCAGATGGGGAGTTCTGCACAAACTGATGTGGTGGAGAGAGAGAAAGGGAGCAAGTAATAATAATAAGAGAGTGGTGACTATTCTTGCATTATAAACCTAGGTGGCTACCTATTGCCTTCAGCGTTAGTGGCAACAAGCCTCTCATTTGCCAAGGAAAATCTGCAAGGGAGGGCAGTTGCCTCCATACCCTGATGGTGGATTATCCAAGGGAATTTTAAACTGATATAGGTACTTTGGGGTAAATTTAGGTAATGTGGACACTCAGTGGAGATGAAGGGAAACCTATATCATTTGATCCATGATCCACACAAGTCCCATTCCTGCATTAATGCCTTCTGCAAGTAGCTGTAAATGAAAAATAAAAGTAGCAATCCATAGAATCGCAGAATAATGATATGGAAGTTGGGATGGAACTCTTAGAATAGTAGAATCATAGGAGTTTATCACACTGGGGTTGATTTCAGCATTAAAGAGAGATTAAAGCACATTTAAAGCATCCCACAATTGAAGTGGAAATGGTGAGGAATTGCGCAAATGATTATCACACACAATTGCGCAAATAAAGCAATATTGGAAATGCATTGTTACTGAAATCCCGAAAGTAAAAAGGTGTGTGTTAATGCTTCTTTGTGATCACTTTAATGGCAGGTTTTGTGTGACTGCGTGCAAAATTGTTTCACGTAATTACACGTTTTTTCCAGGATATTCATGCGATCAATTCCCAATCTCCTTTGTTTGATAAACTCCCTCAATGGAGGATGATGGAGTCTCCTTCTTTGGAGGTCTTTAAACAGAGGCTGGATGTCCATCTGTTAGGGATGTTTGGATTGAGAGTTCCTGCATGGCAGAGGTTGGACTGGATGGCCCTTGGGGTCGCTTCCAACTCTGTCTTTCTATGAATTCAAAGATTTTAGCCCTTGGAGTGACTTCACTTTGAATGGCTTAGGGTGCTCAGAAATAAAAAAAAGTTAAATGCTTGGAGTACTTTTGCATTGCCAAAAATTACAAATGCCAGGATCCCACCAGACTTAGCCATGGCATCCAAACGTCTGCAGTGCTGCATTGTGCAAAACAGAGGGGTCCTTGGCCTGGCTTAACAGTACAGCTCTTCTCATGCTTTCTTTCCTTCTCCTTGGCCCAGTTTGTCGCCCACCCCATCTGCCAGCAGGTCCTCTCCTCCATCTGGTGTGGGTCTCTGAACAGCTGGCGGGGCAGCAACAGCCTCTGGAAGGTCTTCATCTCCTGCTCCATCTTCGTGGCCATGCCCTTCCTCTGTCTTGTCTACTGGTTCGCCCCCAAGTCCAAGGTGAGCGGCTCTGGTCCAGGCCCATGGCACTCAACACATCGGGGTCAAATGGCCACAACGCTCCTAGGGGCCGGAAAGACCAGGGAAATGCAGCCCACACTTTCCCCCAATCTGGGGTCCACATTGCAGAAGTAAAGCAGTTTGGCACCACTTTGGTTTGGCAAGGTGTTCAGCCTGCCAGAAAGAATAATAGAATTCTAGAGTTGGAAGAGACCCCAAGGGCCATCCAGTCTAACCCCATTCTGCCACGCAGTAACTCACCATTAAAGCATTCCCGACAGTCTCTATTTAATTAATCAGGACTATCATATGTGTTGGCCCTTCCATTGTGTCTTATGCAGTCAAAGGCTTTGCTATATTCTATTGTGCACATGCTGATTTTCTTTTGGAACTCCCTGGTGCACTCTGTTATTATATATAAAATGTATTTTATAAATGGAATAAAATTATTTTTCAAAAAAGGGAGGGTTCGGAGGGGCCATGGCCCCAAATGCCTGCTTGGGTCCCCATTTGGCTCCACTCCCATGCATGGTTTTGGCGCCTCTCAAAACGTTGCTGGCCATGCTCTTCTTCTCCTCTTCTCCTCCTTCCAGGTGGGCAAAATGCTGAAGATCCCGGTGATCAAGTTCCTGCTCCACTCGGCATCCTACGTCTGGTTTCTGGTCTTCCTTCTGGTGGAGTCGCTGGTCCTGGAGCATCACCACGAATCCTTCACGGGGCGCAACCAGAGCATGTGGGAGACCTCCCTCCACATGATTTGGGTGGCAGGTGGGTGTCCCAGGAGGATTAAGGGGCCAAGGCCATGCCAAATAAATGCAACATGGCTTTGAGAGCATTTTGTGGGTTTTTTTAATCTTTATTTTTATAATTTTACTACAAATATCACCAATCCTAATCCTTACTGTAAAAACACCAACAAAAGTTTACATTACATTGGTGGTTAGATTAGGTGACCCTTAGATGATCCTTCTACCCCAATGGCTTTGCTCTGAGGGCTTCATTTTAGCTTGATCTCCTTCAACATTGGAGGTTAGATGTCCCTTTGGATCCTTTCCAACTTGACAGTTCTGAGATTGAATCATGGGGTAAACAGCACACCTTAAAGGTCCAGAATCAGCCCCAGGAGGAAGAGGAGGGATGATACTGGAAAAGTTCAAGTGGAGCAAAGGGACAAGGAGAGGGACCATAGGTGGAGAATGACTGTGGTCAGCACTGACCCTCTCCATGGTTTTGCCTTTCCTTTCCACTGGCTTCCAGGTTTCTTCTGGTTCGAGTGCAAGGAGGTCTGGATCGAGGGCTTGCGCAGCTACCTGCTGGACTGGTGGAACTTCCTGGACATCGTCATCCTCAGCATGTACTTGGCCTCCTTTGTGCTCCGGGTTCTAGTCTTCCTCAAAGGCCAGGTGTCCTGCCTGGACGATGGCGTTTCCTCCCACGAATGCTACTATTACACTGAAGCTGGTGAGCATTACCACCTTTAAAAAAAAAAGCACAAACTTTTAATGAAAACCCACAAATTTTTTGTGTGTGTACCTTCCAAGTTGTTTCTGACTTATGGCAGCCCTAAAAGGAACCTAGCATGGAGTTACCCTAATACCTAAGATCCCAAGAAGGCACTCAAAAGTTGAATTTCATGGGGGAAATAATTTAGCAGCGAGAGGGCCAGGGTAGCTTTGGCCAGGACACAAGCCGATGTTTACACAAGCCTCAGAGTGTGATGGAGTCTCCTTCTTTGGAGGTTCTTAAGCAGAGGCTGGATGGCCATCTGTCACAGGGGGTGCTTTGAGTGGGAGTTCCTGCACGGCAGAAGGGGGCTGGACTCAATCAGGGCCCTTGTGGTCTCTTCCAACTTTATGATTCTATGATTCTAGTGGGAAATGCTCTGAATAGTAAAACTACTGCCACACATGAGTTCCTGCCAATTTGAGGCCCCTTTGAAAAACAGGTCCAATCTCTTTACCTTTTTATAGAATCATAGAATCATAGAGTTGGAAGAGACCACAAGGGCCATCCAGTCCAACCCCCTGCCATGCAGGAACTCTCCATCAAAGCATTCAAACTGTGTCATGCAATCTATACAACAATATATGTTTATATTGATTAACCTCACATATATCCCCACCACATCCCTCCTTACAAGGTTTAAACATCACACTGACTCTATATGACATATCCCCAAGCATGAGCAATAAACCATATAACCAAGACATACTGATGCCCAGCATATAAACAATAACTATCAATAAGCGTAACCATACACACATCCAGCATCTCAACTAGGATTCTACATAGTATATTCAAACAGCCCGGTGTAACAACATAGCCACATCTAACTTTGCATGCGAGCATCACTTAATCTATGCATCATAATTCATCAGAATTAGCATCATCACTAAAGTCATGACAGGATTAGACCATTCCTGACACAGAAGCACAAGGAATAATTGAACCATAACAGGACAGCCAAGTGACCATTCTTTACGGCCTTTCAGGACCAAGGTTCTAGTCATTGTGCTTCTGCCAGTTGCATCCCTCCTGTGCTTTTGTTGAAGGCTGTATTCCCTGCCAGGTTGAGAGATTGCCTCCATGAACTAGATGCTATGGAGGCATACATCTGTCGCTCTTCCCCTCCTTTGGACCCCTTCCCCGATGCAGGACGCCAGGAGTGGCACACGGAGGACCCCCAGTTCATGGCCGAGGTGCTCTTTGCCGTCACCAGCATGCTGAGCTTCACCCGCCTGGCCTACATCTTGCCAGCCCACGAGACCCTGGGGACACTGCAGATCTCCATCGGGAAGATGATTGACGACATGATCAGGTAAAGGGTCCTTCCCCAACCCCTCTTTGGCTCTGCGACAGAAGCTGGAAAGTAACTAATTACCCATAATTAATTCCTCGTGATTAACTAATTCCTTCCTACAGCAGCAGTAAAATAACTTGTTACAAATCATGAATTGGTCCGACTTACAGTGTATATTAGCAGAAGACACTCAGGAATTGGAACAGTTCATAAGGAAGGTAGGTCTGATACTGAACATAAAGAAAACAAAAATAATGACCATAGAAGAAATACACAAATTCCATCTAGACAATGAGGAAATGGAAATAGTTAAAGAATTCCCATATCTAGGAACAAACATTGACCAGAATAAAGACTGCAGTCAGGAAAGAAGAAGAAGGCTAGGAATGGGAAGGGTAGCTATGAAAGAACTGGAAAAGCCACTGAGGAGCAAAGACATACAACTGAACACCAAAATCAGAATCATCCAGGCCATTGTATTCCTCATCAACCCCAGTACAGATGTGAAAAATGGACAGTGAAGGGAGCAGACAGAACGAAAATCAACTCCTTTGAAATGTGGGACTAGAGAAGCGTCCTTAGGATGATCCCATGGAGAGCCAAGACAACAAACAAATGGGTTTTTGAACATGTCAGACCAGTTCTCTCCTTGGAAGCAAAGATGGTCAAGTTGAGACTATTGTATTTTGGCCATATCATGAGAAGACACAGATCGCTAGAAAAAACAATAATGCTAGGAAAGGTAGAAGAAAGAGAGGAAGACCACAAACCAGATGGAGAGACTCAGTCAGGGAGTTTATTATGGGCAAGGACTCACTGCAGGATCTGGGCAGGACTGCAGCGGAGGAGAGCGATTCTTGGAGATGTCTCATCCACAGGTGCACCATGCATAGGAACCAACTCTAGGGCAGCTAACAACAACAAACTCGTGTATAAGTCTAGAGATGTTATTCAAAAAATTGCCCCCCAAAAATGAGTAGACAGGTCAATGCAAGTACCACACTAAAAGAACCATCCTCTGGTGAAAGGTAAGAGTGTAATCTGTCCTGGAAGCAGTGACCTACTCTCTAAAATCATCCCAATTTTTAGGGTGAGCACCAACAGTTAGTTATGTCTGCTGGAGTTTTGCAAGTTCTTTGGCATTGTTTTCCTTTGCTTCATCCTTTAGATCCTTTGCAGCATGCTCCTTTTACCCTCGACTTATCCATGGGTCATATCAAAATTCATAACTTTGTCACCCAAACCTGCCCTCAATTTATACATCAGGTCAAATTATAGTCAAATATATACAGTAATTCTCCTCCTATCTTCCTCTGACTCCCTTGTTTTATCTCCTGCTCCAGGTTCATGTTCATCATGATGATCATCTTGACAGCATTCTTGTGCGGGATGAACAATATCTATGTCCACTACCAGGAGTCCGAGCGGCTAGGAAGGTATGTCCTCTGGCTTTCATGGGTCTGGAGGGGATGGAGAAGGTGGAAAGGGGTCTAAGCTAAAGGGACTGGAGGGGCTGAGCTAGAAAGCCCCTGAGAAGGGCCAGGCCATGCAGGATGACACCGTCCAAGCCATCCTTGAGACAGGTGTCCATCCAGTCTCTGTTTAAAAACAGCCTCCAAAAAAGTAGACTCCAATACACTTTGAGGGAGCATGTTCCACTGTTGAACAGCTCTTACCCCTCAGGAAGTTCTTCCTAATGTTTAGCTGGAATCTCTTTTTCCTGTAGCTTGCACCCATTGTTCCTTGGATGGACATCTCTTGGGAGTGCTTTAATTGTGTCTTTCTGCATGGCAGAATGGGGTTGGACTAGGTGGCCCTTGGGGCTCTCCCAACTCTAAGGAGATTATTGCACACAGACGGGATAGGGACGGGATCGCTCTTCCATCCTTATCCCATCATTAACCCATCCACGACTGCAATAGTGCAAAAGGCTTTCAAATTGTAATGCTGATCCTGCCATTAACCTGTCATGAAAGCAGTGTTGCAATAACGTGAACTTCTGTTAATGCAAAATGCTGGCCAGTGTTGCTTTAATGGCAAGTTTATGATGGGATTGGTGCGACGTCTTCTCAAAGTCTTTTGCGTGATCATGATCAATTGCCCTTTTCAGATGGGTGAATGACTGGATCTGCGCGACATCATCCAAAAGTCCTTCCTGCGATCGCAAAGGAAAGGCAGGATAGGAATGGGACAAGGATGGGATAACCCCTGTGCGATAACCCCCTAAGAGTCTATTGTCCTATGGTAGACCCTGATTCCCAATGCAGAGCTGCATTTCTGCTTCCTCCCCCATTTTTCCCACAGCTTCAATGAGACGTTCCAGTTCCTCTTCTGGACAATGCTGGGGATGGAGGAGCATGACGTGGTGGACATGCCCCAGTTTTATGTGGCTGAGTTGGTGGGGAGAGTCCTCTATGGTGTCTTCACTATCGTCATGGTGGTGGTCCTCCTCAACATGCTCATTGCCATGATCACCAACTCCTTCCAGAAAATCGAGGTGAGTGCTTCTGTGCAGAACCCTGGTGAGACTCATGAGTCAAGGCCTCTGACTTTGCCCATTGCGTGCCACCCTATAGCAACAGCAAGTAGGAAGTACATTTCTGTACCGCTTATCTGGACCACAAGAGCTTAGTCCACCCCATGCCCTCTTGCTTCAGGACCCCCTTGCCATACCTGGATGATATGGGTGCCCACGGCTGTGAAACCCACTCTTTGCAACAGGTGGGCCAGATGTTACCCATTGCCCACATCCTCCTTTGTGTGCTTTGCAGAACGATGCCGATGTGGAGTGGAAGTTTGCTCGCTCGAAGCTCTACCTGTCTTTCTTCAGGGAAGGCCTGACGCTGCCTGTTCCCTTCAACATCATCCCTACTCCAAAGTCCATCTTCTACGTCATCAGGTAATTTGGGCATGGGAGGGAGAGACACACCTGAGAGAACCTGGATTCTCACACAAGGCAGGTGTCTGGCCGGAGAAAAACTACCTGGAAGACTGTTTTCTTCCTCTATATACAGCGGCATCACAAGGGAGGTGCCAACCGCACTAGATGGTGCTATAACATAGTGGTTCCCAAACTTTGGTCCTCCAGATGTTTTGGACTTCAGCTCCCAGAATTCCTGACTTTTGGCTGGGGCTTCTGGGACTTGAAATCCAAAACACCCGGAAGACCAAAGTTTGGGAATCCCTGAGGGATGAAGTAAAAGGAAAGCAGTGCCAAAGAACTTACAAAATTCCAGAGAGTGTCTGATCTATAGTGTACTTTTATTGTTCTGTTTTAGAAATGCTTTTAAACTGTTTTCAGCCAGTTTTCAGCTTTTAGTAGAATAGCTTTTAAAAAATGTTCTTATTATAATGAATGGTCTTCTAGTTGCACCTTGTTTCAACCTACATTGTGAACTGCCTTGGAAAAGGTGGCATGTAAATCAGGTAATCATTACATTTGCCAAACCCTGGTAGACATTTTTTAAAAATCTAAATTAAAATCTAAATATAATAAAAAAAAATTCAAAAAGGAAGGAGGAGAAAGAGGAGGAATAATAATAATGATGACAGTGTCTCCAATCCCCTGTTTCTCCGCACTCTTTCCAACATAGTTTTGATATTGCATTATTAATCCTAAGTAATTTAAGTGGATAACAGTACCATCGGTGTATAATTTTCAATGAATTGTCTCTCATTTGTGCCATCATTGATTTATAATTTGGATTTTCCTAAATCAAATTCCATTGTTTATCTTCTATTTTTATCCACAAATCTGACTCCCATACTAATCTCATTCCTTTGAATATACCAAATTTAGCTTTTTGAATTGCCTGATATACCTTTGGTTTGACTTGAACTATCATTACATATTGATTCTAATAAAGTTAATGCTCTCGGCGGGAGTGGGGGGGGCTTCTTTTCTAACCATATTTGTCTGAAGCGTATTAATTTGCATTAATTGCCACCAGGATGAGTTTATTGGATCCAGTCTTTTTAGTGTCTCTGAACAGCTGTGAACATTTGGCCTTGATGCTGCAAAGGACACTAGAACCCATCTGCTTGGTGTTGAGGGGTGGTGGTGGTATGTGCGCTGGTGTGTAGAATGCAAGAAGTCTAGTTTCTCCAACAATTCTGTGTCAATCCATCACACTTATCTGTGGATCTGTGTCTCACTTTTTATCTTTCTTTATTCACAGGGGTGTCTTTCGCTTCCTATGCTGTTACAAGCCCAAGCGGCAGCAGAAATACCCTCCGATTCCTACCATTGTAAGTTCCACTCAAAGGGTGTGCATTGATTGGGAGTTTCTGCATGGCAGAATGGGGTTGGACTGGATGGCCTTTAGGGTCTCTTCCAACTCTAGGATTCTCTGATTCTATGTATGCCATTTGCCCTGAAGTATGGTCAGTCTTTTGGTCAAAGTAGAGAGAGGCTCAGTGTGGATCTAAGGCCGCATTCCCACTTAGAAATAAATCGCTTTCCGAACCGTATGGATTGGTTCGGCAGCAGAGCGTGGTTCCCATCACATTTGCCCTGATTGCATTTTCTTGCTGCAAAATAAAATAACCCACTTGTGGTTCACATTGACAAATGAACTGATTCAAAATGGACCTACTCCAGCCGGCCAAAGGGCAAATTTAAATCGATTCCACTCCACATCTGGTTCACACATGTGCAGAATCAATTTATCCAAAACGACATGGAAACAAATCAGCATCAAAAAGATGTGGGCTAAATGGGTCTACCGCGTCACCCCCCCCTCCCTGAATCACTTCAGCGATTTGGTTCAAGTGCAAACCAGGGTCATTTAAGCTGGTTCAAACCTATTTGCAATCCGGTTTAAAAGGTAGTGGGAATGAGGCCTAAGAATAGGAAGAAGAGGGAGGAAACAGACATCCTCACACCTTGGCTCTCCCTACAACAGGCAGCCTAACAGTGACAGTCCTTTCTCCTCAGTCGAATCCGTGCGTGGAAGAAGGCGGCCTGCGGGCAGAGAGCCGCCTCTCCTACCGGCGCCAGGTGCTGAAGGCCTTGGTCCAGCGCTACATCGACACGGCCAGGAGGGAATTCGAGGAGAGCCGGAGGAAAGGTGAGTCCCAGGAGAATCAGCTCTTTCCCTCTGCTGGGGTTTGGCTGCCCTTCAAACGTCTCCATTTGGCTGGAATGGTCCTGATAAATCCCCCTGATTTGGGGGATACAGGGTACAAACCAAATGGGTTAAGCAAATGTGCAAAAAACACATTTCTGCCCTCACAAGCCCCAAAGTTATGCCTTCCCAAAAAAAAAATTCAGCCAAAAATGCACTGACATGGCATCACTTCTGGTTGCAGTAAGTGTGCCTTGTTTGGTCTGCCAGGGTCTGTGGAGTAAAAAACAAATCCCCCCTGTGCCATTTGTTTTCCACAAAGCTAAAAAAGGCCAATATGATTTTAGGCTGCATCAATAGAAGTATAAAATAATAATAATAATAATAATAATAATAATATAATTTATTTATATTTCCCGCCTCTCCCATTGGATTGAGGTGGGATTACAACAGTTAAAAGAGTAACAATAAAACATTCTTACAAGAAAACAATAAAACATTGAAATAAAACATTCCTTATAGTTAAAAGCATCAATTACCATGTGCAACTAATAGGCATAAAGTGATTAAAACATTCAGTGCAAAACTTATAGCCATAATATCTGCTACTTACTCAATTTCAGCGTTCTGAGTAGCATACAATATCACAATAGGTCAGATGGATAAGCCCGCCGGAAGAGATCCGTCTTCAGTGCTTTTTAAAAAGCCTCTAAGGTAGTAAGAAGATGAATCTCATCCAGTAGGACATTCCAGAGTTGGGGAGCCATAGAGGAAAATGCTCTCTTGGAAGTAGATGACAATCGTACATTAAGGGTGCGGGGCGGATTATGTAGGGAGAGGCGTTCCTTCAAGTAACTTGGGCCTGAGCCATATAGGGCTTGAAAGGTAACAACCAACACTTTGTACTGCGCCCGGAAGCTAATTGGAAGCCAGTGTAAGGATTTTAAGACAGGGGTTATATGATCGAATCTAGAAGTCCCTGTAAGCAATCTGGCCGCTGCGTTTTGGATCAGCTGAAGCTTCCGGACTTGATACAAAGGTAGCCCCATGTAGAGCGCGTTGCAGAAGTCTAATCGAGAGGTTACCAGTGCGTGTATCAATGTTTCAAGGTCCTCCCTGCCCAGGTAGGGGCGCAGTTGGCGTATCAGCCGAAGCTATATAAGTATAGTGTCTAGATCAAGGGAAGTAATAGTGCCACTCTATTCAGCTTTGGTCAGGCCCCACCTGGAATACTGTGTCCAGTTCTGGGCACCACAATTCAAAAAGGTGGTTTTGAAGTTGCAGCATGTCCAAAAGCAGGGCCACCAAAATGGTGAAGGGTCTGGAAACCATAAAACCCTATGAGGAAAGATTCAGGGAACTGGGGATGTTTACCCTGGAGAAGAGAAGATTAAAAGGTGACATGATAGCTCTGTTTAAGTATTTGAAGAAGTGTCATGTTGAGGATGAAGCAAGCTTGTTTTCAGCTGCTCCAGAGACTAGAATGCGGAACAATGGATGCAAACTCCAGGAACAGAGATTCCGCCTCAACATTAGGAGGAACTTCCTGACTTTAAGGGCTGTTTGACAGTGGAACACACTCTTTCCTCAGAGTTTAGTGGAGTTTCCCTCTTTGGAGGTCTTTAAGCAGAGGCTGGATGGCCATCTGTCAGGGATGCTTTGATTATTTGTTCCTGCATGGCAGAATGGGGTTGGACTGGATCAGGGCCCTTGTGGTCTCTTTCAACTCTATGATTCTATGATTCTAAGAAATGTACATGAGTGCAAAGCACCAAAAGCATGCTGGATATTGTATACTTACACTGGTGTGCAACCACTGCTCCCCTAAGATTGCTAGGGGAAAGAAGAGTCAGTCTTGCCAATGGCTGCATAGAATTTCAGGAAGCATTGCTTCCATGAAATGCAACACCTGCAGGAACCCCTTTCTTCTACAATAGCTTTCCCAAGCTCTGGTTTTCTATCCACAACAAGGCTTCCTTCTTCTGTTGTGTGTCTCTTTATGCTTGCAGATCTGGGGAACCGCCTGACGGAGCTGAACAAGTCAGTCCTTCGCCTTTACTCTGAAATGAAGCACCTTCGCCACTCTGTGGCCGCCAACCACACAGCCGCCAACCCCCTGGACGGGGCCAGCGTCCTGCGCAAGTACATCATGAAGGTGCGCAACAGCTTCCAGAACTACGACCACGATTCGGGCAGCTCCGGCCAGGCATCCCCTGTGGAAGTGGTCGTGCACCAGGAGGATGGGACCATCCCTGAAGAAGAAGGAGCGCCACTGGTCAGTCAGGAAAGCACCAAAGGAGAGGTCGAGGTCGAGGCGGTGGTAGAGGAGGAACCGCTGCAAGCAGAGACACTGACCGTCAGCAGTGAAAAGCCAACGGAGGAGCCAGAGACCTGACTCAAGAGGCAAATGGTGCACCCCTTTCTCAGCTGAGATGCTGCTATATGTCTCCCAAAGGGGACTAGTTGCTTGGCTATCATTGTTGTTCTTGTTGAGTGCCTCCAAGTCGTTTCCAACTGATGTGGCAACACTAAAGTGACCTTCACAAGGTTTGTTCAGAGGGTTTGCCATTGCCTTCCTCTGAAGCTGAGTAACATGGTCACCTAGTGGGTTTCCGTGGACAAGCCAGGAATTGAACCCTGGTCTCCAGAGTCCTAAACAGAGTTCATCAATATCACTGCAGCTGCTACTTAATTAATGGCGGCTTCCTACAAATCCTCTGAGACTTTCTCAAGCCTCCCTTTGTTATCTCTGCTCTGCAAAAGTAGATAGGAGTAAGTTGTCTTCTATATCCGAATAGGCAGGACTCTCTCCCAGAGCTGGTCTTGCACTCAGGTCTGTATCTGAAACTTGTGGCTCTGGATCCTCCTTTTGCTCTGGTTCAGCATCAGGTCCCTTGCTTCAGTCTCTGAGTTCAGGTCCAGGTTCTGGAAACAAGGCATGACACCACCTTTGAATTTGTTGGATTTATTTTAGCATAAGTTTTTGCAAAGATGGGTTTCCTTCATCAGACACCGCTGATGGCTTTAACGTCACTCCCTTAGTACATCTGTGGAAGTGGGCTGAAAATCACAAAAGCTCCTGCTAAAATAAATCAGTCTTAAAAGTGCTGCTGGAGTTCCCACCACCACCACCATCATTTTTGGCAGTTTATGTAGGAGCCTCTTGAGGTTTCTAGCCTGCTGCAGAAAACTGCCCATCCCTGATTCAAAGAGATGGTTCCGGTTTGAAAAGGATCTTTGAATTGAGATCACATCTTGTGTTCTCTCATTTCTTAGAAGTGACATGGCCGTGTTAGTTTGGAATAACAGTCTGCAGTTGGATCTTGTTGTACCTTTGAGACTAATAACTGGCAGAAAGAAATTGGTAGCTTACGCTTTCATAGTTTTAAGTCTACTTAATCAGACACACTAGGTCTCACTTCTTAGGGATGTAAACTCCCATATATTTCATTCTCATAGGAAAGGACAAATTTTACCATTTTTTCCTGCAGTCCTTAAACTGCAAAATGTTTGAACATTTTTCACAGTTCAGGATTTATTCTGAGGGTTTTTGTGCAAAAAATGGCATTTTCTGTGCAGAAAACATGGTTTTCAGTGAAACAGTAGTACTTTCTGTGTAGAAAATCATGCTTTTTATGCAGGAAACTTGCTGACTGCGCAGAAAATGATGTTCTTTGCACAAATACCAAAGTACTTTTTTTTTTGGCAGACAATTTATAAGTCCCCAACTTTATCTCCCCAGGATTGTCTTGGCCAGAGTTTCCTAAGTGTCTTTTTTCCCGTAGTTTATTATTGAAATGTTTTCTAATAGTCTATTGGTTTCATAACTCAATAATTTAGTAAATGCATACTATCATTAACTTAATAAATATTTTATTGATAAAATGCCTTGTTGTGGCTTTTTTAGTTTTGACAATTATATCAGAAACGATGGGGGATACTCGAAGGCAATGATATTGTGTGCAGGGCTGAGCCAAAACAGGGATGATGCTTCCATTTCCACTCTGTGCAATCATCCTGACCCTTTCAACAAATTTTAGGGAGACTCCAGATGATGGGGTCCCCTATTTTCCAAACCAAGTCTTCTGACTCCCCCTCACCCCCAGACATGTGGAAAAAATGAAGAAACTTTGGTTCTTGATCCACCAAATGATAGAAATGCTATCATATCGAATGCTAATAGCTCAGTTGTGGAAAATGGATTTACTCCCTACGACAAAAGAGTGGCTTATGAAATTATTAGAAATGGACAAAATGGTCAAATTAACTCACTTGTTGAAAGATGGGGATGCTAATAGTTTCAAAGAAGACTGGGACATAGCAATTAAAGCTGTAAGTAATATATGGGGTGACTTAATGGCGATTGGTTTACTAAATTGAAGCTGATATTTTAAGGTTATCAGTTTCATGAGGTTGATGGAAGAAGCAATAACTACAAAATAAATGCTATCACATAATCGTAATTCACCAATAACCAGGATTTACTAAGAGAAAGTCAATGGATTATATGACGATGGGTGGAGGGGGAGGATGTTATTATCGGCTGGAAATTCTTTTTTGTTCATTCCCAAGGTCTGTTATTTCTATTGTTTATAAGTTTATTATTTGATAAAAGTTAAAAAGAAAGAAGGGGAGGATGTTAATTTCTCTTTATTCTGAAACGCACAAACCTACACACGCGGCAGTTCTTTAAAATTCTCCTTTGCCTTTTAATCTTCCCAGGGTTGGTAACTTTTGGAGGTACAATGTTTATTTCTCCTGATGAATGAAAATCCTTCCTTAATAAACAAATACTTGTTTTAGAGGTTGAGGGAGTGTGACTTGCCCAAGACCACCCAATGGTTTTTCACGGCTGAGGGGGGATTGGAAACTTGGTCTCCCAGAGTCCTCAAATGAGACGGATGCCGTGATTTCTATTAAGCAAAATGGAAAATGCAAAGCACACATTGGTGATCCCTTTATCAAGGCAACTGGAAGGGGCTCAAAAACATGGAATCATACAATCCTAGAGTTGGAAGAGACCCCAAGGGCCATCTAGTCCAACCTGGATTCTGCCATGAAGGAAGACACCATCCAAGCCGTCCCTGGGACAGATGGCCATCCAACCTCTGCTTAAAAACCTTCAAAGAAGATACACTCCATGACAATCCAAGACAGCAGTGTCTTCCACTTTCAAACAATTTCTGCAATAAATACATTTTTCCTGATGTTGAGGCAGAATCTCTTTTCTTGTAGCTTGCATGAATTGTTCCATGTCCTGTTCTCAGGAGCATCAGAAAACAAGCTTGCTCCCTTCTCAATGTGACATTATCCCTTCAAATATTTAAACAGGGCTATCATATCACCTCTTAACCTTCTCTTCTCTAGGCTAAACATCCCCAGCTCCCTAGGTCTTTCCTCATAGCGCATGGTTTCCAGACCCTTCACCATTTTAGTCGCCCTCCTTTGGACCCGCTCCAGTTTCTCCACATCCTTTTTGAATTGTGGTGCCCAGAACTGGACACAGTATTCCAGGTGGGGCCTGACCAAAGCAGAATAGAGTGGCACTATTACTTCCCTTGATCTAGAAACTATACTTCTATTGATGCAGCCTAAAATTGCATTGGCCTTTTTAGCTGCCGCATCACACTGTTGACTCATGTTCAGCTTGTGGTCTCCTTGGACTCCTAAATCCCTTTCACTTGTTAAGCCAGGTGTCCCCCATTCTATGTCTGTGCATTTCAGTTTTTTGCTCTAACTGCAGTACCTTACATTACTCTGTGTTGAAATTAATTATGTTACTTTAGGCCCAGCCTTCTAATCTGCAGTCATTTCAAATTTCGGGAACCGTGTAAATATAAGATTGTATGTACAGCACTGTGTAAATTTACAGCGCTATATAAATAAAGGTTAATAATAATAATAATAATAATAATAATAATAATATAATAATAATCCTCTCCTCTGTGGTATTAGCATGATACTAGCTTTCCAAGTTGACTGGCTTCTTCATCAGGCAAAGACTGCAAGAAAAAAAAAACCTTGCAAGGTAAACGACAAGAGATGTTGTTAATGCCCTGTTGTGATTAACCCTGACAAATTTTGATTCCATTTATGTGCAGTGCTTATATCCACCTGACCAGCATTGGAAAAGTGACTTTTTTGGGGGGACTGCAACCCCAGAATCCCCATCCAACATGGTCAATGTGTGAAAGTCTGCATCTTAGGGTCAACCCATGCAGTGTATGCAAGTTCAATTCCATTTATTTAGGATGCTTTATATCGACTTGACCAGTGCTTGAAAAGTTACCCCCCTTTTTGTACCACAGCATCAGATTCTGGCTGGGGATTCTGGGGGTTGCAGTCCAAAAAAAAAAAAAAAAAAAAGGTGGACCACTTTTCCAAACTCAACAATACCCTTCCAGAGCTCTTTTCTTCCGAAGCTATTGGCTATAAATAGCCCCACAGCGAGGAAGGGTAAAGGGGAATTCCTATGGCTTCCAGAAATAGCCCTTTGGCCTTCTCCACCTGTTGTGTCAACCACAGCCGAGAGAGTCGGTCGGAGGAAGCGAAACGGACGCAGAAGAACCACCGAGGGGTCTGTCCCCACCATTCCCAACAACAACCAAGAAGTAGCAGGTAACAGACCCAGCTTCTTTGGCAGTTTTCCCGGTTGTGGGGCCGGTGGGATGTCAAGAGGCTTAGACCCTGGTCAGCATTCCTGAGCCTTAAAGGCACCAGCATCTGGCCAGCGGAAGACCAAAGTCCAGGCACAGTTGGCCCTCTGCATCCACAGATTCTGTATCCACCAATTCAAGCATCCACGGCTTGAAAATATTTTCATACACACACACACATTCCAAAAAGCAAACTTTGATTTTGCCATTTCATATTAGGAACCCCTTTTTACTCTGCCACTGCATTTAATGAGACTTAAGCATCCACGGATGTTGTTATTCACAGGGCTTCCTGGCACCAAGCCCCAGTAGCTATCAAGCTCCCACTGTATCTCTTCCTTCCTTCCTTCCTTCCTTCCTTCTTTCCTATGTATCTACTGTATCTTCTTTGGATGTCTTTAAAAAGAAGCTGGATGCCCATTTGTTGGGGGTGCTTTGACTGAGAGTTCCTGTGCCCCTTGGGATCTTTTCCAATTCTAGGACTATCTATCTATCTATCTTTCAAAAAGTAATCCTTGATTTTGCCATTTTATATAAGGGACATACCATTTTATTATGCCATAACAGATAGAAAAAAATGAAATGCACAGATATAAGATGGGGGACACCTGGCTGAACGAGACAACATGTGAAAGGGATCTAGGAGTCCAAGTAGACCACAAGTTGAACATGAGTCAACAGTGTGAGGCAGCAGCTAAAAAGGCCAATGCAATTTTAGGTTGCATCAACAGAAGTATAGTGTCTAGATCAAGGGATGTAATAGTGCTTTTCTATTCTGCTTTGGTCAGGCCCCACCTGGAATACTGTGTCCAGTTCTGGGCACCACAATTCAAAAGGGATGTGGAGAAACTGGAACATTTCCAAAGGAGGGCGACTAAAATGGTGAAGGGTCTGGAAACCATGCCCTATGAGGAGCGACTTAGGGAGCTGGGGAGGTTTAGCCTGGAGAAGAGAAGGCTAAGGAGAGATATGAGAGCCCTGTTTAAATATTTGAAGGGATGTCATATTGAGGAGGGAGCAAGCTTGTTTTCTGCTGCTCCAGAGAAGAGGACACAATGGAGCAGTGTGGTATTTATTTGATTTAGTTTCGGGATTTTGGTTGTCGTTTCCATTTGTGACCAAATTTGCCACAAATGAAAGGTCCATCATGTCCATTGGTATCTGTGGTCGACCCAGACTATCATGTGATAGTATGCTGCCGGCTGTCAAAACAGCTCAAAACAGCGAATTAAAAAAGAGCATCAATTTGAAGGGATGTGAAATTGAGGATGGAGCAAGCTTGTTTTCTGCTGCTCCAGAGAATAGGACCAGGAACAATGAATGCAAGCTCCAGGAAAAGAGATTCCAGTTCAACATTAGGAGGAACGGCCTGACGGTAAGGGTTGTTTGACAGTGGAAGACTCTCCCTTGCAGATTTTTGGTGGTATCTCCTTCCTTGGAGGTCTTTAAACAGAAACTGGATGGCCATCTGTCAATGGGGATGCTTTGATTGAGAGTTCCTGCATGGCAGAAAGCGGTTGGACTGGACGGCCCTTTTTGGGGTCTCTTCCAGCTCTATGGTCCTATGATTCTATTATTCATTTTTACCCACTTTGTGACCTTGTTTTCAATGTCTCTGTTGAACAATATGGCCAAGAAATAAAGATAATGTTATTTTGCTTTCTGTTTAGGGAGCTGTCAAGGTGTGGATTATGGAGAGGGCCCTTTTCGAAACGTCTCTGGCAATGTGTCTGATGTGGATGTTTCCAGGAGACCTCCAGGTATGCAAGTATTAAGTCCCTATATTGGGAGATAGGCGGGATATAAGAAAATAAAACAACAACTACAACAACTACAACAACATTAAGAAACAGAGCAAAATGGTTTGTCTTTTTAGTGAGCTTAGAAACATTGATGTTTGGGGCTCCAGATTGCAGAATCCCTCAGTCTTAGGGAGCTGTAGCCCATAAAAAGTAACTCTTCTAAGCTCTGTGTGCATTACGATGTCCTGACCCCTAAATCTCAGCACATCAAGAATTATTTTAATTTAAGATTTAGCACACATAAAGGCTATAGAGCCACTCTTGTTCAGTACTGAAGACCCCATTGAGTGTATGGCCTGCACAATGAGTGGGATCATTGACCAATTGGGAAAGGTTCATGACTGTCATGGAATCCATGTTGGCATGGTCCAGAATTTCAGTGTTTGCAAATAGCAATTTAAGTCCAGGATGGTTTATAACGTTTAATCAAGGAACACGAGAGACACTGCAGACTAGGCCAGCCAGAAAAATCAGCGGTAGCAGAACATGTAATAAACCAACAACAACTCTCAGGTCAGAATACACAGGAAACCATTGAAATCTACAAACACCTGGACAATTTCAACAGGAAAGAAGATACCCTTAAAGTGAACAAAGAGCCTTTACAGACCAGCACTTTGAGCCGGCCGGCAGCCAAACTAGGGCTAAACTAGGGTGGAACATTCTCATGCTCCGAGCCCTAGTTCCGCTGCCCAGCCACCGTTATGGCATGTGCCTGTCCACATGGCACCATGATGACACACGCTGGGCACTGGCCGAAATGGCACTGGCCGAAAGGGGCATTGTGATGCCACGTCACGGCGTTTATGATGCCCTTTCCAGGGTGCAAAAAGAAGCCGCCTAGAGTGTCTTCTTTTTGCTCCCTCTGGGGGCCGCAGCGTGTGGTTGCTGTGGTTTCCATCCAGGGCAAATACAGGTGGTGTTTAGCCACTCATCTGTCGAGCCCCAAAGTTTGGCTTCAAGTCCTAAAAAACAGCAAAATCAAGACCCAGCAAAACGCAAATGAAAAACCACTCAGGTTCAGGGGTTTTCCCAGCAGACATTGGATCTCTAATTCAACAAACACAAATCCTCTTTGCTTATCCTCCCACCCTGTGGTCTTGCCATTGAACAACAGACCAACACAGAGATTAACATGGAAATCACTTAACCAGGGGTCACACATTATATGTGTGTGTGTGTGTGTGTGTGTGTGTGTGTCTATATATATATATATATATATATATATATATCCAACTCACTTTCATGCCAGCATTCTCTGAAGATAACAGCCACGGATGCTGGTGAAACATCAGGAATAATCTCTTCCAGAACATGGCCACAGAGCCGCCCCCCCAAAAAACACAAAAAACTATTAACAGTGTAGATATGGATATGTGCAAGGAAAGCATCCCATTCCCTCCGTGGTCTCTTTCTCGCTCCTTCCTTTTCCCACCCAGGTCTTCTCCTTCCCCATTCACAAACGGGACCTCTTCCCCGTCCGAGAGTCCCCCCTCGACATGGCCGCCACTTCGTTTGATGACCAGTACAAGGGTTGCGCGGCGCAGATGGAGTCCGAGCTGAAGGACCTGAACCTCACGGAGTTTGCCACCAACCGCCTCTACGCCGAAGCCTGGGAAGAGGCAGAATCCAAATGGAAGGAGAGGAAGGCCTCCCTTCCGGAGCTGCCCCTGGGCATGAAGCCGGAATACGCCATTGCCCTCCTGGCCTACACTGCCCAAGGGCGCTTCCATAGGGACTTCAATGCCGCTGTGAGGGAGGCTGGCCGCACGAGGGATGCCTATCTCACCAACTTCCACTTCAAGACCTTCCACTTTCTCTTGACCAGAGCTCTCCAGACCCTGAGTGCCACCTCTTCGCCCAGGTGCCAGAAGGTCTACCGCGGGGTCAGGAGCATCCGGTTCATCTCCGAACGCCTCCGGCCGGTCCGCTTTGGCCGCTTCACCTCCTCGTCGCTGAAGAATGAGAGCGCCTTGCAATTTGGCACGGACACCTTCTTCACCATCCAGACCTGCTACGGGGTCAACATCAAGAACTTCTCCTTCTTCCCGGGTGAAGAGGAGGTCCTCATCCCCCCCTTTGAGATGTTCAAGGTGGCCAACTTCACCAAGGCCCCCCAGACCACCTTCATCCACCTCCTCTCCCTCGAAGACTCCAGCATCCACAACTGCGTCTTCGTGAAAGGTAACGGATCCCTGCCATACAGAGGGAAAATGGACTTTAAAGAGCCATATGGCCCCATAGCATCTGCAGCAAGGAAGGTACGCCCGTTGGGCCATTTACGGGATCCCATTTTGTGGCCCACAAAATGCCCCTTTGAGGTCTTTCCCTCCAGAGATCCCACACCTCCCAGGAGAAAAAAAGGTGAACCAAATTTTCAGCTCCAAACATAAAAAGTGTTGGGAAATTTCAGCATTTTCTCTTCCCTTTCTCTTTGCTATTTAGAGCAAGTGGGATTTTAGATAGCAGAGTATTTCCTGCATGCCAAACTCTGCTAGCACTAAATTGCATGGCAATAAGTACCTTTTGTAACACACCGTGCGATCCAGGTCATTTCCGTTCAGAAGTTACTCTTACACAAAGATTTAATTCCATGGACAGTGGGCCCTTGTTATCCCCTGGGATTTGGTTCCAGGAGCCCCAGTGGATAACAAAATCCGTGGATGCTCAAGCCCCTTTCAATCCAATGGCATATCAAAATGGTATATTTTATATAAAATGGAAAATCAAGGTTTGCTATTGGGAATTTATGCTTTTTCTGAATATTTTCAAGCTTTTTAGCTTGAATCTGTGTATAAAAAATCTGTGGGTAAGGAGGACTGACAGTAATTCTTCTCTCCCTTTTGGGTCACCATCTTCTTCCTCCCACACTGAAAGATGGTGAGATTAAAGATTTCTTCTTTTACCTGATCTATTCCTTATCTAGCTAGGATGTAGGCTCCCAACGCATACATAGAGTCCAGCCATTTGTAAACTTTTCATTAAATGCATGTTACCTCTCTTGATTGTTTTTTTGAGTCAGCATTAGTTCTCAGAGAAGCAGTGGCAGAATGGGACACGCTTTTTATTTGGGTTATTCTGCCAATGGAAGTCAATCTCTAGCAAGCTTGGCTTTGATATTTTTGATTTGTGAAGATGTAAAAAAAAAAAAAATGCCTTGTTTATAATGACATTTATTTTCTGTTTTTGTCTGTTGCAGAGAAAAAGTGCAAATTGCAAAAGTGCCCCTTCCATTCAGGTGAGTGAGAGATGCTGGGGAAAAAAAATATATATATATATATATATGGAACCAGTGTTGCGTAGTGGTTTGCATGTTGAACTATGACTTTGGAGACAAGGGTTTCAATCCTGACTCAGCCATGGAAACCCACTGGGTGACCTTGGGCAAGTCACACTCTCTCAGCCTCAAGAGAAGGCGATGGCAAACCCCATCTGAAGAAACGTTCCAAGAAAACCCTGTGATAGGCTTGCCATAACAAATAGATGCACACATAGACCATTCCCATGGATAACTTTTTAAATGTCTTTCTCTTCCCCAACCCTGTTGATTTTACCTTTACAGGTGCCAGCCACAGCCATTTCTCTGCCCATGCCCAGATGCCCTTCTTTCTCTGGGGAGTCCTACTCATTACGGCTGTACTTTTTGGATCACCGGGACTCCTCTGACCTCCATGGCTCCTATCTCTTTCTCTGAATACTTTTGAGAACTCACTCCTGGAAAAGAAAAGGAAATAAGAGAATAGCATGGGATTAAGCGGACTCTCTTTGCATTAGATTCAGAGCCTGGCACCAGCTGCAGATACAGCATTTTCTAGTCTGAATGTGCATCTGGATAGAGCATTGTTGCCTGTTGTGTGTTACCCATCTGCTGTTGAAGTAGGGCTTTAAATGGTGTAAATGTTAGGTGAGCCACAAATGTTAGAAGGCAACTAAGTTGTTAGAAGAAACGTCTGGAAACCCACTGCTATGAAAGTTGAGGGATGTTTAGCCTGGAGAGGAGAAGATGAAGAAGAGATGATAATAATAATTTTAACTGAGTAAAAAAGATAAATTAAGGCACAGGACTTTTGGTCTGACTGAAGTTGAAGGAGTGAAAATGGTTTCATGTGTGAAGACTTTTGTGTTGCAATTGCAATGCAGCTGCGTTGATATTTTGCACTGATTGATTGATTCTGGGAAAGTCACACACTCTCAGCCTCAGGGGAAGGCAATAGCACCCTTCCACTGAAGAAATCTTGCCAAGAAAACCTCATGATAGAATTGCCTTAGGGCCACCATAAGTCGGAAACAAGTTGAAGGCACACAACAACAAATCACCGCACCAAGAATAACTAATGTGTACAGAAAGGATGGGGATGTTTTTGGGAACTTTTGGGGGCTCAAAAAAACAAAAAGGACTTTAATCTAGCCTTGATGATGAACAAATAAATGGACCCAGATTTCGTGGGTGACATTCTTAGGATACTTAATGCCGTTGGTGTGGGGACAGAGCTGGCATCTATTCAACATCTTTATCAATGACTTAGATGAAAGAACAGAAGGCAAACTTATCAAATGTGCAGATAACACCAAATTAGGAGGAGTAGCTAATATCCCAGAGGGCAGGATCACTATTCAAAATGACTTGCATAGATTAGAAAGATTGGTCAAAACTAAGAAAAAGAACTTCAGCTGGGAGAAATATCTGGCAAACCCAGGGATGGTTGGAAACCTCCATGTCTCCATCCAACACTGGCCCCATCACCGCTTCAATGACCCCTTCCTTACCTTCTTGCTAGCAAATTCCTCGCTTGACAATGGGGTGCTGGTGGTTGTGGGGTGGACACACTTATTAAATGGCAGGACCCTGCTTGGATGTGGCATCCACCAGCCTCTCCTCCATGACTGTGTTCCTCACTGTCAATTTGGGGCTAGAACCCGGGTGGCTGGATTATCAATGGATTATCACACCTGGAGCACTGACTTCAGATGCTTCATAGGCTTCCAAAGTGCTAAAGAAAATAAAGAAGGTACATTCCGCTTCCTTTTCTACCCCACCTCACCATCACGCATGTACCAATCATCAAAATTATCAGAACTAGTCATACTCTTCCCTCAACAGATTTGCACAAGAAGACCTAGAGATAGTTTTCTCAGGTTTAAAAAAAACTGTGATATTTTATTTGCAGTATTTTGCACTTTTAGACAGGTCCTGTGCACCTAACCCCAGTGAACGTGGAGGGACCAATGTACTTACTTTTAAGGAATGCAGCTCTGCTTAAACACCACACGATGCCGCTGGTGATGCCGAAAAGTGGCTCAACCAGACAGTTGCAATGAACCTGAGTTCAACCCATGATGTCCACCACACTCCCAAGCAATGTGCAATGCACCAGCCCCCATTTGATGCTGCGGTTCCTCCTTCCCCCTTTTGCATCACCTCTTCCCTGCTCTCCATCTTGCTCTGCAAGGTACTTTCCAGCCTTTTGACCCATCCGCCCTCCTTTTTTCCTTCCCTGTTTCCCCCCCGGAGGCTCTGAATAATTGATGCCCCTGTCCAAAACGATCAGAAAGTCTTGGGGCGGAAGAGGAGGCAGAAACACAAGGAGCAGCAATAAGGGCTGGAAAGATGCCGCTGTGGCCGTAAGCTTAAAATCGCACAAACTGTAGAGTTGGAAGGCACACCTGAGGGTCATGTAATCCCAGCCCTCTGCCAAAGATGCAGGAAACCCACCACTAAAGCACCCAAGGCCTTGTGCCCCCCCCCCCCCCAAGCATTGTGTAAAAGCCTAAAGTAAAGGAGTGTGCACATGGCCTTTGGATGTGTGGATGGCATTGCAGACCCTGCCAATGAAAAAGTCCTGCAACTTCAAGCCTACATCCTCTGACTCCCCCACCCCACGTCTCCCAGGATGCTTTTCATAAATTCATAGAATCCTAGAGTTGGAAGAGACCCCAAAAAGGGCCATCCAGTCCAGCCCTATCCTGCCATGCAGGAACTCACAATCAAAGCATCTCTGGCAGATGGCCATCCAGACTCTGCTTAAAGTCCTCCAAGGAAGGAGACTCCACCAAAATCTCTGAGGGATTGTGATCCACTGTCAAACAGCCCTTACTCTCAGGAAGTTCCTTGTAATATTTAGGAGGAATCGCTTTTCCTGGAGCTTGCATCCATTGTTCTGGGTCCTGTTCTCTGGAGCAGTGGAAAACAAGCTTGCTCCCTCCTCAATACGACATCCCTTCAAATATTTAAACAAGGTTATCATATCACCTCTTAACTTCCTCTCCTCCAGGCTAAACATACACCGCTCCCTTATTCTCTCCTCCTAGGGCTTCATGGTTTCCAAACAAAAACAAAACAAACAGCTTCATTTATATACCGCTTCATACCACCTGAAGAGCGTTTAAGCGGTTTACAGCTGTAAGCTACTTGCCCCCAACAATCTGGGTACTCATTTTAGCGACCTTCTTGGAAGGATGCAAGCCTGAGTCAAGCTTGAGCCCTTTTGTTTGTCTTGAACCTTATGGTTTTGAGTGAGTGGCTGCAGTATAGGCATTGAACTACTGCGCCACCAGGGCTTCCTTCAAGGCCCTTCATCATTTTGGTTAGGGCAACCTTTGGACACACTCATTTTCTCAAAAAGGAATTATGATGCCCAGAACTGGACACAGTTTTTCCAGGTGGGGCCTGACCAAAGCAGAATGCAGTGGCACTATTACTTCCCTTGATCTAGATGCTATACACTATACTATATTGATGCTGCCTAAAATTGTATTGGCCTTTTCAAGTTCACCCAAGTTAAACTTGTAATCTACTTGGACCTTTCACACATATAAGTCTCCTTAAGCCAGGTGTCCCTCATCTTATATTTGTGCATTTCATCCCCCCCTCCCCCAAGTGCAGTACAGAACCTTACATTTCTCCCTGTTGAAGTTCATTTGGTTAGCTTTGCCCCAGCTTTCTAATACTGTGATGATGATGATGATGATGATGATGATGTTTATTTATAACCCACTCCTCTAATGAAATACTCAGAGCGGTATTTCTAATCTAATCTATTCAGGTCATTTTGAATTGTGAATTCTTCTCTGGAATATTAGCTATTCCTCCTAATTTGGTGTCATCTGAAAATTTGATAATCATGCCCTTTCCTTTTCCCCTTTCTCTTCCTTTCCTTTCCCCTTTCCCTTCCTTTCCCCGTTCTTCTTTTCCCTTTCCTTTCCTTTCTCTGTTCTTCCTCATGTCCTTTAAATAAACATCATCGGAAGACGCATCTCTTCCGGCATAATCTACCCGGCTCCTAAAATCTTTCAGCCAATTCCCAACTCCCTATCCCCCCCCCCCCCCATTTTGTTGCTACCCATGCTGTGGCCAGCATTGCAGTTTTTATTTGTGTATTATGTTGTGTTGTATTTCTATTGTCAGTAATTTAATTTTAAACTTAACTAGTTTAATCCTATTTTGGGGGGGGGGGGGAGGTTGGGATGGAATTCTTGAATTATTTTAATCTGTAATCTGTTTTTTAACCTTGTTGTACCCCGCCTCAATTGTTTTACAGAGGGGAGAGTAAGAAATAAACATTATTATTATTATTATTATTATTCCCCTTTCCTTTCCTTTCTTTCCCCCTTTCTCTTTTTTCCTTTCCTTTCCCCTCCCTCTCCTTTCTTTTTCTCTTTCCCCACTTTTCATTTCCCTTCCTTTTCCTTTCCCCTTTCTTCTTCTTTCCTTTCTTTTCCTTTTCTTTTCCATCCTTCCCTTCCCCTTTTTCTTTTCCTTTCCCCTTCCCCTCTTTTCCTTTCCTTTTACCACTTTCCTTTCTCCTTTCCCCTGTCCTTCCCTTTCTCCCTTTTCTTCTCCTTTCCCTCGCTCTCAGCCATCCGCCTCTTCTGCTCCGCTGCCTGTGTCTGCACCATAATCTCAGGTGAAAGAGAGCTTTCAGGGACATTGGAAATGAAGGTGCAATGAAGAGAGGGACTCCCCATAGGCTTGGAGAGGAAAGAGGACAGGAGGCAGGCCGGGTCGTCCTTGCTGTGGGGCTGCTGCTGCTGCTTTATCTGGGCCTCAGAGGAGCTCTGTTTGCTTCCAGCCTGGCCTTCAAAGATGCTGGTGGGCCACGTGGCACTTGGCACGTTGTCCTTGTGAGCCACCTTGGACGGCTGCCATGCAACCATCCTCTTCTGGCACAAGAACTGGCTTGAGCCTTAGCACAGAGTCTGGCAAAGGAGGTTTGCAGGAGTGTTATGATCATGTCCGCAGTGTCAGAATTGTGACTTTGTGGCCACCGTGAATACAGAACCGTTTAGGTAACCCGATGTCAGGCTGGGCCAGGAGAAGTTACTCAATTAAGTGTACTCCCAGCTATTTATTTTGAGAGCCAGTGTGGACTATGACTCTGGAGACCAGGGTTCAACTCCCAGCTCAGCTATGTCCAGCTTGCGATCTACTAGGACTCCTAGTTCCCTTTCCCCTGTATAAGTCTCCTTAAGCCAGATGTCCCTCATCCTATATCAATGCATTTCAATTTTTTGCCCTAAGTGCAGTACCTTACATTCCTCCCTGTTCAAGTTCATTTTGTTAGCTTTGGCCAGCTTTCTAATCTATTCAGGTCATTTTGAATTTTGATCCTGTCTCCTTGGGAGAAAGCCACGCTGGTGCCTCGTTCCTTGATTGACTGCCTCTTGCCTTGGAATCTGCCTGGACTCTGACTTTTCTTCCAGATTACCCTTTGGACTACTTCTCTGGACTCGTGAAGGACCTGGACTGGACACGATGACCACTGCTTTTCGACAGATGCCTTGGTGAGCTTGGGCTCCCTCTCCTTGCTTAAGAAGCTGGGAGTATGTCTGGCTTCCCAAGGGCAAAACAGGACACCTTGGTGCAAGGCTTAGAGCTCAGTGACGACACACGGTGAAGCCAGGAGTGGTTTTGAAGAACTTTATTATGACTATCATTTCTGTCTCTGGTCCCAGTTCCTTGCATCTTATCTGTGGTGAGGATTTGCAAAATGGGATGTGAAGGTGACAAAGAAAAGGTGCAATGACGGGCAGGAAGCAAGAGATGACACCACCAGCCAGGTACACCTCCCTTCCCTCCCGAGTCAGAAATTTTAATGGTAGCAAGAAAGCAAAATGGGAAACGAGGAGCCTTCTTCTGACTCCCTTCTCATGCCCTCCTGTTGCCCCTTGAAAACTCTGGGGTGGCTCTTCTCTTTTCCTCCAGCGGTGGTTGGTGACTCCCATGTCAGTGGGATAGGGAACCCACCCCACATTTTAAAGTAAGCCTTAAAGGAGTGCTGCTTTGTTCAGTGGTCCTTTGAGCCTAGCCAAAACCTGGGATGGATTCAGTGGCCCACTGACCTGGGAGACATGGCTTTCCTTGTTGCATGACTGCAGCAGAAATTCTGTGGCTGCCAACAAGCAGGAGAGGAATGGATGGGGAAAGTGGGAACCAGCAGCAAAAGGAGAAGACCGTATTCCAGGTGGCACGGCACTTAAACCGGTTTATTTCTCCAGTGTGAATGCAGCCTCCCTTCCTGTTGGCTATAATGGCTCCAGGGGCTGCTGGGAGCTGCAGTCTATTCACAATGGGAAAGTCCCCCCACTCCCCAATCTCCTGCATTGCAAGAACCAGTTGGAAAAACAGGCAATGGGCATGGGGAAAAGGCACAGACAGGGGACATATGTTTGTGCCCAGGCAAAAGACGACCGCTCTTGTTGGCCGTAATGTCCCTGCCATGGACATAAGTGGTCAGTCTGCTCTAGGTTTAGGCCTGAACTTCCCCATGAAATGTCCCTTCCTTTCCCAAATTTGTAGCATTGCAGTAATTAAAACCTCCAGCTGAGCCATTAGAAATCCGGTTTAGGCATCCCAAGAAAAGAGGCAACAGCCAAAGCGAGCCAGGGAAGGCAGATAGAACAAGCAGGAGACACTTATCCAGGTGATTTCTAAATTGTGAATTTAGATTCCGAATTTTCAATGTCAATGGTTTTAAAATGTGTATGTCTTATTTGTCCTTTTAAACTGCTGCATATTTTAATTAATGTGTGTTTTAATTGGTGTTGTGCATTATTGATTTGTTCTCGTTCCCTGCCTTCATCCATGAGGAGAGGCAATCAAGAAATAAATATTAATATTGTTGTTGTGGTTGTTGTTGTTATTGATTAACTGATTATTAGTGTGGTGTAATGGTCTGAGAGTAGGATTAGGACACTGGAAGACTAGGGTTCAAATCCTGGCTTGGCTATGGAAACCCAGTGGGTGACTTTGGGCAAGTCACATTCTCTCAGCCCCAGAGGATGGCAATGGCAATCCTCCTCTGTACAAATCTTTCCAAGAAAATCCAGTGATAGGTCACCATAAGTTGGAAATGACTTGAAGACATACAACATGATTCTATGATTCTATGATTCTAACAGCAACTATTAGAAGACATCACAATGGCTCCGTCTCTGCAATGCTGGAAATTTGGGGGTCGAAGGAAAATTTCCTGGGAGGAGAGGCAGAATTCCAATTAGGGGCAAACCCTCCCTGCATGGCTACTACTCCTGCATGTCAAGTCCGATGCTTTTTGTAGTCATGGGGTCTTCACAATTCTTGGCCCAGGACATTCCTCTGTACCCCATACTTATTATCCAGCCCCAGAAGACACCTTGGAGCTCAACCTCTTCATCATGCGTGGCCAGCTTTGCTTTCCCCGGTGCTGCAAAAGCTAGGCCTGGTGAGTTGGAAGTGGTGGCCATTGCCCATGCGACGCAGTGCCAGGGGATCTGCAACTCCCTCGGAGGACTAAACCTTGGAGAGCATTCCCAGGTGTGGAGCAAGGACGGACTAAGGGGTACGTCACCCCACTTTTCCTGGTTTTCCAGAAGTTTCAGATGGCCTGTCCCATGATCAGCACACTCATGATGAAGACCATGCCAAAAAACACCCACATGAAGAAGCGGTCCATCACTTTGGCCACTTTCTTCCACTCCCCAGTCCGCTTCGAAGCTGCCTTCTGGTCCCGGAAGCAGTTGGCAATGTACTCCACGTTCCTGAGGATGCTGCCATGGTGGCACAGGCACCGGCTCTTGGCACACGGGGGCTCATCCGGACCCTCACCGGCTCCCCCTTCCAGGTCCACAAATTTCCCTGCTTCGCCCCAGACCAGTTCTGCAGAAGGAGACCGAAGTGGTGGGGCTTCTTCCTTCCGAGGAGATGCACCTTTGCTGCCAACCTTCCCCTTGCCCTTGGGCACCTCCTTGCTGTTCTTCCCGTTGGCCACCCGGACCTTGGGGACTGGGTCAGTCTCCGGCCGGGGGCTTTTGCAACTCTCACCAACCTCATAGACAAAGAAGATGCGGGCCATGTACTGGAGAATGAGCTTCTTGGCCCACTGGGGGACAGGCTTGGCCCCGGGGCCGCAGTGGTGGATGTTCATGATGAAGATGGTCAAGGCAGTGGAGGCCGTGATCATGGTCATGGTGGCGATGTAATACTTCCCTGGACAGAGACACGGAGATGGGAGAAATGTAAGGAACAGAACCCTCTCATCCATTAGATCAGTGTTTCCAAACCTTGGTCCTCCAGAAGTTTTGGACTTTAGCTCCCAGAGCGCCTGACTGTTGGCCAAGCTGACTAGGGCTTCTGGGACTTGAAGTCCAAAATGCCTGGAGGACCAAAGTTTGGGAACATTTGCATTAGATGTTCCCTCTATAAAGGGGACAGAGCCATTCCCTGCCACCATGGACCCCTTGCAACCCATATTTTCTCTCCTGGTGCAACTGGCAGCAATACCATCTCACTCCTGGTTAGCACTCTTACTACATACACTCCTACTGGTCTGATTTGGCAGGGAAACACCTTCCTAATCCTCTGCCATCCCACTTTCTCAGCTGCTTTTAAATTGTTCCGGTTTGTCTCTCCTCTCACTTTCCCCCTTTGTGCTCAGCTGACCTTCCTTGCATACTCTCTAAATACCCGGATTTGGCAAGGACAGTCCCAGTTACTCTTCTGCTGTCCCACTTTTTCAGCTGCTTTAAAATGTCCTGGTTTATCTCTCCTCCTCCTTTCATCTCCTTCATCCTTAGCTTTCTTCAATGGCTGCAAACTGAGTTTAAGGTGCAAGAGTTGTTTGCACTCCATTAAATCAACCAGGAGAGAGTGGAGAGAAGAGACAATCTTGACCTTCCCAGGAACCTCCCGTTAAGACCCTTGTAATGAAGGAGTTTATCACATGAAGGCGATCGGGAGTTTATCATGTGCATATCATGGGAAAACCGCGTAATTACGCGTAACTATATCGCACGACATCACACAAAACCTGCCATTAAAGTGAGCACAAAGAAGCATTAATGTGCATCTTTTGACTTTTGGGATTTCAGCAACAATGCATTTCCATTATCACTTTATTTCTATATCTTTCTTATGAGTTTATCACATGAAGGAGATTGGGAGTTTATCCCATGAATATCCTAGAAAAATAGCGTAATTACACAAAACGATTTCACGTGACATCATACAAAACCTGCCATTAAAGTGGTCACAAAGAAGCATTAACGTGCATCTTTTTACTTTTAATAATAATAATAATATTTATTTCTAATTTTTGGGATTTCAGTGACAATGCATTTCCGATATCACTTTATTTGCACAATTGCATGTGATAATCATTCGTGCAATTACTCGCCATGTTTGCTTTATTTACGGGATGCTTTAAATGCACTTTAATCTCTCTTTAATGCTGAAATTAGTCCCAGTGTGATAAATCTCTGAGTTATGTTTCAATATGAAATTGGCTTGTTTTTATGGTTATATGCAAAAGCCTGGTTGGTTAATACAGAATCAACTAAACCTGGATGATTTATTATTAACTCCAGCCTCTGCTTAAAAACAGCCTTTTAAGAAGGACCCTTAAAGGCAACATCTTCCACCATCAAATAGATCTTAATATTTGGAAGTTCTTCCTAATGTTGAGGTGGAATCTCTTTTTCTGGAGCTTGCATCCATTGTTCTGGGTCCTATTCTCTGGAGCTGCAGAAAACAAGCTTCCTCCCTCCTCAATATGCCATCCATTTAGGCTGTCATGTCCCTCTTATCCTTCTCTTCCCCAGGCTAAACATATCCAGCTCCCTAAGTCTTTTCTCATAAGGCATGGTTTCCAGAATTTCCACCATTTTGGTTGCCCTCCTCTGGACACACTCCAATTTGTCAATATCCTTTTTGAATTGTGGTGCCCAGAACTGGACACAGGTGAGGCCTGACCAAAGCGGAATAGAGTGGAACTATGACTTCCCTTGAAGCACCTTGAACTATACTTCTATTGATGGAGCCTAGAATCGCATTAGCCTTTTTAGCTGCTGCATCACATTTTTGACTCATGTTCAAGTTGTGGTCAACTAGGACTCCTAGATCTCTTTCACATGGTGTCCCCCATCCTATATCTATGCATTTCATTTTATTGCCCTAAGTGTAATACCTTGCATTTCTCCTGTTGTGTATACACACTCACACCCATCCCTTGGGGAGGCTCCTTACCGATGAGAGGGACGTTCTCGGAGGGGGGCATGCTCTCGGCCACCAGGAGTTGGAAGACGGTCAGAGCCAGAAGGACGGTCACCCCCAGGGAGACCTTCTCCCCAGAGTCGGCTGGCAGGTAGAAACCCAGCGGGGCCAGGAAGGAGATCATGACGCAGGGGAGGAGGAGGTTGAAGATGTAGAAGGAGGCCCTCCTCTTGAGATGCAGCGTGTAGGTGACGTCCGGGTAGGGCTCCGAGCAGCAGCCGTAGGTGATCACGTTCCGCTTGGCCGGCATCCCCAGGACCTCCCACTCCACGTTCTCCACGAAGTCCGTCAGGTCCCCCGTGTCCTGCTTGTTGAGGATGTCGATCTGGTTGCCATTGTAGGTCCAGGAGCCAAAGGTCAGGCGGCACTGCTGACCATCGAAGGGGAAGTAGGAGACGTCCACCTTGCAGGAGCTCTTGGTGATGGCCGGAGAGTCCCACATGATCTGTCCGTCGTAGCGGATCACCACGTTGGTCTCCATGGAGCCGGTGAACTGGTCATCAGCACTTGGTGGACACAAGGAGAGGGAGGAGTTTCAAGGTTGGAAGTGGGGTGCTGGTGGGAATGGGTGAATATCAAAACATTGAACAGGGGTCTGCCAGTTTGGGATTACCGCAGGTCCCAAGACCAAGAGTCAGTGGTCCCTGGTGATGCCCCTAAGCATTAGGCCTTAAGCAACAGCCATAGTTGGTACTTGGCTAGTCATGGCTAGTCATTCAAACACACAGGGTTCTGTCCTGGGTCCAGTTTGTTATTCAACATCTTTATCAACGACTAGGATGAAAAGAATGGAAGGCATTCTTATCAAATTTGCAGATGACACCAAATTAGGGGGAGTGGCTAATACTCAAGAGGACAGGATCAAAATTCAAAATGACCCGAATAGACTAGAAAGCTGGGCCAAAACTAACCAAATTAATTTTGACATACGAAATATAAGGTAGTGCACTTAGGCAGAAAAAATGAAATGGGGGACACCTGGCTTAAGAGCACCACATGTGTTGTCTAGGTTGCATCGATAGACATATAGTGTCTGGATCGAGGGAAGTGGCAGTCCCACTCTAATCTTCTTTGGATGGACCCCACCGGGAATAATCCTGTCTCCAGTTCTGGGCACCTCAAGCCAGAGCGTGTCCATAAGAGGGTGACCAAAATGGTGAAGGATCTGGGGACCACTAAGCCCTCTAAGGAGCAGCTTAGGGAGCTGGGTAATTTTTGCCTGGAGAAGAGAAGGTTAAGGAGGGACATGAAGGCCTTGTTTAAATATTTGAAGGGATGTCGTCATAATCTCTTTTCCTGCAATTTGCATCCATTGTTCCATTGTGTCCTATTCTTTGGAGCAGCAGAAAACAAACTTGCTCCATCCTCAATATGACATCTGTGCATTTCATTTTTTCTGCCCTAAGTGCCTTACATTTCTATGTGTTGAATCTCATTTTGCTAATGCAGTTTGGCACCGCTTTAACTGCCACGGCACCATTGTACGGCATTCCGGGATCTGTAGTTTGGTGAGAAATTTAGCCTTCTTTGTCAGAGAGCTCTGGTGCCACAACAAAATACAAATCCATTGGATGGAGCCATGGCAGTTCAAGTGATGTCAAACTGCATTAATTCTGCAGTGCAGATGCAAACTAAGACCATCTGAGCTCTTTCCAAAATCAGGCTCCTGTCCTTTAGCAGAGCCCACCCAACCTTCTCCCCAACTCTCTCCCATTGGAAACCCACTTGTTATAAAGGACGATGTCTGGCCTCCAGACGTAGCTGCTTGGGATGCGGATAGTATCAATCCCATCATAGTCCTCCCTTGACCAGCCCAGGTAGGCGTCCACCCAGACCTGTCGGATCCAGAGGTAGGCGGTCAAGATCTGGTTCCTCTCGTCCTAAAACACGAGGAAGAGGAGAGCATCTGGTTGAGAAAAGGAGGAGGAGGCTGGTGGAAGGAGTTAAATCCATTTAGTTAATCATTAACAAGCTAAAACAGTCTGTGAAGTGGAAGGCTTTCATGGCTGGCATCCATAGTTTTCTGTGGGTTTTTCGGGCTATGTGGACATGTTCTAGAAGACTTTATTCCTGATGTCAGGAATAAACTCTTCTAGCACATGGCCACATAGCCAGAAAAACCAGAAGGTCTGGAAACCTTTGAACATGAGCCAACAGTGTGATGCAGCAGCCAAAAAGGCCAACATGATTCTGGTTTACAGGAATAGAGGTATAGTGGCTAAATCGAAGGCAGTAATAGTGCCACTGTATTCTGCTTTGGTCAGGCATCACCTGGAATAATCCTGCGTCCAGTTCTAGGTGCCACAATTCAAAAAGGATCCAAGCTGAAACTATGCCCAAAGGAGGGTGACCAAAATGGTGAAAGGTCTGGAAACCTTGCCTTGGCAAGATTTGTTCTGAGGAAGACTGTCATTGCCTTCCCCTGAGGCTGAGAGAGTGTGATTTGCCCAAGGCCACCCAATGGGTTTCCATGTCTGGGCATCAGGCTCTGGCCTCCGTAGCCCAATGCTCATATAAATGTTTTTAATTAGAATTAAATGAAAGGTTAAATTTAAAAAACGACTAAAATTTAAAATAAAATTTGAAATGAAATAAATATGAAAAATAGTAGAATGTAAATCATATTTAAATAAATCAAACCCAATCCTAGCTTGTGTTAGATGGCCAGCTCTCAGGTGTGCATTGTTCCCTTTCCAAACTTTTCATTCCGGGAGAAGCAATGGAAGCCAGAACATTGCAGTCTTTTCCGGACAAAGAACGGTCCAGCCCTTGGAGTATCCTTGGCGGCCTTACCATGTCGATGATCTGAGAGAGTGTGACCTGAAGGGTGACGTTGAGGGCCCGGTCCGTGTCTTCCGCCGGCCGCAAAGCGTTGGAGTAGTTGGCAAACAAGTCGTTGAGCAGCTTGTATGCGAATCTGCCCTGAGCTCCTGAACACCCTGGAAATTGGGAGAAAATTAGGTTTTGGGGAGGGTGGAAGAGGACAAGGACAAAGCAAGGCTGGTCAAGTGATGATGATGATGATGATGATGATGATGATGATGATGATGATGATATGAATGCCCTGAGCATTCTTGGGTACTTTATTATATAGCATATCTTGATTTCAGTAAGGCCTTTGACTTATCATTTATTTGACTTGACAATTATCATCAGGTTAGTAAGATCACAAAAAGCCAACATGGGTTTCAGAGAAACAAGTCCTGCCAGACAAATCTGATCTCTTTTTTTGATAAAATTACCAGTTTGGTAGATGAAGGGAATGCTGTGAATATAGTATATCTTGACTTCAGTAAGGCATTTGACAAGGTTCCCCATGACATTCTTGCAAACAAGCTGGTAAAATGTGGACTAGACAAGGTAACCGTTACATGGATTTGTAACTGTTTGACTGGCCGAACCCAAAGGGTGCTCAACAACGGTTCCTTTTCATCCTGGAGAGAAGTGACCAGTGGGGTCCCACAGGGCTCTGTCCTGGGCCCAGTGCTATTCAACATCTTTATTAACAATTTGGATGACAGAATTGGGGGCATACTTATCAAATTTGCAGATGACACCAAATTAGGAGGAGTAGCCAATACTCCAGAAGACAGGATTGAAATTCAGAATGACCTGAATAGACTAGAAAGCTGGGCCAACGCTAACAAAATGAAATTCAATGCAGAGAAATGTAAGGTACTGCACTTAGGACGCAAAAATGAATCATAGAATCATAGAGTTGGAAGAGACCACAAGGGCCATCCAGTCCAACCCCCTGCCATGCAGGAACTCCAAGTCAAAGCATCCCTGACAGATGGCCATCCAGCCTCTGCTTAAAGACCCCTAAGGAAGGAGACTCCACTACACTCCGAGGGAGTGCGTTCCACTGTCGCACAGCCCTTACTGTCAGGAAGTTCCTCCTAATGTTGAGGTGGAATCTCTTTTCATGCACTTTGCATCCATTGTTCCGCGTTCTAGTCTCTGCAGCAGCAGAAAAGAAGCTTGCTCCCTCCTCAATATGACATCCCTTCAAATATTTAAACAGGGCTATCATATCACCTCTTAACCTTCTCTTCTCCAGGCTAAACATCCCCAGCTCCCTAAGGCGGTCCTCATAGGGCATGGTTTCCAGACCCTTCACCATTTTAGTTGCCCTCCTTTGGACATGCTCCAGTTTCTCCACATCTTTTTTGAATTGTGGTGCCCAGAACTGGACACAGTATTCCAGGTGGGGCCTGACCAAAGCAGAATAGAGTGGCACTATAACTTCCCTTGATCTAGACACTATACTTCTATGGATGCAACCTAAAATTGCATTGGTCTTTTTAGCTGCTGCATCACACTGTTGACTCATGTTCAACTTGTGGTCTACTTGGACTCCTAGATCCCTTTCACATGTGGTCTCATTCAGCCAGGTGTCCCCCATCCTATATCTGTGCATTTCATTTTTCCGCCCTAAGTGCAGAAGCTTACATTTCTCCGCATTGAATTTCATCTTGTTAGCACTGGCCCAGCTTTCTAGTCTATTCAGGTCATTTTGAATTTCAATCCTGTCTTCTGGAGTATTAGCTACTCCTCCCAGTTTAGTGTCATCTGCAAATTTGATAAGTATGCCCCCAATTCTGTCATCCAAATCGTTAATAAAGATGTTGAACAGCACTGGGCCCAGGACAGAACCCTGTGGGACCCCACTGGTCACTTCTCTCCAGGATGAAAAGGAGCCATTGTTGAGCACCCTTTGAGTTCGGCCAGTCAACCAATTACAAATCCATGTAACAGTTAACTTGTCTATCCCACATTTTGCAAGCTTGTTTGCAAGAATGTCATGGGGAACCTTGTCAAAGGCCTTACTGAAATCGAGGTAAACTATATCCACAGCATTCCCTTCATCTACCAAGCTGGTAATTTTATCAAAAAAAGAGATCAGGTTCGTTTGGCATGACTTGGTTCTCTGAAACCCATGTTGGCTTTTTGTGATTATGGCATTGGCCTCTAAGTGTTCACAGACTCTCTGCTTAATGATCTGCTCTAGAACCTTTCCTGGAATTGATGTCAGACTAACTGGACGATAATTGTTGGGATCCTCTTTTTTTCCCTTTTTGAAGATGGGGACAACGTTTGCCCTCCTCCAGTCTGCTGGGACTTCTCCTGTTCTCCAGGAGTTCTCAAAGATTATTGCCAATGGCTCTGATATTACATTTGCCAGTTCTTTTAATACTCTAGGATGTAGTTCATCTGGTCCTGGAGATTTATATTCATTTAGGTTAACCAGGTATTCCTGTACTACCTCTTTACTTATTCTGTGCTGAATTTCCTCTATTCTGTCTCCTGTTCCATTATCCTTAGGTTGAGCACCCTTTGCCTTTTCTGAGAAGACTGAAGCAAAGAAGGTGTTGAGTAATTCTGCCTTTTCTCTGTCTCCTGTGAGCATTTTGCCATCTTCTGCACGCAGTGGCCCCACTGTTTCCTTCTTCTTCCTTTTGCTGCGGACATATCCAAAAAAGCCCTTTTTATTGTTCTTAACCTCTCTAGCAAGCCTGAGTTCATTCTGCGCTTTAGCTTTTCTGACTTTACCCCTACATGTGCTGGCTATTTGTTTGAATTCCTCTTTCGTGATTTCTCCATTTTTCCATTTCTTATACATGTTCCGTTTAAAACTTAGCTCAGTTGAAAGTTCCTTAGTCATCCATCCTGGCTTCTTGAGACATCTTCCATTTTTCTTCCTCATTGGAACTGTTTGAAATTGTGCCTTCAGTATCTCCCTTTTGAGAAACTCCCATCCATCTTGAACTCCCTTCTCTTTTAGTATTCTTGACCATGGGATCACTCCCAGTATTTCTCTAAGTTTATTGAAATTAACTCTCCTAAAGTCTAGAGTGCGTATCTGACTATGCCTAGCTTCTCCCTTCCACTGTATTACAAACTCCAGGAGAACATGGTCACTTCCACCTAAGGATCCAACCACTTGCACCCCATCAACTAGGTCTTCCCTGTTGGTTAAGATCAGATCTAAAATGGCTGATCCCCTTGTTGCTTCTTCCACCTTTTGGACAATGAAATTGTCTTCCAGGCAAGTGAGGAATTTGCTAGACTTTGAGGATTTGGCTGAGTTTGACTTCCAGCAAATCTGTGAAATGCACAGATATAGGATGGGGACATCTGGTTGAATGAAACTATGTGTGAAAGAGATCTAGGAGTCCAAGTAGACCATAAGTTGAACATGAGTCAACAGTGCGATGCGGCAGCTAAAAAGGCCAATGCTATTTTAGGCTGCATCAATAGAAGTATAGTTTCTAGATCAAGGGAAGTAATAGTGCCACTCTATTCTGCTTTGGTCAGGCCCCACCTGGAATACTGTGTCCAATTCTGGGCACCACAATTCAGAAAAGATGTGGAGAAACTGGAGCGGGTCCAAAGGAGGGCAACTAAGATGGTGAAGGGTCTGGAAACCGTAAAGCCCTATGAGGAACGCCTTAGGGAACTGGGGATATTTAGCCTGGAGAAGAGAAGGTGAAGAGGTGATATGATAGCCCTGTTTAAATACTTGAAGGGATGTCATATTGAGGAGGGAGCAAGCTTGATTTCTGCTGCTCCAGAGAATAGGACACAATGGAGCAATAGATGCAAAGTACAGGAAAAGAGATTCCACCAAAACATTAGGAGGAACTTCCTGACAGTTAAGAGCTGATAGACAGTGGAAGACATTCCTTCAATGGAGAGTGATGGGGTCTTCCTTCCTCCTTGGACATCTTTAAGGAGAGGCTGGATGGCCATCTGTCAGGGATGCTTTGATTGAGAGTTCCTGCATGGCAGAATGGGGTTGGACTGGATGGCCCTTTTTGGGGTCTCTTCCAACTCTAGGATTCTATGATTGGCCACACACATCCTGGTTTTCCTCTGTGAAATTTTGTTTTGGAGGTTTGGGTGGACTCTCCCAGATGATTGTGCCCCTTTGGGCAGAAATGGGTGCCAGTCTGAGCAATCCTGGCAGAATAATTCATGTTGTTTAACCAGCAGATTACTGCAGCTTTGACTCATGCCTTGCCTACATCTGCAAAATCAGCTTTCCGTTGCACATTAAAACCCACACAGAAAGATTCTGTCTCAGCTGCCCTTAAATCCCATGATGGGAGAAAAGCGGGATATAAATAAATTAATTCATTCATTAAATAAAACTAAACACAAGATAAGGTGTCCTGCAAGAGCAATCTTCCAGGGTTTACTTGGAAGCCCCTTTGATTTAGCAGATACAGAAAACGAACCTCTCCTTTTCCAAAACAGCAGCAGAACAACAAGAATATTTCCAGACTCTCCGAGGACTTTTTCACGCGGAGAAAATTGGAAGGTTAAACTGGTCACAATGCAGGGCCGTCGTCACAGTTAATCCTCCATGTCTGCCTTTGCACCAGCTCTACCAAAGATCTTATATTTTTTCTTCATAAATTGTATGCAGTGGGCCCTTGGCATCCTTGGCTGGGGTTAAGTTTCAGAACCCCCCTCAGATTCCAAAATCTGTGGATGCTCAAATCCCAATAATACCCAGGAGGTATTATTATTACTATTACTACTACTACTTCTACTACTACTACAATGGGCCTGTTGTATCTCCTAGGGTTTAGTTCCAGGATCTTCCATGGATACCAAAATCCATGGATGCTCAAGTACCATTATATACAATTGAATCTTCTTCTTCGTGTTGTTGTTGTTACTATTACAATGGGCCCTTGGTATCCATTGGGATTTGGTTCCAGGACCTTCCATGAATACCAAAATCCATGGATGCTGAAGCCCCATTATATACAATGTAGTGAAATGGTATCTCTTGTATAAAATGGCATAATCAAGGTTTGCTTTTTGGAATGTATATATTTTTTAAAAATATATATTTTCAAACTCAGATGCTTGAATCCATGGATAAAGACTCCATGGATACAGAAGGACAATTGTGTATGCAGGGTTTCAGGCTGTTTTAAATTATTTAGATTAATTTTTTAGAAATTGTTTTAAAAATTTTAAATGGCTCAAGCTGATTTTTATCGTAAGCATCCCAGAGATTTTATGAATGGGACAGGATTGTGTAAATCAATCAGTCAGTCAATTCATCCCAGTATGTCAGATGCAAAACTGGCATTGCAGACGAGAGATGCCAAAGGTTCCTGGGGAAGTCAATGGGAAAGGTGGGGTTTGAACCCAGGCCAGTCCCTTTTCTGTCACCTTCGACCTCCCAGGGCTTTTTATTTTCTGGTCCTGTCTCCTTCTTTCATTTAAACCCCCAACTTTCAGAGGGTGCTGCGAGAAGCATCCTTTCCCCATCCTGAAAGTTTAATGGCGGGTGTCCCGTTTCAGCGGCAGGCGCTTCTATTGACATCTTGCAAGGTTCGCTTACAGATCAAGACACGCCATTTCCAATTACTCAGCAGGTGCATTTCCAAAGCGGGACTGAGGCTGCTCCTCTTCCACACGCGGATGATTGAATTGCAATTTAGCTGATGGCAATGCCTGGCAGACCCCAAACGCCAGCACCCAAGGCCAAGTTTCTATGGAGCTGGTAAGGTACCCTTCTAACCTCTGCCCTGGTTCTTGTTTTCTTATGCTTCTTTTATTTTGTTTTTAAAATATATTAGACTAAGAATAAAGACAAATAGCATTGGCCTGGAGAATCCTACCTGCTCCCAGGTGGGTGGCCAAACAAGAAACCTTAGAGTCTGCAAGTGCTGCCCAGTCCTTTCCATCAAAGGATGACAGAAAGAAACCCAGAAGATGGAGCAGCCTTGGCTTAAGAGCCAAGTTCCTACGCAGAAGCTTAAGAGAGACACCAATTTTATTTAGGGAAAAGCTACATAGCAATAGGTAAACCCCTCAATTCAAAACCCAGGCTTTGCAAAAGGAAGGGAAGCGTGCAAAGTCTTACCTGGCACCTGGAGGCACCCAAATAAAAGCAGGAAAGAGCAAAAGAAGGGCTTCGGAGGCATCCTCAGACCTGCCAGGTTCTGTAATGCAACTGAGAAGGAGAGTTTTAAGCTTCTCCAGAGGACATGATATCCCAGTCTCCTTAATGGTGAAGGCAAGGTGAGCGACGGAGACGCCAAGGAGGGAACCTGCAGCCCAGGTGATGATGATGGCAGAGAGGGGGAAAAAGGAGCCCGGCTCTCTCTCTTTGTCGCACGCAAAAGGGATTTCTTGCGTGTGCTGCAGGGCGTGCGTGCGGCGTGGAAAGTCCAGCCTGTCTTTTCTTTGACAGCCACTGAGGGATTTTCCTTACCTGGCCTTTAGAGTGGAAAAGGAAAAGGAAAAAAGACACCAGACGGAAGCGGCTTCAGTGGGTCCTGGAGAGGTTTGTTTAGAAGGAACCGCTAGGAATTACTCTTTTGCAAAAATGTGCACACTCTGCACCGCTGGACCCTAATGTATTCGCTGGGATGTGAGACGGAAAACAGTGCATTCAAATTGGAGCATTTGAAATTATTTGCCTAATCTAGATTGCAGTAAACTTGTAAAATCCTAGCCAGCGCAGATTGGTTAAAAGAGAAACTCTTGCAGCCAGCAAAAGAGGATAATATTGACAATCTAGTCGTCATTCTTGCAGGAAGAGAGAAGTATGGTAAGTGCCGTTTTCTTCCCAGATAGTCAGTTTCATAATATTTAGCTTACTGCATACCACTGCATATCGTCTAACCAACCACTTTAGACTTGGATTTTACGTGTATTTTATAAGGGGACCCTCAGAAGAAATTTGTCAAGAAAATCCTGTGATAGGTTTGCCTTAGGGTCACCATAAATAAAAAATGACACACAACAGCAACAAAATCCCAAAGGGGTTGTGGATCTGACATTGTGGGTCTGTGGAAACGAGACTTGTGGCACCATAGATAGGTTTGACCACTTGGATGTCGCACTAGTCCTCAAGGGTCTTTGTTGCTCTTCATAATACTGTAGAGTTGGAAGGGCCATCTAAAGTTCAGTGGACCAGCCAAACCCAAAGGATGCTCAGCAATGGCTCCTCTTCTTCTTCATCCTGGAGAGAAGTGACCAGTGGGATGTCCAGTGGGGTTCTGTCCTGGGCCCAGTTTGCTATTCAACATCTTTATCAATGACTTGGTTGAAGGAATAGAGGGCATACTTATCAAATGTGCAGATGACACCAAATTAGGAGGAGTGGCTATTACCCTAGAGGACAGAAGCAAAATTCAGAATGACCTGAATATATTAGAAAGCTGGGCCAAAGCTAACAAAATGAAATTCAGCAGTGAGAAATATGAGGTACTGCACTTAGGGCAGAAAAATGAAATGCCTATATATAGGATGGGGGAACATCTGGCTTAAGGAGAGTTATACATGTGAAAGGAATCTAGGAATCCAAGTAGACCATAAGTTGAACATGAGTCAACAGTGCGATGTGGCAGCTAAAAAGGCCAATGCAATTTTAGGCTGCCTCAATAGAAGTATAGCATCTAGATCAAAGGAAGTAATAGTGCCACTCTATTCTGCTTTGATCAGGCCCCACCTGGAATAATACTGTATCCAGTTCTGGGCACCACAATTCAAAAAGTATGCGGAGAAACTGGAGCATGTCCAAAGGAGGGGGACTAAAATGGTGAAGGGCCTGGAAACCATAAAGCCCTACGAGGAGAGGCTTAGGGAACCAGATATGTTTAGTTTGGAGAAGAGAAGGTTAAGAGGTGATACGATACCCCTGTTTAAGTATTTGATGGGATGTCATATTGAAGATGAAGCACTCTTGTTTTCTGCTGATCCAGAGACTAGAACCCAAAACAATGGATGTAAGCTACAGGAAAAGAGATTCCACCGTATAATGGGCATTATTAAAATCACTTTTAATTCTATGGATGTTACTGTTGTTGTGTGCCTTTAAGTCATTTCTGACTTATGACAACCCTAAGACAAACCTTTCGTCGAGTTTTTGGCAAGATTTTTTTCAGAGGGATTTTGCCATTGCCTTCCTTTGAGGATGAGAGAGTGTGACTTGCCCAAGGTCACCCAGTGGGTTTCCATGGCCGAGCTGGGAATCGAACCCTTGTCTCCAGAATCATAGTCTGATGCTCAAACCTCTTGTCCTGCTGTGTGCCTTCAAGTCACCGAGTTTTCTTGGCAGGTTTCTCCAGAAGGGGTTTGCCATTGCCACCCTCTGAGGCTGAGAGAATGTGACTTGCCCAAGGTCACCCAACGGGATTCAAACCCTGGTCTCCAGAGTCATCATTATATTTTAACTTCATCATACTCTGATGCTCAAACCACTATGTCGCACTGGCTTTTAATTCTCTTGTATTACACTTTATCTGTTTTTTTATTTTGGTAAGCATTATATTTTGTAAGTCACATTGAGTTCCAGGACGGCAAAAGGAGGCAGGACCACCATAACAACAACAACAACAACAACAACAACAACAACAATATCTTAGTATCTGGAGCCGAGACTAGGAATGGGAAGGGCAGTTATGAAAGAACTGGAAAAGATACTGAAGACCAAAGACATAAAACTGAGTGCTAACGTCAGAATTGTCCAGGCCACTGTATTCCCCATCATCCCCATGTATGGATGTGAGAGCTGGACAGTGAAGGAAGCAGACAGAAGAAAAACCAACTCATCTGAAATGTGGGGCTGGAGAAGAAAGAGTCCTTAGGATGATCCCATGGAGAGCCCAGAAGACGAACAAAAGGGTTCTTGAACAGATCGGACCAGGGCTCTCCTTGGAAGCAGAGATGATCAAGTTGAGACTATCGTACTTTGGCCACATCCATGAGAAGGCAGGGATCACTAGGAAAAACAAGAATGCTAGGAAAGGTAGAAGGTAGAAGAAAGGAGGAAGACCACAAACCAGACGGATAGACTCGATCAGGGGTTATTATGGGCAAGGGCTCATTGCAGGGTCTGGGCAAGACTGCAGGGCAGGAGAGGGAGTCTCAGCCTGGACAGGGTTGCCAGGAGCCGGAACAGATTCGAGGGTAGCTAACAACAACTGCAAACTGTATTTCAGAGGAAGGAACTGGCAAAACTACCTCTGATGATCCCTTACCTAAGAAAACACTACAAAATTAATGGGACCGCCATAAGCTGACAGGCGACTTGAAGGCACATGGACACACACACACCTGCCTACATAACCAGATCTCATCTGATCTAGGATGCTAAGCAGGGTCAGTCCTGGTTAGTCCTTGGGTGAGAGACCGCCAGTGGATCCCAGGTGCTGTTAGGCTGCTCTATTTCAGAGGAAGGAACTGGTAGAACTAGCTCCTTGTCTAAGAAAACCCTATGAAATCCATGAGGTCACTAAAAATTGACAGGTGACTTGAAGGCACATTTACACACACCACCAGATTCTGTCTGATCTTGGAAACTAAGTAGGGTCACCTGTGGTTAGTACTTAGGTGGGAGGCCACTAACCAATACCAGGTGCTTTAGGCCCTACTTCAGAGGAAGGAAATGGCAAAACCACCATTTGAGTATTCTTTGTATAAGAAAACCCTGCGGCATCCATGGGGTGGCCATAAGTTGGCAGGCAACCTGAAGGCACATGCAGCCAGAGACTTGGCTTCCAATCTGTTAAGGGAAATCTGCCACTTAGTGACTGATCTTGGTACTTCAGGGTACAGGTAGATTGAAATTACATGGAAATTAATTAATCCAGGTAAAAAACCAAAACCAAAACCAACATGCAGAAAAGAGCCCAGAGACACAACTTTGCTTACGGTCCCTCTTGGTAAACACACCATGTTTCAGGCAGTCAAGTTCCAGAGTCTTGGAGCCATGTTCATAGAATCATAGAATTGTAGAGTTGGAAGAGACCCCAAAAAGGGCCATCCAGTCCAACCCCATTCTGCCATGCAGGAATTCACAGCCAAAGCATCCCCGACAGATGGCCATCCAGCCTCTGTTTAAAGACCTCCAAAGATGGAGACCCCAAGGGAGTGTGTTCCACCGTCAAACAGCCCTTACTGTCAGAAAGTTCCTCCTAATGTTGAGGTGGAATCTCTTCTCCTGTTGCTTGCATCCATTGTTCTAAATCCCATTCTCTGGAGCAGCAGAAAACAAGCTTGCTCCCTCCTCAATATTACATCCCTTCAAACACTTAAACAGGCTATCATATCACCCCTTAACCATCTCTTCTCCAGGCTGAACATACCCAGCTCCCTAAATCTGTAAAATAAATAGTTGCCCTCCTCTGGACACTGTCCAGCTTCTTGATATCCCTTTTGAATTGTGGTGCCCAGAACTGGATGCAGGATTACTCCAGGTGAGGCCTGACCAAAGCAGAGCCGAGTGGCACTATTACTTCCCTTTATTTAGATGCTATACTTCTATCGATGCAGCCTAGAATCATATTGGCCCTTTTAGCTGCTGCATCACACTGTTGACTCATGTTCAACTTGTGGTCTACTAGGACTCCTAGATCCCTTTCACATTTAGTTGAGGACATGGACACACAAACTCTGCCAGTGTAATGAGTTTGTTAATTTTGATCCAGCTTTCCAACCTCTCAGTGTCGTTCTGAATTTGTCCCCTGGGGTATTCATTAACATTCCTGCCACCACTGCCACCTTAAATTGGTGTTATCTGAAAAACTGATAACCTTATCTCTTCTATTCTGTCATCTAAGTCATATATAAAGATGGCCCAGGACAGGCCCTGAAGGATCCCACTAGTTACTTCTGTCCAGGATAAAGAGAGTCTACTTGGGAGGAAACATCCTCCTTGACATTTCAAACATAGACTTGGCATCTCAACTGCCCTAGCACATTTTTGAGATGTTGGTTAGTAAATGTTCCACAAGGAGCCCTGGTGGCATAGTGGTTAAATGCTGGTACTGCTGCCACATAAGATGGCTAATGGAAGGCATCAAGGAATTCCAAAATAAAATCAGCATTTGCTATATAGACTATGGCAAAGCCTTTGACTGCGTAGATCATGAAAGGGTGTGGAACGCCCTTAAAGACACAATGGGAGTGCCAACACTTCTGATAGTCCTGATGAGGAATCTGTACTCAGGACAAGAGGAAATGGTTAGAACAGAAGACAGAGAAACAGAATGGTTCCCAATTGGCAATGGGGTCAGGAAAGGCTGTGTCCTTTCACCCTATCTGTTCAACTTGTATGAAGAACATATTATATGAAAAGCATGACTGGACACAGAAGGAGGAAGAGTGAAAATAGGAGGAAGGAATATTAATAATCTGGGATACGCAGATGACACCCTAATACTAGCAGAGAACTCCACAGATCTGGAACAACTACTAAGAAAGATCAAATAAGAAAGTGCAAAGGCAGGCTTACTCTTGAACATAAAGAAAACAAAACTAATGACCATAGAAAACTTATACACATTCAAACTAGACAATGAGGAAATAGAAATAGTCAGGAGAATCCCCATACCTGGGGTCAAACATTAATAGAAATGGAGACTGCAGCCAAGTAACGCAAAGATTATGAATGGGAGCATAGCACTTGGTGCTATGAAAGAACTAGAAAAGATTCTAAAATGAAAAAGATAAGACAACTGAGCACAAAAGTTAGAATCATACAAACCATTGTATTCCCTATTAACATGGATGGATGTGAGAGCTGGACAGTTAAGAAAGAACACATGAAGAAAATCCATACATTGGGGAGATTATGTGGGGTTGGAGAAGAGTGCTGAGGATCCCATGGACGACCACCAAAAGGACAAACCAATGGGTCCTGGAGCAGATCAAGCCAGCAACCTCCCTGGAAGAAGCCAAGATGGCCAAAGTGAGGCTGTTGTACTTCGGAGACATCATGAGAAGGAAGACAATAATAGTGGGAAAGGTGGAGAGAAAGGAGGAAGGCCACATGTCAGGTGGATGGATTCTATTAGGGAGATCACTATAGGTTTTATGGGGTTGCAGGAATTAGGCAGAGCAAGGGAGGACAGGGAGTCTTGGAGATGTCAAGGTCAACTCAAGGGCAGTTAACAACAGCCAACAACTGCTGCCACAAGGTTGAGAGTTTGATCCCAGGACTCCAAGGTCCATTCAGCCTTCCATCCTTTTGTAGGTCAATACAATGAGTCCCCAGCTTGTTGGGGGCAATTGGCTTACAATTGTAAACTGATTAGAGAGTGCTGAGTTCTCCAAAAAGTGGAATAGATATGTTAGTGCTATGCTCCCATTTCACCAAGGCTTTACAAAGCATGGTACCTCTGCAGGCAAGAACATTAGTGATATATCTTTGAATACCAGTTGAAATCATCCGTGCCATTTTATTTCGAATTTCTACACACGGCTGTGATAGCTGAACAGCAAAGGAAGCAGAGAGGAAGAGAATCAGCTCATTTGATCCAGATACCCTGGATTGCTAAAAAGATCAATACATGCGTCCTAGACCAAATCCAGCCTGAACTCTCCTTGGAAGCCATGACTAACCTGAGCATGTTGCATTTTGGACATATCGCAAGATGACATGACTTAACTGAAAAGTTAATGCTGCTTGGTAAAATGGAAGGCAAGAGGCCGCCTTGAGTCCCTATATTGGGAGAAAGGTGATATATAAGAAAATAAATGCAAAAGGAAAAGACATTGATAATATATTACGATGGATCGCTGCCGTGAGTTTGCCAGACCTGACCAGGGCTGTGGGGTCTCTTGGAGGTTTCTCATTTGGTGTGTGTGTACCATAAATCAGAGCGAACATTTCACTTTTCAAATATAAATCTGAGAATCCTGTATAATAATCCTGAGAATCAAATCAACTTTTTTTTAAAGGTGGGGAAATAAACAAGGCACACAGGAAAATGCTATAAACTTTTTAATTTTTCTTAGAAAGTATTTCCAGAGAAACAGACAAGAAAATAATCTGGATCATTTATTTATAGTTTCAATAAAAACCTTTACATAATGTTCATGCGCAACCACACTGCTGCTGGCAACCCTCACCCCAACACAGACCCGCCGCAGTTCCAGGGGTCCAGGAATCCCTGCCCTACTGGACCCCCAAAAGTCCACCTGAATGGGTAGCAGCATCCACACCAGCCCTGGGCACCAATACCCACCTAGGCCCTAGGCTCCAAATGTGCAAACAGGGCTTCTGGCTGCTTTGTGCGCGTGCACGCACAGACACACACAATATGCGCACCTGCCTTGCAGGACAGTCTGAGATGTTGAAAGTCCCTTCCTCCCAGAGGGCAAAGCTCCCTGGACCAACAAACCCCACAACCAGGTGAATACAACTTCAGGCCAGCTGTTTAAGAGTGGGCAGCCTCAAGAGAAGTGGTGCCCTCAGTGTTTGCAAAAAAAATGGGGGGGGGGGTAGGAGTTTCAAAGCATGGAGGTAACTATTTTCCTGCCCTCCTTGGTGACTTGCTCTTGATCCACAACTGCCTTGACAACCCAGGCTGGACCGCTGTGCTGAAGGGAGACACACCTGGTGTGTGTCCTGTCGAACAACTCTACCACCCTTGTGGAAACACTGCCCTCCCCAAAGCCATCCCATTCTTGTCCTTCTCCTGACAGAAGCCCATCCTGCTCTCAAGACAAGATATTCTCTGGGCCAGGGCTCAATCGAAAAGGAGATTCAATTGTACATGCAGACACACACACACACATGCACACACCCTATTTCCGCAGCCATCCGCAAGAAGTCTGGAAGGTGCTTCGCTGCCTTGCTCCCTCCCTTTCCCTAAGGTCAGGCCTTCACCACAATGGTTGCCTTCTACTGCAGCAGGCTTTATTATTCAGCAATTGGGGGGCAGGCAAGGGGAGGCGTCTGTGTATTACCAATCTGTCTTTGCACTCTACCCCTGAAGGGGTGGCCAGAAGCCAGGGAGTCATAGCCCATGGCAGTATCCATAGGCAGGCAGGCAGTTCTGCATTGCTGGAGAGGGTGTTGCTGGAGCGGCAGGGAGTGTACCCCTTCCTCCCCAAAACCAAGAGACAAGAAGGCCAGCCAATTGTTTGAAGGGCTGGTCCGTCCGGGCGCAAGAAGCAGGCCAGCCTCATTGGGCCACCACTGTCAGTTCTCGCAAGTAGGACTGTGTGAGGCCACGCAGCTCCTCCAAGGCGTAGTCTTCAGGCATAGGGAGGCGTCCAATGTGGGGAGCCAGGAGCCGCAAGGGCACCTGCTGCACGTCAAGAGTGCTGCCCGATGCTGAGGCTGGAGGGTGCTGCAGGCTCAGCACCACTCGCAAGATGTCTGCATTCCGCTTTGCCATTTCTGAGAGAAAGGAAAAAGGGAGGAAGGAGTCCAACAATCAGTAACACCATCTTTCTCTCTTGTCTCCTTGAGCCCTCTGGGGCAGGCAGCAGAGCCCCCTTCCACAGGCATTAAAGACCCTTACCCACCCAACACAAAACAAATGATGGCTCTGGAGAGTCTGGTTGATAGTTTAGAATGACTTTTCCTCAGCATGGCCAACTTTAAACTGTGGCCATTCTGTCCTTTGGAGTATCTGCAGCTTCATTTGATTTCAGCTAAGTCCACAGGAGGCTAGACCTCCATGTTTTAGGCAAGCACTGTGAAGATGGCCCTACAAGGAATGTGCCCCTGCCTGAGCTTAGATTTCAAATGCCAGGGATGCTTTTTAATTTCCAAGAGACACAAAAGCCCATCATCCTCCCTGCAGCTGCTTTCCTAGGGAAGTTAGAATTCCAACTCCTCTCCTTCAATTGGCAGGCAGTCCTAAATGGCTTCTGAGAACTTAAAATGTTTTTTGAAAACAGAGTGGATTCAATTTATAAGAGGGTCCATGTAAACATTAGGAGGAACCTTTTAAGTTCAGCAGTGGAACTGCCTCGGAGGGTGGTGGAAACTCCTCCTTTGGAGGCCTTCAAACTGAAGTGGGATGGAGAGTGCTTTAGCTTTGGATTCCTGCATGACGGGGGTTAGACCCTCTTCCACCTCTCTGACCCTAGGAAAGAAATGAATTTCCATATGGTGTTCTGCTTTATGCTGTTTTCAAACCAGTTGTTTAAAGCCATCAGAAAATGCTGCATATCTGATTTTACAGGTCAGCAGCCCTGAGTGCTCTGGGACAAGCTGCACAAAGCTTTTTAAGGGAGGAAGGAAAGAAAAACCAGCAGTGCCCGCTGACTTACCAGACTGGGCCAATCTGTCCTTGGCATTGTGGCAGGGGACCAGCTCTATTCTGTTGCAGAGTGAAATCACTTTGGTGTGCAGCTCCTCCAGTTCATAGCTGGAGCAATCCAGCTGAAAGTAAAAAGCAAGAAGAAAAGCCATCAGTGAGGGATGTGAGCTGGAGGAACTCCTGAGAGTTACCATCTCAGAGAAATATTTTACTGAACGGATTCCATGTCCTTTGCTTGGCATAAATGATTCTGTAAGATAAGGATTCTGGCCGCCCACTAGCAGAGTTTCTTAAAGTAAGCTTTGGCTATAGCATGTGGGTCAGACAGGAACTGTTTATTTTCAGACATCTTTTCATGGCATCTGACATTCTCTGCACTCCTGGAAATTCTTTAAGTCAATGCCCCAACCAGTTCTTGTGCTCACAGGCAGTCATTGCATGAGAATACTACACTTGGGCTCACCCAAAGAACTTGCCCACTGCCTCTGAGACACACCTTGCACAGCATCTTCAAAGACTCCTGTGCACAAGGTGGGATTCTCAGATCCCCTTTCCTCCCAGAGAGCAAATGATCACTCTGTACAAGGAGCAAAGTGGATGGAGGCATGCCAGAGGCTGCACTGAGAGTTTTTGTGGCTGAAGAGCAGGGTATAAATACTCTAAAGGATAAATAAATAGACATGACAGCAGAGACTATATCTTGGGATGGCCACCTGGGCTAAGATCCCTTCTATCACTGCCACTCCTCAACACTGGGAAGGTCACAAGAGCCCAGGAGGATTAGTTTCCCTTTAGCGAGCTAGTTTTTAAATTTGGGTGTATGAGGAATATGCTCATGTGAAAGCATTCAAGAGCATCCCGAGCCACACCTACATGCTGAACTAGAAATGCAACATCACTTTCTCTGGCCATGTCTGACTGGGGATGAGAAAGAAAATGTTCAGGAAGCTTTACAGGAGAGATTTCTTGGTTGGAGGAGAAATAATTTCAGGTGGCTGCTTTGTGGGCTGCGCTACCTGCTGAATCCTGTTGAGCATCTCAATGACACGGATGTAGTCCAGGAAAACCAGCCCTGCAGTGTCCCAATCCTGGATGAGCGTGCTGCGTTCCGGGGTAGACAGGTCTTCTAAGAATCCTTTCAGGTAGGTGTAGTTTTCGTTAATGATGGCATCTGAGCAAGAAAGGAATGAATGAGAGTCATAAGATTTTAACGTGGTACAACTGTCGCAGACCTCCCAGAGGACCTCCTCTGCCTCCGCTCCCAGGCTATGGAATGGCCTGCCGGATGAGATGCGTCTTATTACATCTTTTGATTGCTTTAAAAAAGCCATAAAGATGCATCTCTTCTGGCAGGCCTTCCCAGACAGTCCTTAACTTCCGGCTCTGTTAGTGGGTCAAGCTCTCCCTTCGATTTTTAACATCTCGACCCCTGACGCCCATGCAATCGATTGCTGTTTTATGTTGTGAGAATTTTAATTATGTTGTTTTTAACTTTGATGTTAGTTTGATGTAATTTTAAGGGGTGGTTGGCTGGGTATGGGTTATTGTAAATTTTACCTTGTATTTTTAATTGTTGTAACCCGCTCCGGTTGGTTGACAGAGGAGCGGGCTATAAATAAAATATTATTATTATTACTACATCATCATCATCATCATCATCATCATCATCATCATCACCACCACCGTGAAACCCTTTCACCACTGATGCCAAGAACAGGATAAAGAAAGAGCAAACAGATAGGAGACTGGCTGCATCTGCACTGCAGAAATAATCCAGTTTGACACCACTTTAACTCCCATGGCTCAATGTTGTGGAATTCTTGGAATTTTGGTTTGTTATGTTTCCAGAGGTCTCTGACAGAGAAGGCTATATGTCTCACAAAACTACAATTCCCAAAATTCCATAGCATTGGACTAATGGCAGTAAGTGGTGTCAAACTGGATTATTTCTGCAGTGCAGAAGGGTGGGGGTCTGAGAGCCCTCTGCTTGGGGACCAGGACAGGGCCTTCTCAGTGGCTGCTCCCAGGCTCTAGTCTAGAGCTCTCTTCCTATGGAGGCAAGGCTGGGTTCCCTCTTGCTCCTAGCTTTTTGTTGGCATGTGAAGAACTGATGGGGAACTGATCACTGTATAAGAAAAGGGCTTTTCTCACTGTGCTTATTATTACTGATAATATCCTGCCTTCTCCCCAATATGGGAATCAATATGTCTTACAACAGTTAAACAGCTAAAAAGCACAGCATGCAGAAGTTAAAAATTTAACTATCCAAAAATTAAAACCAATTAAACTGTTGCCACATGGGAGTTGTGAGCTCCCTGTAGCCAAAGCCAGTTTTAACAATGTCACTGCTGAAGCTCCAAATAGTCTCCAAAGGCAGCCCATGACAATAATCCAAGTGGCACATCCTATATGGTTGTTTTAAATGGCTTTAATTTTGCTGACGGTTTAAAACCATTCTAAACCAATTTTGCAGTTTTAGTCATGTATATTCCTACGTGCTAGAACAAACTGCAGAAATAAGACAGCTTCAGACCACTTTAATTGCACTGGCTCAATGCTAGGGAATTCTGGGAATTGTAGCTTTGTGAGATATATAGCCTTGTCTGTCAAGAGAGCTCTGGTGTGCCAACAAACTACAAATCCCAGAATTCCCTAGCACTGAGCCAGGGCGGTTAAAGCCGTGTCAAACTGGATTATTTCTAAAGTACATTCTGGATGTAAATCTAAGTCTCTCTTGTTTTGGCACCCTGGTGGTGTAGTGATTAAATGCTGGTCCTGCAGCCACAACATTGTGAGTTCGATCTTGAGGGGCTCCAAAGTCCACTCAGCCTTCCATCCTTTCAGAGGTCGGTAAAATGAGTCCCCAGCTTGTTGGGACCAACTGGCTTACACACTGTAAACTGCCTAGGGAGTGCTAGTTCACTAATAAGCGGTATTCAAATGTACTTCCAGCTTTGGGGGAAAGGCAGGGAACAAAGGAAGAAAGGGATGGTTGGATGGGCTTAGGGGAGATGTTTGCTATCTGTCAGTGTTTGCAGAACTGTCTGCTTGTTTACCTGTCAATAATGCCCTCCAACAAACCCACCCACTATCTTACCTGAAGCCAAGTGCCTGACCAACAGCTGATGGCACAGGTTCCAATGACCTGCCCTGAACAGGTGCAAGACCTCCTTGTGCTTGTCACCCTCCCTCCGGGCCTTCATGGCCTTTGCCTCATGAATCCATGCTGGGGGCACGCATAGCTTCTCCGTGAGAAAGGCCTCTTTCTCCCAGGAATCTGGCGTCTCCATCAACTGGCAATGGCGATTCAGCATTTCGCACACAGCTCTCTCGCGCATGCTGGGGTAGAAATACATGGTTGAAAAACTCTTATGAAGTGCTTCTGATTAATGGCTTTGGAGCTACGTTCAAAGCAGTACGTTCAGTTAGGCAAGCTGCTCCTCATCCATCCTCACACACTTCCCCTCCTTCTTCCTTCACTCAACCTAGTTCTTTTTTTCTGGAACATCTCCAGAGGAAGGTGACTAAGATGGTCAAAAGTTTGGAAATCAACAAGCCCCCTGAGCTGCTTAATGAAAACTGATAATGAAAAATTAGCTCTGATTGGGAAATTAATCCATAAACTATAGTACAGTGGGCCCTTCTTATCTGTTGGCATTTGGTTCCAGAACCCCCTATGGATGCTCACGTCTCATTAAATACAATGGCACAGTAGTTATATGATGTTTCCTATATAAAATGGCAAAATCACGGTTTGCTTTTTGCAATTTATACATTTTAAAAATATTTTCCAACAGGTGCAGAAAGAAAGAACAAACAGAAAGAGGAGTTCAGCAATTTGAAGGCAGACAGTTATCTCTCTTCTCACAGCTGCTCTCACTCTGAACTAAGAGGGAAGGTAAGAGTCAAGGTCCCTTTGGTCCCTTGACCTTCTCCACTAACTGGACTCTGTAACCATAATGTTTTGTGCTGCCAGTAAAGACTTATTGACTGAGAATGCTGTCTGTGTCCTTCTTCAAGTCACAGTAATGGACCAGAGCTGCACTCTGCACATGCTCTGGATGTGCATGACTGCCTTGATGTGACAAAATTTAGGATGGTTAAAGGAAATTTAATTTTATTCTGAGTTGGAACTGTTTTGCTGAATATATGGGTAAAAATGAAAACACTGCACTTCCAAAGGCATTCCAGACTTTTGGCTAACAGTTCTTTTGGCAAACATTTTGGACATCTTTATTTTATGTCTTATGGTTTTGTACTTTAACGTGAAATATAACTTTGCCTACTGCTGTCTTCTGAGAGAGGATCATCAGGGATAGCAATTACAAAATCAACTTTAAAAAATAATAATGCTGTTAAATACATAAATACATCGATTGGGTCTGTTCAAATTTTGTACAGACTATTTGTTCTGGAGATTGGGGCAGGAATGCTGCTGGTGAATCCAAAGTACAGTGGATTCTGTAGGCCCACTGAATCAGCTCCTCAATGACCAACCCATACATAAAGATATCCCCTTGATTCAAGTCATTTACTCCAGCTGGAAATATGAATAGGGTTTAGGTCAATCTTCTAAAGGCAAAGATATTACCCCCGGGATACCCTTCCTCCCCCTTTCCCAATATGTGGGAAGCTGCCTGATAATTGAATCTGTTTTATCTAGGGAAACATCACATACAGAAACCCCAAAGGACGACTCATTGCACTTACTGGCCACTGGGTGTGTGGAGGAGCACAAAGATTGCCCATTCCCACAACCCCTCGCTTTCCAGCTGGGCTGCGTAGCTAGCATTCAACACCCCCTGGCACTGCTCCGAGAGGTGGGTGTAATTCAAGGCACGCAGAACTTCCCACAGGTGCCAGCTGAGGCGGTAGTCCAGGGGGTCAGCTGTGATGCTCTTTGGGTCAAGCAGCTGGTGGAGATCGTAGCATCTGTCAAGGAGAAAATCAGAGAATCATAGAGCCATAGAGCTGGAAAGGGCCATTCCAACCCCCTTCTGCCATGCAGGAAGATACCATCAAAGTACTCCCTGTGATAGTTGGTGGCCATCCAGCCTCTGTTTAGAAATAGCCTCCAAAGAACACCCCACCACTTTCCGAGGCAGCATCGTCCACTGTCAAACAGCTCTTACTGTCAGGAGGTTCTTCCTAATGTTTACCGTATATACACGACTATAAGTCAAGAAATTTATGCCCCAAAATGGACTCTAAAATCACGGGTCGACTCATCTATGGGGCAACAAGTTAATACTGCTTGAAAAGTGCCCACTTTCCCCTGCAGCCAGGAATCTTTAGCAGGTTCCTGTTTCAGTCCCCAGCTGCTCCCCGGTGCGCTCTCCTCTCTTCCCGTGTGTGTGTGTGTGTGTGTGTGTGTGAAAGAGATCTCCAGTCCTCAGACTCCCCTCGCAGCCAGAGCTAAGAAGAAGCTGCTCAGGAAAGGGAGAGATAGAGCATGCCCAGGCTTGGACCCTGTTTGGCAAGCAATGAACCTGGAAATCCTGGGGGTGAGAGAAGAGAAGGAGAAAGGTCTGTCCCCCTTTTGCAATGTCCCCCCTTTTGCAAGCAATGGAATCCTGGGAGTTATGGGCAAAAAAAGAGAGGTTTCTCCCCCCCCCCTTTTGCAAGCAATGGAATCCTGGGAGTTATGGGCAAAGAAAGAGAGAGAAGTTTCTGTCCCCACTTTTGCAAGCAATGGAATCCTGGGAGTTATGGGTAAAGAAAGAGAGTCGAAGGCTTTCATGGCAAGCATCCGTAATTTTTTGTGGAGCTTTCGGGCTATGTGGCCATGTTCTAGAAGAGTTCCTTTCTGACGTTTCGCCAGCATACTAAAGAGAGAGAGGTTTTGGTCCCCTCTTTTGCAAGCCATGTGTTTTGGGAATGTTTTTGATAAAGGGAGTGTGTGTGTGTTTGCGTGTGCGTGTGCGCATGCGTGCTGAGGTTTGTTTCCTCTTTTATATGCTGAGACTATGACCCTTGGGACTTGGGAGAAGTCCAGAGAGGGAGATATAGGGAGGGAAGTGGTGATTTGTTTCCCCTTTAGATCTTTTGTAGCATGCCCCAGTGTTTGACCCTCAACTTATCCATGGGACATATCAAAATCCATGATTTTGGCCCCCAAAACTGCCCCCGACTTATAAATGAGGTCGACTTATACACGAGTATATACGGTAGGTGGAATCTCTTGTCCCTTTTCCTATTTGTCATGTAGATGATGGAGCCAGCCTATTTTCTACTGCTCCAGTGAACAGAACAGCAACCAATGGATTGAAATGGCAAAGGAACTTCACCTGAACATTAGGAAGACTCCCACCTGGGAGAGCAGGAGACTTTCAGGAGACTGGGAGCACTGCTCCTGACCCAAATGCAAGAAGAAATCCATCTTTTAGCACCACTGCATTCCCCTCCCCTCAAACCCATCAGTGCAGAATTTGGAATGAGCAACTGGCTACTCAGCTAGTACTGTTTGTTACACTCAGAACTGAATCAAGAATACAACTCTGCAAATTGTGGCAACACAGACAATTGTTTTTTGGGGTTGAGTGAGACAGGGTAAATTAAATAGCTTTGCAGTTTCCCTCAGAAATGTGTGGGAAAGCTTAGCAAAGGAGTGAGGGACTGGGATCAGCTGTGGGCAAGCTCACGGAGATCTAGATCTATCCCACCTGCTCCTTTGAGGTTTACAAACAAGTGGTTTTTATTTTTTATTTAAAAAAAAATAACCCTGGAAATCCTTCAAGTATGCAAACAAAACAAAATAAAAACTGACTTGTTAGTGGATGGTACAAGTTTTGTCTTTTGAGGACACTGTTTGCAATATGGCCTTGGCTGGTGAGAAAGACAAAACTTCCAGAGAAACAGCTCTCACTGTTATGCAGCAAGTCTTGTCTCACTGTTATGTGGCAAGTCTTGTGGTACTTTGGAAATTAATCAATTTATTACAGCAGAAACTCTCTGGGGGCTGGAGTTCATTGTGCCAGGTGGAGGGAGCAGGGGATAAGGAAAAAAATCTTACCTGTCACTGTACAGTTTTAAGAGATGAAAGCAGACATCTCGCAGCGGGTGGTGCAAATCCCCTTCTTCAATCAGGCAGCCGGCACCTTCCAGATAGGGAGGTAGGGGAGGACAGGCATACGTGTCGCCCTCCAGTGAATCCTGAGGGATGCAAGGGCAATGAGTGAGTAGTGGCAGGGGCAGGCAGAGGGGCCCATTGCCCACCACAGGCACCCCACATTTAGAGGGCCCAGGTGGCCTTCCCTCTAAAGGAGAAAAATTACAATGAGGAAAAAAGACCAGGCAATCAGTCAGAGAAGCCCGGGGACACTTTAGTTTATTTAAGTATTTATATCCCTGCCCTCTATCTAAATATCTCAGGACAACATATAAGTGAGAGTGATGCCACCTCATTTCCAGTGCTATTAATGAAATACAGTAACTGAAGCCAGCCACACAAGAAATGAGAAACACTTTGTTTCCCAGCATTATTTTTTGAAGGTATTCAGTTCTGTAATGTAATGCCTAGGGCTGCAGAGTTACAAAGGAGAAGCCAAAACTCTCCAGAAGGATACAATTTTGGTTGGTACTGGCAGCTGGTGGCATTGCTAGTGTGTGTGGAGGAGTAAGACAACAAGGCAAAAACATGAAACCTCAGCACCCCAGGTCCTGCTGCACCACCAATTTCCCCTTTCCCTTTTCCTCTCCTTGGTGGGCAGCAGCAGTGGGACTGACCCACTTCTGAGCTCAGGTCTGGCCTCCTGACCTGCAAGGCTGCTACCCTCACTCACCTGGAAGGCTGCTTCGTACATAGCCAGGGCCTTGGAAAGGGAAGCCGTGGAAGGAAGCAGGTACCAGAGGTGGATGCCAAGAGACCGCTTCCAGTCCAACTGGGAACAGATGTTGAGGCTTCTCCTCTCTGACAACTGCCACACCTGCAAAAGGGAAGAGGGTGGGTTCAGGCAGGGCCGGTTTGGACAAAGTCAGGCACTGCACAGCTCAGATGCAACATGAACTGGCTTGGGCTCTCTTCCCAGAGGCTCATTGGACTGTGGGCAGAGTGACATTCCTGGATGTCCCATGTGTGAGAAGTAGCCAAAGACTTTGTACTCAGGATTTGGAACTCACCGGCTTCCCAGCTAGCAGGGCGTATATGCGCAGCCTCTCCTCTTGGATGAAGCAGTCTGCCTGGAGCTGATGCCAGTCTGCCAATTGCAGGGCAAGAAGCTCCCGGACCTCCTGGCTCCCAACCAGCTGTGAGAGGAGCAGAGCCAGCCTGTGGTCACCTAGACAGAAAAGCACAGTGGCACTCACTAGGCTGCCCTCTCAAGCCAACCTGCAGAACCCCAGCCAGATCGGGATATCCACCCAAGTTGAAAAGATTTTGTCCTTACTGGAATGCTGTGCCAACCGACAGGCTTCCCTGATCTGTTTCCCGGTAAGGTAGCTGAAGATGGCTTCCGCAGGACTGCTGTTCTGGGTAAGTGAAACCTCCTCCTTGATGCGTTTGGCTGCCGTCTGGGAGAGCCAGCAAGAGAAGGCCTTCCGGCGCTCTAGGGCCAGAACATACTCACTGGGCTTATCCAGGCAGGCCTCCAGCTCCTTCAAGTGCCCCCAGAGTGCCTCGCACAAGGTCCACACCAGGCACCAGTCTTTTACCACCACTGGGGGGGAAAAAAAGAGAGTGAGAGTGTATCCTTAGGAAATCAGTGCAACAGCTTCCTGCCTTCCTGCCCTGGACTCTTCAATACCATGCTAAAATCCCAGCTGCAAGCAGGAAAGGTGCTCCAAGTGCAATTTCTTTACGTCTTCCATGGTTTTCCTCAAGAAGAATGCTGCTCTCTGTGGGTTTTAAAGCCTTTAAAGTTGGTGCTGGTCTCAAGCAGAGTGTTTGTACTCTGTAGGACATGTTCTGGGCCTGCCTAATCACAGGTTTGGTGAAGAGATTCTCTGGTCTTTCCAAATCATAGAATCATAGAGTTGGAAGAGACCACAAGGGCCATCCAATCCAACCCCCTGCCATGCAGGAACTCTCCATCAAAGCATCCCTGACAGATGGCCATCCAGCCTCTGCTTAAAGACCTCTAAGGAAGGAGACTCTAAGGAAGGAGTGTGTTCCACTGTTGAACAGCCCTTACTGTCAGGAAGTTCCTCCTAATGTTGAGGTGGAATCTCTTTTCCTGCAATTTGTATCCGTTGTTCCGTGTCCTAGTCTCTGGAGCAGCAGAAAACAAGCCTCCCTCCTCAATATGACGCCCCTCCAAATATTTGAACAGGGCTATCATATCACCTTTTAACCTTCTCTTCTCTAGGCTAAACATCCCCAGTTCCCTAAGGCGTTCCTCATAGGGCATGGTTTCCAGACCCTTCACCATCTTAGTTGCCCTCCTTTGGACATGCTCCAGTTTCTCCACATCTTGCCGCATCGCACTGTTGACTCATGTTCAGCTTATGGTCTTACTTGGACTCCTAGATCCCTTTCACACCTACTTTCATTCAGCCAGGTGTCCCCCATTTTATATCTGTGTATTTCATTTTTCCGCCCTAAGTGCAGAACCTTACATTTCCCTGCGTTGAATTTCATTTTGTTAGCATTGGCCCAGCTTTCTAGTCTATTCATGTCATTTTGAATTTTGATCCTGTCCTCTGGGGTATTAGCTACTCCTCCTAGTTTAGTGTAATCTGCAAATTTGATAAGTCTTTTTCTAGGAAGTGATTGTAAGAACCTAACCTGTTCTCACCACACTATCTACAGCAAGGATGCTTGTGGCAATGTATATATATATTTTATTTGGATCCCGTCTCTCCCTGTGTTGGATTGAGGCGGGTAACAGCAAGAGGGGAACAGTTAAAAACAAAACAAAAACAATTCATAATAAGATTGGAAAACATCCGATGGGAGCAGTGAGACAGATGGGCTGTTAAAAAAATCTGAGGAGGTCAGTTAGGGAAGGCCTGCCGGAAGAGATCCGTCTTTATTGCCTTCTTGAAGGCCTCCAAAGATGTTATATGGCGGATCTCCTCCAGCAGGTCATTCCATATTTTTGGAGCAGCAGCTGAAAAGATCCTCTGGGAGGTTGCCACCAGCCTGTTTTTGTTTTTGTTTTTTTTGGCTACAGTAGGTTCCTCCCAAAGGACCTGAGTGTGTGGGAAGTATTGTATGAGAGGAGGCGTTCCCTCAGGTATGCTGGACCCATGTAAATGTAAATGCTGCTGCCAGGGAGTCTGCACTGAAATTTGCTCTCATCTCACTGGCTACATTCCCTTCCCAGTTGTGCTGCCTAAGGGATTCCACAGGTTGTAATACAAAAAAGAAACCCCCTTCTAAGCTATGACTGGATCCGGCAAAACCACATTTCATGCTATAAAAATCTGCTAATCTTTATGGTGCCACAGCACATTTCACCCTCTCGCCAAATTGTCAGCCACTCCTCAACCAGTAAGATGTTGCCATGCCCTGTAGCCAGCAATTCTCCTCGCATTAACACAGCTAGGGAGTTGTCATAGCACCAAGTGGTCACACATTCCCACAATGGCTCTGCATATCTGTGTATCTTTTACCATGATTTGTGTCACATCTTGGAGCATGGAAAGATGTGATGTGTTGGTTCGACAACTGTGTGCACTATCTAGTTTGGGACCGTGTGCTTGAGACCGTGTGCTTGTTGCTGAAGGGCGCGCGAATTTTAGAATTTTAGTTTTCTTTAACTGAACAACTCTGCTCAAGTGGCATTAGGTTAGAATCAGATATTGAAACAGAACCTTCCCTTTAAGTGTAAGATAGCAGCCAGTACTTACCTTTAAAGAAGTATTCCCAGTAGATTGACTGTTATATTTATTACTAAAGACTTTGCAGTATGGACAACGAGGGATCTGCCACAGTCACCTGCAACTCTTGTGGGATGTTTCTCTTCTTGCCTACAGTAGTGGAGAACTTCACATGCACCAAGTGCAAGTTGGTAGCACTCTTGGAGGAGAAAGTGCAGCAGCTGGAGTCCAGAGTAGCTACACTTCAGCAGATTAGGGAACAAGAGGATTTCCTGGACACAATAGAACTAACCACCTTGGATGAGTACCATGCAGAGGAAGATGCTAGGGTGGAAGAGGTCACTTGCGAAACAGAGGAGGCAGACAGCTGGAGGAATGTCACAAAGAGTAGTAAACGAAGAAGGAATTGTTCGGGGAGCTTGCAGCTAGAGAATCGATTCGAAGCTCTTTCCCTTATCCAGGAGGATGAAAAAGAGCAGCATGGACAGACTTCAGGGACAGAGCAAGGGAGCCTGAGAGTCCCACCCGAGGGAACAGTCGCTGCTAAGCCTCGGAGGAGGCGTGTGGTCGTAGTGGGGGACTCCTTGCTGAGGGGTACAGAAGCAGTGATTTGTAGGCCTGACAAGATGTCTCGAGAGGTGTGCTGTCTTCCAGGTGCAAAGATCCGGGATGTGACAGAGAGGCTGACAAGACTGGTCAAGCCTACTGACCAATACCCCTTCCTTTTGGTCCACGTGGGAACTAATGATACTGCAAGACACAGCATTCAGAACATCAAAAGGGATTACGAGGCGCTTGGTAGGAAGCTGAAAGGAATGGATGTACAGGTTGTCATCTCGTCTCTTCTGCCAGTTGAAGGGCATGGTCCAGGAAGGGAGAGGAAAATAGCAGAGGTGAACAACTGGCTTCGCAGATGGTGCCGCCGAGAAGGATTTGGATTCTTGGATCATGGGCTGCGGTTCCATGAGGAGGGACTTCTTGCAACAGACGGGTTGCATCTCACGCCAGTTGGAAGAAATGTTTTTGCCAACAGTCTCAAGAACTTGATCAGGAGAGCTTTAAACTGAGTTCCGAGGGGAAGGGAGACAATATTAAGGAACGCAAAAGGGATGGCGTAAATAGTCAAACTGACATAGAGGAAACAAGGCAAACAGTGCAAGGACCCAACAGTGGGAGGCAAAAAAACTTGCACAGGCAGCAAGTAAAAGGGAACCATGGTCTGCAATGTCTCTACACTAATGCACAGAGCATGGGAAATAAGCAAGATGAACTCGAACTCCTAGTACAACAAGGCAAATATGATATAATAGGCATCACTGAAACCTGGTGGGATGAGTCTCATGATTGGAATGTGGAAATAGAGGGGTATAACCTTATTAAGAGAAATAGGCCAAACAGGAAAGGAGGAGGAATAGCACTATATGTCAGAGATATTTACACCAGTGAAGAGATCCTGGACATCAATCATGGAAGCCAGGTGGAGAGCATCTGGATAAGAATCAAAGGGGAGGGAAACAACAAGGGTGTTACGGTGGGAGTCTACTACAGACCCCCAAGTCAGACTGAGGAATTGGATGATATCTTTCTAGAACAGATGACCACACAGTCAGAAAAGAGAGATGTAGTAGTGATAGGCGACTTCAACTATCCTGATATTTGCTGGAAGTCAAACTCAGCAAAATCCTCAAGGTCTAGCAAATTCCTCACTTGCCTGGAAGACAATTTCATGGTCCAAAAGGTGGAAGAGGCAACAAGGGGGTCAGCTATTTTAGATCTGATCCTAACCAACAAGGAGGACTTGGTTAATGGGGTGCAAGTGGTGGGATCATTAGGTGGAAGTGACCATGTTCTCCTGGAGTTTGTAATACAGTGGAAAGGAGAAGCCAGGCAGAGTCAGACACGCATCCTAGACTTTAGGAGAGCGGATTTCAGTAAACTTAGAGAAGTATTGAGGGCGATTCCATGGTCAGAAATACTAAAAGATAAAGGAGTTCAGGACGGATGGGACTTTCTCAAAAGGGAGATACTGAAGGCACAATTTCAAACAGTTCCAGTGAGAAAGAAAAACGGGAGGTGTCTCAAGAAACCAGGATGGATGACTAAGGAACTTTCAACCGAGCTAAGTTTGAAACGGAACATGTATAAGAAATGGAAAAAGGGGGAAATCACGAAAAAGGAATTCAAAGAAATAGCAGGCATGTGTAGGGGTAAAGTCAGAAAAGCTAAAGCGCAGAATGAACTCAGGCTTGCTAGAGAGGTTAAGAACAATAAAAAGGGCTTTTTTGGATATGTCCGCAGCAAGAGGAAGAAGAAGGAAACGGTAGGGCCACTGCGTGGAGAAGATGGCAAAATGCTAACAGGAGATAGAGAAAAGGCAGAATTACTCAACACCTTCTTTGCCTCAGTCTTCTCAGAAAAGGCAAAGGGTGCTCAACCTGAGGATAATGGAGCAGAGAACAGAATAGGGGAATTTCAGCACAGAATAAGTAAAGAGATAGTAGAGGAACACCTTGTTAATCTAAATGAATTTAAGTCTCCGGGACCAGATGAACTCCATCCAAGGGTATTAAAAGAACTGGCAAAAGTAATATCAGAGCCATTGGCAATCATATTTGAAAACTCCTGGAGAACAGGAGAGATCCCAGCAGACTGGCGAAGGGCAAACGTTGTCCCCATCTTCAAAAAGGGGAAAAAAGAGGATCCCAACAATTATCGTCCAGTTAGTCTGACATCAGTTCTAGGAAAGATTCTGGAGCAGATCATTAAACAGAGAGTCTGTGAACATCTAGATGGCAATGCCATAATCACAAAAACTCAACATGGGTTTCAGAGAAACAAGTCATGCCAGACAAATCTAATCTCTTTCTTTGATAAAATTACCAGCTTGGTAGATGAAGGGAATGCTGTGGATATAGTATATCTTGATTTCAGTAAGGCCTTTGACAAGGTTCCCCATGACATTCTTGCAAACAAGCTCGCAAAATGTGGGATAGACAAGTTAACAGTTACATGGATTTGTAATTGGTTGACTGGCCGAACTCAAAGGGTGCTCAACAATGGCTCCTTTTCATCTTGGAGAGAAGTGACCAGTGGGGTCCCACAGGGCTCTGTCCTCGGCCCAGTGCTATTCAACATCTTTATCAATGACCTGGATGACAGAATTGGGAGCATACTTATCAAATTTGCAGATGACACCAAATTAGGGGGAATAGCTAATACCCCAGAGGACAGGATCAAGATTCAAAATGACCTGAATAGACTAGAAAGCTGGGCCAAAGCTAACAAAATGAAATTCAATACAGAGAAATGTAAGGTATTGCACTTAGGGCGGAAAAATAAAATGCACAGATATAGGATGGGTGACACCTGGCTGAATGAAACTACGTGTGAAAGGGATCTAGGAGTCCAAGTAGACCACAAGTTGAACATGAGTGAACAGTGTGATGCGGCAGCTAAAAAGGCCAATGCTATTTTGGGCTGCATTAATAGAAGTATAGTTTCTAGATCAAGAGAAGTAATAGTGCCACTGTATTCTGCTTTGGTCAGGCCCCACCTAGAATATTGTGTCCAGTTCTGGGCGCCACAATTCAGAAAGGACATTGAGAAACTGGAGCGGGTCCAAAAGAGGGCAACTAAGATGGTGAAGGGTCTGGAAACCATGCCCTATGAGGAACGACTTAGGGAGCTGGGGATGTTTAGCCTGGAGAAAAGAAGGTTAAGAGGTGATATGATAGCCCTGTTTAAATATTTGAAGGGATGTCATATTGAGGAGGGAGCAAGCTTGTTTTCTGCTGCTCCAGAGAACAGGACCCGGAACAATGGATGCAAGATACAGGAAAAGAGATTCCACCTGAACATTAGGAAGAACTTCCTGACAGTAAGGGCTGTTCGACAGTGGAACGCACTTCCTCGGAGGGTGGTGGAGTCTCCTTCCTTGGAGGTCTTTAAACAGAGGCTGGATGGCCATCTGTCAGGGGTGCTTTGATTTGGATTTCCTGCATAGCAGGGGGTTGGACTGGATGGCCCTAGTGGTCTCTTCCAACTCTACGATTCTATGATTCTATGATTCTATGATTCTATAAAGGCCCTAAAAGGGATACAGGCCAGAACTGGTTAGCTGGTCCTCTGTACCCCAAGGAAGCTTGTTGCCAGATCCTGCTTGCTCTTTTAATAAATGTATGCAAGAGAACTTTGACTATTTCCACACAGGGGCGGGGGGGGGGGGGCATTTGAGAGGGCACCTGTATGCTATTCTTCCATTACCCTAGTCTGACAAGAGCTGCACCTAACTGATAGGCATCTGGTTTCCCTGCCACTGCCACCTTTGGTATGTGATGTCCAGTTCCAGACTCACCTTCCATTTCCTCTGGGTCTTCACATGTCTCTGCAGTCCATGTGGCAAACTGGTGGATGGCTGCCACACCAGGGTTGGGGGTTAAGAGGGGGCAGGGCTCATCCATGTGAACAGTGCTGTGCTTCAGCTTGATTTCCAAGGAAGCGAGGTACAAGTGTAGACTCCTCTCAACTGTCTTTCCTTCCAAGCTCAGCTTTTCCACATGAACCTTGAAGGGAGACTCTGAGAGCCTATGAAGAAAAGGTAGGCAGGCATCAGGAATACAAAACATGGAAGAAGAGAAAAGAGAACATTGAACAGCTCTCACCTGCTGTCTAGAAGTCCCTTCTGTTTCTGTGTAGGACTTGCAAACTCAGCTCCAAGCAGAGATTGCTTCCATATGCATATTTTCTAAAGCTGAGAAATGCAGCCATGGGAGAGAGACTGGTGAACATTGTTTTGGAAAAGGCCCGCAAGCCCTTGAGGATATTCGTGTGTGGGTCACCAGCTCCCTCCCCTGCTTCCTACAGGCTCCTGTTAAATTGCAGCTGTGCCCAAAACAGAGCTGTAAAGTATCATAGTCTTGTTTTGCTCAAACTCCATCCCCACAAAGGTGTTGTTCTTTTAAACAAATCCAACAGAGGACCTGAGCCTACTGCTGGTTTCATTTTTCTGGGCAACACACTCCATGGTGAATTTGGGGCATAGAAATCTGACCCCTGGACTGTGCTGACGTTCTGCTCTAATGGAAACTGGTCAGAGCTTAATGCTGCTTCATCTGCAAGAGCCCCCCATTTCCCCCAGAAAACAAGGTACCTAAAGTCATGCAGAAAGATAGCAGCTGGCCAGTCAAAGTCATGCAGAAAAATAGCAGCTGACCCGACCCCACCCCACCCCGTGCATACTGGATAATAGTTTGTAAAAGAAGCACATCCAAAGAAAGTGCAACTCACTGTTTTGGAGCAACAGGCGTGGGCAAGAACCCGTACTCCATGGACTCACTTCGGAGGTCTTCTGGCTCGCTTGATGTACTCAGCCGCTTCCCGCTGTGGACCAGAACCCAATTGGGTCCCCAGCCAACACGGAAGGAGCGGCCCATGAAGAGTGCCATGTCCTTCAGCAGCCTCCCTTTCCCATTGGTAATGGATTTTTCCAAGGGCACCAGTCCAGGGTGCCTGCGAACACCAACTGTTTTCAGAGGTACTTCAGGTGCTGGGCTGGGCATTGCAAAGACTGAAGTCAAGGGAGAAAGGGCTGGCCAAGGCGATGCAGGAAGAGGGCCTGCTAGAGACGATGTCCGTTGGCCACGGCTGTCCTGGAGGGAGGCAGATGGGGGAAGGAGGAGACAGCCCCCGGAAAGCCTTGACTGCAGCAACCCACCAACTGAAGACAGAGGAGAACGGAAGGGCGTTAATATCAGGAAAACAAACAAACTGGCCATTTGATCAAAGTGCGACTGCTTGCAGTTTTTACAAGTGTACAACTTGCTTCCACCACTCCACAAGCTGTTTTTCAGGCCTGAGTGTGTTGGCAGTTTCTGTCAGAGCAAGAATTTGATCATGCATGGCTTCCAATGGTTTGTGGGAGGAGAAAGGTAGGCCCTTATGCTCTCACTACTCCCCAGTTTCTCTCTCTCAATCTGCATTGAGACATGCCTTCCTAACAAAGGTGTGCACATACTGGCCTGCATTCAGCTATAGCCGAATTAAGTCTTCAATCTGATGATACTTCAGTCCAAAATCTAGGAGGGGGAGCACACACCTGGAAGACTCCATCTCACAACACACACACACAGAGGTCCCTCAGTTACTGCTGTGTAATGACGCTTGTAACTAACACCTCTAGAGAGACAGCTCCTTCTGGATGCCTGCTCTGCCTTCAGGGTCCTGCCTGCTCCTTCTTATGGAACACACCAAGAATTAAAACTCCACTGTGTATCATGACAGCCCTGTTTAAATATTTGAAGGGATGCCATATTGAGTAGGGAGCAAGCTTGTTTTCTGCTGCTCCAGAGAACATGACCCAGAACAATGGATGGAAGCTACAGGAAAAGAGATTCCACCTCAACGTTAGGAAGAACTTCAGACTGTTCGACACTGGAACATACTCTCTCAGAGAGTGGTGGAATCTCCTTCCTTGGAGGTCTTTAAACAGAGGCTGTCAGGTATGCTTTGACTGAGAGTCCCTGCATGGCAAGGAATTGGACTGGATGGCTCTTGCAGTCTCTTCCAACTCTATGATTCTATTATCTTGTCAATGTATCAGCTGTTTTCTTATTTAAGAAAAGCACAACACTTTTGCTGACAATAACTGAAAAAAGCTGAGGAAAGGCCTCCTCCTCTAGGAGAACATGCTGAGGTAAGAGCTGAGCCTGACAGGCAAGAGCCATCCCAGTAGAGAGACTGCTGACTCCCAACTGGGATTTTGAGGAGCCACCTTCAAAGAAATACCACTCAGGTTGCAAGTGGTTTAAGCAAGGCTGTTAAAGAGGAATTGGAGGAGAATGGGTATACACTCGTCCCTCCACATTTGTGGCTTTGACTTTTACAGATTTCTCACTGATTTTATTAATATGTTCTCTCTAGGAATATCTAGGTCCTCCAACGCAACTCTATTATCAACTTTAACCAAAAGTCGCACCGAAGGACCTAGAGATTCCTAGAGAAAACATTCCACTAGGCATCTGTAGCTCCTCCAGTGCAATTCTGTAGTCAGCGTCTGGCAGATGTTGACTACATAGTTGCACTGGAGGACCAGGAATTCCAGAAAAGTGTTCCCTCAGGTAAAAACAGTGTTTTTGACATTTGCTGTTTTTCCACATTCACAGGGGTCCTGTGCCCCTAACCCCAGCGAATGGGGAGGGAAGAGGGAGGACCAAAATTTGGGAACCATTCCATTAGATACATTGAATTGGTATTCTAGTATCAGTAATATTAACTCTAGAAAATATGTCACAAAGTTTCAGAGATGGCTTTATATCAAAGAGTTTGGAAGTGGTTGTCGTCATCATGGTTTATTCATATAGCACCATCCATGTACATGGCGTGTTACAAACAGTTGCAGAGTAAAACATTTATGTACTAATCAATATTATAGAATACTAAAATACAATATTATAATACAATAAAAAGCCACTCACACAAAAACATAATGCAAAATAAAACAAAATAAGCAGCACAGGTAATCAAATATACTAAAGATATACAAAACAGTCCAATGATTCAGCTCAAATCTTTATAGGACCATGGTTTTAAACTGTTCTGATTAGTATTAATTATTTAATTGTTCATGAAATAAGGAAGAGTTTGAAAGCATATTAATTCCATACAGTTTCAAACTTTTCAACTGTGCTAAATTGTTTTGAAATAGTTTCATTTCCATACTATCCCTGAGATGTTGTGATACATGGTGGGGCAATGGGATGCTAGCAATATGTGTTTACAGGACCCAACAGTCTGGCCTAGACACTTGCTGTACCTGAGAGACGGCTCTTCCGTCCTTGGTGCAGGGAGGAGATGGGAAGTCTGGGGGAGCAGATCTCCTGGGAAGTGTCTGGGGCTGCAGCTTGTCTACTCAAGCGGCGATCCAGGATCAAGTCCAAATCTTCATCATCCACAAGCAAAGATGCCTTCATGATCTGGAAATCAAGGACCGACAAGACTCCTCACATGCTGTCATCTTCCAGTCATTTTTCTAAAAGGTCTGAACCTTCTCCATTTGCATTAAACCTTGAAGTAACTTTTTAAATTGGAAATTAGCCAAAGATCCATGCTATGATGTTACAAAACAAAACTACACGTAGAATATATAAACAGCATAAAACCAAAGCCATAGGGAAGTGAGAAGTCCTTTGCTTAGCACCAGAATATGTGGCCACCAGGAACATCTCCTTGGAGAAAATACACCACCCACCCCAAGGCTCTCCAGTCATACTGTAAGCTGTCACGCCTTATGTGAAAAAAACATCTGAAGAGCGAGCCTCTAATGGTAACCTCTGCACAAAGGCCAGCTGATACAGAGTTGGGCAATCCTTCTTATAACTTTGCCCCACAAGCTGGCTTTTACACCAGCACCGGAAATCTGAATTGTACTCCAAACCAACCAGGAGCCAATATGATTATTTACTATGCTCCCAGCAGCTAGCCACAGTTCTCGTTGTAGTAGCTGTCTTTTGAACTGGCTGCTTTTCCCCAGATGTTCTTAGATGCACCCACAGCACTCAGGAATCAGGGGTACTGCCATGGTTACAGCAGCAGCACTAGGACCAAGCTATTATGACCCCACATGTACATCACACACAACTGCAACCACATGGAGTTCGTCATGGAGCCCAACACAGGCTCCATGATGAGCTCCATGTGGTTACAATTGTGTGTGATGCGCATGTGTGTCACACAGCTATAGCACAGCATGCAGGATATTGCGCTATAGCCCTGAGTTATTCAAGAATCCTTTAAGGGTGAAGAGGATCTTCATAACTTCCCACGATTCAATTTCCTGAAGGGCAACTCCAATTTCCTGAACTGCAGCAGAATGTGAACACAAACAGTGTTTCATTATGTGAAAGGCAGTCCTCAAGTTACATTTTGTCCTACCTGTTCCAAAATCAAGACACCTACATCCCTGGTCAAAGCATGCATATGTATAAATCAGATTTCATTTCTGAAATATTTTTGAGAGCCACAGGGATTGTTTTAATCTGCTTTAGAAGACTTGATCCAAGACATTCCAACCTTCTTAGTAGCTGCAGCTCTGAAGTTTTTCTAAGACGTTCACTTTTATCCCCTCTTTAATGGCTTTCCACTGTATGACAGAGATCACTGTATGAGGGAGGTACCTTTCTATACAGGCTTTTGGGTTATAAGATGAAGGACTGGCCTTGCACTTATTCTCTTATTCTGCCATAATACTGGTCTAATAATGATGAATTTGTTGCTGCTACAGAGGTTTGAAATTATCAGAGAATCAGAATGACTGGAAATAATTAGTCTCAGATGAAACACAAGCATGTTTCAGAAGGTAAGCAATGCAAGGTTAAAGTAAAGTCAGGTGTCAACTGCCAACCTGAGAGAGGGCCAGGTATACAGGTTAAGAGGGGCAATGAATGAGGGAATCACCTGCAAAGTGTGAGGGTTAATGTCCAGAGAAGATGCAATGTGGGTGGAGGCAGGCACTGGCTCCTGATCCTCCAGAAGGCTTTCTTCTGCAGCAAAAGCATGAGCAGGCTCCTGAGTGATGTCTGCCATGTCGCTGTCAAACTCCACACCCTTCCTCAGCTGCTCAGCATCTGGACTCTGCAGGGAACAAGGAGGAGAGACAATCCAGCAGAGGTCCAAAGCAATGGGGAGTCACCAACCACTGTGTGAAGAGAGATCCACACAACACAACCCCCTTCCATCAATTCTAGATTCAGGCTAAATAAATGCCGCAACACCCATGAGATGCCCAGCAAGCAAGGGCAGCTGTTAGATGGGGAACAAAGGGGGAATGTTGTAAGGCCATGTCACAGCAGACAGAATTGTGCTGCCATCATAATGCTTCCTTCATCTGAGTGAATGCCTAGAAACCACTATGGGGGGAGGGGAGAGAGAGGAAAATTAACCCAGAGCATAAAAATAGGCACTACGGAAATTTGCACTGATGACACCACATGCAAACTGAGCACTTGTCAAATTCTGCTAAAGTGGAGAACAAGGAAACACATGTGGGTACCCATGTCATTTGATCCCATGCTCCAGAAAGCTTTAACTTTCAGCCATTCCCCAATGACTTGGCCTGCCTACCCTTGATTGCATTTTCTCACATAAATACTGTTGGAGAGGATTATGGTTTGTATGAAAGCTACTGTCTTCAAGAGTGAACAACCTGACCATATAGACATGTACTTTCTTCTTGTTTTCATCTTTTAAATCACAAAGTTCACCCAGCAAGGAGTTTAATTTTAAAACCATGATATCAAGAAGAGAACAGAGCAGGAGTGGACTACCCATCTTTGAAGGTCTTTAACCAGTGGTTGCATCTTTGTAGTTGTGGCTTCCTGCATGGCTGAAGGGGGCTGGAATAGATGGCCCTTGTGGTCTCAAGATTATATGACTTTTTTGAGAAGCCAACCTGTCCTAGCTCAAATTCCCACAACTCTGAATCCAAACTGGGAGTCCTACAGATCCTCCTGATCCAGTGAGTGGCAATATCCCTCTGCCAGTTTTGCAGCAAACATTAAAGCAGTTCAGAAACTGAATACTGGATAGGCATGGATACATTTCACTCCCTCCTAGCCAAGTTTGATGCTTTTTAAAGTAGTACAAATAGCCTTAGTGCACTGGGAACTGAATTTTAGATGTAAAGCTCCAAAATCTTGTATTTTCAGAAGCACCGTGGTTTCCTGGGACTTCTTGTTTCTAAGCAAACAAAACTAGGAGTCCTTTCAGGTTGCACAGTTATAGCATTATGATTCTCCTTTAATAGCCATGAGTCCATCCTACTGAATCCTGTGAATTGCAGTTTAGGGAGGGGTTGTTAGAATTCCAGCATGGAGTAGAGGTCTCTGTGTTGGACTAATTCTCTGTCACTGTCTATGTCACTCTTCCCCTGTTAGGTTCCAATCCATCTCCTCTCCTTCTCCTCTTACCTTGGCAGGAGCTGCTGGTTTTCCACTTGGAGCCTTCTGCTGAGACACCAACTGGCCCGCTGGGGGCATTTGAGCCATTTTTAATTTCTTTGCCTCGACTTTTGAGGGGTGGCCTTCCTCCTCCTCTTCATCAGAATCTTGCAAGCCGTATTTTGAGAAGTGAGTCACCTGGACAAAGACACAAAAGCCACAAACAATTTTACAAGGTAAAGAAAAGGCCGCAGAAACCACTGAGACAAAATCTTACTTAGCTGAGATCATGGATGCCCGTAGCCTGGACAGTTTGGATAACCAATAGAATATGTTATATTTTCTAAGGGCCAATGGAACAATAGCCTCCTCATTTTTTCAGTCACAGAATCACAGAGTTGGAAGAGACCCCAAGGGCAATCCAGTCCAATCCCCTGCCACGCAGGATCAAAGCATCCCTGACAGATCGCCATCCAGCCTCTGCTTAAAGACCTCCAAGGAAGGAGACTCCACTACCCTCCGAGGGAGTGTGTTCCACTGTCGAACAGCCCTCACTGTCAGGAAGGTCCTCCTAATGTTGAGGTGGAATCTCTTTTCCTGGAGCTTGCATCCATTGTTTGGGGTTCTATTCTCTGGAGTAGCACAAAACAAGCTTGCTCCCTCCTCAATGTGACATCCCTTCAAGTATTTAAACAGGGCTATCATATCACCTCTTAACCTTCTCTTCTCCAGGCTAAACATCCCCATTTCCCTAAGGCGTTCCTCATAGGGCATGGTTTCTAGACCCTTCACCATTTTGGTCACCCTCCTTTGGACACGCTCCAGTTTCTCCACATCCTTTTTGAGTTGTAGGGCCCAGAACTGGACACAGTCTTCCAGGTGAGGCCTGACCAAAGCAGAATAGAGTGGCACTATTACTTCCCTTGATTTAGACACTATACTTCTATTGATGCAGCCTAAAATTGCATTGGCCTTTTTAGCTGCTGCATCACACTGTTGACTCATGTTCAACTTGTGGTCTACTTGTGGTCCATTTTGAAGTATTATTTTCCTTATTTAATTTATATCCCACTTTCCTTCCTAAGATGGGAACAAAGGTGGGCTCACAGCATAGAATAAAAGTACATTTAAAAAAAAAGATGATAAATTTAAAAAATCAAACTATCCTATTAAAATGCCCCCCATTTAAAACAATATAAAATCATTTTTATAACATCGTAGGAATAAAAGTCAGAGCCAGTATAGTGTAGTGGTTGAGTGTGAGACTGACTCTGGAGACCAGGGCTTGAGTCCCTGCTTGGTCATGGAAACCCACTGGGTGACCTTGGGCAAGTCACATTCTCTCAGCTTCAGAAGTAGGCAATGGTAAACCTTCTTCTCAACAAAACATGCCAAGAAAATGTCGTGATAGGACTGCCATAAATTGGAAACAACTTGAAGGCACACAACAAGAACAAAAATATAGCACAAGAGACCCATTAAAAGACACTTCAACACCCAGTTAATGGTTGAAGAACTAATTCATAAAAAATTAATGGTAGAAATACAATGTAAAAACCAAGGCTGTGAGAATAAGAAGTAGATGCTACCATGATGGCCTTTGAGGGAGAGAAGGAAAGGCAGGCACAGATGCATCACGCCCACAGAAAGATTAAAAGCCTTCCCTTTATTTTAAATGCTACTACCCTGGCCCTGAAGGGAGAGAAGAACCAGAAACATCTGTTGGACTTGACCCCCCTTCCCCACTGTCATTCCCTTTGCCTTCTGTGTCAGATGTTTTTCGATTGTAAACCTGACGGCAGGGAACTCAAATTAGCAAACTTAAATTGCTATGAGAGTCTCTGTGGCTGAAGAGCAGAGTATAAATATTCTAAATAAAATAAATAAATAAAAATATTCAGAGTATTTATACCCTGCTCTTCAGCCACAGAGACTCTCAGAGCTAAAAACAATCTAAAAACAATAAGCTCATTTGCTCTACCCATGAGCTGTGGATCTTACCACTTACTTCTTACCTTAAATACCCATGAACCAGTTTCAGGGCGGTACTCTTTGAACTGGGCACCCTGCTTCCGAGAGACAGCCTCTAGCCTGCCTTCGTAGTTCATTTCTACCAGCCGTTCTGGACTCTTGATCAAGCAACGTGAGGTTTTGTCTGTGGGCCAAACTCCGTCTAAAGTGACTTCAGCTCGTCTGTTAAAAACAAGAAGACCAGAACTCTAGAACACAAATAATCCAACAAACAAGGCTGGACATTTACTGTATCATGGAATGAGCGCCAACATTAGGATTACAAGACAGGTCCGGCATTACCTGTTCAAGCCTTCTCCAATGGGTGGTTTCAATTCATCATCCGGGTAGACGATGACCTCTTTCCGGCGGATGTGCACTATCTCATCCAAATTCAAGTTAGTGAGGTTGACTTCGCCTTCAAAGTAGATTGAGCCATAGCCTAGAGGTAAGAGGTCCCCCACAGCATGAATCCAACTCTGGCCTCTGGCACAGTCTGTTTGCCTAACTGCTAGACTGCTCATGAGAAACCAGTATCTAAACAGGTGTACAATAATGAAACTGCAATGGACAGTACACAAAGATCAAAGCCTGAGATAAGCAAACAAGAGCATCTTCAGAAGGCACAGCAAGTGCTGGGATCCATTTAACAATGATGGGGACGGGGAATGATGGGGAAAGCTTCCTTCTGGGTCACTGCCAGCAGATGAGAATACTTCATCTCCCCATCCCTCACCTCAGACTTACAGGTGTATATGATGTGTACAATTTGGCTACATGTACTTTAGTGGTTAATTATAATCTGCAACCACAATCCAACACAGAGCTGATGGATTTAAAAGCAACAACTCTGGGTGTTGCACAATAGCACGAGCTTTCAAGGACCAAGGGTGTGAAAGGTGGGAGAAACCTTTCTCTCACTCAAACTTCTGGAGGAGAGAAATCTTGGAAGAAAGAGCAATTGGGTCGGAAAGCCACCCTTGAGAAGACCTTTCAACTCTTCTAACTTGGACAAAAAAGCAACACTTAAATATGGGTGGGGGACTCAGAGGGCAGGGATTGGCGTGTAATCCTTGCAACACCGTCACCATCTGGTGATTGAAAATCACAGCACCTCTCGATCCAGAGGTCTAGGAGTCTCCCCGAGTGCTGCACTCAAGGTAGCCAGCCTCTAGTCCTCTTCCTTGGCCTGGGCTCAACTCCGCCAAGCTAGGAGTGAGTGTTACAGGAGATCTTGCAGAGGCAGCTGCTGCAGGAAAGGTCTTCAAGCAGAGACATGCTCTCACCTTTGCGACCTATGGTGAAGTCCGTCACGATACACTCCCCCTGGTCGTTGGTCATTTTGGCTAGTTCTTCCATGGATGGAATGGTGTAGTACCCAACCCGTGATAAAACAATTCCTAGAAGAACCAAAATGGGGTTAAATGGCACACCTCTCAGCCTCTTTAGCAACCAATGCAGTACAGTAATTCAATGACAGGGCAAGTTAAAAGAAAACCAATTAGGTTTGCTAATTTGAATGTGCAAACTGGAGGAACAACTTTGTCTGGAGCTATTAAAAGCATTTGTAGGTTTCCATTTGGCGTACATAGCGGCCTCTACAAAGTGCTACTCTGCCATCCCACTGTGGTGCAGAAATGAAGCTGGGTTCCTGCAAGGCTGTGCCAGTGAAACATCAGCATTACCAGTTCTGCAAGAAGAGCCCCAGAGCCACACATCCAAGGAGCAGCCCAGCTAATGATGTAGAGGCTCACTGCCAGAAGGATGGCCACCCCACTGAGGGACTGGCTATAGCAAGTATGCAGAGAAAACTTGCCATCTGCGCTGGTGGAATCACAGATCTAGAAGAGAAGCCACCCAAAAACTCTTGGCAAAACATTACTTCTCTAAACACAATGTAATGCTCTGGACAGGCCTGTTTAAAACCATTTACTATCAACCAGCCCAAGTATTTATTTATTTATCTATTTATATCTCGCCTTCCTCCTGGTATAGGGACTCAGGGCAGAATCTTTGCAGGATCAGTTTGTTTTAAAAATCCTCTAGGGATAGCCTGCTGGCACAGATCCAGACTCAGTGCTTACTTTCCTTCTCCACTGAGAGAAGATGATGAGAAGATATATCTGACCAGTACAACTAAGAGCTTGGTTCAAAAACATGTTCACTAGCTGACCACTGTCAGGGTTAGTAGCACTGAGCTGTACAGACCTGTGACCTCACACAACATAAAAACAGTTACCTATACTCTGAAGGACAAGCAGTGTGGTGTAGTGGTTTGCGAGTTGGACTAGGACTTTGGAGATCATATTTTAAATCCCCATTCAGCCATGGAAACCCACTGGGTGACCTTGGACAAGTTACACTCTCTCAGCCTCTGAGGAAGGCAAAGGCAATCCCCTGAGCAAATGTTGCCAAGAAAACCTGTGACAGTTTTGCCTTAGGGTTGCCATAAACTGGAATAGCTTGAAGGCACATGAAAACAGCATTCTGAAAGCTAGAGGCGGGATTCAGATAAACATTTTTCCAATAAAGTTTGCCAGAATGCAAGCTTCCAGAGCAATTTATTATCTTGGAAAAAGACCCATGAATGTACTGATACATGGAGAGATTTCAGAGAGCAAACCCACTCAACATCTGGACTAGGGTTAACAGTTCAGGAAAGGGCCCTCTGGGAGAACAGAGTCATGCCCCCCAGAAGAACCCAAGCCTCACCAGCAGGATGCAAGTGGTGTATACCCTCCGTCTCTTCATTATTGTCATCCTGCAGGGATTCTTCATGGTAGGAGATGTCCTCACTGCTGCCTTCCAGCCCGTTCCGCAGAGCTGGTCTCATGTTCAAGGCCACAATGGTGTCATCCACATTGTTGTGATTCTTGTGCATGGCTTTCTCGGGGCTCTGTGGGATGGGCTTGGCAATGGGGTTGGAGTAGAACTGTGTCACTTCGCGAGAGACATCTTCCTCCTCATGCTCCCCGTCCTGCCTATGGTTCTCTTCTATCGACCTGGATAGGAAGTTGAATCTGAGAAAAAGAACATCACAAGAACAAGGCATAACTAATTCAGTATGGTATGAGCAGGAAGTGCACTCAAGAGAAGCACTGCCTGAGATGGGTATCAAGGACTTCAGCTCTCATAGCCAAAAGGCAACATACAGTTGAAGTAGCATTCATAATCCAAAGATCACATAAGTATACAAGCTTCTTCACCTAAAGACAACATACAGTTGAAGCAACAGGAAGAAAACACCCAAAACATTATATCATGGGCTATCTACTCATTAATGGACTTAAAACACAAGGGTTTTTGTATGAATCACATACTCATAGAGTTGGAAGGGTTCTCCAAGGGTCATCTGATCCAACCACCTGCCATGCAGGAATAAACAACTAAAGCACTTCTGAGAAATACCTATCTAACCTCTGTTTAAAGACCTCCAAAGAAGGAGAGTCAACCATCCTCCGAAGGAGTCCATATTCCACTGTCAAACAGTTCATCAGGAAGATCTTCCAAATGTTTAGGTGGAATTTCCTTTCTTGTGATTTAAGCCACAGCAAATAGGAAAACAAATCCAATGACTCAGATTTTTGAAAGCTGAGGCAGGATTTACTGTGCGATGCCTGGAAAAGGCAGGTGAGCACAGAAAAATTTGACTGTCATCTGTTACGGGAGATATCCATGAGATTTAGTCTGCTCCTGCTTGCAATGGGGAAGTTTGTGGTGAGGCCTGAGACACAGCATTTTCCCCTTATGGCAGCCACTGATCCTTACCAGCCAGTGCAGGGATTGCCCTAGGAAATCTGTGGGCCTATTGAACAGATTTGCACTGAAGCTGAAGTGGGGGAGGAAAATGTGGACCCCAAGGAGTGCTTTTGTGATCTCCAGGATTCAAAACTATTCCACAATCCCAAAATCCCTCTGCCTTGAAATGTTGTGTAGTCAGCAATTTCACCATGCTTTTAGGCCTGCCTTGTCTATGTTAGGCCCAGGAGAGGCATTTCTAAAAACAGGAAGCCATTCCTTGGCCACTTCCTGTTGCTAAAAAAAGGTCTCTTTTGAGCCTAAACCATCCAGGAGAGGGTTGGGGACAGGAGAGCCCATGCAGCCCCCAAATCTATGACAGTCAGCCATCCTTATACCAAAAGACCACTGAGTTAGGATTTGCACATGGCTGAGGAAGAACACACCAGCACTGGGGTTCTCAATTGGTGCTCATGAGACAGGCTTCAGGGCTCCATGGGACAGGTACAGAAATGCTTTTTCTCCTTTTACTTCCTTCAATTTTCTTTGACTTAATTTCTTGTCAAAATGAAAATTAAAAATTAATAATTCCTCTCTTGTTGCCTACCCCTTGGACTTTCCCCTTGCTTTTGGTCCAATCCTAGTAAATGAGATGAATTTGCAATGCAATACTTGTGTACACACACGTTTATGTTTGTGTATTTTTCTGGAAGGAAAGGCTCAAAACCTTACAGTTGTAAACCGCTTAGACACTCCGTAGGCGGTATGAAGCGGTATATAAATGAAGCTGTTTGTTTTTGTTTCTTTCCTCAGATTCACAAAGGTGACCATAACTGCCCCCCAAGGGCTAAGAACCACTGCATTAGTAGCCTCTTCCAACAGTCCTGCCTGCTTTCCAGCCCCCGTATTCACAATCCCAAGTCAATGAGAATGCCATGCAGCTGTCAGGGAGCCACCAGCTGCAGAAGGCAAGCCAGACTGCTTTCCTCTGCAGAAACCCTATTATCGCAGCACAAAAGGGTCTTGTGTTCTTTCCTCCTGAGCCTACAAAACACAAGACTGGATGCAGCCCAATCTTTCTGGCCACACAGCTGTTAAAAGAGAAGATCTGCCAATATCAGAGACATCAAAACTGCAGTGGAGTCACTTCCTTAAAATCAGGGATCCTGTAACTCCTTTGAGACTGAGCAAAAGAAGTTGTAGCACAAACTCTAGTAGAGTTGACCTACTTCCTCATATGTATGGAGTGAACTGGTGGCCAGGAAAGATATTCAGAATAAGACTGTAAATTAATAGCCATAGAAATGCAAAACTTGTGGAAATGGTGAGGAAGTGACAAGTTCAGTTCTCAATATAGTTATTGAGGGACAAAAGCAGGAAGGACTACATTTGCCTAAGCCCAGGGTAAGTGGACGACCCAATGAATGATGGATGGAATTTTTGAGTGTGGTGTGTGCAGACTAAGATCCAGAAAGATGTGATAAACTGGCCAAGAGTGTCCTCATGAGGCTGGGGTGTTAACCAGTGTTATAATGTGTAGTTTGCCCTCCTGGGACACTACTTCATTCACTTCATACATCTGAGGAAGAAGACTAAGCCTACAAAAGCTCATGCTACAACGTCTTTTGCTTAATCCAAGGTGCTACAAGATCCCTTTGCATCCAGACTGACATAGCAATGTCTCTGAATTCCTTAAAATCAGTTTGTTGGGGGGGGGGGATCTAAGATGGGAGGGCACTGCAGACAGACATACCGTTCTCCATTCTCTGGGTACTCCAAGGGCGAAGCAAGGTCGTTGCCTTCACCGCTGACAGGAGAGAAAAGCCTGCTACTGTTAAGGTTCTTCAAGACCAACTTCTTAATGCTTTTCCTGAAACAGAGACCAAAGCCAAAAACATCTGTTGAGAAAGAAGACAATGACCAAAGGCCCATGGTGCCAATAGCCCACCCTGGAAACATCAGCCGTCTTCACTTGAGAGGTTGTAATTCGGTTGCCCTTCAGTGAAGAGGACTGCCATTTATTTCTTGGTACTTTAAAGCTGCTTTCTTTGAGGCAAGGTGAAAACACTCAAGAATGATTGAGAACTGGAAAATTATTGCATAGATTTTTAAAAAATTTTAGTATTTTAAGAGAGGGACAAAAGATAAAAAGACAATGAGACAGAAATGTTATTTACATGAGAAGGGGGTAGGCAGAAATCTTACAGAGCCCTCAGTTCTTAGCCAAACCAAAATTCTCAGGGGAAGGCTGGGATTATACACCTTCAAAAATGTTTGGCACACAGAAGAATGTGCAGGATCTACAGCCAGAGGGTGGGGGAAGGAGTGATGTCCACAGTCTGTAAACAGATCCCCCCAGCCCACTTTTTGAAAAAAATAAATAAATAAAGCAAATACAAAATGTTCCTGGGAGGGTCTTAGGGGCAATTTTGTCATGTCCCTGGTCTGAATCACTTTAACTTAAGGGTTCCCTTCCAAAAGGAAATAATGTAGAAGCTGACTTTGGAGTCACTTCCTGTTGAAAAAGAGGACTCCCTTGGGCTTAAAACTGAGTGGAAAGAAGCAGCATCCTAGTACAGTCTGACCACTACTTCTGCAGGGGATTCGTTCCATGGTTACTGCAGATAAGCAAAAACCACTGTCTAGAGAGAGACCCGTTTTTCTCTAGACACAGGTATGTGAAGCTGCAGTTACTGATCCTGTAGATATTGGGGTCAGACTGTCCACCCAATCTAGAGGATGCTGGGTGTCTCTGGGGGGAGGGGTTTCAGTCCTCTAAGGATATTGTGGATGGGGAGGAATTGGTTCCCTATCCCTTGATCTAGTCAAATCTCACAATGGGTTCTACATAGCACAATAGAATTAAAATTGGATCTCTTTTCTGACCATTTTCAACTATGGCTCCAGTTTAATGTATTGTGTAACATCTTCACACTACACTGTTAATCTGTTAGATTCAGACATAAAAAAGGAAATTCAAGGGAATCCTTCAGAGCAGAGGCAAAGTACAACCAAAGTCTGTGGGCAGCATCTCAGGAACCCAGGATCCCATCTCCAAAATGTAATGTTTAAAAAACTTAAAAGGTCCCTCACATTGTGCAGGCCATGCCCCCCTCAATGCACACACACAACTTGTTTAAGGTTGAGAGAGGTCTTTTTTCCCAAAACATAAAAATGTGGCCACATGGCCCTCAGAAGCTGAAGAGGCCTTTTCTAAATAAAGGCTGGGATTATACACCATATACATATTCCTTTGAAGCTAGGGGAAGTGGATGTGTTCTGTACCAGAGTCTGTGGAAATTTCCCTTCCCACGCATTTGAGCATGAAATGTCTGAAGTGCCTTCAGTTTCAGCCTATCAAGAATCATTCAGTCAAGGCACACACCCCTTCCCACCCCACAAAATGTATTTAACTCACAAAAAGACCTAACACTCACTTGGGCATGAAAGCCCCATTTGAGAGGGCGGGCTCATCGTCATCCAGGCCATCAAAGAGGTGGGATTTGGAGGAGCCCGTTGTCTGCAAAGCCTTTGGACGCACACGGGTCGCAGGGCGAGGGGTCAGCTTGTAGTGGGTGGGTGTGGTCAGTGCCTTCTGGGCCGCCGGGTTGGTTGGCTTCAGCCTCTGAAAATGAAACACAAGATAGGGGCTTTAGCCATTATCTTCTCTGATCCTGGGCTGGCTAGTTATGCTTGTCCCGTGCCAGGGATTCACTGGAGATGCAGTGATGGAGGAGAGTTCTACACATACCCCAGACTGCCAAAAAGACCAAAAAAATGTCCAATAAGCAAGGTGACTAAGCTGAAATTGTCAAACTTTGGCCACAGTATGAGAAAATATATCTCCCTGGGAAAAGATGATAAAAGCTGGGGTAAGTGGAAGGCAGTAGGAGAGGAGGAAGACCTCCTTAGAGATGGATAGGCTGCATCAAGGCAGACTCACTTGCAGGGCTGTGGATGACAGGGGGTCTTTGAGGTCTCTCATACATAGATAGGGTTGCACTAAATTGAAGCTGATTTGACAGCATAACACCACCATCAATATCAGGGATAAAGGTGCACATTTCCAGCACAGAACTTCCAGGGAGTTTTGCTTTTGGTAACTTTGCAGAAATCTCAACTGTGGAAATGAGCAAAGTGTGCAAACTGGACCCAAGACTACTATCCAACTCCCACTAACTATGCTCACACCAACCTCCATAGTGTTCCATAAGACAACAGGCACAAATATTTCCAAATGTGAGAAGCAGAGTTGCAGTGACATTTCTCTTGGCTTCAGGAACACTCAGGAGCCTCTGCTGATTCCTAGGATGCCATCTATACAAGGGGAATGCCTGAGGATTGAACCAACCCCAACCATATCTGCCATTCACACTGCCAGCATTACCATTTGGCAAGTCACAATCATGATGGAAGCCGCTTCAAATCTGGTAACATGGCAAAACAAGAAAAGCTCTCTTGTACCATTCACTGCACCTCTGCTCTGGCATTCACGGTGACATAGCATCCATGCCTCTGAATCTGCCACTCTTTCAAGCTCAGTTTCCCTTGTGTCACAAGACAGAGCACCTACACCAGTATTACAGAGCTGTGTAAGGCTTGCAAGATAATGATGCACTTTAAAAACACCATGCCTACGTGTTCGGCATGAAGCTGAGTAAGGAACTCTAAACTGCTGACCTTCCCTGCAGCATGATACCAAGCAAGTTAAAGGAGCAGGAAAGCAAGACACTCAGCATTACCTCAGGACAGATTTTTGGTTTGTTTTAAGTCACACACATAGAAGTTGAGACTCTCCCCTCCATGCACCTATCTAATTCTCTTTCAGAGCCATTCAACTGAGAAGCCATCATCACACCCTGGAGCAGCAAATTCCATTAAATAAATTTTGTGTGAAGAAGCATTTTCATCTGAATCTGCTGGTAAACTATTTCCCCAGGCAATTACATGTTCTTCTGCTACTAGAGTGAGTGGGAAACTCTGACTTTCTTCATACCAGGTATAGTTTCACAAACTTCTCTGTCACGTTCCCACAACAACCATCTTCACTTAACCAGCCAGCTAAGCAAATCCTCTCCCTAATTACCTCTTCTTTCTTCTTGGGGTCAGACATGGGGTTTCTGAAAAGTGGGGAATCACCAAACGGGGAGTAAGTCAGGCTATTAAGGTGCTGCTGAAGAATTGCTTGCTGGGCTGCAGAAGCGTTTGGGTCTGTCAAAGCTGAAAAAGAAAACATATCATTAGTCCAACACCCAGCAAGAGCAACAGAACAAGCTGCCACTGAAGAGCAGATGCCTGCAACTATACAATAATATACAGAAAGCCCCAGAAGTCAAAAGCTGTCCCCGCCAAGGAGCAGCTCTTAATTGTCCAGCCTGAAACAGTGATGGGAACAATAAACCTTGCCATTGCTCTTCCAGTTGCTTTCCATGAGGACCTGGTTTCAGGTATGATCTGGGCAGACTTGCTTGCCTGGCCTATGAAGTGCCGACTGGCCTGCTTAAATTACCCAGGAGACAAAGGCACTCTTGTTGATGTAAACAAGCAGAAGTGCACATTTCAAGCAATCTCTGATGCCTTTGGAATTACCGGCAACCCTGGAGCTTCGGCTTTATCAGGAATCCTCCTCCCAGTTGTTGATGAAAAACAGACTGGAGTCAAAACTCTCTCCTCAGAGGTTTTTATTCTTAAGTTGCTGTATTTACAAAAAATATATATACGCTCATCCGACAAATCTCTCCAACCATCCACTCCAGAACTCAACACAATTACCCAACAATCTCCACTGAGGTGTGCAGGCTATTAGGTCACAAACCCAGCCTCTTTTGATGATTCTTCTTCCTTGTGTTGCCTGCATTGTTGTCCCCTCAGTCAGGAAGACTCTTGATGTATACATTAGGTCTATGTGCAAGCAAGCACATACTGACCTTGAACACTGTCTGCTTCCAGTCTTCAGCTGCAGACAATTCTAGCCATAATTCCTGTTTTTCCTTTTGTGCACATCTGTACATTTCATACTCAGGCCTCAAAGCCTAACAACTCTCACATCAGCTGTGCATTTAATTTTGCCAGCCTATGTCCTTGTGTTTTGTATAGCATCCACACTGTTAATATGCAACGTGATTAACTAGAGTGAGCTGAAGAACAACCTGCCAGGATGGTTCAAAAGAACCCCCCCCCCCCCAGTCTCCATCTTTAACTATAGAGATGTGGGTGGTTCAAGGCAGACTGTTTGAGCCACAGCTAAAAACACTGCAGATTTCCACCCGAATAAGAAGGCACCTGCAATAGACCATGGATGGGCAGCAATTAGGGAAAAGGAGGCTCTTTTGCTTCCCTTCGTTTATCTAGCTGGCCAGTCATGAATCTTATCCCTTCCTGGGACCTTGGTATGCATGGACCTCCACCCCACCCCTTGGATACCAAAATCCAGAGATGCTCAAGTCCCATTGTCCCCTAATGGCGGTGTGGCCACATGCATGTGCCACCTTTGTGGACAATGGGGGCTTGCTGTTCACAGATGCTGAAATCCGTGGACAGCAAGTCCGCAGATACCAAGGTCCCACTGTACTGTGGGATCACACATGCTCAAAAGCAAAGACCTTAAAGATCACCATCACCACCAACTCTGGTCACAAGCATGTAGGACTGGAATATTTCACACAGCTGTCACTGTCACACAACACACACAGCTCAGTTGAGAACTGAGCTGTCATGCTGCTCTAATACTTGCAAACGGTAAATTCTATAATTCCATCCTACAGTATGACTCCCACCAGGGCCCTTTCTTGCCTTTTCCTTGTGCGAGGCAGGAAGGGAAGGAGGAAAGAAACATCACAGCTTGGCAGTTCCTCCTTCTCCCTTTTTCCCATGCATCCTTCTCCATTCCTGATGGTCACAGGACAAGTGCAGCGTTGGCTGCTAAGAAAGGTGCATAGCTTCGTGCAGCTGGGCCTCTTGTACTTCTCTAATCTGAGGAAGAATTGTTCATGTCTGTCTCCTTCCTTGGCCGAGAAGCACAAACTGGAGATGGTGGCGAGCCAGGTGTGGCTAAGGCATACACTTCTGGCCAGCTGACTGCTGTGCCGATCAGGGGGTGCTGTGGCCACCACCAAGTGGGCAGCCCCCTGTCCTCCTCATCCCACAACCAATGGGGATGGAGAGAGCTGCACAGGGAGCTTTCCAAGCCCTGTCAGAAGGGAAGCAAGATAGGCAGGAAGGCACTGGGCAGTAGTGTTGCCTCCCTCCCTCACTGTCTCAGGCAGCTAGGGTTCACTACTATCCACAATTTCACATATCCACACATAGTTTGTAAACGTAGTGCTGTGTCATGCTATACACTGAAACAATTGTTTTTCCATGGTAGCTCTAAGTGTTCAACCACTGAGATCCCAAGTCTGAGGACCAAGACTCTGGAGAACAGGGTTCGAATCCTCTCAGCCATGGCAACCCATTGGGTGACTTTGGACTCTCTCAGCCTCAGAGGAAGACAATTGCAAACCCCCTCTAGACAAATTTGCCAAGAAAACCCTGTAACAGGTTTGCCTTAGGTCAGAAACAACTTGAAGGCACATAAGAACAACAAACTTCCAGCTCCTCCAACAGGGCCTTGCGTGTTTTCCCATCTATTTCACCCTAACTAATACAACTGCAAGACACTTCTATCCTATGGAAACTTAAATTTCAGACAGTATACTTAGGACCAATCCCAAATGACTGTCCTGAAAAAATGAGATGAAACCCAATTCCTCTTACATGAAGGCGAAAGCTGAATGACTGACAATGCCCCCCCTTCCACCAACCTACAAGGGCAGGAGCTGAAGATGCTCTAACATGACACTGCTACAGAATCAATGGTGAAATCCATCTAATTTAATGTAGGAGTCTAACAAGATGTTGTAGCAGAAACAAATCCTTTGTGCTTCACAATATATGATCAAAGTCAGAGTCACTTCCAAGGCATAATCGCCCCCCTCACTGGCAACAAAAATGTGTCTTGAGGCAGGCCTAACATTAGCAAACTAGACTATTCTCTTTCTTTCTGGCTTTGACTTATGGCAGGTCTCTGAGAGGGAGACCTCCAAAGGATCACTGTTATTAACCATTCTGTTCACCTTTCCAAACCCAGGGCAGCCATGACTTCTCTAAATAAATCAATAATCATTTAGAATATTCTAAATATCTTCTAATTTTCACAGACAAGAGATACCTCTCCCCTTTAATTTCAAAAGATTTGCTTGTCAGCTGAGATGTACTTACCCACAGCAGGCTGGGGAGCTCCAAAACCAAGGGTGGCTGTTGATGTATTAAATCCAGGGGTGCCAAATGCTCCTGTCCCCAGTGTGCCTCCTAGTTTTGGCTGGGTGTTCCCAAACAACGAGGTCTGCCCTGGATTGAGGGCTACAGAAGAAGGGGAGAGAAACAGATGTGTTTCTGGCAAGCTATCATGGATGTCCAGCAGCAACAAACATATTCACTCTCCCACCCTCTCCAAGGTTTCATCAGAGAAGGATGGCATAATTCTTAAGGGATTTCCTTCCCTCTCCTCCCCCATTCACCAACTCTTTCTCTTCAGGAGACGCAACAACCAGATTACATTTAAAGGGCACATTTTTAAAATGATGCTTATTAAACTTAATAATTCCCACAGAGAAATATTAACTGCAGTTACTAACAGAAACAATTCACAGCTGTTAGTACCTCTGAGACTGAATTTAAAAAGTAATGTAAACTTTTATAGGCTTGGACTACTTCCTCAGATGTATAGTGTGAACTAGTGCCCAGGAAGAACCAAAGGAAGTAGACCAAGTTCACGAAAGCTTACGTTACAGCGTCTTTCACTCAATTAGTCTCAGAAGTGCTACAAGATCCCTTTGCAGGCTGATATTCCAGACTAACACAGCTATGTCTTTGAATTCCAACTCACAGCTGTTATTTCTTACATAAGAAAGAGCTGATGGGGAAGGAGAAGCAGCAGGGAGTGCTCTCTTTTAGTCATAACAACCTGACCTTGCACTCATGTAGAGGGCTACTCAAAATGGGGAGGGGAACCAGGACCAGTGCCAGTCCAAAGGTCAACAGCTGCCTGACCCTGAACAGTTTCCAAGAAAGAAGAAAACATGGCACACTGGGAAAAAATGGTCAAGTCTTCCATCTAAAAAGTTATTGATATAGAACACTGTCGGCTTTTTATTTATTTAATTTGGAGGCCGCCTTTCTGCCCATAGACAGCTCACAGACAAAAACAGTTAGAATCTCAGGAAAATTCAAAACTATACACACCTTATGGGGGTCCAGCATCTACTGTGACTATGAATTCATGACAGGGGAGGCAATGCCAGCATACATTTACAGAATGCTTGATGAATTCATCCTCTTCTGCCTTAAGAAACTAGGGAGCTACATTTATTTATTTATTTGCTTCTGAGAGACTGGTAAAGGGGAAGTACGGTAGTATATGACAATATCAATTTTGGAAGTTGGAAAGCTAAGATGAAAATGCCACAGAAAAGAGATCTGATGCTTGGGTGGATTGGACAAGTTTATCTCCTGGCAAAACAAAGAAATAATTTTGATGGTTGTTCATTCACTACCTGTGTATCAAGAGGCTTAGCGAGTTCTGACTGGGGCATGCAGAATGCTGACCAAGACCCTACAAAGTAGGGAGTAGAGAGACAGCCAGGTCGTCCAGTGCTGGCATCTTCCCATTCCTTACCTGTCCCAAATCCAGTCCCGAGTCCAGTTCCCAGGGCCCCTGTGGCTGGCTTGTTCCCAAAGAGGCTGTTCCCAGTGGTGTTTGCTCCAAAACCTACAAGTGGAAAACGGAGAGAGGGCTTGATATCCAGGACACTTCTCTACACAAGCACCATTGCACTTGGCCAATTTGCTACCATTAGTATGCACAGCTGGCCTGAGGGTCTGCAAAGTCCTCTATTTGCAGATGTTGCAAGTGGGAAAACAGCGCTGGCTGCCTATATGCAGGACCTTCACAAAGGGAAACACTCTTGAGTGGCACAGGAACTTCTTCGAGAAGGTGCACTGACAGTCCCTTCCCTTTTGTCAGAACCTGGCAGGGGTATGTGTGTGTCACAAGTGTGAAAGGAACAGGAATGCAAACCAACCACAAATGGTTGGTTCCCCCAACCAAAAATGCTCAATGTTATGGAAACTCTGCCTGAAGAATAATATAGAAGAAAGCATGTGCAGTCTTTACCTAGTATTTGCTTATCCTAACATAGACATTCTGAAATATATGTAGAGATAAAATGGGTTTGGGGCAAAAAAAAAAAAAAAAAAAAAAAAAAAAAAAAAAAAAGAGTGCTTGTGTGTGACATCTGCACAAGAAACCTACATGTATTTCTAGAAAGCTTTTTTGTATATCTCACCCCCATTATTTTTGCCTAAAATAACAAAGCCATGCACCTTTACATGCAGAATGATTTCTGGAAACACTTTGGGATATGCTAAGATAAGGCATAGATCCAGATGAAAACTGTTTGGAAATATCTGTTTTCTCCCACAACAAGGAAAAAACAGAAATAACATACCCTACAATATTTCACTGATGAAAGCCAGGGCGTGTCTGGTCAAAGATCGGACAGTAAAGTCAAGAAGTTAAAAAATTGTTAACAAAATAAAAACAACCCCCCCCCCCCAGACAAGCTAGGTGTTTGGTTTTGCCTCAGCCTCTGAGAAGGTGAAGATTCTGCCCCTCTTCTTCTCTTCCTGCTGCTGAGTTAAGTGAGTGAAAACTACTTTTCCCCTATGACCTCAATTCTGCAGCAAAAGAAGTAAGCTAAGGACAAAGATGGAAAGAGGAAAGAAGGGAGAGGGAAACTGGGATATTTTAAAATGCAGATGAAAATGCAACCGGATGGTCTTTGCCAAACAGGGACAGCTGGAGAGTATATAAAATTTGTTTTTTGAATGCAAGGACAAAATAGTGAAGATTTACATTCCTGTCTGTCACCAAATAGGAAAGGAGGAGAAACATTTATGGGAGGGAATCTCAAAGCACAAGAGCCGTAACTCTCTCCAGCAGCCTTCCACCAGCTGCCAAGAGCAATGTTATTGGAACTTCGCCAAAGTCAAGTTCAGCCTTGACTTAAGGAACTGTTCAATATGTCAAGTTAAGAATATCTGACAGACACTAATTGCTTGCCCTGTGCAAAAGAATGTCCCGCCTGACCTCTCTTGGAGAAACTATTTCTGATCAAGTAGCAAAAGTGACTTAACAAACAAAATTTTCAAAGTATTCTCCAGAATGATTCTACCTACTTTGGTTTTTAACCAGGAAGAACGCCTGATAATGGCTTGGCAAAATTACTCCCCCTCCCTCCCTCCCTGAACCGCTCCTGCTCCAGTCAAATAACAACCTAAACAGAGATTAACATTCAGATGAGACAGAACTGAAACTGACCCCATGGACTGTCTACATCTGTCTTCTCTGAGGCAGGATACTGACCTAGGCCAACAGTGTTGTTCCAGCAGCTGATTCCTTCCTAAAGCCTACAGGAAATAAGATCCTACCTTCCTCATCCCAAAACAACTGATTAAATGAACAAGCAGATTTATATTTTGGAGCCTGAAACTCCTGCAAAAGAAAACAGATCCACCTAAATTGAGAATCTCCCAGCTGCCCCTCAGAGCACAGCTGGCCTGGCAATACCAATACCTAGAAATTTTCAGCCCAACTGAACCTACAGAAAGTCTTGGGGTACTGAATCCGCCAGCAAAAAAGATTCACACACATGTTTAACATAAATAATCAAAGGGAAAGCGTCTGTTTCATTAGTTACCAAAAAGTCCACTTGTCGTTGTTCCAAAGGAGGGTGCGCTGGTGGTTGTGGTTCCAAACCCAGCAGGCTTGTTGCTAAACAGAGACTGAAAATTAAAAATGGACATGTTTAGCTAGTTACAGATGAGCCTTGAGACTGTGTGCTCCTACTGAGCTTGGATAGCTTTAACTGCAGTTGCCTCTTGCATACAAAATGGAGAACTGTGATTTAATGGAAGTTTACAAACCAAGAGCTTAAACTATATTTAAACCTCTTGGAGCTCCAAGCAGTAACTCCAAATGAGCCATGTAGTTTAAGATCTTGGTTATTAAACTAGTTTTAACTTTGGGCTCCTGCTTTCAGAGAGGGAGGGGCAGTTTAAGCTAAGCATGACCTAGATGTCAGAACTGGTGCTTCAAAGAATTCAGGGGTGGGGTGAGAGAGTGCATGGAATCCCATAACTCCTTAAAGGTTTGCCAAGTCATTGTGTAATTAATGATCTGCTTGTATTTAGGCATATTACTGTATATAGTCATGTATAAGTCTAGCAATTTTAGTCAAAAAAATTGACTCAAAAAAATCTGAGTTGATTTATCCATGAGGCAATGTAAGTACTGCATCTTAACTCTCATAAAAACAGAAAATATCCTCTGAGTAAATGCAAGAGTGTTATCTGTCCTGGAAGCACTAACCTTCCTCTATTCTCTAATCCATCCTTCACTGTAAACAGTTATGCCGCCTGCAATTTTGCAAGCTCTTTGGCATTGTGAAGTTGAAGGTTTTCATGGCCGGCATCCATAGCTTTTTTCTTTGGCACTGTTTTCCTTTGCTTCAAGCTTTAGATTCTTTGTTACATTCCCTTAGGTTTTATCCTTGACTTATCCACAGGTCATATCAAAATTCATAATTATGACCCCAAAACCTGCCCTCGACTTATACATGGAGTTGACTTATAGTTGATTATATACGATAGGTTTCTTTATTAGCAAAACATTTCATTGACAACTTTGTGGGGCATTCCTAAGGACTACCTATATTGCCATTTCTACCCCAGAGACTTGTCTGGGGGTAGGAAAACCACCCATAAGCTGAACTGTGCCATAAGGCAAAGGAGAACAAGTTATTTCCATGTCCTTAAGAAGACTCCACACCTTCTCACCAACCTACCGAGCTGCCAACCCCAAATCCGGTATTGGCTGTTCCAAAGAGTCCTGTCCCAGTTCCAAAGGCAGTGGCCGTATTCGTGTTGGCGGCTGTTCCAAAAAGGCCTCCTGGCTGCGAGGGCTGTGTTGCTCCAAATAAACCCTGCAGCCACAAGAGAACGTTTGAGAAAGGAGACGTTACAACTACTTTCTCTGAGAAACTCAGCAGCCATTTTGCATACCAGTTTCAGGTCAGGCAGATTTTTACAGGTCATGGGTGCTCACTGCTGGAGTTTGTTTCCACTGAGTTCTGAGTACTGGCCAAGTGGAAAGCCTCACTTAGTACAGAGCAGTGCAATCTAATATAGGGGACAGACAATTATTATTTTTCTAATGCGTCAGGGATTGGCACTAAATTTTTGACCACTGGATACAACTGTTTCCTTCTTTCCTCAAACCTTGGCAGGCTCTAGAAGCCCCTGGCTCAGGTACTGGCACCAATCTGGGACCACCATTTTGAATAGTAGACCACTTTGAATAGTTGGCCCTTGGTATCTCCTGTGGTTTGGTTCCAAGGCCCTCCATGAATAACAAAATAGGTGGATGCTTACGTCCCATTAAATACAATGGCATAGTAAAATGGTGTCCCTTATATAAAATGGCAAACTCAAGATTTGTTTTTTGGAATTTATATATTTTTAGTATTTGCAAGCGGTACATACTTGAATCAGTGGATACGAAGGACTGACTACTTGTTTAGATGCAACACTGGGGGAATTACTTGAGGCTTGGCAATATCTTATGGAACAGCCCTGGTGGCGCAGTGGTTAAATGCCTGTACTGCAGCCACTCACTCAAAACCATAAGGTGGCGAGTTCAAGACCAGCAAAGGGCTGAAGCTTGACTCAGGCTTGCATCCTTCCGAGGTCGCTAAAATGAGTACCCAGATTGTTGGGGGGCAAATAGCTTACAATTGTAAACCGCTTAGACACTCATTAAGGGTATGAAGCGGTATATAAATGAAGCTGTTTGTTTTTGTTTTTTTTAGAGAGTATTGAACTAGAAAAGCAGCCCCACGGTTGCCACGAAGGCCACAGAAGCCATCACTGGAGGAGAGTAAAAAGGCACCCAGAGCACTCACAATCTTGTTCTGGGAAGGACACAGGAAACATCCCCAGGTTTACAATGACTGCTAATCTCATTAGCTCAACAGACTCACTCTCTCACATGATTTGGACAAGTTCCCTACCGAAACCTTTTAATTCTACATCCAGAATAGGGAAACATTTTCTGTTGTGGCTACTGGATGAGTGTTTAAGGGTCTAACGTTTGATACAACACCCTTTTTGGTTTAGCTGAAGACCCAAGTCCAATTTCATTTCAAATGTGAGGCCCTCTTTATACATTTCCATCCACAGTTCCTAATGGACTAACCTGACAACAGGCAGAGAAAGCCAGAGAGTTCCTTGGTTGAGTAGCATTTGCATCTGATTGTACTTACTCTTCAAAAGAATGCCACAAAGACTGGTGTTCACATTTATCACTACCAAGCGTAACACAAGAACAGCATTTCTCTAGGTAAGCCCAGGTAGTTATTCTGGGATGAGAGTGACCCCTACTTTGCTAAGCGATTGAAGTTTCATCCAGCTACAGCTGTTTGCAACCATTTTTTAAAACATCTGGTAGCATTTGCCAAGACAAACATTCTTTTGAAAGAAATAATGTAGAATAGGAATGTGGAATGTATAGCTTTCCACCAGGTGGTTGGTCTGCAAATCCTACCATACCTCACCACTAGCTATGCTCTAGGGAAACCAAATGCAACTGGATGCCCACAGTTTCATGAGTTCTGATATCATGGGCTGGCACAACGAATTAATGGATCTTATATTAAGACAGAATAGTTCTGGAAAGCTTTGTCCACATTGCAGGACTGCTTTCAGTCACAATAATTGCTGGTTTGAAACATTCTGGTAAAAATATTTACTAAACTAAAAAAGGGCAGGTTAAGGCAGCTGACTGTTGATGATCACCAGCCCACTGAACAAAGAGAATGTTCTTGGTCAATTCTTCGTGATAAGCTGCAGAACCAAAGAAGCGAAAATCATGAAGAACCAGCATACCACCCTGAACATGCTGATGTTATCTGATTTTGGAAGCTAAACAGATTCAGTCTGGGTTAATACTTGGATGGGTAACCTCCAACGGGAAACAACAAAGGTCCCTAGGTAGGACCAAGAAGTACGCTGTCTGAAACCTGGGGGAGTCATTTTTCAAAACATAGCTGACAATGCTAGGTTCTGCCCAGTACACAGACTGTTTCTCTGATTCACTCTACAGAAAATCCCAGGTTCCATCCACAGCACCGAAGCAGGCTTTCCAGGAAGGGCTAGGAAGGAATCCTGCCTGAAACCCTGGAGTGTCATTCCTCTTTGTCATAGCTAGTATCGCTGGCTCAGATTGAATGTCATGGGTCTACCCCAAAATAAGGCCGTTTTCTATCCTCCAAGGAGATTAGTCGATGTGGTCCTCCAGCTGCCGCTGGAGTAAAGCTCCCAGTATTCATCCTACTGACTGGGATAGCTGGAAGTTAATAGCCTAACAGTGCCTAGAGGACCATTTCAGTCCTACCCCTAGTGCAGAGCCACGCGGTAGGTGGTTACAAACGTTGTCATTTTACCATTGTATTTGTATTGGGCTGTCCAAGGGTGCTGGTGTTACCAAACGAAAAGCCTGTGTTCGCAGTAGTGGGCTGACCAAAGGGCTTGTTGAAGAGGCTGGTGGTTGGCTGGGGCTGACCAAAAAGGCTGCCAGTGCCTGTTCCAAAACCTGTTGTACCTGGAAGAGACAGAAACCAGTGCTATCACGCTGTATGTGGAGTTTGCAGGCCAGATTTCCACTGTGGGACAGACAGGGGAAAGGATACAAAACGGGAGGGGAGGCAGACGCAGAAACAAAAGCTTGCACAGGTGTTTTTTGTGGTGATTACGCAAATCTGATGAGAGAAAGAAATGGAGGGGGTGCCATGTGGGTGTTTACAGAGGGACATCCTGATAGAAGGGCCAGCAAGAGAGCACCAGGCCAACTTTGGGCAAATGCTGAACAGATGAGAGTGACTGAGATGGCATTTTTATCAGCACTGAAAGAACTCTACTAGCTGCATAACCTACAGCACTAGATGAATACATAACTGAGCAATGTCATTACAAAGTTATTAAGTGTGGAATCTTACTGAGACTTGTGCTGTGCAAAGTGGGCACCTGTTGGAGGCTGGTGGCCACATTGCCCTCCTCTGCCTGGAGACCTTGGGAGAACTGCATGTCCCTGCTGCACCTCATCAGAAAATTTTTAAAAACTTTTTTTTTTTTTTTTGCCCACAAATGTCCCATTTTCTCATATTTTTGGCCACCCCAGGCTTGGCAAGACCAGTGTTGTACAGTGGTTTGATTGTTATACTAGGACACTGGGAGACCAGGTTTCAAATCCCCACTTGGCCATGTAAATCTACTGGGTGACTTTGACCAAGTCACACTTTCTCAGCTCCAGAGGAAAGCAAGGGGCGAACAAATTTTGCCAAGAAAAATCCATGATAGGTTCACATTATGGTTTCCATAAATCAGAAATGACTTGAAAGCATGCAACAAAGGCTTCTTTTACAACAGGAAGAGACCTGCTCAGCTTCCTTTTAGAAAAATAGCCCAGAGTACAAAAAATACAGCAAAACTGCCCCCCAGGCTCCCTAAAGGGTGCTTGGGGGGAACTTGGGAGCAAAATCCCTAGAAAGAATTATGGACAATGAAAGCTACAGAAATAGCCCTGGGGGCCCAAACTTCTCCTGTCCCTGGCTGCTTCTTCTTTTTTGCTCTAAAAATTTAATTAATTATGTGTTTTTATCTTCCCAGTCCCAAGTGGTCTGGACATGAAATGCGGCGCCCACCAACCTAAGGTAAGCATTAGGGTCTCCACAGTGGGCTCCTAAGTGAGTTTCATGGCTTGTGTATACATTTAAATTCAATTCTCCACCCTCCTAAATCTGGACTGTCACAACACGTTGGCCCTGTAATGTTGGCTGTTCTGTTCTTGGGTTTCCAGTCACCAGATGGTTCATACTCTGCAAGGATTTGCTAACCATATCATGGATTCTGTTTCTACAAAAGAAAACCACACTGCCTTGATGAAACTGTGCAGCTCGACAGCATACTTTTACGCAGCAGCCAGCCAGCACCTCAAGCTTTGGACAGAGCCTGAAGAGGCCTCGCCACATCAGCCTACACCACTGAGTACTTACTGGTCCCGAAGCCTGTCTTATTCTGTCCGTACGAAAAGCCTGTGTTTGTGGTGGAGGAACCAAAGAGCCCCGTGGCTGCACTGGACGTGGCAGTGGATGATCCAAACAACCCTGGTGTGGCTCCAGTTCCAACAGGGTTGGAGGGACCCTTCCTGTTTGCTTGGTAGTCCTCTAGACGAAGCTCCTACACAAGAAATATTTAAGTGTTGTCATGCCATACAGGACACGGCTTAGCTTCTTCTGTCTGCCCTCAAACACACAAACACTACACAGCCACAATAATGGTTCAACAGGCATAGAATCTGAAGTTCCCTTTGAGAGAGCTGAACATATCTTCAGTGACCATCTCTTACCAAAGCAGGCCACTAAAGCTCCAGCACCACAGTCCTTCTTTCTAACAGTTTTAACCAAGTATCTGATACACAGCAGTATAGCCCTTCTCCACTCCCTTCTGCATCTCTTCCCTTCTTCCCTCTTGAAACACAGAATGATCACACCACCATTATCACTCCAATCTTGTACACGTGCTAAAATAACACAAAGGAAAAGTGAAGGAACTGAGAGGGCAATGAGCCATGCCAGCCTCTCCGGGCTCACGAAGAGGACTCCGACGCAACACAGGAGACAAGGGATTCACACTCAACACATCTAAGAGGAGTGATCAAGAAACTACCAAGGACCTTATACAGACTTTCAATTTGTAACCTGGTATTTGTGTGGGGGGGGGGGGGAGGAAGAGTGGGAAGAAGGTTCCTAACCTAAGCATTTCCTCTGGCAGACTAATCTGCACTGCAGAAATAAACCAGTGTGACATTTTAACTTTCATGCTCAATGCTATGGAATTCTGAGAAGAGTAGTTCTGTGAGACATTTAGCCTTCTCTGTCAGAGAATGCTGGTGCCACAGCAATCTATACTTGACAGAACTGTAGCCCTGAGCCATGGCAGTTAGAGTGGTGTCAAACTGGATTATTCCTACATTGCACATGTAACCCAAGATGTGCAAGATTTCCAAAGCTGACAGATACATATATCTGACAGGCTAGATAAACAGACAGGCCAAATGAAGCGGCTTCAGGTTGCTTTGGAGGCATGCTGTTTAAACAATGCATGTGTCCTAAGAGGCCAGAAGCCACGCTCCAGTCCTAAGGACCAGAATCTGACTTTGGCATGGCTTCTGGACTCTTTGGATGGGTGCGTCGTCTAAACAGTGCACCTCCAAAGTAGCCCAAAGCCACTTCATTTGGCCTGTCTGTTTGGGCCCATTGTTGGTCATATCTGTCAAAAGAGAAGGAGTTTTTTTCTGTCCATCACAGCACTCCTCCTAAAGTGACCACATCCCTCAGTTTCCTGTAGAAAGCCTTCCAAATAACTTCCCTTCAAGACTCCATGTAAAATCCAATTTTATGAGATTTTACAGAAAAGGTCAAAGGTGTCTCCCTAATCCAGCTCTCCAATGTGTTTCTCTATTCTAAAAGGAACCAGATTCTGCTGGGATAAGGAACAGATATAACTCCACTGTCTGGACCACTGTTTCCATGGCAAATGGAAAAACAATGTGTAAAACACACAAACACAGATATAGACACAGACTAACCTCCAGTGATTTGCTTTCATATTCTTTCATTGCAGTAATACACTGATGCTTGGTGCTGATGTTCGTACTGACTCCAGATTTTACCATAGTGTCAGTCCCAGTTGGCGGCTGTAATGGCAAAAAAGAAACAGTAATCAAGGTTCCTATAGATCTGATTCCCACTTCCAGCTACCCAAGTCCTGCAAGTAGACAATCATTGCATGGACAACCAAAGGATTTTTTACTATGGCTCATGCTGGAGGTTTGGATCCAGGAAATCCAAGTTCAGATTTCTGTTCAGCTATAAGCATCCCAGGTGCTTCTTGAGCAAGTGGAAATCAAAGCCACAAGCTTTTAGGAAGGAGGAGAGAATACCCAGGGAGACAAAGATCAGGGCTTTTCTTGCCTTGGTATGCAGGAGACATGAGCATTTTCTAAGTGTCCTTCAACTAAGCCGCATGCTGTCCACACTAACTATCTGCCCTGGTCCCACTCAAGGCCAACATGCCTGTAAAAGTGCTTCTCTGATTGGAAGGTAACCCTCATTGTCCTAATATGCTTGCTGTCTGTGCTTCCTGTCATTTCTTCTGCTATGTGAGCAGCCAAGATTTCCACCCTCAAATCTACTCATAGAATCATAGAGTTGGATAGAAACATAGACAGCTCTCCCTGGTGTCAAAATTTATTTTTTGCTCCCTCAACTGCTATAGAATGCTCAAGATAAACTATTCCATCCACTACTTAAAGGTGCCTCTCTACATCCTAGTAATGCCTCTGAAGAAATGTCACCCACTTCAGATTTGCACTTAAAAAACAGACAGTGGCCTCATGCTGGACTAAGCCATTGGTCTATCAACCTAGTGGTTGCTATGTTGACTGGCTGGAGCTGGTCAGGATCTCAGGAAAGAGGTCTTTCCAAGCTCTACCTGAAGCAAGGAGTGAACATGGAACTATCTGCATACAAGCATCTGCTCCATCACTGACCTACAAATCTTGCCACCCACCACCACCTGACTATATATTATTCAAAAGTGAATCACACACCTTCTATATGTATATATGCACTGTCTTAGATTTACACCAAGGCAAAGGATTGAATTATCAGAATTGGAACAGCAAAGGGCATGGAATACGGCTATCGTACCTGCACTATGACCTTTTCCTGCACCTACCTTACTAACACAAGTTATAGCAACATTAATCTGGACTTCCTATCTGGCGTTCTTACATCACCAAATTGCTCAGTCCCTGGCCTAACAAAAACATCCTATTTTTACTTATCTTTTATACTCATTAGTGATACCAACAGGACAGAACTGTTGGCCAAAGCCAGTGAGAATCATGACTCATCTTCTGCAGTCTGGCTTTCTTACATCACTTTTGCTGATGGAAACACCCCTTATGCCTTTTGTTGAAAACAACAGCCCAATGCCAAAGCATAATGTAGAATACTTCTACAAAAGTGGGGCTCACATTGAATTTAATGGTAGTGCCAGTTGGAACAGCTGTAAAGCTAGTTGACCCAAAGAGAGAGCCAGATGTACCCCCAAAGGGGTTGGAGGTTGTGTTAGTGGTTCCAAAAAGGCCACCGCTGCTGGTACTTGTCCCAAAGTCTGCAAAAAAGGAAAGGGAAAAAAATGAAGCCATTCCCAAAACTGAGCTACGTACAGGAATCTGCACAGTTGAAAAAGAGCTAGCAGTTTATTTTTTCCCAAACTATAACCATCTGATATGATATCACTTTGGAGGTAGAGCATTTCTGTTTATTCAAATTATACTCTACTGTTCACAAGTGGGACTCAAGGCAACCCACAACAAGATTAGAAGAAAATGCAATTACAATACAAATTCAAACATAATTAGACTGAAAATGTTATTCTGAAACAAGTTGTACAAGACTGGATTCTGCTAATGGTTAGATCAAGGGCAAATGCCTCTCCCTTCCTTAAGTTCTTTGACCAAGCCATGGGGTGGCGAGAAGCCTCAATGGTGACACAAGTAGCAGGCTTGGTTAAGAGACCACATACCCAAACTTACTAAGCATCATACAACTCATTTCCCTGAACAAGGTTTACAGCTTCATTCAACCTCCTGTTCCTAAAGCAGTCTGCTAATTAACTCTGGCTTTTCTCAGCACCAATAGTCTTAACAGTACATGCTGAAATCCTTTGGCAAAATTGGCATACTAATGTGGGGGAAAATAGATTCTCAACAGCAGTATTAGCTGCATCTGTCTCTTTGTAGGTTTCCTCATAAGAAACAAGTCATGAACAGGATTATCATTATTATAATAATTGCTATTCTTTCATTTATCAATAGCTAGTCTTATGCTTCACTCACAAGAACAGAAAAAAAGGTGAAGAACTAGTTTAAAGGCTGTCCATTTTAAGCAACAATATGGCTTCTGTAGTTGTACAGGGCAAAAAACTGCTGTAGAAACTGCAAAGAAAGCAATACTTACTACCAAAGCCCACAGGCTTGTTCTGTGCAAAGGCATTGTTCTGGGATGAGAAGAGACCTCCCCCTGTGCTGGCCGTCCCAAACAAGCCACTGGATGTTCCCGTGGATGTCCCAAACCCAAACCCAGTGCTAGTGGAAGAGGTAGCGGGCTGGCTGAAAGTGCTTGAACCAAATAACCCTCCTGAAACCAGAAATGTCATCCAATCAGATCAGACAGGAAAAAGCATGAGGTCAGGAAAGGTATTGAGGTGTTAAGTGTAACAGTAATATTCTTACCAGGTTTGGTCTGCGCACTCCCAAAGAGTCCTCCTGTGTTATTATTGGATCCAAATGCGGATGTCCCAAACGCTCCTCCGCTCGTGGTGCCAAAGCCAGTATCTACAAAGTAGAAAGGGGACTTGGATAGTGAGGTCTGGAGCACAGCAGTAGAATCACTGAGCAAGTGCTTGGTCTCACATGCAGGAAAAGCCACAGCTGACTCACAGAAAGTGAGGCTGTTTCAAAGGCAAATGGAACATGTTCTGGAAGACCACAATGTCTGGCCCACCATGGCTCTTAGATAGCTGAAGTGCCATAAAGCCATCTGTGACAGCCACTCAGGCCAGAGATCAGACAAAGAAACAACACATTTCAGAATAAATTATTCCAGAGACTCAAGGGAAGTTACAACACTTTAAGGCTCAACCAGCCTTTAGATGAGAAATATTTAAAATGTGAAGGAGGAATGGGTGGTCCTCCAGATGTTATCTGACTGCGACTTCCACCAGTCATTTATCAGTGATAAAAGGATCATGAGAACTTTCCACAACACAGATTTAAATCCTTACTTGACAGCTCAGAAGTAGAGCTTACGCTTCACATACATAATTTTCTGGATTCCATCCTTAACATCTCCAGTTTAAAAAGGGTGAAATATTTGTTTCTGTAGCCAAAGAAAGCCTAACACTGTTCAACAGGTTACTCTTAAACACAAAATTATGGAGTACAATATGCTAAAATATCACAGAACATAAAAGTCTGAACATTCTCAGAGAACCAAGTCAAATGACCAATACCCAGTCCATCAAATACATCCACATAATTAGGGTTTTAAGGTGGTGAGGTGGAAAACCTCTGCCAGGAACCCAGAAGAGTTGTTGTCAGGCAAGAGATGATATTTGCACAGACTCAGATTCCTCAACACGGTACCTTTGGAAAAGCACTATTGTGCCTGAGGGCACCTATTTTGGTGCGTTTCAGGAAACGTTTTTTTAAGGAAGAGGCTAGCTAGCTGCAGAGGAACTCATCTGGAATTTCTAAAAAAATAAAGAAATGATAAATGTTTGAAGCCACGTGCTTCATTCACTTTGAAGTATGTCCAGCTTCTCCAAAAAAAGTGGATTCAGGCAAGAAAGTGTGGCTGGGAACCAGAGGCGCACGTTGCCTGTTTTGATATGCATATGAGATTATTAACTGTATAACAACAAGGCTCCCGCCTATGGTAGCCATGTAGTGCCCGCTGTTGATAATGTCTCAGGCTCCAGACTGGTTCCAGATTCCAAAAGACTGGGCGCCCCTGGATCAGAAAGACTAACAGCAGCACCCTGTATAAGGCAGTTTCCCATATTTTATTCATTTTCACTTACTCTGGCCAAAAGTTGATGTTGTCCCAAAGCCCCCTGTGTTGCCTCCAAAAGGCGTTCCGAACGATTTATTAAACATTTTGAAGTTCTTTCAAATTCTCAAAACCTAAACAAAAAGAAAAACAAGAATATGGTAGACAAGACTAACATCAAGAAATCCTTGTTGGCATTATTTAGAAAAATACCAAACATCTGCAGGCATTACAGGGGTAAAAACTAACAAATGTCACTTTTATCACATGTCTCATGGTAGTGAAGGATCCCTCACTGGATTCTATTATCCTCTGGCCAAGCTGTCTAGGTGAGATGCAGAAGATGCCGCTTCACAGAATCCTAGAATTGGAAGGGACTCCAAGGGCCACCCAATGCAACTCCCTTTGGCTACACAAGAGGACACAAAGCTGGTGCTGGCTGCGTTCCTATTTGAAGATGCTAAGATGACCCCCAAGAATTTATTTATTTATTATTTATTTCCAGAATTTATATCTCATCTTTTTCCCACAATGGGATTCAAGGCATTTTTCATACAGAGGAGCGGGTTATAAATAAATATTTATTATATTATTATTATTATTATTATTATTATAAGGCAGGTTACAATATACTGTATTAAAAAGACAAAACTAAAACACTGATTAAAAAAGTTAAAAAATAAAATACTATTAACATTAAAACCTAAATAAAAACTGCATCATTTTAAACAGTAAAGATCATGAAACATTACAACAGCACACAACGTTACTCACAACTGGATCAGTCAGAACCAGGAAGCCTCTTCATAATTGATCCAGCAGAGTCAAGCACTGCTCCCATTAGGGCTCCAGCATTGTCAAGCGACCTCTACAAAGGAAAGCACTTTGTAAAGGCTTCACCTGATGCATCAGCTGCAATCTTACATGGAAAGATATAGCTTGGGAGTAATTGCCAATGCTCTGGAAACCTCTGGCTTGTGAAATTTCACTTTAAAATGATTTGGAAAATGATGTTGATCCAAAACAGGACTGCTATACAGTATTAGTGACTAGAACCAGGAAGCCTATTCATAATTTATTTGGTTACTGTTACCGTAGCTGCATTGCCTCCCACTTCACTTCCAGGATTATTTCAGCTTTAAAGTAAAGCCTTAAACATCTTAAATCTAGATTACCAGAAAGAGTGCTTTTTCTATGTGTACCTTCCTGAACCTTAGGGTCTTTGTAGGACCCAACCAAGTGTTGCTGTCAAATGACAAGGGACAGTAAACTACATTAGGGACAAAAAAATTTTTGGTAGTGGCATCTATTAGGAATCAGACTTCCCAGGGAAGCAGGCTCCTTCAGTTTATCTGGATGTTTCTTTTAAACAATATGCTTAGTCTGGGATTGCCAGCTTCTAAATCTGTGTGTGTATTTTGGGAGGGTGTATGTTATGTTATGTTGCCTTTGAATTCATTCTTTGATGTTTTATTTTGTATTTCACTTTTGAAAGTGTCTGTTTATTGCAAGACACCTTACACAATGGCAATCAAACTCAAGTAAGCAATTTAAAACTCACACATTCTACCAAGGTATGTGAGCCACCATCTAGATGCCCAATATCACACATAATGCAGTAATGCAACTTTGTCATACAAACAACGCACACAGATCTCTTCCAACTCTATGATTCTACAGGTCTATGATTCCTTGGATATTGTAGAGCTGAAAATGTGCAGAGATAACCAACTCAAATGGCTGAGAGGCTGACACAAGGCTGGAACCTGCTGCAGCCTATGATGAAAACTAGGCTGTTGAAGACCGCCCAGAGGGACTTTTTCAGCCGCCGCTCCCAAGCTTTGGAATGGCCTGCTGGACAAGATGCCTCTTATTACATCACTGGACAGTTTCAAAAAGGCTTTAAAGAGGCATCTCTTCTGGCAGGCCTTTCCTTGAAAAGGAATAAACAAACATCAATTCCTGGCTCTAAAACTAAAACTGGGTAGATAACCTTAGTTGTCCCCTTTGTTTAATTTCTGTGATTTCATCTATTGAATATTTGCACAAGAACTGTTCATGAGACTGCACTTTGTTTTAATTGCTACTGATTTTAATTTTAACTGTCGATTTTAATACTTGCTGGTTTAATTTAATTTTAAGGGGGGGGTCGGGAAAGGGTATGATTGTTGTTTTACTCTGTACTTTTTAACTTTGCTGCACCCCGCTCTGATTACTTTGCTAGAGGAGTGGGTTAAAAATAAACATTATTATTATTATTACTTATGAGGAAAGTGTAAAATGGTTTTTTTGGGGGGGTTATCGTACCCCCCCCCCAAAAAAAGGGAAATACCATACATATTCATCTATAAGTCTAAAAATTTATGCCAAAATTGACTTCAAAATCCCAGGTCAACTTATTTACAGATCAGTACGGTAATGTGACAGCAGCTCTTTCAGATTTTCTTATGTATGTTTCAGACTGTATAGTAATTTTAAGCAATAAAGCTCTTTTTTTAAAAAAGGGCTTCTCTCCCAAATTACAAATGCTTGTGTTTTCAACAAAGTATGAGTAAGCTATGGGACACACTCAAAGTCGTGGGAGGGCCATTACAACTGATAGTTCTGGTGAGGAACCTGCCCCAAGGAGAAGAGGCCACTGTCAGAAGAGAATTCAGGGAAACAGAAGGGTTCCCGAGAGGCAAAGTGGTCAGGCAAGGCTCAATCCTATCACCTTACTTGTTTCACTCATACGCTGAAAACATCATAAGAAAACCAGAATTAGAATCAGGAAAAGGAGGAGTGAAGATAGGAGGAAGTAACACTAACAATCTAAGATACACAGACAATGACACCGTAATATTAGCAGAAGACATTCAGGAATTGGAACAGTTCATAAGGAAGGTCAAAGACGAAAGTGCAGAGGCAGGCCTGATGCTGGACATAAAGAAAACAAAAAGGATGACCACAGAAGAAATACACAAATTCCATCTAGACAACAAGAAAAGAGAAATAGCTAAAGAATTCCCAAATCTAGGATCAAACATTGACTAGAATGGAGACTGCAGTCAAAAATAAGAAGATTAGGAATGGGAAGGGCAGCTATGAAAGAATTGGAAAAGATCCTGAAGAGCAAAGACATACAGCTGAGCACTGACTTTAGTATTGTCCAGGCCACTGTATTCCCCATCATCCCCAGGTATGAATGCGAGAGCTGGACAGTGAAGGGAGCAGAAAGAAAGAAAACCAACTCTTTTGAAATGTGGGGCTGGTGAAGAGTCCTTAGGATGATCCCACGGAGAGCCCAGAAGACGAACAAAAGGGTTCTTGAACAGATCGGACCAGGGCTCTCCTTGGAAGCAGAGATGGTCAAGTTGAGACTATCGTACTTTGGCCACGTCCATGAGAAGAAACGGATCACTAGGAAAAAGCAATAATGCTAGGAAAGGTAGAAGAAAGAGAGAACGGCCACAGACCAGATGGAGAGACTTGATCAGGGGGCTATTATGGGCAAGGGCTTATTGCAGGGTCTGGGCAAGACTGCAGGGCAGAGAGGGACTCTTGGAGATGGCTCATCCATAGGAACAGACTTCAGGGCATCTAACAACAACAACAAAGGAGTCTCAAATAGGCAGTTTCTGACTCATGAGGCCATGACTGTTTTGGGATTAAGATTATCCCCCAAACAGCTTCCTTCTCTATGACCCTGACGGTACAAGGAAACCCAATCTTGAGGCTCCGTGGTATGTCTCACCACCAAGAGGTCAAACCGCCTCTGGCCTCGAGGCATCCACCCTCAAAAGGAAAACAACTTCTACCAGGAAACAACTGAGTAAAAATTCCTGTCTTGACAACATCAGGTGGAAACGCTGCTCTTTGGTAGCATGCAGAAGACTTACAACCTTGGAAAACCCGTCGGCAGCCAGAACAAGCAGCGCCGGGGAATCCTGGGAACTGCAGTTTGTTATGGCGCCAAATCTCTCTCTGACAGAGAAGGCTCAATGTCTGACAGAACTACAGTTCCCTGGATTCCCTAGCACCGAGCCAGGACTGTTGGAGTGGTTTGGGATTTTGCATCCGGTTCTGGGCAGCACAATTCAAAAAGGATGTGGAGAAACTGGAGCATGTCCAAAGGAGGGCAACTAAGATGGTGAAGGGTCTGGAAACCTTGCCCTATGAAGAACGCCTTAGGGAGCTGGGGATGTTGAGCCTGGAGAAGAGAAGGTTAAGAGGTGATATGATAGCCCTGTTTAAATATTTGAAGGGATGTCACATTGAGGAGAGAGCAAGCTTGTTTTCTGCTGCTGCAGAGAACAGGACTCGGAACAATGGATGCAAGCTGCAGGAAAAGACCTCAACATTAGGAGGAACTTCCTGAGAGTAAGGGCTGTTCGACAGTGGAACACACTCCTTCCTCGGAGGGTGGTGGAGCCTCCTTCCTTGGAGGTCTTTAAGCAGAGGCTGGATAAGGGCCATCTGTCAATGGGGATGCTTTGACTGTGAGTTCCTGCATGGCAGAATAATGGGGCCAGGCTGGATCAGGGCCCCTTTTGGGGTCCCTTCCAACTCCATGCTCCTACCTACCCGACCCGCCTCAATCCTGCCTTATCTCTGCAGCGCGTTTTGGACCTCTCTCCCCTTCAGCTCCCGGCGCCCTTCGTCGGTCTCCCACCCGAGGGCTCACAGCCCAGTTTGGCTCAATGCCTGGTGGATCATGGGAAATGTAGTTCCTGTGGGACATCCAGGCTGGTTCTCTGTTATGGCAACGAGAACTACATTTCCCGTGATTCCCTCGCACTGGGCCAAGGCGGCCTCAAACCGGGTTATATAATACCGCGTTTTTATATTACTGGGGCCTGCCCTTCCTCCCGACGGCGCGGCCTCTTTACCGGCTTCTCGGGCCTGCGCTGGGCCTTGAGGGAGGCGGAGGGCGGCGCCGTTGGGCCCCGCTCCTCCCGCGCCACGAAGCGGATTCCCGGCCGGCGGCAACGACGCCTCAGACGACGACGAAGACGAAGGCGGCGAGGTTCTCGTCCTCTTCCTCAGTCACGCGAGAGCTCCGCACTCACTGGGCCAAAAGAAGCGGGGCGCAAAGTGCGTCACACACACACACGCAAACCACGCACGATGACGCATGCGCGCTAACGTCATCCCCTCTCACCCTCGTCGCGGCTTCTCATTGGCTGAGAGTTTTTCTTGCTCCGCCCGCGGAAGGAAGCCATTGGTCCAGGGTTTTGCGCTCTCCTCCTATTGGTCGGGCGTTTCCCCGTGACTCTCTCAGACGGCCAATCGGATCCTTTGATTTCCCCGCCCCCTCCCTCACGACTGGTTAATATAGCCAACCGTGATTGGCTGAAAACAAAATAAAAGTGGATACCGTGATTCCCTGTTTTCGGGCTTTGTTTTTGGACTTCAACTCCCACAATCCCTGACGGTTGGTTACTACGGCTGCGGCTTCTGGGAGTCGAAGTCCAGGGACTTATTCAAAAGCGGGGCGGCGATCGCGGTTATGAGACGTCCTTCCTGAGCCATGAAAGAGAAATGACGTCAGGGGTGGGCAGGCTTTGACGGCCCCCGGGCCAATCCGGATGGGCCTGGGTTGGTTCCTATAGCAACCGTTTCACTCTAGGAATTTAGGCGTAGGCCGCAAAAGTACTAGGCCTCAAACCGCCTCCTGTGTGGTAAATAAGTCGGCCGCGTTGCCCTCAACGAGGGCGGACTCGCTTCCAGGCGATGTGCCTGAAGTGAGGAAGTTTCCCCTCACTAAATAAAAGGCCTTTTTTCTCTCCCTCAACGCTGTTAGTAGTAGTGAATAAAACACGACTAGGCCTCACTGTGAGCAGTCAATAAAAGACTTGTTTGTAAATAAAGCACGACTAGGCCTCACAGTTAGTAGTGAATAAAGCACGACTAGGCCTCACTCTTAGTAGTCATCAAGCACGACTAGGCCTCACTGTTAGCAGTCAATAAACGACGACTAGGCCTCACTGTAGTGAATAAAACATGACTAGGCCTCACTGTTAGTAATGAAGCACGACTAGGCCTCACTGTCAGCAGTCAATAAAGCACGACTAGGCCTCACTCGGGTCGCCGGCGCCTCACAGCGAGGCAGAAATAAATTTACCCCGGCCTTATTTTCGACTTCCCAGCCGGGCCTGAGGGCGGCTGGAGCCCGGAGCGGAGCTCCAAAACGAGACTTGGGCAGCAGGCTGCTCTCAGTCCCGGCGCAGGAGCGACTGTCTGGGAGGAAAGGAGGAGAAGCGGCGGGAGGCGGCCTCACTGTGACGCCGCCCCGCTTGGAGCTTTCCCTGGGAGGGAAGGAAGGCAGGCAGGCAGGCAGGCAGGCAGGCAGCGCTCGGCTTCTCCTCGGAGCGGTGAGTGGCCTCCTTCCTTCCCTTCAGAGGGGGAAAATAGGTTAATATTTTTTTCTTATTTTTCCTTTTGTTGTTGTTGTGTGTTTTCATGTCGCTTACGATTCAATGGCGACCCTATCTATCTATCTATGACTGGGGCTTTTCTTGGCCAGATTTGTTCAGAGATGAGGCTTTGCCTTTCCCCCCTGAGGCTGAGAGAGTGTGACCTGCCCAGCGGGGACTCGAACCCAGGGCCCCAGAGGCTTGGACCATTACGCCACACCGGGTTACAGCATCCACGCTGGAAAAATAACCCGGTTTGGGACCGCTTTAAGTCTTTATCTGACTCACTGCTATGGAATTCTGGGAGTTGGAGTTTGTTGTGGGGCCCAGAGCGGACTCCAACTCCCAGAATTCCATAGCAAGTGAGTCAGACAACGAGTTAAAGCTCTGCTCTGGGCCCCACAACGAACTCCAACTCCCAGAATTCCATAGCAAGTGAGTCAAAGAGCTAAAGGGGTCCAAAACCGGGTTATTATGCAGCCAAAGACTACAGATATTCCCATCCTTTGTCTTTTGTGGGTAATATATCCTATTCTTGTTGTTGTTGCTATTACTATTCCTAGAGTTGGAAGAGATCCCAAAAAGGGCCCTGATCCAGTCCAACCCCATCATTCTGCCATGCAGGAACTCTCCATCAAAGCATCCCTGTCGACAGATATGGGCCATCCAGCCTTTGCTTAAAAGAAGGTGAGTCCACCAAAAATCTCCAAAGGAGTGTCTTCCACTGTTGAAGAGCTCTTGATAATCAGGAGGTTCTTCCTAATATTGAGGTGAGGTCTCTTTCCTTGTAGCTTGCATGCATTGCTCCTTGTCCTGTTCTCTGGAGCAGCAGAAAACAAGCTTGCTCCTTCCTCAATGTGACATCCTTTCACTTAAACAGGGCTATCATATCACCTCTTAACCGTCTCTTCTCCAGGCTAAACGTCCCCAGCTCCCTAAGTCTCTCCTCATAGGGCTTCATGGTTTCCAGACCTTTCACCATTCCCTTGAACTGTATTATTATATTTTCATCTTTTCCCAAGTCTGTGACTCAAGGTGGCTTACAATAATTAAACACACACACACACACACACAGATCCAAAACACACTGCAGGAATAACCCAGTTTGATGACACTTAAAGTGCCCTGGCTCAATACTAGGGAATCCTGGGAAATGTAATTTTGTGAGACATTCTCTGTCATTGAACTCTGGTGCCACAGTTCCCAGGATTCTCGAACACTGAGCCACAGAAGCAGTTAAAGCAGTCTCAGACTGGATTATTTCTGTAGCGTGTTTTGGACCAAAGTTAGCCCTTCACTTCACCAAGTATAAAAAATTGTTAAACTAACCTTCCAAAAAAAAAGCGCAAAAAATATAAGCCAAGTTGGATAAGCATTATTAGCATTTGTATTAGTATTAATATTTATAATAACAAATATTATTATTATCATCAGACTACAACAAAAACAGCAGATCTCCCACCCTTCATCTTCTGCAGGTGTTAATATATCCTGTCCAACTTCCTCTCAAAGGGAAGGTTTGATGACATGCATATAAAACGTATTACTGCTATATTCTTATTATATGCCACCTTTTTCTCGTTTTGGGACTCAAAGTGGCTTTGCTGTTGCCATGTGTCGTCAATTCGTTTCCGACTCATGGCAACCCTAAGGCAACCAGATCATGGGGTTTTCGGGGGCTGAGAGAGTGTGCCTCGCCCAAGCTCACCCAATGGGTTTGCATGGCCAAGTGGGGAATCGAACCCTGATCTCCAGAGTCCCAAGTCCTGCACTCAAACAGCTACACCACACTAGATCTCTCAAGGTGGCTTACAATAATTCAAACAAAGACATGGTTAGTGCATAGGGATCTTGTAGCACCTTTGAGACTAACTGAAATAAAGAAATTGGCAGCATGAGCTCCCTCATGCTATATCCTTGAAAAACATGGTTAAACATCCATAAAATATAAAAATTAAACGGTTACCTATCAATTAAAAAACAAACAACCAGCTAAAAGCATGCTTTGGTCAGGCCCCACCTGGAATACTGTCTCCAGTTCTGGGCACCACAATTCAAAAAGGATGTGGAGAAACTGGAGCGTGTCCAAAGGAGGGCAACTAAGATGGTGAAGGGTCTGGAAACCATGCCCTATGAAGAACGCCTTAGGGAGCTGGGGATGTTTAGCCTGGAGAAGAGAAGGTTAAGAGGTGATATGATAGCCCTGTTTAAATATTTGAAGGGATGTCATATTGAGGAGGGAGCAAGCTTGTTTTCTGCTGCTCCAGAGACTAGGACCCAGAATAATGGATGCAAGCTCCAGAAAAAGAGATTCCACCTCAACATTAGGAGGAACTTCCTGACAGTAAGGGCTGTTCGACAGTGGAACACACTCCTTCCCCAGAGGGTGGTGGAGTCTCCTTCTTTGGAGGTCTTTAAGCAGAGCCTGGATGGCCATCTGTCAGGGATGCTTTGACTGGGAGCTCCTGCATGGCAGGGGGTTGGACTGGATGGCCCTTGTGGTCTCTTCCAACTCTGTGATTCTATGAAAGCAAAACAACACAGCAAAACCAACAAACCTCAGTCCCACTCATAATCTTTGTTACGTTGGGGTGAATAAAAACAGGTGCCGGCCTGTTACACACACACACACACACACACACACACCCAAATGTTTTAATTTTGCAGGTGCAAAATTTATTATTGTGCTTGATATTGCTGAAATGGGCCTGAAAAGGACATATCTCTAAGAGCCTTTAGGGCTGAAGGGTGATACCCTAAATAAATAAATATTTGGTAGAGGGAGGGTGTGGTGTGTGTCAGACCCCATAGGAAGCAGTGGGACTTCAAATGGGGCAAGGTTTGAGGCGAGGGACTGGGGAGGGAAGTTTGTACATAAAAACAGATATACAGTGTTAAATAATATGTGACTTTAACATTGTATACCTGTTTTGTCTAGTATTTTCTGTGCTTATTAAGGTACCACAGTTGTTTTCATTTGGTTGAGGGAAGTTTGTAGGCAGGCCGCTGCTGCCTGGTCTCTTTGGCTGTATCTGCACTGCAAAAATAATCCAGTTCCACACCACTTGAATTGCTATGATTCAATGCTACGAAATTCTAGTATTTGTAGATTGTTGTGGCACCAGAGCTGTCTTGCAGAGAGGGCTAAATTCTCACACAGCTACAATTCCCAGAATTCCGTAACATTTACCCATGACAGTGAAAGTGGTGCCAGTGGTGTTTTGAATGAAACAGCTTCCGGGCAGGATATGGAGTCGAGACTGCCATGGTTGCTCTGACAGATGACCTCGGCTTGAGTATCGACGGGGGTAGTATGACCCTGCTGGTGCTCTTGGATCTCTCAGCGGCCTTTGACACTCTAGATCATGCCATCCTTTTGGACCGGCTGAGGGAGATGGGCATCGGAGGCACTGCTTTGCAGTGGTTCCGGTCCTTCCTCTCTGGCAGGTCCCAAAGGGTGAGGCTCGGGGACAGTTGCTCCTCCAAAATCGAGCTTAATTGTGGCATCCCTCAGGGTGCCATCCTGTCCCCGATGCTGTTTAACATCTATATGAAGCCACTGGGTGAGATCATCCGGAGGCATGGAGCTCAGTGTCATCAGTACGCTGATGACACTCAGATATACTTCTCCATGACCAGATCATCTGCTCAGACCTCAGATGGCATCTCTTCCCTCAATGACTGCCTGGCAGCGGTAATGGATTGGATGAGGGAAAACAGATTGAGGCGTAATCCAGACAAAATGGAGGTACTGACAGTTACTGGCCCGAAACCAGGTCTGGGAATACAACTCCCGGTCCTAGAACTGTGGTACATGCCTTGGTCACCTCACGTTTAGATTACTGCAATGCGCGCTACATGGGGCTGTCCTTGTGCTTAACCCGGAAACTTCAACTGGTTCAAAATATGGCAGCCAGATTAGTCACTGGGGCATCCAGGAGAGAGCACATAACACCTGTGCTCAGATCTCTCCATTGGCTGCCGATCAGTTTCCGGGCACAATACACGGTGCTGGTTTTGACCTTCAAATGGCTCAGGTCCATCCTATCTAAGGGACCACCTCTCCCCATACAAGCCCCTCGCACACTCCGATCCTCTGGAAGAAACCTGCTACAGCCTAAGAAAACTAGGATGGCGCAGACCTCCCATAGGGCCTTTTCCGCTGTTGCTCCCAAGCTTTGGAATGGCCTGCCGGATGAGATGCGCCTTATTACAACTTTGGACAGTTTCAAGAGATCCGTCAAGACGCATCTCTTCCGGCAGGCCTTCCCCGATCATGATTAAATCTATTCCGCTATAGAGACATTAGTCACTTTGAGGCCGCCTATCATTTTAATGAGAGCCACATTACTGTTCTATGTTTTTATCTACTGTTTTTAATCTTACCTCAGTTTAATTCTATCTTAAGGGGTGGGAGGAGGTGTTGGGTTGCTGTATTTTAATTGTATCTGTATTTTATATGTTGTACCCCACCCCGATTGCTCACCCAGAGGGGCGGGATATAAATAAATAAATTTATTATTATTATTATTATTATTATTATTTATTATGGAGGGGTACTACCTGCCAAAACACACTGAGGAAATAATCCAGTTTGAGACTGCTTTAACTTCCCTGGCTCAGTACTAGGGAATTCTGAGAATTTTAGTTTGTTGTGGCACCAGAGCTCCCTGCACAGAAGGCTAAATATCTCACAAAACAACATTCCCAGAATTCCCTAACACTGATCCTGGACAGTTAAAGTGGTGTCAAACTAGGTTGTTTCTGGCATGTGTTTTGGACCTACCTTGGCGGTTGCTCGACATCTACCTGTTTGTTTTAATGTCTGTTTTTAGGCCTCCTTTCTCCCAGTTGGGCTCAAAGTATGTTCATAACGTAGGTTAAAACAGAATACACCTGATACAGGTTTTAAAAAAAACACTCAATATATGACACAAAAGATTTCCTTTTCATCCATTAAATAAGCAGCCCTATAAAAAGCATTAATTCAAAACAGTGTGGAAATGTTTGGACATAACTATAAAGGTAATAGTGCACCACCGGTCAGCCCATCTTCCTTGCCTGATGATGCCATGGGCTCCCTTCTCTCTGAACTGCCAAGCGTCCCACATGTGACCCTATTGAGACTGACAGCAATTTCCAGAGGGGTCTGTCTCCTGACCTGGAGTTTTGGCCCTCTGTAAGCAAGCCCATGATTATCACAGCAGGAGATTTCTGCAGCCCTGTCCTATTTGTGCACCAGGGTCCTTTGAACATTGTGTCAGCCTGAAGTGGAAATCTTATTGCAACCCTCTAGATGTTGTCAGACTGCAATGCCCAACATTCCACACCTTTGTGCACTGCTGGCTTGAGGCTGCTGGGGTTGCAATACAACAAAATCTCGAGGGCTGGATGTTGGCCATCACCTTATCTGGGCAGTGATGGGCTGCTTCATTTGAATTATAGTGTCTAGATTGAGGGAAGTAATAGTGCCACTTTATTCTGCTTTGGTCAGGCCTCACCTGGAATAATGGTGAAGGGTCTGGAAACCATGACGCCTTATGAGGAGACACTTAGGGAGCTGCGTATGCTTAGCCTGGAGAAGAGAAGGTTAAGAGGGAACATGATAGCCTTGTTTAAGTATTTGAAGGGATGCCATATTGAGGATGAAGCAAGCTTTTTTTCTGCTGTTCCAGAGAATAGGATCCAGAGTAATGGATGCAAGTTACAGGAAAAGAGATTCCACCTAAACATTAGGAAGAACTTTCTGACAGAAAGAGTTGTTTGACAGTGGAACACATTCCCTTGGAGATTATGGTGGAGTCTCCTTCTTTGAAGGTTTTTAAATAGAGGTTGGATGGCCATCTGTCAGGGATGATTTGATTGTGAGTTCCTGCATGGCAGAAGGGGGTTGGACTGGATGGCCCCTGGGGGTCTCTTCCAGCCCTATGATTCCATGATTTGTGCACCAGGGTCTTTACAGCATTGTCTTGGACCAGGGTTGAAATCATTGCAGCCTTCCAGATGTTGTTGGACTACAATGCCCACTATTTCTCACTGTTGTGCAATGCTGGCTAGAGGCTGCTGGAGTTGCGGTACAACAAAATCCATCCCATCACCTCATCTGGACAGTGACAATTGCAGTCCAAGAACCTCTGGAGTGCCAGAGGTTGCCCACCCTTGACTTAGGGCTAATATGTTATGAAGTAAGGAGGGAGAACAGTCTTGAGGACACTCCATCCAGCTGAGGAAACGAAGTCTAGTCCGCAAAAGCTTATGCTAAATAAAAACCTGTCAGTCTCTTTCAGGTGCCATAAGGCTCTCTGAGCTTTTCAGTGCCAGACAGTCTGCTTGGGGTCATCACCTCCTCCCTGAGATGCAGTCTGTGGGAGGTTGTCAGCTGCTCAAAGCTCCAGGGAGTCAGGCTCTTTCCGTGGAATTATTTACAGCCAATAATCTAATCAGTGCTGCTCTTTCCCTTAGTAAAAGAGCCATCTTAAATGGGGTGGCATATTGGAGCTATACTCCTTCTTGTTTTTCCAAAATAGGCTTGCTCAGGTGCTTGATCTTAGAGGCTTTCCGTGAGGCCAAGTTACCTGGGCAGATTACAGTCTGGGTGCATTTGGAGGCTGCACCCCTTCCTGCGTTCCTTTCCAGACTGATTCCAGACTCAAGAGGCAATTTCTACATGTCAGCTCATGCCCACGTATCAGTCTTGGCAGGGATGTTATGCCAGGCCAGGTAACTAGCACTCTTGACATTAGTGCCACTGATACATAACTCATTTCTCCTTTCCCCCTCAATGCAGAGAAACTTTTTTTCAGTTTCAGACTGGTGATGTTGTCAGTAATGGAGTGGAGGAGAGTCATAGAATCATAGATAGGGTTACCAGAGCCAGTGTGGCATACTGTGTTGGGTATTGGACTAGGACTCCACAGACCAGGAATCAAATTGGCCATGGAAACTCACTGGCTGACCTTGGGCAAGTCACACTTTCTTAACCTCAGAGGAAGGCAAAGACAAAAACCCCTCTGAACAAACCTTGTCAAGAGACCCTCATGGTAGGTTCACCTTTTTGTTGTTATCCACCTCCAAGTTGGCCTGGACCCATGGTGGATGAGACACCTCCAAGAACCCCCCTCTTCCACTTTTCTGCTTAGTTCCTGCAATCCCATGTCCGTGTCCCCCCCTGACTGAGTCAATCCATTCGGCATGTGGTCTTCCTTTCCTTCTTTGTCCCTCTATCTTTCCTAACATTATGGTCTTTTCCAGTGTTCTGTGCCTTCTCATATGGCCAAAGTACTTCAGTCTCAATTTTATCATCATGGCTTCCAAGGTTCACCTTAGGATTGCCATAAGTCGGAAATGACTTGAAGGCACACAGCAACAAGGGTAAACAAACTGAAGCTGGGCAAGCAAAAGGTAGATTGGGGATAGGGATGGGGTTACCCTCCCTCTGAAGATTTCATTTTAGGTGGACACGTGGATTCAGCCTGAGCCTAGACATCTTGGTTTCAGCACTGGATAGAAATGCATTTTCACACTTACAGCAAGTGCATCAACTGCAGCTGTTTCTGGAAGTCTCTGATCTGGTCATGGCAAAACAGGTCTTAGTTAAATCATGTTTCGACTACTCTAACATAGAGCTGAGAAAACCCCATGATAGGTTTGCCTTAGGGTCACCGTAAGTTGGAAATGATGTGAAGACATACAACAACAACAACAACAGACATGGAGTTGCCTTTGAGGTGTGCCTGGAAACTTCATTTGGTACAAACATTAGCAGTCAGATGGTTACTTGGGACAGATTACAGCGACTACACAGCTCCCTCACTTGAACAGTTACACTGGCTGCCAGCCTGTTTCCAGACGCAAATTTAAATTCTGTTGGTGACCTATATGGCTCATGTCCAATTATCTGTGTTCTCTCCTATGAGCCTGTCTCTGTTTTGAAATCTTTGGGGAAGGCTCTTGTTTCTGACCAGCATAATCACAGGTACATCTGGTGGGAACTTGAGAGGCAGGACCTTCTTGGTGGTGGTTGCTCCTAAACTCTCAAACTCTGCTCCTGGAAGGACTACACTGGCACCCTTCTTTTTGCCTGTCCATAGGCAGATGTAGACCTTTCTTGTTTCAACAGGGCTTTGAGAACTGATTGCTGATATGGTTTACTTGTAGTTCTCCTTCTTCCTTCAGACCACCTCCAGCTGGAAGCAAGAAGAGCCCTCCCTTCAACCACCATCTTGAGGGGAGAGAAAGGCAGGCCGCCTCCAGCTGGAAGCAAGAAGAGCCCTCCCTTCAACCACCATCTTGAGGGGAGAGAAAGGCAGGCCGCCTCCAGCTGGAAGCAAGAAGAGCCCTCCCTTCAACCACCATCTTGAGGGGAGTTAATTGTCTAATTAACAAATTGTAAGCCGCTCTGATAGCTTTGGCTGAAGAGCGGGGTATAAATAAAATGTATTATTATTATTATTATTTTGTAAGCCTTGAGTCCTAGCTTTGGGGGAAAGGCAGGGGGCATAAAGAAAGTAACACAATACAATACAACAATGTCAGGTGGCATGTTTATCCCCACAGAGCATTATTCCTATTCAAAAGAAGGCTAACCTAATGATATTCAGAGAGAAAAACTCAAGCCACATCCACCATCATCACTAAAACCTAGAGAAAACACATAGGCTGTATACAAATACTCCCACACAAAACCATAATTACAAGCATTCTTGAAATAAAAAAGGTACTAGTGGCTGTTGTGTTGCTTTGCAACAAGCCAGCTTCTCTGTTTTTATGGGTTTACATCAAATTTAATTTTTTAAAACCGAAATTTTAAATAATTAAAAATGTAAAAAATGGAATGAAATTAATTTATGTCTTTAAGGCAGTATCCCTTGCTATGCTGATGCCATCAATGAATGCTGGTTGCTGGCATGCTCTATGCCTCTGGCAAAGTGTGCCATGGTGTATGTCTATTCACTTTCCCACATCCACGGTACACCTTTTCCCTCGCTTCTCCCTCAAGAGCCACAGGTCTTGCCACCAGGCTCCTCACTGTGGCAATGAATTCACAAACAGCCCTGCCACTTGTGAGCCAGAAGGGCCAAGGCTTTGCCTAAAGAGAACTTTCCAGTGGGGTGTGTTTGAGGAGGAAGGAAATTCATCTTCAGAAAGGAGCTGTCCCAGCTGCCACCCAGTCACACCTGCCTGGTTACATAAACATCAAGCACCATTTCTGTTTGTTTCCTAGCTCTCTATCTGGCAGGGCTTACTTGGAGGCGAGAATGCACAGTCTCAGCTTTTCTTGGCTAAGGTGAAGAACCAGTGCTTGATTTAATGAATCACTGCACACATTTCCCCAGAGGGCGAGTCCAGGTTTCTCTTACATCTGGGAGACATGGGTACCTTTTCTCGCCGTCTGGTTCGCCAGGTTTAGAAGGCTCAGGAATGGCCAAGACCATATTTCAAACAAGCAAGGGATATTGCTCTGCTCACACAATTCTGTGTCCTCCTCTGTGTACTTGTCACCCTCCAGGAGGGCTCAATGACTACGACGATGACGACGACGACAATGACTAGAGGGGAGAGGAGGTGGCAGTTTAGATAATGGAAAAGCAGCTGGTCTCAGCTTGGGAAAGGGGAGAAATGAGCAGTCACTCGCAGATGGAATGTGGCCTCCTTTTGCTTTTCTTCAAAGCCGAGACCAGCCACATCTTCACGGTCTGAATTGTCTCCCCTCTGTGTCCAAACACAGTCTGGACCTCCAAAGCCAAAGGCTAGTTTTTACACAGGTGGGAGCAGGGACACAGAACCAGCTAATGAGTGAGCAAAGTAAACGGAGGCTGGATGTCAGTCTATTGGCAGTGCTTTGATTGTGAATTCCTGCATGTCAGGGTTGAACTTGCGGGCCCTTGAAGTCTTTTCTAACTGTATGATTCTATGAAAGTAACAGAGCAGGTTACAGCCCAGTACTTACTTTGCTTAGCAAACAAAGCCTTCAGTCCCAAACAGAGTTCATTCACAAGCTTCAGGCCTGGCAAGAGAGTTCAGCAATGTCCAAGTCAGGTAAACAGTATCCAGAGTCAACAAACACAGTCCAGGTCAAGCACAGAGTTCAGGAACACACCAGGGAGCCAGGAACGTCAGATAATCTCTGACAGCTCCTGGAGGGCAGGGCTGGGAATTTATAGATCAGCAGCTCAAGGCAGCTGCTGCTTTGTTAAATGCTGCTTCCTAGAACTCCTCTGAGACCTCCTCAAGCCTCCCTTTGTTATTTCCGCTCAGTGAAGGTAGGTAGGGGTAAGTCGTCTTCTGTGGACTCTCTGCTAGAGCTGGTACTTCACTCAGGTCTGTATCTGAAACTTGTGGCTCTGGAACCATCCGCTCTGATTCAGCATCAGGTCCCAACAGGTTCTTTGCTTCAGTCGTTGAGTCACTTCTCACGTTCTGTAAGCAAGGCATGACACTCTTCTCTCTTCCCAACTGGTAAGCAGCAGTAGCACCCCTTCCTCGCCTTGACATCTTCTGGGGTGTGCGTGTGTGTTTTGGATGGGTTACAAAAGGCTAGAGAAAGGCACCCTGTCTAAAAAGAGATGTTTACTTTTGTAACACACAAGTATAACACTGGACTCTTTCAAACGGGGAGGAATTTCTCCCAACTCCGAATGGAGCCAATACAGATTTATGTAAATTCGCTTGTTTAGCGAATTTACATGAACCCCTGCTCCATTCGGAATTACTTCCCATTACCCGAAAATAACCCCCTCCTGCCCGAATTTGCATGCGAAGCTTTAATTCGCAATAAGGTAAAACCCATGATTGCATTCGAATTGGCTTCCCTCTTGCCCGAATTTGCATGTGAAGAGTTAATTTGCAATAACATAAAACCCATGATTGCATTCGAATTGACCTTAAATTATACTTCCAATTTAGCCTTGTATGAAAGAGTCCACTGGATCCTGACAGAATCTTGTAGGCTCTAGGGGGAAGAATGGAGGGCTCTACGTGTGTGAGAAAGAGAGAGGCAAACAAGGGCTGACCACCTCTAGTTTCCTGAAAATCAGAGAAATGTCCATTGTCTGTGTTTCTGCAAACCTGAGAATTCCAGGAAGGGTTCTTTTGCCCTTTAGCTTCCATGGTGGATCTGGAGAATGCATGATCCTCCAGGTATTGTGTGATTGCAACGCTCATCAGCCCTAGCCAGGAATGAATGAGGATATTGTCCAGCAACATCTGGAGAGTGCCATGTTCTTCTCCCCACTTTGTATTTTAAGAGGATCATCAAAGCAGACCTGTCTTTTCTCCCACATGTAGGCTAAACAGGATGTTCCAGTTGCCTCTGCCTTTGGACCGGGACAGGACCCTCTTCCGGCTCCGTTTTACCACCCTGGCAGTGGGCACGGTGTGCTGCCCACTCTTTGGCTTCCTCTTCTGCGTGATCTGGTCTCTCTTCTTTCACTTCCATGAAGCCACTGCCACCCACTGCGGGGTAAGTCCTGCCATTTACTTATTTACAAATATCTACTTCCTACTTAAAGCCCAGATTTTTAAAACCTGTACACCAGGGATCTGGCCAGGGAATCCCCAGATGTAAAATCACCTCCCCAGGACATGCCCCTAGTTCCTCAGCTTATTTTTTACCTAGACTAATTTTGCCCCCCACCCCTCTGAGGTCTCTTGCACACTGAGCAATTACAGCACTTTGATACCACTGCCAGGGCTACCTCCCATGGAATTCTGGGATTGATAGTTTGGGCAGGTAGCAGAGCTTTGTGTTGGAGATTTCTGAATACCTCACAAAACTGCAGATCCCAGGATTCCAGAGGATGCAATCATGGCAGTTAAAAGTGGTATCAAACTGCTGTAATTGTACAGTGTGAAGGAGGCCTTTAAAATTGGGTGTCACATGATGTCTGCTCTCTGCTTGTGGGGGTCTGGGTGTGTGGGAAAGCCCCCCAGAACAGTTGTCCATCCCGATATACATCAATAAAACACAAACAGTACACAAATACACAACACATGAGTTAATATGCGTTTTTCAAGTGGTTCATGAAGCAGAGGTTAGGTATGACTAAACAGGGAGCAACTCTGTTTCAAACATATGTCGGAACTTAAGACTAGTTGGAATGTGTTGAATTTCTAAGGGGAAAGCTTTCAGCATAATAGGTGCCACCACACTAGAGGCCCTGCTCCTCTGGGCTGCAAGAGTGGACCTCAGAGACATATCTGGATTCAAACTACAGGAAAGGAAATTCCTCCTAAATTTAAGAAGAACTTCCTGATTCTAAGAGCTGTTCAACAGGGGAAGATACTGCCCTGGAATGTTGTGGTGTATCCTCTTTTTTTTGTGTGTGTTTTTTAAAGAGAGGCTGGATGGTCATCTGACACAAGGAGAGCTTGGATTGTGTCTTCCTGCATGGCAGAAGGAGGGTAGATTGTATGGCCCCTGGGGTCTCTTCTAGATTCAAGGATTAACAGAAGAGCCTCTCTAGAGGACTGTGCAGACATCATGGGTCTGTACGCTTAAATAATTTTAAATCAAGTGTCGGATGGATGTTATTTAATATTGTGTTAACTTTAATTTTGTATGTTTTTAACCCTATGTGTTTTATTGTTTTTTCTGCCCTTTTGTTAGCTGTCTTGAGTCCCCATCTGGGAGAAAGGTGGGGTATAAATAAAGGGACGGAGGGATGGATGTAAGCAGGGAAGCAGTATCTCAGGTAACCAAACAGGTGTGGGAGCTGATGCCTGAGTATCATGATGTCCTGCCCCTCAGAGATTTAGAGTGTGTAATAATAGATTAAGAAATGTGGCTCGATGAGGCTTTCCCATCAAGGTCAGTAAATATTCTTACAGAACATTTACTGCTGCGGCCCCAAGACTTTGGAATAGATTACCAGAAGAGATCGGTCTTATCACCACCTTAGATGCCTTCAAGAAGGCACTTAAGACGGATCTCTTCCGGCGAACCTATCCATCTGACCTCTTATACCACCACCTCTGACCTGTTGGTATAAATGTAGATGAGTGTAAAGTTTTTTTAATTTTATTGTACAATAGAAATGTATTTTACTGATTGTATTTATATATTGTTTTTATTGCTGTGATCCCGCCTCAATCTGTAGGGGAAGGCGGAAAATACAAATAATAACCACATAGGATGGCTGGGGGTGGGGGGACAGCTACTAAGAGCAAGTTGCTATTTATCCTCTAGAGGACCTAATGGTGGGAAACTCCAACTGGTACAGAATATGGCAGCCAGGTTGATCACAGCAACAGTGAAGAGTGACCATATAACACCAGTATTGAAGTTACTCCACTGGCTGCCTATTAGTTTCTGGGCACAGTACATGGTGTTGGTTATCACCTTTAAAGCCCTACATGGCTTGGGCCCGACCTAGCTAAGGGATCGCCTGCTTCCATACAATCTGCCTCATATACTCAGGCCCTCTGGGAGGAATTTACTACAGCCTTTAAAGACCAGATTGATGGAGACCTCCCAGAGGACATTTTCCACAGCCGCTCCCAACTTATGGAATGACCTGCTGGACGAGATCTGTCAAATCACTAATTTAGAGAGCTTTAAAAAAAAGACATTAAGATGGTTCTCTTTTGGTGGGTCTTCCCAGAATAAAATACTCTGCCACGAAAAAGACTTCCCACTACAAATCCTTTGTGGGCAGGCATGTGAGTGCCCAAAAGAATGAGAGGGGTGGGTCAGAAGCATCAGCAGCATGGCCCTGGTTGAAATGACATGGGTGTCTCCCCACTTGCAGGTCCCCAACTACCTCCCCTCCATCAGCGCTGCCATCGGTGGGGACACGCCTGAGCGGTATGTCTGGCGGTTTTGCATCGGCCTGCACTCCGGCCCCCGCTTTCTAGTGGCAGTGGTCTACTGGGGCTACTACTGCAGCTGCCACTGCACTCACCCCCGGTACCACTGCCTGTGCAACGTGGCCTTCGCCCTCAACCTACTGGAGAATGTGGCCCTCCTGCTGCTCACCTACGTGTCCTCCTCAGAGAACTACCGTAAGTGCCTGCCTTGGATCCTGAATTTCGTTGCATGGGGAAATAAACTGAGCCTCTACCACTATGGGTTTCATAGAATCATAGAGTTGGAAGAGACCCCAAGGACCATCCAGTCCAGCCCACTTCTGCCATGCAGGAACACACAATCAAAGCACCCCCAACAGGTGGCCATCCAGTGTCTCTTTAAAAACAGCCTCCAAAGGAGAAGGTTTTGGAGTCCTTGTGATCATCATGGCCAAATGGCAGCAGTTGTCCAGTTGAATCATGGAATCATAGGTTTGGAAGAGACCACAAAGGCCATCCAATGCAACCCCATTATGCCATGCAGGAATACACAGTTGAAGCATCTCTGATAGATGGCCATCCAGCCTCTGTTTAAAAACCTTTCACAGTGATGTGAAAGGATTTGTTTGTATTACTGACTTTGTTGGATCCTTTTTTCATTTGCTTGGCAGTTTGAGGCTGGGAAAAGATAGGAAGGCTGAGAAGGAGTTACCATAATTTTCTTCTGTTGTCAACCCACTTGCACAGTTCCCATAACTGTGGGGGAAGATGAGCCATGATTGCACACTTGGATTTTCTTAATTTGCTCCCGCATTGTATAACCCTGAGAAGCCCATCTTCCATTGGCTTCAGCCTGCAGTGGAGGCAGAGTACATGCCAACCCAGGAGCCCCATATATGTCCTACAAGAGGGATTTGATTTGATTGCTTGGTCAGGGGTAAGTCTGGTTCAAAGTTGTTTGGGGATGCAGGATCCCAACAGCTAAAGGGTTGGGGTGTTCCTCTGCTCTGTAGCATCTGCTGCATCTTAAGCCACTGATAAAACTTAGGCAATAGCAGCAACGTGTGTCAGTGTTTGGGAGACACCTGGAACTACTCCCAATTCTGGAGCAAGAAACCTGGTGTCATCTTGGTTGATTTAAATTATTTGAGGATTTGATTAATTACATTACCTTTAGGAATCTCTAGGTCCTTCATTGCAACTCTATGGCCAACATTCTCCAGAGGTTGCACAGGTGGCCATATAGATTCCTTGACAGAACATGGGTTTCAGAGGTCTGGATGTCTTCAAAAAGAGGCTGGACAGCTCCCTGCTGGAGATGCTTTATCTGGAGGTCCTGCATTGAGCAGGGCATTGGACTCAATGGCCTCTGAGAGCCCTTTCCAACTCAGGATCCTAATTGTTGTTGTCGTTAAGTGCCTTCAAGTCATTTCTGATTTAGGCGACCCTAGGGTGACCCTATCAAGGGGCTTTCTTGGCAAGTTTCTTCACAGGGGATTGCCATTGCCATCCTCTGAGGTGAGAGAGTATGGACTGGACTGTATGGCGATCCTCTCACAGAATTTTCTTGGCAAGATTTATTCAGAGGAGGTTTGCTGTTCTTTCCCCTGAGGCAAAGAGTGTGTGACTCACCTAAGGTCACCCAGTGGGTTTCCATAGCTGAGCAGGGAATCAAATCCTGTTATCCAGAGTCCTAATCCTACAGTCAAACCACTATGCCACTCTGGCTCTATCCTAATAAGAGGATCCTATTATTTGCCTGCTGCTTCTGTGTGGGGCTAGGTGCCAAGACCTGCCTCCCTTCCACCCTGTCCTGGAATTGCTTGAACTTTTCAGAGGCTGCTTCCTTGCTTACCACTTGGGTTGCCTATTCTCTTGTCGCCACAGTCATCCACGAAAGTGCCTTCATTCTCTTCATCTCTTCGGCCCTCAGTCACATGTTCCTGACCTGCATTTTGTGGCGAATGACCAAGAAGCACACAGTAAGTCCTGAGGTACGCTGCCCTTTTTCTTTGTCTTTCTCTCTCTTCAGTTATCAGTTGATCACATAATTTTGTGTGTTTCTTTGTTTGAAGCATTTGTCTATACATAGTCTCTAACAGAACAGCTCCTGAAACAAAGTATAACAGATAAAAACATTAAGAATATTAAATATACAGCTTGTATACCTAATGGCCACAGATTTGGTGTGGGTCTCTGGATTGTTGTTTTTGTTGTTGTGTGCCTTCAAGTGCTTTCTGACTTACGTTGACCTGTCATGGGGGTTTCTGAGACTGAGAGTGTGTGACTTGTCCAAAGTCATCCAGTGAGTTTGCATGAACGAATAGGGAACTGAACCCCAGTCTCCAGAGTTGTAGTCCAGTGCTCAAACCACTATGCCATGCTGGCTCACTGGAAAACCATAATTATCTGTCTCCCACAACCAATAGCCTGAGAAGGATGTGTTTATGCCACCTTTTCATAAGGAATATGCTCAGTCTGGTTCCAAATAAAGCAGATAATAATATAATAACTGAATTATTAGCTACATGCAACTGGATTCCAGCTGTAACTGAGCTTGCTTTATTCCTTGTTGGCTGCCACCACAGCCTGCCTGCCTGCCTGCTTTTCTTTTCTTTCCTTTCCTTTTCTCCCTCCCCCCCTCCCTCCCTCCCTTTATTCCTTAGCCTTTCCCCACTCTATAAAGAAGGATTCTCATGGTAAAGACTTTCTTTCCATGCATTCCCCAAAGGGATTCCTTCTGCTTTCAGTCTGGAAAACATATGGGCTGTGGATAAACCTTCAGGCAGAGGTGCAGCACTGTTAGCAGAGAGGCAATAAGCTTGACCATGCATAAGGAAAGAATTCTATCACATGCTGGCAATCATGCTTTGGGTGTGATAGAAACACAAGGTACTTCTCTGCACATTGTGTATGTAAGTAGGCGCAAGGAAGCATTTTGTTGCTGTTGTTAACTGCCCTCGAGTCAACTTTGACTCATAGTGACCCTGTGAATGAGACATCTCCAGGCCTCCCTGTCCTCCACTGCTCTGCTCAGGTCCTTCAGGCCCAGGCCTATGATTTCCCTGACAAGTCTAGCCATCTGGCCTATGGTCTTTCTCCCTTTCTACAGCATTCCATTTTTTCTAGCATTATTGCCTTTTCTAATTATTCATTTTTTCCTGTGATGTGACTCAATTTGATCATCTTGGCTTCTACAGAGAGTTTGAGCTTGATATGTTCTAGAAGCCATTTGTTTGTCTTCTTGGACATCCATGGTATTCTCAGTACTGTTCTCCAGCACCACATCTCAAATGAGTTGATTTTCTTCCTTTTCGCTTCCTTCACTGTACAGCTCTTGTTTCTGTATATGGTGATGGGGAATACAATGGCTTAAATGATCCTCACTTTAGTGTTCAGAGTTACTGCATGTCTTTACACTTTATGACCTTGCCCAGGAATACGTCAGCTTTGTTAACTGAGGTAGACCTGTAATTAGCTTGTTCCACATGAGGATCTGGCATAAAAACATGCCTCCAGAGGGCAGCAGGTGCCAGGTTTGTCCGTGTCCTCATGATCTTCTTTTCTGCTTGCCTGCTTTGGAGGTGTGTATAAACTCTGTGAAATTCACAGGGCTGCCAGAAGTCAACAAGCAACAAAAGTACATACATACATGTCACTCATCCACTAAGGGCAACCCTGTGAATTATTACATAGGGGTTTCTGGGGCAAGGAATATTCTGAGATGGTTTTGCCAGTTCCTTCCTCTGAAATACAGCCTACAACATTCATTGGTGGTCTCACATCCAAGTATTAACCAGGGCTGACCTCCCCTTTACCTTCCAAGATCAGATGGGATCTAGTGCCTTTGCATCTCCTAAAGTAGGGGGAATCAAAGAATCATAATGTTGGAAGAGACCATGAGGGCCATCATATTCAAACCCATTCTGCCATGCAGAAACTCATCAAAGCACCCCCGAAAGGTGGCCATCCAGCCTCTGTTTAAATTGGGAGAAACGCGGGATATGAGTAAATAAAATAAATAAATAACACTCATGCCCATAACAGTACTCCAACCAAACCTGCAAATTTATATGTGGGGCTTATCATAACCACAGGCCTTTCACGTTGTATGGAACATTCTTCCTTCTTTCTAAAGATTCTTGAGGTCATGGGCAGGGAAAGCACTTTGTACATGTTCAGAGGCACACCTTTCAGCCAGCCAGTGAGCAGAGAGAAGTTAGTTTTGGCAAATGTGTGTTACAGCGGGTCAGGACCACAGCCTGTGTACAGGAGGCAAAAAACAGCGTGGGCAGGAGAAGCTGTACCTTGAACCCAAACTGTTGTGGGGCACAAGATGGAGTGCACTCACATCCTGTTGGAAAGCTTAATACAAAGAAAGATGTATGGTTAGTTCAATTGCATCTTAGCAGTATCTTTTATTTTTACCTATATCTCTGATAATAATTTTACTTCTTTTAACTTTTGCAATATGCTTTGAGTTGGTAGTATTGGAAAGAAAGGTGGGATATCAATAAGACGGTGAGGAGGAGAAGGATTTTTAAAAAGTCCCACGGGAGCAACTGGTTGGCTCACTGTGGGAGAAGAACAGTGGAGTGGAGAGACATATGTGATCCAGTGTTAGGATTTTTCATATGTCCTTATGCAGGACTGAGGAGGGAACAAGAGGTGAATGCTTTACAGAAGGGGCTTTTCTTTGTCTGTTTGTGTGTGTGTGTGTGCCTTCAAGCCACTTGTTTACGTACAGCAACCCCCTAAATTTCCTAGGGTTTTCTTAGGCAGGGAATCCACAGAGGTGGTTTTACCTTTTATTTCCTTTGGAATCTAGCCTACAGCACCTGGACTTCCTTGGCGGTCTCCTGTCTAAGTAATAACTGAGGCTGACTCTGCTTAGCTTCCAGCACAAGACAGGAGTTGGTTCCTTTTAGGGTAATTAGGGCCTATTTTTATTTGGTACTGTACTGTTTTTCATTATACTGTTTTTTATTTGGCTTTTTGTTATTTTTGGTTGCATGTGCTAAGATTGTTTTTAATGTTGATGGTTTAGTTCCCTTTTAATACTGGCCTTTTCTTTGTTTTAACTCTATTGCTTTGGTTTCTTTCTGAAAACCACTTGGAAATCTGCATTTGGGGAAAGACAGTGTGTCAACACAGCTATGTACGAAGGAGGCACAGTAAGGAAATATGTGCCGTTGGCAGGAAGTGCGGTGGTTGGGTGAGGAAAGAGGTTCGTGTGGGTTAGATGGAGGCAACCCAAGGGACCTGGCAGCTGGAGGGAAACAGAGGCGGAGGGCTTGAAATGGAGACTGGAGGAAAAAATTGAATGGAAATTGCCATGGTTGGGTTTGCGTGGTAGGAGACAATGTCCCTAGGCAGGGGGTCATTGCCATCTTGCAGGGGGAGATTGGAGGGAGAACTCTACAGCAGGAGAAGGTGCTTTCTCACGCCTTGCGCCAAGAGCACCATGCCACCTATTGCTTCCTGTGTGAACTCTCACTTCTCAGAATTGCTTCCTTTGCTTGCCTTGACAGTTTTCTTTCAGAAGCAAGCCTGGCTTTCCCATCACAGCCCCATCCCCAGGAGCCTTGACTGATGGGGAGGCCAGCAGACCCCAAAGGACAAGGCCTTCAAAGAAGTAGGAACCCAAGGCCAAAGGAGATGGCATTGGATTTGTTCAAAAAGGGCAAGCAGAGAAGAGGACAGGAGAGACACAAAAGTGGCAACTAACTTTAAAAAAAAGACACAAAACGGAAGACATGTTGTTGTTATATTATCATTATTATCAGCCCTCAGTATCCATAGATTTCTTATCCATGGTTTGAAAATATTTTAAAATTTACTTAAATTCCAAAAAGCGAGCTTTGATTTTGCTATTTTATATACAGCACACCATTTTACTATACCATTGTATTTAATGAGACTTGAGCATCCATCAATTTTGGTATCCACTAAGAGTTCTGGAACCAAACCTCAGCAGATACCAAGGGCCCACTATAGTAATAATTATAAGAACAGTAATGATTATAATAGTACCTCATTGTATATAATGGGACTTGAGCATTTATGGATTTTGGTATCCACAGCAGGTCCTGGAACCAAACTGCAGCAGATACCAAGGGCCCATTGTATTTTTTTATATCCTGCTTTCTCCCCAAAATGGTGGCTCAAAGTGGCTTACAGTTTAAAAGAACAATACAATTAAAAATGTACAAAAGTGAGCACTGAAATAGAATTAAACTACAGCACGCCTGCGCCGTATGCCGGCTCGCCACATTTGGACTTGAGGTCACACAGACGGTGAGCCGTAATATGGAGAATGGGGTGCACCCCATTCAAATCAATGGGACTTCACAATATCCAGAAATTGCCTTACGCAGGGAGGGTCCCAAACGGATCCTGTGCGTAAGGCGAAGGTGCACTCTATTCCCATATTAAAGCAGATCATTTGTTAAAAGACTAAAATACAATTAGAATGATAAAAGTACTTAAAAACCATACATTTAAATATTATTATTAATAGTCTTGAAATGGCTTTTCCTTTATGCTGGCGTCTGGCTTGAATTCAAGTGTTAAGTTGTTCCGTATCGATGTTGTCCAATGCTTCTGCTTTGAACAGAAGCTTTGGTTTCTTCCACTTTGGGCTCCATGATTGTCATTCTTTCCCTGCTTTTATCAGTTCAGCTCAAAGCTCTTTCACTTTCGGAGAAATTCTTTCAAAATCTGGTGCATCACCACAGGAAACTGAGATGGGGGGGCATTTCTTGATAGAGGCAAATAGAAACTACTGTCGTGATCTAAATATTCCTTTTTGGGTTTTTTTAGAGTTTCAGCACCCTGACGCATGGAGGTGATGGGTTTTCCCCCCACGCCTTGCAGGTTTGATGCAGGGACAGAAATGCACCATAAACAATTTTAAAAAAAAACCTTCCCAATAAAATTTAAAAACAATTAAAACCACCACATAAAATAGTGTAACATTATTGTAAAAACATACAAAAAATTTTAAAGTCCTATTTTATGTGGTAATTTTAATTATTTATAAATTGTGAAGGTTTTTCTAATTGACTGTCTCTGGAAGCCACTTTGGGTCCCAATCTGGGGAAAAAGCGTCATACAAATGAAATAAATAAATACTATTATTACCACTGACTTCCTGCTTTCTTACCAGAAGTGTCAGATCACGTTTCAGCTAAATTCCCAACATTACATATTAATGACCTAACCCACTGAACGTACTTCATGAATTTATCTAATTTTGAAAGCCTGCAACAGTTATCTTTTCTCTACTCTCTCCTAGCAAAATGATAATTCTTGTTAGAATATAGTTAAAGCATACAGCATTAAAGGAAAAGGAAACTACCAATATCATTAAAATAAATTTAAAATATTTTTTAAAAACAGAATGATAAAAGTTTCAAAACAGGACAGCAGCCTATTAAAAGACCTTTTTAAGAAAGCCTGCCAGAACCTTTCTCTGGAACTGGGAAAAAAACGTCCAAAGAAGGAACCTCCAACATAAGGAGCATAACAACAACAACAATGTATATCCTGCCTCTATGTATAACACAACCGGCTCAGCTTACACATATAATCCCGTATCCCAATATCCCACCCCTAAAATACAATTAAACAATTATTAATTTAAAACATACCTTAAAATACTACACTATTATTCCACTGTCAAACAACTCTTACCATCAGGATGTTCTTCCTAATGTTGAGCTAGAATCTATTTTCCTGTAGGTTGAGAGGTGATAGCACCTCTTTTTGCACAAAACATTTTAAAAGGTTGCAGTATGGATGATGGATCAAGTTGTTGCTGCAGCTCCCAAGAATATGACACACAGCAAGGATGCAAACTGCAAGAAAAGAGATTCCACTTCAACCTTAGGAGCAACAGTAAGAACTGTTTGACAGTGGAATAGGCTGCCCTGGACCATGGTGGAGTTTTCTTCTTTGGAGGCTGTTTTTAAACAATGACTGGATGGCCATCAGTCTTAGAGAGGGCTTGGATTGCATATTCCTGCATGGAAGAAGGGGGTTAGACTGGTTGGCCCTTGAGGTCTCTTCCAATTCTAGGATGCTATGATTTGACTGGCCATGGGGCTGCTAGTCAAGAAGGATGCTGAGAAGCTGGAGTGTGTCCAGAAGATGACCAAAATGGTGAAGGAACTCGAAACCACCAAGCCATATGGGGAGCGGCTGAGGGAGCTGGGTATGTGTAGCCTGGAGAAAAGAAGGTTAGCCATATTTAAAAATAATAGCTATGCTTAAATGTTTGAAGGAATGTCATATTGAGGATGGAGCAAGTTTATTTTCTGCTGCTCCAGAGACTAGGAAACTGAGGAATAGATGCAAACTACAAAAAAAGGGATTCCCCCTCAACATTAGGAAGACCTTCCTGACATTAAGAGCTGTTTGAGGGTGGAAGATACTGCTCCCTTGGAATGTGGTGGAGTCTCTTGCTTTGGAGGCTGTTTTTAAACAGAGTCTGGATGGTCATCTGTTACAAGGAGTCCTTGGATTGTGTCTTTCTGCATGGCAGAAGGGGGCTGGAGACCCTGGGGGTCTCTTCCAACTGTAAGGGGTCATTCCCACTTACATTTAAACTGGATTGGGATTCGCCTTCGCTCCATGTTGGTAAATCAATTCCAGAAGGTCTATTGTTCCCACTATGAAAGCAGATCTTTTCATTATCCCCTTGTAATCGCTGCTGCTGCTGCTGCTGCTTCTTCTTCTTCTTCTTCTTCTTCTTCTTCTTCTTCTTCTTCTTCTTTTTTTTTTTTTTGGCACAATTGGATCTACCCAAAACTGAGGAGGGATGGTAAATACCCCTCTGCCATTAATCCCTCCCTTCCAGAATGATGAGATTCAGATCTGTCGTTGTCATTTCATATAACCCGATCAGCAATTCGCTTTAAATCATAGTGGGAACAAGCCCCTGGATTCTATTAAATGCATTCCCTTTATGTAGTGGCAGAAGCCAGGCCCTGTCCTTCTTCCACCCAGTGTGTGTGTGTGTGTGTGTGTGTGTGTTGAGCCATGATGGCCACAGTACCTCTTTCTCAGTTCTCCACTCTTAAGTTTCTTCCCTTCCCTCCTGGTCTTACTCCCCACCCTGAAACCTCCTTGCAGCTGCTGCTTCTTCTCTTCCGTTTCCACATACCCCAAAAGCTGAGTCAGGGACCTGCCTGAACAGGGTTGCTTCCTCCTTCCCTGACCTTAGCCACAGGCGCCTTGTGGGCAGAGCCGGCTGCCTGGCTTTGGGAGTGGGAAGGGCCACGTCCAGCATTGCCATTGCAGTTGTTGGGGGGCTTGGGGGGTCATTGCAAGGGGGAGAAGCTGAGATCCAGTGTGTCTGGTGGTTTGAGTGCTGTGCTGGGACTCTGGGAGTCCAGGATTCAACTCTCTGGTTGTGGACAAGTCACACTTTCTCATCCTCAAAAGTAAACAATGTTGGCCAAGCTTCTTTGGCTATACAGTAGTTTTTTGTGTGTGGGTTTTTCAGGTTATGTGGCCATGTTCTAGAAGAGTTTATTCCTCATGTTTTGCTAGCATCTGTAGCTGAGAAGATGCCAGCCACAGATGCTGATGAAATGTCAGGAGTAAACTCTTCTAGAACATGGCCACATAGCCTGAAAAACCCACAAAAAACTATGGATGCTGGCCATGAAAGCCTTCAACTTCTCTGGCTAATTCTTGACAGCTAGCATGGTGCAGTGGTCTGAATGTTAGGCAAAGTCTTTGGGAACCCAGGGTTCAAATCCCTGCCCAGCCATCCATTGGGTGACTTTAGGCAAGTCACACTCTCTCACCTTAGAGGAAGGCAAAGGTAAATCTCATCTGAACAAATACTGCTAAGAAAATATCATGATAGGTTTCCCTTAGGGTTACCAAAAGTTAGGAACAACTTGAAGATGCACAACAACAAACTTTGAGACAGCAGTCACTCTGTGCTAGCCTCTATGGGAGTGGAGGCTGCAGGTTGGACAAGCAGGTGGGTTAGGTCCTGGTGTGTGGGGCTAGTGGAGCCCCTGTCCCTTGCATTCCCCTCCTCACTGCCTCTTTTTCTTTCCTTCTCCCTCCCTTGCAGGAGCGCAAGTCCTACAGGTGGAAGTGTTGGCTCTCCCTTTTCAACTTCATCGCGTTCTCCGTTGCTGTCTGTTTTTACTTCCGTCACAATTGGTACTGTGAGGCCGGAGGTAAGCCTTTCTTTCATACCCTATTATTTGTGACGCCTAGGAAAGACTGTGTATGGGGCCCTCTGAAGATTTGTTTAGTGTGGCCCTTGACACCTGCAGAATCCCCAGTGACCTTTTTCTGGTGAAAAATGACAGTGATCTCCTGCTCCTGGAAACATCTGGGTGCAACAGTTTATCTTTAGAATGGGTTCCATGCTCTCTTTGTGCAGTGCAACAATCAAAACATACTGCAAAGGTGACAACATAGTGAGGGATCAGAGTTCAGAAAAGTTGCTTTTTCAGACTGTAACTGTTCAATCCCCACCACCAACATGACCAGTTTGGGGAAAGCATAATCCTGGAAGTGGAACACCCATGACTTCATTTCCATGCTTCCTTGTGACATGCAACAAGAGCCCCAGGGTTGTGGACGAACAAATTATATTCTTGTCTTATGCTCTGGGAAAATTGGCGTTCAGAAAAGTTACCTTTTCCAACTGCAGCTTTGAGAATCCCACAGCCAGCACAGCTACTGCATTTTGGGTACTGCAGTTAAAAAACGGGTGGGGGTGCAGAGCCCAATGGAAAGCCTGGTCTCCTTTGTCACGAGAGGAGATCAGAGTTGAGGACATCCAGGCTTGGGCTCTGTTTTATCAGTCCCACCTGGGTAGTGACAGCTAAACTCCCCAAGGGTCCCCTCACAAAGAGATCTGCGTCTTTAACTTTACCATGCTGCAGATTTCCTTTCTTTCTGGGGCCCCCAGCCATCTTCAGCCCCACACGAGAGGCTAGCTGTGGATTTCCACTCTTGCTGAGTGGAAATCCATTTTTCTCCACGCTCTTCTATAAATCACCCCACGTGTATTTTGTGTTCCTCCTCTCCTTTCCCAGTGTACACCATCTTTGCCTTCCTGGAGTACCTGGTGGTCCTTTCAAACATGGCCTTCCACATGACAGCCTGGTGGGACTTTGGCAACAAGGAGCTGGTGGTCAGCTCTCAGCCGGAAGACAAGCACTTCTAGCAGCAACCTCGCCTCGGACACCCACCAAACCTTCGGCTCGCCAGAAGTCCTTCGGGAGGAGGCCTTGCCTTTTGGAAGATGTGGATCCTTCTAATGGGCCTTGGAACAGCTCCAGGAGGATCTCTGCGAATGGGCCCAAAGACATCCCAAAATGTCTGCCTTCCCAAGCTAGAGGGGAAAATGCAATAAGCCAGAGAAATGGAACAGTCTTCTTTTTTAAATAATGACACTCTAAACTGACCCCCTGCTTCTAGGTCAAGACTAGTGTAGTGGTGGAAAGGCAGAGATGACCACTGAGTCTTTTCACCAGACCTCTCCCACGGAGGTCCAACAGTCAGAACCCACTTGTAGCACCAGGGTAAGTGTGTAAAAAACGATGCTCCCAGAGTTGTGTGCTTAAACATTCACAGCTCTGAGGGTAAATTTAAGCAAAGAGAGGGAGGTGGAGCAGGGGAGTGGAGGACTGCTACCAGTCCTTACTAGTAGTAAGGATGAGTGGTTGCAGCAACTCCTCCCCAGGCCCTGAGCCTGTCCCTCTTGATCTGGGTTGCAGTTGCAGCTGGGTTGGGGGGGGGTCCCTCCAGGTGGGATTTTCCTGTCTGGCCCAAAGAGGGCTTCTCTCTGTCCAGGAACTGTGTTGCCCAGTCTGGCTGAAGTGCCAACCCACAGGATCCACATGGCTGGGGGAGGAGAATTTTTCAAAAAAAAAAAAAAAACTCTTCTCCTCCATTTCTCCTTCTCTACCCACCCGCCCAACTTCTCTACCTTGCACTGGAGCTGCCCGTTGTGTGCACGACGACGAATTAAGGACTGTTCTGTTGTGTCTCCCTCTGCAATCGTAGGAGGTAGGAATCCTTAAAGCTTCCCCACACTTCCCAGAAGAGGAGAAGAGGGAGCAGAGAAAGCACCCAAGGGGACAGGCATTTAAATTTGGGAGCCTTGGCTGCTGCTGGCCAGAGACTGGCTTGAGCGCCACTGGTCAGTCAGCCTCAGTAGAAGAGCCGGCTCATGCAGGACAGGGGCTGGCCTTTGAGATTTGCACACGTGAGTGTGTGTGTGTGTGTGTGTGTTACTGATATGGATAGGAGCTCAGTAGGGAAGAGGCAGATTCCAACTGGCCTTTAGTGACCAGAAGAGCAATCACGGGACTCTGGAGCCAAACAGTCTGCATGCAGTGGTGTTACTTCAAGACCCCCAGTTTTTGGTGGCAAAGACACATTTGAAGGGGGCTGCTAGCAACTTCCCTCCCCTCTCCTCCTCAGAGCCCCATTAGACCTTCATTGAAGGCAAGGAAGAGAAAGAAGGAGGAAACATCTGCTAGGACCAGGAGCGTCTCCAAGCAGCAAAGGGCCAGCAATAATGAACCCAGAATCCCAAGAGAAAGAATCCGCTGGAGGCTGGAGGGGGATGCAAAGGCGCCACTCTCTGATCCCTCCCAAGGGTCTGTGAGGCGGAAGGGCAGCAGCAGAGAGGAGCTCTTGAGAAGGGCCAGAGGAGAGGGCTCGACAGGGGGCATGGTGGATGACTCTCTTGTCTTAAGAAAGCCTGAAAGAGAGGAACCAATTGTGTGTTGGCGTTATCCACTCAAGGCCAGCCGATGAGAGGCTGGTTCACAGGAACATCATGGACGAGAGAGCCAGAAGCCATCAGAATGGCTCCTGATCCTATTAAAGGTGAAGCCCCCAAAGCCGGAGCGTCACAGTGCTGAATCTTCCCTTTTACCTGGCATGGCATGTCCTCCCATCTTCCTCGGTGTCTGCACTGTTGCTGCTGTGTCTCAGCATGCGTGTATGTGTATGTATGTGCGTGTGATGGTTTGTACTACTGGATGTATATTTTGATTGGAACTGGCTCTCAAATAAAGCACTGAGTATTTTTCATTCTTTTCTCTCTGGGGTTTTTAAAGGTCTTGCCTCCTTCTGGAGATCATCTCTCTCATACACAGACACGTTTGTGCCTTCACAGGGGAGGTCTTTTCACTCCCATCAGCACGCAAAGAAAGAAGTGAACCCACACCTGGTGTGGCAAGGGAGGGCCAGGGGCAAGCCTCCTTACTGTTCTCCCAGCTCATCCTCCCTGAGGACTCACTTCAATTCAGACAGAAAGCCAAAGTGGGAAAGGAGAGGAGAGGAGAGGGGGGGGGTTTGAATGAAGGGAACAGTCTGGAGGGCTTTGGGGATGGGAATGCCATGCACTCCACTGAATGATACTGGACTGCACCTCTTGCCATGCCTCACTCTTGGGTGCTGGGACTTGTAGAGGGCCGAGGGTGTCTTTCCGTGCGGGAGGACCTACATGCTGGCATGGCACTGGGTGCCTGCTTCTCTCCCTCTAAATTTGGCTATACACACAGAGGACTGGAAGATGGAGAAGAGGGCCCTGTTTCAGGAGAACTTTGAGTCCAGAACTTTGAGTCAGCCCCTGCAGTTGTCATAGTACTGCAACACCCATCAGTCCCTGCAGCCAGCACAGCCCCTGGGAAGGCAGCATTTTCCTCTTCCCCATGAAGTCAGTGCTCTTTGGAAAGGCCTGCTGTGGGTGGTGTCGGACACAGGAGGCTTGAGGGCTGAATCCTGTTTGTCAGTGGACTGGCCAGCAAGAGAATAGGAAGCCAGAACAGAAAGCCGGAGAAAGCATGGCTCCTCTTGTGTCCTTTGCCCTGATGCTCTTTGCCTGGGCCTGAGCATCTCAGGGCAGTCTCTTCCCAAGAGAAGGGAATGGCTCAGGACAGAAGGGCCAATGTTGTCCAATGTGAGGAACTTTTTCTTCTGTTCCATTTAAACTATGGAATGACATGCCAAAGAAGATCCAGAATATTACCAATCTTGACGGCTTGAAAAGAGTGGTCAAAGACAGACCTCTTCCAGCAGGCCTTCGCAGATTAACTTTTTTTCTCCATCAACTGCCTACTTGCTTGATCTTGTTTATTGGCATTTGGTCTGAAATTTCATTTTAAATTTGAGGGTGGGTGGGTTTTTAGGCAATAAGGCTTTTATGATATTGATTATTATTTGGTATTTTAACATTGTTTGAATGTTGTAAACTGCCTTGATCCAATTGGTGAGGCAGGATATAAAAAAAACAATTGTTGTTGTTATTATTATTATTGGAGCCTCAGAGCAGAGGTGGGGGGGAGATTTGGGCCCCTTTCACATTGCACCATTAGAGCACTTTGATTCCACTTTAACAGCTGTGGCTGCATCCTACAGCATCCTGGGGTTTCAATTTGGAGATGTGTCCAAGCTCACTGGCCAAGGATTCTAAATTCCACATGGAACCACAAATCTATAGATTCATAGGATAAAGCCAGGACATTTAAATTGGTATCGAGGAGCTTTAATTGTGTGGCGTGAAAGAAGACTTGGACGCCTGCATCTCTGGCTCTGCCCAGTCCATCCCCACCACTTGGGGTTGAACTTTGTACTAGTCAAGGCAACTTCTCCTTTGACGTCTTATTGGTATTTCACAATTTGTCCCTCTAAAATGAAAAGTGAAGGTCCCTGGTCTAAACCCTCCAGCAGTCCTTACCCACACCTCCAGCAACTCACTGGGTTTCAGCTAAGACTCATGGTGAGTCATAAGACTTTTCCTCCATGAATCCCAGTAACCTGTTTTTTTGCTGTTGTTTGTTTGTTTTGTTTTGTTTTTACATCTAGGAGGAACAATAGATCATAGAGTTAGAAGAGATTCCAATGGCCATCCAGTCCAACTCCCTTCTGCCATGCAGGAACTCTCAGTCAAAGCATCCTGAAAGATGGCCATCCAGCTGCTGTTTAAAGACCTCCAAAGAAGGAGACTCCACCACTCTCCATTGAGGGAGTGTGTTCCACTGTTGAACAGCCAAAAAAGATGTGGAGAAACTGGAGCCAATGGAGCGTGTCCAAAGGAGGGCGACTAAAATGGTGAAGTGCCTGGAAACCATGCCTTATGAGGAAAGAGGGAGCTGGGGATGTTTAGCCTGGCGAAGAGAAGGTTAAGAGGTGATATGATAGCCCTGCTCAAATATTTGAAGGGATGTCATATTGAGGAGGGAGCAAGCTTGTTTTCTGCTGCTCCAGAGAAAAGGACCTGGAATAATGGATGCAAGCCCCAGGAAAAGAGATTCCACCTCAACATTAAGAGGAACTTCCTGACAGTAAGGGCTGTTCAATAGTGGAATGCACTCCCTTGGATATTTTGGTGGAGTCTCCTTCTTTGGAGGTTTTTAAGCAGAGGCTGGATGGCCATCTTTCGGGGGTGCTTTGATGGAGAGTTCTTGCATGGCAGAATAGGGTTGGACTGGATGGCCCTTGTGGTCTTTTCCAACTCTACGATTCTGATTCTAGCCCTTACTGTCAGGAAGTTCCTCCTAATGTTAAGGTGGAATCTCTTTTCCTGGAGCTTGCATCCATTGTTCCGCTTTCTCGTCTCTGGAGCAGCAGAAAACAAGCTTGCTCCCTCCTCAATATGACACCCCTTCAAATACCTAAAGAGGGCTATTGTATCACCTCTTAACCCTCTCTTCTCCAGACTAAACATCCCCAGCTCCCCTCCAATGAAATTGTTTTCAAGGCAAGTGAGGAATTTGCTAGACCTTGAGGATTTGAGTTTGAATTCCAGCAAATATTGTTGACCACGTTTAGGCTCTGTGGGTGTCTACGCAGCCTACATCAGGCCAAGGTGTAGTCCCTACACCTTGTAGTGACCCAGCCCTCCCTGGGACAGCCGTGGGGTGCAGGGCAGAAAGCAAAAGTAGCAAGTCGCAGGAGCAGCTATGGCAGGGGCTTAAGTCCTGCCATCATGGAGTTGGAAGGGACCCCAAGGGAATAACTACTCGGACCCCCTCTGGCATGCAGGAAGACACAACCCAAGCACTCCTGCATCACCTAACCCCAGTTTGAAGACTTCCAGAGATGCAGAACCCACCAGCCTGTGAGGCAGTCCATCCCATGCCCTTTCTGTCTTCCTCCCCTCTCCCCCCGCACCCTCTGGTTTGTGCTTCCTATTCCAGACTGTAATTTGTTAGTGAAATCCATGCCAGGAAGAAGAACAATGCCCGTTTTGTGGAGGGAAGAGGAACCGCTGAAGAGGGGGATTTAGCAGGAAGGACAGTTGGTTACTCCTGCGGCTACAACCAGGATGCAAATATTAAGGAAGAACTTCCTGGTGATTAAGAGCTGTTCAACAGTCATAGAATCATACAGTTGGAAGAGAACCCAAGGGCCATCCAGTCCAACCCCTTCGGACATGTAGGAACATGCAACAAAAACCCTCCCTTTGACAGGTGGCCATCCAGCCTCTATCTAAAGACCTCTAAGGAAGGAGACTCCACCACTCTCAGGGAGAAGTTCCTCCTAATGTTGGAGTGAATCATAGAATCACAGAGTTGGAAGAGACCACAAGGAACATCCAGTCCAACCCCTGGCCATGCAGGAACTCTCAATCAAAGCATCCCCAACTGATGGCCATCTAGCCTCTGCTTAAAGACCTCCAAAGTCACTCTCCTTTGGACATGCTCAAGTTTCTCCACATCCTTTTTGAATTGTGGGGCCCAGAACTGGACACCAAATTCCAGATTAGGCCTGACCAAATAGAGTGGCACTATTACTCCCCTTGATCTAGACACTATACTTTTATTGATGCAGCCTAAAATCGCATTGGCCTTTTTAGCTGCTGCAGCACACTGTTGACTCATGTTAAACTTGTGGTCTACTTGGATTCCTAGATCCCTTTCACGCATATAAGTCTCCTTAAGCCAGGTGTCCCCCATCCCATATCTAGGCATTTCATTTTTCCACCCTAAGTGCAGTACCTTACATTTCTCTGTGTTGAATTTCATTTTGTTAAGCTTTGGCCCAGCTTTCTAGTCTATTAAACCTGGGCCAAAGCTAACAAAATGAAATTCAACACAGAGAAATGTAAGGTACTGCACTTAGTGGAATCTCTTTTCCTGTAGCTTGTATCTATTGCTCCATGTCTTATTCTGTGGAGCAGCAGAAAACAAGCTTGCTCCATCCTCAGTATGACACCTCTTCAAATACTTAAACAGGGCTATCATAGCACCTCTTAACCGTCTCTTCTCCAGGCGAAGCATACCCAACTCCTTCAGCCGCTCCTCATATGGTTTTATGGTTTCCAGACCTTTCATCATTTTGGTCACCCTTCTCTGGACATGGTCCAGTTTGTCAATCCCCCTCTTGAATTGTGGTGCCCAGAACTGGACACAGTATTCCAGATGAGGTCTGACAAAAGCAGAATAGAGTGGCACTATTGCTTCCCTCAGACACATTCCTCTGGAAGAAAGTGATGGACTCTGTTGCTGGATGTTTTTCATCAGTGGTTAGATGGCCTACCTCTCAAGGGTGGTACATGGCAAGAGGTTGGACCACGTGGTCTTTTGGGCCCCTTTCAACTTGATGATCCCATGATCAGACAAAAGGCCTTGTCTGCACATCCTTTTACTTTCAGGAGGCCATGAACTGCCCAGGCAGCCTGGAAGAAGTGGTCCAAAAGGCCATCAACCCACTTGCCCCTAGCTTGCTCCCTTTTGTATGTGAGGAGAGAAAGGAAAGGCAGCAGGAGTTATGGGCCAGGGCCTTCATGAACCCCCCCCCCCCCCCAAAGCAGTGGCCGAATCTGGTATCTGCCACCCTGCGCCTGCTGCTTTGCTAGCACTGCAGGACTTCTTGAAGTCCCTGTTTTGAGCTGGCCACAAGTGTCCTGGAGACCATGGTCAGCAGGCTTTGGCAAGGGCAGCCCTGTACCAGTGGCAGCCTGTCAGCAATTGGCCTTCACTGAGTTTCCAGGAAGGAAAGAAAGAGATGTCGTACATGGGAACAGTTACAACATATGTGCTTGGCACACTGGTTAACAAACCCTGCTGGTCCCCTCAACAGTTTGCCTAACAAGCACTGGAAAGGAACCTCCCTGTCCCTCCACTATCACAGCCCCAAATACTGTGAGACTCCGGCTCCTTCCAGCCTCCAGCCAGTCTGACCAGCAGCAGTGGCCAGAGATGACCACAGGCAACAGCTTCCATTATCCGTGGCTGTGTCTGCTGCAGCCAGAACCCGGGAGGCATTTTTAGCCAAAGGGAACTGAAAACGACAGGTCAGCACTTGGCTTCTCCTTCCCCCTCATCCAGCAAGTGAGAGACCGCAGTCCTTCAGAACCCCTTCCTCTTTTCTGTGTCATCCCTCCAAGATTCAGAACCCAGCCCCACATTTCCAGCCCAGAAAGTGGGACCAGCTTAGATTCAGAAGGCCAACAGAGATCCCACCATCCCTGCGCAGCGGCCGCCTGAACATGTCCAAGAACTGGAAGGTCTCCAATTCCAACTCCAGTCTGCCAGTGTCTTGTCATCATTGGCCAGTGATGGGGAACAGTTGTCCACAAGAGATGCTGGTGGACTGCAAGTCCCATCATGCCTCAGCCCTGGCTTTGCTTGCTTAGGGGAGCCCGTGCTGGGAATTGTCAGGAAACAGTCCAAGACAACAAAAATTGCATTTGGATATTTTTCTTTTCTAAAAATGAACAACAGTAACAAAAGCAACACAACCCCGTGACACATTTGGTTGGAAAACCCCCACAAACCTTGCAATCTTCTGGTCAGCGGTTTTGGTGTTGGCCTTCGCTGGAAAGGAGTCCCGTGTACAGGGTGATCATCTGTGATTGGCAATGGGTCTCCAGCTTTGGTCCTCTAGGCATTTTGGACTTCACCTCCCAGAATCCCTGGCCATTGGTCAAGGTGGCAGCAGGCGTGTCTGGGCATTAAAGTCCAAAACAACTGGTCGTCCAAAGAGGGAAAACCCATTCCCTGTGGGAACCTCCACCATGTAACTTGTCTGTGCGAACACTGCATACAAGTGAGTCCAGAAGTTAGAGGATTTTATCTTTTATTTGGTTCCTTGGCGTCGAGGCAAAACGGGAGAGGTGGCATTTTCGTGACACAATTTAAAGAAGCAAACATGGAGGTGCAATGGCTGTAGGGAAAGAGGGATGCCAAGCACCTCTTTCCTCTTTTCTGCAGCCCCAGAGGATGGAAGACAAGCCGCAGAGGCACTTGCCTCCCCGCATCCATTCCCTGGATCTTGGGGTTCATTTACCAGGTTAAGACAAAAATAGGAAGTTTCCCCAACTTGTTGACCGACAACATGAAGTTGCAGCACCAAAGATGCAGGTTAGTGGTTAAGAAAGTCAAATGGAGGAACGACAGGATGGGATCGAGCCTGAGATGGAATTATCCAGAACAATAGCACTAGTAGCCAGCATTTCCCTGAATCTTCCACATACCCAAATCCTCAATGCAAGTTTCTAGGGCCCAGGACTCAGGCAGGCAATGCTGTGTCTGGTCCCAGGAAGGAAATTATGGCCCATGTTGTAATGTGGAGGGAATTGCTAAGCAAGATGGTGTTTTATGCATGATTTTTTAAAACTACAAGCTGGACCCCAGACCCTGGATATCCTCTGCACAAGTGCAAAAAGGGAAGAGTAGGAAAGAACAGAGGCAAAGCAAGGCAAAGCTAAGCTGCGCAGACAACGGATTTGGCAACCACCGCCTCCAGCCATATAAACAACCCTCGTCTCTGAGAAAGGAACTGCTCTGCAAGTGGAAAAGTTGCATTGCACAGCCCTTTGAGAAAGGAAGAGCAACTTCCCCTAAGTTAAATAAAGATCAAGTGGGCCTCAATACCCTGAAGGCGCCAGATCCTGTCTGGCCTTGGAAGCTCAGCGGGGTCAGCCCTGGCTAGCGCTTGGATGGGAGAACACCAAGTGCTGTCATCTAGATTTCAGAGGAAGGAAGTGGCAAAACCATCTGGGTGAGATTCCTTGCCTAAGAAAACCCAGTGAAAAATTTGTGGGGTTGCATTAAGTTGACAGTTGACTCGAAGGCACATATGCACATATAGCCTAAAGCAGTAGTCCTTGAACTGTGACCTTTAAGAGATTTTGGACCAGCTCCCAGAAGCCTCAGTCACTGGAAGCTGAAATCCAAAATCCCTTATAAAGAGCACAGTTTGGCGATCAGTGGCCTAAAGACATGAGATTCATGTCCGGCCTTGGAAGAACAATAGGGTCACCCCTGGCTAGTACTTGGATGGGAGACCATCAAGGAATCCCAGGTACTGTGGGCTCTACTTCAGAGAAAGGAATTGCCAAAACCATCTCTAAGCGAGATTTGTTTCCTAGAAAAACCCTATGAAGAATTCTTGGAATTGCGTTAACTTGACACATAACCTAACTACCCTAAAGGCACCAGATTCTGTCTGATCATGGAAGCTAAGTAGGGTTAACCCTGACTAGTACTTGGATGGGAGGCGGCCAAGGAATCCTGGATGCTGGATGCAAGACCATCTCTGAGGATTCCTTGCCTAAGAAAACACTATAAAATTCAAGGGCTCGCCATAAATAAACAGGTGACTTGAAGGCACATGCACACACACAAAGCTTACTTTTGACAGCCTTAAATACCCTAAAGGCATCATGAGGTCCTATCTGATCTTGTAGGCTAAGAGGGTCAACCTTGGTTAGCCCTTGGCTGGGAGACCGCTGAGGAAAGCCAGGTGATGTTGGCTCTGTTTCAGAGGAGGGAATTGGAAAACCACCTTTGACTTTTTCCTTGCCTAAGAAAACCTTTTAGAGTTTATGGGGTTGCTATAGGTCAACAGGTGGCTTGAAGGCACATATGCACATAGAGCCTAAACATCCTAAAGGCCCCAAATTCATCTGATGATGGGCGCTAAGCAAGGTCAGCCCCGGCTAGTGCTTGGATGCCAAGGAATCCCAAGACGTGTAGGCAGAGGAACTATCAAAACCATCCCTGAGTGGGATTCCTTGCCTAAGAAAACCTATGAAAAATCTGTGGGGTCTCCATAAGTCAACTGTGACTTGAACGTACATCTGCACAAATAGAGTCTTGGTCCTTGTGATGTAAACAGGTTGCTGTGTGTGACAGCTGATCGATAAGGCAGGGAGGTATTCTGGGTGAAGCAACAAGGGGGTCTACTCTGAGCAAGGGAAGAACGGAGCAGCGGGAGAGCAAGGGGATCCCTAGAATCAGGTACAGCAAATTCAAGTCCACCAAGCTCTTCCTCGTGAGAATAGGAAAGCCTCCAGAGGTTGCAATGTTGTTGGCAGCTGACCCTTTCCAAGCTGGAATTGCCTAGGTGGCCATTTCAGTCCGGCCTGGTGAGCAGTCCCTTTGTGTCCGGCCCCAGTGTCTTGCTGACCAGCCAGTGCAAGGCAGCATCCTACAGGACCCAGATCTGGATGCCAGAAGACAACCTCCATTGGAACAGATCGCTTGGCCTTCCCTGGCTTCCTCCTTGATTGCTCTCCCCTGAAGCATCCTGCCTGCCTAGCAAGTTCTTGGATATAGTTTTTTGTGGGTTTTGGGGCTATGTGGCCATGTTCTAGATTCTCTGAAGATGCCAGCCAAAGATGCTGGCAAAACATCAGGAACAAACTCTTCTAGAACATGGCCACATAGCCCAAAAAACCCACAAAAAACTATGGTTGCAGGCCACAAAAGCCTTCTGCTTCACAATTTCCTGGATACGTTAGCAAATAATAAGAGTGATGGATTTTGGAATAATAAAATAATGTCCTTTTGGTTGGAGGAGTGGGGCAGAAATGAGTTTCTGGCAACCAGACAGGAATGGAGAGCATACTATGGCAAAGAAATGTGATGTCATACAAAAAGCTCTGAACTGGATTAGTGCCTTACTGATTTCTTCCTCATTTTCAGTTTTGTTGACACCTTGAACATCTGGGTAATTCCTCCTTTAACAGAGGGCAAAGTCTGGGCAGAGGAAGACATGGGGAAAGCCAGGTGAGGTAGGGATGATCCCGGATTTGGCCAAGTTAGAGGGTTAGGGTTAGGATGAAGGTAGGTGATCCACCCTTTCCTGAGTCCCTTGTGGGCCAAAATCCTTCCGCCGGATCAACAGCGTGCCATGGAGAGCAGCGGAACAGACCTTCTTCACAAGAGGACGCAGACTTTCTTGGGCTTGGCCGGAGCTGGGTTCAGAACCGCTCTGACGGCCTCGGTGAAGACATCCTTGATGCCCTCCTGGTTGAGGGCCGAGCACTCCATGTACTTGACCGCGTGGATCTGCTTGGACAGAGCCGCCCCCTGCTGTGGGGTGACGGGGAGCTGGTTCTGCTCCTTCAGCTTCTTCACAGCCTCCGGGTTGTTCCTGAGGTCCTTCTTGGTGCCTACAAGGAGGATGGGCACGTCCGGACAGTGATGGCAGACCTCTGGGTACCACTTGTGTTTGACATTCTCGTAGGAGGAAGGGCTGGCGATGGAGAAGCAGATGATGAAGACATTGGTCTGCGGGTAGGAGAGGGTCCGGAGCCGGTCGTACTCCTCCTGGCCCGCCGTGTCCCACAGGTTCAGGTTGATTGTCCGGCCGTCCACTGTGTTCTGGGCGCTATAGTTGTCGAAGACGGTGGGGATGTACTCGTTAGGGAAGGCGTTGGTCGTGTAGCAGATCAGGAGGCAGGTCTTGCCCACCGCCCCGTCGCCCACCACCACACACTTGATGCTCTGCATCTCCGCAGGGGCCCCGTCTCTCGCACCCGTTTCAGGAGTCTGGAAGAAGGAAGCAGTGAGAGAAAGAAGACTTTCAGTGACTTATCCTTATAGGAGGAAACAACATGAACAACTTAACAGATGCGGATCATGACGCCATAATATTAGCAGAAGACATTCAGGAATTGGAACAGTTCATAAGGAAGATCAAAAATGAAAGTGCAGAGGCAGGTCTGATGCTGAACACAAAACAAAAAGAATGACCACAGAAGAAATACACAAATTCCATGTAGACAACAAGAAAAGAGAAATAGGTAAAGAATTCCCAAATCTAGGATCAAACATTGACTAGAATGGAGACTGCAGTCAAAAATAAGAAGACTAGGAATGGGAAGGGCAGCTATGAAAGAACTGGAAAAGATCCTGAAGAGCAAAGACATACAGCTGAGCACCAAAGTTAGAATTGTCCAGGCCACTGTATTCCCCATCATCCCCAGGTATGAATGTGAGAGCTGGACAGTGAAGGGAGCAGAAAGAAAGAAAACCAACTCTTTTGAAATGTGGGGCTGGTGAAGAGTCCTTAGGATGATCCCACGGAGAGCCCAGAAGACGAACAAAAGGGTTCTTGAACAGATCGGACCAGGGCTCTCCTTGGAAGCAGAGATGGTCAAGTTGAGACTATCGTACTTTGGCCACGTCCATGAGAAGAAACGGATCACTAGGAAAAAGCAATAATGCTAGGAAAGGTAGAAGAAAGAGAGGACGGCCACAGACCAAATGGAGAGACTCGATCAGGGGGCTATTATGGGCAAGGGCTTATTGCAGGGTCTGGGCAAGACTGCAGGGCAGAGAGGGACTCTTGGAGATGGCTCATCTATAAAGACGCCAGGAGTCGGAACAGACTTCAGGGCAGCTAACAACAACAACAATCATTTTGCCAATAGCTTAACTCAGCTTTCAAGATAAATGTAAGGTGCCAGTTTATTTATTTATTTATTTGGAATAAATTTGAAATTTATTTGGAGCATTTGGAATATTTATTTGGAATACTGCATCCAGTTCTGGGCACCACAATTCAAAAAGGATGTTATGAAGCTGGAGGGTGATGGAGTCTCCTTCTTTGAGGTCCTTAAACAGTCCAACCCCCTTCTGCCATGCAGGAATACACCATCTAAGCCCTCCTTGTGACAGCTGGCCATCCAGACTATGTTTAAAGACCTCCACCACAATCTCTGAGGGAGTGTCTTCCACTGTCCAACAGCTCTCACCTTCAGGAAGTTCCTCCTGATGTTGAGATGGAATCTCTTTTCCTGCAGTTTGCATCCATTGCTCCATCTTCCAATTTCTGGAGTAGCAGAAAACAAGCTTGCTCCTTCCTCAATATGACATCCCTTCAAAAATGTAAACAGGGCTATCATGTCTCCTCTTAACCTTCTCTTTTCCTGGCTAAACATCCCCAGCTCCCTAAGTATTTCCTCATCAGGCATGTTTTCCAGACCTTTGACTATTTTGGTGGCCCTCCTTTGGACAGATTTTGGGGGGTACTTTGCTTGCAAGATGGGGCAGGACACTCTCCTTCTTATCTCTTTATATCTCTGCTACCCTGAAAGTGCCAATTGCAAGGGAAGTGAGGAAGCCAGCTGGTGGGGAAGTATCCAAATTGCTGAGCTGAGATGTTGGGGAGCATGCATGATTCACCAGCAAGCGTTTGGTTGCAAGGCTCCGCTGAGCTTGCAGCCCATGATGGGAAGAAGGGACAGACTTCAGGGCAGCTGCCTTGACCCTGCAAGTGGCACGGAACTGGGCAGGTGGCTCATCTGGAAAGAAAGGTCATTATCCCCCCAAACTGACAAGTGTAGCTTGATTGGGAGTTCCTGCATGGCAGAATGGGGTTGGACTGGATGGTCCTTGGGGTCTCTTCCAACTCTAGGATTCTACGTAGCTATCTATCCACAGAAGCCTAAAATGCACCGGTGACCCCAGCTAGAAGAGACCCTCTGAATCATTATCCCCATTCAATATCGATATCGAGGAATTATCCCCATTCGATAATTAATTCAGTAGATCTGCTCTTGTTGGGACGAAGGGGATGGATAGAACGACTGGTGAGGATAAAGGAAAGGGCAGGGAATTGTACCTGCCCAATACATGCCAGCAAACCACACTCCCCCCCAAAGAAAGAAATCCTTAAGTGTGTCCCCAATGTCATGCAACAGCCTGCAATTTAAAAAAAAGTTCCCAGAAAAGCGCAGAAAGGGTACAACAAAACCAAAGAAGCGGAAGTGACAACAACTGACAAAAGGCAGCCAAACCCAAACAAGATTGCAATAGTTCACACATTTTTGGCCGATCCATAAGAGCCCCCCACTTTATTGTTTTTGTTTTTTTGCCATGCAAAGAGGCACTTTTAACAGCATTTTATTTTCTTTTTTTTTAATTGATAAACATAACATGTCATAGGAGTTTATCACACTGGGACTAATATCTGCATTAAAGAGAGGTTGAGTTTCTATATTGGGAGAAAGGTGGGATATGAGAAAATAATAATAATAATAATAATGGCGCATTTAAAGCATCCCGCAAATAAGGTGAAAATGGCAAGTAATTGTGAATGATTGTCACACACAATTGCGCAAATAGAGCAAGATCAGAAATGCATTGTAACTGAAATCCTGAAAGTAAAAAATATGTGCATTAATGCTTCTTTGTGACCACTTTAATGGCAGGTTTTGTGCGATGTATGAAATCATTTCGTGTAATTACGCGATTTTTCTGGGGTATTTATGGGATAAATTTCTGATCTCCTTTGTGTGACAAACTCCATACCCAATAACAAACATCCATAATATATAACAATAAAATAAAATGAACATACAAACATTTTGAAGGTTGTTTTCCAATTATTTCCTGCACTGTGTTACTTCAGTTCTTCCTATTCTAACTATGTTTGGTGTTTGTGTACACTCCTCTCACTATCCTTTTTCCCTTATATTTAACCTTGATTTTCTCATTAATAATTCAACCAATCTCATTTTCCAAAAAGTTACAAAAACAACATTAACTTTTCATTAGTCCTTTAAACCTATAATTGACATTAGTCCCCACACGTTACTTAGATATTTCAGTACCAGATACCACTTTCCTAAAAATCTACCTAGACTTTTGCATTTCATTAAGCATGTCAATTTGTCTATTATCCCATTAATTTATGTATGGAATTCCAGTATTTTTTAATTTCAGTGCAGGATCACCATTTTTTTGTAAATAATTTTATTATTAATAAAACAAACAGCACACATACACAATATGTTCCAAAACTGAAGGAGATTCTCCTTATTCTCTAATAACTCTAAAAATTCAATATATGTCATTCAATTCTCTCTCTCTAAATAAATATATATATATATATATATATATATACAAAACACATTATTCTAGTACTTCCTTAAATCTTTTTTCAGATCTGTAAATCATATACTACAATCTAAACTTTCTATCTTACATTTGCCATATTTGACTCTATATGTGATTAATTGTTCAATAGTCTTCTGTTCCTTTTTAAACAATCTATTGTCACAGGCAGATAATCTCCATACATTTATTTCTTAAGTTATTTATATTCTCACTCAAAAATTATACCAACAAAATTTCCCTTCTCTTCCTTTAAAAAAAAATTAACCAGCGGTTCCCAATTTTGATTAAAGTCATCCAGAGATATATTTTTCTTAATAAGATAAGCCAGTCTATCCATCTCCATATAATCATATGTTTTTAGCAGCTATGAATTAATATTTATTAATTGCTCAGTTTTCCCAAAGAGTCGCAAGTGATAGCCTGGCAGCACTTATCATGTAAAATGATAATTTACCATGTCTTCTCTCTAAATCTTCATCTTCTATCATGTTCTATAGGTACATTTTAGGGTCAGGTCTTGCAGGACCACCATTGATAGCATAGAAGCATTTTAATTTCACAGAATCGATAGAGATGGACACCATCGAAGACAGATTTAACAAGGGGCTTGTTGTCATTTCAGGAAGTTTTGCATACTTTTTAAAAGTCCAGCATTCTGGAAGAATTTTGTATCCCGAAACCCAACTGGCACGAATCCCCAAGAAGTTTATGAACTCGCAAATTAAGAACCGAGGATTTACTCACATATCTTCTGGCGCTTGCAAACTTAGCAGCGGCAACCTCTCCCTTCTCCCTCTTTGCTTCCTCTTTGACTTCTTCTTGAATTGCACAGAAAATACCAGCCTGAATTAAGGAACTCTGGGGCCGGCAGCCCTTCCGAAACCATGATCTCAAAAGAGTGGCACAAGGCTTCCAGGAACCAGAGAAGTCCCAGGCTATTGAGACTCAATAATTAAGAAAGATTGTTCCAAATGGAGAGCCCTTGTGTCACAAGGGGAAAAAAACACCAGACTCTACAATTTTGGATATGTTTCACTTTTAAAAAAGATTAAATCTTGCCTTTAAACACTGGAAGGGGGGGGGGGAGCTGTCCAGTCAAACCTTTAGCCATTTCTTGACCATTTTAAAAAATTCTCACGACCGCAGCCTTGCTACAGAGACGACAAAACACTCTTTCGATGCAGTGAGTTTGTGGTCGCCTTATAAAAGAAGGCCTGAGTTAAGAGAAAAGGGGCTGGGTATGCAAAGAGGAGCACAAAAGAGGAGGAAGGAAGGAAGGAAAGAAAGAAAGATGTTTCCATGCATCGTGCCAGAAATTTCAACACCGTCCTTGCAAGGAAGGCAAAGAGGGAAGAAAAACAGCCGGGGAATTCCTCCGCACACTTCTCTTGCCAAGAACCGTTAAAGGCCGCTTGCAAATCCCCCCCCCCCAACCAAGACGAAGACACCCAAGGAAGAAGTGTGGGGTTGTGGTTGAGAGAGTTGGACTAATAGGGTTTCTCTGTGAGACCAGGGTTCGAATCTCTGCTCACTGACAGAAAACCAATGGGTGGCTTTGGGCAAGACCCACTCTCTCAGCCGCAGAAGAAAGCCATGGCAAAATTCCTCTGAATGATGAACCTGGCCAAGGAAGGTTGCCGCAAGTCAAAGGCGTGAAACAAGAGGGCCAGAATGGCACAGTGGGGCTTGCGTGTTGGATTAGGACACTGGGGGACCAGGGTTCGAGTCGCCACTTGGCTACGAAAACCCACTGGGTGACCTTGGATAAGTTCCACTCTCTCAGCCTCAGAGGAAGGAAAAGGCAAAGTCCCAGTGAACAAATACCTTGCCAAGAGAACCTTGTGATAGGGTTGCCTTAGGGCTCCCATAAGTCAGACATATACAGTAAAAGAACTGGATAAGATCCTAAAGAGTAAAAATGTACAACCGAGCACAAAGTCAAACTTGCCCGAGCCCTTCCTCATCACCATAGAATTCCCCATCAATCATAGAAACCTAGAGTTGGAAGAGACCCCAAAAAGGGCCCTGATCCAGTCCAACCCCTTTCTGCCATGCAGGAACTCTCCATCAAAGCATCCCCATTTTGGCAGATGGTCATCCAGCATCTCTTTAAAGAAATTATGCTCTGACAGTAAGAGCTGTTTGACGGATTTGGAGACTCCTTCCTTGGAGGTCTTTAAGCAGAGGCTGGATGGTCATCTGTCACTGGGGATGCTTTGATGGAGAGTTCCTGCACGGCAGAATATTGGGGTTGGACTGGATCAGGGCCCTTTTTGGGGTCTCTTCCAACTCTAGGATTCTGTGATTCAAACAACTAATCTTCTTCTTTTTAAAAAAATGTTAAAATGTTTAATGTGGGTTTTTTTTAGCCTTTTAAAATAATTTTATTTTATTATTTGCAATGTTTATGATATACAGTCTGGAGAGGGTGGAATACAGATATTTACATAAACAGACAAACAAATGCCAAGCCTGCAGCTCCACGCAGATCCCCTCCCACTCACTGCACTCTGTGCATGCTCTTGGGCATGTGATGTTGGTCCTCCCATGTGTCCCATCTCTCATGCCACATTGTGTTCAGATCATTCCACCACTGCCACCACCACAGGCTTTGTTTCCCACCCCCTTGTTGCAAACAAAACTGTCTTGAAGTTGCTCTGGCCGAGATCCGGCTCACCTGCCCATCCGGCACCCACGGGCCGCTTCTCCCAATCTTCCATGCCCTGATCACAGACACCTGAAGGCCCCACAACTCTCACGAGGAAAAGGCAGCCGCAACTGGAGGCGGCCAGAGGATGGGTGGGGAGGAAGAGGCTGGCTCGATAAACACAACAGCCGCCTGCAGTGTATATTTAGCCCTGCTCAGGCTTCAGCCTGACTCTTAGTCACATCTCCAGCCCAGCATCATACAGTGCCACGGACTGACAAAAAGACCAACGAATGAGTCCAAGGGCAAACCAGGTCCCTTCTCCCTAGAAGCCAAAGTGGCCAACCTGAGGCTATTGTACTTTGGACATAGAATTGTAGAAACCTAGAGTTGGAAGAGACCCCGAGGGCCATCCGGTCTGACCCCATTCTGCCATGCAGGAAGACCCCATCCAAGCCCTCTCTGGGACAGATGGCCACCCAGCCCCTGTTTAAAGATCTACAAGGGACTCTTTCAAACGGGGAGGAATTTCTCCCAACTCCGAATGGAGCCAATGCGGATTCATGTAAATTCGCTTGTTTAGCGAATTTACATGAACCCCTGCTCCGTTCGGAATTACTTCCCATTACCCGAAAATAACCCCCTCCTGCCCGAATTTGCATGCGAAGCTTTAATTCGCAATAAGGTAAAACCCATGATTGCATTCGAATTGGCTTCCCTCTTGCCCGAATTTGCATGTGAAGAGTTAATTTGCAATAACATAAAACCCATGATTGCATTCGAATTGACCTTAAATTATACTTCCAATTTAGCCTTGTATGAAAGAGTCCAAGGAAGGAGACCCTGCCACTCTCCAAGGGAATGTCTTCCATCGTCAAACAGCTCTTATTGTCAGGTTCCTCTTAATGTTGAGCTGGAATCTCTTTTCATAGAATCATAGAATCACAGAGTTGGAAGAGACCACAAGGACCATTCAGTCCAACCCCCTTCAGCCATGCAGAAACTCTCAATCAAAGCATCCCCATTGACAGATGGCCATCCAGCCTCTTTTTAAAGACCTCCAAGGAAGGAGACTCCACCAAAATCTTCAAGGGACTATCTTCCACCATTGAACAGCCCTTACTGTCAGGAACTTCCTCCTAATGTTGAGGTGGAATCTCTTTTCCTGTAGCTTCCATCCATTGCTCCATTGTCCTGTTCTCTGGAGCAGCAGAAAACAAGCTTGTTCCATCTTCTATATGACATCCCTTCAAATACTTAAACCGGGCCATCATGTCAGCCCTTAAGCTTCTTTTCATCAGGCTAAAAATACCCATCAGTTCCCTAAGTTGCTCCTCACAGGGCATAGTTTCCAGACCTTTCACCATTTTGGCCACCTTCCTCTGGACACGCCCCAACTTGTCCACATCCTTCTTGAATTGTGCCTTTTTAAGATGCCGTATCACCCTGTTGACTCATGTTCATCTTGTGGTCTACTAGGACTCCTAGATCCATTTCATACGTATATGTCTCCATAAGCCAAGTGTCCCCCATCCTATATCTGCACATTTCATTTTTACTGCCCAAGTGTAGTATCTTACATTTCTCCCAGCTAAAATTCATTTTGTTAGTTTTGGGCCATCTTTCTAATCTGCTATGGTCATTTTGAATTCTCATCCTGGATGCATCATGAAGGAACTATACTACAAATGTTACTGGACTACAACTCCCATGTTGGCTGGGGTTGATAGGACCTGGACAGCCAGGAATTCCCAATGCCAGTCTGATAAATTGCTTGTTCAGATTGCCTGCCTGTGTGTGCAGAAATGCACAAATCCCTCTCTCTCACACACAAATGCACACACAATCCCTGCTGCTCCCTCTTCTTGGCTAGTACATTGTGTCCTCCCAAGAGGTCCTTGAGGTCAGTGGGACCAAGAGACCCTCAAGTCCTTTGGATGCAACATGAAACAAGATGACTCCTTGGAAAAGATGATACTGCTGGGTAAAGTGGATGGCAGCGGGAAAAGAGGAAGACCTCTCTCCAGGCGGGGAATGGCTCCATCAGGGAAGCCACACTTCTGCCCCGAGTTTACAAGACTTGGGCAAGGCTGAGGATAACAAAGGGGCTTGGTGGTCCCTCAAGTAGAGGCTCATCATAAGTTTAAGCTAATTGACAGCATGTAAATAAATGTGTCTGAGAGCAAATCGTGCCCAAATTCTCCATGGAAGCCCAAATGACTAAGCCGAGATGACTGTACTTCAGAGGCATCTTGTGGTGAATTGATGACAAATTGGAAAAGATGATAGCATCCTAGACTTGGAAGAGACCCTAAGGGCCATTCAGTCTAACCTCCTGCCAGGTACAAATACATAATGCAAACACTGTGTCAGATGGCCATCCAGCCTCTGTTTAAAAAACTCTAAAGACAGAGATTCCACCACCCTGCAAGGCACTTTATTCTGCTCCAGGAGATTTGTAGAATTCTAGGAGATTCTAGGAGAATCTCTTTTCCTGTAGCTTGCATCCATTGCTTCATTGTGTCCTATTCTCTGGAGTAGCAGAAAACAAGCTTGCTCCATCTTCAATGTGATACCCCTTCAAATATTTTAAACAGGGCTATCACATCCCCTCTTAACCGTCTCTTTTCCAGGCTAAACATCCCCAGCTGCCTAAATCTTTCCTTATAAGGCATGGATTCCTGGCCCTTCACCATTTTGGTGGCCGTCCTTTGGACATGCTTCATTTTCTTAACATCCTTTTTAAATTGTGGTGCCCAGAACTGGACACAGAATTATTCCAGGTGGGACCTGGCCAAAGCAGAATAGAGTGGCACTATTACTTCCCTTGATCTAGACACTATACTTCTATTGATGCAGCCTAGAATTGCATTGGCCTTTTTAGCTGCTTCATCGCACAGTTCACTCACTAGATCTCTTTCACACGTGTAAGTCTCCTTAAGCTAGGTGTCCCCCATCCTATATCTTTGCATTTCATTTTTCTGCCCTAAGTGCAGAACCTGCATTGAATTTCATCTTGTTAGCATCGGCCCAGCTATCTAGTCTATTCAGGTCATTTTGGATGATGATTCTTTCTTCTGGGGTATTGGTTATTCCTCCTAATTTGGTGTTGTCTGCAGTTTTGATAAGCAGGCCTTCTATTCCTTTGTCCAGGTAATTGAAATTGATTTTGTTAATTTTGGCCCAGCTTTCTAATCTATTCAGGTCATTTTGAATTTCGATCCTCTCCTGTGGAGTCTTAGCCACCCGTATGGACATCACTCAGTCAGGAGTGCCTTTATTGTGTCTTCCTTCATGACGGAAGGGGGTTGGAGTGGATGGCCCTTGGAAACCCTTCCAGCTCTAGGATGCTACAATCTGAAGGCAAAGAAAGAGAGAGAATGACCTCTAACTTTTTCAAAAGCCAGAATCCTTTCAAGTCCCCCGTCCGACTACAGAGGAAAGAGGCAAGGATATGGGTGGGGCTGACTTCAGTGCTCAAAGGGGAAAAAAAAGGAAGCCCGGAGTATTTTGCAAAAATCTAAACAGGAAGCTAGTGAGGCTGGGACCGACCAAGACATTTTGGTGCCTGGGGGATGGGGGTCAGGACATCTCAATGGCATCCCCATTGACAAGGGACATTGCTGTCTGGGAAACCAAAACTCAATGAATGGTGGCGCCATAAAGTCCATGTCTGGCAGTCCAAGGAGGATCAGACTGGTCAGATTAAGATGTGCAAAAAAGATGGGGAGAAGGACCCAAGATTGAGATTTAGGCTGGCATTCTGCAGGGCAGGCATAAATCAGACTGCAGGAATGGATGGAAGGGCTAAACCCTAATAAGAACTAAATCTATATCCAGTTGGCCCTCCACATTTGTGGCTTTGACTTTTGCAGACTTGATTATTTGCGGTTTTGATTAATACGTCTTCTCTAGGAATCTCTAAGTCCTCCAGTGCAACTCTGCCAGAAGTTGACCATAGGGTTGCGCTGGAGAACTCTTAAGAGATCCTAGAGAAAACACTTTCTTTAGGCATTTGTACGTCCTCCAGCACGATTCTAGGGTCAGCCTCTGGCAGATGCTGACCACAGAGTTGGGCTGGAAGACCTGGAGAGTTGTCCTCTCAGGTAAAAAGAATAGTGTTTCTTTTACAATGGTCCCTCCACATTTTCCAGGGTTAGGGATGAAGGACCTCTGTGAATGTGGAAAAACCGCAAATAGAAAACCACTATTCTTTTTACCTGAGGGAAGACCGCAGGTAAACAGTGCAACTCTGTGGTCCCAGATGCCACCAAACCTCTTGCCAGTCTCTTCCCAGAGGGCAGAGGACATTTTGCTTTGTCGCAGCAGTTGCCAGGTAGCTGTGGCAGGTTGTGTATTGCGACAGCAGTTCTGGTTGCTCAGCAGCAGAGCACAAAACTTCCTGACCGCAGTTGTGCAACACAGCAAGAGAAGTGGCAGAATTTCTTTGTTCCCAGAAAGTTTGTGACTCAGAGAAATTGTGTTGTTGCTGGTGAAACATCAGGAATAAACTCTTCTAGAACATGGCCGCATAGCCTGAAAAACCCACAAAAAACAATTGTGTTGTTTTGTTTTTAATCTTGTCCAGAAGAAAGGGACTCTAATATTGCACTGGAGGGGTCTCTCCCAGTGGTTTGAGCTCCTAGAAGTGTCCTTGATATAATTAATACAACAAATTTGTATCTAATACTTCACCCAATATTGGACCCAAGGGAGCTCACATCATAAAAAGACCAAGAATACCACTAGAAAAAAGCTACCATACGAGTTTAAAATTTGATTTAAAATACCGTACATTTGGCCCTCCACATTTGCGGCTTTGGACTCTTTCAGACGTCGGGAATTGGAAGTATAATCTAGGGTCAATCCGAACACAATCATAGGGTTTGACGTTATTGCAAATTAAAGCTTCGCACGCAATTTCGGGCAAAAGGGAAGTCAATTCGAATGCAATCATGGGTTTCACGTTATTGTGAATTAAAGCTTCGCACGCAATTTCGGGCAAAGGGGGGGTCATTTTTGGGTAATGGAAAGTTACTCCGAATGCAATGGGGATTCCCGTGAATTCGCTAAACAAGCGAATTTACAGGAATTCGCATTGGCTCCATTTGAAGTTTGGGAGAAATTCCTCCCGTGTGAGAGAGTCCTGTGACTTTTGTGGATTTGATTATTTGCAGTTGTAATTGATATGGCCTCTGTAGGAATCTCTCGATCCTCCAGCACCGTTTCCAGAAGTTGACTGTAGAGTTGTGCTGGAGAACCTTTGTTCCAGGCTTACAAATACCACATTTTAGGGAGGAGGCTGTAGTCATGGGGGGCAAGGGACTTTTCCATGCTCTGCCTTGGATTGCCAGGGTTCAGTGCGCTCGCTGCCCATCCTCCAAAAAAAGAGGGAAGCGGCTCTTCCTGCTGCTGTCCGAATGTTTCCGGCTGAAGGAAGGAGGAACGTAAGGTCCAGTCTTGCTGGGAATGGCCAGAGTCCAAGTGGGTGCAAAGAGCCCGAGGGCCCCTGACTTGGAGGTGGACATGATGTAGTACCATTATTACCTTGGACCAGGCCTTTCCAGATTGACCTCCTGATCCACTCACATTAATATGAATAGCTGTCCTCCCCAAAGAAGATGTTTTGCCTCTAGCTTGATGGTTTTTGTTATTGTATTTAATTTCTAACTTGAAATTGGCTTTACATGGGGGGGGGGGGGTTTAGTGTCTGGAAAATCCAGTTTTTCTGGTTTCCCCCCGCATTTTTGCAGATGTGATCGATCAAATAAGGATCGACATCTATTTCAAATGGGAATGAGGTCCATATACTGCGAATTATGCTTCACAGTAAATTGTAGTGGGAAATGGTCCCTTTGATTGTTTAATCCTCTTTTAATGGCTGGGAGGGAGGGATTATTTAATTTTGTGGTTTTATATCAATATGTATTTTATTGTTATTTGCTTATGCTGTGACCCGCCTCGATCCGCTGCGAGAGGCAGGCTCAAAATAAACATTATTATTATTATTATTATTATTATTATTACTACTACTACTATTATTATTACCAGGGTGAGCAGAGGTCATCACTTCAAAGGTGGATGAGGCACTGCAAAATACAGGCACTTTAAGAAAAATGTAGGACATGAACAAATGAAACCTAAAAAAACCAACCCAACCCACCCATGTAAATATAAATTCATGATATTTAGTTGTGCTCAAAATAGAGGATATTTTGTAATTCCTCCAGGACAGAAGACTGAAATGTAGGACATGTTCCTGGAAAAGGAGGAGGACACCTGGTCACTGTGGACTCTTTCACACAGGAGGAATTTCTCCCAACTTCGAATGCAGCCAATGCGAATTCACGTGAATTTGCTTGTTTAGCGAATTTACGTGAATCCCCATTGCATTCGGAAGGCGTTTGGAATGACTTCCCATTACCCGAAAATGACCCCTCCTTGCCTGAAATTGCGTGAGAAACTTTAATTCGCAATAACGTGAAACCTATGATTGCATTCGGAGTGACTTCCCTTTTGCCCGAAATTGCGTGAGAAGCTCTAATTCGCAATAACGTGAAACCCCATGATTGCGTTTGGATTGCCCTTGGATTATACTTCCAATTTCCCATGTCTGAAAGAGTCCTGTGTATCTGGACTTCCTCAGCCAGCTGCATCTCTGGATGACTGGACTGCAGCTCCCATCAACCCCTGGCCAGTTGCCATAGTATATACTGCAATACTGTGCTTGCACCACAATTCGAAAAGGATGTTGAGAAGCTGGAGCATGTCCAGAGGAGGGCAACTAAAATGTTGAAAGGTCTGGAAACAGTAAAACGTTATAAGGAGAGACTTAGGGAGCTGGGGATGTTTAGTCTGGAGAAGAGATGGTTAAGGGGTGATAAGATAGCCCTGTTTAAATATTTGAAGGATGTCACATTGAGGAGGTAGCAAGATTGTTTTCTGCTGTTCCAGAGAATAAGATATAGAGCAATGGATGCAAGCTACAAGAAAAGAGATTCCATCTCAACAATAGGAGGAAGTTTCTGACCGTAATAGCTGTTTGACAGTGGAAGACGCTGCTTTGGAGTGTGATGGAGACTCCTTCTTTGGAGGTCTTTAAGCAGAGGTTGGATGGCCATCCGTCTGGGATGCTTTGATTGTGAGTTCCTGCATGGCAGAAGAAGGGGGTTGGACTGGATGGCCCTTGGGGTCTCTTCAAACTCTATGACTCTATTGCAGGCTTTTTGAGGAAGGATCCAAGTTTATCCCCCAGCTGGGTCTTTAAGGAGCTGGGTCTCTCCCAGCCAGACTCTTCCTGTGCCCAGTATTTTGGTGGCCACTGACGCTCTGTCCAGGTGGCCACATCCCAAATTGCTCACCCAGAGGGGTGGAATATAAATAAATATTTATTATTATTATTATTATTATTATTATTATTAAGGCCTACCTAGATCTGACACACAGGACCCTTCCAGGGCCAGACAGACTCTTCCTACGATCCTTGCTTCCAGCACATATTTGAATGGCCTCTTCTGTTTCCGGATTGGCTCTGCTTCCTTTGCCAAACTCCATAATAATTGTCCTTTGTTCATTAGAGCTTTGCACAGAAAGAGAGAGAGAGAGATCCACAAATGCTCAGGCTGAGCGCTGCTTCCTTGCGAAAGACAGCCACCCACAAGCTTCTGAGCTACACAGCACTTATATCCATTCTAAATGATTTTGTAAATATTAATAAACAAGAATCTCTGGCTTTTCTTCGCTAACGAAGATTCAGGAAGGACTCATCCCACGCTTACTACAAGCGCATTGATGACTAAAAAGGCCGATAGTGGATAGTGGATAGTGTGTCTCCATGCCTCCCGATGTGAGGCCAGGGCAGACCATGGTTGGTGATCAATTTGGCCGAGCCTGAGATGCAGTTGTCTAAGAGCAAATACCATATTTGTAGTGCTCCTATTAGCTCTGAAGCCGCACTGGCTTTTAGGGAGAAGTTCTTCTGCAATAGCAGGAACTAATCTGTTCAGGAGTATCCTTGCAAGGATTTTTCCAGCAATGGAGAGCAGTGTTATACCTCGATAGTTTGAGCAATCAGATTTTGCTCCTTTTTTCTTATACAGGGTGATGATAACTGCATCTCGGAGATCTGATGGCAGATCACCTTTTTCCCAGCAACTCACAAGGAGCTCATGGAATTTGGCATGGAGTACATGACCTCTGTGTTTCCACGCTTCAGGTGGGATTCCATCAATCCCGGCCGCCTTGCCGTTTTTCATCTGCTGTATGGGCTTAATGGTTTCTTCCAAAGTGGGAGCCACATCCAGTTCATTTTTCATCGGTTGTTGTATCATATGTTGAATAGCTGAGCCTTGGACTTCTCGGTTGGCACTGAAGAGATTTTGGAAATGTTCAGCCCATCGAGTCAGGATGGAGGCTTTCTCTGTGATTAGTGTTTGACCATCCGTACTATATAAGGAGCTTTGGACCTGGTAAATAGGTCCAAACACTGCTTTAAGAGCTTCGTAGAATCCTCTGGAATCTCCCAGATCAGCACAACGTTGTGTTTTTTCTGCTAAATTGATCCACCACTTGTTCTGAATGTCTTGGAGTTTTTGTTGGAGTTTACTACATGCAAGACGGAAGGCTCTAAACAAGAATATAATAAGTGAATAATTTCCATTCCTAGTGTGCAACCCTTCAGATTCCCCAGAAAGACAAAGGGAGTTGTATACAGACTGATGGTTAGTCTAACCTTAACCCTAACCTTCAAGGCACCAGATCTGATCTTAGAAGCTAACCAGGATCAGCCCTAGTTAGTACTAAGACGAGACCACCAAGGAATGCCAGCTGTTGTGGGCTATATTTCAGAGGAAGGAAATGGCAAAACAACCTTTGGGCATTCCTAGCCTAGGAAAATGCTACAAAATCCATGGGAGAGCCATGAATTGACAGGTGACTTGAAGTCACGTATGCACACAAGGCACCAGATCCCATCTCATCTGAAAGCTAAGCAGGGTCAGCCCTGGTGAGCACTAGGATGGGAGACTGCAAATGAATACTGGCTGCTGGAGGCAATATTTCAGAAGACGGAACTGGCAAAGACACCTCTGAGGACTCCTTGTATAAAAAAACTTTATGAAATTCATGGGGTCAACATACATTGATAGGCAACTTGAAGGCATATGAACACACACATATGTCTGATCTTGGAAGCTAAGCAGGGTCAGCCCTGGTTAGTCCTTGGAGGGGAGACTAAGAATCCCAGGTGCTCAGAGGATAGAATTGGCAAAAACACTTCTGAGGATTCCTTGCCAAAGAAAATCCTGTGAATTTCATGGGGTTGCCACAAGTTGACAGCAAACATAGAATCACAGATACATACACACTGTCATGTCGCCTAAATACCCAAAGGCACCAGATCACATCTGATCTTTGAAGCTAAGCAGGGTCATCCCAGGTTAGTACAAGGGTGGGAGACTGCCAGTGGAGACCAGGTTCTGGAGGCTGTATTTCAGAGGAAGGAAATGGCAAAACCACCTCTGAGCATTCCTTTGGTTGTTTGTTGCTTTTGTTGTTGTTGTTAACTGCCTCCAAGCTGATTTTGACCCATGACAACTCTCTGGATGAGATATCTCCAAGACCCCCCCCCCTTTGTCCTCCCCAACTCTGCTTAATTCCTGCAACCCCATAAAACCCATAGTGAACTCCTTAATGAAGTCCATCCTCCATCTGGCCTGTGGCCTTCCTCTCTTCCTCCTTCCTTCCACTTCCCCCAGTATAATGGTCTTTTCCAATGAGTCCTTCCTTCTCATGATGTGTCTGAAATACGACAGCCTCAGTTTGGTCCTTGGATTCTTCCAGGGAGGCTTCCAGCTTGATCTGCTCCAGGACCCATTTGTTTGTCCTTTTGGCTGTTGTCCATGGGATCCTCAGCAATCTTCTCCAGCTCCACGTCTCAAATGAATAGATTTTCTTCCTATCTTCTTTCTTAACAGTCCTGCTGTCACATCCATCTATGGCAATAGGGAATAATACAATGGCTTGTATGATTCTAACTTTTGTGCTCAATTGTATATCTTTGAATTTTAGAATCTTTTCGAGTTCTTTCATAGCCACCCTCCCCATTCTTAATCTTCTTCTGCAGTCCCCATTTCTATCCATGTTTGATGCTGGGTATGGGAATTCTTTGACTGTTTCTTTTTCTTCATTGTCTAGGTTGAACTTGTGAAGGTCCCCCGTGATCATTATTTTTGTTTTCTTTATGTTCAACATTTAGGTTGCCTTCGCACTTTCTTCTTTCAACTTCCTTAGTACTTGTTCCAGATCTGTGGGATTCTCTGATAGTATTATGGTGCCGTCTGTGTATCTTAGATGATGTTCCTGTTGGGATGGAGAGTCCCAAGGAAAATGTACAATGTGTGATGGCCAAAGACATCAGCCAATCAGGTGCTGGCTGGGGCAATTTGAACATTGCGTTGACAGTTGGGTTTGGCAGTTAGGTTTTCACAGTTGGGCTGAAGGTTCCACTAAAGTCAGTTGACTCTGTGGCTGCTTCTGTGGATAGATGGTGGACTGTATAGATGTTTGTAGATAGCTCTGTAGCTCTTGTAACTTCTTCTAAGAATAAAAGCCTCATGGCCGAGACCTTTGTCTACAGTGTCTTTTCAGTTATTCTGGAAGAGGAGAGGTACTTCTCCAACTCACAAGCTGCTGCCTACACTACAGTCACGAAGGTGATCCTGGCGCCAAACGTAGCCTTGGTCCCTCACCACGGACTGCGCTACTCAAACGCTAACAAGGGTTATGGGCCCAGTGTGTGCCAGTGGATCTGCCTAAGCACCTGAGTGAAAAACTGTTTTGTGAGCCATTGTCCAGAAGAGCAGCTCAAATTGTCTGAGGGCAGAAGGCAAAGAGTTAAGGAGCCTAGCTGCTGGCTGTGGTCTCCTTATCATTAGCAGATAGTGAGAGCTGGGAAGGCTGTCAAGGCTGATCATTTATTGTCAGCATGGAGTTTGTGAAGTTCCTGAAGTTAAATGACCAAAATTACAGCCAGCGGGCTAAATATGCAGAAGCAGTTTTGGTAAGAGAATGCCTTTGGGATGTTATTGAAAAAGGTCCAACTAAGGAAAATAGTGAACAAGATAGAAGAGCCAGAGCTATATTGTGTCTCATTCTGGAGCCCATTAGACTATCTGAGGGATTAGGTATCTGCCAAAGAGTTTTGGGAAGCTTTGAGAAATGTGCATCAATCTGACTCTGCCCTGTCCAAAATGCTCTGGAGCAAGAGACTGTATGCTTGTAAGATGCAGAAGGCACAATCCCCAGAAGAGCATCTGTCCACTATGGCACATTTATTCCTAGAGGTAGAGAACAGAGGAATAAAGTTGGCTAAAGAACAAAAAGCATACATCTAAAATCCGTCCATTCCTCTCAGCCTCCACCGCCAAGACTCTGGTCCATGCCCTAGTGGTCTCACGACTAGATTATTGTAACCTTCTTCTGACAGGGCTTCCTCTCTCTCACCTCCATCTTTTAATCTCTGTCCAGAACTCAGCTGCACACATTATCACATCCGCTCACCGCTTTGACCATGTTTCTCCTCTCTTATCCTCCCTTCACTGGCTCCCCTTCCCCTTCCGCCTCCAGTACAAGCTTTTGTTATTGACTTTCAAAGCCCTCCACGGACTGAACCCTCCTTACTTGTCTGAACTTCTTTCTCCTCACACTCCTTCTCGTACCCTCCGTTCTGGTAGTCAAGATCTCCTGTCCCAGCCTAGGATTTCCACTGCCCTGTCCCAGATTCATTCCTTCTCACTTGCTGCCCCTGACTCCTGGAACCTTCTTCCCCTGCACGCGTGCCTCATCACTTCTCTAACCAGGTACAAAACTGAGTTAAAGACTATATTGTTTAGGGAAGCATTCCCAATGTGTGACTTTGTCTGCCCCGTTTTAACTGTGCATTATGAAGCCGAGCCCTCCCTCCAGTTCATCTGCCTTGGTCCAGGTCTCAGAGGGAGAGAAAAACCACTGCACCTCATCCCCTTCCCACCACCTTTCCCTTCTCCTTTTGTGTCGTGTCTTTTAGATTGTAAGCCTGAGGGCAGGGAACCGTCTAATTATAAGTTTATATGTACAGCACTGTGTAAACCTACAGCGCTATATAAATAAAGGTTCATCATCATCATCATCATCATCATCATCATCATCATCATCTTGCTAGGCAGCTTATCCAGTGAATTTGATCACATACTGTACAGCCTGCAGGGGGTCACAGAAAGCAAGCTCACAATGGACTTGGTGTCAACACGTGTCTTGGAGGAATGCCAGAGATGGCGTTTTGAGAAAGGCATTCAGAGACAGCAACATGCCGAACCAAGGTCAGCAAACACACCATCGGAGGCAGTTCAACAAGCCGAGAGTGAAACTGTTTGCAAAGTTCAGCGATGCTACAACTGCGGACAGCTAGGACACCTCAAGAGGAACTGTAAGAAGCCACCTGATGCCAGAAAGAAGAAACAGCCCTGGACTCCTGAGAACAGGAAGGGAGCTGCTTTGGCAGTGAAGAACAGAGACTGTTGATCCCACTCTCTAAGAATTGGGGTAGGTCACATGGCCTGGAAGTCCCGCCCTAGCATTTCTGGGGGAAGGACATGCCCCTCACTTTGACAGGTCACCCATCAATCCAATTTGACAGGTCATCAGTCATTCTTGACAGGTCATCAGTCATTCCTTGACACCCATCAAAAAGCCATCAATCATTTTTTGACAGGAGCTACCCCTATATCCTACTCTCCAGGATAAACATACTCAGCATGTCCGGCAGAGGACCTGAATATTTGGGGCGGATTATACAGGAGAAGGGGGTCCTGTTGGGAATCTGGACCCAAACCATGTAGACCTTTCAAGGGAAGAACCAACACTTTGGACTTTGACCAGAAACTAATTGGCATAACCTCTGTCAAATCTTGGCCATAGACACAGAGAGAGAGAGAGAGAGAGAGAGAGAGAGAGGTATACTGTAAATAGGTAATTTTCAAGGTAATCCTCTCACCCTATAATAATAATAATAATAAAATTTATTTGTATGTCCCGCCTTTCCATCTGATCAAGGCAGGATTACAACAGTAAATACATATACAATGCAAACAATAAATGAACCTAATATATCAACATATTATGGCAATTCAATTTCATACAATACAACATCAGCAAAACAATACAAGGTAAATACATAATAATACAATTTCAATTTCAAAAACAAGACAATTACTGCACTTCCCAAATCCTCCGCAGATAAAAATGTTCGAATATTAACACTGCTGGGGAGGAGACCTCCCAAGGTCTTTCGTGGGCAAAGAAGGGATTCCGGCAGGCCGGCTAAAAAATGCCACTCCTATTGTCGGCCCAACCCCCAGAATCCTCTGCGCGCCTAGGTAATCCAGCACTAGCAGTGAAAAGTGAAAAGTCCTCCGGACACAGGTGATGTTAATGCTGGGGTGGAGAGGGAACCGGCGGGCCGGCTTCTATACAGGGGCCGCTCCCACCGGCTCTCAGCCTCCTCCAGGTCTCCGCAGGGCTCCGCGGGGCTCAGGTGTTCTGGCGCTGGGGCAGAGGAGGAACCGGCGGGCCGGCTTTTGTACAGGGGCCGCTCCCACCGGCTCCCCGCCTCCCTATGATTCCTCCGCCTTGCCTTAGGACCAGAGAAGATTCTCTGGGCCCTTTTTTGGGGTGCTTTGAGGGTGTCTTCCTGCATGGCAGGATTGGGTTGGACTGGATGGCCATCGAGGTCTCTTCCAACTCTCGGCTTTGGTGCTTCTCTCTGGGAACTGTAGTGGCTCCTGTCTTTCTTCCCAAGGCCTGAATCAGATGCCAGCCAGGGAAATGGCTCTCGATCTGAAAGAGCTCGGCTTCTCCATGCCTGGAGCCTAAGGGTCCTTGCATGGCTGGATTGGACCTGCTCCAGAGTCCTCTTTCCTGGCCCTGAACTGATCTGCTGGAAGGAAGCCAGGCCCCTGCAGACCACCATGATCAAAAGATGGTAACCATATACAGTATCATTATTCTGTAGGCATGTGTCTATATGATATCTTCAATTTCAGCTTTAATACCCGGCTCTTTCTCTTCTTTGAACCTCGTACTTAATGAATTCCTGTGTACAACAGTTACTGTATTCCATTAGAACTGCTTTGATTTCTAAGTTGCCTTGAGTCTTCAGGGAAAATCTAGGTAGAAATTTAATTCCTCATCAGGATCATTGCTGCACCAGGGAAGTGGATCTTTGTAGAAGTCAAGTGATATTAGGATATAATTTGGAAGTGAAAGTATAGTAATCATGTGCCCTTCGTTTTGAAATGGTCAAGGCATACTCTGAAAAATCCATCCGGAAGAATGCAAGCTGTCCAAGGTCTGCAGTGAGATTATTTGCGCCTTCTCTTTGTCTGGGCTGAAATGCCTGAGCTTTTCTCTTTTCTGTGCAGAAGATCCGAGATTGTGTGAGTCACTCCCTACTAAAACAGACCCTTTGAACCAAGGGTTGAATGATGAGGAGCTCTTCTCTGGACCAAGATACTTGGACCAACAGCAGGGCTGGGTTTCCAGACCTTGGACCATCTTGGTCCAGAGAAGAGCAACCAAGAGGAGCAAAGGTCTAGAAACCAAGCCTTGAGGGGAATGACTGACGCAGCATCTGCACTGCAGAAACAACGCAGTTTGAAACGCAGCCGGAGGGGAGCAGGGTACAGAGAGCCCTGTTTAAGTATTTGAAGGGGTGACACAGTGACACAGTGAGGATGGAGCAAGCTTGTTTTCTGCTGCTCCAGAGAAGAGCATTTAACCACTGCGCCACCAGGGCTCCTTTAAAAGCTGTTTAGGGTGGTAATATGACGGATCTCGTCTGGCAGGCCGGGTGCGACAGCTGAGAAGGTCCTCTGGGAGGACAAATTCTTCCCCGAGGATCTAAGTGTTCAGGGAGGATTATATGGAAGGAGGAGGTTCTGAAGATAAGTTGGACCCAAGCCATTTAGGGCTTTAAAGGTGTTAACCAACACCTTGTATTGGCCCAAGAAACTAATGGGCAGCCAGTGGAGTGATCTTAAGATCGGTGTTATATGGTCTCTTCAGGATGTACCAGAGACCAGCCTGGCTGCCATGTTCTGAACTAGTTGAAGTTTCCGGACCAAGCACGAGGGCAGCTCCACGTAGAGTACATTGCAGAAATCAAGGCGTGAGGCTACCAGCGCATGTACTACGATCTCAAGGCCCCTGGCTTCCAGAAAAGGGTGCAGCGGACGTCGCAGTCGTAGCTGATAACAGGCACTCCTGATTGTCCCATTCACCTGATTTGTCATGTGAAGCGACGGATCTAGGAGCACCCCCAGGCTTCGAACGCAGTCCTTTGAGGGGTGTGTGAGTCCTTCCAGGACTGGAGCCCAATACCTGGATTTGGAGCTGATACCGTAAGGACCTCCATTTTGTCTGGATTCAGTTTCAATTTGTTTTCCCTCATCTACTCCATTACTGCTTTAAGACAACCATTGAGAGGAGAGACGCCATCTGAAGTCATTGCTACGGCATGTTAAGGGTGGTCACCACTACCATGGTAGTGATCCAGCGTAGGCTGGGGCGGATTAGGCAGCTCCAGTCGCAGTATGCAGCCGCTTCCTTCCGCATTGCCCAGAGAAGGAGAAGGGTCATGCTCCATCGCAGGCTGAGGCTACATTTACTCTCCAGTCATTTCAGGGACCACGATCTGCTTGCTGCGGAGAGGGTGGCCAGACTGCTGTGCATGCCTCGGCCCAGGAGATGGTGGGTGTACCCACATGAGACCGACTTCTGGCCCAAACTAGTGTGCAGCGTGTGGTCCGACGAGAAATGGATAGCCCACCTGAGGATGACCCGGCGCCTGTTCCTGTTGATTGTTGAGCAGCTGCGTGCAGAGATCTCCAGGGAGGACACCCGGATGCGGTCGGCCATTACTGTGGAGAAGCGTGTGGCCATCGCACTGTGGATCCTTGCCAATCAGGGGTCGTATGGCACTGCCGGGAGCAGGTTCGGCGCTGGGAAGTCCACTGTGTGCTCCATATTTATCAATGTGGTACTGGCAATGGAGAAGGTGCTCCTGCATAAGACCATCTACTTCAAACACTACAGAAAGGTAGGTCGCCTAGCCAGTTCCCATCCCTTTGGTTTCTATCGATACGGCCGCTTATTTCTGAACCTTGGGGACACACTGCAAAAGCCACTCATCGGGCGGTTGGAACATGTCTTGCCATTCTCCAGGCCCATAAGAATGTTTCCCAAACACTAGTCTGCATCATTCCTGGTTCTCCAAATCAAGTCATCACTCCTGAATTGCTAATTGTAAGGCTTTGCCCAAAGCTATGCTCTAGCTGACTTGTGCATATAATCAGTTGCACAGTGCACAGTATAATTACACCCTTCCTTACTTTTGGTGTAAAAATGCCTTTCTGTTATTCTACATGGAATCATATATTATCCCCCTTATAAATAATATATTGCACAAAGTTCTTTGTTTTGTGGGGATCAAGGGTTACAGCAATGCAACATCAGGCTGTTTTACTCATTTGTCGTGCTAATGCTGATGTGGTTTGCATGCCAGATATTAGCATTGTACTAATGTGTACTCTTTTGCTTTCCTGTGCAGGTGATGGCTGGCTTCGAAGCCATGGGCTTCCCTCAGGTGATTGGTGTGGTTGATGGCTGCCACTGCAACATCATTTCTCCAGTGAGGCAAGGGGCAGAATACATCAACCGCAAAAATACTTACAGTATGCTTCTGCAGGGAACAGTGGACCACACAGGACTGTAACAATCTGTGGGAAACAAATAGGGCCCCTTTTGATCGCTGACGCCGCTTATCCAGTCCACAGCTGGGTAATGGTCCCCTTCAAGGGCACGCTGACATCACGGCAAGCGGTCTACAACCGCCATCTTAATCGCGCCCGCAACACCGTGGAAAGAGCCTTCGGGAGATTGAAGGCAAGATGGCGCTGCCTGACTGCACCGCTGGAAGTGGCAGAGGAAAACGTAAACTCTGTCATCGTGGCATGCTGCATACTTCATAACCTTGTGGAGACCCAGGGACAAATAATAGTCGAGGCACCCACTCGGCCAAGACGATTTGTTGTGGACCCTGCTGTTGCCCGTAATGCAGATGCCGATGCAGAGAAGGCTGAGGGCGAGCTTACCAGAGAGGCCCTTGTACAGTACTTTTGGGAATTGGAGCATCAGGGCAGGGGGGGAAGGCGTACTTAGCCCATTCTGTATAGCCCATTCTGTTGCAAAGTTTATAGTTACACCATTCCTTACTTTTGGTTTAAAAATGCCTTTCTGTTAAGTGGAATCATATATTATTCGCCTTATAAAAATAAATTGCCCAATATATTGTACTTTTCCTTTTTTAATTCTCCTCTAATAAAAATACATTCTTTATGTCTGCGTTTGTTGCACTGTTCTTGGCCGCTACTGATGTACTGCATCTGCTAGCTTTGGTGCTGGCTTTACTTAACAATTTGTGCATCACTCTTGCGTTGCTGCTAGCTCCCAACTTGAAGGAGGACTGTAACCCATCCATTGAAATGGGGTAGCCCAACCACCACCCCCGCCCCACAATACATACCATGAGTATCCACTACAGGCCTACTTAAGCTTTTGCATGCCACCACAAGGGATCTCAATAATGGCAACACCTGCAAGTCCCACCACATTTCCTTCCTGCTCAGCTCATGTGTTTGTGGGTACTTCCCCCTTCACATTCCATGACCCTATTATGGGGCATTTGTGGTGAGGTTACTGCCAGAATAGGGAAAGGAGGCCCAAAACAGAGGAGACAGATTATGCGCATAATATGCATTGCTCTTTCACATATTAGTGGTGTGGAACTGGGTGGGGACTTCCCCGAACTACTGCATGCATATTGAAACGCATGTTTCGCCAAAGGGGTGGTGGTTCCATGTGTTGCCTAGTGGAAGGCATAGAATACGTTAGGTGTTTCAGTGACAGTTTGTGCGCATGCTGGGCGGAATGAGATCACCGCTCATGGCGTGAAACCGCGCCACACCTGCGCCCCGGGAGACGTCCCTTTGGCTGCTGTGGAGCTGACACCGGGACTTACCCTTTTTCGTTATTCGCATTCACGTGGACATAGAGCGGCAGCCGCGACCGCAATTCTATTGACAGATTATGCGCATCTGGCTTGTGTGAAGGGTATTTTGTTGCCTGCTGCTTGCCATACTTAACAGGAAATGATGGGTCCGGCCGCCCTCCGCCTCTCCCGAGGCGGCAAATACTAACTTGTTACAATGTATCTATTTCCCTGTCCATAACCTGGAGGCCCCCCAGCCATTGGCCAGCAGGGTAAGAGTAACTTTTTGAATTGCCAGGGCACTATTTAACCTTGGGGATGCGCATAATCCGTTCGTTGGGCAGGATGGCGCCGAGGAGATTGATCCGGATGGCCCTCTGGCGTGCCCGGGAGACCTCCATCCTCCTTGACGGGCTTGAGGCCACGGGTGTTGAGGGGGTTTGGCGGCTAATGTGGTCGTCAAACCTCCCCAACATCCATCTGTACGAGAGTGCTGCTGCTCTCCTGGCTGAGCGGGGGTTTGTGAGGGAGCCCGGCCAGTGCAGGACAAAATTCAAAACCCTCAAGGGTGCCTCAAGGGTGCCTTCTTCAAGGCCCGGGAGAGGCACCACGGGAGGCCGCCGCCGGAGGAGAGGCCGGAGTTCTATGGGCGCCTCCTTCGGATGTGGCGAACGGCGGGGAGGCTGTCCAGAAGGGATCGCAGGGCCCCATGTAGGTTGTTTTCCCGAAGGGGTGTACACCGATACTGATCCCTGTCCCTACTCTCTCCCCTGTCAATGTGCAGGTGCTGCAAGGCACAGAGGGGGGCAGCATGGCAGGAGGAGGAGGAAGAGGCCTGCAGTGCTGCCTGAGGAGGAGGAGGAGGAGGAGGACGAGGGCCAGGAAGGGATTGTGGAGGAGGGAGAGCCAGCACCTTCCACAACTGGACAGCCGTCCAGTTCAGAAGAGGGTGCTCAAGTTGAAGGTGAGAATTATTCCAGCACTGCACTCAGCATCAGCCTGAATGTGGATGTGGCCTCCCTCTCGAAAGCAATAATTAATTCTGCAATTGGAGATGGGGGCCCTAATCTTCAATGCTTTGTATGAAATATCCAGCTCATAATTTACCTTAAGCAATCTCCGCCGGTGCTACTGTGGTCAACGTCTGCCAGATAGAAGTATGAGGGACACAAAACAAGAGTGTCATGTTCTTGATGGAACTGTAGGTCCAGCAGCGTGACTTCTGACAGGCATTGACCATAGAATTGCACATGAATAAACAGGTAAGAGATTTTTCTAAGTTCTGTTGTTTCTTCTTTTTCTGTACAGATGAGGAGCCAACACCGGGAACCTCTGCGGGCACTGCAGACCAGGCCGCTGCTGCAGCCGCAACACCGCCAGCACTGTGTAAGTATTCACGTGCTATCGTCTCTGTAGTCCACCACACCTTTGACCCTTTCCCCTCCATAGGAACCCACTTTTGATAAGTTGTACTATCTCACCCTCTGTGGAAGGCAGAAGCCCACTATGGACAAATCTGGCCACTATTTAACTCCTCTAAAGGTTGCCAGAAATGCCTTGAAGTCACTCAACAATAACAACAACAAATGTTTCAGAAGTTATCACACCCTGATCGGATAGAGCGAACAATGGTTACCATACCTCATTACACCCTCTTTTCATTTTTTGTCTCCAGGGTACTCCGCCATCCTGATAAGGTTGGGGGCCCAGGAGCAGCGTCTGGCGAGGCTGGAGGCCCTGGAGGAACGGGTGGCACGAATTGAGGAGTGCCTCTGAAGGCACTGGCCGGAGGATTTTGTTTAGTTTTTTATGTTGTTTGGCTATTTTATGTTGTATATAGTTTTGGCCAATGTTGTATATAGTTTTGTATAATAAATCTTATGTTATTTTTTGAACCTTTGGTTTGTCTGCTTTGATCTCTAGAGGTAGGCCACTGGCTGCGGTTGCAAAAGAGGCAATGGCCTTCTTTTCACTGGGGGGAGGAGGGAAAGAAAGGAATGGAAGGTGAGACAGTACTTTACCTAAACATGTGCTACCACACAGTTTATCAATTGGAAAAACTTTACAGAACACAAACCTGGCGTGCAAACATGCAAACAGAAGTCATGGCAAAGTGCATGACGAAAACCAAACAAGTGCTAAACACCAAACCATTTACATAACGTGTTGGCTAATATGCCAAGGAGGCCTTCCTTTTTTCAAGGCGACAGGGGAACAGGCTTCTTGATTTTCCTGGATGGACGAGCGGCTACAGAGGAACCGGCTGCCGTGTCATGAGAGGCCGAAGCTTCCTGGGATTGAGTCTCAACATCCGACGGCTGAGGGAGTTCCCGAAGAAACGGTTGTTCGCCTGCCCGTGGGTGAAGAACCCTCTTCCTCTTAACAACCCTACCTGAGGAGTTGGCTTGCTGCAAATGAGATGCCATAGCTGCAAACATGCCCCTAAACATATCTGTCTGGGATTCCATGGAGGTATGCAGCCTGTCCACAGTGTGTCTCAGGGCCTCCCCTTCCTCAGCAATCGCCTTGGCCAGTTCTTTCCTTGACTCCATCTTGATCTGCATCATCTCTCTCTCAAAGTTCTGCGACTTCTCCAGCTGTGCATCAAGATGCGACAGCAGCTTGGTCATCTGTGAGGAGGAGTGTGAAATTATCTTCTCTATGGCCACTGCAGCCGTATCCTTCCCTCGCCGTCTCTTGATAAGTGCCAGCCTCTCAGCAGGTGTCAACACCGCCATCGGATTGATTTTGGCATAAGCTGTAATGCAATAGTAGAAGTACATTATTTTTCTCAAGGACGTTGGCCAATTGTGTGGCCACAATGGACTGGCCAGGCCAGGCCAGTAATGTGGCTTATCAGGTGAATGCACGGCATCTCTTCCAGGCATGCTTACACCAACCACGACAGCATCACATCGCTCTATTATGTGGGTATTATGTGATGCTGCAGGTACCTTATTCTGCACTGCTGTGACGCCCCACTCCCCCTGCTGGCTGGGTGCAATTGCCACATGACATCTAATGCTTTGGTAATACATGTACCCCATGGCTGGATCACAAAGGAATAGCTACACATCAGTGCAGGTATAGCAGAAAGCATAGTGATCATACCCACATCTGCAGGCAGATATGGAGGCTTTGAACATGCAACAGCACCTGGTCCCTTTACCAGCCCAACCAAACTTGTGGGGCATGGTGTCTGCAAAGCCTGTTCAAATGGAGACACAATCAAGAACAGAAAAGCAACATGCACGAGAGACCTATGTCCCTGGAGTATCACAAGGCTACACCTCTCCTCTAATGCCTTAAGCCCCCCCCCCCTTTATGCGACCCCATAGCAGTGCTCATCAAACTGGTGCCTTAATAAGGAGAAGGCAGGGAAGGAAACCGCACTCACCACTACTTCCTGCTCTCTTCTCCCTTTGTGTTTCCGGATCACTGGCACCTGATCCTGACCCCGAGGTCTGGGGGGCATCTGTCTGCAGTTCCTCCAGAACGGTGTTGGGGTCGACCTCCTCCAGTATAAGCTCCACTTCCTGATTGGGATCTTGCATGTCCGGTGTTGCTAGAGGAGCGAGAAATGCATTGCATAAATTGCAGGCGGACATTCAACAATTAGGAGTAGTTCTTTACAACATGCAAAAGTAATCCTTCACCGGTATTAGAATAAACATCAACAGTAGCCATTACTGCTATGCCATGAGTGACGGTTATTTCATTCCAGAGCGCATATATATGCATGTGCGCGTATGCGCATCTCCCCCCAAAATTACCTTGAGGAAACAGTTCCTGCGAATCGGGAGTGCCAGCCTGGTCGTTGCTGTCGGGTTGGGTCCACACTAGCTCGTACGGGGAACTGAGCCGCTTCGGCTCGATACTGGCATCACCAGCCAAAATTTGTTTCAGTTCATGAAAGAAAGGCATGTCCACAGCGCCGCTTCCATTCCTGGATGCTTTCTGGTTCTCTTCCTTAAACTTTGTTTTTAATGCCTTACATTTGGTGCGGCATTCCTCCGCATTCCTATCGTGGCCCCTCTTCCTCAACTCGGCCGCAATATTTTCAAACACGTCGATGTTTCTGTGGCTCTCTCTCAATTGCTGCTGGACCTTTTCCTGGCCCCAGAGCGCAATAAGATCCACTGTCTCGTCATGTTTCCACGATATGCCTCTTCCTCCACTTTTTTTGGTTGTGGCATGGGACATCTGTTTGGTGGAGCTTTGTGAAGCCGCCATTTCAATTTCCATTTTCTTTCGGCAGTGATCAGGAAAAGTGTGGTTCGAAAATGGCGCTTGCTCTCGGAGGAAGCAGGATCATGGGAGTTGGGGTCGTGGGCTGGACCACACTATTTCCCCCCCCCCTGTTATTGGCCGGACAGGTGAAAACAAAAGGCAAGGGGTGTGCCAGGGTCACCTGGCAGGCGGTGACCTGCTGAAACGTGCCATGCAGGCAGGGCATTATGAAAGTCGCAGGAAATGAATGCCAAGGGGCAACATCCTCTAGTGCACATAATCTGTCGGCAGAGGGACCCACCCTTGCACGTCGCCACACAAGTCCACTATTCCCCCCCCAAAAAAACATATCTCTCACCTCAAATTAAGGGGGGGGGGGTTACGTGGCGCTATCTTCCACAAGGCGGTTAATGGGGAGGAATGCCCAGGAGGATTGGAGTGGGTGCAAATATGCGCATAATCTGTCAGCCAGGCAAGCTCCCCCATAAAGATCCATCGCCATCAAATGGGGAGGTTACGGGGGTGCTGCCGTTTATGGGAGGAAAGCACTGATACGGCTACAATTGGTGCACAGGTTTTCCCTCCCGAAACCAGAGGGGAAGGAATGCACATAAACTGTCAATAATAATAATAAAAAAAATTAAAAGTACAAAATAAAATACAAAGCAAGTACAATAATAGCACAAATAAATAAATAAAATTCAGTGGAATAAATGATAAATAAATTAACCAATAATAAATATCTCTAACGCATAAAATGCGCGTGCGCGACTTTGCCTGGAGAGGAGAGGAGGCATGTTCCGCCCCCTGGCCTTCTCCCCTCCCCTGAACTCGAGCCGATCATGATCGGAGCCAAGTTCACATTCCCCGCAAATCGGTTTTTCCAAAAAGAAATGGGAAAAAACCCGCTTTGGGAGAAACCGGGTTATGGGGGATTTGCCCCGCTACGGGTGTGCAAAATCCGGATTCAGTAGTGTTAAATCCGGTTTCAGTGTGAACTTCTTGATTATAAACCGGTTTGCTAACCGGTTTATAACGTAGTCTGAACGGGCCCTTATGGTCTACTTGGACTCCTAGATCCCTTTCACACATAGTTTCATTCAGCCAGATGTCCCCCATCCTATATCTGTGCATTTCATTTTTCCTCCCTAGGTGCAGAACCTTACATTTCTCCACATTGAATTTCATTTTGTTAGCTTTGGCCCAGCTTTCTAGTCTATTCAGGTCATTCTGAATTTCAATCCTGTCTTCTGGAGTATTGGCTACTCCTTCTAATTTGGTGTCATCTGCAAATTTGATAAGTATGCCCCCAATTCTGTCATCCAAGTCCCGACCGCCTCCGTCCCGAGGGAGGTGTCTCCTCAGGCCCAGCCCCCATGCCAGGAGACGTCTGTTCTGTGCAGCCTGACCCCTGCACAGCGCTCGCCTCAACGGAGCCACAGGTCTCAGAGGTCACCGACCCCGATGGCGGAGTCTGAGGATAATGCGGAATACTTCTACGACAGCGAGCCAGGGAGGTATTTTGTGGCAGTAGACCCGTCGACCCTCGATAAACCTCGGGACAAGCGTTGGCGTCTGCTAGAAGTGTCCACCACTGTTGGCCAAGAGGCCCGCTGCCGTGGAAAAGGAGGAGGCCCATCGGGGAGATGCCGCTACCCAAGCAGCTTATTCCCCTTCCAGCTCGGTGCTCTGCCTGGGAGCTGACCCGGATTCAGATCAGGAGATCATGGAGCAGGAGGGCTCGGTACAGTAGCCCCTCGAATCTGAGGGTCTACGTCCAGTACCTTATGGAGAGACTGTCCCCCTTGCTGTCGGACCTCCCTGAGGACAAGAGCCCAGAGGCCCTCCAGCTGAGGAACAAGGCCCACACAGTGGCGGGTCTCATGATCACCTCCGCCAGGCACACTGCGGACTGCTTGGCAAGTCCATGGCCTCCGCAATTGCCCTCCGACGACACGCCTGGCTCCGTGCATCGGACCTCAACCCTCAGGCCAAGGCGGCTATCGAGAACATGCCATTTGATGGCGAGGGGCTCTTTGCCAAAGACACTGATGAACGGTTGAACTTCAAGTACCGTATGAAGTCAGCCACTCGGAAGCATGGCATGTCCACTTCGCAGCCCTCTTTCTCCAGAAGGCACTTTGGAGGCTCCAGGTCCCCTGGCGGGCAATCTCATAGGCCCTTCGGTCAGGAGAGACAGTACTGACGCCAGGACACCCGGCAGCGTTTCTCCTCTCCGTCTTCATCTTCCTCTGGGCGGCAGATGCAGCCCCGGTACCGAAGGCCGTTCTCCAAGAACACTGAGTCTGGTATGAAGGGGCAATGATGTGTTCCCACGTACTCCGTTGTCTCTGTCGCCTGCCCCTTCTTCTTAAACTTGTTGAGGCCCTTTCGGAACATCTGGGCCCAAATCACCACCGACTCCTGGGTCCTATCCATCGTAGCCAGGGGTTACGCTCTCGAGTTCGAAGATCTCCCTCCTATGGGATCTCTTGTTTCCACCCCTTCCTCACCTACCCTCCTCAACGAAGTACACACCCTATTACAGAAAGGGGCGATTTCTGTACTGAACCAATCACGGATGCACCGAGCCTTCTTCTCTCGGTACTTCACGGTACCGAAGCCAGATGGGGGACTGCGCCCCATCCTAGACCTCCGGAACTTGAACTCCTTCTTGGCTTACAAGAAGTTTAGGATGGTGACTCTTGCCTGCATTTTGCCTCTTTTGCATCAGGGCCTGTGGTTTGCCACGATAGACCTCAGGGACGCCTACCTTCAAGTCGCCATTCGGGAGGGACACAGAAGGTTCCTCTCCTTCGTCATCGAGACGGAGATGTACCACTACAATGTCCTACCTTTCGGCCTGGCCACGGCACCGAGGGTCTTCACCAAGTGCATGGCTCCGGTAGTCACCTACCTGCACCAGCAAGGGTCAAGAGTCTTTCCCTACCTAGACAACTGGATCTTCGCAGCAGACTCCAAAGAGGGCCTCTGCCAGGACATCTCCTTCGCCGTCTCCTTGCTGCAGTCTCTCGACCTGGTGCTAAACCTCGAGAAGTCCCACTTGACCCCGGTCACCAGGATCAAGTTCATCGGGGCTGTCCTCGACTCCGACGGTTGCGTCGCATACCTGCCAGAGGACTGTTTCCAGTCCCTCTCCAAGGCTGTCCGGCATTGCAGCTCCAACAGGAGGGTTCGGGCCCAAGACGTCCAGGTGGCTCTCGGATACATGGCCTCGACCACCTTCGTCACTCCGTGGTCAAGGCTTCGCTTCCGCCCCTGCAGTCCTGGTTTCTCTCCGTCTTCAACCCGTTGGTCAACCCTCCAAGCAAGTGGCTCACAGTACCGAGGCCTGTCGCTCGGTCCCTGTCCTGGTGGCTAGACTCCCAGAACGTCTGCATCGGCATGCCGTTCGTCCCACCAGACCCACAGGTGGTCCTCACCACAGACACATCCATGGACGGCTGGGGAACCCACACTATGGGTCTCACCATAAAGGACAGATGGCAGCTATGTCATCAGGATCTCCACATCAATGCTCTGGAGATGCTGGCGGTCAAGAAGGCTCTGAAGGCCTTCGAATCCGAGCTCCGTGGAAAGGTAGTGCAGCTCCTGACGGACAACAACACCATCATGTACTACATCAATAAACAAGGCGGCACCAGGTCCCCAACCTTGCTGGAGATAACTCTTCGGATTTGGCACTGGTGTATCCTGAAAAACATCTTCCTCCAGGCAGTTCATCTCCCCGGAGAAGAGAACGTCTTGGCAGACCAGCTCAGCTGGTCAGATTCGCAGTGTCACAAGTGGACTCTACATCCCGAGACAGTCGCGGACCTGTTCTCCAGATGGGGCACCCCGCAAATAGACCTGTTTGCATCGGAGACCAACGCACACTGCAGCCGGTTTTGCTCCCGGGACCGGTCCTGACGCTTGCTGGGGGATGCTTTCCTCCACAGTTGGACAGGGAAATTCCTGTACGCCTTCCCTCCATTCCCATTCATCACGAGGGTCGTCTCCAAGATGTCCAGAGACCAGACGGACGCCATCCTGATCACCCCTTGGTGGCCCAGGCAGCTGTGGTTCCCGTCCCTTCTTCACCTATCTCAGAACCAATTCCTGAGGATCGAGCCGAGGCCAGACCTGCTCACTCTTCAGGAGGGTCGAGTTCGGCATCCGGACATCGAGGACCTTCCTCTCGTGGCGTCGAGACTCCGGCCTTAGCGGACCTTCCGGTGACAGTGAGGCGTGTGATCCTGGCAGCCCACAAGCCTGCAACCAAGAGGTTCTACTCCTGCAAGTGGCAGAGGTTTCTCCGTTTCCTGGATTCGAGAGGGCTCTCTCCATCCAGGGTGTCGACACCGACGGTGCTGGAGTTCCTAATGATGCTGGTGGAGTCGGGGCTGTGCCTTAACTCCATCAAGTGTTATTTGTCTGCAATTTGCTCCCATTTTCAATTTGATGGGAAACCTTCCTTTTTCAAGGACCCTTTGGTAAAGGGGTTTTTGAAGGGCTTTAACAACCTCCATCCGCCGGCCTCGGTACCGGCACCGGCGTGGAGCCTTGAGGTTGTTTTGGCTTGTCTTCGTTCCAAGCCCTTTGAACCCATAGCTACTGCTGACTTGAGGCTGGTTACTTGGAAGATAGCCTTTTTGGTAGCCATCATTTCAGCCAGCTGGGCAGGCGAGCTTTGTGCCTTACATAGGGACCAGCCTTTCCTCTGGTTCCATAAGGATAAGGTTGTCCTCCGTACCGACATTACCTTCTTGCCTAAGGTAGTGTCTGCTTTTCACATGTGCCAAGACATTGTGCTCCCGACCCTGGCTCCAAACCCGACCACCGATACCAAACGCCGTTTGCACTCTTTGGACGTTCAGAGGGCTTTAGCCTTCTATTTGGACAGAACTTTGGGTTCGAGCCGCTCTGACAGACTGTTCCAGTGCTATTTGGAGCCTAAGAAGGGACTACCTGTGACTGCTCAGAGGTTTTCTAAATGGGTGGCTGGAACCATCCACCTCTGCTATGAACTGTCAGGTAGAACTCTTCCTGCCAGGGTCAGGGCACATGCAACTAGGGCGGGTAGCGACATCCTCCACCTTTTTGACTGGGATCCCGCTGGAGGATGTCTGTAAGGCTGCTGTCTGGTCCCAACCAATGACTTTTATAAAACATTATCAGTTGGACACCAGGGCAAGGACTGATGCAGCCTTTGGCAGAGCAGTGCTATTGTCTGGTTTACACTGAAGTCAAGTTGTGTACCATGCAATGTTTATGACACATTGCATTGTTTGTTGCATATAACACATTGCATTATTTGTTGCACTGTTTGTCTATTT